>CM077164.1:32233834-33499497 GCA_039583875.1 Platanthera guangdongensis | reverse complement strand
AATCAGGGGGAGCTTTTTACAACATCATCCACTAAGTCTTCTTAGAGATACTTGCAGAGAAAACCACATCTAACTCTTTTATTTTATTCTTAAACTATGTACATGGTTCTAATCCCTTCAAAGTTAAAGTTTAGTTCATAAGTCACCTGATCAAAAGACTTATGTTTGGTTTTTTGGGGTACTTGGTCAAAAGCAAAGAGTTGCTAGATCTCCCTTTGAAAATAGATCTTCTGGTGACAGACACCTGAGCAAAAAGCTGTAGTAGATTCCTACCAGGGTGGTAGAAGAGTAGACATATCTAGATTTATTAGGGAACTACTGAAAAATTCTTGTGTCGTCTGTGATTGTTACTCTCTATTTGTGTGTTGTGTATATATTATATATATATGTATCACTATTTTTAAAATCGCTATAAAAATAAATTAAAGTTTTAAAATAATTTATTCACCGCCCCTATAGAGTAAAGTTAGATTTATCCCCTTCACTTTCAATTAGTATCAGAGAGAGGTTCGTGTTTTACAGGCTAACACCTGAACCAACAGATCTGATAGATCTTATTTTACCTAGAAGTTTGTTTTTAGACCACCGATAAATTTATCATGGCGCAAAATAAGTAGTACTCAAGCACTAGACCTCCTCTTTGCAATTCTAATAAGTTTGCACTATGACAGGCAAGGATTAGATTATATATGAAATTTATTGATAAAGATATCTACAATTCGATTTTGACAGGTCCACCTCCACCCACCAGCAAGCAACAAGCCAGTGCTACACCACCTCCAGAATGGATATAAGCTCAAAAAATGAAATTGCTGATGCAAAGGCTATGAATATACTAGTCCAAACAATGTCTGATGATATTTTCAAAAGGTTGTTGAATGCACCCAGCAAGATATCTGGACTCCCTCACTATAATGGTAGCTGGATCAGCAAATGAAAGAAAAGACAAAAGATCTCATCTGATTTCTCAATATGAGAATTTCAAAAAGTGAGAAACGGAATTGTTATTGATATGTATACAAGACTCAATCTCATAATCAATGAACTAAAAACTTTAGAGAAAGACATTACATTGAAAGAAGTGAATGACAAAATTCTCATGTGTTTTCCTAGCACATGAGATTCAAGAATTTGACCAATTACTCAAGCACTAGACCTCCTTTTGCAATCCTAATAAGTTTGCACTATGGCAGACAAGGATTAGATTATATATGAATTTTATTGATAAAGATATCTACAATTCGATTTTGACAGGTCTACCTCCACCACCAGCAGCAACAAGCACCAGTGCTACACCACCTCCAGAATGGATAGAAGCTCAAAAAAAAACTGAAAATTGCTGATGCAAAGGCTATGAATATACTAGTCCAAACAATGTCTGATGATATTTTTCAAAAGGTTGTTGAATGCACCCCAACAAAAGATATCTGGGACTCCCTCACTATAATGGTAGCTGGATCAGCAAATGAAAGAAAAGACAAAAGATCTCATCTGATTTCTCAATATGAGAATTTCAAAAAGTGAGAAACTGAATCTGTTATTGATATGTATACAAGACTCAATCTCATAATCAATGAACTGAAAACTTTAGAGAAAGACATTACATTAACAGAAGTGAATGACAAAATTCTCATGTGTTTTCCTAGCACATGAGATTCAAGAATTTGACCAATTAAAGGAGCCAGAAGTGTGAATGAAATTACAACAGAAACTTTATTGGGCAAGCCCAAATCATATGAGCAGCTCATCAAAAAAAGAGAAGTTGAACACATGACTTTATCCTCAGTAAAGAAGTACAAGTGCATTGCTTTCCAAGCAACTGAAGAGGAAGAACAACTTCCAGAAAATGAAGAACTCATGAGTCTATTGGCTAAAAGATTTTACAAAATGGCCAAGAAAAGACTTCAGGAGAAGATTTTTCAGAAACAAAGAAAAACCAAGGTATGACAAAACACCTACTAAGGAAATTGTTTGTTATGGTTGCAGTATACCGGGACACATTCTCCAAGAATGTCCTAAAAATCAGAAGAAAGATTTTAAGAAGCATTCAAACAAATCCTCTTCTAGTAAACACATACAGAAGGGGAGATGCTTTGTAGCTGAAACATGGAGTGAGTCAGACACTGAATTTTCATCCAGTTCAAGTGAAGATGAAGACGAATCAAATACTAAAGAAGTCTGTATGATGGCAATCAATGCATCAAACATCAATTCTGATTCTGAATCTGAGTTAGAAGAAGACCAGTAATTTTAACTTTTGATTTTAATCAGATCAATTTAAAATAGATTTTAAATTGCTTTGTAAAGATTTGATAAAATCTGAGTAGAAAATAAAACTTTTCAGAGAAAAAATAACTGAATTAAACAATCTATATTCAAAAAAATATTAAACTTAAAGAAGAATTGGAAATTTATAAGGAATAAATAGTTTCTCTGAAAAACAAATTATCTGAGGCTAAGAAGTTTGAAAAAACTCTTAATGGGAGAAGTATCAAACTGATGAATATTACAAGAACAGTCAATGCCAGATTAAATGACAGACTAGGTTTGGGAGCTTCATCTAGTCTACCTTAAATTCTTAAGAAAAATATTTTAACTACTCCTGTAAAATTTATATTGCTAAAGGTGAAAAATGTTTAAGTTGTCTACCTAAATCACTTAGAGGGGGGTGAATAGGTGAGTTTTATTTTTTTTTTTGCGGAATAAAAATTTAACGAGCGAAGCACAGAAAAATAAGCAAGCATTCACATACGACACCAAAAATTATAGTGGTTCCCCAACCTTGGGTACATCCACTTTCCACCTCACCAATCTAACAACGCACTAGACTCGACTACTCCACTATTATTGGATTGAAAACAATCATACCACTCAGAACAAAGTTCCTACAACTCGATCCCTCAAAATAGGATCTACACTCGGAAGAAAAACTTCCTATAAATAACTCAGAGAACAAAGCTTCTACACTCGGAGAATAATCTCCTACAAGAGTAAAATGAAATATAAAGAAATACAAACAGTATTGATCACAGATCTACAAACTTCAGTCCTTCTTCTTCCCTGAACTTTGAAGCACTGTCAGAAATGGATTGAAGAAGACATGGCCAAATCTCTGGATCTGAAAATTCTAGGCTCAGCACGATCAAGAATAAAATCTGTCGATGTAGAAGATCTTGATCTGTTGAATTATTTGCTCTGAATCTCTGGATCGAAAGCAGATCGGTGATGAAGACGATGAATAACAGCGACTTCCGATTTTGGAAAGAGAAAACTCGATTCAGAATACTTAGGGATTCTTCTTAGGGTTGATCGATTATGATAAAACTTTTTATAGGACTTACCTAACAGTCATAATCATAATAAATGTCTGATACGTGGACCAATCACGTGCTAATTACTTTGAAATCACATCTGTCGAAACTTAGAAGAAATCAAAAACCGGTACATCATTTCTCGAGAAGAATGATAATACTCGAGAAATGTTTTTCTGATTCTCGAGAAAAATAAAGAGGATCTCGAGAAAAATACTTAGTCAAAATGTGGAGGTGGAAATCGGCAATTTCGAGAATGAAGGAAAGTACTAGAGAAGAATTACTTTGTTCTTGAGAATAAGTACTCTGGTACTCAAGAACAAAGAGGTATCTCGAGAATAGATGTCTGGATCTCGAGAAAATATTATAGGACTCGAGAAATATTTCCTGCTTCTCGAGAAAAAAGCTTTGGCATCTCGAGAAAAGGACTTAGAAAATATTCTGTCTGGAAAAGAAGTGACTCGAGAAAAATGAACTTTTGTTCTCAAGAAAATATTCTGTTACTCGAGAAAAGAATCTGTTACTCGAAAAATGACTTCTGGTTCTCGAGAAGTAATACTGAGCTTCTCGAGAAATGACATATGGCTTCTCGAGAAAAATAAATTGCTTCTCGAGAAAAAGACTTAGAAAAATATCATGACTGGAACTGAAGTAACTCGAGAAAGAAAGTCATGGAGTACTGGAGAACATATGGCTTTCTCGAGAACAACACTAAGCTTTCTCGAGAACTACTTGTACAACTCGAGTTCATGACAAGTCTTACTCGAGAATAAACTTAAGTTTTACTCGAGTACAAACTTCCCTACTTGAGAAAAATACTTAGAGAATTTTCTGAAAATAAGTGTAATTTCTTCAAGATATGTAGCTGCCAACTTTTCTCCTATGCATTGAGTGCTTGAAAAATAAGTGTGTCCCAACAGAGAGGCTACACATAAGTCAACAAGGATCATACAATGAGGGATTACATTATATGGTCATGTGTTTGGTGACTCATTGTAGACTGACATTGGTCTATACTTGACAATTTTATCCTGCAAACACTCAACTAAAAAGGATATCAAATACAAACTTAATTCATCTTAGTTCAAGGGTGACTTCATACAAATCTGGGTTATTGTTGATGCAATACCCAACAATCTCCCCATAGTTATAAACGTCAGAACTCTCTACACCAAGCTGAATTATATCAAGATAAACAAGTGAAGAAGTAATAACCATGATAAATAGAAGAAAAGCTGTAATAAAAAGAAAAGTCAGATTAGCAAAACTAAAGGTTTATATATATAGAAATTGTCCAAGAAAAATTCAATTCCACAAGATTTCAAAAATTGAAATTTCTGATCATCCACAATATCTTCTGATTCTTTTGTTGTTGTTGTCTTTCCTGCTTTTCTTGTTGTCTCTTCTGGTAGCTGTAAGGTTTTGGTAAATACTTTGGAGGTTTGGGAGGAGCTTTGAGATTGTTCCTCCTATATTCTCTATCATACAGTCTTCTCTTGGTAAGAGATTTTTCATATAAGTCTCATTCATAGGAGCTGTAGTGATTGTTCCTATCTTCATTAAAGTCAACTACAAGTTTCAGAGTATCAAGAATTAGAGCTTTAGAGGTTGGACTCCAAACTTCAGAGAATTCTTGATGTCTTCTCCTCTCAGCTTCAGGATGAGGAGTTGATCTACTGGCTGATGCACAATCACCATATTTTCTTCTTTGGCTTTCTGAATCTCTGGAGGTGCTTGGGGAGGCATATTTACTTGTTCTGATTCCCAAACCTCTTTATAATTTTCAGGAGGACGTCCTTCAAAGTATTCAAGAGGAGGTGAGAATGTTGGCCTATTTACATCCAAGTGTGTTGGTGGGGGTGCAGAAGGATCCATTGCCAGATCAGCGAAGAGTTGATTATGCATCAATTGGTAGTATCATAGGTGTATAGCTTTGTGCTTTTAACTTCTTTGAGAACAGAAGTCTGGATCTCTTTCAGTTGATCATCCCACTGATCTTTCATAGTTTGCACTTTTTTCTTAAGCTGTTCTTTCACCGTATCCTCGCCCCCTTTCTGACTTCTAGAGAGAAAGTGCTTATTACATCTTCTTTGAACTGCCTAACTTCTTCACAAGTTTTGAAGTTATGTTCTTGGGCTTTCTTTTCAAGTTGAATCTTATTATTTGCAAGGGTGGCTGATTGGTCCATTATTTCACCAATGCTGGTAATGGTATGATCTATTGCTTTTCCTCCAATCTGTAAAAGCCTCTTAAATTCATCAGTGTTATTTTGGATTTCAGCAAATCCTCGACTCATTTCTTGTTCCAATGCAGTTACTTTGTTAGTTAAAATTATCAGGGAAGAATCAAAATAAGCTCTCTGAGCAGTCAGCGTAGCTTCAATCTTACTTAAGATAGAACCTTCAGGAAATATTTCAGATTGAATAGATGGTTGAGGTTGAACTGGGGTTGTCCATGGAGCAATCTCTTCAATGAGAACAGTGGATGTAGAGGTATGCTTTTTGCTGATTGTGCTTTATTCATCTTCATCATCTATGGGCAACATGGAGGGAATCTTAAAGTGAAGATTGTTTAGTGGTGATTCTGCAGCTTCAATAGGAGTGTCATCTTCAGAATCATGAATAAAACAACTTCTGCATCATGTGTATCTTCAGATGGAGATTGGACTGGTTTTTGTACATGAGATTTTCTTTGAGGAGACTGTATTGGAGAGTAATGATGGTCTGGATGTGCTGGAGACTTTGCAGGAAAAGAGGGATGTTCTTCAGTAGCAGTGAAAAGAGGCTCTTTAGAAGAGAGTTCCTTATCATCTTGTTGATATCTTCATCAGTAGACAAAATTTGTTCTTGTACCTGGGCATCAGTCAGGTTTTCTGTATCCGGAAGATTCTCAGCAGCAAAATCTGTCTGTTCTATATGAAACAAAGTGGAAGTGGCAGCAACAAGAGAAGAAACTGGGGCTTGTGTTGTTGTAACAGCTGGAGCAGGAACTGGAGTTGGAATGGGCTGAGCTAGATCAGATGGGGCAGGCTCCCCCTCAATAACTGGATCAGTTATCAGATGAGAAGGGGGAGATGGAGTCATGTCCCCATCCTCAATGTCCTTTGTGGCTTTGTCAGACTTCTGAAGTTTAACCTCCCATCTCTAGATGGAAGTGATGGAAACTTTCTTCATATGATGGAGGGTCATGCCCTTTTTCATGGAGAAGACTTCAGGGTCCATCTGATTTAGGTATAGAGAAATAATCCTGCCATAGTTAGGGTTCTTAATACATGCCTTAATTTTGTCAAACAACATCATAACCCACTGATATTTCTTTCTACAGATCACTGCAGTCATCATATAAAAAATTCTGGGGTGATATAACTGATAGAGCTTGTCCTGCAGAGGAGGACTTTTCCCAGAATGTCAGCCAGTAGCTTACTTTCAACATTCATGAATTGTCTTCAAACTGTGTGAGATGATTAGGGAATCCCACAGAAACTATATGCTCATTCATAATCTGTGCCTACTAGATCATCTTCTTGATCTATCACGGGAAGTTGCAAAAATTTGGAAACAGAGAGAGAAGTCATTTTTACCTTGACATCTCTAACCCTTGATTTGAGCACCTTGTCATTGCGCTTGACTTTGGCATTTTGAAAGAATTCTTCGACATCAGAAATCAAAACATGGCATGGGTGTTCCAGAACGGTGTCAAGTAAGATTAGAACATTCCTGAAGTCGTCTGAAAGTTTGCCATTCCCTGTTGTGACTAGTTCGTTGCCAATTTCGAGTTTGGAAGACAATGCCATTGAGGTTGAGAAAGGAATATTGGTTGGCCGGCGAATGGAGAAATGAGCTTGATTGCAGCAGTCGGTGGAGACAGAGAAGGTGAAGCGTCTTTTCTTGAGAGAAAGGATTTTGAAATCGGGAATAGAAAATCTTGGATTATAATCTATTTATATTTTACTTTAATTTTGATGGTAAAAGATATAAATTACATTAAAAATACCTGGAATATGACGCTGAAGTGCCTGGGTGCCAATATAAAAAATTTGAACTTGATGAAAATTTCCCAATCAGATTTCTCGAGATGGATAGTTGTTCTCGAGAAGAAGATGGTTAGTACTCGAGTAGACTTTTCCTTATTCTCGAGTAGAAGTTTCCAATTTCTCGAGTAGAGTAAACCTTGTTCTCGAGTAGAGCTTCCATTCCCGAGAACTAATTCCACAGTTCTCGAGTAATATTTTTTTATTCTCGAGAAATAATTTTGTCGTTCTCGAGTACAAGTGATGTACTCGAGAAATGAAGTTCGTGCTTTGAAATATTCTGAATTTTGAAGTATAACTAGATCTTGAACTTGCTTGAGATCTTTTTCTTCATACTTATTCTTCGTCGTTGAGCATGCCAAGTTCTGTTTTTGAAGAATGAGAACTTGGCCTCGTCCGACGGCTTCGTAAATATATCTGCAATCTGTCTGTCAGTTGGGACATATTGGAGATTTATGTCACTGTGCTCTACATGCTCCCGGATGAAGTGGTATCACAGTTCTATATGCTTTGTCCGGCTGTGAGAGACTGGGTTGTTGGCTATCGCAATCGCATTGGAGGAGTCGCAAAATAAAGGAATGTCCTTGACCTTCAAGTTGTAATCTTCAAGTTGGTTCTTTATCCAAAGCAATTGTGCACAACAACTACCGGTAGAAATGTATTCTGACTCGGCCGTTGAGATTGCGACATAATTTTGTTTTTTGCTGCTTCATGAAATGAGCCTCCTTCCAAGGAATTGGAAAGTCCCGGAAGTGCTCTTTCTATCATCTTTGCTTCCAGTAAAATCTGCGTCTGAAAACCAATTAGTTCGCTATCATTACTTCTTGGGTACCATAAACCAAGATTTGGTGTACTTTTAAGGTATCTCAAAATCTTCTTTGCAGCAACATAGTGAGATTCCTTAGAGTTCACTTGAAATCTAGCACACACGCATGTTGAAAACATGATATCCGGTCTACTAGCAGTAAGATAGAGCAAGGATCCAATTATGCTTCCGTACTTGGTTTCATCAGAAGGTTTCCCTTTCTCATCCTTGTCTAGAGACATAGTTGAACCCATTGGAGTCCTCATAGAGGTTGCGTTCTGCATTCCGAATTTCTTAATTAACTCCTGGTGAACTTCGTTTGAGAGATGAAAATTCCATCATCAGAGTGTTTCACATGAAGCCCTAAGAAATACTTCAGCTCTTATACTGCTCATTTCGAACTTCATTTGCATAAGTTTGGAAAACTTTTTGTAGAGGTTGTCGTCAATAGAGCCAAATATGATGTCATCGACATAGATTTGCACTAACAAAATCTTATCTTTTATTTCCCTAATAAATAATGTCTTATCTATCTTTTCTCTTGTGAACTTGCTTTCAAGAAGAACGTTAGATAATGTCCTGTACCAAGCTCAAGGAGCTTATTTCAAACCATATAAAGCTTTAAATAAAAGATATACATGCTCAGGAAAGTTAGAATCAATGAAACCTGGAGGTTGTTCCACATACACCTATTTATTTATTTCACTATTAACGAAGGCTGACTTCACGGCCATCTGATAGACAGTGAAGCCCTTAAGTGCTGCATATGCTAGGAATAACCTGATTGCCTCCAGCCTTGCCACTGGTGCATATGTCTGATCGAAGTCGATTCCTTCTTCTTGTCTATATCTCTTGGCGATGAGTCTGACCTTGTTCTTTATAATTGTTCCATCCTCGTCCATCTTGTTCCTATAGACCCACTTTGTTCCGATAACGTTCTTATCTTTGGGTATTGGAACAAGCTTTCATACTTGACAACGCTTGAATTGATTCAGTTCTTCTTTCATTGCCATTATCCAAGAAGCTTCTTAGTTTGCTTCCTCAAACTCCTTTGGTTCAACCTGGGAGAGGAAACTTAAATATATATTTTCATTAGTTGTACCTCTCCGAGTTCTGACACCATCCCGGGGATCTCCTATGATTTGATCCATTGGGTGATCTTTCAAGTGTCTGAGCTATAGAGTCCTTGCATCTGGAGCTTCCTCAACCATAGAAGTGACTTCATCAACTTGAATGATGTCTTCATCATGGTCATCAATCTCTCCAAGTGCGGTTGGAGTGGTGATCTTGATGAACTTTTGATCTTTTCTGTTGGGTACATTGGAAACTGTGTACCTGATTTAGAGAAGCCTCATCTAACTCAATGATATTCATCAATGTGTATTTTATGGGTTGTTGAGTTTCAATGTGCAGGTTAAGAAAATGCAGAAAAAGTTTCTAAGTACAAGTGTCGACACTTGAGAAGAATGATGTCGACACCAGGAGCCAGATTGTGTCGACACACAGGAATTGTGTCGACACACAGAAATTCTGTTGATAACAATTGTGTCGACACACAGGACTTGTGTCGACACACACCAGAATTCTGTCGACAACAATTGTGTCGACACACATGTTGGAACACCTATTACTAATTTGGGTCAGGAACACTATGTCTCTAGGAATCTTTGTTTGACCTTCTGTATAGCTTAATAGGTCAATTAGAATTGAGTCTAAGGGTTAGAAGTCTAGAATTGGAAGCTGCCCTGAAGACCAAGTTTTTCTGTCTGGAGACTAAGTCTGATCGTCGAGCTCAGCACGACGATTCGTCGAACTCCGGTCAACGATCGTCTAGCTCAACTTCGACAGATCGTCGAACTCCATTCGACGATCGCTGAGCTCAACTTCAGAATATCGTCGAACTCCATTCGACGATCGGTGAGCTCAGTTCGACGATTTTGACTCTGCATTGGATCCTTATCTCTGAGCTCAGGTCGACGATCTTTGAGCTCAGATCGACGATTATTTTGCTGCTTAAGTTTTCCAGATCGCTGAGCTCAGATCGACGATAGCAGAGCTCAGTTCGACGATTTCAGATAACTTCCAGAATTCAAATTCAAATCAGACAGGAGTTATTATGCAATTAATTCAGAGATTTGCTAGTCGTTTTCATTTATTTCTGGACCAAGTTTCAAGGGATTTTTCAAGGAATAATTCTGTGGACTTTCCTCCAGAAGAGTTTTTGCAATTAAGGATGCAATCAATGCAGACCAACGACTATCTTTGACAGAGTGATATTCTATTCTGGAACAGAGAATAAAAGATAGAATGTTTTTTGAATCAAGACACAGATGAACAAAGAGGACATACAACTCAGAATACAGAGACTCTTTCAAAATCTCTGTCAAAAAGAATTCTGAAGAACACTCATAAAAGAGATCAAGCTTTCAAAAATCTTCAGATCTCTTCAGCTCTCAAAGTGTTCAAGGCCAATATCATTTCAAGACTCCAGACACTCAACATTTCAGCCATTGCTGAAACCATCTATTGCTGGAGTTCTACCTTTGAAGGCCTATCACCCTCAGCAAAGCTCTTCTTCCTGAAGATCTCAAGAACTCAGGGGGAGCTTTGACATCAATCCACATAGTCTTCTCAGTTGTTTGAGAAAGAGAAGACTGCCATAACTCTCTCACCCCCACTCTGTAAAGGGTTTTTCAAACTCCCTTCAAAAGTTTGAATCTGGTTTTTGAGCACCTTGTCAAAAGCTCATTGGTGGCAAGACACCTGATCAAAAAATCTGATTTGGTTTTTGAGCACCTTATCAAAAGCTCATTGGTGCCCAGGACACCTGATCAACTCATCCTGCAGTGGATTCCTACCTAGGGTGGTAGAAAAGTGGATGTACCCAAGTTTGGGGAACCACTATATTTCCTTGTGTCCTCTGGTTCTACTTGTTTACTTTTTGTTTCTGGCCTAGATTTTCTGTGCTTAGTTTTTGCATAGCTTAGTTCTGTGATTAGATTTATATTTGCTTCCCTGCTCACACATATTACAACAATTGTTGTAAAAGTTTTTCAAAAGTTTTTAAAACACCATATACTCTATTCACCCCCCTCTAGAGTATATCAGATCTAGTTGCCCTTTCAATTGGTATCAAAGCCAGGTTGGTTAAACATACCATACCTGATTGGTTGTACAGGCTAACACCTGAACCCCAAGATCCTAAACTAGATCTGTTTTCTTTTGTATTTTATTATTAGATTTTGTTTGCACAAATCATGGCCCAAAACAAAGACTATGCCAGCACCAGACCTCCAGTGTGCAATCTGTCAAAGTTTGCACTTTGGAAAGCAAGGATTAGACTCTACATGAATTCTATTGACGAAGACATATTTAATTCTGTTTTGACAGTGTGTCCAAGACCCCCAGAAAGTACAAGTACAAATGCTGTTCCACCTCCATCAGGAACAGATGCTGACATCAAAAAGTGGAAAGTAGCTGATGCCAAGGCTATGAACATCCTAGCCCAGACAATGTTAGATGACATTTTCCAAAAGGTAGCTGAATGTAATTCAGCCAAGGAAATCTGGGATAGACTCTCAGAAATAGTCTCAGGCTCAGCTGACGAGAGAAAGGACAGAAGATCCCATCTCATCTCCCAATATGAGAACTTCAAGAAGGGAGAGACTGAGTCAGTGGGAGACATGTACAACAGACTAAGTCTAATTGTCAGTGAACTAAGGACATTGGACAAAGAGATTTCTCTGACAGAACTCAATGAAAGATCCTAATGTGCTTCCCCAGCACTTGGGATTCAAGAATCTGGCCAATTAAAGATGCCAGAAGTCTAAATGAGATCACCACTGAATCCTTGTTGGGTAAGCTCAAGTCTTATGAGTTGCTCATCAAGAATAGAGAGGAAAAACAGAAGGCTGCTTCACCAGCCACAAGAAAAGAGAAGACCATAGCATTCAAGGCAACTGAGGATCTGCTTGAAGAAAAAGCTACAGGCAATGATGAACTTCTCAGCTTGTTGGCGAAAAGATTCTATAAGATGGCCAGAAAGGACTTCAGAAGAAGATCATACAAGGAGCAGGATAAGCCAAGGTATGACAAGTCCATTGGTAATAACAAAGACATTATCTGCTTTGGTTGCAGGAAACCAGGGCACATAGTTCCTGACTGTCCAGAGAACAAGAACAAGGACAGAAGGGACAGAAAAGAGAGAAGAAAGGAGAAAGACTCCAAAGGAGTGGCAATAGCAAACCTTCTTCCAGCAAAAATAAGCATACAAGGAAAGGGTTTGTTGCTGAATCCTGGAGTGAGACTGAAGAGGAGTCAGAAGCCTCTTCCAGCTCCAGTGATGATGAGGATGATGCAGAGGAAAAGGAGTTCTGCATGATGGCAATCAATGCCTCACAACACAATTCAGAGGAAGAGGAGTCAGAGTCAGACTCAGAGACTCAACCTGAAGAAGATCAGGTAATTAGCTCTTTTGATTTTACTTCAGAAGATTTTAAATCTGAATTTAAAGCACTGTGTTTAGACCTACTAAAGTCTGAGAAAGAGATTATCTCTCTCAGAAATCAATTATCTGAACACAATGTTTTAAAGTCAGAAAACCTCAAACTCTCTCAGGAGTTGGAGAACTGTAGGGAACAGATAGCTACACTGAAAAGTGAGCTCTCTGAGGCCAAGAAGTTTGAAGAATCCCTTAATGGGAGAAGCATTAAGCTGATGGACATCACAAGCACAGTGAACTCAAGATTCAATAGTACACTGGGCTTGGGTGCCTCATCCAGCCAACCTATTGTTCTGACAACTCCCATCAAGTTCATTTCTGACAAGGGAAAGGGAGTTGTAGAGGTTGCCAGGAAAAATTCTGATCTGCCTCAGAAAACTAAGTCCCAGCACAAATCGTCGAACGGAGATCGACGATCGCCGAATGAAGATCGACGATCGCCGAACGCAGCTCGACGATCTCAGGACAAATCGTCGAACGCAGATCGACGATCTCAGCCAAAGTCGTCGAACGCAGGTCGACGATCCCATATACCTGACCTCAGCCATAGTCGACCGTCGAACGAGCTCGACGATCGGACCCACGATCGTCGAACGCAGCTCCAAGATCGTCGAACAGAGGTCAGAGCTCTGGAAACTTTTTCAAAGGCAAGTCAAAATTGAATCCTAAGGGTTCTTCATCCCAAACCTTTAACCCTTATACTGAATGGATTATACCTCCAAGGAGATATCATCCTGAAGGATATAAGAGTCAGCCAGGGATGTCTTTCATTTCTGAATTTAAAGGTTATCAACCTAGGCCCAAGGTAAAATGGGTCAAAAATAAGTGAATTGTTTTATGTGCAGGTGAAGACTTATCCAACATCTAACCAGCAATGGTATTTGGATAGTGGGTGCTCTAAGCACATGACAGGGAACAAGGACAACCTCAATTCCTTTAGAGCCAAGCTTGGACCCAAAGTTATCTTTGGTGATTCCAACTTTGGACAAACTAAAGGATATGGTGCAGTTCAGATTGGTTCAGTAACCTTCAAGAAGGTAGCATATGTGGAAGGACTGAAGCACAACTAATCAGCATCAGTCAGCTATGTGATGAAGGCTACCAGGTGACCTTCAGCAAAACCTTATGCAAAATCAAGTCAGAGGACAACACAACTGTGTTGACAGGTAAAAGGAAAGGTAACATCTACCTAGTAGATTTTCTTTCAACTACTGTAGATATCTGTTTATTCAATTCAGCCTGTAGACCAAATGTTTTATGGCATAAGAGACTAGGATACCTAAACCTTAGAACTATTGCTAGGCTATCCAAGGATAACCTTGTTAGAGGACTACCTTCTGGCCCCTACAAGAAGGAAGGACTCTGCAAGGCTTGTCAATTAGGCAAGCAAACTAAAAATAGTTTTAAGTCACTTAATAAGAGTGATTCACCTAGGATATTGTATCTGTTACACATGGATCTATTTGGACCCATCACAGTACAAAGCCTAGGATGGAAATCCTACACTTTAGTAATTGTAGATGACTTCTCTAGATTCACTTGGGTGTTCTTTCTAAGGAAGAAGTCTGATAACTTTAAGTGTCTGACAGAGTTTCTCAAATGTATACAGATTGAGTTCAATACTCACATTGCCCTGATCAGAAGTGATCATGGGACAGAGTTTGATTCTCTTCTTATGCAAGAGTTCTGTCAGAGTGAATGGATCAGGCATACTTTCTCAGCTCCTAGAACTCCTCAACAAAATGGGGTAGCTGAAAGAAAAAATAGAACCTTATTGAATCTGCCACTACATTGTTGTCAGATGCTCATCTACCTCTATCCTTTTGGGCAGAGGCAGTGAACACCTCCAACTATGTGTTGAACAGAAGTCTAATACATAAACTAAAGGGAAAGACTCCCTATGAATTACTCAAAGGGAAGAAACCTAAAGTTGACTATTTTAGAATTTTTGGTTGTATTTGCTACATTCACAATAATGACAAGAAATATTTAGCAAAATTTCAAGCCAAAGCTGATGAAGGAGTGTTTCTGGGATACTCCATGATCAGCAAGGCCTATAGGGTCTATAATAAATCATCTTTGAAAATTGAGGAATCTGTTCATGTTTCTTTTGATGAAACTAACATGTCTTTCAAGGAGAAGATTTCTTCTACCATAGAACCTTTGCAGGAACACTCTCTAGTTGAAGATATGAACAAGTTACAGGTTGCTCAAGAGGATGAAAGCAGTGAAGATGAAGGGAATGCTCAACACATTGAAGCACAACCTGAAGAGCCAGTTGTTGTACCACAAGAGGAAACAACAACACAGGTTGGTGAACAATCAACACCCCCTGTTGATTTAGTAACATCAAGAGACCATCCAATTTCCCAGATAATTGGAGAAATCTCAGCTGGTGTGCAAACCAGAAATCAGGTCAACCAAAACCTGTTGCACACCTGCTTCCTTTCTCAAATTGAACCTCAGTCCATTCAAGATGCAGAGCAAGATCCACACTGGATCATTGTCATGCAAGAGGAGTTGCATCAATTTGAGAGGAACAAAGTATGGGAACTAGTGCCAAAGCCTAAGGATCATTCCATTGTTGGAACAAAATGGGTATTCAGAAATAAACTGGATGATCAAGGAGTAATAATAAGGAACAAGGCAAGGCTAGTTGCCCAGGGATATTCTCAAGAAGAAGGAATTGACTACGACCAGACCTTTGCACCTGTTGCAAGATTAGAAGCCATCAGGATATTTTTAGCTTATGCAGCTCACAAAGGCTTCAAGGTTTATCAGATGGATGTCAAGAGTGCTTTCTTAAATGGAGACATCAAAGAGGAAGCCTATGTCAGACAACCTCCAGGTTTTATCTCTCCAACTTATCCTGATTATGTTTTTAGATTAAATAAAGCATTATATGGTCTCAAGCAAGCTCCTAGAGCATGGTATGAGACCCTAGCATGCTTTCTCTTGGAAAATAGTTTTATCAGGGGTAGAGTAGACCAAACTCTTTTTATTAGAACCCATAAGTCCCATACCCTACTAGTACAAATTTATGTAGACGATATCATTTTTGGTTCTACTGACTCAAAATTGTGCAGAAGGTTTTCTAACCTGATGCATTCTAAATTTGAGATGAGTAGCATGGGTGAGCTATCCTTCTTCCTAGGATTGCAAGTCAAGCAACATGCTGAAGGCATCTTTATTTCTCAAACCAAATATGCTAATGAGCTGGTTAAGAAATTTGGCATGTCTGAGGCATCTTGTATGAAAACACCCATGCCTACCAATGCTGTATTGGATGCTGATGAACATGGGAAACCTGTTGATCAGACAACTTATAGAGCAATGATTGGCTCTTTACTGTATCTTACAGCTAGTAGACCAGATATAATGTTTGCTACATGTATATGTGCTAGGTTCCAAGTTAGCCCTAGAGAGTCACACCTCACTTTAGTAAAGAGGATTCTTAGGTATGTTAAAAGTTGTCCAAATCTAGGTCTCTGGTATCCAAAAGATTCAGCATTTGAGTTAACTGGATTCTCTGATGCTGATTATGCTGGATGCAGAATTGACAGGAAAAGCACCAGTGGAACTTGTCAGTTCCTTGGTGATAGACTTGTCTCTTGGTTTTGCAAGAAACAAACATCTGTGTCAACTTCAACTGCTGAAGCTGAATATATGGCTGCAGGCAGTTGTTGTTCACAAATACTGTGGATTCAAAATCAACTCCTAGACTATGGTTACAACTTAGAGAAGTCAAAAATCTTTTGTGACAATACAAGTGCTATTTCCATAGCTCAAAATCCAGTCCTCCATAGTAGGACAAAACACATAGAGATTAGGCATCATTTCTTAAGGGATAATGTTGAAAAGAATAAAATTGAATTACAATATATCCCAACTGATTTACAAAGGGGAGATATTTTCACCAAGCCTTTGGATGAAAAGAAACACACCTTCTTCCTAAATCAGTTAGGAATGTTAGATGGAGGAAGTCTTAAATAATATCCAAGATTTTGAAAGCTAAAAATTGACCAAGACTAGGCAAAAATTCTGATTTTCTCTTAGTGTCTAGAATTTTCTGATCTCTGAACTGCGCTCGACGATTTCCCCAAAGATCGTCGAACGGAGTTCGACGATTCCCAGAATCGTCGAACTGAGTTCAGCGCCCTCAGATAGTATGAACTATCTCCTTCGGTCAACGATCGTCGAACAGCGCTCGACGATTTTGTTCCCTGAACGATCGTCGAACGGAGCTCGACGCCTTTCCAGATCGTCGAACGGAGATCGACGATGTTGAAGTCTCTTCAGATTCCTTTAGAATCCTCGATCGTCGAACTGAGTTCAACGATCTTTCCAATTCTGCGTCGAACCCTAATATAAAACTCATTTTTCGCCGTCGTTCTCTCTTGCGCTTTCAATTTCTCTGCAAGAATTTTCTTCCCTCCAAACAGTTCTACGCTTGGTCGTTTTGTTTGTTAAGTTTTTGCAGGTACAATGGCCGTATCAGTTGCTGTCCTAGCCGCAATGAAGTTTGATGCAGGCTTCGACATTGATCTGGAATCGTTCAACACTACTGATCAAGTTTTCCAAGACATTCTGAATTTATTCAAGGATCAGAACTTGTCTGCCCTCATGACCACTAGAATCAAGCTTGCTTCAGATGAAATAAGAAATGGGTCTATACTGCTCACAATCTAGACAACAACACAATAGTTGGATCTATTGCTGGAACTCAGGTACCTCTGACCCCCACAGTTTTAACAGAGGTTTTTGGTTTGAGAAATGGAGAAGAAACTGCTGAATTATCTGGGGAGGAGTTTTCTGATATACTTGCCAGGATGGGTCATCCAGAGGGAAACCCTAGCAAGTTATTTAAAAGGAACCTGTCTGTTGAATACAGGTTCCTAGCAGATGTTGTAGGAAAAGTGCTGCTGGCAAAGCACTCAGCTCATGATACTATCTCCAGACATCAGCTCTGTCTCATGGGAGCTCTAGTAGATAAGAAAAGTTTGAACTGGGGAGAGGTCTTCTTTGACCTCATAAAAAAGAAAATCAATAAAAGCTTTGTAAACTTTGGAAGGATTCTTGGAATCTTCTTACAAAACAGGTGCCCTGCCTTGCTGGTCTCCTCTGGAGTGCACATTAATGCCTCCAAGAGTCTCACCTGTGTCCTTTTTGGCAAGTGGGACAGGCAAATCAGCAAGCCCAGCAGGCCCTCCTCTAGTGCTCCTTCAGGCACCAGGACTCACAGAGTCACTCTCCCACAGGTCTCTGCTCCTGCAGAAGACCTGGTTGCTGCTGTTGCTGCCTCTTCTCCTCCTCCAAGTCAAACCCTACCTCTTCCATCCACCATTCCAGCTCCATCCACAATTACCATCTCCAGCCCATCTCCAACATCAATCCCATCTCCAGAACCAATTCTACCTCCTCCTGCAGACCACTTCCACCCATTGTTCTCATATCCACCACCAGATGTCACTTCTTCTCCATCCATACCATCATTCACCCTTCTGGATGACTCCTACATGGATGATTCCCCCTCTTCTCCTCCAGAATTACCCTCCTCCTCAACCTCCTTCCAAGATCTCCTCCACCATATCATTGACCAACCAACCTTCACCCCATCCATATCCATCCCCTTGTCCTCCATATCCACCATCCCCACACCTCAGCCATCCATCCCTCCACTCTCCAGCCCTCCACTTCCAGCATCCTCAGCCATCCCTATTCCCTCTACCTCTGCTCCTTCTATTGAGCATGTAGATCTCTCAGCCTTAGCTGACAAGTTGTATGAGCTACTTGCCCCCAGGCTCTCTCTTCTCATGGAGGCCTCCTTAGCTCCTCTACAACAGTCAGTGGCAGCTCTATCTGCCAGGCTTTCCTCCCTCCTTCCTCAGGCAGCACCTCCAGCAGTGTGCCTTGATACAGATGTATCTGCATCCAGGCAGGGGGAGATGCCATATGAAGCAAGCCTTCATGCTGCTGTTGCTGCTGCTTCTGCTCCTGCTGTTGATGATACTGCTGCTGCTGCTGTTGTTTTTGTATCTGCTGTTCCTGTTGCTGTGGCTCCTACTCCAGTTCTGGCAATAGACCTACAGTCTTTGCTTTTTGCCTTTGATACTGCATACTTCAGCTATCTCCCAGAGCCTAATGTTGTCCAGCCCCCAGAAGATTTGTCCAAGGCTCTGGTGCCTTTCTCTGGCTGTGACCCCAACATTATATCTTCTTTTGTGTTCTCAGAAATTGCTGCTGCTGCTGCTGTTGAAGAAAAGACTGAATCTGCTTCTGAAACTGTTTTTGCTGCTGCTGAAATCCCAACTGCCTCTGATGAGCAGATATCCAAGGATTTTCTGATGATAGAGGCCACTGTGTTTGAGCCTGCTGCAGATTCTGATGATGTTACTGCTACTGTCACTTCTCTAGCTTCTGTTGCTCCATCTGCTGCCCCATCTGCTGTTGTTCCTGTATCTGCTGTTGTATCTACTGTTGTATTTGTTGTTGTCTCTGCTGCTGTCCCTGCTGCTGCTCCTTCTGCTTCTGCCTCATCTGCTGCAATTCAACTGAAGAAAGATCTTATGAAGAAGATAGATGCTATATATGATGCCCAGAGTTCTGACTCTGATGAGTTCAAGACAGACTCTGATGACTCTGCTGCCACTATTGCCAGGAAGAGGAAGCCTAGAAGCAAGGCTATGAAAAGGGTTCCTCCTGCAAAAGTAAAAGATGATAATGATATTCCTTATTATATTCTGCATAACTGCCAAATTACTGAACATTGGATGCAGTATTCCAAAAATCAGCTAAAAGTAATGAAAAAGAAGAGAAAGTATGAGAAGGGCTCCTCCCAGTTCCAACACCCTTATCCTCCTCCACCACCTCCTCCTGATGTAGGTGC
Organism: Platanthera guangdongensis; assembly: GCA_039583875.1. Taxonomy (NCBI): domain Eukaryota; kingdom Viridiplantae; phylum Streptophyta; class Magnoliopsida; order Asparagales; family Orchidaceae; genus Platanthera; species Platanthera guangdongensis. Next base: position 33,479,964 of record CM077164.1, on the reverse strand, counting down.
AGGTGGCAGCTCTGCAAGTCAAGCCCCATCTAGAAGCCAGGCTCCCTACCAACCCCATGCCAGATCATATCAAAGGGAAAGCCAATCTAGGGGTTCTTATTCCAGGAGAGGAGGATACAGAGGAAGTCAAAGAGATATTCAGGTTTATTCTAAAGGGCATTCCAGGCAGCACCCTTACTCCAGGGGAGGACATGTTTCATCTAATACTACTTCTGGTCCATTCCCCTACAAGCTAAAAGAGACAGTGTCTGCTAGGCCTCCTCAAGACAATTCTTCCAACAGGTATGAGCCACCTGTGCCATTTAAGGACCCTGAAAAGAATCCATCTGCTTGGACTGCTAGGATGAAAGAAATGGCTGCATTAGACCAGATAAAGAAAGCCAGAGAGCAAGGCTTAGACACTTCAAATATTTCTACCATGTCAGAGCAAAGACAAAAAGAGCTAGAAAGATATGCCTCCAGTAAATTCTTTGATGCAGACAGATATATGGAGTTGCATCCTGCTGCTGTGGTTCCCAGGACTTCAAAGCAAACATACTTGGGTGCAGCTGATGACACCAGGTCCAACAAGGAAGCCTTGAATCCAAACAGAGAAATCAAAATGGTTAAAGGCAAAGAGAAGAAGTAACTCTGTAAGGTGACAATCTTTGGTTTTTCTGACTGCTATCTGGATGCCATATATATATATATATATATATCTCTGTGATGTTTCTGCAATGTGTCTAGCTGCTGTTGTTTTTATGCTTTTCTGATTGTATGCTGTTATTTGAATTTTTCCAAAGTCTGTAAATAGTAATCCTAACCCAAATAGGGGGAGATTGTTGGAACACCCTATTACTAATTTGGGTTAGGATCACTATGTCTCTAGGAATCTTTGTTTGACCTTCTGTATAGCTTAATAGGTCAATTATAATTGAGTCTAAGGGTTAGAAGTCTAGGATTGGAAGCTGCCCTGAACACCAAGTTTTTCTATCTGGAGACTAAGTCTGATCGTCGAGCTCAGCACGACGATTCGTCGAACTCCGGTCGACGATCGTCTAGCTCAACTTCGACAGATCGTCGAACTCCATTCGACGATCGCTGAGCTCAACTTCAGAATATCGTCGAACTCCATTTGACGATCGGTGAGCTCAGTTCGACGATTTTGACTCTGCATTGGATCCTTATCTCTGAGCTCAGGTCGACGATCTTTGAGCTCAGATCGACGATTATTTTGCTGCTTAAGTTTTCCAGATCGCTGAGCTCAGATCGACTATAGCAGAGCTCAGTTCGACGATTTCAGATAACTTCCAGAATTCAAATTCAAATCAGACAGGAGTTATTATGCAATTAATTCAGAGATTTGCTAGCCGTTTTCATTTATTTCTGGACCAAGTTTCAAGGGATTTTTCAAGGAATAATTCTGTGGACTTTCCTCCAGAAGAGTTTTTGCAATTAAGGATGCAATCAATGCAGACCAACGGCTATCTTTGACAGAGTGATATTCTATTCTGGAATAGAGAATAAAAGACAGAATGTTTTTTGAATCAAGACACAGATGAACAAAAAGAGGACACACAACTCAGAATACAGAGACTCTTTCAAAACTCTCTATCAAAAAGAATTCTGAAGAACACTCATAAAAGAGATCAAGCTTTCAAAAATCTTCATATCTCTTCAGCTCTCAAAGTGTTCAAGGCCAATATCATTTCAAGACTCCAGACACTCAACATTTCAGCCATTGCTGAAACCATCTATTGCTGTAGTTCTACCTTTGAAGGCCTATCACCCTCAGCAAAGCTCTTCTTCCTGAAGATCTCAAGAACTCAGGGGGAGCTTTGACATCAATCCACATAGTCTTCTCAGTTGTTTGAGAAAGAGAAGACTGTCATAACTCTCTCACCCCCACTCTGTAAAGGGTTTTTCAAACTCCCTTCAAAAGTTTGAATCTGGTTTTTGAGCACCTTGTCAAAAGCTCATTGGTGGCAAGACACCTGATCAAAAAATCTGATTTGGTTTTTGAGCACCTTATCAAAAGCTCATTGGTGCCCAGGATACCCGATCAACTCATCCTGCAGTGGATTCCTACCTAGGGTGGTAGAAGAGTGGATGTACCCAAGTTTGGGGAACCACTATATTTCCTTGTGTCCTCTGGTTCTGCTTGTTTACTTTTTGTTTCTGGCCTAGATTTTTCTGTGCTTAGTTTTTGCATAGCTTAGTTCTGTGATTAGATTTATATTTGCTTCCCTGCTCACACATATTACAACAATTGTTGTAAAAGTTTTTCAAAAGTTTTTAAAACACCATATACTCTATTCACCCCCCTCTAGAGTATATCAGATCTAGTTGCCCTTTCAACACACCATAATTCTGTCGACAACAATTGTGTCGACACAAAGGACTTGTGTCGACACACACCAGAATTCTGTCAACACCAACTTTGTCGAGACTAGAAGCTATTGTGTCGACACACACGACTTGTGTCGACACATTCCACAGAAACTATGTTGAGAAGGTAAAGAAGGGCTGTGTCGACATTGTGAGAGTTGTGTCGACATCATCAAGAATTGTGTCGACACATGATCTATTTGTGTAGACACATTTGAAGTATTGTCTCGACACTTTTATGCTGAGATAGAGTACAAGAAGGCATCAGGTGTCAAGACTGAAGACTTGACAACTGTCATAACTAACAAAGTTGTTGCATCTGTCAGAGCTGTCAGAAGGCCGTTATGAACCAGATCGGCTGGTAACCTCAAATGGGTCTATATAAAGACCTATTCTGTCATCAAACAAAAAAAAGAGAAGAAGAGACGTTGTGATCCTGAAATCAACAAGTTTCTATTATAGTAAGGGCAAATTTTGAACAAGTCTGCAACAAGAATTTCAGATCTACATCTGAAAGAAGAGGAAGCTGAATTGAGGATCATCTCCAACTTCACAAGAAGATCAACCTTACTTTGTTCAGATTCAAGAAGCTTTGAAGAAGCTAAGACAGGTTGAATCTTAAACAGTCAGATCTTTCAAGAACTGATCAAGAAGCCTTCAACTCTTTCTCTCTCTACCTGGGTGAATGATTTATTCTTTTTATAATCAATTTTCTCTGTAGGATCTTTATAAATCTGAGTGTAAGAGAGTTATCTCTCTGAGTTGTAAGCCTAAGTTTATAAAGGCTATGGTAGGGCTGAGTGTCTGAGGTAGGTGATTGAATTCTCTGAGTTGTAGGTCTAGTGAAAGAGGCTGAGGTAGGGCTGGATTGCCTGAGTTATAGGAGAGTGGACTCACTCTGAGGTAGGATTCTCTGGAAGAATCTGAGTTGTAGCACTTGGTGAAGTGTGAGCTGTAGGAACCATTCTGGGTTCTGAGTTGTAAGATCTGAGGATCTGAGAATGAAGAAGGGAGTTAGGCCGAATCTAGTATACTACTAGATATGCGAAGGGGGAAAGTGAATGTACCCATCTTTTGGGGAACCACTATAAATCTGTTTGTATGCTGTGATTGACTGTGTTTCTATTAATCTGTGCAGTGATAATTGTTGCATGGGTTATAAATTAGTGACATATATTATCTGCCTTGATAAAAAGGAATTGAACTTATTCACCCCCCTCTAGGTGTTTAGGATATCTTAAAACCAATTCTTTCAAGTGGTATCAGAGCCAGGTTGCTCAAGAGTAGACTTAACAGTCTGAGTTGATCTATAAGGTAGTTATTAGTTAGACAAAATGGGTTCATGTGAAACTAACAAAGAACTTGGATCTATGAAACTACCTATATGTAGAAAGGAAATTTTTGGCATATGGAAAGAGAGAGTCAGATTGTTTATGGAAGCTTCTGACCCAAGAATCTATATTACAGTTAAAGAAGGGTCATTCATTCCTATGAACATCTCAGTTCTTGATGCCAACCTAAGGACTCCAAAAAGTTATTCTGAAATGACAAAGGATGAGATCATCTTAGCCACTATGGATAAGAGAGCACAAAACATAATAGTTAGTGCTATAGATGACTCAACTTTCCAAAACTTGGTTCACTGCAAAACCTCCAAAGAGATGTGTGACACTTTGATTGTCTACATGGAGGGATTAGAAGAAGTAAGAGATGACAGAAAGTGTATGCTAAACCAAGAATATGAAAGCTTTAGACAAGCCAAAACAGACAACATAAATGAGTGCTATAAGAAGTTTTTCAGAATACTCAATGAGCTAATGTCATATGGAAGAGTCTTTAGCACATATGAGCTCAATGATAAGTTTCTCAGATCACTAACCAAGGATTGGGATACCAAGATATGTGCCATCAGGGAAGTGGCCAAACTTGCAGACACCTCTCCTCCAACTATACTTGGAAAACTGCTATCATATGAGATGTAGCTTATGTCCAGAAAGGAGGAGGAGAAAAGCAATAGGTCTGAGTACAAAGAGAAATCTGTGGCCTTCAAGGTTGAAGTCACAAAGAAGGACATGTGGATGTCTCCATCTCCTCCTAGGAAAGATGCTGAAGTTATCACAGAAAATTATGACAACAACATATTAGACAGCCCTAATTCTGATGAAGATTTTGCTGCCTTCATAAGGCAATTCCAAATATTCTTGAAGAAAAAACAGTGGAGAACCAAACCATCCTCCTCACAGTCCAAGGATGACTATTACCAGAAAAAGAAATCTTCTAAAAAGTATAGGTATGACACTAAACATAGCAAATTAACTTCTTCTAAGATAGCTTGCTATTGTTGCAACAGGACTGGACATGTTGTTGTTGACTGTCATGATAAAAGAAAGGAATCTAATGACAAGAAGAAACATCAAAATAAGGGCAAAAAGGAGAGATGCTTTGTTGCAAAGAAGCAGAAAAGCTGGACTGACTTCTCATCATCAGATTCAGGAGAAGAGGCAGAAGCTGAAGCCTATATTGGATTGTTCACTACTGAGGAATAGTCAGTAGAATCTGAATTCTTGCAATTGCTGGACTCTATAAATGGGAGTGAAGATCATCATTGCAGGGGGCTGATGGCTTTGACTGAGGAAAATCAATGCCAGGATCAACCTGGTCCCAGTAAGGTAAACAACTTATCTTCAGTTTCTAATTATTATACTGGATCAGAATCAGAAGCATTTGCATTAAGAGATGAGGATGGTTTTGAATCTGAAGGGGATGTTCATCAACTAATTGATGAGTATGGTGATTTGCTGCAATCTCTTAAGAGAAGCAGAATCCTTAACAAAAACGAGGTTAAGGAAATTGCATCTCTTAAATTGGCTGCATCAGATTCAGCAAAAATGTTGGATCTGAAGTTGAATGAAGTTGTCAAACTGAAAAATATAACTTTTATTCAGATGGGTACAATTACCTTCAAAAATGATCAAATCAAGAGTTTGGAAGTCAGACTTTAAACAGAGAAGGATCTTGTGGCTAAATTCTCAAAGCCAAAGTCAGTCTTACCCTTAATTGATGATTTTATCCTCCAAAAGAGTAAGACAGGATTAGTCTTCAAGGGAAGAACAAGGGCAGCTGATTTCAAAAGAAAAGGCAAATCCCCAGTTCAGCCACTAGCCTCCAAACCCCTTATTTCTTTCAGGAAAGTGATGCAGCCTACTAACAGGTATGACCATGACATCATACATGGTCACTGTAATCATGGTGATTAGAATGACAAGGGTGCAAATGCCAATAGGGCAGCCCATGAACAAACACACCATGTTCTTCAGGAATCATCAGTGTTTGATGCACCAGCCCCAACACTCAATAAAAGGACCACTGTACTTACAGTTTTAAGGACTGCTGACAGCAATGTTGTTAAGACTGTACTTAAAAGAAGATACAACAGATATGAGTGTTGGTGTTGTAGCAAAGTGAGTCATTATGCCATTGATTGTTGGCACAACACTACTGTCAGGAAAAATGCCAGCTTACCTATCAGAAAGGCTGCAGGCAAGTCTGTCAAGTTTCAGTCTAACCTGAACCTAAAACCCAATAACTATTGGGGTTCTAAGGTTAAGTAATTTTATTTGATGCAGGCGAGTCCAAGTGGCCATACCCCAATATGGTACTTGGATAGTGGATGTTCCAGACACATGACTGGAATAAGAAGGATGCTAAAGGATTACTCTCCCATAGAGAATGGACCCAAAGTGATCTTTGGTAGATCTGAAAAGGGGGTCATCAAAGGTTTTGGTAACATTTCCAATAGATCTATCACTATCACCCAAGTGGCTTATGTGAAAGGTCTGAAACATAACCTAATAAGCATAAGCCAACTAAGTGATCTTGGTTATGACACTTCTTTCATTAAGAATGAGTGTCAAATTATAAGGATAAGTGATCAAGAGGTCATCTTGTCAGTCTATAGAAAAGGAAATGTTTATTGTCTGAATTTTGTGAGTGAGAATAAAGATTTTCCTATTTGCCTAGTTGTTGATCAAAAAACTTCTCATTGTGTCAAATGGCACCAGAGGCTTGCTCACCTTAACTACAAGACTATTGGTCAACTCTTTAGTGAAGAGTTAGTGAGGAATGGTCCTCAAGTCAAATGCATCAAGGAGGGTGTATGTTCAGCTTGTCAAAAAGGCAAATAGACCAAGACCTCCTTCCACAGTCTTGATACTAAAGACTCTGTGAGGTGTTTGTACCTCCTACATATAGATCTATTTGGTCCTATATCAGTTCATAGTCTAGGTAGGAAAGTCTATACCTTTGTGGTTATGGATGACTATTCTAGATTTACATGGGTTTTCTTCCTGAGGCAGAAATTTGAAACCCCTATTGTCTTCCACAATTTTGTTAGGCAAATTCAGAATAAATTTAACAATTCAGTGTTCAAAATCAGAAGTGACCATGAGACTGAATTTCAGTCTGAATGCATGACAAGATTTTATGAAGAACTTGGGATTCATCAAGAGTTCTACTCACCTAAAACTCCCCAACAAAATGAGATTGTTGAAAGAAAGAATATGACACTTATTGAGGCTGGTAGAATATTACTAAGTGACACTTCTCTGCCAGAATATTTTTGGGCTCAGGCAGTAAACACTGCATGTCATGTTCTCAACAGAGCTTTTATCATCAAAAACCACAAGAAGACACCCTATGAGATTATAAAAGGCAGAAAACCAAATATATCCTATTTTAGGATCTTTGGTAGCAAATGTTATGTACTTAACAATGACAAGTCTTATTTAACTATGTTTGCTGTCAAATCCTAAGAAGGGATATTTGTTGGGTACACCAACAGCAGTAGGGCACGCAGGGTCTACAACTTGACTACTCAAGCTGTAGAAGAATATGTCCATATAGTCTTTGATGAATCAAAGCTAATTAACTGTGAGCTGTCTAGCACTCCTTGTAGCTCTACAGGTTTGAAGGAAAAGATGGACATGCTAACCATCAGTGAAGACCAACCTGCAAGACTGGATGAGGAAAATGATGAAGACAATGAAGTACAACATTATGGGGAGATTTGAGGAAATCAAGTTGTGGATAGATTGCCTCCAGTAATAAGACATCTAAGGGATCATCCAACACACCAAATTATTGGTGATCCAAGACAGGGTGTTCAGACAAGGAGCAAGAACTTGAATACAGTTCTCTGCTCAAGTTTCCCGTCCCAGATGGAACCCAAGAAATTTGAAGAGGTCATACAAGACCCAAATTGGATTGTTGCCATGCAGGAAGAGCTGAATCAATTCAGAAGATGTAAAGTCTGGGAGTTGGTTCATAAACCAAAGAATCACAATGTCATAGGGACTAAGTGGATCTACAGGAACAAGTTAGATGAAAATGACATTATAGTCAAGAACAAAGCAAGACTGGTAGCAAAAGGCTACAAGCAGGAAGAAGGGATAGACTTTGATCAGATATTTGCCCAGTAGCAAGATTGGAAGCAATAAGGCTATTCTAGCCTATGCATCTTATCAAGGGTTCAAGGTATTCCAGATGGATGTAAAGTCAGCATTTTTGAATAGTGACTTAAAAGAGGAAGTTTATGTTGAATAACCCTCAGGTTTTGTAGATCCTCTTTATCCTAATTATGTTTATAGGCTTAAGAAAGCTCTATATGGTTTGAAACAAGCCCCTAGGGCTTGGTATGAAACACAGTCTACCTTCCTTATTGAGAATAAATTCTCAAGAGGGAAAATAGATAAAACTCTATTCCTAAGGGAATCAAAAGGCAAGATCATCCTAGTCCAGATATATGTTGATGACATTATCTTTGGATCAACTGAAAACAATCTTTGTAGAAAGTTTGCAAAACTTATGCAAGGGAAGTTTGAGATGAGTAGCATGGGTGAGCTGAAATTCTTCTTGGGACTCCAAGTTAGACAGACTAATGATGGCTTGTCCATATCCCAGTCTAAGTTCACTAAGGAGTTAATTAAGAAATATGGTATGGAATCATCCTCCACCATGAGAACTCCAATGGGGTCAAGTATGTCTATAGGCAAAGATGATGCATGAAAACCTGTAGATGAGTCTTTGTATAGAGGGATAATTGGCTCCCTTCTTTACTTAACTGCTAGTAGACCAGACATCATATATGCTACATGTGTCTGTGCTAGGTATCAAGCCTGCCCAAAAGAATCTCATTATAATGATGTCAAAAGTATTTTGAGATATCTGAAGGGAACACCAAATCTTGGCCTTTGGTACCCTAAAAATAGAGATTTTCTACTAACAGGTTATTCAGATGCAGACTTTGCAGGATGCAAAGAAGATAGGAAAAGCACCACTGACACATGTCAGTTTCTAGGTGGAAGATTGATGTCATGGAGCTGCAAAAAGCAGACAAGTATGGTTATATCCACTGCTGAGTCTGAATATGTAGCTGCAGGCAGTTGCTGTACTCAGTGTTATGGATACAACATCAACTTGAAGACTATGACATCAAGGTAAGTAGAACTCCATTATATTGTGATTCTACAAGTGTCATTTCTATTGCTAGAAATCCTGTTTCATATAGCAGAACTAAGCATATAGAAATCAGATTTCATTTCATTAGAGATCATGTAGAAAAAGAAGATATAAGTTTAGAATTTGTCAACACTAATTATCAAATTGCTGACATGTTCACCAAACCACTGGATGAAACTAAATTCAATTACTTTTAAATTGAATTAGACATGCTAAACATGGAATAAAATGATAAATATGATTAAGTAATACTGAGTCGACACATAAAAAATCTGTGTCGACACTTAGTAGTTGGTGTCGACACATAAGGAAAATTTTGTCGACACATCAAGAAGATTGTGTCGACACTCAGAATTTGGTGTCGACACATAACTTTCCTGACACTTAGGTATTGGTGTCGACACATAAAGTCGTCTGTATCGACACACAAAAATTAGTGTATACTCTTAAGGTTGTCTGTGTCGACACATCAAAATTGGTGTTGACACATAGTATTGTAATAACTTTAAGTTCTCTGTCGAGACTTTAGTAGTCTGTGTCGACAACATCCCAACTGTGTCGACAATATAAACAAATTTCAGCAATCCTTTTGGCCTACTTTGTTTAGAGATGTATAAATAGGTGGAAACAAGACCTTGTCGACTACACTCTCAGAATTCTCGACATCAAGCCATTTGTGTCGACAAGACCTTCATCTCTCTTCTCCTCAATCTCTCCTCCCTAATGGCACCAAAAATGGAAGAGAACTTCAACGAGGGATATGAACTCGTTCGCAATGCATATGAGAGTGAGGCGCAAGAAATTCAAGCCGTGATTACCCTAATCGACGATAATGGATTAGAGTACTTAGTCTCAAAACCTACCAGGATATGGAAGAAGGAGGTTCTTGAATTCTACTCGTCGGCTTCAATGGATTCGAAGGGCATGAAAATTAAGTCATCTGTTCAAGGCACTAAGGTAAAATTAACATGGAAGAGTTTAAGAAAAACACTTCAGCTTCCCAGGATTAAGGAAGAAGATGAAATAGCATCTTCCATGACAAACAATGCTCTCCAATGGTGTGGACTGGATCCCACAACCAAGATTGGATCATCGATGAATAGGAAGGGAATGAATTCCCAGGGCAGATTCCTGTCTGAAATTATAGGCAAAGTTATTCTGTGCAAATCCGGAGAAAATGATAGGATTTCAGCCTACATGTTCAATCTCATGATTAGAGTTATATTCAAGGTGAAAACTAACTGGTCTGCTGTAGTTTTTGAAAAGATCAAGGAAAGTATAAAGAAACCTAATCTGGGCAGAATACTAAGCTTGTATCTGGCTATGACTATTCCAGAAGTGTTGAATCAGGCTGCATGCTCTAAAATTAATCATATGAGGAGAATGAACTTAAGAAAATTGTCCAAATGGGATAGGATATTGACCAAGGATGTCTCTACACCTCAGAAACACTAGAAACAGGTTCATACTAAGAAGAAAACTCAACACAAGCCAGCTGAATCTTCCAGTGATTCAAAAGAAGTTGTTTTCAGCACATATGGAGAAGAACTAGAGAGTACTAGAAAATCACATCCTCTAGAAACTATGACTGATGGTCAGGGGCAGGGGGAGCAGATTCCTGCTAGCAATATCCCAATGGATCAAGACCAGGACGAGCCTCTTCAAGGTGGAGCTAATGAGCCTTTTCCAGATCCAGCTCAACAAGTGTCATCATCTTCCGGGGAAGCCAATGTGCAAGAACAAACTGTCCAAACAGCTGCATTGGACAGTGAAGTAGCCACTCAATCTATATTTGAAGTAATACAAGATATAAATCAAGCTGCTATATGCACTGAGAATGATGCACTGGACGTGCATATGAATGATGTTGATAAAACTAACCAAGATAATGTCTCTAACCATGAAATTACCATAGAATACACTTTAGAATTTGAAGGAGGACCATCTGCTGGGAAAGAGAAAGTTATTCCTCCAGTTCAACTGCAACAAGAAGTCACATTAGAAGAATTATTTCCTGATCTACTAGGAGCAAGAACAGAGGGGGAGCAGCAAAGAATTGAGGGGGAGATGCTCATCATAACCTCTAGTCCAAAAAACACAATGGACATAGATAGTTCATCTGGTTCTTCTACAGATGAAGAAGCCTCCAGGGCTAAGAAAAGGAAACTTATAGAGCTCAGGAAGAGGAGCTCAAACTATAAGAAAACATTGAAAACTGCCCCACAAATACAAACTCCAGCAGTAGACTTCAGTCCACTCTTATTGTCATTGCAACTGAAATTGGATGAGCAAGGAGTAGCTCTTGAAAAATATATTGATGAGAGTCATAAAGAACTACAATATACCTTGACCCAAGATATCAAATTCATCAGATTTGAATTCAATCTAAACAAAATGGAAATGACTGAATGCTTTCAAAAGGGAGGTCATGTTGTTGTCTACCTGGCCAAACAACAAAAAGAGGCTAAGACTCAGATAGATGATATTGCCATAAAACAAGGACATGTTCTAGAGAATCAAATTAGAATGAATGACAATCTCGCAGAATCTCATAATGTTATTTTCACATAACTCAAGAATAAAGCCACTGCTTTCACTGAAAACATGGTTAAAAAAAGTCTGAGTTTGATAACCAACTCAAAGCAGATTTGGATAATGTCCACACTGCTATCCAGGCCTCTTAAAAGGTAATTGTTGATCAACTACAAAAGTTTAGATCATACTATAAAGAAGACACCAATTATCTAGCTGATCAGATTAGATTTCAAAAGGATGATCTAAGAGACCATATCGAAAGAGAAGTCATAAAGGGGGAGAGAGTATTAGTCACTGCAGGCTCAGAACATGCTAAATGAATAACCAATGCCATCAGGGACACTCTTGGTTATCCACCACTCTGTGATGATGATAATACTGCTGAATCAGGAATTCAACATGCTTATAATGAAGGGGTTCAGCATGAAGTAGCCCAAATTATCTATCCACCTCCAGATTTTGATGGAATTCACTATGCAGTACAATAAATGTACAATCCTCCAAAGGGGGTATAGAATGTGATTATTGAAAAAGCATGAATGTCTGAAGCAGCATTACAAAGAGCTAGGGATACTCATAAAGAAGCTCAACTTTCTAAGAAACGGTTCAGAGAACAGGCAGAATTAAAACCTGATTTTGAACAATGGAGTTCCACCTCCAGGAATATCATTCTCACTGCTTGGCACGCTGTCAAAGACAATATGCATGATAGAGGCAAGTGATATTCTTAACAGGAGTGGAGCAAATATCAGAAGTGACAAGATGCCATATACCGGTTCAAAAAAGAACTCAAAGCTGGGAAAATACCTACTAAATCTTTGGAGCCTAGCAAATATTTTCCAAAGCCTTATCATTACTTTGAAAGACAAAAGGTCAAGGCTAAAGAGCTGAAGAAGAAGGATCTGAAAGGAAAGAAGCCGACTGATGATACAGAAGCTAATGTACAAGCTAGAATTCAGTCTCACAAAGGAATTGCCATCAAGGAGCCTGATCAATCCTAGGCTAGATTGACTAGGTTTAGAACTATATAATCTTCTATTCTAACATCCTTGTAATATAATAAACAAACTAATTTTTGTTCACTGTATTTTATCATATTTTGTGATAATATTACATTATGTTTCTTCTTATAAGTTACCCTATCTGAGTAATGCTTTTATACATCATAATCTTTGTTTTTATTTTAAGTGATGTATATCATTGACTAAGGGTTATGACTTCTCCAAATAGGGGGAGATTGTTGGGTACATTGGAAACTGTGTACCTGATTTGGAGAAACCTCACCTAACTCAATGATATTCATCAATGTGTATTTGATGAGTTGTTGAGTTTCAATGTGCAGGTTAAGGAAATGCAGAAAAAATTTCTAAGTACAAGTGTCGACACTTAAGAAGAATGGTGTCGACACCAGGAGCCAGATTGTGTCGACACACAGGAATTGTGTCCACGCACAGAAATTCTGTCGACAACAATTATGTCGACACATGGGACTTGTGTCGACACACATCAGAATTCTGTCGACAACAATTGTGTCAACACACATGACTTATGTCGACACACACCAGAATTCTGTCGACAATAATTGTGTCGACACACAGAACTTGTGTCGACACACACCAGAATTCTGTCAACACCAACTTTGTTGAGACTAGAAGCTGTTGTGTCGACACACAGGACTTGTGTCGACACATTCCACAGAAGCTGTGTTGAGAAGATAAAGAAGGGTTATGTCGACATTATGAGAGCTGTGTAGACATCATCAAGAATTGTGTCAACACATGGTCTATTTGTGTTGACACATTTGAAGTATTGTCTCGACACTTTTATGCTGAGATAGAGTACAAGAAGGCATCAGGTGTCAAGACTGAAGACTTGACAGCTGTCATAACTAACAAAGTTGTTGCATCTGTCAGAGCTGTCAGAAGGCCGTTATGAACCGGATCAGCCGGTAACCTCATATGGGTCTATATAAAGACTTGTTCTGTCATCAAACAAAAAAAGAGAGAAGAAGAGAAGTTTCGATCCTGAAATCAACAAGTTTCTATTATAGTAAGGGTAGATTCTGAACAAGTCTGCAACAAGAATTTCAGATCTACATCTGAAAGAAGAGGAAGCTGGATTGAGGATCATCTCCAACTTCACAAGAAGATCAACCTTATTTTGTTCAGATTCAAGAAGCTTTGAAGAAGCTAAGACAGGTTGAATATTAAGCAGTCAGATCTTTCAAGAACTGATCAAGAAGCCTTCAACCCTTTCTCTCTCTACCTGGGTGAAGGATTTATTCTTTTTATAATCAATTTTCTCTATAGGATCTTTTATAGATTTGAGTGTAAGAGAGTTATCTCTCTGAGTTGTAAGCCTAAGTTTATAAAGGCTGAGGTAGGGCTGAGTGCCTGAGGTAGGGGATTGAATTCTCTGAGCTGTAGGTCTAGTAAAAGAGGCTGAGGTAGGGCTGGATTGCCTAAGTTATATGAGTGTGGACTCACTCTGAGGTAGGATTCTCTGAAAGAATCTGAGTTGTAGCACTTGATGAAGTGTGAGATGTAGGAACCATTTTGGGTTCTGAACAGCAAGATCTGAGGATCTGATAAGGAAGAAGGGAGTTAGGCCGAATCTAGTATATTACTAGATAGGCGAAGGGGGAAATTTGATGTACCCATCTCTTGGGGAACCACTATAAATTTGTGTGTATGCTGTGATTAACTGTGTTTCTATTAATCCGTGCTATGATAATTGTTGCATAGGTTATAAATTAGTGACATATATTATCTGCCTTGATAAAAAAGGAATTGAACCTATTCACCCCCTCTAGGTGTTTAGGATATCTTGAAACCAATTCTTTCATTTTCCTTCAGTCGGCTCATCCAAGTTTAATTCTTTTATTCTTGAACCTGCATCTTCAATAAACACACTAGAAAAGCTGTCTTGCAGTAGACTTGTCTCATCAAATACAATATGAATAGATTCTTCTACAACCAGGGTTGTTTTATTAAAAATCTTATATGTCTTACTATGACTAATATAACCTAAGAAAATACCTTCAAAGCTATTTTCACTAAATTTAGTGATGTGATATTTACCATTGTTAAGGACAAAGCATTTACAACCAAAGATTCTAAAATATGAGATAGTCAGTTTCCTGCCCTTTAGTAGTTCGTAAGGTGTCTTATTATGGTTCTTATTTATGAGTGCTCGATTTTGCACGTGACATGCAGTATTGACGGCTTCAGTCCAGAAATATTCTGGTAGTGAGGCATCACTCAACATGGTCCTGCAGGCCTCTATGAGTGTTATAATCCTTCTCTCTGCTACTCCGTTCTATTGAGGAGTACGAGGAGAGAAAAACTCATGAAAGATACATAGGTTTTCACAGAATTCTGTTATGGCCCCAGACTTGAACTTTGTTCCATTGTCACTTTTAATTTTGACTACGGAATAGTTGTATTCATTCTGGATCTGCTTGACAAAATTATTAAGGATATCAAAGTTATCTAACTTGTATTTTAGAAAGAACACCCACGCAAAGCGAGAGTAATCATCAACAATAACCAATGTATAATCCTTACCTCCCAAACTTCTAACTTGCAGTGGACCGAACAAGTCCATATGAAGTAGGTGCAAACACCTATTAGAGTCTTTGCCAATAATGCTTTTAAAGGTAGTCCTTGTTTGCTTGTCTTTTACACATGCGTGACAAAGTCTATCTTTAGTGCACTTGACATTGGAGGCATCACGTACTAAATTAAGAGAAAATAATTTATTAATAGTTTTGAAATTAATATATGCTAATCTCTTATGTCATTGGACACCAAGAGACGCACTATCTTTAGCCAAAAAATATACTGACGTAGAAGAGTCTATGCAAATAAAATTCAAATAAAATATACTTCTTGTTGAAGTATTAGACCGGGCGGCTTGGCGGTCTGATCCAGCGGTTTGTTGACCGAGCGGCTTAGCGGTCTGATCCAGCGGTTTGTAGACCGGGCGGTCTGTCGGTCTACCTCTGCGGTTTGTTCTATCCTGCTGGAGTTGCCGAGCGGTTAGCCCATCTGTCTAACCGCGCGGCCTATGCGGTCTCCATTATTCTAGCCGCTCAGTACTGTAAATGTTTAGTCCCACATTGTTTGTATACTCTCTTTCTTATCTCCTCCATTCTATATAAGGGAGGTCATACCTTTGTAAATGATATCTTTTTTGGATAATAAAATTTCAATTATTCAAAAGTTTGTTCGCTTGTTCTCTACTTTTCGCTTCTTGTTCTCTACTTTCTAACATGGTATCAGAGCGAGGTTATTTCCTCTTGATTCTGTGCGCCCTCTGTTGTTCGCGACTTCTTTTCCGCCCTCTGCGACTTGATTCGCGGCTTGCCCTCTCTTCTATCCGCGCGGCCTGTTTTTATCCGCGCGGCTTGGTTTTGTCCGCCAATCTGTTCGCGCGGCTTGCTCCTCCTTGTTTCTCTTCTTCTTCTCCTTGTTGTCGCAGCGACCTGTTTCGTTGTCGCCGTGCTCCTTGTTCTTTCTTGCCTCTCTGACTTCCTAGTCGTTGCGGTCTGTCCCTGTCCGCGTGTGTATTGTCTCTCTACTCGCGGATTGCTGCTGTGATCTGCCTGACCGTGCGGGTTGTTCCTTTCTCACCCGCATCTTGGTCGCGGTCGCCAGCTCTTCTCCTCTTTTCTGTTCGCTCGGGCTTCTCAGTTCGTGCGACTTCTTCCCCGCCGAGCCTTTGACCACTTTCTAGCCGCTGCTGTGATCTGCCTGACCGTGCGGGTTGTCTCTTTTTTACCCGCATCTTGGTCGCGGTCACCTGCTCTTCTCCTCTCTTCTGTTCGCTCGGCCTTTTCAGTCCGCGCGACCTCTTCCCCGCAGTGTCTCTTTCTAGCTGCTACTGTTCGCGCGGCTTCCTCTGTTTTCTAACCGCTCCTGTTCGTGCGGCTTCTTCTGCTTCCGGGTTCTATGACTACCTCCGGTCTCACCACTACTCCTGCAGCTCCTTCTCCTCCTCCTCCTTCGGGCAACCTTGGCACCCTTTCCAAGCTTGTGGGCTCCAACTATCCCGATTGGAGCGTCTCTTTCACCTTTCTCCTTCGTTCTCAACGCAAGCGTCATCACCTCACCGATGACCCTCCTCCTCGCACCTCTCCTGAGTTTGATGACTGGGATGCGAGTGATGCTCTTGTTCGCACCTGGCTGGCCAACAACCTTTCTGATGAGTGCCTTCCCGTCATTCGCCATGATGAGACGGTCAAGGCCGCATGGATTCACCTCGCTGCTCTCTATTCTAAGGGGGGCCAGACATCCCGCATTTATACTCTCTATGCGGACCTCTTCGCCTGCCCTTCCATGTCCCCAGCTGCGGCTTATCAGCAGGTTCAGGCCCTTGGGGCTGAAATCCTCCAGAATCGCCCCTTCTCCGCGGACTTGGCCGACCAGCACAAACACTTCCAGGAACTCCTGGTTGTTTGTTATCTTCTTCGTCTTCCCGACTCTTATGATATGATCCGTCAGCAGATCTTGGGTGAGGCGGAATCTCCTACTTTGGATGCCACTGCGGCTCGCATTGCCGCCGTTACTTCGCTCCTCCAGCGGCCTCTGTTGGCCTCCCCCCCTTCCCAGGACTCCTCTGCTCACCAAGCTCAGCGGGGGGGCCCGAGTGGCCGAAGCTCCTCTGGCGGACGGGGTTCCTCCCGGTTCTTCTGCTCTCACTGTAATCGTACTGGTCATACTGTTGACCGCTGCTGGCAGAAACATCCTCATCTTCGCCCTTCCGGTGATGCTCCTTCGGCCTCCGCCTCTTCTAGGCCGACTGCCTCGGTGGCCACGACGTCAGGTAGTGCCCACGTCGTTACCCAAGGTAAATGGCTGATTGACTCCGGTGCCACCAATCATATGACGGGCAACCCTCATTGCTTCTCCCGTCTTGAGACCCATGACCGCTTACCCCCAGTTCGTGTGGCGGATGGTTCCCCGTCTCCGGTTCATGGGACGGGCATGGTTCAACTCACTCCATCGCTTTGCTTGGAGGATACCCTCTATGTCCCGAAGTTCCCGTGCAACTTGTTATCTGTTACTACTTTATGCCGGCAACTTCCGTGCTCCGTTTTGTTCACTCCCACTACTTGTTCTTTTCAGGACCCGAGGACCCAGCGGACGATTTCTACTGGGACTGAGAGCGGCGGCCTCTACTTCCTCGACGATGTTTCCGCTCTTTCTGCCTACTCCTCCTCCACCGATCTCCTTCAGTGGCACCTTCGTCTTGGACATCCTCCTCCTCGGCTTATTCGTTAGCTTCTGCCCCACTTACCTCCCACCAGTTCTCTGCTCAACTGTGATGTGTGTCAGCTTGGCAAACATCATCGCTCCTCCTTCCCGCCGAAGCAAGGCCGTGGCTCTTCTCGCCTTTTTGATCTTATTCATTCTGATGTATGGGGTCCTGCTCCTACCCTCACAGTTGGTCGGGGCAGTTCCTATTTTGTCACTTTTATCGATGATTTTACTCGATGTACCTGGGTGTATCTCTTAAAGAATCGCTCTGAACTATTTTCTGTTTGGCAATCTTTTTACTTTATGATTAAGACTCAATTTGCTATCTCTATTAAAGTCTTACGTTCTGATAATGCCAAGGAATATCTGTCTCATGAGTTCTCCGCGTTCTTTCACCAACACGGCCTCATTCATCAAACGACTTGTGTTTACACCTCCCAATAGAATGGGGTGGCGGAGCGTAAAAACCGTCACCTGCTTGATGTTGCGCGTACTCTCATGGCGCAGATGCACGTCCCTCGCTCCTACTGGGGCTACGCTGTGCTCCTCGCTTGCTATCTTATCAATCGCATTCCCTCCACGGTCCTCCACGGCCGGACTCCCTTCTCTCTTCTCTACCCCCACCAGGAACCTTTTCCTCTTCCTCTCCGTGTCTTTGGCTGTACGGCCTTTGTTCACGCTCCCTCCGCTACCCACGACAAGCTTTCCCCCCGTTCCACCAAATGTGTCTTTTTGGGGTACTCTACCGCTCAAAAAGGCTATTGCTGCTTTGACCCCCTTCTCCGCAAGCAGTTTGTCTCCGCAGATGTGACTTTTTTCGAAAATGCTTCCTATTTCTCTCCTTCCTCTTCTCTTCCTTCTCTTCCTTCTGATATCTCCGTTCCTTCCACACCTCTCGACGTTTTCCCACCTTCGTCTCCTCCTCCATCCACTCCTTCCCAGTCCGTCTCCCCACCCACCCCTCCACCCTCCTCTCCGCTGCCGTCTCTCTCTAGTCCCGGGCCAGCCTTCTCCGCCACGGACGCTCCGGTCGCTGACGCTCCCGTCGCTGACGCTCCCGATGATCTGGATGTTCCCATTGCCCTTCGCAAAGGGGTGCGGGCGTGTACTCAACACCCGCTCACGGCTGTTGTTTCTTATGATCAGCTTTCTCCTTCTCGCAGGTGTTTTGCCTTGGCTATCTCTGCTACTTCTACTCCTCGTACCTACCAGGAGGCTCTCGCTCTCCCTCATTGGAAGTCTGCCATGGATGAGGAGATGGCTACTCTTACTGAACGGGGTACCTGGACCCTGGTTCCTCCTCCCGTGGGCACTGATGTGGTTGGCTGTCGCTGGGTCTTTGTTGTGAAGTTTCGCCCCGACGGCACTGTGGATCGCTACAAAGCCCGGCTGGTGGCCAAGGGCTTTACTCAGACTTATGGCGTTGATTACTTTGATACCTTCTCTCCGGTTGCTCGCCTCAGCACCATCCGGGTTCTCTTTTCTGTGGCTGTTAACCGGGCTTGGGATATTTCCCAGCTTAATGTGAAGAATGCCTTTCTCTATGGCGATCTTCAGGAGGACGTCTATATGGAGCAACCTCCTGGGTATGTTGCTCAGGGGGAGACACGTGTCTGTCATTTGAAGAAGGCCATTTATGGCCTAAAGCAGAGCCCTCGGGCATGGTTCGAAAAATTCAGTGGTATTGTGGCAACCATCGGCTTTCAAAGGAGTTCGGCCGATCACTCCTTATTCATTCGCAAAACGGCCTCGGGACTGGTGGTTTTGGCCGTATATGTGGATGATATTCTCCTTACTGGTGATGACCGAGATGGGGTGGACTTGACGAAGAAGCACCTCCGTCAGCACTTGGTCACGAAGGATATGGGCTCCCCAAAATACTTTTTGGGGATAGAAATCTCTCGGAAACCTGACTCCTTGGTTCTCTCTCAACGGAAGTATGCCCTTGATCTTCTTCAAGAAGCAGGCTTGACAGGTGCCAAACCAGCTCATCTTCCCATGGCTGTTGGAGAAGACAAAACGTGGACGGATGAATCGCCTCCTCTATCTGATGTCACACGGTACAGACGTTTGGTAGGGAAACTCATCTATCTCACGGTGACTAGACCCGACATCGCCTATGCTGTAGGAAAGGTCAGTCAGTTTATGCAAGCTCCCAGGGAGTGTCATCTTCAGTCCGCCCTGAAGATTTTAGAGTATATCAAAGCAGCACCGGGCAGAGGGTTACTCTTCCAGAAAAATGGCCATCTGAGGGTTGAGGCCTACTCAGACTCAAGTTACGTGGATGACAAAGGCGATCGTAAATCCACGTCAGGTTTTTGTACCTTTGTTGGAGGTAATCTCGTGAGTTGGAAGAGCACGAAACAGTCTGTTGTTTCCAGATCCAGTGCCGAAGCAGAATACCGGAGTATGGCGTCAACTACGTGTGAGTTAAAGTGGCTGCGGGCTCTCATGCTTGACCTGGGCGAGGTATATGATTGTCCTCTCCCTATGTTCTGTGACAACAAGGCCGCTATACACATATCCAGAAATCTGGTCTTCCATGAGAGAACGAAGCATATAGAGGTTGACTGTCACTTCATTCGGGAGGAGATTTTGAAGAATCAGATTTGTACTCCTTTTGTCACCTCTGACAAGGAGTTGGCAGATATCTTCACCAAGCCGGTTTCTACTTCCTTCTTCCGCATTTGTGACAAGCTGGGCATGATTGATATCTATGCTCCAGCTTGAGGGGGAGTGTTGAAGTATTAGACCGGGCGGCTTGGCGGTCTGATCCAGCGGTTTGTTGACCGAGCGGCTTAGCGGTCTGATCCAGCGGTTTGTAGACCGGGCGATCTGTCGGTCTACCTCTGCGGTTTGTTCTATCCTGCTGGAGTTGCCGAGCGGTTAGCCCATCTGTCTAACCGCGCGGCCTATGCGGTCTCCATTATTCTAGCCGCTCAGTACTGTAAATGTTTAGTCCCACATTGTTTGTATACTCTCTTTCTTATCTCCTCCATTCTATATAAGGGAGGCCATACCTTTGTAAATAATATCTTTTTTGGATAATAAAATTTCAATTATTCAAAAGTTTGTTCGCTTGTTCTCTACTTTTCGCTTCTTGTTCTCTACTTTCTAACACTTCTACTACGAGTGCCTGATATAATCGTTTCCAAATTGTCTATCGATTTTATCAAGTACTTGTCTGCATGAAATTCTATTATGTATCCTTTATCACAGAGCTGCCTTATGCTTATAAGATTGTGTTCCAATCCTTCAACGTAAGCCACATTTGAGAAGAATACACTACCATTAGTAACCATATCGTAGTCTTTAGTAATTCCCCTGTCAGAACCTCCAAAGATGACCTTTGCTCCATTCATGACTGAAGAATAATTCTGGAGTAGGCTTCTAGTTCCGGTCATATACCGAGAGCATCCACTGTCCAAATACCATAAAGGAGTTTTGGTGGCCTTTGGACATACCTGCATTCACAAATCAGTTCGTCTTAGGAACCCAAATTCGTTTGGATCCTGGGTCTGTAGTTAGCATACTTCCCCTACGTGAGTTAACATTGTGAGTGGTCTTTCTCAAATTATCAACATGAGAAGTTACATAATTTCTGGAGTTAAACCAGCAATCTATAGCAAAGTGACCAACTTTGTCGCAGCACCAACAATCAAACTTGTTGTATCTTTGCATAAATTTCTCCTGCTTGACCTTTTGAGAGTGTGATCTAGCAGGGGCAACAAACTTGGAGGTAGAAGGTTCATGGTGATGGCACTCACATGACTTCTTCTCCTTAAGAGGCTTTTCCACAACAGGATTTACTTTTGGTGCTTTCTTGATATTGTGACCATGACTATAAGGGCCATAGCTCTGAAGAGTGATCTCCTCATAAGGTGCCTTGAAGACACTTTCGCCAAAGTTTCGGGGACAGGTACATCCTTGGTACCGAGACTTGGGCTCTACATAAGTAGGCCTAGCAAAGTGACCGTAAGAGGAATCAAGATCAAACTCATTAGTTGGAAAGATAATCTTTTTGAATGAAGTCTGATCTTGAGGAGATTTCCCCTTTTCCTTGGCCAAAGCTTTCTTGGCAGCCTTATTATTTCTTTGAGCCTTATTTCTCCTAGAAGATTTACTAGGAGCAACCATATGGTCTAAGCCAGCACCTTTAGCCTGAGCTGAGAATTTAGCAACAAACGGAAGGAGAGTCTTGGGCTTGGAGAAACTTTCAACAAGTTTTTTTTAAACTGCAAGTTGTTCTTCCAATTCTTTAATGATTTTCTCCTTCAGATCTAGGTACTTGAGAGCTTTATTATACTATTCAATTGCAGCATTGAAATTCTCTTCGAGTGAGTCCATCTTGACAACTTCCTCTCTCAGAGTGCTCTCTTCAGCCTTGAGAGATTTAATCTCCTTGGCCTGAGTTTTCACAACTTTTCGACATTTGTTGTAAGCCATGATTAACTCTTTATATTGAGCCATGAGTTCAGACTCATCGTCAGAAGAGCAGTCCTCATGATCAGGTCAGAAGCATCTAATGCAGAGAGAGGAGTATGAGAGTTTACCTTCCCAGTGTACTATGGTTTTTCTTCCTCATATGTTTGTGTCATTAGACCAAAGTAGGCTTCCTTTTCTTCACTTGACTCAGATGAGTCAGAGTCGCTGAGAGTCTTGCCCTTCTTGGCTACTAGGCTTCTTTCAGTTCTCTTCTTGTTGTAAGAATATTTATTCTCCTCTCTTTTTCACTCTCCTTCTTCTTGTAAGGGCAGTCAACTATGACGTGTCCTGGATTATTGCAACAATAAAAAATAATGTCAGAAGAAATATGTTTGTTCTATTAAGAATGATACCTGTCATGACTACTTGAGCCTTTCTTGTGACGATCACCATCATGACGTGATCTTCTGAACGAGACATCTTTGTCTCTCCACTGTTTCTTCTTGTTCAAGAACTTCTTGAACTGCCTTGAAAGAAGAGATAACTCTCTTTTTGATAGCTCTGAGCATGAGGAACTTGACTCTGAAGCTTCTTCTTCACTTTCTTCCTATGCAGGAACAGGTGATGTAGCTTTGACTTTCCTTGAGCTGTCTGCCTTCAGTGCGACAGACTTCTCCTTGAATGAAGACTAACTCTTCTCTTCTTCAACTTTTCTTGAATTGATTTGCAGCTCAAATGACATAAGCTTTCCGAAGAGATTTTGAGGGCCAGTCTCTGCCAGCTTGCCAAACTCCCGAATTGCACAGACTTTGTTGTCTCATTCCTTAATTATGGAACTCAGAAATTTATCATTCAATTCTCCATTAGTGAAGACCCGGCCATATACTCTTAGGTCATTGACAATCTTGAAGAAACTTTCAAAGGTATCTGCAATTGAATCATTGAGACTTTGTCAAAATGCTTTATACTTTTGATTCAGGAGGGATCTTCTGTCATCCATAACCTCTTCAGTACCTTCCATCAAGATGGTGAGAGACTGTCACATTTCCTTAGCAGATTGACAGTGAATCAGGTTCTACCACATAGAATCATCGACTGCACTTGCAATGACATTTTTGGCTTTCTTGTCTAAGGAGACAAGTGAAATCTCTTCCTTATCTAGATAAATCGACTTCTTTGAAACTTTCTTGGTGGGATCAATAGTGGAGACGGTCATGAGAACAAAGGGTCCTTCTTCAACAATCATAAAGATCCTTGGATCCACAATTTCCATGAAAAATTTAATTCTTTCTTTCCATATGGGAAAGTTGGTCTTTGTGCACAAAGGAAGCTTAGCAAAATCCTTTGCTTTTTCCATGCTTGACTCACTCAAAAGACAACTTGGGGCAGATCTGTTCAAGATGTTAACCTTTTGATGAACAACCTCCTTCTGAAACCAATTGAAAAATGTTTAAGTTATCTACCTAAATCACCTAGAGGGTGGTGAATAGGTGAGTTCTGCTTCTTTTTGCGGAATAAAAATTTAACGAGCTATGCACAGAAAAATAAGCAAGCATTCAAAAATGACACCAAGAATTATAGTGGGTCCCCAACCTTGGGTACATCCACTTTCCACCTCACTAATCTAGCAACACACTAGACTCGACTACTCCACTATTCTTGGATTGAAAACAATCCTACCACTCGGAAAAAAGTTCCTACAACTCGATCCCTCAAAATAGGATCTACAATCGGAAGAAAAACTTCCTACAAATAACTCAGAGAATAAAGCTCCTACACTCGGAGAATAATCTCCTACAGGAGTAAAATGAAATATAAAGAAATACAAATAGTATTGATCACAGATCTGAAAACTTCAGTCCATCTTCTTTATTGAACTTTAAAGCATTGTCAGAAATGCATTGACGAAGACACGGTCAAATCTCTGGATCTGAAAATTCCGGACTCAGTACGATCAAGAATAGAATTTGTCGATGTAGAAGATCTTGATCTGTTGAATCACTTGCTCTGAATCTCTTGATCGAAAGCAGATCAACAATGAAGACGATGAATAGCAGTGGCTTTTGATTTTAGAAAGAGAAAACTCGATTCAGAATACATAGGGATTCTTCTTATGGTTGGTCGATTATGATAAGACCTTTTATATCACTTACCTAATAGTCATAATCATAATAATTGTCTGACACGTGTACCAATCACGCGCTAATTATTTTTGAAATCACGTCTGTCGAAACTTAGAAGAAATTAGAAACAGTACAACATTTTTCGAGAAGAATGATAGTACTCGAGAAAAAATTTTTTGATTCTCGATAAGAATGAAGAGAATCTCGAGAAAAATACTTAGTCAAAATGAGGAGGTGAAAATCAGCAATTTCGAGAATGAAGGAAAGTACTCGAGAAGAATTATTTTGTTCTCAAGAAGAAGTACTCTGGTACTCAAGAACAAAGAGGTATCTCGAGAACAGATGTCTGGCTCTCGAGAAAACATTCTAGGTCTCGAGAAATATTTCCTGCTTCTCGAGAACTAAACTTTATCTTCTCGAGAAAAAATTCATGGCATCTCGAGAAAAGAACGTAGAAAATATTCTGTTTGGAAAAGAAGTGACTCGAGAAAAATGAACTTCTGTTCTCGAGAAAATATTATGTTACTCGAGAAAAGAATTTGTTACTCGAGAAATGACTTCTGGTTCTCGAGAAGTAATACTGAGCTTCTCAAGAAATGACATATGACTTCTCGAGAAAAATAAATTGTTTCTCGAGAAAAAAAATTAGAAAAATATCATGACTGAAACTGAAGTAACTCGAGAAGGAAATTAATGGAGTACTCGAGAACATATGACTTTCTCGAGAATAGAACTAAGCTTTCTCGAGAACTGCTTTGCAACTCGAGTTCATGACCAGTCTTACTTGAGAATAGACTTAAGTTCTACTCGAGTACAAACTTCCCTACTCGAGAAAAATACTTGAAGAATTTTCTGAAAATCTGTAAGTTTAATTTCTTCAAGATATATAGCTGCCAACTTTTCTCCTATGCCTTGAGTGCTTGAAAAAGAAGTGTGTCCCAATAGAGTGGCTACACATGAGTCAACACCATGGATCACACAATGAGAGATTACATTGTATGGTCCTATGTTTGGTGACTCATTGTAGACTGACATTGGTCTACACTTAGCAATTGTATCATGCAAACACTCAACTAAAAAGGATATCAAATACAAACTTAATTTATCTTAATTCAAGGGTGACTTCATATAAATCTGAGTGATTGTGAATGCAATACCCAACAAAAGGTAAAGAAATATTGGAAATTATAGATAAAGACACTGAAGTTTTGTCAAGTAATGTACTAGAGAATAAATCAAAATCTATTCTAAAATAGAATAAAAATTTCCAGAAAAACAATGTTCAACAGAATTCGTCGAACCAAGCTCGATGAAATCAAAGGTATTCATCAAATAGAGATAGACGAACGCTGAACACAGGAAATGAGAATAACTATTCAGTGAATGGTGCTCGACGAAATCATTATTATTCGTAGAATATGGTTCGATGAAATAAGAATAATTCGTCGAACTTAAAATTTTCAAACAGGAAATTTACTTCTTTTCAAGAGAATAATCAAACTCAAAAGTTGTTAAATCCTTTTACTGAGTGGATCATTTCTCCCAGGAGATATCAACCACTTGGATATAAAAATCAACATGAATATTCTTATATTTCTACTGATTATGACAGAAAATTAGGACCCAAGGTAATCTCGGTCAAAAACACTGTTGGGTCTATTGTTCCCAATGTCCCTGATTTGTGAGAAGTCAAATAGGTCAATGTCACACACATCAACTGTATTTGATGTGCATTTGAGGTCTTGAGTGCATGTTAGTCCATATCACATTAATTGGACATGTGGATACAATAAGTGGTTGTTGGACATAGCAAAAATCGACTAAGTCCACAGGCGTTGAGTGGAGCAAGCTCACTCAACGCTAGATGTATGGATTCAATAATGTCTAGTAGAAATTTGCCTAAGTCCATAGGTGTTGAGTGAGAACAGCTCACTCAACGTCATATAACAAATGGTGTTGAGTCTATCTCGGCCTAACTGAAAGATAGCCAAAAATTTTGCTAAGTGCAAAAGTGTTGTGTCTACTCTACTTACTCAATACCATATAGCAAAAAGCCTGTGAGTCAGGCTGAGTCAGTCTAAGGCTAGAGAAATTGGCTGAAAATGTGGCTAAGTCCACAGGCGTTGAGTGTGGTCTACTCACTCAATGCCATACAACTTTTAGCATTGAGTGTTGATGTGGCCGTCAGCTCCACAGAAACATTGGGAAAAATTTTCACCAAGTCCACATACGTTGAGTGTAGCTTACTCACTTAACGCCAGATAACAGAAAAATTTTGTTAAGTAGTTTGGCGTTGAGTGGAGCTTACTCTCTCAACGCCAAGGCCCAGAAAATCTGGCCAAGGCAAAAGGCGTTGAGTGAGGCAAGCTCTCTCAACGCTCTCGACGCTCTCAACGCCTTGACGCAGAAAATTTGGTTAAGTACAAATGAGAGATTAGTTTGGCTTTCGTCGAGCTCAGCTTCGTCGAACTGAGCTCAGCTTCGTCGAACTGAGCATGAAGTTCGTCGAACTGAGTTTAGCCTTTCGTCGAACTAAGTCTAAAGTTCGTTGAACTAAATTTATGCCTTTGTCGAGCTGATCTTGTCGTTCGTCAAACGGAGCTCAGCATTTGTCGAGCTCGATACCTAGACACACAGAATTTTGTCTAAGTGTTGTGGCATTGAGTGATGCCTACTCACTCAACGCTTTTGGTTCTAATGATTGAATTTTGTCCAAGACCATAGATGTTGAGTCATGCTGACGTCAGCAAAGTAAAAAAATTCAACCAAAATTCAAATGTTACGGAAATGCTGCCAGAGATGTTGGCGGCCAGCTATTATCATCTTTTACACTTTCCAAGAAATATTTTCATCATTAAGTGCTGGGGCCCACACATAGCAAAGAGCTGTTGAATCAAGATTAAATGGAAAGCATGCGCTGAATGACTCAATCTCAGCCATCAATCTGGGTGGTGGGGCCCACTGCTCAATTGGCATTCAGAGAATAAAAAGAAGCAAATCGGCCCGAGCAAATTTATCGATTCCTTGTCTATGTTTTCTGAAAATGAAAAGTGCAGCCGAACTTCATCTTCTTTCTTGTCATTTTCGTCGAGCCTGAAGAAGTTGTTCTGCACAGAGAACCTTGCTGAGGAAAGAGATAGCTGAAGCAATCACCATCTGCAACAGCAGGTTCAAAAGCAATTCTGAGGAAGAAGATCTACAAGTTCTGCAGAGAAAAAGGAAGCTGTTTGAAGAAAGACTCTACTGTCAATCTATTGTCTTCAACAACAAAAGCTTAGACTGATATCTGCGTAGTCCAGGATGAAGTTGACACAAAGATCTTGCTTTGGTGTCAAATCATTTCACCTTCTCATTCTTCTGTAAAGATTCTTTGTGAGTCTATATTTGTAAGTCTGTATTATAAAGGCTAAGGTCTTTGTGACCTGTGTTTGGCTTTGTGTCGGGTGAAAGGTCTTTGTGACCTCGGTTTGGCTTAGTGCCTAAGCTTTAGGTCTCTGTGACCTATGTGGTCCTGCGGGATCTGTGTTGTAAGCTCTTAAGGGGCTGAGTTCTGGAGGGAGAGCTGAATCTAGCACACTGTTAGATAGGCGCAGAGGGACAGTGGATGTACCCAAGATTGGAGAACCACTATAAATTATTGTGTCGTCTGTGATTAATCTTGAAAGCTGAAAACTAACCTAATCACCAGCCACATAAATCTGCAAACAAGCAATAAAATTTAAATAGAGACTAAAACCTATTCACCCCCCCTCCCCTCTAGGTGTTTAGATAGCCTTAAAAACAAGACTTTCAAGTGGTATCAGAGGGAGGTTGCTCTTTAAAGGCTTAACAGTCTGATTAGATCTACACGGTTAGCTAGAAGTCTGTCTCCATGGGTTCATGAATGACCAATAGGGAGCTGAGTGTTGTGATACTCCCAATCTGCAGGAAGATTTTGGCATCTAAAAAGCAAGGGTGAGGCTGTTCATGGAAGCTGCTGAACCTAGGATGTATATTACAATTGAAGAATGACCATACATCCCAATGAAAGTGTCATCACTGGATGCTAATGTCAAGACCCCCAAGACATATGATGAGATGATTAAGGATGAGTTGGCCTTGGCCTTAATAGACATGAGAGCAAAGAATATAATTATGAGTGTTGTTGATGACTCTACTCTTAAGAACCTGATCCATTGCTCAACTGCAAAGGAAATGTGGGAAACACTTGTAATCTACATGGAGGGGATAAATGAGGTTAGAGATGATAGGAAGTCCATGCCCAACCAAGAGTATGAGGCTTTCAGGCAATCCAAGGGGGATAACATAACCATCTGTTATGAAAAGTTCTTTAGGAATGTGAATGGGCTGAAGATTTATGGAAGAGTATTCAGTCACTATGAACTGAATGACAAGTTCCTTAGATCTCTCTCTAGAGAGTGGGACACAAAAATCTATGTCATCAGAGAAGTGGCAAAGTTGGGTGAGACAGTTCCTCACACCCTCTTTGGGAAGTTGCTGTCATATGAGATGCA
The DNA here is from genome assembly GCA_039583875.1 of Platanthera guangdongensis. Lineage (NCBI taxonomy): Eukaryota > Viridiplantae > Streptophyta > Magnoliopsida > Asparagales > Orchidaceae > Platanthera > Platanthera guangdongensis. The sequence continues at coordinate 33,451,224 of CM077164.1, read as the reverse complement.
GCTAGCTGCAAGGAAAGAAGAGGAGAACCAGAACAAGTCTCAAGCAAAAGACAAAACTGTAGCTTTCAAAGATGAAGGCTCCAGCAAAAGCAGAAGGAAGTCTCCCTCTCCACCAAGGAGAGAAGCTGAATCTGATTCTGAAAGATCAGAGAAAAGCACATCAGACCGTCAATGGTCTGATGAAGATTTTGCTTCCTTCACTAAGTAATTCAGAAAGTTCTTGAAGAAGAAGCACTGGAGAGGCAGATCATCCTCCTCTCATCCCAAGGATGACTACTACAAGGGCTGGAGAGAATCCTCTAAGGAGAACAAGTATGGTTCCAAAACTAGTAAACATGTTTCATCTAACATGACTTGTTATCATTGCAGAAAACCTGAGCATGTGATAGTCGACTACCTAGTCAAAAGAAAGGAACACAGTGAGAAAAAGGGCTACCAACAAAAAGGCAAAAAGGAGAAATCCCTCATTGCCAAGAAGCAAAGAAGCTGGACTGACTCCCCCTCATCAGATTCATAAGAAGAAGAAGAAGCCTACATTTGGATGTGCTCTACTAAAGAAGGAACTGTTGAAGCAGACTGCATCAAAAGGCTGGCTGCTTTAGAATAAGAAGCTGAGAAAGTTCATCCTGCTATCAAGATTGAAGACAGAGCCCCTCTATCACAATTAGATGGTGATTCAAAGGTGGATTATGAAGAAGATAGTTATTGCCTTGGGTTGATGGCTAGGTCAGATGAAGAACTCATCCAGGATCAGCCTGGTCCAAGCAAGGTAATTTCTGCCACTAGCTCTTCTTGTTCAGATTATCAATCAGTTCCAGATTCTTATTCCTCTGCATCAAGTGGTGATGATAGCTCAGAATATGAGGGAGACATCAATCAATCGATTGATAATTATGGTGCACTTCTACATGCTCTAAAGAAATGCAAGCTCCTGGCCAAATATCAAGCTCAGGAAATTATTTCTTTAAAGCTTGCTGCTTCAGAATCAGCAAAACTGCTGGATCTTAAGATTCAGGAAGTTAGCAAACTGAAGAATGTAACAATCCTTCAGATGAGCACCATAACCTTTAAGAATAACTATATCAAGAATCTTGAAGGAAAGCTCCAAAAAGAGAGGGAACTAGTGGCTAGCTACTCCAAGCCTAGCACAGTGTTGCCCTTGATAGACTCATTCTCCTCCCAAAAGGGAAAGAAAGGGTTGGGATTCAAGGGAAGAACAAGAGTTGTTAATCCCAAGGGAAAGAGAAAGCTCAAGTGGAGCCACTAGCCTCTAAGTCTCTTGTTAAGTTTAATAGAGTGCAATTTCCTTCCATGACCATGAGAGTATTTATGGTCACTGGAATCATGCTAGACCATCTTGTGTGAACAAAGATGTTCCATAATTTGGTGGTAGTTACAGCAAAGGTGCAAGTGCCTATGAGAAAATACAAATGGCTCATCTTGGATCATTTGTGTTTGGTGAAATAGCCCCCTCAGTCAAGGGTAAAGTTGCTGATTATTCTCCAGTTCCTCCAACCCAATCTAAGACAAAGGGCAAGGCTATCAGTAGACCAGACCTGGGCATCTTTGAGGCCATCAAGAGTATGCTTTCTGAAAAGAAAGCTGCTGCTAGAAAGGCTCAAGATATCCCAAACACTTCTATTGCCACACCCACCACTTATCAGACTAGGGCTGGGAAACCATGGAACAGGACTGTTGCTACTCCTTCTAAACCAAGAGTTGATGTTATGACAATCACTAGACATGCTCCAAAAAGAAGGTACAACATCCATGAGTGTTGGTGCTGTGCAAGATAGGCTACTTTGTTGTTGATTACTGGCACAATTATAGTGTGCAGAGAGCAAATGTCAGCTTGCCTGTCAGAAAAGTTGCAGACAGACAGAATTATTTTCAGCATAACAAGCACCAAGGACCCAATAAAAATTGGGGTCCTAAGGTTAACTGATTTGTGTTTTGCAGGTTAGTCCAAGTGCTCATACCCCTATATGGTACTTGGATAGTGGATGTTCCAGACACATGACTGGAATAAGGAGCATGTTGAAGGATTATGTTCCTGTAAAGAATGGACCAAAGGTTATCTTTGGTGGGTCAGAAAAACGGATGACTAGAGGTTATGGTAAGATCTCTAATGACATAGTCATTATAACTAGAGTAGCGTATGTGGAAAGGTTGCAACACAACCTGATAAGCATTAGTCAACTCTGTGATCTTGGCTATGACATATTATTCCACAAGTATGAGTGCCAAATTAGGAGGTTAAGTGATCAAGAGGTCATCCTAACAGACACTAGGTATGAAAATATGTATTATTTAGATTTCATATGCTCTAGCAAAGATTCACATGTATGCCTAGTTTCAGGCGAGAAAGCTTCTTCCTGTGTCCAGTGGCACAAGAGACTACCCCATCTAAATTATAGGACAATATGCAAGCTATTCAGTAATGAGCTGGTTAAGAATGAGCATAAGTCTATATGCACTAAGGAGGGTATCTGCTTTGCATGCCAAAAGGGCAAACAGACTAAGACTTCCTTCAAAAGCATTTGTACCAAAGACTCGGTGAGGTGCGTATACCTCTTGCATATGGATCTGTTTGGTCTTATGTCAATTCAAAGTCTAAGTAGGAAAGTCTACACCTTTGTGGTTGTTGATGACTTTTTCTGATTTGCGTGGGTGTTCTTTCTAAGGAAGAAATCTGAAATCTCTGATGTCTTCCAGACATTTGTCAAGTAAATTCAGAATGAATTCAACAACACTGTGGTCAAAATCAGAAGTGACCATGAGATTGAGTTTTAATGTGAGTGCATGACAAGGTTTTGTGAAAAGTAAGATATTCATCAAGAATTTTCCTCCTAGAACACCCCAGTAAAATGAAATTGTTAAGAGGAAAAATAGGACTCTCATAGAGGCTGGTAGAACTATGTTAAGTGACTCTTCCCTCCCAGAATACTTCTGGGCTGAGGCAGTTAACACTGCATGCTATGTCCTTAATAGGGCTTCTATCACCAAGAGACACTACAACATTTTTGGTATTTAGCAACACCTGACTTGACAACAGTTATAAAAATGTTGCCTAAACTTTGTTAAAAAAACAGTTTAGAAGTGTTGCAATAGATTTACATGTTTAGGCAACACTTTCTGTGCAACATTCAAAAAACTGTTCTCTATTCCCTTATATGGAACATTTTTAAAATGTTGCCCTTGAGGATTCACTTTAGACAACAATTATGATATGTTGTCTTATTAAAAATTAATTTGCAATATTTTAAAAATGTTGCCTAAAGAATACTTTATGATTAACCAAAATATGAACATCGGCCACATTTTTGAGGTTTTGTTAAAAATCGTCGTTGCTAGTTTTCTATATAGCGACCTTTTTTATATAGCGACCTTGTTAGATTTTTAAATTTTGTCAAAAATCATGACTCCACATTTATTGAGACATTTTAAAAAGGGTCATCGTTGTTAGTTTTTTATGTACCTACTCAGAATTTTAATTAACTTATATCGGGATTTAAATTTGTTCAAGTTGTGAAACACTTCCAGTTCTCTTGTTTCTCACACCGGTTTTGCCCACGTGAGCTTAGAGGAATCGAAGTGTGAATCATCTTCCCCGTCGACGACGCAGTCCGATTGCACCGACCTAGCTTCTTCCCCGTCGACGCCCACAGTCCGATTGCACCGAACCGACGATGAAATCCGTCGGAATTTCTCCGTGGGATACCTAGCGCAGGGTTCTTGCACATTCTTCCTCTGCATATCTTGTGCTACCGTTCTCCCTATCGCTGAGGTATACCCCTTCTCCTACATATCTTGTGTCCGGTACCTAGCCCGTTTGATTCCATTTTTCATGTGCTTAAATTATGAAATATTGAGGGATGACATTCCATTCTTCCTGTATGTTGTACGTGTGTGTTTTAGGTGTTTATGTGTGTTGTTGTTGTGTTGTATGTGTGTTGTATGTGTGTGTGTGTGTGTGTGGTGTGGTGTATGTTGTATGTGTGTGTTAGTATTGTGTGTGTGTTGTGTGGGTGTGTTATTGTGTTAGTGTTGTATGTGTGTTGTAGGTGTGTTTTTGTGTTTGTTGTTATTGTGTTGTATGTGTGTGTGTGTGTGTTGTATGTGTGTTGTATAGTATGTGTGTGTTGTATTTGTGTTTGGAATGTGTGTGTTGTATTTGTGTTTGGAATGTGTGTATTGTATGTGTGTGTGTGTGTGTTGTTGTTGTTGTATTGTATGTGTGTGTGTTATAGGTGTGTGTGTTGTTGTATGCGTGTGTATGTGTGTGTGTGTGTTTGTTTTGCTGTATGTGTTTGTGTGTGTTGTATATACATATATATGTGTGTTTGTTGTTGTTGTGTTGTATGTGTGTGTGTGTGTGTTTGTGTGTTGTATGTGTTTTTTGTATGTGTTGTATGTGTGTTGTATATATACTAAGGCACTTGAAGAAAAGAAATGAGCGATGTAGATCGAACAAATTTGACTTTGGTACCATGAAAAAAACAGAATACCTGTAAATTCTTTGTTGCTCCTCTCGTTGTCGCTTGATGCTCAATGACTGATTCTATTATTTTTACTGAACTCACACCAAAGAAAGAGTTTAATGGAAACAACTATAATTACAAATAGGTATGCGGGTCGATAATATTAAAAATGCCATTGGTTTGTTAATTGCTCCAACAGTCATATTTGAGTTATAAATCTATACGTGCTTTCAATTTCCTTTTATGAAAGATATGGGCGCTTCGGCCATGAGAACATTTAGCGAGTCCATTGTACATCATACGTGCTCTTGTATTGTTAGTACATTTGATTTTCTCTTCTCTCTCGCGGACCTATCCTATTTGGAGGTCCACTTACATAATTTTTGTGTTGTGATATATCTCATTTCGGTTACTTTATGTTGATTGTATTTCACTTCTAGATGCGCTTTTGCATGCAGACAAATATGCGTAGCAAGAAATTATTATCAAATTTTTATTGCGGATTACGTTGTTGTCGAATGCTGAGATTGAGAAGCTTGAATTATAGTTTTTCTTGCGAAAAGAAATATTTGAGGTTATGTAATTTTTGGGGTCTATGATGGCCGATTTCATTTTATTTACATTTTGTTTGTCATAAATAATTTATATATAGCGCTTCTGCATGAGAATGAGTATCTTTCATGATGATCACATACTCTTTTCTTAATTTCTTATGCAGCTCTAACAATTTCCATGATAAAGAATTCAGCAGTTTTGAATGGCTGATTTATCTATCTTTCTTTGAAAGGTGACTCTGGAAAGCACCCAGCCTTCATGGATTTACGCATACATAAATCAGACATCATTATGTGGACCTACCATAACATCACATGCTTTCTAAAAATCCTTTGCGAAAGCTGTGTTTAGTAATGCTTTTTTGTTTATTTTTAAAAATCTTGGCATTGCAATTTTATTGAAAGAAAAGTGTTGGATGAGAAGTATTGTGATGCTCATGCAACTATTCTATGGCTTCACCATAGTTGGGAACACACGGGCGGAGCAACTTATTCATGAGAGTAGCTTTGATTTTATGAGTGCGTGTGTCTTTCTCATAAAATGTTTGTTTTGATAAAGGGTATGTAGTATTTTAGTTTTGTAAGTTTTTTTATACTGTGGGAATTAAGCCAATCATTCATATTTGTAAAGAAAATTGGAGTTAATAGCATATTTTCTGTCATTTTTATACTTCAAGAAACCAACAGTATATTGCCCATCACATGAAATTTCTGATATTATGTTAGTTGACAAACATTGTGAAACTCTTTGTGTAGGAAATTGGCGAAAAGCTTTCTGAAATTGGGGGTAGATTGGAATATCCTAATCTGACGAAAGAAAGTGCTATGGTGATAGAAACTCTCTGGACTGACACATCCATTCAGGTGGGTTTTTGATTGTATATGGTCTCTTTCCAAAATTGTCATAATTTTAAGTATTATTGTAAATTAGTGTTTGCTACATCACTTCTTTAGGCGATATAGCAATGTATAGCTGTGTTTTCTGATTTAGACAGTGGTTGAAAGTTTTATTTTGATCTTTAGCTCAAAATGAGGTCTTTAGTCTTTCTCATCGCATTAGAGCTTCAAAATGGAGATTAAGGGAACACTTTTTTTCTTTGGTGAGGTGAATCAAAAAATGTCACCCAAGAAAAAAATGAAGTGCAAACATAACCCAAAACTCAAGTAGTTTCTAGTTTTAAGGAAAATGTCAAACCTATCCAGAGTACCCATCTGTGCTACTTTCCCCGATGCTCTTTTTCCATATTTCTGCTTCCGCCTCCCATTTCAGCTGCCGGGCACCATTACAACAGCCAATATTTCAAAATTCCTGCCCCAGGGCCTAATTCCAGCACCCAAAAAATAAATTCATGCTGCCCAAGCCCACCATTGCAGCAGCTGGGCACTATTCCAGCATCCTCAAACCTCACTCCAGTAACTACCGAGACCTCTGCTACAGGCCGGCACCAAGAGATTCCTCTACAATCGCTCACACTTACCTGTAGGGTACCCATATCTATCAAAATCAACATGAAATCGCTCACCTGTCGCCCACATTGGGATTCCTTGTGCAGGTCCTCGACCTCTCTTTTTATTAATACTTTCATGACTGTTTGAAAGATCTGCATTAAAAAATGTTAATAACCTATATATGTTGTTATAGTGCACAATCAAAAAAATTATGATTCCAAATACCTGCATTGTCAAGTGAATGTGATGTGTCAATGAGTTGGGAGATTGGTGTAGCATGTGCAGTAGCTTGGGAAACTGAATGTAGAGTGGTGATGGGTTGGGATATTAGTGAAGGATTTATATTAGGTTGGGAGATTGAATGTGTGGCGATGGATTGAGAAAGTTGCAACTTTTCAATCATAGTTTGTCCTCGAGTTTTTTTCTTCACCATGCCTGCAAGAAGATCATAGAATAAACTATATCAATCCATCAAATGTAATTTAAAATGACCAAATATAGTAATTTGTCAAGCTAAAAATTATGATTCCAAATACCTGAATTGTCAAGTGAGTGTGATGTGTCAATGGGCTGGGAGATTGGTGTAGCATGTACAGTAGCTTGGGAAACTGAATGTAGAGTGGTGATGGGTTGGGATATTGGTGAAAGATTTATATTAGGTTTGGAGATTGAATGTGCGGCGATGGATTGAGAGAGTAGCAACTTTTCAATCATAGTTTGTCATCGAGTTTTTTTCTTCCCCATGTCTGCAAGAAGATCATAGAACAAACTATATTAATCCATCAAATGTAATTTAAAATGACCAAATATAGTAATTTGTCAAGCTAAAAATTATGATAATATACAATATTAATACTTTGAAACCGCTCACCTAGCTATAAATAGATTATAAAATATATTATATTAATCTATCAAAATCAACATGAAATCACTCACCTATCCCCCACGTTGGGATGCCTTGTGCAGGGTCTCGACCTCTCTTTTTATTAATACTTTCACGATTATTTGAAAGATCTGCATTAAAAAATGTCAACAAATTATATAAGTTATTATAGTGCACAGGCAAAAAAATTATAATTCCAAATACCTGCATTGTCAAGTGAATGTGATGTGTCAATAGGTTGGGAGATTGGTGTACCATGCGCAGTAGCTTAGGAAACTGAATGTAGAGTGGTGATGGGTTGGGATATTGGTGAAGGATTTATATTAGGTTGGGAGATTGAATGTGCGGCGACGGATTGAGAGAGTTGTAACTTTTCAATCCTAGTTTGTCCTCGCGTATTTTTCTTCCCCATATCTGCAAGAAGATCATAGAATAAACTATATTAATTCAAAACACATCACAACTTTATTATAAATAAAACTATATTAATTTAAAATGACAAAATATAGCAATTTGACAAGCTAAAAATTATGATAACATACAATATTACTCTTCATTAGTTATTTCGCCATCAACATCTAAAAGAATATCATCAACAATATCACCATCAACTCCTTCCCTAACCCAATTAGTATCATCATCAAGTACACATATTGTTTCATCCAAATATTGTTGATTGAGTGGTTCAACTTGAGATTCAACATCAAACGAATCCTGAGCTGTCAACTTCATAACGACTTCCCAATCTGAATCTAGAGGATCTTTGACATAACAAACCTACTCTACTTGAGTGGCTAATATAAAAGGCTCATCTATCATTTTATTTGTCTATACAACAAATGATTGAAGCTCACAAGAGTGAAACTAAATCCATCCAGTTTTTTCCCAACTTGAGGGTCAACCCAATCACACTTAAATAGGATGAATTTTAAATTATTACCATAGTGAATCTCAAAAATGTCTCTTAACCTTCCATAGTAAGTGACACCCCCTACACGTGGGTTCTTATCTTTGGAGCTAGCATAACTAGTTGTACTTGCTTTGAGAAGCACTCCACTATTTTGGGTAGTTTTTTTATCTTTGTACTTTGTGTGATAACGAAATCCATTAATAAAATATCAATCATATCTCCATGCCCAATTATCTGGACCTTCACTGAGATGCTTAACTTCTTTGGATAGATTGTTATCAATAGATCTAACCTGTAGAGATAGTCAAACCATGGATGAAATTAATGAAATGATTGTTTAAAAATTTAATATTCATTAGTATTTTGAAGAACTTACATAATGTTTAAACCATAAATGAAAGGATTCATTATGAGCTTTATCAATTTGATGTTCGGTCATACGAGGGATTGTATTTTTGAGTTCTTCGATGTGTTTCCTATATACGAACACAATTTGATATTGTAAAAAAGTAACCCCAAAAATTAAATTGATGGAAAAAAATATGACAACTCACGTTCAAAAAGGTGTGATTGCATCTGTGTTGAAAAGAACATGGCGATGCATTTGTATCCAAGAAATCTCATCAAGTTGCATCTTTTTTCCCTTTTTAAATGGGCGACCAATGTCATGTCCTCCATCATAATTTCTATTTTGCCAATTATATTTTGTTTCAATGCCAACAAGATATCATTCGCAAAAGTTCATGCATTCCTCCATTAGATATCCTTTCGCAATAGAACCTTCCGAATGAGCACGGTTACAAATATATCTCTTCAAGGTAAGTAGATACCTAATTTCAATATATATAATAAGTTAATACAAACAATATTATATAAATAAGTATATAAACTCAAATATATGAAATGTTCATTACCTTTCAATAGGATACCTCCATCAAAATTGCACTGGACCACCAACGGAGGCCTCTTCAGCTAAATGTATTGTCAGATGCTCCATAATATCAAAAAAAGAAGGTGGAAATATTTTTTTTCAAGATGACATAGTGTTAGAACTATGTGTTCTTGCATAATCTTCAAGTCCACATGCTTAATAGCCTTTGAGCATAATTTTCTATAGAAATTAGATAACTCGATAAAAACTTTCACAACATCTGGTGGCAATACTTTCCTTATGGGTATTGGAAGGAATTGTTGCATAAGAATGTGCATATAATAACTCTTAAGATCCCAAATATTTTTCTCTTTCAAATGTACACATCGAGAAATATTAGATGCATAACCATCTGATACTTTGATATTTTTTAACACTTGTAGGAAAACATCTTGATGAACTTTGTTCATTAAAAAACAGGCTGGAGATGGGAAGGCCTTACCGGATGCAAGTTGTTGTGGGTGCAATTTTGTTTGAATACCCATTTCTTTTAAATCTCGTCTTGCTTTTAAGCCATTTTTGTTTTTTCTATAACACCCAATATTGTATAAAGCAAATTTTCACCCATATTCTTCTCTTGGTGCATTACATCAATGAGATGACATGTTTGAAAATACTTCGAATATGGCAATTCAGTGAAGATTTTTTTTCTTCCAACCATGTTTTTGACCAACATTCTTAACCCTACAATTGTCATCTCTCTTCCTCTTTTTAAGATCATCCTTTTTGTATTCGGTAAGTACATCATTCAGTTGTGTTGTGATATTACTTCCCTTTAACATTAGAGGTTTAGCTTCAAATTCACGACATCCATTAAAATTTGTCTTATCTCTTCAAAACCTGTGCCCACTGGGTAACCATCGATGATGCCCCAACTAGCACATTTTTCTACAAGTTATTATCCTTTGTGATTTAGTTTGCAAATTACAATTTGCACAAGCAAACTTGCCTTTTGTACTCCATCCTAATAAGTTTGCATATGCCGGGTAGTCATTAATTGTCCAAAACAATGTGGCACGTAGAGTGAACATCTGATTTTTTGATGCATCATATGTAGCCACACCATCATTCCATAATTCTTTTAACTCTTCAATCAATAGTTGAAGGTAAACATCAATTTTATTACTATGCCCCTTCGATCCATCAATTAGTACAAAAAGAAAGAGAAAAGATTGGTTTATGCACATCCATGGCGGCAAATTATAAGGAATTAAAACAACTGGCCATGTGCTATGAGCAATGGACATGGTTCTATATGGATTAAACCTATCAGAGGCCAAACCAAGTCTAATATTGCGACACTCTGCAGCAAATTGAGGATAATCATTATCAAACTTTTTCCAAGTTGAAGAGTCAGTTGTGTGCCTCATATTATCATCTTTAGTACGTTCCTCTCCATGTCATCGCATATAACTTGCAGTTTTTGATGACATGAATAACCTTTTCAATCTCGACGTCAAAGGAAAATATCTTACTTGTTTTGCTAGAATTTTTGAGATTGTATTTTGCATGTTATTTCCATTGTCATTGAGTTGTTTGTATCATGACTCGCCGCAAATCTCACAATTTTCAAGTGTAATATCATTTCCTTTAAAAATCATGCAATTATTGGGGCATGCATCCCAAGTCTCGTAAGAAAATCCCAAATCTTTTGTAATCTTTTGAGATTCATAATAAGACTTAGGTATTTTTATGTTCGGAAAAGCATCAATAAGGCACTCCAATAGTCATGTGAACGAGATATCTGTCCATCCATGCATGACTTTACCTTGTATTAATCTAACTACGAAAGATAATGATGTATACTTGACACAATTAGGGTACAATGGACACTCTGCGTCTTCAACAAGTTTTATAAATTTGGCATCTTCTTCGCTAGGACCATCTATTCTTGGACTGCTTAATGATGAAGGATTCTCATACAAACTAGCGCCAATAGGTGGAATTCCAATTGCTTCATGTATCATCTCCATCATATCATCTCTAAAATCAGAACGTTGTTCATCCCCATTGCAAGATATAGAAGAATATGATTCCCCGTGAAGGGTCCATATCTTGTACTTGGATAAAAACTCATTTATAATTATATGTTCACGAGCAATGACCCTCTCCATCAAATAAGTACTACAACACTTTTTGCAATGGCAATAAATCCGAGTCTCAAAACTATATGTTTTATTTTGATATGCATAATCTAGAAACTTGTCAACAGCATGGATGTATTCAGATGAAGCTCTATTTTGCAAATCAATCCAACTTTTATCCATATTTAATGCCAAAGAAATCTACATAAATTAAAAAAATTATGGTTATACAAATAGAGGTCGCACAATGAAAATATATTATTTTGAGTTTAAATCTTTGACAAAGTAAAAAAACAATGAAAATGATTATGAAAAACATGTCTTAATCATAACCATACAAATCATGTGCGAAGATCAAATATGATAAATTAGTAGCAGTCAGTCTACAAATTTATGAACAACAAGCAAAAATTTAGGGTTATACAAATAGAGGTCAAGCCATAAGTTTGATCAAATGGGTAGGTTCTAATCTGGAATTAACTGAAATTAAAACTGAATTTGAAAATGAAATGTAATCTGACATTAAATCTGAACTCATAAGTTTGAACTAAATTGGAATGAAATCAAAAATACAAACAGAAATCTAAACTGAAATGAAAATCTAAACTGAAATCTAAACAAAATGAAATGGAAACTGTGGGTTGAAATAAAATTAAAATCGGAATTTAAACAAGTCGGACGGCCTTTGTCATAAATCAAACCTTTTATCATAAAGCAAAAACCTAAATCTAAATCGAAAATTAAAAAGGAAACCTAAATATAAATCTTAAATCAAAAATGAAAAAAAAAACTGAATTAAAAAATGAAATGAAAACAAAATAAGAAAACAAAATGAAACCCTAAATCATGTTGAAACAAATTTAAAATCGGAATGTAAACATGTTTGACGGCCATTGTCATGAATCAAACCCTGAATCATAAAGCAAAAACCTAAATCTAAAGCTTAACTTCGAAAACGAAATCAAAATCAGAATAAGAAGATGAAATGAAAACCTAAATCTGAAACAGTAAATAGAAAATGAAATGAAAACGAAACACAGAGAACCCTAAATCTGAAGATGTAAACTGGGAAAAACAGAGAACCTTAAGTAGTTGTCGAACGGTGCTATGGAAGCAGGGATCGTTGCTGTCGTCGACGACAGAGGTCTTCGGCAGCTTTAGCAATATTGTAGGAGGAGCGTGAGATAGAGGGACGTCGGGGAGTGAGGTGTGCGTCGTCGTGGGGGGGGGGGGGGGGTTGCGGTTTAGCGCTGTGAGATATCGGGAGGGATAAGGTGTTAGGTTATCGGCTATCGCTGTTTTTAATGAAGATTCATAATGAATCATCCGACGGTTCATATTAAGAATCATAAATGAAGGGCCCTGATTTTTGGGTCAATAATCTCTCTTTTGGCCATGAATATTATTTTTCATGGCTAATACATCTGTATTAGCCACAATATTTGTAACCCTAGCTATAAAATAATGACTAACCACGACTTTTTCAATCGTGGCTAATATCAGTGTATTAGCCACAATTTTTAGTCCCTGGCCAAAAAACGTGTAGTCAATACTCACTTTTTTAGTAGTGACCTCGCCCTATAAAGAAGATAATAAAAGTTTAATCCGCTTGTTCCTTTTGTTGTATCTGGTGTGTGAGCTTGCTTTCTAGTTTTCGCTTGATCAAGGTGCAATCTTAATAGCTCTGAGAATATTAATTTGGCGTCATACTAACTCGTTGATCATCTTGAGTAAAAATTTAGCTTGATATCAGAGGAAGGTTCAGTTGCTTGAGAAGTGGTCAACTTGTGTTGTGCTTTGTGCTTCTGAAAGCTTAGACCAAGATTGTTGCAATGGAAGGGAGTTATTCAAGAAGTCTGGGTATTGAACTCTTAACGCCGACTAACTTTAAAAAGTGAAAGTCGTGCATGAAGAGTTATCTTCTGGGCGAGGAGCTATGAGAGGTCGTCGGTGGTGTCGACATGCAGGAATTTACAGCTATGTTTGGGACTGCTAAGCAGGTGAGGGTCTGGAGGAAAATGAACACAAAGGCTGAGTTTAACCTCAAGCATGTTATTTCACCAGAGCTGTTTGATCACATCAATGGATGTGAGTCAGCTACTGATATTTGGACAACTATTAATGGGTTGTTCAACAGGAAGAATGCGGCTCGGCTGCAGTTCCTAAAGAATGAGTTGGCTAGGACAACTCAAGGAGACCTGACCATCTCTAAGTTCTTTCTGAAGATGAAGAGCCTATATGCTGAGTTATCAGTGCTTGATAATGATGAGCCCATCTCTGAGGCTAAGATGAAAAGGCACATAATGCACGGCTTGCGGAAGGAGTATTTAGCCTTTGTAACCTCTGTTCAAGGCTGTGCAACTCAGCCATCTATGCTGGGACTTGAGAACCTGCTTGCTTCGCAGGAAAGTTTGGTCAGACAGATGGTTGGTGTCACTATCTCTAAAGAAGGTAGTGAAGCGCTTTTCACAGGCAAGAAGAAGAAGGGATGGGAAGGGAAGAAGAAGAACACCGCTATTGAAGATGAGCCTTCAACCTCTTATCAGCAAGAGAGGAGCGTTGCTCCTAAGAAGAACTGGAAGAAGAATTTGAAGTGCTACAGATATCATCAGCCAGGTCACTTCAAGCATGACTGCAAGGTCAAGCTACAGCCTGGGCATACTGCAGGCAAGGAGGAAGTTTGCTCTAGTACTGAGGAAGCTGGATGGGGTGGAGCTTTCATGATAGGAACTTGTGTCCGTGTCTTGTCCGCCATCGACTTTGAAGACGACTGGATCGTGGACTCCGGGTATGGTCATCACCTCACCAGAGACAAGTTGAAGTTCTCCTCGCTGCAAACTTACTCAGATAACAAAGCTATTATTATTGTTGATAATACTATTTATACAGTAGAGAAGGAGGGGGTTGTGTCCTTAGGTAGTGATAAGGGGCCACTCACGTTAAGGAGTGTGTATCATGTACCGGGCATGAAGAAGAATCTCTTCTCTGTGACCAATGCGGTAGACACAGGTTATCACGTTCTGTTTGGGCCAACAGAAGTGAAGTTTCTTCGCAACGTATCAGCGGTGAAGGCTGATGTTGCTCACGTTGGGAGGAGAGTAAAGACCTTGTTTGTTCTTACAACAAACTCCTACATTGATCGCATAAGGACCAATGATAGTGTCGTTATACGACATGAGAGGTTGGGGCATATAGGGATGGATACGTTGAAAGCTATGGAAAATAAGAGCCTTGTGAAAGGCTTGCCTACACTATCATCCTTTGGCGATGGTCATGTTTGTACAGGATGTCAGTATGGTAAGGCTCATCGTCCTCCTTTTGACAAGTCACAAACAAGGAGCAAAGTACCAATGGAGTGCATCCATGGTGATCTGATGGGGCCAACTGTCACTGCTAGCCTTGGTGGGAGCAGATACATACTTATTTTGATTAATGATTACTCAAGATACACTTGGGTATATTTCTTGAAGGAGAAGTCAGAAGCATTCCATTTGTTTGTGGAGTTCAAGGAGCTGGTGGAGGGCCGGCTTGGCCTGCGGATCAAGAAGTTTAGATCAGACAATGGTGGTGAGTCTTTCTCCTCCGAATTCTCTAACTTCTGCAGGAAGCACGGGATCCAGAGAGAGCTTACTTGTGCTCATACTCTACAATAATACAGAGTAGCAGAGCGGAATATCTGTCATTTGACGCAAACTTGCAAGTGTTGTCTTCATGTAAAATACATTCCTTTGTCTTTCTGGGCAGAGGGAATGCCTTGCGCTTCTTATGCCATTAATCAGATGCCTCTTAGTTCGATCAACATGAAGTCTCCTTTCCAGATGTTGCTGAAGTATAAGCCAAGTGTGGAACACCTTCGGGTGTTTGGAACAACTTACTATGTGCATGTCCCGGATGCTTCAATGACAAAGCTTGATGCAAAGGCAAGGAAGCTTATCTTTGTAGGCTATGATGAGCGGAAGAAGGGATGGAAGTGCATGGATCCTGCGATGAATAAGTCTGTTGTATCAAGAGACGTGGTCTTTGATGAACTGACGTCGTATGGAGGAGGCTCAGTTGATCTACTAGAGAGCAAGATTGATGAAGAGTAGAAGGTGACTGCTGAAGTTATTCAAGAGGAGCTTGCTGTATCACCAGCAGCTCATGTTGCTTCAAGCTCCGGGGCAGAGTCTTCTAGTTCAGGAAGCAGGGGGAGCATTGCTCAAAGTTTGCCCAAAAATGGAGCTGAGCTTGAAGAAGCAACAGAGTTGGTGAGTGAGGAGCAGACCCTTTAGAGATCAAAGAGGACTATCAAGCCACCAACTCGATACTGTGAAGGAAATGCAGTAAGCTTTATTTCACGTTTCTTTGCTGGCCCTCTAGATGAGCGAGAGCCTTTAAACTTCAATGAGGCCACTGGAGTCAAGGAGTGGGAAGATGTCATAGAAGAGGAGATGACTGCTCTTAAGAAGAATGAAACCTGAGATCTTGTGGTCAGGATTGATGGCATTACTCCAATAACTTGCAAGTGGGTGTACAAGTTGAATAAGAAGCCTGATGGGAGCATCAAAAGATACAAGGCTCGCCTTGTTGCTCGAGGATTCTCACAACAGTATGGAGAGGATTATGAGGAGATGTTTAGTCCAGTCACGAAGATCACTTCGGTTCGGGTGGTGATCGCCTTGGCTGATTGTCAAGGTGGGATCCAAAAACCCACCTTCAAGCACCCCTTTGTAATCGCAAAGTGGCCCACAAGAGGGAGTTGAATGTGCTCTAACGGGGGCGAGATCACGATCTCGACGTCATCCAAAATCCTGAACTGCTTCCTCCAACTTCCCACGCGGGCAGAGGTCAAAAACGACAGAAGGCACATCAATCTATGCGGAACACCACCTTTCGGCACCTACAAAAGAAACGAGAATTAGCGCCAAAGCAAGCCAAAGAAAAAGAATCAACGCGCATGAAGGACAGCGCGACCACGGAAGCGGCCCGAGCACAAGCGCGGGCGAACTCACACGCACGTCCGCACCCGCACACGGGCGGACCCCACGCACGCATAGTCAGCCCCGTGCGCAGGGGTTCACACGCGGACTGCTCCGTGCGCGAATGCGGCCACGTCCACACGTGGGATGCCCTGCACGCACACACGATCGTGTCGTACGCGGGAAGCCCCGCACATGCCCTACGTGGTCATGCCTGTACTCACACAACTCCGGCACCCGCGTGCATGGCCGCACCGGCGCGCAGACATCCTAATGCCTGTGCGCGCATGCGATTACACCCGCACGTAGACCGCCCCGCTCCCGCGTGTGCGGGCGGCCCCCTCCGCGAGTCGTCGCATCCATCACCGTCGTATTTGACGCCACTTTGATCATCTTCCGCACTAGTGCCCTTCGATGCATAACTACCATTGACGCCCTGTCCCTCTTGCCTCGTTACTCACTCAAGAAAATATTCACCTTCTTCGAGAGAGACATGACGGCCACAGAAGCTCTGCGAACTCCAAAATATCTACAACAGTGTGAGGAAAGAGCAGAACGACCCCTCTAATTTTCAAGTATAGAGAGAAGGCTTATAAAGGAACGCTACAAAATATACCAGATATTTCTTGGCTGATTTTCTTGTCTCAAACAAACAGTGAATGAACAGAAATCTTTGTCCGGCATCCCGCAAAATGTGGCAAATAATTTCCTGACGTTTGGGACATTCTGAAAGATGCAGAAAATTTCCACACTCCTCGCTTCGCGGATCATGACTCGCGAAAATACTTGGGCATTTGATGGGTTCCCCGGAACTTTCAAAGTCAAACCGACAAGACTCGATCTGAGTACATGCAAGCCCGGCCAGACCAATTATGTACACCAGGACCGCAAGCACTAGGAGCCCCTAGAGGAAGAACCAAGCCCACGCTGGCTCCCCCAGTCTGCGCGCGGACGCACGAGGCTAGATTGTGCGGCCACAGGGCCGCTCCCCCGGCCCGGCCCCAGTACCGCACCCTCGTGTGGCCGCGACTATGTTCCTTAAAATAACAATAACACCGAAGCAAGCCAAAGAAAAAGAATCAACGCGCATGAAGAATGGCCTGACCACGGAAGTGGCCCCCGGGCGCAAGCGTAGGAAAACCCACGCGCACGTCTGCACCTGCCCATGGGCGCCCGCACCCGCGCACGTGGGCAGCCCCGCGCGTGCGCGGCGCCGTGCGGACCGCTCCGCATGTGTGGCCGCACCAACATGCGGGAGGTGCCCACACGCGGGCAGCCCCGCGCATGCTGTAACACCCTAGTTTTTCTGTTAATTTTTAATTCTCGTAGTGACGTCAGGACGTTACATTAGCATGAGATGTCGACGTGTCGCCGTTAGTGCGTATTTTCGTTTGTTGGGTTGAGCCGACCAAATCTTGGGATTCTTGTCAAAATTGGAAATTTTGCGTTACGAAATTAAATCAATTAATTTTTGACATGCTCGTCAAGTTTCGTCGCGATCCGAGCGATATTCGAGTCACGGCGAATTTCCGAAGTTTTGTATAGTTAATGTTCACCGTAAACTTTAAAAGATTTATATCTCTAGAACGGTGCGTCGGATTTCGATTTTGACGTCGCTGTTGGATTCGTAGCAGCGACTTTTGCCTAGGGTGTCAATTTCGTTTTGATCGGCATGCGTTTGACCATCCGTAAAAATATAATAGTTATAATATGATTTTTATTATAATAATAATTATTAATATTAATATATTTACTCTTTCTCCGTTCCACCAACGCAGCCCCATTATAGTATTTATAATAATAATAATATATTATATATATATATATATATATAATATATATATATAAACAATACATTAGTTGAACGCAGCCCTGCCATTAGTCGAACGCAGATTGGTCGAACGCAGCCATTAGTCGAACGCAGATTGGTCGAACGCAGCCATTAGTCGAATGCAGATTAGTCGAACGCAGATTAGTCGAATGCAGATTAGTCGAACGCAGCCCCAATCCGTTCGACGAATGTTTTGCATGCTTTCTCTCGCAAAATTCTTCCCTCTCGCGAAATCCCTCCCTGGTTTCTATCTTTTTATTATTAGTCTATGTTATTATTATTAGTATTATTATAATAGTTATTATCAATATATATAAATATATCTTATTATATAAAGCAATATATGTATTTGGAGGCACACCATAGTTCAAACAAGAGTCATTGGATTATGAGAGAGAGCATGAGATGGAAGAAGAGAGGAGGGAGAGAGAGAGGGGAGGAGAGAGAGAGGGAGAGAGAGAGAAAGGGAGAGAGATGGCGTAAGGGAGAGGAGAAAGAGGGCCGAGAGAGAGGGAGAGAGAAAAGGAGAGAGATGGGATGAGAGAGAAAGAGAAGAGATAGAAAGATTGTGTGATATTAATGTTTTTATGATAAAACGTAATTTGTTTTATAAAATAAAAATTATAATATTGATTTATATTTTTTTACGGTCATTTTGAGTACTCATATGTATATATTACGGACACTGTCCGTCTTGATGTGGGTGCATCCCGCTTTGATGCGGGCGCAACCTGCAATGACGGATCGAACACGGGAGAAGCCCGTTCGGAGGCGGGCGAAGACCGCCTGGATGCTGCCGAAGGCCGCCCGAGAGCATCGATCACGGGCGTAGCCCGTGCGAAGATGCTCGTATATATATATATATATATATATATATATATATATATATATATATATATATATATATATATATATATATATATATATATATATATATATATACACTAGCAGTCGTGCACGGGGGACCCCGTGCGAGCAACATTTGTCGTGGGGGCAACATTTGTCATGCATGTGATATTTTTCGTGGGGGAGACATTTGTCGTGAGGGCAACATTTATCGTGGGGACGATATTTATCGTGCGGGAGACAGTTGTTGTGGGGCGACATTGGTCGTGGGTGCGACATTTGTCGTGGGTGCGACATTTGTCGTGGGTGCGACATTTGGCGTGAGGGCGACATATGTCGTGGGAGCGACATTAGTTGGGGGCGACATTGATCTTGCGGGCGACATTGACGCACTCAAATTTTTGCACATTCAAAATAATAAAAAGTAAACATTTGAATGTTTAACTTACGTCAAAATATTACTTTTAAAATATATATAGTGAACCAACACATGCATTTGATGCTAAATTTTCAGCTTAAAATCCATGTTTGCAAGGAGCAAAGTAATACCTCTCCAGCCTTAACAGTAAGAACATGTGGTGTAAATTCTGTTCCTGATGATCCTGCATTAAACTCTCTTTATTATCAGTTGCATAAAATTATTTACAGAATGCAAAAATCACAATGAATGCAAAAATGTGCGGAAACACATCAAGTTTTTCAAGCAAACATAAAAATGAAGGACTAAAATCAAATAAATCGCTGGTATCGGTAAATTGAATGGAAAAAATTAAATATAAATGTTAATAGAAATAAAAATAAGACAAAAATCTTGTTGCCAAATAAAGAAATGTCTTTTTTGGATGATTCAAAATTATTGGAATCAGAAAATTGAATGGAAAAACCTGGAAGCACAAATCTCTCACATCCACACTTGTATTTTGGCTAACTTGTAAGAATCCACAAAAAAACATTGTTAGACCTTCGTCACAATTTCTTCTAATTCAGATAAATAGATTAAATTGTTCATTCACACTTGTATTTTGCCATAATGATTTGAATATATCTATAAATAGATCAATTTGAAGGGGCTGAAATTATTCTTGGCAAATATATGTACCGTTTTTATGCACAACCATTTGTGAGATCTGAACCACCAAATAACAGAGAATTTGGTAGAGGAACTTGTAGAGTTCATAATAATATCCAAAAAAAAATATTAGGTGGTTCGGAAGGAGCACTGCTAGTAGAAGATTTGGTGAATGATCGTCGTTTCAAAAGTCCTTTGTTGGCGAGGAATAAGCGTTGCTCCGCGACGACGTCCTGGAATAAGCATAGATAAATGATGGCGTGCGGGATTTGCCTCTTGGAGATGACAATCAAAAATCTAAAATATAAAAGTAAAAAAATCATAGCAATTGTAGATAAATATCATGCAAGAAATTGGGAGTATCATTAGTTTGATCAATGAAGAAAAGACTCTCACTTGTGATCAATTGAACAGAGTAGATGAATAACCAAGAATTTCATGCATTTAAACTAATCAATTAAAAAAACTAATACCTGTAGAAGTAATATGCAATAAAACTAAGTTAGATTTGATAATACGTTGCGGGTAGCTTGCAGTTAGAAGTAGAAGCAGATGAGTAGAGATTTTGCCTGAATGTAGAATGCAAAAGAATTTGGCCATTTGGAGAAGCAGATGAGCAAGAAATTTCTGAAGGTTTTGATCATTTGGAGAATTCTAACTCAGCTGTAATGCAAAAGAATTTTGCTCAAGAAAATTTGATCTTTATGGTGCACCTAGCACATAGTGAAAGCATTTCAACCCAAAATTTAGCAAGATTACGACTTGCTAACTTTAGAGCATGAGCATGGAACACAAATCGTAGCCATAGGCTTCTAACCTAAGTCACGTGGATTTAAAAGTTTGCAAAGTTTAAGCAAACCTTCCCAAATATAACCAATTAGAGTAAAATATCATGCATTTGATCTAAGCAACCAATTAGAGTGGTTTTTGATGGACAATCAGAGAAACAATAAGAATTAGGGCATAACACACTGAAACAATGATAGGAATAAAAACATAGAAGATGAAAGGGCTGATGTTTCAAACTTGACTGTGCTACAATCTCTTACGAGCAATTCATCGAACATGTAATATACAATTTTGGAGATGTTTCTACACCTTCACCCAAATCTCAAACATGATAGAAACACAATTAGAGGAGCTGTTGAGAGGGTTTACACAAATTAGAATATGAAAGTACATGAAGCTATTTGAAGTTGATTGAAGATCCTGGAAACATAATTAGTATAGAGCATTCACATATAAGTTAGCTCATACCACACATTCAATCAACATAGGAGTTCAATTTTTTAAATAAATTCAAGATTAAAAAAAATAGCATCATGCAAGGAAGAAGATGGGATAGGAGGATGAAAGCATAGAAGATGAACCACAACTTTATGGTTCCAAAGTAAGTCAAACGGGAGGAAGCAACGGCGTGCACAAACAGTAACACCCAAATCAGTTAACTGGACGGACCCGGCAGTACATTCATCAAAGGAAACACACAAATCCTCTCATGGGAAATACAAAGTGTAACACCCCCTATCCGTCGCATAGCATATAGCAGTAGGTCCGGCCGGGGCCCGACGCCGTATGCCACAGACAGACCGGGTGGTTACTCATGGAAACCATCCAACCAATCATAACTTCCTACACAGAGCATTCTAGCGGAAGCAGATTAATAAGTTGTAACAAAGAACACAGCACTAAAGCATGAATGTCCACTAATACCAAATAGAAATGTTACAAATACACCAGTACAAGCCTTAAGGCCTTACAAAAATTGTTCACTTCATATTACATGATTTACAAACCACGACACGCAGGCCGGTCATACATGAATAAAACAGTAAACACTTCCAATTAGGCCTTCGAGGGCCGGCTTCGCACTTGGGCTTTAGCCCGTTATTGACTACTTGGTCCAGCAGCACCTGCAAGCAACAAACCACCGCACGGTGGCAAAACAAGGCAACGGTCAGCAATGCTGACCAAATTATAACGATCCCGCCCCCAACTCGGGGCGGCGATGCTCCTTCCCTGCATTTCATTAGCATAAGCGAGCAATATAATATTTTCACTTCATCACAGACGTTGGCTCGCACGGCCACACGCCCCGTACTCTCGGGGCATATTCTCGATGAACCGGTCGATGTCACGTCAATTAAAGCCATAGACATTCCGGACTCACCACCGCCACTTTGACGGCCAAACCTATGAGCATTTTGTCTTCTTGGCCTGGGTCACGACAATTTAAGGCATTGACCGCCGAAGACCCTAATCTATGTCAATGGTAAGTGCCACGTACCTTTAGGTCTCTTTAACCGAACGACATAGAACGGGTACGGTTCCATCTAACCCATGCTCACATCGCAATGACAATTTAAGCCATTTGCGCGGGTCAAACTTCTCCCGAGTCCCATTTCCATCACAATTCACATAACCCGGTTATGTTCAAGTTGGCACTCAGGCCACCAAGTTGGCAAGATCACGCATCCGCCCAGTTTTCCGGGTGCACATTTGGGTTAATCCCCAAGGCTCCCTATTGCAATCTACCATGTAGAAAACCCGAAAAATAACCAATAGCACGGAGTCTTCTCCGGCATTTATGCAATGCAACATCACCGATCCAGACCAACATGTCCGGGTAGGCTTCACACATCATGCCTATATTCATTCTCGCTTACGGACTCTAAACAACGGGGACTTCACATATCTACCCGAAGGAACGCCTCCAACTCACCGCAAACTCGCGAGAGCGGGCTTACTATGCAAAGAAGGAGAGCTCCTCATGCTCAAGAAGAGAATCGTTACCCTAGCCTTCCTCTTTGGCGCCATGGAAAAGTAAGCGGATGAAAAGCACCGCACTAGCTTTGCCTCCGTGGATCCGGAGTCGGCTCGCGATTTGGAGCTTTGAAGCTCCTCCAATGGCCGGATCTAGCTTCTTCTTCCTTCCTTGGCTCTCCTCTCTCTCTAAGATTTAGAAAGACAACCACTCATGAAAAGTGATGGTTTCTAAGGCCCAATCTCGAGTATATCCCTTCAGGAACAACCCCCAGCTGTTGGATCATCAATTAAAGAAACGAACGGCTTTGATTCGGGACTGAAATGCCCAATCTGGACCGCACACGGCCTAGCACACGCCCGTGTCCAGGGCCGTGTGCCTCATTCGCCGTCAAAATCGGCTTGCCTGGAACAACACACAGGCATCGAACACGCCCGTGTTCGATCTGACACGCCCGTGTTCCACCTGACACGGCCGTGTGGCCGGCCATGTACCCCCATCGTTTTTCCCCAAAAACAACCCGAGCACTGCAAGGGTTCTAGGACACGCACGTGTCCTTGCCCGTGTCACCTCAACACGTCTGGGCTCGAGGCCGTGTACACGGTCTCGACACTCGACACTTCGTCGAGCGAAGATCGTCGACCTGACGACACGGCCTTGGACACGCCCGTGTCCTAGGCCGTGTGCCTTGTCTCGACACATCGTCGAGTAAAGTGTCGACTTCGCGGGACGAGTGTTGACACGGGTCGACACGCCCTGCGACACGCCCGTGTCGCAAGCCGTGTGTCATGTCTCGACACTTCGTCGAACGTAGAGAGTCGATTTCGCGGGCTAAGTGTCGACACGCGTTGACACGCACTGCGACACACCCGTGTCGCAGGCCGTGTGCCCAGTCTCGACACAATGTCGAGCTCAAAATGTCGACTTCCCGGCTGAGTGTCGACACAAGCTTGACATGCCCTGGGACATGCCCGTGTCCCAGGCCGTGTGCCTGCAGCCAGAACCCAAAACTGGACCAAAACGTCCTCCGTCGCTCTTTTGAGTTTCGGGGCGTTACAACTCTCCCCCTCTTAAAAGAATTTCGTCCACGAAATTATATAAAGGAAAGACATGTACAAAACCAAAATTTGTACTTGAGCGGAACAACTCCGGATACTCGTCAAGCATAGTCTGCTCTCATTCCCAAGAGAGCTCCTCACGACCGCAATTGTCCCACCGGACCTTGACCATCCTGATCTCTTTATTGCGTAGCCGCTTGACCTCCGAGTCCTCAATCCGCACGGGCTTGACTTTTGTCGTCAGCCCACTATCCACCCGCACTTGATCAACCGCAATCACTTACGAAGGCTCTTGCACCGCCTTCCGAAGCACAAAAATATGGAATACATCATGTAATCCACCAAGCTCCACTGAAAGCTTCAACCGATAGGCCGCTTCACCAACTCGCTCCAGAACCTCAAACGGCCCCAGGTACCTCGGGCTTAGCTTTTTCAATCGCCGCACCCGCGAGACACCCTTGAACGGCTTGATCTTTAAGTATACATAGTCGCCCACAGCGAACTCCATGTTCCTGTGCTTGGCATTATGTACTTTGCTTGCCGGTCCTGAGCGATAAGCAACCTTTCCCGAATGGTTCTCACCAAAGAAGTAGCATCCTCCACTTCCGATCGCTTATACAACTTTGACTCACCTGTTTCTAACCAAGACAACGGCGTGCGACATTTTCTACCATATAGGTCCTCGAAGGGCGCCATTTGAATACTCGCTTGGTAGCTGTGGTTGTATGAGAACTCCACCAAATAAAGGTGGTCTTCCCATTGCTTCCCAAAATCCAAGACACACATGTGGAGCATGTCTTCCATGGTTCTATTGACCCTCTCGGTCTGCCCATCCGTTTGCGGATGGAAGGCTGTGCTGAATTTCAACTTTGTTCCCAACATTTGTTGCACAAGCCTCCAATTATTGGACGTTAACCGCCCATCTCGGTCACTCACGATGTTGCGGGGCACACCATGAAGCCGTACTATGTTATCCACATAACGTTTTGCCAACTTCTCCACCAGATCATCCTTCCTATGCAGAATAAAATGTGACACCTTCGTTAACCAATCCATGACCACTCAAATGGCGTCGTTCCCCTTTTGCGACCTTGGCAAACCGTGCACAAAGTCTATAGAGATGTCGTCGAATTTCCACTCCGGAATAGACAAGGACTTAAGAAATCCTCCCGGCTTTTGGCACTCCGCCTTCACCAAGGCGCAAGTTTGGCACTTCGCTACGTATAGCGCCACATCCTTCTTCAAACCCGACCACCAAAACAGTTTCTTCATATCACGGTACATCTTCGTGCTCCCCGGGTGAATCGAGTACTTGGTATGGTGTGCCTCGTACAACAATTCCACCCGCAAATTACCCACACTTTGGGACGCACAGACGACTGTCCTTCCAAAGTAATCCGTCCTCCACGACGAATTGGGAATTTGACCCATCCAGAGCCTCTACCATGAACTGCTTCATATGAGCATCCATATCCAAAGCCTGCCGAATACGATCAGCCAGGTCATATTGGACTTCAGTCCAATTCAGAACTGCTTCAGCACTTGATTGCCTGTCCACACAAACAATCTCCAATGCCTCCAACTCCCGCACCAACCGCTCATCATGCACCGATAGCCAATTGGCTTGGGCTGGGGCTCGGTGACTCAAAGCGTCCGCAACCGCATTTCCTTTACTAGGCACGTAGTGGATCTTGAATGTATAGTCCCCCAGGAACTCCATCCATCTACGCTGCCGCATATTCAGATCTTTCTGATCAATCAGATATTTCAGGCTCTTATGATCGGTGTAGATATCAATCTTCACACCGTACAAATAGTGTCTCTACAGCTTCAAGGCAAAAATCACGGCCGATAACTCCAAGTCATGGACCGGATAGTTCCTTTCATGCACTTTTAGCTGTCTCGAGCCATAAGCTATTACACTTCCGTGTTGCAATAGCACGCAACCCAAATCGCTGCCCGAAGCATCACTATAAATCTCATAGCCTTCGGTCCCACATGGCGAACTCAGCACAGGCGCCGTGGTCAACCGACACTTCAACTCCTCAAAAGCTCGCGCGCACTCCGGCGTCCAAACGAACTTATGCTCCTTCCTCGTCAAAGTAGTGAGAGGTAATGCTATCCGCGAGAAGTTCTCTACGAAGCGCCTATAATAGCCGGCAAGCCACAGAAAACTTCTGCTACAGTAACAAGCTCATGCCACTCCCGTATCGCAACGATCTTCGTCGGATCCACATCAATACCCTCTCCACTCACTATATGACCGAGGAACGCCACTGAGGATATCCAAAACTCGCACTTCGAGAACTTGGCATACAACTGATTTCTCCTTAGTGTCTTTAGAACCAAATGAAGATGCTTGAAGTGATCTTCCTCACTTTGCGAGTACACCAAAATATCGTCGATGAAGACGATCACGAAATGGTCCAAGTACTCCCTGAAAGTCATGTTCATCAAATCCATGAACACTGACGGCGCATTAGTCAGCCCAAACGGCATGACCGTAAACTCATAATGCCCGTATCTCGTACTAAACGTTGTCTTCGGGATATCACTCTCCCTTATTCGCAGCTGATAGTACCCAGCCTTGAGATCCAACTTCGAGTACACCGTCGACCCGACTAACTGATCAAAAAGATCATCAATCCGGGGGATCGGGTACTTGTTCTTCTCCGTCAACTTGTTGAGCTCCCGATAATCAATACATAGCCTCAAGCTTCCGTCCTTCTTCTTAACAAAGAGGACCGGTGCGCTCCAAGGCGAAGAACTCGGGCGCACATACCCTTGCTCCAATAACTCTTGCAGTTGAACTTTCAGCTCCGCAATTTCCTTAGGCGCTAGTCGATAAGGAGATCGTGACACAGGCTTTGCACCTGGCACTAGCTCAATCGTAAAATCCATCTCCCGCTGAGTCGGGGCTCCAGGAAGATCTGCGGGGAACACATCAGGGTATTCCGATACCACTGAAATACAATCCAACGTGGGCTTCGGCTTTGCAACCTCCACTAGTCTAAAGAACAGTTCTGCACCGGCATGAACCGCCTTCACCACCTGAAGAGCAGACATCAACGTCTTGCTCGACCCCTTTAAGCCCGTAAAAGTTGTCTCACGACTGGCTCCCAGCTTGAATTCCTTGCGACCGCAGTCAATATAGACATGCTGCTCCGAGAGCCAGTCCATGCCAAATATAACGTCGAACTCCACCAACGGAAGTAAAGATGCCTGCAGGTCGAACTCCTGATTCCCAATACGAATCTTAACATCGCAGATCCTATCCTCTCGCATCGAATACCCATTGAGCAACAACACATCCAACTTATCCTTCGCCATCGAAGAAGGGACTCCGATGCGTGATATAAATCCTTCGGACAAGGAGTGTGAAGCTCTCGTATCGAAGAGTGCTCGTGCCGGATTTTCACAAATCAATACAAATCCTAAACAAGCAGTGGTAAGGTAACATGTGCATAACAAGTATTTAAAGAAATTGACTTGCTATAAATTAAACTGTACTTGTCACCACATCAGCCTGTTTGATGGCCTTTTGTTGGCCAAGATTATAGACCCTTGGTTGGTCCGGAGCATAGTGGGATGCGGTCGACTCCACCGCCTTGCCCTTCTCTTCATAAGTCGCTCCCGGCCTTCTCTCGGACTTAGGACGTCTGCTCCAACAGTCACAGGCAAAATACCCTATCTTTCCACAAGTAAAACACGCACCCGGGGTCCGACCTGTAGTCGCCCCAGAAGTACCAGAAGGAGCTGGACCCGAAGTCCTATGCTTCTTGAAAGACCTCCGATAGCCGGACTTTGAAGTAGTCGGCACTTTGAATTCAGATTTCCTATCACCCAAGCTTTTCTTTGCTTGTACATTCTTCATGTCCTTCTCCAAGGACCGGGCAGTGTTGACCAAGGTTAAGAAACCCTGCGTCATAGGCCCCGAGAGTAGTAATCTCAACTCATCTCTCAAGCCTTCGTAGAATCGATTAGTCTTGCGCTCCTCATCCGTGATGGTGGAGCTAGCATAACAACTCAAACGAGTAAACTCGTGGAGATATTCATCCACGGTACTCTCTCCTTGTACCAACTTCAGGAACTCATTCTCCGACGCTATCCTCTGCGCCGAAGGGATGTATCTAGCCAAGAACAATCTCGAGAACTCCTCCATCGAGACATCAACAAGTTGCCTACCTCTCAATAGGTGCAGCTCCAATCCTTCCCACCACATTCTCGCTTCACCGTCCAGAAGGAACGTAGCGATGGTGGTCATTTGCCACTCCTCCGTCTCCGTTGCTGTCATGACTCTCTTCACCCTGGAGAGCCAGTCTTCAACTTGAGATGGAGTTCCCAACCCCGAGAATATAGGAGGATTAAAGCTCATAACATGCTTAAGCTGTCTCTCGGTTGCCCTCCTTGGCACCACCGGTTCCACAACCACTTGCTCCACTCTCCTCGGCTCAGCCTCTTGAAGAGGTTCCTGCTCCATCACAGGAGCGTGTTGGGTTTCTTTATGGGGTTGACACAACGCTTGTGCACGCAGCGGAAAAGTAAAACATCAAGAAAAACCCAAAGAGATGTGGATCGGGCCATGAACAGTTGAATCAAGAAGTTAACAAAACTAGGAAAAAATTACCTCGGTGGAGTTGAGTCACAACTCAACGGAGATGCTCCAAACTTTATCTGCTTGCTGGTGGCGAGTTCTACGTGGAATAGTATCCACATTTCTGCAGAAGTCCACACGAGCGGGAGAACGCCGAGCTTTCCGTCGCACGGAAGATCGGGATGGAGAAGACCGCACCTCGGCTAATCCACGGACTGCTAGGTCCGCGCCAGGAAGAGCAGCACCAGCGACAGTCGCCGGAGAAAAGGTGGCAGCGGAGCGAACACGGCGGCGGAACTCTTCCGGCGGCGGGATCGGGATCGGCGGAGCGAACGAGCGGAACGTTTCCGTCGGGGTCGATTCGCACAGTAGCCAAAAAGATATCACCCGATAAAACCTAAGTGTTCTATTTATACTAGAGGTATAAATAAACCCAGGAAAATCGCTATCCGCAGACCACCCAGAACTAGGGTTCAGAATCGGCGAGTATCAATCGGTGAGAATCGGCGAGAATCACTGAGCAGGTTCGGCGAGAATCAGTCGACGAGTATCATACAGGATCGGCGAGAATCAGAGTACAATACTCGACGATTCTCGCCGATCGTCGAGCCGCGCTCGACGATACACAACGATACTCGACGATCGTCGAGCCGCGGTCGACGACAATTGTCGAAGTAGTCGTTCGTCGAGAATCAACAATTGATTCTCGAAGATTCTCGTCGATCGGCGAGAATCAGGGAGACGATTCTCGCCGATCGGCGGGAATCAGAAGACGATTCTCGACTAATGTCATTGACCCTCGGACGACAAACCTAACCAGCCCTTTAAGGCAACATTTGCCCAACCCGATGATCCTATAAGGCAACACTTTGCCCATAACCCTATTCAGGTCGGTGATTGGTAACCTTTACCAACACAGTCAGTCATCCAATTTCTCCACATCTCTTATGTGCGACCCTGCAGGCTCATATTGCGTTGGCAGTGAGATTACATGTTTGACCACTTCCAGATCATCATGGTAACTCCAACAGACTCCCACTTGATCTCGAAAGTATCAAACCAAAAACCTCACAAACAATGAGCGGCATCTAGCAATGCATCATTGCTCCCCAAGCAATAAGAGTTTATAACTCATAAGCCTTTATGACCAATGTATCAGCGTTGTCTTTGTCCCTTTGTCCCTTACATCCAGAAAGAACTAGAGGCATGGACCGTGTCACCCTCGTAATAGCTCAATCCAAGTTTCTTGATCCAGGACGGACTTCCAGAGAATGGTGAGTCCAATATCACATATTGACTCAACCAAGCATGGGCATGCATTTCTCAGTCCAGATCCATCAAGGGGCCTATGGATGCAACTCCTGTCATACAGGAGGACAAATCCCATATCTGCTCACACACAAACACCCAAATGAGTCGTAACATGCCCAACAACCACCCTTATCATCAACCTTTCTCAAGGAAGACTTTAGATGACATCAAAGCACGCTCTTCCTCACTTGATGAATGCTGTGACTTCAGGTCAAAGGATCACAACACCATAGTCAATTAAGACCTACTCGTGACACGATTGGATGACAATCCACAGAGTAGTCTCAGGTTGGGTCTGTCCAGTACAACTTGTTCACTAACAAGTACCCACGTGATGACTTGATATCACAATATCATGACCTGTGAGAACCAGTCATCAGTCAACACACGTACTAGTCTTCATGTACCATCATCACCCTTAGCTTCTATGATGATACTCGACCAGGGACCTTTAAGAATGAAGCTCCAAAAATCATGGGCTCTCACATTCAAGTCACGTACTTGATGTCCCATGGAAGCGAATATTCTAAGGGTATCTATTATGTTAACATTTAACTATCATATATAGAAAAATTCATAATAAAAGAATTTGCCATTTAATTATAAAAGAAAAACTAGGTACACAGTTCATCATATGAACAAACAGCCAACAAAATACAAGATTACATGCAACCCACAAGATTCTCGCTAGAGTTGATCATTTAGGTATCGTATACCCATCGATCTAGTATGACCATCATGCTTTCTTTGCGCGAGAGGCTTTGTCAGCGGATCCGCAATATTTTCCTCAGTCGGCACTCTGCAAATGTTTACATCTCCTCGTTCGACAATCTCACGAATAAGATGAAAACGCCGGAGTATGTGCTTGGAGCGCTGATGAGATCTAGGTTCCTTAGATTGTGCAATTGCACCATTGTTATCACAGTAGAGAACTACGGGACCAACAATGCTAGGAACTACATCAAGCTCGCCGATGAATTTCCTAATCCATACAGCCTCCTTTGCCGCACTAGCTGCTGCGATATACTCGGCCTCTATTGTAGAATCAGCAACTGTCTCTTGCTTGGAACTCTTCCAGCTTACAACTCCTCCATTCAGGCAAAACACAAAACCTGACTGAGACTTGGAGTCATCTCGATCAGTTTGGAAGCTAGCATCCGTGTAACCACTTACAACGAGCTCTTCCTCTCCACCATACACCAAGAACATGTCCTTAGTCCTTCTCAAGTACTTCAAGATATTCTTGACTGCAATCCAGTGACACTCACCGGGGTCTGACTGATACCTGCTAGTCATGCTCAAAGCAAAGGAGACATCGGGTCGAGTACATAACATCGCGTACATGATTGATCCAATTGCCGAAGCATATGGAATCAACTTCATGCGGTCCTTATCTTCACAAGAATTTAGACACTGGTCCTTAGAGAGATTCACACCATGAGACATGGGCAAAAATCCTTTCTTGGACTCAAGCATGCTGAACCACTTCAACACCTTTTCGATGTACGTACTCTGGGTCAAACCCAGCAACTTCTTTGATCTATCTCTATAGATCTTAATACCGAGTATATAAGTCGCTTCACCCAAATCCTTCATTGAAAAGCAGTTCCCTAGGTTGTTCTTAACAACTTTCAGGGTAGGAATGTCGTTCCCGATCAACAGTATGTCATCTACATACAATATCAGGAAGACAACAATGCTCCCACTGATTCGCTTGTAAACACAAGGCTCATCTTCATTCTTGATGAAACCAAACTCTTTGATTTTCTCATCAAAATGAAGATTCCAACTTCGAGAGGCCTGTTTCAGTCCATAAATGGACTTATTCAGCTTGCATATTTTAGTGGCTTCATCTGGGGATACAAAACCCTCGGGTTGTGTCATATACACTTCCTCAAGGAGGTTTCCATTAAGGAAAGCCGTTTTGACATCCATCTGCCAGATCTCGTAGTCATAATACGCAGCAATAGCAAGCAATATCCTAATGGACTTTACCATGGCAACAGGGGAAAAGGTATCATCATAGTCAATACCATGAATTTGCTTAAAACCCTTAGCCACCAGTCGCCCTTTGAATGTCTGTACATTCCCATCCATGTCGGTCTTCTTCTTGAAGACCCACTTGCACCCTATGGGTCGTACCCCTTCAGGTGGTTCCACCAAGTTCCAAACTTGGTTTGCATACATGGAGTCCATTTCGGATTTCATAGCCTCAAGCCATTTGTCGGAGTCCGGTCCATTCATAGCCTCTTGGTAGGTTGCTGGTTCATCATCATGATCCATAAGCAACACATTACTTATTTGAGACACGAGAAATCCATATCTCTCAGGCTCAAACCTCGGTCTATCAGATCTACGTAGGACTTGTGTTCCCTGAGCAGGTTCTCTAGCTACAACATCTTGTAGTCCTGACTCAGAATCCAATTCCGGTTCATTCACTACATGTGGTTCTTGAACTTCTTCAAGCTCTACCTTTTCAGTCTTTCTTGATAAGAACTCTTTCTCCAAGAAGACACCAGTCCTTGCGACAAACACTTTGCCCTCAGACGGTAGGTAAAAGTAATACCCTTTCGTTTCCTTAGGATATCCCACCAGATAACATTTATCCGATTTGGGTTCCAGCTTGTCAGGCATTTGACGTCTCACGTATGCCTCACAGCCCCAAATTTTAATGAACGACATACTAGGACGCTTCCCAGTCCATATCTCATATGGTGTCTTCAGAACCATTTTAGTTGGAGCGCGATTCAATGTCATTGCAGCAGTCTCTAAAGCAAAACCCCAAAAGGAAACAGGCAAGTCTGCATGACTCATCATCGAACGTACCATGTCTAACAGAGTACGATTTCTCCTCTCAGACACACCATTATATTGTGGTGTTCTAGGTGGAGTGAGCTGTGATACAATACCACACTCTTTCAGATGATCACGGAACTCATGACTCAGGTATTCGCCACCTCGATCAAATCGGAGTGCTTTAACCCTTTTACCCAACTGGTTTTCTACTTCATTCTTGAACTCTTTGAACTTTTCAAAGGTCTCGGATTTGCACTTCATAAGATACACATATACGTATCTACTGAAATCATCAGTAAATGTAACAAAGTAGAAATACCCTCCTCTAGCCATGGAACTCATGGGTCCGCATACATCACTATGTACAACACCCAAGAGATCCTCAGCCCTCTCAGTATAACCAGTGAAAGGAGCTTTAGTCATCTTGCCTAACAAACAAGATTCGCATCGCTCAAATGATTCATAATCAAATGAGTCCAAAAGTCCATCTCTATGGAGCTTGGATATGCGCTTCTCGTTGATATGACCCAAACGATAATGCCAGAGAAAAGTAGGGTTCGAATCATTTGTTCTTAGTCTTTTATTGTTTTCTACATTACAGATCAGATGGTCCAAGTTCAAAATGTAAAGACCAGTAAACAATTGGGCTACAGCATAACAAACATCATTCTTAAATATAGAACAACAATTGTTCTTAATTATAAAAGAAAATCCAATCATGTCCAAACATGAAATAGATATAATGTTTCTAGTTATCGCCGGAATAAAATAACAGTTATCTAGTTCTATTACAAGCCCACTGGGCAAAGAAAGACGGTAAACTCCTACGGCTACAGCAGCAACTCTTGCTCCATTGCCGACGCGGAGGTCCACCTCCCCTTTACTCAGCAATCTTCTCCTTCCCAGTTCCTGCACATTTGTACAAATGTGAGAACCACATCCGGTATCCAATACCCAAGATGAAGGAGCAGAAAGGTTTATCTCTATAACGTAAACATTAGAAGCGGAAGTCATACCTCCCCTCAATTTCTGCAGACCCTCAATGTATGAAGGACAGTTCCTCCGCCAATGACCAGCCTTGCCACAATGGTGACATTTCCCTTCCTTCACCGTGCTCTTCTTTTTCATCAGTGCTGAAGACTTGGGCTCAAGATGTGACTTAGGTCCTACCTTCGTCTTCTTGGAGCCCTTGGCTTTGCCCTTGCCCTTATGCACCATCAGTATGGGGCTGGCAGGCTTGGACTTCTTCATGTTGATTTCGGCAGTTCTCAACATACCTAGGAGTTCGGGCAGTGTCTTGTCTATCTCATTCATGTTGTAGTTCAAGACAAACTGCTCATAACTGTCCGACAACGATTGCAGGATCAGATCCGTGGCCAACTCTTGACCAAGAGGAAAACCCAGCCTTTCAAGGTTCTCTATATACCCAATCATCTTGAGTACGTGAGTCCCTACTGAGTCTCGAACTCTCATCTTGCACTGAAACAACGCTTTCGTGATGTCGAACCTCTCTTGACGAGCCTGCCCTTGAAACATTTTCTTGAGATGCTCGTCAATCTCCTTGCACCCCATGTTCTCATGTTGCTTCTGAAGCTCAGAGTTCATGGTGGCAAGCATAAGGCACTCGACATCTAAAGCATCGTCAGTATACTTCTTATAAGTATCTTTCTCAGCACGGGAAGAGTTCCCGGTCGGCACCTCGGGGGCTTCTTCTTCCAAGACATAGAGCTTTCGCTCTTGCCTGAGAACAATTCTCAGGTTCCTATACCAGTCCATATAATTTGTCCCACTGAGCTTATCCTTCTCAAGGATGGCTCTCAGAGACAACGTGGAGTGTGCAACGCTTGCCATGGAATTCTACAAGAATTTATGCAGAATAAAATCAGTACCTAAATTTCAATTACAATTTATTCTAATTAGGACTTCAATTAAAATACTCCCACTATTTTATTCGAAATGATAGCCCTCACTAATAATTCGGAGAGTTCATGCGAGCTACTCTCTTAGTGGACAAGATCCGTATTTCACCAACACTATGAGTCCGCTTTGGCGTTCCTCTCACGATGCGGTTATTTAGGTAGGCAACGCTTGCCAATTGCATCCTCATGCAATTCTTGTATGGTTGGTGAATAACTCCTTATTCGCATCCATCATATGGTGCATGCCAACCCTATGCCTCTAGGCACTCAACCTTTGAGGTCACCTAGTTAAGCTGGACCCGATGTTGACAGTGGGATATCACAATTATCCGCTCGCACCCTTACCAAGATAGATTAATGCACCTTGCTTTGGCAAGCCCACACTTCATCGATCGAGGCAGGAAGAGTGTCAGCCATCGGAAGGCATCCGAACACTTAATATTTGATGAAGGGATTTCAAATATAGGTTAACAATTAACCATGATCAACATTTGATCGACGTGCACATCCAAAGAAAAATAATTCTTCTAAAACCACATGCATCCCTTATGTGCACATCCTGACACCATCAACATTTGATAGAAGGAAGGGCTAAATCTGAGCATCCGGAAATTTCCAAATCCTCAGATTTACATGCATTGGACAAAGGCAAAGACAGCTCAACTTAAAGCAGTAGACAAGCTCATCTCTCTTTGTTGGATTCAAAATCCAAAACAAAATCGAGGGATGGTTACTGCTAAGGAGATCACTATTTCTAACACTTAGAAATCCACCGAAATTCCAATCGTTCTTGGCGAGGAGACCAAGACTAAATCTAGACATTTAGAACACTTCTAAATCCCTAGGTTTACACGCACTGGAATAACAAACTTCCAAAACAACAATCATGGCCGTAACCTCGCTCTGATACCACTGTTGGGTTTCTCTATGGGGTTGGCACAACGCTTGTGCACGCAGCGGAAAAGTAAAACATCAAGAAAAACCCAAAGAGATGTGGATCGGGCCATGAACAGTTGAATCAAGAAGTTAACAAAACTAGGCAAAAATTACCTCGGTGGCGTTGAGTCACAACTCAACGGAGATGCTCCAAACTTTATCTGCTTGCTGGTGGCGAGTTCTACGTGGAATAGTATCCACGTTTCTGCAGAAGTCCACACGAGCGGGAGAACGCCGAGCTTTCCGTCGCACGGAAGATCGGGATGGAGAAGACCGCACCTCGGCTAATCCACGGACTGCTAGGTCCGCGCCAGGAAGAACAGCACCAGCGACAGTCGCCGGAGAAAAGGTGGCAGCGGAGCGAACACGGCGGCGGAACTCTTCCGGCGGCGGGATCGGGATCGGCGGAGCGAACGAGCGGAACGTTTCCGTCGGGGTCGATTCGCACAGTAGTCAAAAAGATATTACCCGATAAAACCTAAGTGTTCTATTTATACTAGAGGTATAAATAAACCCAGGAAAATCGCTATCCGCAGACCACCCAGAACTAGGGTTCAGAATCGGCGAGTATCAATCGGTGAGAATCGGCGACAATCGGCGAGAATCACTGAGCAGGTTCGGCGAGAATCAGTCGACGAGTATCATACAGGATCGGCGAGAATCAGAGTACAATACTCGACGATTCTCTCCGATCGTCGAGCCGCGCTCGACGATACACAACGATACTCGACGATCGTCGAGCCACGGTCGACGACAATTGTCGAAGTAGTCGTTCGTCGAGAATCAACAATTGATTCTCGACGATTCTCGTCGATCAGCGAGAATCAGGGAGACGATTCTCGCCGATCGGCGGGAATCAGAAGACGATTCTCGACTAATGTCATTGACCCTCGGACGACAAACCTAACCAGCCCTTTAAGGCAACATTTGCCCAACCCGATGATCCTATAAGGCAACACTTTGCCCATAACCCTATTCAGGTCGGTGATTGGTAACCTTTACCAACACAGTCAGTCATCCAATTTCTCCACATCTCTTATGTGCGACCCTGCAGGCTCATATTGCGTTGGCAGTGAGATTACATGTTTGACCACTTCCAGATCATCATGGTAACTCCAACAGAGCGGGCTGCTGTGTTTGCCTTGCAGGCTGCGCATTTATCACGGCCAACACCGCTTCAGCCACCAATCGTATGTTCTCAGCCGATAGAGGTGTTGCAGGAGCAACATCTGGTGCACTGCTAGCCTCAGAAACTCGACGTTCCGACGGCCCAACACCACTTCTGGTCACCTATAGTGGTACAAAACACCGTTAAGCGACCAAATAAATTGCAAACAGCAATTATAGGAACACACAGGTTCCTCAAACACGTGTATTTTCATTCCTAAGTGGACATTCATGGGTTATTTTACTGTTATAACGATGACGCACACAATGTGCTCACCACCCCTTAAAAAGAATTCGCAGACGAATTCATCTTAAGCCCGACCAAAACCTGGCTCTGATACCAAATTGTAACACCCCCTATCTGTTGCATAACATATAGCAGTAGGTCCGGTCGGGGCCCGACGCCGTATGCCACAGACAGACCGGGTGGTTACTCATGGAAACCATCCAACCAATCATAACGTCATACACAGAGCATTCTAGCGGAAGCAGATTAATCAGTTGTAACATAGAACCCAGCACTAAAGCATGAATGTCCACTAATACCAAATAGGAATGTTACAAATACACCAGTACAAGCCTTAAGGCCTTACAAAAATTATTCACTTCATATTACATGATTTACAAACCACGGCATGCAGGCCGGTCATACATGAATAAAAAAGTAAACACTTCCAATTAAGCCTTCGAGGGCCGGCTTCGCACTTGGGCTTTAGCCCGCTATTGACCGCTTGGTCCAGCAGCACCTGCAAGCAACAAACCACCGCACGGTGGCAAAACAAGGCAACGATCAGCAATGCTGACCAAATTATAACGATCCCGCCCCCAACTCGGGGCGGCGATGCTCCTTCCCTGCATTTCATTAGCATAAGCGAGCAATATAATATTTTCACTTCATCACAGACGTTGGCTCGCACGGCCACACGCCCCGTGCTCTCAGGGCACATTCTCGATGAACCGGTCGATGTCACGTCAATTAAAGCCATAGACATTCCGGACTCACCACCGCCACTTTGACGGCCAAACCTATGAGCATTTTGTCTTCTTGGCCTGGGTCACGACAATTTAAGCCATTGACCGCCGAAGACCCTAATCTATGCCAACGACAAGTGCCACGTACCTTTAGGTCTCTTTAACCGAACGACATAGAACGGGTACGGTTCCATCTA
Organism: Platanthera guangdongensis; assembly: GCA_039583875.1. NCBI lineage: Eukaryota > Viridiplantae > Streptophyta > Magnoliopsida > Asparagales > Orchidaceae > Platanthera > Platanthera guangdongensis. The sequence continues at coordinate 33,413,514 of CM077164.1, read as the reverse complement.
ACCCGTGCTCACATCGCAACGACAATTTAAGCCATTTGCGCGGGTCAAACTTCTCCCGAGTCCCATTTCCATCACAATTCACATAACCCGGTTATGTTCAAGTTGGCACTCAGGCCACCAAGTTGGCAAGATCACGCATCCGCCCAGTTTTTCGGGCGCACCTTTGGGTTAATCCCCAAGGCTCCCTGTTGCAATCTACCGTGTAGAAAACCCGAAAAACAACCAATATCACGAAGTCTTCTCCGGTATTTATGCAATACAACATCACCGATCCAGACCAACATGTCCGGGTAGGTTTCACACATCATGCCTATGTCTGTTCTCGCTTACGGACTCTAAACAACGGGGACTTCACATATCTACTCGAAGGAACGCCTCCAACTCACCGCAAACTCGCGAGAGCGGGCTTCCTATGCAAAGAAGGAGAGCTACTCATGCTCAAGAAGAGAATCGTTACCCTAGCGTTCCTCTTTGGTGCCATGGAAAAGTAAGCGGATGAAAAGCACCGCACTAGCTTTGCCTCCGTGGATCCGGAGTCGGCTCGCGATTTGGAGCTTCGAAGCTCCTCCAATGGCCGGATCTAGCTTCTTCTTCCTTCCTTGGCTCTCCTCTCTCTCTCTCTAAGATTTAGAAAGACAACCACTCATGAAAAGTGAGGGTTTCTAAGGCCCAATCCCGGGTATATCCCTTCAGGAACAACTCCCAGCTGTTGGATCATCAATTAAAGAAACGAACGGCTTTGATTCGGGACTGAAATGCCCAATCTGGACCGCACACGGCCTGGCACACGCCCGTATCCAGGGCTGTGTGCCTCATTCGCCGTCAAAATCGGCTCGCCTGGAACAACAAACAGGCATCAAACACGCCCGTGTTCGATCTGACACGCCCGTGTTCCACCTGACACGGTCGTGTGGCCGACCGTGTACCCCAATCATTTTTCACCGAAAATAACCCGAGCACTGCACGGGTTCTAGGACACGCCCGTGTCCTTGCCTGTGTCACCTCAACACGCCTGGGCTCCAGGCCGTGTACACGGTCTCGACACTCGACACTTCGTCGAGCGAAGATCGTCGACCTGATGACACGGCCTTGGACACGCCCGTGTCCTAGGCCGTGTGTCTTGTCTCGACGCATCGTCGAGCAGAGTGTCGACTTCGCGGGACGAGTGTCGACACGGGTCGACATGCCCTGCGATACGCCCGTGTCGCAGGCCGTGTGCCATCTCTCCACACTTCGTCGAACGCAGAGAGTCGACTTCGCGGGCTAAGTGTCGATACGGGTTGACACGCCCTGTGACACGCCCGTGTCGCAGGCCGTGTGCCCAGTCTCGACACAATGTCGAGCTCAAAATGTCGACTTCCCGGCTGAGTGTCGATACAAGCTTGACACGCCCTGAGACACGCCCGTGTCCCAGGCCGTGTGCCTGCAGCCAGAACCCAAAACTGGCCCAAAACGTCCCCCGTCGCTCTTTTGAGTTTCGGGGCGTTACACAAAGCAAATTACATTACATTTTTTTATAGAAAAATAAAAGAAATCAAAATGAATCAAAACTTCTCTAGTTAAGATTGAAAAACTTATCGTATCTGTCGCAGGATCATGGACGGCATTGCTGAAACCGTCAGATTGGGGAGATGCGTGGAGACGCGGACTTGTCCGACGGTTGGAGTTCCGGAGGAAGCGGTGGTGTGCAACAACGAAACCGGAAATGAGGGTTGGGAGTTGAGCCCTAGCACCCGTGAAGTTCTTCTGCGGCTTCGACATTGAGCTGGAATGATGGAGGAGGGATTGTGTTTTGCAGCTCTTAGATGCGGCTGTTCGTCGGCGGGAGATGCGTGGAGACGCGGATGTGGCCGATGGTTGGAGCTCTGGAGGAAGCGGAGGCGTGCAGCGACAAAATCGGAAATGAGGGTTGCCCTACCTGCTGCGCAGAAGAACGAAGGGGAAGAAGTCGCCTATCGCGATTTCTGGGTGGGTGAACAGTGTCGATATGTATTAATTAAATCTTGATCCGATCGAAAGACCAAAAGACCCCCAAGTTAACACAAAAAAAATATTTTATGAGGGTATTTTGGAATTTAAATGTTACACATGGTGTAACATATCTCCTTTCTTATAGTATATATATATATATATATATATATATATATATATATATATATATACCATATATAAAAAAATACTTTTAACATGAATTATAAATTCATTAAAGTAGTACCATATATAAAGAAATATTTTTAACATGAATTATAAATTAATTAAAATAATATGATTCGTTAGATCTAATTCCTTTGTTTACCAGTTGTCCGATCATATCTGATAGCCAAATAAAAAAAAAGTAGATATCCTAAAGCTACAGCTGGTGAGGGAAGGGAGAGAGAGAAAGAGAAGAGAGAGAAAGGAGAGAGGTGAAGGCCGAGCTGAGTGCGGCGCATATAGATGGCAAGGTGAGAGAGTGGGGAGTGAGTGATGGAGGAGAGAGAAAGGAAGAGAGAGGAAGGGGTTATTTATGAGGGGAGAGAGGTGGGAGAGAGATAAGGGAGAGCCAGGTAGCAGATGAAAGAGAGGGAGAGGGCACACGGTAGAGAGAGAAAGAAAGGGATAGAGAGGAGAGAGGGAAAGAGGGTGGCGGGAGAGAGTGAGAGATGGAGAGAGAAATAGAAAAGAGAGATTGAGAGATTGAAAATTAAATTTTGTACATCAAAACGTACCTTTTTTATAAAATAAAAATAATAATATTGATGTATATTTTTTTACGATCATTTTGAGTACTCATATGTATATGTTGCGGGCGTAGCCTGCCTTGATGTAGGCGTAGACTGCAACGACACATGGAGCACGGGCGAAGCCCGGCCGGGCTTCGCCTACCGTCGCCGGTAAGGTACTGTCGCGCTTGGCCGTAGGGGCGGAGCCCCGTGTAGGGCACTCGTATATATATATATATATTACGGGCAAGTATAATATACGAGCTGTACGGGCAAGCCATTTTGGGGGTCAAGATGGTCCCAAATCGAAAATTGATCAACATAAAAGTGTAGATCTCGACAAGACGAACAACTTTCATGTTGACCAATTTATGATTTGAAGGCGTCTTGGATCTCGATTTGGGCCCCGAAATGGGGGGCGGCGGAACGGTTTACTGTAGCAGTTCCGCCGCACCCGATTTTGGGGCCCAAATCGAGATCCAAATCGGCTCCAAATCAAAAAGTCATCAACGTGAAAGTTGTTCGTCTCGTCGTGATCTATAACTTTTATGTTGATCACTTTTTGTTTTGAGAACATATTGACCCCCAAAATGGCTTGCCCGTACGCCCACACCTAATGTTTGCCCGCACATTATATGTCCTCATATATTATATATATATAGTATGCCCCCACAGTACCTGGCCGCCGACGGCGGGCTTCGCCCACCCCACCACCCCTGGCAGGCTCCGCCCGCACCCCCCGGCGGGCTCCGCCCGCCCCGCCCAATTTAATTTTTTATATTCATTTAAATTAACATTTTTCAAATATTTTATATATTAATATAAAATATATTTAGCCCTTGGATTTGTAGCATCGACTTTTATCTAAGGTGTGAATTTTGTTTGAATCGGGGTATGTTTAACCCTTCGTAATAATATATTATTATTATTATTATTATCATTATTATAAAATTTAATCAAGAATTTATAAAAAATGATGGAATTCGTTGAGTTTCCCCCACTTAACCCGCCGAATTCCTGTTCCTCGCCCTTCACTCGACGAAACCGGTCGAACTCACCCTGCATCCGATAAGTTGCCCCCCCCCCCCGAATTAAAATCCTATCTTATAAGATATTATTAATATATATTAATATATTAATTTTTATAAAAAAAAAACCGCACCGCCCTGCCCGAATTCACGGCCATCTCCACCGCCGGCGGAGGAGCCGCCGACGGCCTGACCGGAGGCCCCCGGTAGGTTCGCCGGGCGCAGGCGAACTTGCCGGCGGTGATCCGGTGGAGCTCCGGCGGGGCCACCGCCGGCGGTGGCCCCGCCGGAGCGCCACCGGATCACCGCCGACAGGTTCGCCTGCGCCCGACGAACCTGCCGGGGGCCTCCGGTCAGGCCGCCGGTGGCTCCGTCGCCGGCGGTGGAGATGGCCGTGAATTCGCGGGGGGGGGGGGGGGGGGGGGGAGCGGATGAGGGAATCGGGATTGAGGAGAGAGAGAGTTTGCTTTTTGTGGGGGGTTTTTTTATTTGCAGGCCGAAGAAGATATTTGCAGCCCAAGATCTAACGGCTCTGGATCAAAACACTCGAATCCGACGGCCCTTGTTTTTCCCATATTTTCGAACACACGCTATTGACAGACCACCATATATCTTTTTAAGATAGTATATATATATATATATATATATATATATATATATATATATATATATATATATATATATATATATATATATATATATATATATATATATATATATATATATATATACTATCTTAAAAAGATACAGTGAGGTCTGCAAATAGCATGAGTTCAAAAATAGCCTAATTACATGAACCGTCAGATTTGACTATCTTATTTCTAAGCCGCTTGATCCTGGCCTGCAAATATCCAAAGAGGTCTGCGTATAAACAAAGTAGAAAAAAACCTACTGTTTCTCTCTCATGTACCCCGATACCGAATCCGCTCCCCCCCCATTTCCGCGGTCTCCGCCTCCGCCGGCGGCGGAGCCGCCGCCGGCCTGACCGGCGACCCCCAGCAGGTTCGCCGGGAGCAGGCGAACCTGCCGGAGGTGGTCCGGTGGAGCTCCGGCGGGGCCACCGCCGGCTGGGGCCCTGACCGTGAGGCCCAAATCTGGGCGTCACGGTCAGGGACACCGCCGGCGGTGGCCCCGCCGGAGCGCCACCGGACCACCGCCGGCAGGTTCGCCTGCTCCCGGCGAACCTGCTGGGGGTCGCCGGTCAGGCCGCCGGCGGAGGCGGAGCCCGTGGAAATGGGGGGGGGGAGCGGATTTTTTTCGGATTTTTTTTTATTTATAAAAATAAAATATTAATATATAAAATATATTATTAATATATAAATTATAATTAATATAAAAATTTAAATTATAAAAAAATTCTCACGTCGTCACAGGGGGCGGGCGGAGCCCGCCGAGGGGCGGGGTGCGGGCGGAGCCCGCTGGGGGGGGTGCGGGCGGAGCCTACCGGGGGTGGTGGGGCGGGCGTAGCCCGCCGTCGGCGGCCAGGTACTGTGGCGCGTAGCCATCGGGCCGGAGGCCCGTGCCTGCGACTCGTGTATATATATAATTAGGCAATCACTTCATCCTCTTCTGGTTGGTCTTCTTCCTCGGGCCGAAATCAGTGAGCCACGACGAGACAATTTCCGTGAACCTTCCGGCGGCCACCATCAGAGCTACGGTGCTCGGAATCACAAACTGAGCATAGATCCAGAAAGCTCTCGCCGAGATCTTTACGATCCTGGTAAGTATTTCTCGTTTCGTGGAAGTTTTTCGTTAGAGTTTTCGGCCCTAACCTCTCTTTTGGCCAAATCCTTGTAGATTCTGCTTCCCCGCGCCTTCTTTTGGGTAAATCCGTGACTTGGAGTAATTTGGAGGACCGTTTGGAGTAGAAACCGAGGCAAGTGGTGTTCTTGCTTTCTTAACTCATTTCTTCCAATTTCTAGTCTTTTTTTCTTGGATTTGATACGTTTAAATTTCATAAAACTTTTATCCCTAAATTGCCCCGTAAATTTGGTAAAAATGTAGTCGCGTCATTTTAATTGTAATGTCATTTTGATCGTTGCATTATCTTGTGTGTCCTGTTATTTTTGATCGTCCCCTACCTTATGTGACCTTTGCAATCTTCATCTATTAGTCCAAGTCATTTGTTAACCCCTTTAAAATTTTGTCGGGTATGTCCAATTTGTTAAGTGCCCTTTTAAGTTGTAAATTTCATAAAAATCGAGTCATTGTTTGTTTATCTAATAGACTAAGTTTAATAAAAGAACTCTGAATATTTATATATGTAACTAAATGAAATCTCTGATGGTCTGTGCTCGTTGGGGTTTCTCTCTCGGCGCTGTGCCTTTTTTGTAGGGTCAGTGCGCGTTGTGGACCTTCATCCCCGCCACATTACCTTAGTTGTTGGTCTGTACGAGTTGGGCTTTTTCCCTTGGCATAGTGCCTTGTGGCTGAGTTTGTGCGCATTGCGGACCTTTTCCCCAGCACAATACTCTCCTTCTGTTGAGGATCTTACACCATGGCTTTTCGGTGTTTGATGCCTTTTTGAGTTGATCAGTCTCATTTAAAATTCTCAGTAATATGTGTTGAAGTCAAAAATGGCCTCTATGGAGTTCGGGGTCCCTGGAAAGGGGTGACCTCACACCTACTACACCCGGAGGAACGTCACGGACCAAAGATCAAGAAGCTAGAAACAGACCCTCGGCTCTAGCGCGGAGGTCCCACCTCACCCCCGGAAGGCTACCTGAGCACTTCCCCTCCCTAGCCAATGCTTAAGCTAGGGTGCCTTGAAGGAAGATGAGAGAATGAAGAAGTGATGAAGTAATCCTTTCCAAGGCACCCCTAAGGGCCTATTTATAGTTTTCCAAATCTCATGGGCCAAAATGCCCGAAATGCCCTTACGCCAAATATGCCTCGGGCCAATGGAAAACAGCCACACCGGGGAGTAAAGGGGTAAAAACCACCCTACCCCTCATCCACCTAGGGGCCGAGCATAGGGGCGACGAGGGCAGGGGAGAGACCCCCGGCCTTGGCCGGTCTCGCCCCACTAGGTCGCGGGCAGGGGCGAGACCCCCGCCCTTGGCCGGTCTCGCCCCACCAGGCCGCGGGCAGGGGCGAGACCCCCAACCTTGGCCAGTCTCGCCCCACCAGGCCGCGGGCAGGGGCGAGACCTGCGACCTTGGCCGGTCTCGCCCCACCAAGCCCCGGGCAGGGGCGAGACCCCCGGCCTTGGCCGGTCTCGCCCCACCAAGCCGCGGGCAGGGGGGGCAGGGGCGAGACCCGGGCCCCCCAAAAAAGGGTCACTGGGGGAGGACGATTTTTCCTCCCCCTACTAGTATATTCCCAAGCTAGAGCCAAAATTGGCCACCAAGAGTGTAAAATCTCCAAAAAACTTAAAAACGCTTCTGCCTTGTTTGGGGCCCACTCTTCACGAATACGAGGTTGTACACAATCCCCGCTCTTTTCGAGGTTGGCACAAGCTCGGAAAGAAATATCCAACCCAACGTATCCGCGGAGTGTAACTTTCCTGCGGGGTCAACCTGCCATGCCGGCTATGGGAACCTGGGTGGCGAGACCTGTAACACCCCCTATCTGTCGCATAGTATATAGCAGTAGGTCCGGCCGGGGCCCGACGCCATATACCACAAACAGACCGGGTGGTTACGTATGGAAACCATCCAACCAATCTCAACGTCCTACACAGAGCATTCTAGCGGAAGCAGTTTATATAGGTTGTAAACAAGAACCCAGCATTAGAGCACGAATGTCCACTAGTACATAATTAGGAATGTATACAAAATACCCAAAATCGGCCTTAAGGCCTTACAGAATGTTTCACTTGGATAATACATGATTTACAAACCTCGGCACGCAGGCCGGTCATACATGAATAAAATAGAAAACATTTCCACTTGGGCCTTCGAGGGCCAGCTTCGCAAAAAGGGCTTTAGCCCGCTATTGACCGCTTGGTCCAGCTGCACCTGCAAGCAACAAACCACCGCACGGTGGCAAACAAGGCAACGGTCAGCAATGCTGACCAAATTATAACGATCCCGCCCCCAACTCGGGGCAGCGATGCTCATTCCCTGCATTTCATTAGCACAAGCGAGCAATGCATATAACCATAGCCATTTCATCACAGACGTTGGCTCGCACGGCCACACGCCCCGTGCACTCAGGGCACATTCTCGGTGAACCGGTCGATGTCACGTCAATTAAAGCCATTAACATTCTGGACTCACCACCGCCACTTAGACGGCCATTCCTATGAGCAATTTGTCTTCCAGGCCTGGGTCACGTCAATTAAAGCCATAGACCGCCGAAGACTCCCATCTATGCCAACGACGAGTGCCATGTAACTTTAGGTCTCTCTAACCCGAACGACATAGAGCGGGTACGGTTCCATCTAACCCGTGCTCACATCGCAACGACAATTTAAGCCATTTGCGCGGGTCAAACTTTCGCCGAGTCCCATTCTACCGCAAATCACATAACCACGTTATGTTCAAGTTGGCACTCAGGCCACCAAGTTGGCAAGATCTCGTATCCGCCCAGTTTTCTGGGTGCATCTTTGGGTTAGTCCCCAAGGCTCCCTGCTGCAATCTACCGCGTAGAAAACCCGAAAAACACCCAATAGCACGGAGTCTTCTCCGGCCTTAAGCAATGCAACATCACCGATCCGGACTAACATGTCCGGGTAGGCTTCAACCAAAATACCTATGTCCGTTCTCGCATACGGACTCTAAACAACGGGGACTTTACATATCTACCCGAAGGAACGCCTCCAACTCTCCGCAAACTCGCGAGAGCGGGCTTCCTATGCTAAGAAAGAGAGCTATTCATGCTCACGATGAGGATCGTTACCCTTGAGTTCCTCTTTGGCGCCATCGAAAAGTAATCGGATAGAAATCACCGCACTTGCGTTGCCTCCGTGGATCCGGAGTCGGCTTGCGATTCGGAGCTCCGAAGCTCCTCCAATGGCGGATCTAGCTCTTCTTCCTCTTGTCTTAGCTCTTCTTTCTCCAAGGGTTTAGAAAGAGGATAAGTGAAGAAAAGTGATGGATTTTCTAAGTCAAACCCGGGTATATCCCCTCAGGAACCATCCCCAGCCGTTGGATCTCAACCTAAGAAAACGAACGGCTTTGATTCGGGGCTGAAATGCCCAATCTGAACCGAACACGGCCTGGCACACGCCCGTGTCCAGGGCCGTGTGCCGCATTCGCCGTCAAAATCGAATCTTCTGAACCCGCACACGGGTATCGAACACGCCCGTGTTCGAGCTGACACGCCCGTGTTCCAGCTGACACGCCCGTGTAGCCGGCCGTGTACCCCATGATTTTCCCCCGTTTTCAACCCGAGCACTGCACGGGTTCTAGGACACGCCCGTGTCCTTACCCGTGTCACATTGACACGCCTGGACCCCAGGCCGTGTACACGGGATATTTCGTCGAGGGGAGAACGACGACTGGATGACACGGCCTTGGACACGCCCGTGTCCTAGGCCGTGTTCCTTGTCTCGACGGTCGTCGAGTGAATCTCGACGATTTCACCTGGACGATCGTCGACACGGGTCGACACGCCCTGCGACACGCCCGTGTCGCAGGCCGTGTGCCCATTCTCGACGAATCGTCGAGAATAACTCGACGAATTCACGGCTAAGTGTCGACACGGGTCGACACGCCCTGCGACACGCCCGTGTCGCAGGCCGTGCGCCCATTCTCGACGAATCGTCGAGTATAACTCGACGACTTCGCGGCTAAGTGCCGACACACGCTTGACACGCCCTGGGACATGCCCGTGTCCCAGGTCGTGTGCCTTCAGCCAGAAAACAAAACTGGCCCAAATCGTCCCCCTTTGCTCCTTTGAGTTTCGGGGCGTTACAACTCTACCCCTCTTAAAAGAATTTCGCCCACGAAATTACATAAAGGGAAAAACAACATGTACAAAACAAAATTTGTACCTGAGCGGAACAACTCCGGATATTCGTCAAGCATCGTCTGCTCTCGCTCCCAAGAGAGCTCCTCACGACCGCAATTGTCCCACCGGACTTTGACCATCCTGATCTCTTTATTGCGTAGCCGCTTGACCTCCGAGTCCTCAATCCGCACGGGCTTGACCTTTGTCGTTAGCCCACTTTCCACCGGCACTTGATCGACCGCGATCACTTGCGTAGGCTCTTGCACCGCCTTCCGAAGCACCGAAATGTGGAATACATCGTGTAAACCACTTAGCTCCACTGAAAGCTTCAACCTATAGGCCGCTTCTCCAACTCGCTCCAGAACCTCGAACGGTCCAAGGTACCTCGGGCTTAGCTTTTTCAATCGTCGCACCCGCGAGACACCCTTGAACGGCTTGATCTTTAAGTATACATAATCGCCCACAGCGAACTCCACGTTCCTGTGCTTGGCATTATAGTACTTTGCTTGCCGGTCCTGAGCGATGAGCAACCTCTCCCGAATGGTTCTCACCAAAGAAGTAGCATCCTCTACTTCCGATCGCTTATATAACTTTGACTCACCCGTTTCTATCCAAGACAACGGCGTGCGACATCTTCTACCATATAGGGCCTCGAAGGGCGCCATCTGAATACTTGCTTGGTAGCTGTTGTTGTATGCGAACTCCACCAAATAAAGGTGGTCTTCCCATTGCTTTCCGAAATCCAAGACACACATGCGAAGCATGTCTTCCATGGTTCTATTGACCCTCTCGGTCTGCCCATCCGTTTGCGGATGGAAGGTTGTGCTAAACTTCAGCTTTGTTCCCAACATTTGCTGCACCAGCCTCCAATCATTGGACGTGAACCGCCCATCTCGGTCACTCACGATGCTGCTGGGCACACCATGAAGCCGTACTATGTTATCCACATATAGCTTTGCCAGCTTCTCCACCGGATCATCCTTCCTATGCGGAATAAAATGCGACACCTTCGTTAATCGATCAACAACCACCCAAATGGCGTCGTTCTCCTTTTGCGACCTTGGCAAACCGTGCACAAAGTCCATAGAGATGTCGTCAAATTTCCACTCCGGAATAGGCAAGGACTTAAGAAATCCTCCCGGCTTTTGGCACTCTGCCTTTACCAAGGCGCAGGTTTGGCACTTCGCTACGTATAGCGCCACATCCCTTTTCAAACCCGGCCACCAAAATAGTTTCTTGACGTCGCGGTACATCTTCGTGCTCCCCGGGTGAATCGAGTACTTGGTATGGTGTGTCTCGTACAACAACTCCACCCGTAAATTGCCCACGCTTGGGACGCACAGACGACCGTCTTTCCACAGCAATCCGTCCTCCACGACGAATTGGGAATTTGACCCATCCAGAGCCTCTATCATGAACTGCTTCATATGAGCATCCATATCCAAAGCCCGCCGAATCCGATCAGCCAGGTCATATTGGACTTCAGTCCAATTCAGAACTGCTTCAGCACTTGCTTGCTTATCCACACAAACAATCTCCAACGCCTCCAACTCCCACACCAACCGCTCATCATGCACCGATAGCCAATTGGCTTGAGCTGGGGCTCGGCGACTCAACGCGTCCGCAACCGCATTCCCTTTGCCAGGCACGTAGTGGATCTTGAATGTATAGTCCCCCAGGAACTCCATCCATCTACGTTGCCGCATATTCAGATCCTTCTGATCTATCAGGTACTTTAGGCTCTTGTGATCGGTGTAGATATCAATCTTCACACCGTACAAATAGTGTCTCCACAGCTTCAAGGCAAAAATCACGGCCGCTAACTCCAAGTCATGGACCGGATAATTCCTCTCATGCACTTTTAGCTGTCTCGAGCCATAAGCTATCACGCTTCCGTGCTGCAATAGCACGCAACCCAAACCGCTGCCCGAAGCATCGCTATATATCTCATAGCCTTCGGTTCCACATGGCGAACTCAGCACAGGCGCCGTGGTCAACCGACACTTCAGTTCCTCAAAAGCTCGCGCGCACTCCGGCGTCCAAACGAACTTATGCTCCTTCCTCGTCAAAGTAGTGAGAGGTAACGCTATCCGCGAGAAGTTCTCTACGAAGCGCCTATAATAGCCGGCAAGCCCCAAAAAGCTCCGGACTTCTGCTACCGTAGCAAGCTCAGGCCACTCCCGTATCGCAACAATCTTCGCCGGATCCACAACAATACCCTCTCCACTCACTATATGCCCGAGGAACGCCACTGAGGATAGCCAAAACTCGCACTTCGAGAACTTGGCATACAACTGGTTTCTCCTTAGCGTCTCCAACACCAAATGAAGATGCTTGAAGTGATCTTCCTCACTTTGCGAGTACACCAAAATATCGTCGATGAAGACGATCACGAAATGGTCCAAGTACTCCCTGAACGTCCTGTTCATCAAATCCATGAATACTGACGGCGCATTAGTCAGCCCAAACGGCATGACCGTAAACTCATAATGCTCGTATCTCGTACTAAACGCTGTCTTCGGGATATCACTCTCCCTTATCCGCAGCTGATAGTACCCAGACTTGAGATCTAACTTCGAGTACACCGTCGACCCGACTAACTGATCAAAGAGATCATCAATCATAGGGATCGGGTACTTGTTCTTCTCAGTCAGCTTGTTTAGCTCCCGATAATCAATACCCAACCTCAAGCTTCCGTCCTTCTTCTTAACAAAGAGGACCGGTGCGCTCCAAGGCGAAGAACTCGGGCGCACATACCCTTGCTCCAACAACTCTTGCAGTTGAACTTTCAGCTCCGCCATTTCCTTAGGCGCTAGCCGATACGGAGATCGTGACACAGGCTTTGCACCTGGCACTAGCTCGATCGTAAAATCTATCTCCCGTTGAGGCGGGGCTCCAGGAAGATCTGCGGGGAACACATCAGGGTATTCCGATACCACTGAAATACAATCCAAAGCGGGCTTCAGCTTTGCAACCTCCACTAGTGTAAAGAACAGTTCTGCTCCGGCACGAACCACCTTCACCACCTGAAGAGCAGACATCAACGTCTTGCTCGACCCCTTTAAGCACGTAAAAGTCGTCTCACGACTCGCTCCCAGCTTAACTTCCTTGCTACCGCAATCTATATGGGCCTGCTGCTCCGAGAGCCAGTCCATGCCAAATATGACGTCGAACTCCACTAACGGAAGTAAAGACGCCCGCAGGTCGAACTCCTGCTCCCCAATACGAATCTTAACATCGCAGATCCTATCCGCTCGCATCGAACACCCGTTGGGCAACAACACATCCAACTTATCCTTCGCCATCGAGGAAGGGACCCCGATGCGTAATATAAATCCTTCGGACAAGAAGGAGTGTGAAGCTCCCGTATCGAAGAGTGCTCGTGCCGGATTTTCACAAATCAATACAAATCCTAAACAAGTAGTGGTAAGGTAACATGTGCATAACAAGCATATAAAGGAAATTGACTTGCTATAAATTAAACCGTACCTGTCACCACATCAGCTTGTTTAATGGCCTCCTGTTGGCCAAGATTGTAGACCCTTGGTTGGGTCGGAGCATAATGGGATGCGGTCGACTCCACCGCCTTCCCTTTCCTTCATAAGTGGCCCCCGGCCTCCTTTCGGACTTAGGACGTTCGCTCCAACAATCACGGGCAAAGTGCCCCGTCTTTCCGCATGTAAAACATGCGCCCGGGGTCCGACTCGTAGTCGCCCCAGAAGCACCAGAAGGAGCTGGACCCGAAGTCCTATGCTTCTTGAAAGACCTCCGATAGCCGGACTTTGAAGTAGTCGGCACTCTGAACTCAGATTTCTTATCAGCCAAGCCTTTCTTCGCTTGTACATTCTTCATGTCCTTCTCCAAGGACCGGGCAGTATTGACCAAGGTTAAGAAACCCTGCGTCATTGGCCCCGACAGTAATAGTCTCAGCTCATCCCTCAAGCCTTCATAAAAACGATTGGTCTTGCGCTCCTCATCCATGATGGTGGAGCTAGCATAACGACTCAACCGCGTAAACTCGTGGAGATATTCATCCACGCTCCGCTCACCCTGCACCAACCTCAGGAACTCATTCTCCATTGAAATCCTCTGAGTAGAAGGGAGGTATCTTGCCAAGAATAATCTCGAGAACTCCTCTATCGAGACATCACAAAGTTGCCTACCTCTCAGTAAGTGCAGCTCCAAACCTTCCCACCACATCCTCGCTTCACCGTCCAGCAGGGACGTAGCGATGATGGTCATTTGCCACTCCTCCATCTCCGTCGCCGTCATGACTCTCTTCACCCTAGAGAGCCAGTCTTCAGCCTGAGATGGGGTTCCCAACCCCGAGAATAACGGAGGGTTAAAGCTCATTACATGCTTCAACTGCCTCTCAGTCGCCCTCCTTGGCACTATCGGTTCTACAACCACTTGCTCCACCCTCCTCGGCTCAGCCTCTTGCAGAGGTTCTTGCTCCATCACAGGAGCGGGCTGCTGCGCTTGCCTTCCTGGCTGCGCATTGATCACGACCAACACCGCTTCAGCCACCAATCTTATATTTTCAGCCGATAGAGGTGTTGCGGGAGCAACATCCGGTGCACTGCTAGCCTCAGAAACTCGGCGTTCTGACGGCCCAACACCACTTCGGGTCACCTATAGTGGTACAAAACACCGTTAAGCGACCACATAACATTGCAAACAGCAAGTATAGGAACACGCAGGTTCCTCAAACACGAGTATTTTCATTCCTAAGTGGACATTCATGGGTTCTTTTACCGTTATAATGATGACGCACACAATGTGCTCACCACCCCTTAAAAAGAATTCGCCCACGAATTCACTTTAAGCACGACCAAAACCAGTAGTCTGATACCAAATTGTAACACCCCCTATCCGTCGTATAGTATATAGCAGTAGGTCCGGCCGGGGCCCGACGCCATATACCACAGACAGACCGGGTGGTTACGTATGGAAACCATCCAACCAATCTCAACGTCCTACATAGAGCATTCTAGCGGAAGCAGTTTATATAGGTTGTAAACAAGAACCCAGCATTAGAGCACGAATGTCCACTAGTACATAATTAGAAATGTATACAAAATACCCAAAATCGGCCTTAAGGCCTTACAGAATGTTTCACTTAGATAATACATGATTTACAAATCTCGGCACGCAGGCCGGTCATACATGAATAAAACAGAAAACATTTCCACTTGGGCCTTCGAGGGCCAGCTTCGCAAAAAGGGCTTTAGCCCGCTATTGACCGCTTGGTCCAGCTGCACCTGCAAGCAACAAACCACCGCACGGTGGCAAACAAGGCAACGGTCAGCAATGCTGACCAAATTATAACGATCCCGCCCCCAACTCGGGGCGGCGATGCTCCTTCCCTGCATTTCATTAGCACAAGCGAGCAATGCATATAACCATAGCCATTTCATCACAGACGTTGGCTCGTACGGCCACACGCCCCGTGCACTCAGGGCACATTCTCGGTGAACCGGTCGATGTCACGTCAATTAAAGCCATTAACATTCCGGACTCACCACCGCCACTTAGACGGCCATTCCTATGAGCAATTCGTCTTCCAGGCCTGGGTCACGTCAATTAAAGCCATAGACCGCCGAAGACTCCCATCTATGTCAACGGCGAGTGCCATGTAACTTTAGGTCTCTCTAACCCGAACGACATAGAGCGGGTACGGTCCCATCTAACCCGTGCTCACATCGCAACGACAATTTAAGCCATTTGCGCGGGTCAAACTTTCGCCGAGTCCCATTCTACCGCAAATCACATAACCACGTTATGTTCAAGTTGGCACTCAGGCCACCAAGTTGGCAAGATCTCGTATCCGCCCAGTTTTCTGGGTGCACCTTTGGGTTAGTCCCCAAGGCTCCCTGCTGCAATCTACCGCGTAGAAAACCCGAAAAACACCCAATAGCACGGAGTCTTCTCCGGCCTTAAGCAATGCAACATCACCGATCCGGACTAACATGTCCGGGTAGGCTTCAACCAAAATGCCTATGTCCGTTCTCGCATACGGACTCTAAACAACGGGGACTTTACATATCTACCCGAAGGAACGCCTCCAACTCTCCGCAAACTCGCGAGAGCGGGCTTCCTATGCTAAGAAAGAGAGCTATTCATGCTCACGATGAGGATCGTTACCCTTGAGTTCCTCTTTGGCGCCATCGAAAAGTAATCGGATAGAAATCACCGCACTTACGTTGCCTCCGTGGATCCGGAGTCGGCTTGCGATTCGGAGCTCCGAAGCTCCTCCAATGGCGGATCTAGCTCTTCTTCCTCTTGCCTTAGCTCTTCTTTCTCCAAGGGTTTAGAAAGAGGATAAGTGAAGAAAAGTGATGGATTTTCTAAGTCAAACCCGGGTATATCCTCTCAGGAACCATCCCCAGCCGTTGGATCTCAACCTAAGAAAACGAACGGCTTTGATTCGGGGCTGAAATGCCCAATCTGGACCGAACACGGCCTGGCACACGCCCGTGTCCAGGGCCGTGTGCCGCATTCGCCGTCAAAATCGAATCTTCTGTACCCGCACACGGGTATCGAACACGCCCGTGTTCGAGCTGACACGCCCGTGTTCCAGCTGACATGGCCGTGTAGCCGGCCGTGTACCCCATGATTTTCCCCCGTTTTCAACCCGAGCACTGCACGGGTTCTAGGACACGCCCGTGTCCTTACCCGTGTCACATTGACACGCCTGGACCCCAGGCCGTGTACACGGGACATTTCGTCGAGGGGAGAACGACGACTGGATGACACGGCCTTGGACACGCCCGTGTCCTAGGCCGTGTTCCTTGTCTCGACGATCGTCGAGTGAATCTCGACGATTTCACCTGGACGATCGTCGACACGGGTCGACACGCCCTGCGACACGCCCGTGTCGCAGGCCGTGTGCCCATTCTCGACGAATCGTCGAGAATAACTCGACGAATTCACGGCTAAGTGTCGACACGGGTCGACATGCCCTGCGACACGCCCGTGTCGCAGGCCGTGTGCCCATTCTCGACGAATCATCGAGTATAACTCGACGACTTCGCGGCTAAGTGCCGACACACGCTTGACACGCCCTGGGACACGCCCGTGTCCCAGGCCGTGTGCCTTCAGCCAGAAACCAAAACTGACCCAAAACGTCCCCCTTTGCTCATTTGAGTTTCGGGGCGTTACAAGACCTACTCTGGGTAAAAAACACTTCACCCCCCGGAGGGGTCAACCTGTCATGCCAGCTATGGGAGCCTTGGTGGCGAGACCTCCTCCGGGTAAAGGACTTGGCTTTCACGAGAGATCAACCAGCCCTGTCAGCTAGTGAGAGCCTGACAGCGGAATCCATCTCGAGGTGAGACCTACCCACCCTCTGAGAGATCAACCTGCCCTGCCAGCTAGGTGAGAGCCTGACAGCGGAATCCATCTTGAGGTGAGACCTACCCCACCCTCCGAGAGATCAACCTGCCATGCTAGCTAGGTGAGAGCCTGGCAGCGGAATCCATCTCGAGGTGAGACCTACCCACCCTCTGAGAGATCAACCTGTCCTGCTAGCTAGGTGAGAGCCTGGCAGCGGAATCCATCTCGAGGTGAGACCTACCCACCCTCCGAGAGATCAACCTGCCCTGCCAGCTAGGTGAGAGCCTGACAGCGGAATCCATCTCGAGGTGAGACCTACCCACCCTCCGAGAGATCAACCTGCCCTGCTAGCTAGGTGAGAGCCTGACAGCGGAATCCATCTCGAGGTGAGACCTACCCACCCTCCGAGAGATCAACCTGCCCTGCCAGCTAGGTGAGAGCTTGGCAGCGGAATCCATCTCGAGGTGAGACCTACCAACCCTCCGAGAGATCAACCTGCCCTGCCAACTAGGTGAGAGCCTGACAGCGGAATCCATCTAGAGGTGAGACATCTAGGCATCCACGAGAGGTACCACCGACCCTGCCCAGCTAGTGAGAGCATGGGCAGTGGGTCCGTCTCGGAGCAAAAGGACTAGGCATCTCAATCAAACCTTACCAAATCCTACATCCTCAAAAGGGGAAAAATATGAGTTACATGGTCCCCTGACTCAGCTGGTCAGGGGTAGCACTTGTTTCGAGATAAGAAAAAGGAAAAAACTACCACAAGGCGAGGTACCCTCAGGGGGCCTGGGCATGATGGTCGTCTTCCGCTTTCTTCTCCTCGGACACTTCCATCTTGCTCAAGCTCTCCATGACCTTCTCTATCTCCTCTGCCTTGGCCAACCAAGAGATGGCGTTGACAGCCGTGACGTAGCACTGCCTTGCCATCCTGGAGTCTCCCTTGACTCTGACCTGGATCCCTCCGGAGCTGAACTTGAGGCATTGGTGGAAGGAAGATGACACGCAACGGAAGGCACTGATGAGGGGCCTTCCAAAGATGGCGTTGTAGCTGCTTGGAGCATCAACAATGACGAACCGGCAGTTCCTTGAAGCCCCTCCCAACTTTACTTGGAGTCCTACTCCACCTTCGACCTCCTTCCTCTCCCCTGAGAATCCGAACAGGGGTCCGTTCGAGGCCAACACCCTCCTTGGCTCTACATTCATCTCGTCAAATACCTTCTTGAAAATGACGTTGACGGAGCTTCCATTGTCAACCAAGATTCGGGAGACGGTGTAGCCCTTGATGGCCGTCTGGATGACCAGTGCATCACAGAACGAATCCTCATGATCCGGCAGGTCCTTCACTGAGAAGGTGATCTTCTCCTCCTGGGGTGGGGTCTGGGACGTCGAGGCGAATCTCCGTCGGTACATCACGTGAAGGCTGCCTTCCGAGTGGCCTCGATCCCTACTCCTCCATGGATCGCAGTTATACCACCTCGGGGTCCAACATCGACCCGGTCCTCACACACATCATCCCCCCTTATCTGGGCAGAACATCTTCAACCCGTGCTGGTGGTTGTGGTTGGGCAGGGCCTCTCGCCCCCCTCACCTCCAGAAACTCGGGGTAGGTAGCTGTGGCGTGCCCCTCCACCTGGTGGAAGTCAAAGTACGACAACTCTACCCTGAACCTTGTCCTTCCTTGGAGGTTCCTCCTCTCCCTCCGACCGATCTACATCGCTTGCTATGGTGGGGGTAGGAGCTGCCTAGGGGCTTGCCTCTGGAAGTTGAACCTCCCTTGGCCCCCATGGAAGTTTCCCCCATCTTGGGCGTAACCTTTTCCCGGGCCCTGAACGAGTCTTCCCTACTGCCTCCAACCTGGTTCCGGACCCTCCTGAGCTCTCCGCTCCTCTCTCCTTCTTCCTTCTTGAGGTCTCGAGCCACCTTGCTCCTTTGACTCCATCTCTATTAGCTTTGCCAACTTCTTGACAAATGTTGGGTTGGCCGCCTCCATGGCGATCTCCTCTGCTGCCCTTTCCATCAGCTCCTCGAAGGAAAGGGGGGCCTTCCGGGTCAAGCTCATCTTGAAGAAGCCCTCCTTCAGCCAAACGGTGAAGGCCATCTAGAGAGCGTACCCTGACATCTCCTGGACCTCCAAGATCTCCTCTTGGAACCTGTCAACGTAACGGGCCAGCGACTCCTCGGCCTCCTGCCTTATCAGGAAGATGGACTCGGGACTCCTCTTCTGCTTCTTGGAGGTGGAGAAGCGAAGCTGAAAGCTCCGGCTCAAGTCTTCGAATCCATAAATCGACCTCGGAGGGAGTTGATGGAACCAGTCCCTTGCCTTCTCCTTCAACGTGATCGCAAAGAGGCGACACTTGAAGGCGTCCGTCATCGGCCTGATGGAGACGACATCCTCGAACCACTGCAGATGCTGGACGTGGTCATCCTTCCCGGTATAGTAAGCCATGTCTGGCTCCCTGAACCCCTCGGGAACGGGAGCTGAGATGATCAGCTCGCTGAAGGGTGACCCCCTAAGGGGTGGTCTCGCCACTTTTACTCGCGCAACCTGCTCGCCTTGGAGGTTGGCACTCGTCGGGCTGGAGAACAGCTCCCGGCCGGTGAGGTCTCGCTCGACCCCATCTCCCATCCTCTCCTTCCCTGGCCTTCTTCCTGGTGCACTTCCTTCTCCCCCCGCTGGGGTCATCTCGCCTAGACCCCTGGGAGTCGACTCATCGTGAGGGAGGGGAGCTAACTCCTGGGGGGTTGGGGTGGAGCTGCTACCCTGAGGAGCGATGCTTCGCAGCATCTCCATGATGCCTTAGATGGAGGCCATGAACTCTTGCCTCCCCACAAAGGGTCCTGGGCTGGGGAGCTCGCCGAGATCATCACTACCTCCCTGACCTCCAGTCATGACTCTCTCCCGAGATCTTCTGTGCTGGCCACTCTCCATGCTCACCGCACCAAAGTGTTGAAGCCAAAAATGGCCTCTGTGGAGTTCGGGGTCCCTGGAAAGGGGTGACCTCACACCTACTATACCCGGAGGAATGTCACGGATCAAAGATCAAGAAGCTAGAAACAGACCCCCGGCTCTAGCGCGGAGGTCCCACCTCATACCCAGAAGGCTACCAGAGCACTTCCCCTTTCTAGCCAATGCTTGAGCTAGGGTGCCTTGAAGGAAGAGGAGAGAATTAAGAAGTGATGAAGTAATCCTTTCCAAGGTACCCATAAGGGCCTATTTATAGTTTTCCAAATCCCATGAGCCAAAATGCCCGAAATGCCCTTACGCCAAATATGCCTCGGGCCAATGGAAAATAGCCACACCGGGGGGTAAAGGGGTAAAAACCACCCTACCACTCATCCACCTAGGGGCCGAGCACAGGGGCGACGAGGGCAGGGGCGAGACCCCAGACCTTGGCCGGTCTCGCCCCACCAGGCTGCGGGCAGGGGCGAGACCCTTGGCCTTGGCCGGTCTGGCCCCACCAGGCCGCGGGTAGGGGCGAGACCCCCGACCTTGGCCGGTCTCGCCCCACCAGGCCGCGGGCATGGGCGAGATCCCCGACCTTGGCCGGTCTCGCCCCACCAAGCCGCGGGCAGGGGCGGGGGGGGGGGGAAGCAGGGGCGAGACCCCGGCCCCCCAAAAAAGGGCCACAGAGGGAGGCCGATTTTTCCTCCCCCTACTAGTATATTCCCAAGCTAGTGCCAAAATTGGCCACCAAGAGTGCAAAATCTTCAAAAAGCTTAAAAACGCTTCTGCCTTGTTTGGGGCCCACTCTTCGTGAATACATGGTTGTACAATATGGATATTAAAGAAGGATAAAATATATGAACTTCTGATACTTGATGCTCTGTTCTGTTCAGACTGTTGTGGTTTAATTTTTCCTACATAGCTAGATTGCTTGTTTTGTTTCTGTTGCTTTGCTACTGACTTTTGTTGTAGTCGATTTGTTGTCCCTCGTTCACTTTGAGGTTTGTTGTTCTTCCTTTTACTCTTTTGCACCACTTGTAGCTTGCTTCTGAGGTGTTCTTCTTTGAAATGCTTCAGGTCCAGAGCAGTGGTAGGTTTAGCTGACAGAGTTGTGCTTCTTATGCTGCGAGTTGTTGCGGCCATTTGTTTCCGCCTCAGGGTGTTGAGGTAGTTGTTTTGTTAGACATGAATGCTTCTCTATGGGTTCGTGTCAGTTGTTGACGCTCATAGTCTTAGACTTCTTATGACAGTTTACTTGTTACTTTTACTGCTGTTACTTATTGCTAGTTTTATACTTGCTCTCTGCGAATGTTTTATGTTAGGATGCATGTAATTACTTTTAAGTATACAAAGTTTCATACTGAAATGTTTTGCAAGACAACTTTTAAACTGTAAAACACACAACTTTGAAGCGTCATAGAAAATCTCTTTTATTTATATTAAATTTAGAAGTCATATCTCATTGCATTGTGTGTCATGTGCTCATTCTCATATAGGTTAATAAACGAATCAAGCTTAGTATTTCCCGCTGCATAAATCAATATTTTCTCACCTATGGACTTGTTGTTCCACCCGACCGAGGGACACAGTCAGTAAACTGAAGAACTTAAATGTGTTTTTAAACTTAAAACGTAAGTCTCATCCATTAAGGTAAAAAAAGGACTGGGTTGCCTGAACGTCTGCAGTTGTCCCCTGCACGGCGTGACATCACAATCACGTATTTTCTCGCACTCTGATAGTACTTTAATACAGAGAAAATGCGGGTTGTGACACATGCCTTGCGTGGTCATGCTCGTACGCAGGCAGCCCAACACCCGCATGCGTGGCCGCAACTGTGCGCGGACTGCCCCGTGCGCCCACATGCGATTACACCCACGCATAGGCCGCCCCACTCCCGCGTGTGTGGGCGCCCCCCTCTGCGCGCCTCCGTGTCCGTCACCTTCGCGTTTGTCGCCTCTTCGATCATCTTCCACACTAGCGCCATTCAAATCATAACTATTATCGGCGCCCTCTCCCGCTTGCCTTGTTACTCGCTCAAGAAAATATTGACCTTCTTTGAGGGAGACATGAAGACAACAGAAGTTTCGCGAATTCCAAAATTTCTACAACAGTGTGAGGAAAGATCAGAACGACACCCTCTAATTTATAAGCATAGAGGGAAGGCTCATAAAGGAAGGCCATCAAATCTGCCAGATATTTCTTGCCCGGTTTTCATGTCTCAAGCAAGCAGCAAATGAGCAACAATCTTTGACCGACATCCCGCAATATTTGTCGCGTGCCCCCGCGTTAGCGCCGACGGCTACCGTCGTTGCGGCCCTCGCCGTTCCCGACCGCCTCATTTGCCGCCGGAGACCTCCGGCCACCGCCACCTCCTCCGGGCACTTTGCCCAGGCCGTCCGAACCGCCCGGGTGGAAGGGGGGGACACTCTCATCATTTTGGTAAAATTGGTCATCCAGGTGATCAAAACGGAATAACGTCATTAGCTGGCATCAATCACTCACTGACACAATTACCAATATGACGCTCCAAAAAATTATAAATATGCCCTCAGACCTTCATTTGAAAGGGAGACAACTCTAGACGCGACAGAGAGAAAGAGCTCTGAGGTTTTTCGACGAGATCGTGTACTTAAGCCGATTCTCCGCTTTGGAATTCACTTAGCTCACCTCATTGCGCTACGGTTTCCTCAAGCCTCAGGTGACGTCTACCGCCTCCGCGAGAGCGCTCCCTTATATGCTCCACATCAACGAGAGTGCTCCCTCCAGAAGCTCCGTGGACTTGGAAGATTTTCCTGGTGGAATACCTCCTTCGAGATTCCGTGAGTTCAACGTCATCTCAAGGCCCGAGCGCTTTAATCGAGGCTCTGAGGACTTAGTTGTTTCCAGCTCGTCGCATTTCATTCTCTACACTTGTAACAGAGTAGCAACATATCACTCTCTAAGATCAAATTCCAACCTTTGTAAAACTCAAAAAAATAGTGGAATTTGTCGCGACACAGATCTAGTTACGTGGTTTTTCACTATTTCAGAATTTTCCACATAAAAAACGTCTTTTGTCATTTATTGCAGTTCATTTTGACTGTTTGCGCCCGATTCGATACTGAAATAAGGCTATCAGATTCTGCCGTCCGGAAAAAAAGCCTGTACACCAACAATTACATTAATGGTGTTAAAGTAGTAATGTTCAAGGATGAAAATGTTAAAGTTATCGAGGACTGAATTATTAAAATATTTAAGAAAAAATTGAGGACTGAATTATTAAAGCATCCAAAATTTATGGACGGGCTGTACAATTATTAATTATTGATGGCAGACATTTTAGATTTGGCTTATTGACGGCTATGAGCGTATATTGTGCAGCTTTTAACAGTGCTCATATAATATTCAAGCTCACTCAAAAGCTATATTTCACGCGGCAACTCTCTATTGGCACTAGCAGCGGGCTTAATAATTTCCCAAATATTAGGGCTTCCTTTGGAGCGCGCTTCCCTGGACGGCGAATAACCAAATGACCTGTCGTCCCCATTTACTTTGTTTGCGCTCAAATAAAATGCGTTCCCATTTGCTCCGTTTGCGCTCAAATGAAACATCAACATCAAAATTTTCATATTAAGTTTTAATATTAAATTTTTTTATATTAAGTTTTAATATCTCTTTTTCCCGCATCAATACAAACCTTTTGATTTTAGTTAGGAACATGAAGCCTAAAAATAAAAAAAAAACAATAAAAATCCTACACACCAAACGTAAATCAATAATCGCAGAAATATGAGAACTCTCCTCATATCTTGTAGGGAAATCCAACCTAAAAGCAAAAAAAAGAGCAAGAGATAATTTAGGGATTCAAGGCAGACAAAATAGGATGCGGGTGAATCACCTCCAACGTTGGAAACAGAGACAAGTAGCAGGCGAGATACCTCCGACCGAAATCAGGGGAGACAGGGAGCATCGATGACCCTTTCCAGCGAACAATGGGTCGGGCTACTGCAGAAGGCACGATTCCGAAAGAAGAAACGGACGAGGGAGGTTTTCGGGTTTTGGGCAAAAGGGAGCTTCGATTAAGGCTTTATTTGGCGCAGCGTTTGGAGCTCTCCGTTTGGGGTAAATGCCGCCACACGGCCGGTAACTAAATGGCCGCCGACAGCATTTGCTCAGTTTGCACCCGCCAGGTCATGGGAAATGGAGGAAAACAGAAGAATTCCAACCGCGGTCTTCCCCATCCAGTTCTAAAAGCACTCGTCCTCCACCGGCGCCTGAAAAATTAAATGCGGCCAGAAAAATCAAGAGGCATTTAATTTTGAAATTCAAAATATGAGTTATGTATATCCATTTAGGATGTGTGTAGATCAATCACCTATAAAAATCCACTAAATGAAAGTGAATCCTTATTTATATCAGCGGCAGCTAGCAGCTGCAGGATTACAAACGCAGTCCAACTTTCATTAATTTGAAGAAAAAAAATCACACTAAACAAAAACAGGAGCAGCTGCAGGATCTCCACCCTCAACTAAACGCCGCCATCCTCTCCACCACCGGCGCCTTAATAACCTCCAGAATCTGCACCACCTCCGTCATCGTCGGCCGGCTCGACGGAATCTGCGAAGCGCAGACCAAACCCAGCTTCAACACCGGCACCGCCTCCTCTGCTAACCCACACATCTTCACATCCACCCACTCCGCCGCCTCCCCCCTCTCAATCGCCGCCCTCACTTCGTCAACCAGCATCACCACTTCGTCTTCCACCACCTCCGCCCCCTTCCTCCCCGTCACAATCTCCAAAAGCAACACCCCGAACCCATACACATCGCACTTCTCGCTCCCCCGCAAGCTTCCATACGTCAGCTCCGGCGCTGCGTACCCGACAGAAGCCCCACGAGCCGCCACCGCCGCCGGACGGTTAGCCTGCGGCCGCAGCAGCCGAGTCAGCCCAAAATCCGCCACCTTGGCTTCCCCTTCTGCGTCTAGCAGCACATTGCTTGACTTCACGTTGCAGTGGATCAACTGCGGCCGGAGGCCGCGGTGGAGATGAGCTAAACCACGCGCCGCGCTGAGCGCGATGTTGAAACGCTGCGGCCATGAAAGCGGGGCAAAACCGCTGCCGTGGAGGCGGCTGTAAAGGCTGCCGCCTTCGGCGAAGTCGGTGATAAGAAGCTGAACCTGAGACGTGAAATAGTAGCCTTTGATTGTGAGGAGATTGGGGTGGCGTGCGTTGGCCAGAGCTCGGACCTCACGGTCGAAATCATCGTGGTTTTGCAAGGCAGAGTTTGGCAGAAGCTTGCGGATGACAGCCGGCTCTGCGGTGCGGTAGACGATGCCGAAGGCTCCCCGGCCGATCTCCATGGTTTTGCTTAAGAAGGCATTCGATGCGATGACGCAGGCATCGGGGGGTTTGGGGCCGAAAGTTACGATCTTGCCGGCGGTGGTGGAGCGGGAAGTGGTGGAGCGAAAGCTCTCCAGTGCGTTTTCCAGACGCCTGCGTGAGCAGAGGTTGAGGAGGGTGATGACGACGATGCCAAAGAGGATGAATAAGGCGGCGGCAATGGCGATGATGGCAGAGAGGCTGAGGAGGCGGCGGTGGCGTGATTGAGAGCCAGCGCCGGTGGAAGGTGTGAGGCGGTCTCGGTTATTTCCGGCACGGTTTTGGTTTCCTTGGTTGATGGTGTCGGGGTCGAGGACAAGCGGTTTGGGGATATCGTCCATAATGCAGGGTTCTGCAACGAGAGGGGAGCATAAGCCCATGTTTCCGGCGAGAGCGCTCTGGTCAAGACTGGGGAAGACGCCGGCGGTGGGGAGCCGGCCGACAAGGTGGTTGTTGGAGATGTTTAGTGCGACAAGATTGGTGAGGGAACCAAGCTGCGGGGGGATTTTCCCGCTAAGGGAATTGAATTCCAATTTTAGAATCTCAAGCTTCTTCAGCTCTGCCATGGTGGCCGGAATTGTTCCCTTCAAGTTATTGTGAGATAAGCTCCTGCAAGAATGTAAGATGTCTGAATTTGTATAACCTTACAGAAAAAGCGATCAAATCACACTTACAGCAAATGGAGATTAGAGCAGTTTTGAATCTCGCCGGGGATTGGGCCGGAGAGAGAATTTCCGTCGAGTTGAAGAACAGTTATGCTGCCTGAGTTGCAAATATCGCCGGGAAACTGACCGTATATGCTGGAGCTGCGAAGGTCGAGAACGGAGAGATTTTTGAACTGGCCTATCACTGGTGGGAGATTAGAATGCAGCTGATTCCATGAGAGGTTGAGGTACTGGAGATTGGTAAACAGGGCTGTGTGAGGCAGAATTTCACCGACGAGCCGGTTTCCGGCGAGGTCCAGCCACTGCAGAACGCCAGCCAGCTTGAGCGAAGCGGAAGGCATGGAGCCAGTAAGCTTATTGCCAGCCAGGTCGAGTACCCTTAACCCCATGTCAAATATAGCAGGCGGGATGCTGCCGGTGAGCCAATTTCCGGCCAGGCGGAGCTCCGCGAGATTCGAGCAGTTGGCGAAGGAGGTAGGAATGTTGCCGGAGAGAGAGTTGAAAGAGAGGTCCATAAAGGAGAGGTCTCTAAGAGCCGACAAATTGTCGGGAATGTCGCCGTCCAGTCGATTGCCGGAGAAGTCGAGATGGAGGAGGGCGGTGAGAAAGGGAAGCCATTGGGGAAATGCGCCGAAGAACTGGTTGCGGGAGAGGTCGAGGGAGAGAATGTCGGATAATCCGGCGAGGGAGAGGGGGAGGTGACCGGAGAGCTGGTTTCCAGAGAGGTTGAGAATCTTGAGGCGGTGGAGCGAGGTGAGGGAAGCCGGGAGGGGACCGGAGAGGGAGTTGAAGGAGAGGTCAAGCACGCGGAGGAGGGGAAGAAAGGATAGGATGGAGGAGAAGTCGCCGGTGAGGCGATTGGAGGAGAGATTGAGGTGGAGGAGGAGGGAGCAGCGAGTGAGGGAGGGAGGAATTGGGCCGGAGAGGAAGTTGGAGGAGAGAGAGAGGAAGCGGAGGGAGAAGCAGGGGAGGATGTCGGGGATGGAGCCGGAGAGGGAGTTAGAAGAGAGCGAGAGGTAGGAGAGGAGAGGGAGGGAGGGGAAAGGGGAGGGGAGGCTGCCGGAGAAGTTGTTGAATGAGAGTGAGAGGAAGGTGAGGGAGGGGATGAGCTGGAGGCCGCGGGGAAAGGAGGAGGAGGAGAGGGAGAGGGATGAGAGGGAGAGGGAGGAAACAGAGGTGGAATTAATGCAGGTGACGTGCGACCAGGAGCAAGGGGAGGTGTCGTCGGGAGACCAAGAGCGGAGGGCGCCGCCGCCGGAATCACGGATGCCGGCTTTGAAGAGGATGAGGCCGAGCAACTGGTCGTTGAGAACGGGAGCCCGCGCCGGAGAAGATGGAGAAACGTAGATGAGTAGGAGGAGGCTGATGATGGCAGAGGCCATTGTCATTGTCGCTGCATTCAACCACTTTATTTCTCTCTCTCTCTCTTCGGGTTTCTCTCACATTCGTTCAGGGGTCTGTATACCTTCGGAGTTCGAACTGTGCTGATTGCTTTTGCTCTGTTTAGACATGAGTGGTGTCTGTAGAGAGAGAAAGGAGAGAGGAAGACATAGAGAGAGAGCACGGGTGAAGGATGGGAGAGGATGGAGAAAAGGCAGAATGGTGAGGAGGATTCCCGTTGCGGGGGACTGACAGTTAGGTCTCCGTTGCCTTTTGCTACGCGGGCTGGAGAAGAAGACAGAGCAAGAGATAGATATATTTTTTGGGAGTTTATATTTACCGTCCCTATATAGATATTAGCAGGTCAAAGATAATAACAAATCAAAAATGATTATTGGTAGCCGATAGATATTAATAGCTCAAAAATTAAATTTTTTTAAAAAAATTAGGACAAATGTTCAACATGAAAGTTGTTATATAGTTGAACACGTTTTCTAAAAATGTCATATATCAGCTCTAGTTTCAAAAGTCGCGGAATCCGGACGGAACTCGCATGAGTTCTGTCTGGATTCCGTGCCTTTTGAAAATAGACCTGTTATATGACATTCTTAGAAAAATTGTTCAACACGAAAGTCGAGATCTACAACTTTCGTGTTGATTACTTTTTCTAAAAATATCATATAACAGACCTTTTTTCCAAAAGGCGTGTGTTCCGCATTTTGGACTGCTATTAGCGGTCATATTATGTCCGTTTTTTATTATTTTGTCGGGCTGCCAATAGACAAAGTTGGATTGTCAATAATCAAAACTGGGTTGTCAATATAAATGCTCCATTTCTTTTGGAATGATTGGGGGTGGTAAATTGGAATGATAGATGAATACGTCGATAATTGAAAAATATTGAAAAATAATGATAATTTATGATGATAAATAAGCTATTGATTGAAAATTGATGGTTAAGTAAAGCTAATATAAAAGAAATGATGAATAATTTGCAGAGTGTTTAGACAGTTTGTGCATAAGTATTGATCGATTAGATATTTTTTGACTATGATGTTTGGAAGAATATTGTTTGTGGATATAACTAAATATGGAGTAGTACTTAAATGATTAATAACATTCACTAAACAAAAGTAAATATTAATAATTGCATCAAAGTGCCTTCTCTAACCATTTATCTTTACCAGTGACATATTAAAAATCGATGTTAATCAAATTGTATCATAATAAAAATCTACACATAATCAAGAGTCTAGATAATTTTATATGCACATGTTGTACAATTTCTCAGCAATATTATCTTGTAATGTAGACATCTGATCATCACCCCCTAACATCCAACATATCAGTGTCAATATTGTCATCAATTGTAGTGTCTGCATCATCTAGTGGAATGAATGAGTCATCAACATCACAAACATTAAATTCTGGATCGCATCAAGATGGATGCTTACAGATAAAATTGTGCAAATGCATAGTTGCTATAATAATTGAGAGTTGTTTCTTAAAATTGAATTGTGGCATCTTCTGTAGAATGACTCATTTTTTCTTTCAAACTCCAAACATCCGCTCTATCACAATTCGAAGAGATGAATGCGCTTTTTTAAAATGCTCATGTTTTCTTGAACTGAACTACTATCTCGTGCATAATCCGTCAAATGGTAAATTGTTTCTGGATACAGTTTTAAGTACCCTATTTTTAACGGGTACTCAATGTTGAAGCCAAAACTTGATCTCAGCGAGAGTTCAGACCTAAGCGGGTAGCTTGTACTTACTTCTCTCGAACTCATGACCAGTCGCTCAGAACTAGAAAATGACACTGGGCTACAACGTGGAGGTCTCACCACACACCCGGAAGATATATAGAGTGCTTCCCCTCCTAAGACAAAAGCTGAGCTGGGCAGCTTGGAGGGTTCTCACAGCCGAACCAAATAACCTGAGGAGGACGAAGCTAAAGAATTATATCCTCTCCAAAGGTGCCCATAGAGTCTATTTATAGATTCATAAACATGGTCTGCCAATAACGTGATTCCACCGTCCCATTTTGTTATACACAACCCAATTGGGTCTGCCAACAACGTAACTCCGTTGTTCTGAAAAGCTATTTGTAGACCCCCAAAGGCATCAAGACAACTTTACCTCTGGACCCCGCTGGGCGAGTGGTCCATAAAGGCACCACTCGGCTGAAGAAGCGAATGCTGGGGTGAGTCGAGCATTCACCCCCACAAATCCTCAAAGGGCGAGTGTGGGATTCACATGTCATTCGCTTGATTTAGCGAGAGCCTTTCCGCCTTTGGCGAAAGCCCTTCCGCTTGACTTAGCGAAAGACCGTTATTCTCTCTGGGTGAGTGCGGGTTTCCCTGCCCCACTTGCCTACTTTGACCAGATTGAACCTGAGGATCCTTGGCTTCGTCGGGGGGGGGGGGGGGGGGGGGGGTTCCACTCAGCGAATACGGGATTATACATAATCCCCGCACTTTTAGAGCTAGCTCTACGGTCGGAAAGAGCAGTCTAACCCCCAGTATTCGATGAGTGCTTGCTGACCTGGAAGAGAATCATTGGTGGGTCCCTCCATGACCCTATATAATCCCAGGACATGACATTAACATGATATTGTTGGCTCAATCACTACTCATCCACCGAGCTCTCGCTGCTCCGATGATGTCTACCAAGCTGTCCTCCAAGCCGCTCTTGTAAGAGATATTAGGCCATCTTGTCACTGTGCAAGAGAGGACCGGATCCAAAACGTCACGCTATCATACATGGCTCGCATCGAAGATGTAACATCTCCATCCGTTACATGACATATAATAAAAGGTCCAGCTGAGGCCCCATACCATATATCACAAACATACGACGTTGTTACAGTTAATATCAAAAACTATTCGCATCCTAACTCAGAGAATTCTAGTGGAAGTTTTTAAGTTATTTGAATTCAACATATTTGAATGTCCACAAAATATAAACCAACATTTATATATATCACCACCAAGGAATGTCCACCAAATACACAACAATTCTAGCCTTATGGCCATACAGTTAAGCTTTACAACTATGGATTTCATACATCGGCACACAGACCGACCACACATGAAAATCATAAAATTCTTCATTCGGCCTTCGAGGGCCAGCAGCAGCAACTGTAGTAGCAAGGGCTTCAGCCCCCTATTTTCCACTCGGCTCTCCAGCACCTGCATGGGGACAATCCACCGCAACGGTGGTTAACAAGGCAACAATCAACGTTCAGCAGACCAATTTATAACGACCCTGCCCCTTGCCCGGGGTAGTGACATTTCTTCCCTAGAGGCATAGCATTTCACAAGCAGATATATCACAAAAGGTGCACTCACGCACCATCAACATATCACAAATGTAGACCACACGGCCCGACGTTCCGTGCACTCAGGGCACAATCTCGGTGTACCAGAAAATCAGGGTCCCACCGCCGTTCTCAACGGCAAACTTGAGCATTTCGCTCCACGGCCTTCAGCCGGAGACTTTTAGTCTTAATGGTGTGCATGCCTAAGACTGTCATTATGTGAACCTGACGAACGTCAATATCTCATGCACTCATGTCAGACAACCATAACGCTTATATAGTTAAGCTCTTGCCCGTTGCTCAAATCGTTAGTTCAATGACTAGACTGACGTGAGTTGGCATCCACTTGTCCGTTCGGCACGAAGCCTTTTTAAGAGCTCACATAGCTCACACTAGCCACACTGTCCCCTCAGGACTGTCTTCACAATCACAGGTTAGCTAGGAGCCATCGCCAGTGACACTATCGCCCGGCGTTAGCGACAGAACCCACTTTCCGTCCCCAGCCATAACCTTATCTGGACCAACCATCCAGAAATCTCTGCAGCCACCTACAGTGCCAGAAACACTGGTCTTTCATAGCATACAATACATGAACTTTGCGTGTATTTTCCTAGAATTCCACTCCAGTACTTTCTGCTACTACCCTTCACAGGCACAACCCACCGACTCCACAAAATACTCGCTTATACGCGGAGTCTTCTCCGGTGCGCAAAATAAAACATCACTAATCCAGACCAACCTGTCCAGATGGGCTTCATACAGTATGCCTATTCCGTAGTACATATTTTCGGATTTATATGGAAGACTCACTGGGTATTTTATGAATCAACCCAAAGGAACCCCATCAACTTTCCACCTTTTTGGTGGGGATTCCATGCATATGTCAAAAGAAGGACTTCACTTGTCCAAGAAGAAAGATCGTTACCCTTGACGACCTCTTTGGAGCCATGACAAAGTGCTTCTACGCAGACGGAAAGGATCGTCGCACTTTCCCCTTCGCGATTATAGCTCTGTCTTTCAATTCCAGCCTCAAGCCCAGCTTCAGCACTTCTACCCGAGATTGCACCTTCAACCCAAAGGGGTCTGCTCCTGCTCTCGGGAAGAAAGAAAAAAGATAGAAAATAAAAGGAAATAATAATCTCCTCTTTCCATCCCTGCAGATAAGGCTCAGGATTAAGTTGACCACGTCAACCACCGCTAAAAGGCCATAACATAATGACCTGACACGCAACACCACCACAGCGTTCTCATCCTTCCGCATTTCGTCGACCGACCCCTATATCGTTGAACAAAATTCGTCAAACGGACTAGCCTTCGTCGAACGGGCTGAACTCGTCGAGCTGGCCATCGCAACAGGACACAGGAATTTTGTCGAA
This sequence comes from Platanthera guangdongensis, assembly GCA_039583875.1. Taxonomy (NCBI): domain Eukaryota; kingdom Viridiplantae; phylum Streptophyta; class Magnoliopsida; order Asparagales; family Orchidaceae; genus Platanthera; species Platanthera guangdongensis. Next base: position 33,381,511 of record CM077164.1, on the reverse strand, counting down.
CGCCACTCAATGATGTACTGTTCGTCGACCTCAGCTCGACGATATTCGTCGAGCTCCGCTCGATGATTTTCGTCGATCTCTGCTTATGACCATGTTATGCACACGACAACACACACGACTGGGTAACTACCCATGCGGTGCTCGGGATGAGTATAAGAGGAAATGAGCAACCCGATACGGCCATGCGCACGGCGTGTGTCCGCCCATGTTGTGCTCGGGCAACTCATGTCCTTGTTGGGGTGTTACAACCCTCCCCACCTAATTAAAATTTTGTCCCGAAATTTCCAGCGCTTGCAAAGAGTAACAAATTTGTTATAACACAAGTTTTCTTCCACACTAAGTTGTTACAACAATTTAGGTTCTGTTCAAAATTAAAACATAAAGCAATGTTCCTATATTTCCTTTGTCGTACAACATAATTATCTCTCGATAAACAATTCGGCAAATTCAGCACGCATGGTCTGCTCCTGCTCCCATGTGAGCTCCTCACGGTCACAATTGTCCCACTAGATCTTGACCATCCCGATTGTCTTGTTCTGTAGCTTCTTATCTGCTTTATCTTCGATTCGAATGGGCCTAACCTTCGTCGTTAGCCCAGATTCGACCGGTACGCGATCATTCGTAATTATTTGAGGCGGATCCTTAACGGCTTTTCGAAGCACTGAGATGTGAAACACATCATGAAATCCACTTAATTATGCCAAAAGAGCTAGCCGATAAGCAGCTTCGCCAACTCGTTCCACCACTTCAAATGGACCAAGATACCTCGGGCTTAACTTTTTCAAGCGCCGAATCCTGGACACGCCCTTAAATGACTTGATTTTCAAATATACCTAGTCGCCAACCGCAAATTCCACATTCTGGTGCTTGGCGTCGTAGTATTTTGCTTGTCTATGTTGGGCTATCAATAAGCTCTCCTGAATAGAGCATATTGTCGAATTAGCTTCTTCGACTTCTTTATGCTTATATAAATTAGATTCGCCTGTTTCCGCCCAAGCTAACGGTGTACGACACTTCCTACCACACAAAGCTTCAAACAATGTCATATTTGTAACGCCCCCTGGGCTGTCCGTGGGCCTCGGCCCACTAGGCCTCCGTTAGATCGTTACTGGGCTGCATCCCAAGCACCCCAACCCATCTCCGTCCACGGGCGGGTTGTTGGTGTCCACAGCCTCCCTTTCATGAGGTAAACTCGATAGTCAAGCCCGCACTACGGGGACTTCCCAGGACGTCACCCATCCCAGTACTACTCCAGCACAAGCACGCTTAACTATGGAGTTCATTCAACTCTCATCACCAATTGAGCTGCAGCTCAATTGGTGATGAGAGTTGAAAGAACTCCATAGTTAAGCGTGCTTGGGCTGGAGTAGTACTGGGATGGGTGACGTCCTGGGAAGTCCCCATAGTGCGGGCTTGACTATCGAGTTTACCTCATGAAAGGGAGGCTGTGGCCACCAACAACCCGCCCGTGGAGGGAGAGGGGTTGGGGTACTTGGGCTGCAGCCCAGTAGCGATCTAACGGAGGCCTAGTGGGCCGAGGCCCATGGACGGCCCAGGGGACGTTACAATAAAAAGTGCACTTTTTATTGTAACACCCATAGCCGATCCAACGTGACAGCGTCACGGCTCCGCTCTAGGCGATGCTACCGGGCTGCAGCCCAAGCACCCCAACCCCTCTCCCTCCATGGGCGGGTTGTTGGTGGCCGCAACCTCCCTTTGACGAGCAAACTTGACAGTTAATCTGCGCCGTACGGGGACTTCCCAGGAGGTCACCCATCCCAGGAGGTCACCCATCCAAGAAGAAGGGAGTGCAAGGGAAGGAAGGAAGAAGAGAAACCAGCTGCTGGAGGAGCTATGGAGTGCAGAACGAAGATCCGAGAGCGGATTCGTGAAGGCGAAGCCGAGGCGATGGCTTCCATCCGGCTACTTCATGGCGCCGAAGCGATCTTCAAGGGTAACGATCTCCTTCTTAGACATCGAAGTCCTTTCGTTTATGCATATGCGTGGAATCCTCCACCAAAAGGTGGATCAGCGAAGTGATTCCTTTGTTGAGTCTGCATCTAGAGCCGGATTTATGGAAGTACGACATAGGCATGCTGTGTGAAGCTCATCTGGACCGTTAGTCTGGATTGGTGATGATCATGGGTAAACCGGATAAGACTCCGTGGATTTGCAAAGATGCTATGTGCTTTGTGTATTGGATGATTGAATGCTATGTGTGGATGGTATGCTCATGCGTGGGCTAGCCATGGATATGATCTTGGATGCTTTGTGAAGCTCCTTGTGATTTACTCTGCGAGAACGGGAAGCTGCAACTACCCAGGAAGGGAAGACCGACCCGCGTCACGGTGCGCCAGTAATAATGTGAGCACGGGCAAGGCTAACCTGTACTTGGGCATGATGGAGAGATCGATTGGTGGCAGTGTTCGGGAGCGTGCGATAGCCCGACTTGCTGCACCAAAATAAAAGCGGGTCGATCTGTTGGATGAATGCTCACGTTTGCCATGCGGTACAGACCTCTGCTTGGTTTGGGCGGGATGCAACCAGCATGCGTGTTGGGGTGACTAGGGCCGGCCAGCCAACAAGTTAATTACCGTGCGATTGGTGATGTTACCACGGGTTTCCGGTACACCTTAAGGTGCCCTGAGAGCACGAAGCGTCGGGCTGCGATCGGCATTTGTGATCTGATATGTATGCTTGTGATTGTTATCTATTGTACTTGCAAATGCATACAGGGAAGGAACCGCTGCCCCGGGCATGAGGTAGGGTCATTATAATTGGTCAGCTGTAGCTGACCGTTACTTTGTTTGCCGCTCTTTGGTGGATGTCTACTTGCAGGTGCGGCGGATTGAAATGAAATAAGCGGATTGAAAGCTTGCTGCTAAGGCCCTTGAAGGCCAAGAGCGTCGTGGTTGGATTTCATGTGTGGCCAGCTTGCGTGCCGATGTACGAACTTGTATATGTGTAAAAAGAGAAACCTGTAAGGCCATAAGGCCATGTGTGTGTGGGTTGTATACATTCCTGGTTTTGGTTATATAAATGTGACATTTATATATTCGTGGACATTCCTGGAGTTGAGTTCATGCAACTTAATTAATGCTGCGCTAGAATGAATTGGGTTAAGGACACATATCGAATTTGATCACCACAAGTAATTTCGTCACTTATCTGTGACATATGGCGTGGGGCCCCGGCCGGACCCACCGTTATATGCCATATAACGAGTGGGGGCGTTACAATATTTATACTAGCACGAGAGCTATTATTGTAGGCGAACTCTACCAAATAGAGATGATCTTCCCATCCCTTTCCAAAATCCAAGGCGCACATTCGGAGCATGTCCTTCATCGTTCTGTTGGTCCTCTCAGTTTGTCCATCCGTTTGTGGATGAGAGGACGTACTGTATGTTGAATTTGACCCCAACAATTGATGGATGAGTCTCCAATCATTCGAAGTAAAGCGCCCATCCCGATCACTTACGATGCTACGGGGAACTCCGTGCAATCGTACGATTTGCTCAACATAAAGCTTAGCCCAAATGGCATTGATGAAGACGATCACAAATACATCCAGGTACTCTCTAAAAGTATGGTGCATTAAATATATGAACACCTATAGCACATTATATAGCCCAAATGACATTACAGTGAACTCATAATGACCGTAGCGTGTTCCAAACGATGTCTTGGAATGTCACCTTCCCGAATCTGCAACTGGTAGTAGCCAGATTTCAAATCAAGCTTTGAGTATACTATCGATCCAGCAAGTTGATCAAAAAGTCATCTATCCGTGGAATCGAATATTTATTTTTCTCCGTCAACTTGTTCAATTCACGATAGTAGATATACAATCGCAGGCTACCATCTTTCTTTTTCACAAATAGAACAGGTGCGCTCCAAGGTGACATACTTGGGCATATATAACCATGTTACAATAACTCTTGTAGTTGAACTTTTAGTTCCACCATTTCCATCGTCGCTACTTGATATAGCGAGCAGGCCACAGGTTTTGCACCTATCCCCAACTCAATCGAGAAGTCAATCTCCCGTTGTGGTGGTAACCCCAGAAGCTCCTTTGGAAACACATCAGCAAACTCTGAAACAATCAGAACATCACTCACACTGGCCTTTGGCTCAACAGCCTGAATAAGCGTGAAGAATAACTCCGCGCCCTTCTGAACTGCCTTGACCACTTGAAGAGCAGACATCAATGTCTTGCTCGATCCTCGCATACCAGCGAATTTCGTCTCTCATTCGGTATTCTGCCCCAGTGTGACTTCCTTTGCATTGCAATCGATATAGGCACGCTGCTCCGAGAGGCAGTCCATACCAAAGATCACATCAAATTCCGATATCAGCAGCACAGATGCTTCCAACCCGAAATCCTGACTTCCTATTCGTACCTCCACAAAGCAAGCTCTATCCGCATACATCACACATCCGTTCGATAATAACATCTTCACATTATCTGCCACTATACGAATCGGCACCCCAATTTGTGACACAAAGTCCACATATAAAAATGAAAGCGAAGCATCCGTATCAAACAGTGCTCTTGCCGGATAGTCTCGAATCAGGACAAAGCCTAATACAAACACATCATACACAAGCTAAATACAAGGTATGAAATAGGAAAAGGAAACAGTCAATAACTTAGATCATACCTGTGACAACGTCACTTTGCTTTATGGCCTCCCGCTAGCCAAGATTGTACACTCGAGGTTGCACTTGGGATGTAGAGGACTCCACCACTGCCTTTCCCTTATCAACATATGACACTCCTGTCTTCTTTTTAACCTTTGGTGGAGCAACCCGACAGTCACGGGCTATATGTCCAACTCTACCACATGTATAACAAGTTCGAGACTCTTGCCTCGAAGTTTCTCTAGATGCAACACTTGAGGGAGCCTGTGTAGAAGACCTGAACCTCTTACCCCATTTCCTTCGGTAGTTTGATTTCCCCGGGTGAGGCACTTTGAATTCGGACTTTGTCATAGCCAAGTCCCTTTTTCCTTTCACTCACTTCATACCTCTTTCCAACGCACACGCCGCATCCACCAACGCTTGGGTTCACCTAACTTGAGAGCAGGAATCACAACTCATCCCGCAACCCTTGGTAGAACCAATTGGTTTTAAGTTGTTCACCAACGAAGATAGTCCCTGCATAGCGTCTCAACCGTGTAAACTCATGTAGGTAGGTGTCAACACTACTTTCACCCTGAGTTAGACGCTGGAACTCATTTTCCATGGCGATGTATTGTGCTGCTGGCGAATGCTTTGCCAAAAACAATCTCGAAAACTCCTCTATCGAGACTTCTATTAATTATCTGCCTGTTAAGTGGTGCAACTCTATCTCATCCCACCATAGCCGCGCCTCATCTTCCAGCAAGAAGGTGGCTAAGGTGACTTTATTCTCTTCCTCCGTCCTTATTACCATCAATATTCTCTTGACGCGAGACAACCAATCCTTTGCCTGCATCGGGGATCCCACACCCGTAAACGTAGGAGGATTGAAGCTCATAAACTACTTCAACTATCGTTCAGCGGCTCGAGGATCAACAATAGCCTCAACAGGTTCTGGCCTCACACCAACCTGTTCTGGCACTATTGCAGGCTGCGCCTGCCTAGTGAGCGAGAGGTCCCCCTCCACCAACCTCATAATTAAGGAAGCCGAGGTTATCGCCCCCAGTTTGTCTGTCACACAATCTATGGTTGCCTCCTACAGGGAGGAGCCGGGTACTTCGTCCCAGCCAAGTGCCCCAAAGTGGAAGTCGGACTCCATTCCCCCAACATCCTCTAAGAAAGCAAAAACAATAGCGCTTGCCAAGGGCAAAAATGTCGTCGAAGCCACCGCCAAGACCCTAACCACGACGGATACGACGGGCGCTGCCACCAAGATCGCCGCTGTGATAGAGAAGGCTCCCGCGGGACCGGTGCTTGGCAGCACCTGCTTCAATGGGACCACAAGGCCAACTGGGCCTCCATCTCAATGCTTCTCCCATCATGGATAGAGTAGAATTCTACCTACGGTGACGCCTTCGCATTCACCTTCAGGATGTACAATTGGGAGGATGACAACATCTTCGACAAGGAGTCAACCCGAACCCTCGCGCATGAGACTGCGGGGGCCCAGTTGTGCGCCCTCGAGCTCGCGTACATGTCGTCGCGCCTCAACCTCCATCTTGAGTCGAACAAGAGGGACGTGCAAAAGTCGTAGGATCTCGCCTCGGCAGAGGTTGCCTCTCTAAAACACCTGCTGGAGGCCTTCGAGGCGCTTCTCGCCAGTCGCACATCGCAAGGGGTGAGTGAGGCTTCATTAGCCTTTCATACTCTCGCTTCATTTTACATTAACTCTTCTAATACCCTTTATGCAGGGCTCCGCGAATGCCAAACTACTGCGCGCACGGGTGGCTAGCCTTGAGCGCGTGGTCACTGGGTTGAAAGCTGAGAACAAGCATCTACAAGAATCTCTCATCCCGCCACCTCCAGGCAAGAAGGACAAATGACATTAGTACACCAACTACGAAATTGAGGTGATGATGCAGGAGAACGCCCATGGGGCATCCAAGCACACGATCGAGGTGTTGCGAGAGGCCGTACTTCTGAATGTAGGCGGTGTAAAAAAGAGCTAAATAAAGGGAAATTTTATTGCTATAAAAGGATAAACAATACATAGGTATGTCCCCTTATTTATAGAAAATTATGAGAGATGAGAGAATACAACAATCGATGTGGGACTAAATACAAGTCGCGCGGACTGAGCAGTTTGACTTTATCAAATCGCCAAACTATGTAACATATACAATCTCTTGGGAAGCCTCTATACACCTGTTGCGGCTATCCATCAAGTCGCTGCTGCGGCTAACCTCCAGACCGCTCCTGCGGCTAACCTCCAGACCGCTGTTGTGACTAACCATCAGACCGCTGCTACGACAAACCACTAAACCGATGTTACGGCTAATGACTAGATCGTTGCTGCGACTAACCATCAGACCGCTGCTACGGCTAACCACCAGATCGCTGCTGCGACTAACGAGCAAACTGCTGCTGCGGTTAAACTCAAGACTGCAACTACGACTAACCTCCAGGTCGCTGCTGTGGATAGAGACCAGGCCGCTACTGCGGATAGCTACCAGACCACAGTTCGAGAAGCCACCAAGCCACTGTTGCGAATAGTCATCAAGCTGCTGCTACGAATAACCACTAGGCCGCTGCTACGAATATCCACCAGACCGTAGTGCAGATAACCACCAAGCCTCTACTCCGGACTCTTACCAAACCTTTAGTATAGAAACCAGACAAGCTGCTGGCCCAAACCGCCAGACCGCTGAACAACCAGATCGCTACTACTAGAAAAGCTAACCGCCCATTCTTAGGTTCCAACACTCCCCCTCAAGCTGGCGCATATATGTCAACTTTGGCCAGCTTGCTACAGACTTCCGAGAATGAAGTAACTGGCTTTATGAAGAAATCTACTAGCTCTTGATCAGAGATAACAAACAGAGTACAGATTTGATTCTTCAATATCTCTCCTCTAATAAAATGGCAGTCCACTTCAGTATACTTCGTCCTCTCATGAAAGACTGGATTTCTCGAAATTTATATAGCCGTCTTATTGTCACAGAACATCGGTAGGGGATGATCATAAACCTCTCCCAGGTCCAGCAAGAGTGTCTGTAGCCACTTCAGCTCGCTAGCAGTCAGAGTCATGCTTCTATATTCAACTTCTGAACTTGACCTGACAACCACAACCTATTTCTTGCTCTTCCAACTAACCAGATTACCTCCAACGAAGGTACAAAAACCAGATGTAGACTTCCTATCTTCCTTGTCATCTGCATAGCTAACATCAGAATAAGCCTCAATCTTTAAATACCCCCTTCTTTGAAACAGGAGCCCTTTTCTTGGAGCACCTTTTATATACTCTAGGATCTTTAGAGCTGACTACACATGAAACTCTATGGTAGCTTGCATAAATTAGCTTACTCTCCATACTGCATAACAAATATCTGGTCTTGTGACTATCAAATAAATGAGTTTATCGACAAGACGTTTGTATATGGTGACATTTTCAAGAAGAAGAGAAGACTCACTCCAGCATTTGTCATCTCCAACAACCATAGGAGACCGAGCAGGTTTAGCTCCAAGAAGACCCGTCTCTTTCAAGAGATCCAAAGCATACTTCAGCTGTGAAATAATAATAGAACCAGGTTTCCTAGATATCTCAATCCCCAAAAAATATTTAGGAGACCCCATATCCTTGGTAACAAAATGCTGAAGAAGATGCTTCTCTGTCATACTAATGCCTTTTCTATCATCCTCTGTAAAAATAATGTCATCCACATACACTACAAGAACAACAAGGCTAGTCGAGGTTTTGTGAATGAACACAGAGTGATCTGCAGCGCTCTGAACAAATCCAATAACAGAAATAACTTCGTTGAATTTGTTAAACCAGGCCCTCAGGCTTTGCTTAAGGCCATAGATAGCCTTCCTCAATTTACACACCTGAGACTCCCCCTGAGCAACATACATAAGAGGTTGCTCCATATAGATTGTGTTGGATCCCTAGTTGATTTGGGCTAAGTTCACTAACTTAGGATGATTTGACCCAACATGTATAGTCAGAGTCATAGTTGTGTCCTAGAGTCTAGGCCAAGAGTCACCATCACATGGATCTGCCTACAACAGCTTGTTAGAGACTCAAGCAGTTGTGTCGACACACAGAAAGGCTGTGTCGACACCCAGAGGATTTATGTCGACACAACAGAGTATCAGTCAACACAGATAATATTAGTCGACACTAGCTCAGTCGACACAAGAAGGATTTGTGTCGACACAGTTCACAGAAGCTGTTTTCAGAAGGATAAGTCAAATTCTCAGGTCGACGATTGATGTCCTCAGCTCGACGATCTTGAGATATTTCTCTGAGCTGAGCTCGGCGATCTTCGTTCTCTGGTCGACAAAATCTGGGATATTTCTTAAACTATCTAAAGTCAGGATAACTCCAAATTATTCTAAGTTCAGCTACAGACTTTGTTCGACGAACTGGATCCTGAGCTCGATGAACTTGGACCTCAACTTCACAAGAACCTTCAGTTAGAAGTTCTCAGGTCGACGAACTTTGTTCATTGGTCGACGAATTCTGGATCCCTTACTTCAACAACTATATTCATGAATTATTCTAAGTGCAGAATAGTTGCTGAACTCCAGTCGACGAAGTTACAAACTTAGCTCGACAAACTTCAGACAGAAAAGGCAAAGGTTTTGAAGCATGCAGTTCTGTTATCAGCTCAATGATCTTGGAACTCAGCTCGACGAACAAGAAGCCATCTGGTTGACGAATACAGTATCTCAACTCGATAAACTGGTAATTCAGTTCGACGGATTCTGCGAACTGTTTGATGATTCCAGACTTAGCCATTTCCAGCATTCTGTCCTCACTCAAATGCGACAATTCCTGAAAAATTAATGCTCTAACATTCTCTGAATGTATCCGTTAGAGGGAGCATTAATTACGATCTTCCTCAGGATTATCACTTGCCGATTTTCCACAAGACAGTTGGGAAATTAATCAATGCTGATTATTCTCCAGGCCGTCAGCATTAATGACTGATGCATTCAAAATTTTGAAAGATAGAGAGAAAAGGAAATACACGGATATAGATATACAAAAAAAAGAGAAAGAACAAAGGAAATCACTCAGTAGCTTAGAGTGACAAGCAGAGATCATTATTCAGTAGAAGAAGAACAATCATACGATAACAAGAATCTTCTTCTTCCTTATACTCTACAGGACTTCCAAGTACAACTACTATCAAATCAGTCAAGAAGTTCCTGCATCTCTGCTAGTCAAGAACTCAGCTTGAAGGCCTATCACCCTGCAGCAAAGCTCCAGATCTTCCCTGAACCATTCTGCATCTCAGGGGGAGCTGTTTGCTAATATCAGTCCACATAAGTCTTCTCTCTGATTGTTGACATAGAAGACATAATCAACTCTCTCACCCCCACCTCTGTAAAGGGTTGTCATCTCCCTTCAAAAGTGATTCCTGCTTGCAAGTCTCCTGATCAAAAGACTTGAGTTGGTTTTTGGGGACCTGATCAAAACCCATTGGTGTCAGGCACCTGATCAACAACCCATTGGTGTCAGGCACCTGATCAACAACCTCAGTGGATTCCTACCAGGGTGGTAGAAGAGTGGACTACCCAGATTTGGGGAACCACTATAAATTTCTTGTGTCGTCTGGTTGCCTATTTTTTTTGTTGTTCTTGCTGTGCTTGTGAATTAGGTTTACTATATGCTAACATTTCATCATTTCCTGCACTAGGACTTAATATTTTTTTAAGTATACTCTATTCACCCCCCTATAGAGTATTCTAGATCTAACTCTAATTTTCAATTGGTATCAGAGCAGGTTCCTTTGGTTGGACAAGTTAACTCTTGAACCAAAGATCCTTTGTTAGATCTACACATCACTTTATTCACACTTAACTTAGAAACACAGCCATGACACAGAGCAAAGATTATGCAAGCATCAGACCTCCAGTTTGCAACCTTAACAGGTTTGCCATCTGGAAGGCAAGAATCAAGTTGTATATGAATTCTATTGATGAAGATATTTTTGCTTCTATCTTAACAGGAGTAACTCCACCACCTGCTCCTCCTCCAAGCACTTCTACAAATATGACTGTAGTACCTCCTCCAGACTACAATGATGCACACAAGAAAGCAAAGATGGCTGATGCAAAAGCCATGAACATACTGGCACAAACCATGTCTGATGATATATTCCAGAAAGTTGCTGAGTGCACCTCAGCAAAAGCCATTTGGGATTCCCTAAACCAAATGGTGGATGGATCAGCAGATGAGAGAAAGGATAGGAGATCAAATCTTATATCCCAATATGAAAACGTTAAGAAGCAGGAAGCTGAGACAGTTTCAGAGATGTACAATAGGTTAAGCTCAATTATCAATGAGCTCAAGACCTTGGACAAGAACATCACTCTTACAGAAGTGAATGACAAGATTCTGATGTGATTTCCAAGCTCATGGGATACAGGAATCTGGCCCATCAAGGAAGCTAGATGCCTGAATGAGATTTCAACTGAATCTCTATTAGGCAAACTGAAGTCTTATGAGCAGCTGATAAAGACCAGGGAGGCAGCTGAACAAATAACACCTCCTGCAGCCAGAAGAGAACAAAATATAACCTTCAAAGCTTCAGAAGAATCAAAAACTTCGACAACAAATGAAGAGCTTATGAGTCTCTTTGCTAAGAGATTCTTCAAGATGGGTAGAAAGGACTTCAGGAGAAAGTCAGCAAAAACAAATAACAAACCAAAGTATGATAAGACACCAACTAAAGAAGTTGTGTGCTATGGATGCAGAAAGCCTGGGCACTTCCTCTCTGAGTGTCCAGAGAACCAGAAGAAGGACAAGAGAAAGGAAAAGGACTCTAGAAGACAGTACATCTGCAAACCCTCTTCCAGCAAACACAAGAGAAAGGAAAAGGGGTTTGTGCCTGAGACCTGGAGTGAGACAGAAGATGAGTCAACATCTTCAAGCTCTAGTGAAGATGAGGAAGAAGAAATAGCAAAAGAGGTTTGCCTCATGGCAATTGATGCCTCAAGAAGTCATTCAGAAGATGAAGATTCAGACAATGAGGAAGCTTCTGAATCAGAAGCTGATCAGGTATTATCATCTTTTGATTATAACTCTGACTCTTTTAAATCAGATTTCAAAATTATGTGTTTAGACTTGATACATTCTGAAAAGGAAATGAAAACTCTTAGGGAGAAACTAGAAACTTTAGAAAATGTTCACTCTGAAAACGTTACGCTAAAAGATGAACTAAACTTAGCAAATGAAAAAATAATTTCACTAAAAACTGAGCTTTGTGAGGCCAAACAACTTGAGGAAACTCTCAATGGGAGAAGCCTCAAGCTGATGGATATCACAAGGACTATCAATGCCAGACCTAATGGCAAGCAGGGCTTGGGTGCTCCATCAGGTTTGGTCCCCATTCTCAGGAAGAACATTTTATTAACCTCAATAAAATTTGTGTCTGCTAAAGGGAAAGAAAATGTATATAATGAACTACCAGTAGAAAAGATCCCTAAGACAGTAGGACAGAAAACCAAGAACCAGAAAGCACCTAATAAAAACAAAGTTCAGCAATTTTCGTCGAACTCAGATCGACGAAATGGGGCCAGTTCGTCGAACCCAAATCGACGAACTCTGAACGCAAACTATAGTTATATTTATTCGTCTAACTGCGATCGACGAACATTGCATGGTTCATCGAACAGAGGTCGACGAACGTGGGGCACAAAGAATGAACATGTTCATTCTCCGGGCAGATATCGACGATCTTAACCCAATTCGTCGAACTCTGGTCGATGAACTTACATAAATTCATCGAACCCAGGAATACTTCACCAAAACCATAATTCCAACAAAAACTTAAATACTTCTAAGAAACCATTTAATCCCCTAGCTGACTGGATCATACCACTTAGGAAATATCACCCCCTGGGATACAAATCTCAACCTGAATTTTCTGTTTTCTCTAGTTTTTCTTATCAGCCATACAAAGGGCCCAAGGTAACCTGGGTCAAAAATCATTAACTGTTTGTATTGCAGGTGAAAAATTGTCCAGGGGTAAATCGAACTTGGTACCTGGACAGTGGCTGCTCCAAACATATGACTGGCAGCAAGGACATCTTATTCAACTACAAGCCCAAACTGGGGCCAAAGGTTATCTTTGGTGACTCCAAATGTGGACAGTCAGAAGGATTTGGAGAAGTAAGAATAGGAGCTGTCACATTCAAAAAGGTGACATATGTAAGTGGACTCAAGCATAACCTCATCTCTATAAGTTAGTTATGTGATGATGGTTATCAGGTATACTTTAATCCATCCACTTGTTCTATTATTGGTAAAAATAACCAAACTGTTTTAACTGGAAGTAGACAAGGCAACATTTACTTAGTAAACTTTCTTTCTGCCAAAACTGATATCTGTTTGCTAAATTTAACTAGTACTCAGAATGATTTATGACACAAAAGACTAGGACATGTAAATCTGAAAAACATTGCTAGGTTATCTAAGCACAACCTTGTTAGAGGTCTACCTTCTGGTCCCTACAAGAAGGAAGGTCTTTGCAGGGCTTGTCAATTAGGCAAGAAAACTAAAACTAGTTTTAAATCAGTTAATCAGAGTGATTCGCCTAGGATTTTGTACTTGCTACACTTGGATCTCTTTGGACCCATTGTTGTACAAAGCCTATGAGGGAAATCCTACACTTTAGTTATAGTGGATGACTTCTCCAGGTTCAGTTGGGTATTCTTTCTGAGATCAAAGTCAGATACATTCAAGGTTCTTATAGATTTTCTCAGGACCATACAGATTGAGTTCTCTACTCATGTTGCATTGATCAGAAGTGATCATGACACAGAGTTTGAGTCTCTTCTTATGCATGAGTTCTGTGAGAAGGAAGGTATCAGACATTGCTTCTCAGCTCCAAGAACTCCCCAACAAAATGGGGTAGCTGAAAGGAAAAATAGGACACTCATTGAAGCTGCAGGTACATTGCTTGCAGATGCTTACATGCCCCTCACCTTTTGGGCAGAGGCTGTAAGCACAGCAAATTATGTCCTGAACAGGAGTCTTATTCACAAATTAAAGAACAAGACTCCCTATGAATTACTCAAGGGGAAGAAACCTAAAATAAACTATTTTAAAGTGTTTGGTTGTACTTGTTACATACACAATAACAACAAAAAATACATTAGAAAGTTTGAGGATAAGGCTGAAGAGGGAGTTTTTCTAGGATACTCCCAAGTAAGCAAGACCTATAGGGTGTTTAATAAATCAACATTAAAAATCGAAGAATCTATTCATGTTTTCTTTGATGAGACTAATATGTATTGCAAGGAGAAGGAAACTTCTACCAATAGCACCTTGCAGGTACACCACTTGTGTGAGACCTTGGATGGACTAAACATCACCCAAGAGGTTCCAACTCATCCCTCTCCACAAGCCATTGAAGAAAGTGAAGAGGAAGAAGGTGATGCAAATGAATCTCTACCAACAACAAATGCAATTCCACAAGAGGAATCACTACCAAATATTATTGAACAACCAACTCCACTCACTGAATTTGTCACACTTAGGGATCACCCCAGATCTCAAGTAATTGGAGACATATCAGTAGGTGTACAGACAAGGTATCAACTCAACCATGATGTGATGCATGTCTGTTTTCTCTCCCAAATTGAGCCTCAATCCATAACTGATGCTGAGCAAGATCCCCATTGGATTCTTGCAATGCAAGAGGAACTAAATCAATTTGAGAGATGTAGAGTTTGGGACTTGGTTCCAAGGCCTAAAGGCTATCCAGTGATTGGAACTAAGTGGGTTTTTAGGAATAAGCTTGATGCCTAAGGTGTGATTGTGAGGAATACGACTAGGCTTGTTGCTCAGGAATATAGGCAAGAAGAAGAGATTGATTATGATCAAACCTTTGCACCTGTGGCAAGGTTGGAAGCCATAAGAATATTCCTTGCCTATGCAGCATTCAAGAGATTCAAGGTTTTCCAAATGGATGTAAAGAGTGCTTTTCTAAATGGAGTACTACAAGAAGAGGTTTATGTAGAACAACCTCCATGTCTTATTTCTTCAACTTATCCCTCTCATGTTTTTAAACTGCATAAAGCTCTTTATGGTCTAAAGCAAGCTCCAAGAGCTTGGTATGAGACCTTAGCTAGCTTTCTATTAGAGCATCAATTTACAAGAGAAACTATAGATAAAACTTTTTTTCACTAGACATCATAAGGACCAAATCTTATTAGTGCAAATATATGTAGATGACATTATATTTGGCTCTACAGATTCAAAATTATGCAAGAGTTTTTCTGACCTCATGCATTCCAAATTTGAAATGAGTACCATGGGAGAACTTTCCTACTTTCTTGGACTCCAAGTGAAGCAGCTCCCTGATGACATCTTCATCTCTCAAGAAAATATGCTAAAGAACTTCTAAAGAAGTTTGGGATGACTGATGCCTCAACCAAGAAAACTCCCATGACTACCAATGCTGTTGTGGACTCTGATGCACCAGGGAAACCTGTGGATCAGAAACTTTATAGGGGTATTAGTGGGTCCCTATTATACCTCACAGCAAGTAGGCCAGATATTATGTTTGCCACATGTCTTTGTACTAGGTTCTAGGTGAACCATAAAGAATCTCATCTAATTTTATTAAAAAGGATTTTAAGATATATAAAGAGTTATCCTAATCTAGGCCTATGATATCCTGTTGAATCAGAATTTGAGTTAACTAGATACTTTGATGCTGATTTTGCTGGATGCAGGGTAGATAGAAAAAGTACTTCAGGAACTTGCCAGTTCTTGGGTATGAGATTAGTATCATGGTTTTGTAAAAAGCAAACATCAGTGTCAACTTCAACTGCTGAAGCAGAATATATTGCAGCAGGCATCTGTTGTTCACAGATGCTTTGGATACAAAATCAGCTTCTAGATTATGGGTTCAATTTAAATAATTCAACACTACTTTGTGATAATACAAGTGCTATAGTCATAGCCCAGAATCCAGTTCACCATAATAGGACAAAACATATTGATATAAGACATCATTTCATTAGAGAGTGTGTAGACAAAAAGAAAATCAATCTTGTCTATATTTACACTGATTTACAAAGGGCTGATATATTCACCAAACCTCTGGATGCGAGAAATCATATGTTTTTTGTAAATCAGCTTGGCATGATCAATGGAGAAGATTTTATTTGATTTCTATCTGCACTCGACGAATTTTCCAAAGTTCGTCGAACGGAGTTCGACAAACCAGGGAAGGTTTGCGAGATATTCGTCAAACGGAGTTCGCCGAATTCTCTGTGTGAAATAATTTTCGTCGCCCGGAGATCGACGAACTTGCTTCAGAAGATATTCATTGACCGGAGTTCGACGAATTGTCTTCAAGTCTTCTGGGTGAGATCTATGAATTATTTATTACTAAATCATTTCGTCGAACTCAGTTCGAAGAACTATTTTTGTTTTCGTGGAGCGTAGTTTGTCGATTCATATTCTGGAAAACCCTATATCTAGGTTTTCTTCGACCTCCGTCCCGCGCTTTCTATTCTCTTGCACTTGATCGTCGTTTCTCTCTTTTGCAGGTGATTTCATGGCGATTCCAGCGGGAGCTTTGGCTGCGATGAAGTTCGATACTGCATTTGATGTGGACTTTAACTCATTTCAACATTCAGATCCCATCTTTCTATATATTCTGGAACTTCTTGAAGATCAACAACTTAAACCCCTGATGACTAGACGGATCAAGCTGCACAACACCGAAATCAGGAAATGGGTCTACACTCTATCGCAAATAGAAGAGAATATCATGACGGGCACCATCGCGGGTAACTCCATCTCCCTAACTCCCGCCAACTTAACTGAAATCTTTGGATTAAGAAATGGAGAAAAGGAACTCGAGATTGAAGTAGAGGAATCGGATATGATGCTAAGCCTCATGGAGTATACTGGAGATAATCCTAATAAGCTTTTGAAGAAACACCTATCTGCTCCCTATAAGTTTTTAGCAGACTTAGTTGACAAAGTATTACTTGGGAAACACACTGCCCATGACTATATCACCAAACAACAGTTTCTGGTTATGTGTTCCATTATAAACAAGAAACCAATAAATTGGGCACAGTTTTTGTTTGATCTGATAAAGAAGAAAAACACCAAGAAGGAAGTTTGTTTTGGAAGAATACTAGGAATATTTCTACAGGAAAAAGCTGCAGAATCACTGGTCTCCCAGACCATCTTTATCAATGCCAGTAAAAGGCTAACATGTGCCTTATTTGGTAGGTGGGAGAGGACCATCACTAAGCCCTCTAAGGCTTCCACCTCTTCCACCACAGCTTCTAAAGGCACACGGGCAGTTAAGGCCACTCCCCACCCCGCTAGAGCGAGCATTCCCTCCACATCTTCTCTTCCAGCCCTTCTTTCCACACTCCCACCTTCATCTCAACATGCTCCATCTTTACCAGTTGACATCACTGACATCCTGTAACACCCCAAAACTCAAAATAGCGAAGGGGGGGACGTTTTGGGCCAGTTTGGGTTCTGGCAGAAGGCACACGGCCTGGGACACGGGCGTGTCCCAGGGCATGTCAAGCGTGTGTCGACACTTAGCCGCGAAGTCGTCGAGTTATACTCGATGATTCGTCGAGAATGGGCACACGGCCTGCGACACGGGCGTGTCGCAGGGCGTGTCGACCCGTGTCGACACTTAGCCGTGAAGTCGTCGAGTTATACTCGATGATTCGTCGAGAATGGGCACACGGCCTGCGACACGGGCGTGTCGCAGGGCGTGTCGACCCGTGTCGACGATCGTCCCGGGGAGTCGTCGAGATTCACTCGACGTTCGTCGAGACAAGGCACACGGCCTAGGACACGGGCGTGTCCAAGGCCGTGTCATCGAGTCGCCGATCTTCCCTCGACGAAATGTCCCGTGTACACGGCCTGCGGCCCAGGCGTGTCAAGGTGACACGGGCAAGGACATGGGCGTGTCCTAGAACCCGTGCAGTGCTCAGGTTGAAAATGGGGGAAAATCATGGGGTACACGGCCGGCTACACGGCCGTGTCAGCTGGAACACGGGCGTGTCAGCTCGAACACGGGCGTGTTCGATACCCGTGTGAGGTTCGAGGAGATTCGATTTTGACGGCGAATGCGGCACACGGCCCTGGACACGGGCGTGTGCCAGGCCGTGTTCGGCCCAGATTGGGCATTTCAGCCCCGAATCAAAGCCGCTCGTTTTCTTAGGTTGAGATCCAACGGCTGGGGGTTGTTCCTGAGAGGATATACCCGTGAGTTGACTTGGAAATCCATCATTTTCTTACCTTATCATCTCTCCAAGTCCTTGGAGAAAGAGGAGAGCCATTGGAGGAAGAAGAACTAGATCCCGCCATTGGAGGAGCTTCGGAGCTCCGAATCGCGAGCCGACTCCGGATCCACGGAGGCAACACAAGTGCGGTGATTTCTATCCGATTACTTTTCGATGGCGCCAAAGAGGAACTCAAGGGTAACGATCCTCATCTTGAGCATGAATAGCTCTCTTTCTTAGCATAGGAAGCCTGCTCTCGCGAGTTTGCGAAGAGTTGGAGGCGTTCCTTCGGGTAGATATGTAAAGTCCCCGTTGTTTAGAGTCCGTATGCGAGAACGGACATAGGCATGATGTGTGAAGCCTACCCGGACATGTTAGTCTGGATCGGTGATGTTGCATTGCATAAGGCCGGAGAAGACTCCGTGCTATTGGTTGTTTTCGGGTTTTCTACGCGGTAGATTGCAGCAGGGAGCCTTGGGGACTAACCCAAAGGTGCACCCGGAAAACTGGGCGGATACGAGATCTTGCCAACTTGGTGGCCTGAGAGCCAACTCGAACATAACTGAGTTATGTGACTTGCGGTAGAATGGGACTCGGTGAAAGTTTGACCCGCGCAAATGGCTTAAATTGTCGTTGCGAAGTGAGCACGGGTTAGATGGAGCTGTACCCGCTTTATGTCGTTCGGTTAGAGAGACCTAAGGTTACGTGGCACTCGTCGTTGGCATAGATGTGAGTCTTCGGCGGTCAATGGCTTAAATTGACGTGACCCATGCCATGAAGACAAATTGCTCATAGGTTTGGCCGTCTAAGTGGCGGTGGTGAGTCCGGAATGTTAATGGCTTTAATTGACGTGACATCGACCGGTTCACCGAGAATGTGCCCTGAGTGCACGGGGCGTGCGGCCATACGAGCCAACGTCTGTGATGAAATGGCTATGGTTATATACATTGCTCGCTTATGCTAATGAAATGCAGGGAAGGAGCATTGTCGCCCCGAGTTGGGGGCGGGATCGTTATAATTTGGTCAGCATTGCTGACCGTTACCTTGTTTTACCACCGTGCGGTGGTTTGTTGCTTGCAGGTGCAGCTGGACCAAGCGGTCAATAGCGGGCTAAAGCCCTTTTTGCGAAGCTGGCCCTCGAAGGCCCAAGTAGAAGTGTTTACTGCTTTATTCATGTATGACCGGCCTGCGTGCCGTGGTTTGTAAAACATGTAATTTTCAAGTGAAACACTTTGTAAGGCCTTAAGGCCGGTTTTGGGTATTTTGTATAACATTCCTAAATTGTACTAGTGGACATTCGTGCTTGATGCTGGGTTCTTGTTTACAACTCTTATAAACTGCTTCCGCTAGAATGCTCTGTGTAGGACGTTGAGATTGGTTGGATGGTTTCCATACGTAACCACCCGGTCTGTCTGTGGTATATGGCGTCGGGCCCCGGCCGGACCTACTGCTATATGCTATGCGACGGATAGGGGGTGTTACACATCCCCTCTCCCCCTCTTCAAGAACATCACCCAACCACACCTCATGATTCCCCTCATGACACATACATTCCCCCACCACCTCAATCCCCTCTTCCCCCACATCTTTCTTCCATACCATCTTATCATCTCTCACCAGACACAATCCTGCAAGATGCCACCCATCCATCCCTATCATCATCCATCATCCCTCCAAGTGTTCCAATACCTGCTGCTCCACTTTCTACCCCTACCATAGTTGCCACTTCCACACCTTCTACACCAACCTCTCCCACAATATCATTGGATCCCTCTACCATATCATCTATCATCTCCATCATCACTCCCCTTCTTAAATCCCTTATAGCAGAGGTTATTGAAAGATATGGTACCTAAACACCTAGAGGAGGGGGGGGGGGGGGGTGAATAGGTGACCTAATCCTTTTCTAACTTTATTGGCAGCAATCAGTTATATCACAGCAATCTAACTAGTTTATCACAGCAAACACAGCATACACAGCAACAATTTCAGCACAGTACATCACACAGTGATTTATAGTGGTTCCCCAAGATATGGGTACATCCACTTTCCCCCTTCGCCTATCTAGCAGTGTACTAGATTCGGCCAAACTCCTGCACTGTCTCAGAACCCAAATTGGTTCCTACACCTCAGGCCCAAAGCCTTACAACTCAGCTTTATCCCAAAGCCTACACTCAGCCAATCAAGGCCTACACTCAGCCAATCCAAGGCCTACACTCAACCAACCAAGGCCTACACTCAGAGATCTCAATCTCCTACACTCAGGCTAAATGCCCTACACTCAGCCTTTATAATTTTAGGCTTACAAATCACTCAGATCCAATGGATCCTACAAGTTAAAAAGATATTACAAATGATAACTCTACAACTCAGAATAATAAGAGAGGAGTTGAGAGATTCTTGATGAGTTCTTGGAAGAACTCAGCTGGATCCAATCTGACTTAGCTTTCTTCAAAGCTTCTTGAGTAGAACTGAATAAGACTGAATCCTCTGCAGTTGTTCCTTGACCTCTGCTACTTAAGAATCAGAATTGAATCTGAATCCTTCTTCTCAGCCTAGTTCCAGAGGCTGATTTCTTGGATGGAGCCCTCTCTCTCCAACTTCTTAGATCTGCACTTGGACTGCAAGATCTTCTAGTATTGATACTCTGTGTACCACTTTTCTGATTACTTGAATAATCTGTTCCACTTGTTAATCACTTGATCAACTCTTTCAACAACCACACCAACAACAGTTTCTGTAAACTGTGGATGCCTATTTATAGGCCTTCTTAATGGTAACCGGCTGGTCCGGTTCATAACTGACTTCTGACATCTCTGACAGTTGCTGTAGACCGGCTGGATCGGCAGCTGTCATGTCAACCAGTCACTTCTTGAAAATCTCTAACAGTTTGTAAGTGTCGAGACTTTCTGTCTTTAAGTGTCGACACTTATAGTCCAAGTGTCGACACATGTTGTGTAAGTGTCGACACAAGTCTACAAGGTGTCGACACAACTCCTTGTATGTCTCGACACAGATTCTTCTGCATGTGTCGACACTGAAATTGAGTGTCGACACAAGTACTTGTTCTTCTAGCTTTTGCTGAATTCTTCTATGTGTCGACACATCTCCTTTGTGTCGAATCTGTTAAGTGTCGACACTGCTTCTTGGTGTCGACACATAGTCTTCTATGTTGAATCTTGCTGAGTGTCGACACAGCTCCTTGTGTCGACACACCTTCTTATTGTTGAGACTTCAGCTGAGTGTCGACACATTCCCATAGTGTCGACACTTGTACTTAGAATAATTTGTTGTTATTTCTGTTCTTTGCTAAGTGTCGACACAGCTCCATGTGTCGACACTTTCTTCAAGTGTTGAGTCTTCAGCTGTGTGTCGACACATTGTTCTGGGTGTCGACACATACTTCAAATGTTGACTCTTCTGTTGAGTGTCGACACATTGTGTTGAGTGTCGACACTTACTTCAAATGCTGACCCTTCTGCATAGTGTCGACACATTGTGTTGAGTGTCGACACTTGTACTTAGACTCTGCAGACTTTTGCTGAGTGTCGACACAGCTCCAAATGTCGACACTTTCTGGTGTAGACACAGCTTCACTGGGTATCGACACAGCTCCTTGTGTCGACACTTTCTGTCTGCACTTTTCTTCACTGAGTGTCGACACAGCTCCAAGTGTCGACACTTTCTGTCTGGTGTCGACTCTGCATCCCAGGTGTCGACACAATGACTCCAAGTGTCGACACTGCTTGTCTGGGTGTCGACACAAGCTTTCTTAAGTGTCGACACTTTCCCTCTGGGTGTCTACACATGGACTTAGAAACTTTTTGCTTCAGTCCAGTACTTTCTTAACCTGCACAAGTAACTCAAACATACATCAAATACATTATGATGCATATCATTGAGTTGGGTGAGGCTTCTTCAAATCAGGTACATTTGACCAATGTACCCAACAGTTATTACACCTCTTGCTACCACCATCTCATATTTATCTGCCCAACTATCTACTCTTACTGCTGCCCCATATTCAGCAAGGGGCCTGGCCTCAGCTCCCACTGACAGCAGGCATGAGGAGATGTCTGATGATGAAGCAGCAACTTCAGCTTCAGAGTCTTCAGCTCCAGCTCTAGCAGATGCTCCAGCTTCACCAGCAGCATATACAGAATGTATAGATAAAGATTTGAGTGATTTTATTGATACTGATATGGATATTGATGAGACTGTTGGTGATTTCATTCTTAATCCCACAGTTAACTTAGAAGATTTGCTGAAAACTTTTGATACTGTACATATGCATCTTCTTCCAGCAAAATTCACTAAGCCACATTTGGCTATTGTTCCTTATACATCTCCTGTCAGTCCAGCAGTTGCTAAGCAACTTTGGGACAGCTTTGTACTTCTAGACTCTGCAGTCATTCCATCCCCTCCAGAAGCTATCTCAGCACCAACCTTTGTGATGGATGACTCTCCCATGCTAGATCTAGATGCATTGATCTTGGCTGACATTGCAGAAGAAAATAAGGCAGTAGCTGAAAGCTCTGTCCCAGTTACTTCTGACTTTTGTATAGATTCTTCTCCAACTCCTGCTGAAACTCCAGCCTTTGAAACTTCTGCTCCTACTACAGAAAGGACTGCTACTTATGCTAAAGCCTTGAAAGCATTGGATGCTATATATGATAACCCTCATGGTTCTGACAGTGATGATGATGATGAAGATGAGGATGAAGATTTAGATGAGGAGGATACAAAGAAGAAGAGGAAACAGGTATCCAAGAAAAGAAAAGCTCCTCCTCCTGCTCCTAAGCCTAATCCAGCAAATGACACTCCCTATTACATTCTGCAAAAGATAACACCATACAAAGGGATGCCAGCTTGGATGTGGCTGTCCAGTAATGAACAAAAGGAGAGCAAGAGAAGCAGAAGATACACTCCTTCTCCAGTTCAGAGATATAGAAAAAATCCACCACCTCCTCCTCCTCCTCCTGCAGCTGGTGCTTCTGGATCCAGTTCTTAGAGATCTCTCTTTATTCAAACTTATCAGAGACATCAAGGGAGATCTTCTAGAAGCAGTCAGCAAAGACATCACTCTTTAGGAAGTCAACACCAGCAACATCAACAGCAGCAACATCAACAGCAGCAACATCAGCAGCAACATCAGCAGCAACAACAAGCTCTCTCTGCAGAACAAAAAGATGATAGTCCCAACAGGCCATACTCACCTCCTGTTCCTTTTAAAGATCCAGAAACAGCCAGCACAGCTAGAATGGCCAGGTTCCAGGAACTTATTGGTCTCTCTATGATCAACAAAGCAAGAGCTGAAGGCAAGGATATCTCAGGATATTCCACTATGTCTAAGTACAGAAAAGAAAAACTCAAGATATATAATAAGGCAAACAAATTCTTCAATGTTGATGACTACATGAAGATGCACCCAAAAGCAGTTGTCCCCAGGGCTACATCTTTGAAGATTATAGGAGCTGCTGACATGACAATATCCAAGGTGGAAGCTTCAGATCCTAAAAGAGAGAGGTTATGTTTACTACGCCAGGAGAAAAGACCAAAGAAGACAAGCCCACAAATAAGAAACAAAAGAAATAATCTTTACATTGCTTCAATTTTTTTTTCTTTCTCTGCATTAGCTTTAAAACTGATTTGTTTGTTTAAAACAAAGCTCATGTACATATATATCTGATACATGTGTTAGGAATCTCTGTCAGATATACCTTTTTCCTGCTTTGTTTATTCTTATGTTTTTATTTTGAGTCTATTAGTGACCTTACCCAAATAGGGGGAGATTGTTGGATCCCTAGTTGATTTGGGCTAGGTTCACTAACTTAGGATGATTTGACCCAACATGTATAGTCAGGTTCATAGTTGTGTCCTAGAGTCTAGGCCAAGAGTCAACATTACATGGATCTGCCTACAACAGCTTGTTAGAGACTCAAGCAGTTGTGTCGACACACAGAAAGGCTGTGTCGACACCCAGAGGATTTGTGTCGACACAACATGTAACACCCCCCTATCCGTCGCATAGCATATAGCAGTAGGTCCGGACGGGGCCCGACGCCATATACCACAGACAGACCGGGTGGTTACGTATGGAAACCATCCAACCAATCTCAACGTCCTACACAGAGCATTCTAGCGGAAGCAGTTTATATAAGTTGTAAACAAGAACCCAGCATAAGAGCACGAATGTCCACTAATACCCAACATTTAGGAATGTATACAAAATACCCAAAAATCGGCCTTAAGGCCTTACAGAGTGTTCCACTTGTTTAATACATGATTTACAAACCTCGGCACGCAGGCCGATCATACATGAATAAAACAGAAAAACATTTCCACTTGAGCCTTCGAGGGCCAGCTTCGCAAAAAGGGCTTTAGCCCGCTACTGACCGCTTGGTCCAGCTGCACCTGCAAGCAACACACCACCGCACGGTGGCAAACAAGGCAACGGTCAGCAATGCTGACCAAATTATAACGATCCCGCCCCCAACTCGGGGCGGCGATGCTCCTTCCCTGCATTTCATTAGCACAAGCGAGCAATGCATATAACCATAGCCATTTCAACACAGACGTTGGCTCGTACGACCACACGTCCCGTGCACTCAGGGCACATTTTCGGTGAACCGGTCGATGTTACGTCAATTAAAGCCATTAACATTCCGGACTCACCACCGCCACTTAGACGGCCATTCCTATGAGCAATTCGTCTTCCTGGCATTGGTCACGTCAATTTAAGCCATTGACCGCCGAAGACTCACATCTATGCCAACGGCGAGTGCCATGTAACTTTAGGTCTCTCTAACCCGAACGACATAAAGCGGGTACGGCTCCATCTAACCCGTGCTCACATCACAACGGCAATTTAAGCCATTTGCGCGGGTCAGACTTTCACCGAGTCCCATTCTACCGCAAGACACATAACCCCGTTATGTTCAAGTTGGCTCTCAGGCCACCAAGTTGGCAAGATCTCGTATCCGCCCAGTTTTCCGGGTGCACCTTTGGGTTAGTCCCCAAGGCTCCCTGCTGCAATCTACCGCGTAGAAAACCCGAAAACACCCAATAGCACGGAGTCTTCTCCGGCCTTATGCAATGCAACATCACCGATCCGGACTAACATGTCCGGGTAGGCTTCAACCAAAATGCCTATGTCCGTTCTCGCATACGGACTCTAAACAACGGGGACTTTACATATCTACCCGAAGGAACGCCTCCAACTCTCCGCAAACTCGCGAGAGCGGGCTTCCTATGCTAAGAAAAGGAGCGATTCATGCTCAAGATGAGGATCGTTACCCTTGCGTTCCTCTTTGGCGCCATCGGAAAGTAATCGGATGGAAATGACCGCACTAGCGTTGCCTCCGCGGATCCGGAGTCGGCTTGCGATTCGGAGCTCCGAAGCTCCTCCAATGGCGGATCTAGCTCCTCTTCCTCTTGCCTTAGCTCTTCTTTCTCCAAGGGTTTGTAGAGATGAAAAGGTAAGAAAAATGATGGATTTCAAGTCAACTCCCGGGTATATCCTCCCAGGAACAACCCCCAGCCATTGGATCTTCAATCAAGGAAACGAACGGCTTTGATTCGGGGCTGAAATGCCCAATCTGGACCGAACACGGCCTGGCACACGCCCGTGTCTAGGGCCGTGTGCCGCATTCGCCGTCAAAATCGAATCTCCTGGACACGCACACGGGTATCGAACACGCCCGTGTTCGAGCTGACACACCCGTGTTCCAGCTGACACGGCCGTGTACCCCATGATTTTCCCCCGTTTCCAACCCGAGCACTGCATGGGTTCTAGGACACGCCCGTGTCCTTGCCCGTGTCACTTTGACACGCCTGGGCCCCCAGGCCGTGTACACGGGACATTTCGTCGAGTGGAGATCGACGACTCGATGACACGGCCTTGGACACGCCCGTGTCCTAGGCCGTGTGCCTTGACTCGACGATCGTCGAGTGAATCTCGACGATTTCACCTTGACGATCGTCGACACGGGTCGACACGCCCTGCGACACGCCCGTGTCGCAGGCCGTGTGCCCATTCTCGACGAATCGTCGAGTATAACTCGACGATTTCACGGCTAAGTGTCGACACGGGTCGACACGCCCTGCGACACGCCCGTGTCGCAGGCCGTGTGCCCATTCTCGACGAATCGTCGAGAATAACTCGACGACTTCGCGGCTAAGTGTCGACACACGCTTGACACGCCCTGGGACACGCCCGTGTCCCAGGCCATGTGCTTTCAGCCAGAAACCAAAACTGGCCCAAAACGTCCCCCTTTGCTCCTATGAGTTTCGGGGCGTTACAACTCTCCCCCTCTTAAAAGAATTTCGCCCACGAAATTACATAAAGGAAAGATATACAAAAACAACATTTGTACCTGAGCGGAACAACTCCGGATACTCATCAAGCATAGTCTGCTCTCGCTCCCAAGAGAGCTCCTCACGACCGCAATTGTCCCACCGAACTTTGACCATCCTGATCTCTTTATTGCGTAGCCGCTTGACCTCCGAGTCCTCAATCCGCACGGGCTTGACCTTTGTCGTTAGCCCACTATCCACCGGCACTTGATCGACCGCGATCACTTGCGTAGGCTCTTGCACCGCCTTTCGAAGCACCGAAATGTGGAACACATCGTGTAAACCACTTAGCTCCACCGAAAGCTTCAACCTATAGGCCGCTTCTCCAACTCGCTCCAGAACCTCAAACGGTCCAAGGTACCTCGGGCTTAGCTTTTTCAACCGTCGCACCCGCGAGACACCCTTGAACGGCTTGATCTTTAGGTACACATAATCACCCACAGCGAACTCCACGTTCCTGTGCTTGGCATTATAGTACTTTGCTTGCCGGTCCTGAGCAATGAGTAACCTCTCCCGAATGGTTCTCACCAAAGAAGTAGCATCATCCACTTCCGATCGCTTATACAACTTCGACTCGCCCGTTTCTAACCAAGACAACGGCGTGCGACATCTTCTACCATATAGGGCCTCGAAAGGCGCCATCTGAATACTTGCTTGGTAGCTATTGTTGTATGCGAACTCCACCAAATAAAGGTGGTCCTCCCATTGCTTTCCAAAGTCCAAGACACACATGCGAAGCATGTCTTCCATGGTTCTATTGACCCTCTCGGTCTGCCCATCCGTTTGCGGGTGAAAGGTTGTGCTAAACTTCAGCTTTGTTCCCAACATTTGCTGCACCAGCCTCCAATCATTGGACGTGAACCGCCCATCACGGTCACTCACGATGCTGCGAGGCACACCATGAAGCCGTACTATATTATCTACATAAAGCTTTGCCAGCTTCTCCACCGGATCATCCTTCCTATGCGGAATAAAATGCGACACCTTCGTTAATCGATCCACGACCACCCAGATGGCGTCGTTCCCCTTTTGCGACCTTGGCAAACCGTGCACAAAGTCCATAGAGATGTCGTCAAATTTCCACTCCGGAATAGGCAAGGACTTAAGAAATCCTCCCGGCTTTTGGCATTCCGCCTTTACTAAGGCGCAGGTTTGGCACTTCGCTACATATAGCGCCACATCCTTTTTCAAACCTGGCCACCAAAATAGATTCTTTACATCACGGTACATTTTCGTGCTCCCCGGGTGAATCGAGTACTTGGTATGGTGCGCCTCGTACAACAACTCCACCCGTAAATTGCCCACATTTGGGATGCACAAACGACCGTCTTTCCACAGCAATCCGTCCTCCACAACGAATTGGGAATTTGACCCATCCAGAGCCTCTATCATGAACTGCTTCATTTGAGCATCCATAACCAAAGCCTGCCGAATCCGATCAGCCAGGTCATATTGGACTTCAGTCCAATTCAGCACTGCTTCAGCACTAGATTGTCTATCCACACAAACAATCTCCAACGCCTCCAGCTCCTGCACCAACCGCTCATCATGCACTGATAGCCAATTCGCTTGAGCTGGGGCTCGGTGACTCAACGCATCCGCAACCGCATTCCCTTTGCCAGGCACGTAGTGGATCTTGAATGTATAGTCCCCCAGGAACTCCATCCACCTACGCTGCCGCATATTCAGATCTTTCTGATCAATCAAATACTTTAGGCTCTTGTGATCGGTGTAGATGTCAATCTTCACACCGTACAAATAATGTCTCCACAGCTTCAAGGCAAAAATCACGGCCGCTAACTCCAAGTCATGGACCGGATAATTCCTCTCGTGCACTTTTAGCTGTCTCGAGCCATAAGCTATCACGCTTCCGTGCTGCAGTAGCACGCAACCCAAACCGCTGCCCGAAGCATTGCTATATATCTCATAGCCTTCGGTCCCAACCGGCGAACTCAGCACAGGCGTCGTGGTCAACCGACACTTCAGTTCCTCAAAAGCTCGCGCGCACTCCGGCGTCCAAACGAACTTATGCTCCTTCCTCGTCAACGTAGTGAGAGGTAGCGCTATCCGCGAGAAGTTCTCTACGAAGCGCATATAATAACCGGCAAGCCCCAAAAAGCTCCGGACTTCCGCTACCGTAGCAAGCTCAGGCCACTCCCGTATCGCAACAATCTTCGCCGGATCCACCGCAATACCCTCTCCACTCACGATATGCCCGAGGAACGCCACTGAGGATAGCCAAAACTCGCACTTCGAGAACTTGGCATACAACTGGTTTCTCCTTAGCGTCTCCAACACCAAATGAAGATGCTTGAAGTGATCTTCCTCACTTTGCGAGTACACCAAAATATCGTCGATGAAGACGATCACAAAATGGTCCAAGTACTCCCTGAACGTCCTGTTCATCAAATCCATGAATACTGACGGCGCATTAGTTAGCCCAAACGGCATGACCGTAAACTCATAATGCCCGTATCTCGTACTAAACGCTGTCTTCGGGATATCACTCTCCCTTATCCGCAGCTGATAGTACCCAGACTTGAGATCTAACTTCGAGTATACCGTCGACCCGACTAACTGATCAAAGAGATCATCAATCCTAGGGATCGGGTACTTATTCTTCTCAGTCAGCTTGTTTAGCTCCCGATAATCAATACATAATCTCAAGCTTCCGTCCTTCTTCTTAACAAAGAGGACAGGTGCGCTCCAAGGCGAAGAACTCGGGTGCACATACCCTTGCTCCAACAACTCTTGCAGTTGAACTTTCAGCTCCGCCATTTCCTTAGGCGCTAGCCGATACGGAGATCGTGACACAGGCTTTGCACCTGGCACTAGCTCGATAGTAAAATCTATCTCCCGTTGAGGCGGGGCTCCAGGAAGATCTGTGGGGAACACATCAGGGTATTCTGATACCACTGAAATACAATCCAAAGCAGGCTTCGGCTTTGCAACCTCCACTAGTGTAAAGAACAGTTCTGCTCCAGCACGAACCGCCTTCACCACCTGAAGAGCAGACATCAACGTCTTGCTCGAACCCTTTAAGCCCGTAAACGTCGTCTCACGACTCGCTCCCAGCTTAACTTCCTTGCTACTGCAATCTATATGGGCCTGCTGCTCCGAGAGCCAGTCCATGCCAAATATGACGTCGAACTCCATTAACGGCAGTAAAGACGCCCGCAGGTCGAACTCCTGCTCTCCAATACGAATCTTAACATCGCAGATCCTAACCGCTCGCATCGAACACCCATTGGGCAACAACACATCCAACTTATCCTTCGCCATCGAAGAAGGGACTCCGATGCGTGATATAAATCCTTCGGACAAGAAGGAGTGTGAAGCTCCCGTATCGAAGAGTGCTCGTGCCGGATTTTCACAAATCAAAACAAATCCTAAACAAGCAGTGGTAAGGTAACATGTGCATAACAAGCATATAAAGAAATTGACTTGCTATAAATTAAACCGTACCTGTCACCACATCGGCTTGTTTAATGGCCTCCTGTTGGACAAGATTGTAGACCCTTGGTTGGGCCGGAGCATAGTGGGATGCGGTCGACTCCACCGCCTTTCCCTTCTCTTCGTAGGTAGCTCCTGGCCTCCTCTCGGACTTAGGACGTCCGCTCCAACAGTCACGGGCGAAATGCCCCGTCTTTCCACACGTAAAGCACGCACCCGGGGTCCGACCCGTAGTCGCCCCAGAAGCGCCAGAAGGAGCTGGACCCGAAGTCCTATGCTTCTTGAAAGCCCTCCGATAGCCGGACTTTGAAGTAGTCGGCACTCTGAACTCAGATTTCTTTTCACTCAAGCTTTTCTTCGCTTGCACGCTCTTCATGTCCTTCTCCAAGGACCGGGCAGTATTGACCAAGGTTAAGAAACCCTGCGTCATTGACCCCGACAGTAATAGTCTCAGCTCATCCCTCAAGCCTTCATAAAAACGATTAGTCTTGCGCTCCTCATCCATGATGGTGGAGCTAGCATAACGACTCAACCGCGTAAACTCGTGGAGATATTCATCCACGCTCCTCTCACCCTGCACCAACTTCAGGAACTCATTCTCCATTGAAATCCTCTGAGTAGAAGGGAGGTATCTTGCTAAGAACAATCCCGAGAACTCTTCCATCGGAACGTCTATCAGTTGTCTACCTCTCAAATGATGCAGCTCCACTCCTTCCCACCACATCCTCGCTTCCCCGTCCAGAAGGAACGTAGCGATGGTGGTCATTTGCCACTCCTCCGTCTCCGTCGCTGTCATGACTCTATTCACCCTAGAGAGCCAGTCTTCAGCCTGCGATGGGGTTCCCAACCCCGAGAATAACGGAGGGTTAAAGCTCATTACATGCTTCAACTGCCTCTCAGTCGCCCTCCTTGGCACTATTGGTTCCACAACCACTTGCTCCATCCTCCTCGGCACAGCCTCTTGAAGAGGTACTTGCTCCATCACAGGAGCTGGCTGCTGCGCTTGCCTCCCAGGCTGCGCATTGATCACGGCCAACACCGCTTCAGCCACCAATCTTATATTTTCAGCCGACAGAGGTGTTGTGGGAGCAACATCCGGTGCACTACTTGCCTCAGAAACTCGGCGTTCTGACGGCCCAACACCACTTCTGGTCACCTATAGTGGTACAAAGCACCGTTAAGCGACCAAACAAATTACAAACAGCAATTATAGGAACACGCAGGTTCCTCAAACACGAGTATTTTCATTCCTAAGTGGACATTCATGGGTTCTTTTACCGTTATAACGATGACGCACACAATGTGCTCACCACCCCTTAAAAAGAATTCGCCCACGAATTCACTTTAAGCCCGAACAAAACCAGTAGTCTGATACCAAATTGTAACACCCCCCTATCCGTCGCATAGCATATAGCAGTAGGTCCGGCCGGGGCCCGACGCCATATACCACAGACAGACCGGGTGGTTACGTATGGAAACCATCCAACCAATCTCAACATCCTACACAGAGCATTCTAGCGGAAGCAGTTTATATAAGTTGTAAACAAGAACCCAGCATAAGAGCACGAATGTCCACTAATACCCAACATTTAGGAATGTATACAAAATACCCAAAAATCGGCCTTAAGGCCTTACAGAGTGTTCCACTTGTTTAATACATGATTTACAAATCTCGGCACGCAGGCCGGTCATACATGAATAAAACAGAAAAACATTTCCACTTGAGCCTTCGAGGGCCAGCTTCGCAAAAAGGGCTTTAGCCCGCTACTGACCGCTTGTTCCAGCTGCACCTGCAAGCAACACACCACCGCACGGTGGCAAACAAGGCAACGGTCAGCAATGCTGACCAAATTATAACGATCCCGCCCCCAACTCGGGGCGGCGATGCTCCTTCCCTGCATTTCATTAGCACAAGCGAGCAATGCATATAACCATAGCCATTTCAACACAGACGTTGGCTCGTACGGTCACACGTCCCGTGCACTCAGGGCACATTTTCGGTGAACCGGTCGATGTTACGTCAATTAAAGCCATTAACATTCCGGACTCACCACCGCCACTTAGACGGCCATTCCTATGAGCAATTCGTCTTCCTGGCATTGGTCACGTCAATTTAAGCCATTGACCGCCGAAGACTCACATCTATGCCAACGGCGAGTGCCATGTAACTTTAGGTCTCTCTAACCCGAACGACATAAAGCGGGTACGGCTCCATCTAACCCGTGCTCACATCGCAACGGCAATTTAAGTCATTTGCGCGGGTCAGACTTTCACCGAGTCCCATTCTACCGCAAGACACATAACCCCGTTATGTTCAAGTTGGCTCTCAGGCCACCAAGTTGGCAAGATCTTGTATCCGCCCAGTTTTCCGGGTGCACCTTTGGGTTAGTCCCCAAGGCTCCCTGCTGCAATCTACCGCGTAGAAAACCCGAAAACACCCAATAGCACGGAGTCTTCTCCGGCCTTATGCAATGCAACATCACCGATCCGGACTAACATGTCCGGGTAGGCTTCAACCAAAATGCCTATGTCCGTTCTCGCATACGGACTCTAAACAACGGGGACTTTACATATCTACCCGAAGGAACGCCTCCAACTCTCCGCAAACTCGCGAGAGCGGGCTTCCTATGCTAAGAAAAGGAGCGATTCATGCTCAAGATGAGGATCGTTACCCTTGCATTCCTCTTTGGCGCCATCGGAAAGTAATCGGATGGAAATGACCGCACTAGCGTTGCCTCCGCGGATCCGGAGTCGGCTTGCGATTCGGAGCTCCGAAGCTCCTCCAATGGCGGATCTAGCTCCTCTTCCTCTTGCCTTAGCTCTTCTTTCTCCAAGGGTTTGGAGAGATGAAAAGGTAAGAAAAATGATGGATTTCAAGTCAACTCCCGGGTATATCCTCCCAGGAACAACCCCCAGCCATTGGATCTTCAATCAAGGAAACGAACGGCTTTGATTCGGGGCTGAAATGCCCAATCTGGACCGAACACGGCCTGGCACACGCCCGTGTCCAGGGCCGTGTGCCGCATTCGCCGTCAAAATCGAATCTCCTGGACACGCACACGGGTATCGAACACGCCCGTGTTCGAGCTGACACGCCCGTGTTCCAGCTGACACGGCTGTGTAGCCGGCCGTGTACCCCATGATTTTCCCCCGTTTCCAACCCGAGCACTGCACGGGTTCTAGGACACGCCCGTGTCCTTGCCCGTGTCACTTTGACACGCCTGGGCCCCCAGGCCGTGTACACGGGACATTTCGTCGAGTGGAGATCGACGACTCGATGACACGGCCTTGGACACGCCCGTGTCCTAGGCCGTGTGCCTTGACTCGACGATCGTCGAGTGAATCTCGACGATTTCACCTTGACGATCGTCGACACGGGTCGACACGCCCTGCGACACGCCCGTGTCGCAGGCCGTGTGCCCATTCTCGACGAATCGTCGAGTATAACTCGACGATTTCACGGCTAAGTGTCGACACGGGTCGACACGCCCTGCGACACGCCCGTGTCGCAGGCCGTGTGCCCATTCTCGACGAATCGTCGAGAATAACTCGACGACTTCGCGGCTAAGTGTCGACACACGCTTGACACGCCCTGGGACACGCCCGTGTCCCAGGCCGTGTGCTTTCAGCCAGAAACCAAAACTGGCCCAAAACGTCCCCCTTTGCTCCTATGAGTTTTGGGGCGTTACACAACAAACTATCAGTCAACACAGATAATATTAGTCGACACTAGCTTAGTCGATACAAGAAGGATTTGTGTCGACACAGTTAACAAAAACTATTTTCAGAAGGATAAGTCAAATTCTCAGGTCGACAATTGATGTCCTCAGCTCGACGATCTTGAGATATTTCTCTGAGCTGAGTTCGACGATCTTCGTTCTCTGGTCGACGAAATCTGGGATATTTCTTCAACTATCTAAAGTCAGGATAACTCCAAATTATTCTAAGTCCAGCTTCAGACTTTGTTCGACGAACTAGATCCTGAGCTCGATGAACTTGGACCTCAACTTCACAAGAACCTTCAGTTAGAAGTTCTCAGGTCGACGAACTTTGTTCATTGGTCGACGAATTCTGGATCCCTTACTTCAACAACTATATTCATGAATTATTCTAAGTCCAGAATAGTTGCTGAACTCCAGTCGACGAAGTTACAAACTCAGCTCGACGAACTTCAGACAGAAAAGGCAAAGGTTCTGAAGCATGTAGTTCTGTTATCAGCTCGACGATCTTAGAACTCAGCTTGACAAACAAGAAGCCATCTGGTCGACGAATACAGTATCTCAGCCCGACGAACTGGTAATTCAGTTCGACGGATTCTGCCAACTGTTTGATGATTCCAGACTTAGCCATTTACTGCATTCTATCCTCACTCAAATGCGATAATTCCTGAAAAATTAATGCTCTAACATTCTCTGAATGTATCCGTTAGAGGGAGCATTAATTACGGTCTTCCTCAGGATTATCACTTGCTGATTTTCCACAAGACAGTTGGGAAATTAATCAATGTTGATTATTCTCCAGGCCGTCAGCATTAATGACTGAGGCATTCAAAATTTTGAAAGACAGAGAGAAAAAAAAATACACGGATACAGATATACAAAAAAAAGAGAAAGAACAAAGGAAATCACTCAGCAGCTTACAGTGACAAGCAGAGATCATTATTCAGTAGAAGAAGAACAATCATACAATAACAAGAATCTTCTTCTTCCTTATACTCTCCAGGACTTCCAAGGACAACTACTATCAAATCAGTCAAGAAGTTCCTGCATCTCTGCTAGTCAAGAACTCGGCTTGAAGGCCTATCACCCTGCAGCAAAGCTCCAGATCTTCCCTGAACCATTCTACATCTCAGGGGGAGCTATTTGCTAACATCAGTCCACATAAGTCTTCTCTCTGATTGTTGACAGAGAAGACATAATCCACTCTCTCAACCCCACCTCTGTAAAGGGTTGTCATCTCCCTTCAAAAGTGATTCCTGGTTACAAGTCTCCTGATCAAAAGACTTGAGTTGGTTTTTGGGGACCTGATCAAAACCCATTGGTGTCAGGCACCTGGTCAACAACTTGAGTGGATTCCTACCAGGGTGGTAGAAGAGTGGACTACCCAGATTTGGGGAACCACTATAAATTTCTTGTGTCGTCTGGTTGCCTATTTTCTTGTTATTCTTGCTGTGCTTGTGAATTAGGTTTACTATCTGCTGGCATTTCATCATTTCCTGCACTAGGACTTAATAATTTTTTTTAAGTATACTCTATTCACCCCCCTATAGAGTATTCTAGATCTAACTCTAACTTTCAGATTGTCTCATGCAAATCATCATAAAAAAGCAATCTTGACATCCAACTGAGACATCTCCCAACCTTTATTACTGCCATAGAGAAAAGAACACGAATTATAGTAATCCGAGCAATAAGAGAGAATATGTCAAAGAAATCCACACCATAGGTTTGTGTAAACCCTTTAACAATAAGCTGAGCTTTTTATTGATCAATAGTACCATCAGGGAGAAATTTGATGACAAAGACCCAACGACAGACAACCACATCAGCTCCTGGAAGGGTAGGAACAAGAGTCTAAGTACCCCATTCTGTAAGAATTTTCATCTCTTCATCCATAAAAGCTTTCCATTGAGGAATAACCAGAGCATCACTATAGGAGGCGGGAAGAACATTCGTTGATAGAGTAAAAGCAGTTCTCTTAGACAAAGGAGACAGCTACACACAAGAGACCACATCCTGAAGAGAATATTGTGTGCAGGAACAAACACCTTTCCGTAGAGCAATCAAAAGCTCACGGTTTGTCCTGTCTACTATACTGTATCAGTTCCATCCGAAGGAGTGACTGCTGTCCCAGGAGCACTTGGTAGCGTCTTAGTAGAAGAATCAAAGATAGTAAGAGAATCAGAAATAGAAGGAGAAGAAGGAAGTACAAGCTCTGGAATAGGTGCCGACATAAGAGGAAAAGAACCAAAATTATTTGAAGAAGGGAGAATAAAGGCAGGAGAAAAGAATGAAGCATTCTCAAAGAAAGTGACATATGCAAAAACTTACTATCTCCGGAGAAGAGGATCATAACACCTATATCATTTCTGCGTCAGATAATGTCCTAGAAAGATGCACTTAATAGAATGCGGAGATAGTTTGTCACGACTAGAAGAAGGAGAGTGAACAAACGCTGTGCTTCCAAAGACACGAGGCGACAAAGGAAACAAAGTCGCACCAGGATACAACAAAGAAAATGGTGTCTTTCCATCGAGAATCGAAGACGGAAATTGATGCATAAGAAAACAAGAGAGAAGCACAACATGACCCCAATAAGACTTGAGAACATGCATATGAGTAAGAAGACTATGAGCCACATCCAGAAGATGATGATTCTTAGGTTCAGCAATGCCATTCTGTTGAGACGTGTAAGGATAAATAGTTTGATGGATAATTACATGATGCAAACAAAATGATGTGAATTGATGACTAAGATACTCCTCAACATTATCAGTACAAAGAATTTTAATAGAAGTATCAAACTGTGTACCAATTTCATTATAAAATACAGTAAAAATAGAAAAAATTCAAAGCATTCATATAATAAATATAACCAAGTACATCGAGAGAAGTCATCAATAAAGATAACAAAATATAAGCTACCCCTACTAACAGTCAGAAAGGGAGCATGACCCTATATATCTGAATGAACAAGTTCAAAAGGATGAGAAGAACTACGCCCATGCTTAGTAGGAAAAGTAGACTTGTAATGTTTGCCAAATTGACAAGCCTCATAATTGAGAGAAGATTCGCCTCAAGGTAAATCAGGCAGAAGCTGATAAAGAATTCAAGGAGGAGGATGCCCGAGCTGAAGATGCCACTAAAGTAAAGAAGAGGAGGCAGAAAAAGCAGAAGAAGTATCAAGATAGAACAAGCCGCTGCTTTCAGTCCCAGTAGCTATCGTATCCTTGGATTGAGGAATTTGAAAAACACAAGTAGATGCAGTAAAAATAGATTCACAATTCAACTATTTGCAAAGAGCAATGACAAAAAGAAGAGTGCACAGAAAATTCGGGACATAAAGAGTGTCCTGAAGCTGAAGAGAATGCGTGACAAGCATCGTGATAGACCCACAAGCCGAAGATGGTGAACCATCAACAATAAGAACCAGAGGTAATTGGTTACTCTTGTCAAGATAAGAGAAAAGACGAGAATTCCCCATCATATGATTAGTAGCACTAGAATCAATGAGACACATACCCGTAGTAGCCAACTAAGCAGCACCAAAAGTAACAAGAGAAGAAGTAGACTTCTTGGAAGAATCAGCAGAAGCAGGACAAAGGTGAGGATGTTTGGCCCAGTAGCGATCAACAAAATGACCAAATTTGGCACAATGAGAGCAAAGAAACTTAGAGTAACCACAACCACCATTACGACCACCATGACCTCCAGAGTTGTTATGACGAGCTGGATGAGAAACAATATCAGGAGATGGAGATGGAAGTAAAGGATGCTGAAGAAGAGCTGTAACAGCAAAAATGCAAGCAGCAGTAGCATATAGAGTAGGAGTATCCGCCTCCCCAAGAATTTGTTGTTGAATCTTATCATACGAGTTAGGTAGGTGAAGTAAGTATCAGACAACAAGAAGCTCCTGAAAGTGTTTATGTTGCTCAACGAGATCAGCAGAAAAAGATCGATGTTGAAGAAGTTCAGCACCAAGAGTTTGAACTTCTTGACAACAACATGAGTCATGATGGGTCGATAAAAAAGATCCGCATATAAAGTATAAATACGTGAAGTTTGTGCTCCATTGGAGTACAAAAGTAGCAAGATGATTCCAAGCAGCCTTGACCGTCTAATCATATCGAATGACAAGAAGGCACTCATTAGACAAACTGTTGTCCAACCAAGTACGGACTAAAGCATCAGTACCATCCCAATCATCAAAAGAAGCAGAGACAAAAGGAGGGAGATCATCAGTCAAATGATGACCCTTACGCTGAGAGCGCAACAGAAAAATAAAAGACACACTCCAATCCGGGTAATTTGGACCTGTAAGCTTGGAAGCGGTGCCCAAATTACCAGAGGTAGAAGTAGAAGAAAGAGAGAGAGGAACGAACAAAGTGGAAGAAGAAGATGGAGTGTCTATAGAAAACAATAGCAGACCACACAGTTTAACCGATCAAACCACGTGAACAAGATAAAAAGAGAGAGATCACGTGAGTAGAGATAATAACCCGCACGAGATGAAAACCAACCTGCAGGAGCACAAGAGAAAGAAATTGCGCGAACACCAGCGAAGCCGCATAAACATAAAAGAAAGTAAAGATAAGAGTTGTCAGAAAAGTGACAAGCAGGGGAGGGCATAATGAGAAGAATCCGCGCGAACAGAATAAAAATAAGAACCGGTTTGAAAAAAATAAACCATGAGCAAACTGGAGCAAAAGACCGATTAGCTCTGATACCATGTAAAAAAGAGCTAAATAAAGGAAAATTTTATTGCTCCAAAAAGATAAACAATACATAGGTATGCCCCCTTATTTATAGAAAATGGGGGAGATGAGAGAATACAACAAGCAATGTGGGACTAAATACAAGCCGTGCGGTCTAAGCGGTTTGACTTTGTCAAATCGCCAAACTATATAACATATACAATCTCCGGGGAAGCCTCTGAACACATGTTGCTACTATACAACAAATCATTATTGTGCTAACCTCGAGACCGCTGCTGTGGCTAACTTCGAGATCGCTATTGTGACTAACCATCAGTCTGCTATTGCGGCAAACCACCAGACCGCTATTGCGGCTAATGACCAGACCGCTGCTGTGACTAACCATCAGACTGTTGATGCGGCTAATGACCAGAACATTGCTATGGCTAATGACCAGACCGCTGTTGTGGTTAACTACCAGACTGCATCTGTGGCTAACCTCCAGGCTGTTGTTGCAGATAGCCACCAAGTCGGTACTGCGGATAGCTACCAGACTGTAGTGCGGGAAGCCTCCAAGCCACTACTGCAAATAGTTATCAGTCTGCTACTACGAATATCCATTCGGCTGCTATTGCAGATAGCCACCAGACCTCAGTACGGATAGCCACCAGGCCACTACTGCAGACTCTTACCAAACCGCTAGGATAGCAACCTGACAAGTCACTGGCCCAAACCGCCAGACTGTTGAACAACCAGACCGCTGCTACTAGAAAGTCTAACTACCCGGTTTCTGGTTCCAACAGGCGGCAAGAAGCTCACGACGTGTAGCATTCAACCCTGGTTGTTCACTCCCATCAACGCATCCGAGGACGAGGATGATCTTCAGCGCGAGAATGACGTCGACTCACCTCTGTGGGAACGAAGGATATTCTAGCGATAAGCCATGCGACTCCTCCTGAAGGCCTTCCGATTTTCGCTTATCTATGACTTATATTTTGTTTTCTTGGTTGTTCATGTCAGGGGCAAGACCCCTAATTGTAAGAACATTTCTTTTTGAGATACAATGTAAATTTTCTAAGTTTTTTGTCTCTGTCGAAATGGTTGTTCTTAATTTTTTTTTATTTCTGGCTTCTTACCATTCACAAAAATTCCCATGCATTCGCTCGTCACCGACCCTTAGTTCCTTGGCTGCAATTGAATCGCTCTCGCCCAAAGGG
The DNA here is from genome assembly GCA_039583875.1 of Platanthera guangdongensis. NCBI lineage: Eukaryota > Viridiplantae > Streptophyta > Magnoliopsida > Asparagales > Orchidaceae > Platanthera > Platanthera guangdongensis. Next base: position 33,342,161 of record CM077164.1, on the reverse strand, counting down.
TGTTTTAGAGAAGACTTGACCTCAACTATGCGCATTCACATATGCCTAAGTTATTAAGCTGTGACTGCAATGGCCTTGCACTCGTGGACTAAGTCTGGTGAGAGACGACCTTGATTCCTTACTCAGAGAGGCTAGTTTGTTGAGTGGACCTGCTGAGTGGGTTTTGCTAAATAAGTATTGCTAAATTGGTCTTTGCACTATGTAGACCCCACTAGCGCATCTGGGTCCCGTCTGACATACTTTGAATAAGTATCAATCTCCTTGGACCATCCACTTTCAAAGTGCTTCACCACTTCCACCGAGGGCCTTTCAGACCTGCTGGCTAGGTGAGAACCTGATAGTAGGATCAGCGCATGAATTAGTTCCAAGACAGTTTATAACGTCCACTAAGGGCCTTCCAGACCTTCCAGCTAGGTGATAGCCTGACAGCGGGATCACATTGGGACTTAGTTCCAAGATACTTTATAACGTCCTCTGAGGGCCTTCCAAACCTACCAGTTAGATGAGATCGTGATAGCGGGATCACCTCAAGACTTATTTCCAAGATACCTTATAACATCCACCGGGGGCCTTCCAGACCTGCCAGCTAAGTGAGAGCTAAACAACGGGATCACCTCGGGACTTAGTTCCAAGATACTTCATAATGTCCACTGAGGCACTTCCAGGCCTGCCAGCTAGGTGAGAGCCTTATAATGGGATCACCTCAGGCTTAGTTTTAAGATACTTCATAACATCCACCGAGGGCCTTCCAGACCTGCCATGTAGGTGAGAGCCTGACAACTGGATCACCTCGGGACTTAGTTCCATGATATTTCATAACATCCACTGAGGGCCTTCCAGCTAGGTGAGAGCCCGACTGTGGGATCACCTCGGGACTTAGTTCCAAGATACTTCATAACATCCACCGAGCACCTTCCAGACCTACTAGCTAGGTGAGCGCCTGATAACGAGATCACCTCAGGACTTATTTACAAGATACCTCATAATGTCCACCGAGGGCCTTCCAGAACTGCCAGCTAGGTGAGAGCCTGACAGTGAGATCACCACGAGACTTAGTTTTAAGATACTTCATAACATCCATTGAGGGACTTCCAGCCCTGCCAGCTAGGTGAGAGCCTGACAACGGGATCACCTTAGGACTGATTTCCATAATACCTCATAACATGTACCAGGGCCTTCCAGTCCTGCCAACTAGGTGAGAGCTTGACAGCGGGATCACCTCAGGACTTAGTTCTAAGATACTCCATAACGTCCACCAAGGGCCTTCCAGGCCTGCCAGCTAGGTGAGAGCTTGACAGCTAGGTGAGAGCCTTACAGCGGGATCACCTCTGGACTTAGTTACATGATACTTCATAACATCCACCAAGGGCCTTCCAGACCTGCTAGCTAGGTGAGAGCCTGACAGTGGGATCACCTCAGAGTCATCATTCCAATCTAGCTCCGAGTGACTTCCAGCCCTGCCAGCTACTGGGAGCATGGTCAGCGGGATCCTCTTGGGCCAACTTCCCATTTTACCACCGAGTGACTCTTACAGCCCTGCTAGCTAGTGAAAGTGATACCTCAGATACTGAGGGATTGATCTACCTAACTCTAGATGGGGTGGGGGGCATGAATAGAGTATTTTAAAAACTTTAAGTTATTTTTACAACGGATTAAAATAGGTGATACTTATAAGTATAAGAAAAGAAATATCACAACACAACAAATAAAAAGTAGAACACAACCAGATGACACAAGAAATTTATAGTGGTTCCCTAAAAAACCTGGGTACATCCACTCTTCTACCACCCTGATAAGAATCCACTACAGGTTTTTGATCAGGTGCCCTGCCACCACAGGTTTTTATTCAGGTGCCCTATCACCACAAGTTTTTGATAAGCTGCTCTATCACCACAAGATCTATTTTCTAAGAGAGATCTAGCAACCCTTTGAGCTTTTGACCATGAAAATGTTTAGTTGTCTTACCTAAATCACCTAGAGGGGGTGAATAGGTGAGTTGTGCGTCTTTTGCGGAATAAAAATTTAACGATCTATGCACAAAAAATTTAACCAAGCAACCACAGAGGACACAAAGATTTATAGTGGTTTCCCAACCTTGGGTACATGCACTTTCCACTCACCGATCTAGCAAAGCACTAGACTCAGCTACTCCACTAATCTCGGATTGAAAACAATCCTACACCTCAGAACAACGTTCCTACAACTCGATCCCAAAACTGGATCTACACTCGGAAGATAAAAACTTCCTACAAAAACTCGGAGAAAACAACTCCTACAACTCGGAGAGAGATCTCCTACAAGAATAGAATGAAATAGCGAATACAAATAATGATTTCATCTCAGATCTGAAATGCTTCTGCCTATTCTTCTTTCTTTGATCTTTACGATTTTATTAGAATATGTTGAAGAAGAATCAGCAATATCTCTGGATCTGAAATGCTCTGGACTCACACGATCAAGTAGAAGATCTATCATTGGAAAAAAAATCTTGATCTGTGAATATTCTTCTCTGAATCGATCTGGATCGAAAGCGCTTGGGCGATGAACGGAGGCTGTCGATTTGGAATGAAAAGTCGGATTCAGAAAACTTGAAATTTCTTCAGCGGTGGCTGAATTTCTTCTTAAATCTTCTTCTTTTTTCTTTTTTGGGTTGGTCGAAAATGACAAGATCTTATATATGATTACCATAACGGTCATAATCATCATTAATGACATCCACGTACACCAATCATGCGTTAATGATGTTTGAAATACACGTCTGTCTGGACTTAACAATTTTTTTTAAAAAAAACAAAATGAGTGTACTCGAGAAGAAGTATAGTACTCGAGAACAAAAGATTTCTGTTACTCGAGAACAATAAGGAAGTTCTCGAGAAGAGGACTTAGAGAAAAAAGTGTGGAGGAAGAAAACAACATTCTCAGGAAGAAAGTAAAGTACTCGAGAAATATAGTTGATTCTTCTCGAGAGAAAATGTTATGTACTCGAGAACAAAAGACTGTCTCGAGAAAAATACTTAGAAAATTATGTGGAGGTAGAAATCTGCAGTGTCGAGAAAGAAAAGAAGTAATTGAGAAAAATAATGTTTTGTTCTCGAGAAGAAATATTCTGTTACTCGAGAACAAATAATCATCTCGAGAACAAATAGCTAGCTCTCGAGAAAAATACTTTGGTTCTCGACATATACCTTCTGCATCCCGAGAATAAAAGATAGTCTTCTCGAGAATAATTTTATTCTTCTCGAGAAAAAAGACTTAGACAAATTTATGTCTGGAAAAGAAACATCCCAAGAAGAAATGTCATATATTACTCGAGAACATAAATTCTTCTCGAGAACAGCAGAAGCTTTCTCGAGAACAACTTCTGCCACTCGAAATGAAGACAAATCTTACTCGAGAAATTTCATAAGTCCTTCTCGAGTACAAATGTAGTACTCGAGAAAAAGACTTAGACTTTTTCTAAAAAACTTAAAATCTTCACTCTTCATAAAAATCATCATCCATCTTTTCTCTTGCCCTTAGTGCTTGAAAAGGAAGTGTGTACCAATAGAGATGTTACACATGAGTCAACACCATGGATCACATAATGAGAGATTACATTATATGGTCCTATGTTTGGAGACTCATTATAGACTGACATTGGTCTACACTTCGCAATTAAGTCATGTAAACACTTAACAAAAAGTGCATCAAATATAAACTTAATTCATCTTAGTTTAAGGGTGACTTCATACAAATCTAGGCTGTTGTGGATGCAATACCCAACATATCAGGTGCCCCAAAACCAAACCAAGTCTTTTGATCAGGAAACTTGAGAACCAAAGGTTTAACATTTGAAGGGAGTTATAACCCTATACATAATGAAAGAAAATAAAATTGATAGTCTCTTCTCTATCTCTTTTCTCTGAGAAGACTAGTGGATTTGTTGTTGTTGTCAAAGCTCCCCCTGAGTTATTAAAATCTGGTCAGGAGAGGAAACTTTGCTTCATGGTGTTGGCCTTCAAAGATGAAAACTTCTTTTTCCAATAAATGTCTCTGAGTGATTGAGCTTTTTGGTCTCAGATTGAATATTGTGTTGCTGCAAGAAAAGCTTGAAGAGAAGAATGATGAACAAGAAGTTCTCTGTCTCTATTTCTTATTCTCTGATTGTAGATGTTCTCTTTCTTCTTCTCTTGATTGAGTAATTCTTATTCTGGACTGTTAGACTGGGCAATCTTCTGAAATATATATATATATATATATATATATATATATATATATATATATATATATATATATTGATTGCTGATTAGAATTTCGAATTCCTTGAAGTCTTCTACATATTTTCTGAGAATTAGAACATCTATTTTGTCTTTAATGTATTTCCCAACTGTCCCAGTAAATATGGTAGAGCAATAAATCTGTGAAATCCCTAATTAATGCTGCCAGGAACGACTATATTTTTAAGAATATTGAGCATTAATTATCAGAGTATTACTGTCTTAATACTTGTAATCAAACTGCGTTAGTCGATCTGAGAAACTACAGAGAAGTTTAGTCGAGTAGAACCTGGATGGATTTAGTCGAACTAAGTAAAGTTTTCGTCGACCTGAGCTCCAAGTTCATCGAGCTGATAATTCTCCTTCGTCGACCTGAGCTCCAAGATCGTCGAACAAAAAATATACTTGACAAACTAAGCTCCAAGTTCATCGAGCTGAGAAGACACTTCATCGAGCTGAGATTCTAATATAAGCTAACAGTTCGTCGATCTCAGCTAGACTTTCATCGAGCTTAACTCAGATAAGGAACTTTGAGTTCGTCGATCTGGGATCGACGATCGTCGAGCTGAGTTCAGCTATCGTCAAATGACTTTTTCTGCAATCTTCAAAACTGTATTGTCTCTTAAGTATTGTGTTCTCTGAAGTCGTTTGGAGGTAGGTTTCAGTAATCTAACCTTATGTGATTGACCTTAACCCTGGAACTAACATATGATCCTAGACTATACATGGTGGGTCATCAATCCTAATAGTGAACCTATCCCAAATCACAAGTAGGGTTCCAACAATCTCCCCCTATTTTGGTGAGGTCACTATACAAAATAAAAATAAACAAAATCACAAAATAATAAAAATATCCGATAGAATTGTAAAACATTCAGAAGATATGAACAGTTGTGCCTTGTGAATATATACAATCATTAGTAAAGTTCAAAAATGCAAAATCAGAAAGTTATTACGGTTTCTTTGAAGCATCTGAAGAATGAGCAGGTTTTGTGAAAATCATCTTTCTTTTGGGATCCTCTGCTTCTCTCTGAGTCATCTTCATGTCTTCAGCACCCAGAATCTTTACTGATTCAGCTTTAGGCACTACAACTTCTGGATACAAATTCATATAAGTATCAACATTGAAAAGATTTTTTACCTAATAGTTTTCTAATTCCTTCTTCCTATATGATGACATGGTAGAAAATTGAAAGGAATCCTTTCCTTCTTCCTTGGCCTTTCTTATCTGAGATAGAGCAATCAGCTCATTAAACCTGGTCATTCTAGAATTAGGATCCAACTCTGGATCATATGTTGGAGAGGGAGGTCTTTCTGGACTTGATTTTTTTTCTGACTTTCTTTAGATGTCTGCTGCTAACTGCTTTGCTTCTTATGTTGTTGTTTACTGCCCTAGGAGTTGTGCTGCTGTCTGCTGCTACTGTAAGATGATCTGGTAGAATGAGAAGATATAAACCATTATACTTGAGAAATGTTTCATGCTGATCCTGCTGCAGGAGGAGGATCTGCCACTCCTCGCTCTAAACCGATCTCTTAGAAGCAACACTCCCGATTTCTTCCCCTTCTATCTTTGACGACGCTAACTCCTCCCCGATTCCTCCATGCAAGCTCCGACCACCACTCCTCCGGCGCTTCTCGACCCCCTCCCCTCGGGCAAATACTTCCCCGACAAGCTCCACCGGCAAGCTAGCACTTGTGAGCATCGCACGTCGTCGGCACAACTCTTCTCTTGCTCCAACCAGCCACTTCTCTCTCTAAACCTCATGGACAACCACCACCATCTCTTCCAGATCCAACCTCCTCCAACATTTTCTCGGCGAGATCTCCTCCACCAAGATCCAATTCTAGCGAACACCTTCCAAACCTCAGCTCCTCTTCTCCTGATCGGTGTGGTTGTCGTTTGCCTCAAGTTGGGGAATCCAGTGTATTTTTTATTAATGTTGGTGCTCTTTGAGACCCTAACAAGTTATGCCATCTTCATGGTGGCAGATGACTGTAAACCAAGGTAACATATTTTTGGAAGGAGTTTACTATATGTGAATCAAGTAGACATGGGGAAGTTTTTCATAAGTTTGAGAGTATGACAGAGGCTTTATTTGCAAATACTTTATTAATTGATAGCATCCCAACAAAGGCCATCAAATTATTACATGCACATTATGATGATGAAACTCTTGCTGTCAATGTTTCCAACATGGAAGTGCTACTAAAGAAAATATGAAAATAGGGTGTGTACACAACATGGTGATTATGGATTTAGTGAGGGAACTTAACTGGACTCATATTTTGGTTGGAGAGTGCAAGATCATGTTGTAATGAGACCTGCCTCTAAGCATTTCAAGATATAAAGTAAAGTAAAGCCCAGATAAGCAGTGGTCATGGACGCTTAAGGCACCTTTGACGAGATTCTCAAGGAGCTCTACATAATTAAGAATGCAAAGGCTGATACCTCCAAGATTGAAAATGATGCCAATGAATCCATTTCAGATCACTTCAAGATCCAAGGCCAACGCCTCTTCGACAACGTCCAACGAGATCTAGATCGGTGAGATCCGGTCATGGATGGAGCAACGCGCAAGTTCCACACACGTTACTATTGGGTAACACACATGGATATCTGGTGAGCTTCCTACCCTCTCCCTTGGTGCTAGATCTATAGTTATTTCTTGGAGAGATGTCGACTCAAAGGAGTCGGGATTGCGTGTTAAAATTCAACAAACCCGCAGACGCCACCTCGGATATCCTGTTGAAACTCAACAAATCAGAGGAGGATACGTCCACTTATAATGTTGAACGATTTCCAGGATCTTGGAGTTAGCAGGGGTTATCTCAAGAAAGCAGTAACAACCAGCAACACATGCAGCACAAGCGTCTTTATTGATCAAGACCAAACCTCTTTACAAGGCGAGACATACATGGCGAGACATGCTTCACCAACACCAAACACAGGAGAGCAGAGACAGTTACAAAGACAAGAACCAAAAACAAGCCGCGCAGACTCAATCACCAAGCCGCGCGGTCTACTGCTGTGGAGTCCGCTCAGTCCGCCAGGTCGCCAGTCCGCAACCCAAGCCACGCAGACTACCCCCAATGCTAGCTCTTCCCTGCCGATCTGCAAGCCGCCTGACCGCGAGGTCGCCTAACCGCCAGACCGCACACGCTGCGATGCCGAGTAGAACAGTCTGCCAAAAGCAGGCGCCATCTTGAACCCCGAACCAAGTTGCAAAAGAGAAGACCGCCTAGTCGCTGTCCGTGACTTGCTGTTTACCGTCTGTTGCTTAACCGTAGAGTCCGCACTGTCCCTGACCGCAATCAGAGCCAAGTCCTGGCCTTCCATCGCTATCCGCACAACCTGCACAACATAACCTGGTCAACTCAATCAATCCGCGCGGACACAAAGTCCAGTCCGCAGCAACTTGCGCGAGCTCAGATTACTGTTCACTTACTCCTAAAGGTTCTCGTCGTCCTTTCCTGATGTGACAAGAGTCCTATTTATAGGCACGATGATGAGTGTGGTCACCGTCCTAGCCGATAGGATCACCGCTTCATCCCGCAGCAAGAACAAGTGTGTCCGCCAACTCGCGGACACAATCCAGTTCGCCGCTTCTGTGCAGATAGCCAGTCCGCCCCAGCTTCTCCAAGGCCGGACTTCACTCTCAAGTCCGTCTTGCCGCCAAAGGCCAAGCCAGGACCACCACAGCCGGACTGTGCAACAACTATGTCCTCCAATCCGCGGACACATCACCAGCCTGCTTAACCCGAGCCCGCAGCCTCGCCATCAAGGCACCTGCCGGACTCAGCGGACACCCGGCTTCCGTCCGCGCATCCTGAGTCCATTGCCTAATCACCAAGGCATTGCCGGAGTCAGCGGACATGCCGATCCAGTCTGCTTACACAGCAAACTCCAGTCCGCTTCCCTGAGACCATAACCTCATCACAAGGCTCAACCGTACTCAGCGGACGCTAGCTCCAGTCCACACGCTCTTGCACAGGCAATACTCCAGTCCGCATCTCCCCAAGCCAGCAATCAAGGCAACAACACTTCTACTTAGCTTGGCGGACTGAGAAAACAGCCCGCGCTCCACTGCGAGATCTCCCCGGACTGAGCCAACCTGGACTTGATTCAGAACCCACCAAGTCCAGTCCACTGGCCGCAAGTGCCAGTCTGCACTTACTGGCGGACACTGGATCTAGCCTGCCATACCTGGCGACCTCCAGCTTCTGTCCGCACTGACCGGCGGTCTCCGCGGCTTCCAATTGCCGCTACACCAGAGCAAGACCAAAACAACTGCCAAACCGGTCTGCCGAGCTCCAGTTCTCCAGTCCGATTAATGTCGGACTCCGCGGATAGAGATACTATCCGCCCGGTTACTTCCTGGGATCCAACTGCCACCTGAGCACGAGCCGACCTAGCTGACCACAAATACTGTCCGCGTAGTCCGCGCGAACAGCCTACCCAGGCTGCTACAGAGCAAACCGCCTGCAACATCCCTGCCGACTTCGTAGTCCGCCACACCTGTCCGCGTAGTCCGCGCGGGTAGGTTTTCCAAGTGCTCCATTCACCAACTTTCACTTCACAATTTTCAACACTCCCCCTTGAAGTGAGAAGTGGTGAATAACTCCAGCAGCTCCCGTAACCTTGCACCTGGTCCCTCCGATAGCATCTACGAAGAAATGTCCAAGACATAGTCCTCGCCCCGCATATAATGGACCATGAGGGAGCCCTCCAGCATCTCCAAAAAGGAGTCATGCTTCCCTCTGCCTTCTTCAGCTTCAACCTCCACTCATGCATCACAGGAGTATCACCAACTACCTTGGGCACAAAAGCCCAAGCCTCGTTTCCTCTGAGAGAAGTCACCTCTTCAGCCTTGGCGTCAACCATCTCCTTGATTCTAGTGGGGTCATCACAGCCAGAAGTACTTTGCTCGACCTGAGGGCTAACAAAGAAACACGGGACCAAGTCCGTCGTGTTCCCTTCGCTGTATCGAGCTGGTGGCTTACTGATCCTCTTCGATCTCCGAGGAACCTGATCATGGCTAACCACCTCCACTGCTCCTGAACCAGCTCCGTTCCCGGGCAAGCCCGGAACAATGCTCCCCTTGCTCCCTAAACAAGACGCCTCCTTACTGGAACCTGAAGCACCTGGAGCAACGCTCCCCCTGCTACCCGAACCAAAAGACTCCCCTCTTGAACAAGAACTACCTGGAACATCGCCCCCCTTGCTTCCTGAACTGGAAGCCTCCGCCTTTGAGCCAGAAGTACCTAGAGCATCGCTCCCCCTACTTCCCGACTCTGACATCTTTTCCCGGAGCTAGAACAACCTGAAGCACCTGGTGACTCAGGTAACTCCACTTCCTTAGGAGCAGCCTCCTTTAGCCCAACATCTAACCTGCTCATCTCTAGCTCCACATCAGAGCTACCCCAATACGACGTCAACTCATCGAAGACAATGTCTCTCGACACTATGAGTTTCTTCGTCGCAGGATCCATACACCTCCATCTTCTCCTCTGCTCATCATACCCAACAAAGACTAGCTTTGTCTTGAGAGCACCCAGAGAGTGTATGTAGCAGGTAGATCCAAACACCCGAAGATGTTTCACGCTGGGCTTCACTCCGAACATCAGCTCATAAGGAGTCTTCACTAAGATCAGACTAAGAGGCATCCAGTTGATGACATGAGCAGCACAGGCCATCCCCTCCGCCCAAAGGGCCTTCAGAACACCTTTACTCTGAAGCCAACACTTGCAGGTCTCCGTTAACCAATGGATCATCCGAGCTGCAATACTACAATGTTGTGAAGTATGTCCACAAGAAAGCTCCTTCCGGATCCCTTGCTACCTGCAAAAGTGTGAGAACTCGGTTGAGCCAAACTCACCACCGACACTTGTCCTCAACACCTTGATCCTCCGGCCAAGCTGGCCTTCCACAAGCTTCTTGAACTCCACAAACAAGTGCATCATGTTGGACTTCTTCTTCATGAAGTATACCCATGTATACCTTGAATAGTCATCTACCAATATCAGCATGAAACTGCTGCCTCCAAGACTGGCTGTGACAGTCGTTCCTACCAGAGCACAATGGACAACCGCCAACGGTGCTTTACATCTGGATTGTGCTTTATCAACCATGAAGCGATAAGCTTCACTTTGCTGACATCCCGCACACCCCCGACCCTCGTCATAGGATGACAATCTAGGTAAGCCTCTTACGAGTCTTCTTTCCGCCATTGCTTTCAGCTTGTCCATTCCTACATGCCCCAGTCTTTCATGCCAGATAGCTGCACTATCACTGGCATTCATCCTATCAGCTCCAGAACTAGTTGATGTCCCAACTACGTTTTTCTCCTTACCTTCGACATGAGCTACGTTCGCCGAGAACAAGACAACCTTGCACTCCTTCCGAAGATGACCTTGCTGCTTGCATTTATAGCACCTTGGTCCTTCCTTCCTCTTCCTATCACGCCTGGGAGAAACACTCCTTTCTTCCTGATATGAAGTAGAGGGACCATTGTTAACAGAAACCTTCACCTCCTTCCTGAACAACCCATCAAGGGAATTCCAGACCTCCGCAGCTGACCGACATCCACTGATGTGGTCCAAGAGCTCCAATGAGATCACCTGCTTGAGAATAGACTCCGCTTTCGCATTTGTCTCCTTCCAAGCTCTCATTGCTTCAGCATTGCCAGCAGTAGCCTCTTGTCTTCCTGCTCCGCATACAACCTCCCAAAGGTCCTCGCCAAGAAGAAATCTCTTCATACAGGACTTCCACCGTTCACAGTTCGTCTCTGTAAGGAGATCAATTCCAAGACAACTTGCATCCTCCACTGCCATGGTTCTACCACTGGTTTCCTCTACACAAGAGCAACTACTTCCATTGAGCACTGCTTGACCACTCCAACCTGGCTCTGATACCATGTTAAAATTCAACAAACCCGCAGACGCCACCTCGGATATCCTGTTGAAACTCAACAAACCGGAGGAGGATACGTCCACTTATAATGTTGAACGATTTCCAGGATCTTGGAGTTAGCAGGGGTTATCTCAAGAAAGCAGTAACAACCAACAACACATGAAGCACAAGCATCTTTATTGATCAAGACCAAACTTCTTTACAAGGCGAGACATACATGGCGAGACATGCTTCACCAACACCAAACACAGGAGAGCAGAGATAGTTACAAAGACAAGAACCAAAAATAAGCCGCGCAGACTCAATCACCAAGCCGCGCGATCTACTGCTGTGGAGTCCGCTCAGTCCGCCAGGTCGCCAGTCCACAACCCAAGCCACGCGGACTACCCCCAATGCGAGCTCTTCCCTGCCGATCTGCAAGCCTCCTGACCGCGAGGTCACCTAGCCGCCATACCGCACACGCTGCGATGCCGAGTAGAACAGTCCGCCTGAAGTAGGCGCCATCTTGAACCCCGAACCAAGTTGCAAAAGAGAAGACCGCCTAGTCACTGTCCGCGACCTGCTATTTACCGCCTGTTGCTTAACCGCAGAGTCCGCACTGTCCCTGACCGCAATCAGAGCCAAGTCCTAGCCTTCCAGCGCTATCCGCACAACCTGCACAGCACAACCTGGTCAACTCAATCAATCTGCGCGGACACAAAGTCCAGTCCGCAGTAACTTGCGCGAGCTCAGATTACTGTTCACTTACTCCTAGAGGTTCTCGTCATCCTTTCCTGATGTGACAAGGGTCCTATTTATAGGCACAATGATGAGTGTGGTCACCGTACTAGCCGATAGGATCACCGCCACATCCCGCAGCAAGAACAAGTGTGTCCGCCAGCCCGCGGACACACTCCAGTTCGCCGCTTCAATGCAGATAGCCAGTCCGCCCCACCTTCTCCAAGGCCGGATTTCACTCTCAAGTCCGCCTTGCCGCCGAAGGCCAAGCCAGGACCACCACAGCCAGACTCTGCAACAGCTGTGTCCGCCAATCCGCGGACACAGCACCAGCCCGCTTAACCCGAGCCCGCAGCCTCGCCATCAAGGCACCTGCCGGACTCAGCGGACACCCGGCTTCCGTCCGTGCATCCTAAGTCCATTGCCTAATCACCAAGGCATTGCCGGACTCAGCGGACACGCCGATCCAGTCTGCTTACACAGCAAACTCCAGTCCGCTTCCCTGAGTCCATAACCTCATCACAAGGCTCAACCGGACTCAGCAGACGCTAGCTCCAGTCTGCACGCTCTTACACAGGAAATACTCCAGTCCGCATCTCCCCAAGCCAATAATCAAGGCAACAACACTTCTACTGAGCTTGGCGGACTGAGAAAACAGCCCGCGCTCCACTGCGAGATCTCCCCGGACTGAGCCAACCTAGACTTGATTCAGAACCCACCAAGTCCAGTCTACTGGCCGCAAGGGCCAGTCCGCACTTACTGGCGGACACTGGATCTAGCCCGCCATACCGGGCGACCTCCAGCTTCTTTCCGCACTGACCGGCGGTCTTCGCGGCTTCCAATTGCCTCTGCACCAGAGCAAGACCAAGGCAACTGCCAAACCGGTCTACCGAGCTCCAGTTCTCCAGTCCGATTAATGTCGGACTCTGCGGATAGAGATACTATCCACCCGGTTACTTCCTGGGATCCAACTGCCACCTGTGCATGAGCCGACCTGGCTGACCACAAATACTGTCCGCGTAGTCCGCGCGAACAGCCTACCCAGGCCGCTACAGAGCAAACCGTCTGCAACATCCCTGCCGACTTCGCAGTCCGCCACACCTGTCCGCGTAGTCCGCGCGGGTAGGTTTTCCAAGTGCTCCATTCACCCACTTTCACTTCACAATTTTCAACATTGCGAGATGAAGATCTCCTAGGAGGAGGCCGGCTAGGGCTTGTGTCCTGTGGTAGTGTCTTCAACCTTTCCTCACTTCAAATGAAGTGTGTGGAATGTGATCGTGAAGATAAATGGCCTCATGAGGGTGAATAAGGGTGGAGGAAAATCTATGAGAAGTGTTGACATAAATAATTAGAAGAAGAAGACGAGCTGATGTCGTTCGTCCCGCTTCAAGATGTGCGCAGAAATCTGTTTTCTGCGCGCAGCGAACTTCGATGCCATTTTTGGACATGATGTGGCCAGATCTGGGTTGTGGGCGGAACATGAAAGTTGTAGCGCATGGAAATACCTTTCCAACGAGTGGTTACATGCCTTCACTGGATTCATGTAGCCTCGGGAATATCCGGTCGAAGTTGCTGTCCAGAAGGTGTCTTGCACTTAAAATTCTTGGGTTGGTGTAGAATCGGGTTTGTAGTCGGTAGAGACATTGTAGCAAATTGACATTGAGGTTGGGTGAATTATTTTTATGTCTAACTGAGATAATTCAACGATTGATGAAATTTGTTGGATAGATCCTTATCAAACAAATGGAGTAGTGAAACGTACTTGAATGAAAGGATTTGGTGGAGGTTAATGAGTGAATGATTTGATGAATTTGCAATTATACTAATAACTTAACTATGAGAATTAATAAAGATGCACTGGATAATAGCAATATGCCGGATATCATTTGGAAACGAATTGTATGATGCTAATTTATGGTCATGTGAGATGTTGACTGATGGAATTAATTTAGTCATCCACTGCTTAGAGTTGTGCCCCTTATGAGTAGCAGTGCGAGGACGACATGTAGCATAAGGTGGCTTACCATCTGTGAGAATAGTGAACCCTTGTGTGCTTGGATGCACTTAAATGCGTAAGAGGTTGATGTATGGTCATGAGGCTTGTCTAATAAGGAAGTCTAAGGTGGTCCACTGCTGTGAGGTGTGTTTTCTTACGGGTAGCAGTGTGGATTGTACGTTGTATGAGATGGTTCGCCACCTATGTTGATGATGAACTTATAAGTGCCTTGGGGCACGAGATTGTGAAAGGGTGTAAGTGCGGGTGTTTGATCGCACTGGTTTGGTAATGTTAAGAAGAGACATAAGTGGACGGTTGGGCTTGGTCCTCAGTGTTCATTTCCCGGGGCTCCTTCCGTGCCAAGTGGATGGTGGGGCTTGGTCCTCGTACTTTTTCTGAGGCTCCTTCCGTGCCACGATGATGTGGAATTGCATGCGGTGTGAGTCGACACTCGATGTCGTAATCCTGGGTTAAGTAAAGTGTGGCAGGACTACAAGCTCGTCAATCGTCACACCGACGGGAGTTGACAGATAGACTTTGGGCGGTTGGGCTTGGTCCTCGGTGCTCATTTCCCGGGGCTCCTTCCGTGCCAATTGAATGGTTGAGCTTGGTCCTCGTGCTTTTTTCGAGGCTCCTTCCGTGTCACAACATAGGCCAGTTCGGGGCTTGATTCTCGGTGCACATCTACCCGAGACTCCCGCTGGGTCGTAGTACGCAGGAGAGCTCCGCTGTTGTGTTCTTAGCGTTGAGGCGTACGGAGGCCTAAGTTTGTTAGTGTGGATGCCCGCCTAGTAGTGGAGAAACCCACTCCACTATCACCGCCTGTCCACGACGGATGACGCCTGAGAGGTTAGCTACCTGCTCGAAAAGTTTGAACTACAAGTCTGTGTCGACATAGCAGTTGCATGTGCATGATCATGGGTGAGTCATTGCATTGCATTCGTATCATTACATACATTATATACACAAGATCCTCATCGTATAAGTTTGTATGGGCACTCCTATGCGATGAGTTACTTTACTGTTAAGCTGATCCTTAACTTATAAGTTTGTATGTGCATTCTTATAAGTTAAGTTACTTTCCTGTTGTAGATCTATATGCTTAGATGGATTGATATAGCTTGAGTAGAATTGCTAGAATAGAATGCTGATAATATTTTTATACATTACTTTTATTGGTACTCATGACATGTATACTTACTCCACCTGCTTGTACTATTGCTTATATAAATATATTGTACCCTTGTTCCTTTCTCCGCCCGGTGCCGAGGAGTCGCCGGGGGGAGTGGATGTGATAGCCACTTAGTCTTTTTGACTAACGGTTGTTACGTCTTCCTTTTTAGGAGGAAACCTCGCAGATAGAGCAGCAGGTTTTGCAGGAGGGCAGCCATGCCAGGACGACAGGGCCTGATGAGATGGTACCGTCGTTGCCGTCAGTGACTGATGTGTTTTGAGAGACTCATGATGTAGCCCCTTTAGGCAAAGTTTGTTTTATATACTCTGATATTTTTAGGAGCCTTTGTGTAGCTTCCTGTTTTGTTTCGACTTTTTACTTATCGTGGATCATGACTTATGTGTTTATTCTTGTATTGATGAGTTTGCAGTATGATATTTGAGACTAGCCGACAGAATAGGCGTCTTGTGGTACATGTTAGCCTGTGTGCTGACACTACCACAAGGCGGCTGTTCTGGGCATAAGACTCCCCTCGACAATGTCTTGTGTTCCGGGAGGGGGGGGGGGGGGGTCTTACAGTGGCTGTATGTTTGTATCCATTATTTCAGCCTGTGGCCTTTTAGCTACAATTTCTTCCTCAGCTTGAGACTGTACTTGAACTTCTAGCTCTATAATTTTTGTATCTATATCCTCAAACAAGAAATCATCAAGATTAGGCATGGGGGATTCAGTCCAACCAATTATTGATAGGTGAGAGAGCCTTTGACTCTGTAGTAGTTATTTGCTCTATAATATTCTCTTTAACTATAAAACTAGTCCTTAGTTGTTCCAATGCTTCAAGGCTTATTGTAGCTGTATAACTAATTATTGCTTTAGAGTAATTACTATAAACTGGAAGACTGTTGTTGGAAATTGTATCAAAAGAATAAAATAATGAGGGAAGATAAACTGTGGGATTAAGAATAAAATCACCAACAATGATTATTTTTGGAATGGAAAAATATGGTACTTCTTCTTCTATACAGACTGGAATCATTTCTGTATCATCTTCTGTTGGAATTACTACTGTTGCTGCTGGACTTGCTGTTGCTGGAGTTGTTGTTGGAGGTTCTTTATGAATTACTGGAGCTTCTTCATTGAACACCTCTCCCTGCCTGGTTTCAGATATACCTGAACCCAGGCCCCCAGAAGAAGGGACAGAGGAGAAAGAAGATAGCTATGAAGAGAGTGTAGTGATGGAAGCAGCAAGTGGAGCAATGACTTCAGCTATAAGTGTCTTGAGTGTAGAGGTAATAAGCTCAAGAATTATGGCTGATATAGCAGAAGATGGCATGGAGCAGTTTGGACATGTAGGGAATGCTTGTGGAATGAATGGTGTTTGAAGGTCAGTTGGAATGTTGGATGTTGAGATATCATGGAGGATAACATCTTACTGAATAGGGGAATATTGTGGAGATGGTTGTGAAGAGAGTGTAGTGATGGAAGCAGCAAGTGGAGCTATGACTTCAGCTTTAAGTGTCTTGAGTGTAGAGGTAATAAGCTCAAGAATTGTGGCTGATATAGCAGAAGATGGCATGGAGCAGTTTGGACATATAGGGAATGCTTGTAGAATGAATGGTGTTTGAAGGTCAGTTGGAATGTTGGATGTTGAGATATCATGAAGGATAACATCTTACTGAATAGGGGAATATTGTGGAGATGGTTGTGGAGATAAAGATGATAGTAAATCAAAATTGAGAGATGACAATAGTGGATCCATATATGGTGTGTCATTAATTTGTGATTGTTGATGTGATGGTAGAGGAGATTGAGGAGGTGGAGATGGTGTTTCCTCAGGAATGTTAATTGGTGATTGTGGAGGAGATGTGGTCTGTATGGTGAGCCAGAAGGGATGGAGGTAGATGGTGTATCTGTAATAATGGTGGATGATTGTTGAAGTATAGTAACATCAACAAGTGGAGTTGATGAAGAAAATATTGGATGATGTGGAGATGGAGGGGAGTTGATGAAGGAAATATGAGGAGCAGGAGCCTCTTTAGGGGTTGGTGAAGTGGCTATTGCAGCCCTGGTGTCCTCTGAAGCTATCCTAGAAGAGGAAGCCCTGGAAGGCTTGGTAATAACACTTTCCCATCTGCCAAATAGAGCAGAGGTAAGCCTCTTAGAGGCATTTATGAAGATAGTCTGAGAGACTAATAGTCCTAGAACCTTAGCATGTAGGAAGATTCCCAGAATTCTATCAAAACTCACATCCTTCTTACTAATTTTCTTCTTAATCAAATCAAATACAATTTCTCCACAGTTCACAAATTTTTGATTAACTAAGACACACATCAGAAGGAATTGGTGTCTGGTAATGTAGTCATGGGCTGAGTGTTTGCCCAAGATTACTTTCCCAACTATATATGCTAAGAACGTATATTCGGCAGATAAGTTCTACTTTAACAATTTGTTAGGGTTTCCCTGGGAGTGACCCATTATAACTAGCATATCATCAAACTCTATGCTAGATAATTCAATATCATCTTCCCCATTTATAAATCCCAAAATTTCAGTCAGAATAGCAGGGGAAAGAGAAACCTTTTGTCCAGAAATTGATCCAGAAATGGAGGTTTGATCTGGAAAGGTTCCTGTTAAAACCCATTTTTTGATTTTCTATACTGGGAGTTTGATCCTAAAAGTCATGAACTGTCTCAACTGTGGTGCTTCAAACAACTGAAGTATGTTCCTGAAGACTTTATCAGAATGGCTGAAGGAATCGATGTCAATGTCGAACCCTGCATCAAATTTCATGTCAGAAATGGTCGCCGCCGAAATCGCCATGCATGCAAAAACAAAAGATCAAGTGCACATGAACTGGAAAGCGCGGGATGGAGTTTGATGAAAACCATATTATAAGTTTCAGAAGATGAAAAGACAAACTCCGTCCGATGAAACATTAGAAACTTCGAACTCAGTCCGACGAAAAATCTCATAAAGAAATAAAGGCGTCGATCTAAGTCTGAAGAGGGGGAAAACAGTTTGTCGTTCTTCGTTTGACGAAAAAATTTTCTGAAGCAAATTTCGTCGATCTCCGTTCGACAAAATAATTTTCTGAAACAAATTTGTCGATCTTCATTCGACGAAAAAGTTTTGCAAAGTAAAGTTCGTCGATCTCCGTTCGACGGACGCTCCACGAAGAGTTCGTAGTTCGTCGATCTCAGTTCATCAAAACATGAATAGTTTGTCGAGACAGACATAAATTAAATTAAAGCTTCTCCATTAATCATACCTAACTGATTTAGGAAGAATAGATGTTTCTTTTCATCCAAGTGTTTGGTGAAAATATGTGCTCTTTGTAAATCAGTAGAGATAATGATAAGTTTAATTTTATTTTTTGTCCACACAATCTCTAATGAAATGATGTCTAATCTGTATATGTTTTGTCCTACTATTGTGCACTGGATTTTGTGCAATAGAAATTGCACTAGTGTTATCACAATATATAGTTGAATTATTTAAGTTGAAAACATAATCCATGAGTTGATTTTGAATCCACAAAATTTGTGAACAACAATTACCTGCTGCTATGTATTCAGCTTCAACAGTTGATGTTGACACAAAAGTTTGTTTTTTTGCAAAACCATGAAACTAGCCTATCACTAAGGAACTTACAAGTTCCTGATGTGCATTTACTGTCAACTATACATCCAGCAAAGTCAGCATCTGAGAATCTAGATAATTTAAATTCTGACTCAGTAAGATACCAGAGTCCTAGATTATGACCACCATTTATATATCTTAAAATCCTTTTTAATAAAATAAGATGAGAATCTTTAGAATTGACCTGAAATCTAGCACAAATGCAAGTAGCAAACATGATATCTGGTCTACTAGATGTAAGGTATAATAAGGACCCAACAATAGCCCTATATATTTTCTGATCAATTGGTTTGCCCTGTTCATCAGAATCAAATACAACATTGGATGACATGATTGTTTTCTTGGCTGATGCATCAGTCATCCCAAATCTTTTAAGTTGCTCTTTACCATATATTGACTGGGATATAAAGATACCATCAGGGGTTTGCTTCACTTGGAGACCAAGGAAGTAAGATAGTTCACTCATGCTACTCATTTCAAACTTTGAATGCATCAGGTCAGAAAATCTTTTACAAAGTTTAGAATCAGTAGAGCCAAATATTATATCATCTACATAGATTTGTACTAGCAAAATTTTTGATTTATGATGTCTAATGAATAGAGTCTTATCTAAAATGCCTCTAATAAACTTATGCTCTAAAAGAAAGCTAGCTAAGGTCTCATATCAAGCTCTTGGAGCTTGTTTTAAACCATAAAGAGCTTTATGCAGCTTAAAAACATAAGATGTATGAGTTGAGGAGACAAAACCTGTAGGTTGTTCAACATAAACTTCCTCTTTTAGTTCTCCATTGAGGAATGCACTATTGACATCCATTTTGTATACTTTGAACGTCTGATAGGCAGCATATGCAAGAAATATTCTGATGGCTTCAAGTCTTGCAATAGGAGTAAAGGTTTGAGCATAGTCAATGCCTTCTTCCTGTGAATATCCTTGGGCTACCAGTCTTGTTTTGTTCCTCACAATTGATCCTTGTGCATCCAATTTGTTCCTGAAGACCCAATTAGTTCCAATAACTGGGTAGTCTTTGGGTCTTGGAACTAAATTTCAAACTCTACACCTCTTAAATTGATTGAGCTCATCTTGTATTGCAATAATCCAGTGAGGATCTTGCTTTGCATCTTTTATAGATTAAGGCTCAAATTGAGAAATGAAGCAATCATGCATCAAATCTTGGTTGAGTTGATGTCTTGTTTACATACTAGCTAATATGTCTCCAATCACTTGAGATATGAGGTGATCTCTAAGTGTGACAAGATCAGCAGGAGGAGTTGGTTCATCAACAACTTGTGGAATTAATTCCTCTTGTGGAATTATAGTTGTTGTTGTGGGTTCAACTGCTTCAGCACTTTCTTCTTCACTTTCTTCATCAATCTGTGGAGAAGGATGAAATGTAATCTCTTGGGTAAGGTTTAAATCATTCAACTTCTCACACAGATAGGGTACCTGTAAAGTGTCTATGGTAGAAGAATCATTCTCCTTATAAAATATATTAGCTTCATCAAAAGATATATGTACAAATTCTTCTGTTTTTAATATCGATTTATTAAATTCCCTATAAGCTTTGCTAATTTGGGAATATTCAAGGAAAATTCCCTCTACAGCTTTGGATTCAAACTTTTTAAGGGGTTTCTTGTTCTTATTGTGAATGTAACACTTGCATCCAAATACCTTAAAATAATCTAATTTAGGTTGCTTCCCTTTAAGTAATTCATAGGGAGTCTTACCCTTTAGTTTATGAATTAAACTTCTGTTAAGAACATAATTTGTTATGCTTACAGCCTCTGCCCAAAAGGATAGGGGCAAATAAGCATCTGCAAACAATGTCCCAGTAGATTCAATAAGGGTTTTATTTTTCCTTTCTGCTACCCCATTTTGTTGAGGAGTTCTAGGAGCAGAAAAATAATGTCTGATACCTTCAATCTCACAGAATTCTTGTATGAGAAGAGATTCAAAATCGGTGCCATGATTACTTCTGATCAATGCAACCTGAGTAGAGTACTCAATCTGTATGCTCTTAAAAAAATCTGTAAGAACTTTAAAGTTATCTGACTTATTTCTCAAGAAGAACACCCAAGTGAATCTAGAGAAGTCATCAACAATAACTAGAGTGTATGAATTTTCTCCCAAACTTTGTACAACAATAGGGCCAAAAAGGTCCAATGTAGCAAGTACAAAATTTTGGGTGAATCACTTTTATTTATGGATTTGAAACTATTTTTAGTTTGTTTGCTTAATTGACAAGCCCTGCAGAGTCTTTCCTTCTTGTAAGAAACAGAAGGCAGTCCTCTAACAAGGTTGTCCCTAGATAATTTAGCAATATTCCTAAAGTTTACATGACCTAGTCTCGTATGCCATAAATCATTAGTAGAGCTAATTTGATTAAATAAGCAGATTTCTAAATTAGTTGATTTGAAATTTACTAAATATATATTTTCTTGTCTAATTCCTGTTAAAACAGTTTTGTTTTTATTAGAAGTAATAATACAAGAAGACTGATTAAATGATACCTGATAACCTTCATCACATAACTGACGTATGGATATTAGGTTATGCTTGAGACCACTTACATATGTTACCTTCCTGAAGGTAACAACTCAAACTTTGACACTTCCATATCCTTCTGTCTATCCACAGTTAAAGTCTCCAAAAATCAACTTTGGCCCAAGCTTGGCTTTGAAATCAGTCAGGTTGTCCTTAATTCCTGTCATATGTTTTGAACAGCCACTATCTCGATACCACTATTGCTCTGTGATAGGATAGTTCTTTACCTTTACAAAACAAGATTAGTTGTTCTTGACCCAGGTAACCTTGGGTCCTTGATTTCTTTCAAATTTAAAACTGGAGATGTAAGAAAATTCAGGTTGGTCCTTATAACCAAGTGGATGATATCTCTTAGGAGGAATAATCCATTGGGTAAAAGGATAACTAAATGTTTTAGTTTTATTAAAATTTTGAAAAGAGTTCAAGTTTCTGTTATAATAAACTGAGTTCGATGAATTATAATAGGTTCGTCGATCTGCGTTCGATGAATAAGAATGAGTTCGTCGAACTCCGCTCATAGAGTGAAAGAGTTCATTCTCACAGCCCCTCGTTCGAAGATCGTGGTTCGACAAAACATATTGAGTTCGTCGAGCATAGTTAGACAAATAATTATTCCTAAAATCTGCGTTCATAGTTCGTCAATCTGAGTTCGACGAATCACATTCATTTCGTCGAGCTTGGTTCGACGAAATATGTTGAACATTATTTTTGTTAAATTTTTTCTTTTTCTTAGGTTGATTATTCTGTGAAATTTTTATTTCTTTATTTCTAACTTCTATCTTTTCTCTGCCTTTTTCTGAAACAAATTTAATGGGGGTAGACAATATATTTTTCTGTAAAGATATAGGCAGATTAGATGGAGCTCCCAAGCCTAGTTTATCATTAAGCCTGACATTCACTGTGCTTGTGATATCCATCAATTTGATTTTTCTCTTATTTAGGGATTCTTCAAATTGTTTAGCCTTTTTTAGTTTGTTTTCTAAAGATAGTATTTGTTCATTTACAGTTTTTAGATCTTCTTTAAGTTTTAAATTTTTAGAAGAATTATTTTCAAATTCAATTAACTTCTCTCTGAGAAATTTGATTTCCTTCTGAGATTTAATTAAATCATTACATAATAATTTGAAATCAATTTTAAATTGATGAGAAGAAAAAACAAAGGAAGAGATTATCTGATATTCTTCTGACATAGATTCATCTTCTGAATTTTCTGGTTTTGAATCAGCAACATCAGAGTTTTTGCATGATGCATTGATAGCCATCAAGCATATCTCCCTGACTTTGGCCTCTTCTTCATCCTCACTGGAGCTGGATGAATATTCTGACTCAGATTCACTCCAAGTCTCAACAACAAATCCTCTTTCTTTCTTCTTGTATTTGCTGGAGGATGGCTTGCTGGAATGCTTCATGGAGTCCTTCTCATTTCTCTTGTATTTCTTCTGTGCTTCTGGATATTCTAGTAGTATGTGACCAGGTTTCTTGCACTTATAGCAAAGTATTTCTTTAGTGGGGGTCTTATCATACCTTGGCTTGTCATCTTTCTAGATGATCTTCTTCTGAAATCCTTCCTTGCCATCTTATAGAATCTCTTTGCCAAGAGACTCAGTAGGTCTTCATTATTTGGAGTGGCTTCAGCTTCATCACATGCTTTGAAAGAAATACTTTGTTCTTTCCTTGCTGAAGATGAGGTAGTCCTTTGCTCAGCTTCTCTGGTCTTGATGAGCTGCTCATAAGACTTGAGCTTGCCCAACAAGCTTTCAGTAGATATCTCAGTCAGGCTTCTGACTTCCTTGATTGACCAGATCCTAGAGTCACATGTACTAGGGAAGCACATAAGAATCTTGTCATTTATCTTTGTTAAAGAGATGTCCTTGTCAAGAGTTTTTAGCTCATTAATTATGAGACTGAGTCTATTGTATATTTCTGCAACTGATTCTGAATCCTCCTTAAAATTCTCATACCGAGAGATCAAGTGTGATCTCCTATCCTTCCTTTCATCAGTAGATCCTACCACCATAGCATTCAGTGAGTCCCAGATGGTCTTTGTTGAAGTGAATTCTGCAACCTTCTGAAATATGTCATCTAACATGGTTTGTGACAGTATATTCATTGCTTTAGCATCTGCTATCTTTGTCTTCTTTTGTGCTTCAGTCCACTCAGGTGGTGGAACAAAACTTGTGTTTGTAGTTGCTACTGGAAGTGGGGGATCTGTCAAAATAGAATTGTATATGTCTTCATCAATGAAATTCATATATAACATAATCCTTGCCTTCCAAAGTGCAAACTTATTTAGATTGCACACTAGAGGTCCGGTGCTTGAATACTCCTTATTTTGTGCCATAATATGAAATACAACTAAAGTAGATAAGATCAAACAAAGATCTTTTGGTTCTGGTGTTAGCTTGTACAACCAAGTAACCTATCCCTCTGATACCAATTAAAAGAGATTGATCTAACTAACTCTAGAAGGGGGGGGGGGGGGGGGGTAAATAGAGTATTTTAAAAACTTTAAGTTATTTTTACAGCGAATTAAAATAGGTGATACTTATAAGTATAAGAAAAGAAATATCACAACACAGTAAATAAAAAGTAGAGCACAAACAGACGACACAAGGAAATTTATAGTGGTTCCCCAGTAAACCTGGGTACATCCACTCTTCTACCACCATGGTAGAAATCCACTACAGGTTTTTGATCAGGTGCCCTGCCACCACAGGTTTTTGTTCAGGTGCCCTGTCACCACAGGTTTTTGATCAGGTGTCTTGTCACCACAAGATCTATTTTCTAAGGGAGATCTAGTAACCTTTTGAGCTTTTGATTAGGGGACTTGAGAACCAAAGGTTTAACTTTTGAAGGGAGTTATAACCCTCTACACAGTTAAAGAAAATAAAATTGATAGTGTCTTCTCTGTCTCTTTTATCTGAGAAGACTAGTGGATTTGTTGATGTTGTCAAATCTCCCCCTGAGTTATTGAAATCTGGTCAGGAGAGAAAACTTTGCTTCAGGGTGTAGGCCTTCAAAGATGAAAACTTCTTCTTCCAGTAAATGTCTCTGAGAGATTGAGTTTTTTGATCTCAGATTGAATATTGTGTTGCTGGAAGAAAAGCTTGAAGAGAAGAATGATGAACAAGAAGTTCTCTGTCTCTGTTTCTTGTTCTATAGTTATAGATGTTCTCTTTCTTCTTCTCTTGATTGAGTAATTCTTATTCTGGACTGTTAGACTGGGCAATCTTCTGAAAATTTCTTTTATATATTAATTGCTGATTTGAATTTCGAATTCCTTCAAGTTCTCTGCATATTTTATGGGAATTAGAACATCTATTTTTGTCTTCAATGTATTTCCCAACTATCCCAGTAAATATGGCAGAGCAATAACTCTGTGAAATCCCTAATTAATTCTGTCAGGAACGACTATATTCTTAAGAATATTGAGCGTTAATTATCAGAGTATTACTTTCTTAATACTTGTAATCAAACTACCTTAGTCAATCTGAGAAACTGTAGAGAAGTTTAGTCGTGTAGAACCTGGATGGAGTTAGTCAAACTCAGTAAAGTTTTCATCGACCTGAGCTCTAAGTTCGTCGAGCTGATAATTCTCTTTCATCGAGCTGAGCTCCAAAATCATCGAACAGAAAATATACTTCCAAACAGAGCTCCAAGTTCGTCGAGCTGAGAAGGCACTTCGTCGAGCTGAGATTTTTATATAAGCTCAGAGTTCGTCGATCTCAGCTGGACTTTCGTCGAGCTCAAATCAGAGAAAGAACTCTGAGTTCGTCGATCTCGGATCAACGATCGTGGAGCTAAGTTCAGCTATCGTCAAACGGCTTTTTTTGCAATCTTCAAAACTGTCTTGTCTCTTAAGTCTTGTGTTCTTTGAAGTCTTCTGAAGGTAGGTTTCAGTAATCTAACCTTATGTGATTGACCTTAACCCTGAAACTAACATATGACCCTAGACTATACATGGTGGGTCATCAATCCTAATAGTGAACCTAGCCCAAATCACAAGTAGAGTTCCAACAGCTAGTGTGAGCCTGGTCAGCGGGATCTTCTCGGAGACATCATTTCTATCTAGTTCTGATTGACTTTCAGCCCTGCCAACTAGTGGGAGCCTGGTCAGCGGGATCTTCTTGGGCCAACTTCCCATTTTACTATCGAGTGACTCTTCCAGCCCTGCCAGCTAGTGCAAGCCTGGTTAGTGAGATCTTCTTGAGGCTTAGTTCTAAGATACTTCATAACGTCCACCGAGGGCCTTCCAGGCCTGCTAGCTAGGTGAGAGCCTGACGACGGGATCGCTTCAGCACTTAGTTCCATGATACTTTATAACGTCCACCGAGGGCCTTCCAGACCTGCCATCTAGGTGAGAGCATGATAGCGGGATCACCTCGAAGTCATTATTTCAATCTCTTCATTCACTCACATAGTTCATTTGCTAAAGATCTTGAGCCACAAGAGAATTAATAAAAAAAAGAATATGTTACATACAAGGTTCAAGGGTAGAAGCACTTCAAATCATCACCTCTCCAAGTATGACTCCCCCCATATTCTGGAGGCGATACCCCCTGACTTTAGTGCTTCCTTAATGATGTATGGACATTCCCAATTTGAATGAAGCATCCCCATTGTTGCTGATCTCCCCACATCATCCACCTTTTTAAAGACCAGATCCCCCTCTATGAACTGCTTGATTTTGACATGCTTGTCAAAGTACTTGGCCATACGTTGCTTGATCTCTTCCAACCTAACGGCGACCGTATCACGGAGTTCCTCTATCATCTCCTTCCTTGTCAGCTATTACTAGGCGTGCGCATAAAGCCCGGCGGGCCCGGGCTTGGCCCGGGCCTGCAGGGCCCGGGCTTTTCCGAACCGGGCCCGGGCCGGGCTTAATAATGTAACCGGGCCGGGCCGGGCCGGGCTATGCTCCCTAGGGGGGCCTGGTAAGGCCCCCCAGGCCGGCTCGGGCCGGGCCCAGGCTAAGCCCGACCCGGTTTTTTTAAAAAAATTTGTTTTTTTAATTCATAAAAAAAAATCAATTTTGATTTTAAAAAAAAATAAAAAAAATGGAGTTTTTGATTTACAAAAAAATAAAAAAAACACAACATCGCAATATTAAAATTTTTTTTTTTTATTAATATAACGAAATTATACAAATTTAGAAATGTGCAAATATACAAAAATTTGGAAATTCTAAATTATTAAAAATTACAAATGACAAAAATTCTAAATTATTAAAAATTACAAAATTACAAATGACAAAAATATAAGAAGTTGTCTAGTTTAAGTTGATCGCGTCCATCTCGTCTTCCATGTCAGACGAGCTATCCTCGATCGCTGAAATATGTTGCTTCCTCTTCATCGCATCCAAGTGGTCCTTGTAGCATATGCAGATCTCAAGCGATTCTTCGCTTAGTCGACTTCTCCGCTCGTTCAAAACCCTGCCACTAAGAGAAAAAGCAGACTCCGAAGCTACCGTGCTTGCTTGGATCGTTAGTAAATCTCGGGCCATATAGGCCATAATAGGATATGTATTTTCTTTACCTTTCCACCATTTTAAAATATCGAAATTTTCTAATTCGTCCGTGGACATAAAATCACGAAATTGTGTTTTTGTGTACAACCCTAATTCATTTAAACTACTAGATGTTGTGCGCGCTTTTTTCCTAGAGGCTAACTCTAACATTTTATTTTTAAAACTACTAGATGTTTTTGGTTGCGACACATCCTCTCGGGGCCGCGATCCGTATAAATTATCGTAATAATTATAACATTCAGTAAAAATATTGTTAAAATTTAAAATACTCAGATTATCTAAATCTGAATCACTTAGATTTATGTCTATATTGTTATTTATTTTTTCAATAAAATTTTCTACGCCGTCTACGCCGAAAAGAGGGTTCAAAGCGGCGGCGCATGAAAACATAACTTGAATTTCTCTATAATATTTTAAAAATTTTCTTTCCATTATTTCTATTAATTCGCTCCATCCGGCATGTTGTTTAAAATAATTTAATTTTTGTGAAATATTAACAATATTTTCAATAACTAACGAGCTAGTAGGATAATATACGCCCGATAAACTATTTGTCGCCGTATAAAAAACTTCTAATAAATCCATGTAATGTTCTAAAATTGTCCAATCGGACTCGGTTAATTCATGTTGACCTAACAAAGTATAAAATTCCATTAGTAGTGTTTTTTGGCGAATCGCTCGTTTTAACATTATATACGTAAAGTTCCATCTAATTGACATGTCAAATAGAGGTTTCAAAAATTTTTGACCTTGCCCGGTTACGAATTTTTTAAAATCTTGACGTCGTTGTTTAGAACTATAAATAAATTGTAACATTAAACGTATTTTATTAGTGTATGGTTCCATATACGACAAACTATCTTGTACTACTAAATTTAAAACGTGACACGCGCAACGAGTATGAAAAAAAGTGCCGTTTAACATATGTTTCAAATCACGTTTTAACCACTCAATTGAGGTGGTATTATTTGTGGCGTTATCGAAAGAAATACTCATAATTTTATCTTTTATTTTAAATTCGCGCACACATTTTGAAATTATTTGATAAATCGCCTCACCGGTGTGCGGGACTTCAAAACTTTCAAAACAAATTATTCGCTTATTTAGATCCCAGGAAACAGGATCGATCCAGTGACACGTTATAGACATATACGATAATCCTAATTTTATACTACTTGTCCAAACGTCGCTCGTTAAACTCACTCGACCCTCAAATTTTTCAAAAAAATTAATTAAAATTTGTTTTGCTTCTAAATAATATTTAAGTGCGTCGCGCCTAATTGAAGATCGACTTACTTGGTGATATTTGGGTTGTAGCCCTTGGTGGATGTACTCGGTTTCTTCTTCGTTGTCGTAGTGGCTGAACGACAACCCACGTCTGATGATGTTCTTCACCTGTAGCTCCCGCTGCCGACCTTGATCGTACGTCCAGATTTGTCCGGATGCCGATAATTGCGCCTGGGTCGACTCCGAAGGAGCTTGTTTGGCTGCGCAAGACTTAACGTGTCTTGCGAGTGTCGAGTTGTCAGCGATCGAAAGTAATTTCGAGCACTGTTTGCACCTCGCCTTTTGCTCCGCGCCGACTTGCACTAAGTCAAAATATTCCCAAACCGGCACCGTACGCTTGTGCTCCACCACTTCGTGAGCGACGGATGATGAAGAAGATGCCTGCGTTGACGACATATTCGAGCGAAATGAGAATAGAGATTAGAGAGAGAGGGTGGGGGATGAGGGGGTAGAAGAGGGAAAGAAGGAGGGGGGGGGTTTATAGATTTTTTTTTAAAAAATTATTTTTTTAATTAAAAAATGGCTGCCAGCATGCCCATGTGGCATGCTGGCAGCCAACGGCTCTTAGAGCCGTTGGAAGCTAACTGCTCTAAGAGCCGTTGGTTTCCAACGGCTCTAAGAGCGAGCCCGGGCTTAACCCGGGCTTTTCCTGGCCCGGGCTAAGCCCGGTAACCGGGCTTTGCCCGGCCCGGCCCGGGCCGGGCACCGGGCCTGGCATTTGCCCTATAATGGGGCCCGGAAGGGCCCCATGGCCCGGCCCGGGCCCGAGGCGGGCTTGGCCCGGGACCGGGCCTGTCGGGCTTTTCACTGGGCCGGGCCTGTCCGGCCCGGTGGGCCCGATTTTTTAGGACACCCCTAGCTATTACTCGTGGCAACCTAACCTCAAACTCCACGGGCAAAACGACTTCACAACTGTGAGAGAGTATCAAGGGGGTCTCTCTGGTGGCCGTGTTGGGGGTCGTCCTCAAAGCCCATACCAATGATGGAAGTTGTTGTACCAAACTTCCTCTTAGGTTCTCCACCTTCTTATTTAAAAGGATCACAATGATTTTGTTCGCCGATTCCACATGCCCGTGTAGTAGGACATCTTTGCCTCTCTGAACCCATCTGGAACCGGGGCAGAGACAATCAACTCGCTAATAGGGCTTCCCCCACCCACCTGACGAGTGGGCCTGTCTCGCGCTCTGGGCTCGCTGACCCTGTCAACACTCGCCTGCCCAGGGAAAGTTCTCACTCGACAAAATCCCTCTCGCCACTCTCGAATGGGACTTCCTTCCGAGGTCGCTGACCAGGGGCGTTCTTGCCCAAAGATGGGGCCGTGATAATTGGAACAGAGTGTGTGGCCCAGTCGTCTCTCGCAGTGAATGACAGGTGGATGGTTTGCATGACCTCCCTCTTGAACTCCTCTAGCATCCCGATCATGATACCACTCGCCTGTGTAACGCCCCGAAACTCAAAGGAGCAAAGGGGGACGTTTTGGGCCAGTTTGGGTTCTGGCAGAAGGCACACGGCCTGGGACACGGGCGTGTCCCAGGGCGTGTCAAGCGTGTGTAGACACTTAGCCGCAAAGTCGTCGAGTTATACTCGACGATTCGTCGAGAGTGGGCACACGGCCTGCGACACGGGCGTGTCGCAGGGCGTGTCGACCTGTGTCGACACTTAGCCGTGAAATCGTCGAGATATACTCGACGATTCGTCGAGTATGGGCACACGGCCCGCGACACGGGCGTGTCGCCGGGCGTGTCGACCCGTGTCGACGATCGTCCTGGGGAATTCATCGAGATTCGCTCGACGATCGTCGAGATAAGGCACACGGCCTAGGACACGGGCGTGTCCAAGGCCGTGTCATCGAGTCGTCGATCTCCACTCGACGAAATGTCGAGACCTTGTACACGGCCTGGGGCCCAGGCGTGTCAAGGTGACACGGGCAAGGACACGGGCGTGTCCTAGGACCCGTGCAGTGCTCGGGTTGAAAACGGGGGAAAATTATGGGGTACACGGCCGGCTACACGGCCGTGTCAGCTGGAACACGGGCGTGTCAGCTCGAACACGGGCGTGTTCGATACCCGTGTGAGGGTCCAGGAGATTCGATTTTGACGGCGAATGCGGCACACGGCCCTGGATACGGGCGTGTGCCAGGCCGTGTTCAGTCCAGATTGGGCATTTCAGCCCCGAATCAAAGCCGTTCGTTTTCTTAGGTTGAGATCCAATGGCTGGGGGTTGTTCCTGAGAGGATATACCCGGGTTTTGACTTAGAAAATCCATCACTTTCTTCACTTGTTCTCTTTCTAAACCCTTGGAGAGAGGAGAGCTAAGGCAAGAAGAAGAAGAGCTAGATCCGCCACTGGAGGAGCTTCGGAGCTCCGAATCGCAAGCCGACTCTGGATCCATGGAGGCAACGCAAGTGCGGTGATTTCTATCCGATTACTTTTCGATGGCGCCAAAGAGGAACTCAAGGGTAACGATCCTCATCTTGAGCATGAGTCGCTCTCTTTCTTAGCATAGGAAGCCCGCTCTCGCGAGTTTGCGGAGAGTTGGAGGCGTTCCTTCGGGTAGATATGTAAATTCCCCGTTGTTTAGAGTCCGTATGCGAGAACAGACGTAGGCATGATGTGTGAAAGATATGGTACCTAAACACCTAGAGGGGGGGGGGGGGTGAATAGGTGACCTAAACCTTTTTTACTTTTGTTTGACAGCACAACAGTTTATCACAGATTATTACAGTTAACAGCAATTTCAGAAATCACACAGAAAAGCCACAACACAGCACAGCACAGCATACACACTAATTTTATAGTGGTTCCCCAATCTTTGGGTACATCCACTTTCCCCCTTCGCCTATCTAGCAGTGTACTAGATTCGGCCAAACTTCTCCACTAGCTCAGAACCCAACAAGGTTCCTACCTCAGGCCCAAAGCCTTACACTCAGCCAAAAGGCCTACACTCAGCCACCCAGGCCTACACTCAGCCAATCAAAGGCCTACACTCAGAGTTCTTCAACTCCTACACTCAGGCACCAAGCCCTACCCTCAGCGATTATAAAATAGGCTTACAATCACTCAGATCCAATGGATCTTACAAGTTATAATAGAAATTACAAATTCTAACTCTACAACTCAGAAGGAATGAGAGGAGTTGAGAGTTTCTTGGAGAGTTCTTGGAAGAACTCAGCTTGATCCAAACTGACTTAGCTTTCTTCAAAGCTTCTTGAGTAGAACTGAATTAGTCTGAATCTTCTGCAGTTGATCCTTGATCTCTGCTTCTTGAAATCCAGATGACTCTGAATTCTTCTTCTCAGCCTTAGTTCCAAAGACTGAATCCTTGGTTGGAGCTCTCTCTCTCCAACTACTTAGATCTGCAGTTGGACTGCCTGATCTTCTTGTGTTGATCTTCTGTGTATCACTTCTTGATTTAGTCTGATCAACTACTTCAATCACACCATGTAATGTTTTTGAACTTCTTAATTATTATCTCTCTTTTTTTCTGTAGACTGTGGGTGCCTATTTATAGGCTTCCTTCATGGTAACCGGCTGATCCGGTTTATAACAGTCTTTTGACTTTGCTGACAGTTGCTGTAGACTGGCTGGATTGGCAGCTGTCATGTCAACCAGTCACTTCTTGAAATTCTCCAACTGTCAGTTAGTGTCGAGACTTTCTGTTCTTAAGTGTTGACACTCATAGACCAAGTGTCGACACATGTTGTGTAAGTGTCGACACAAGTCTACAAGGTGTCGACACATTCCCTTGTATGTCTCGACACAGTTTCTTCTGCATGTGTCGACACTGAAATTGAGTGTCGACACAAGCACTTGTACTTCATTCTTTCTGTATTCTTCTAAGTGTCGACACATCTCCTTTGTGTCGACACATCTTCATGTGTAGAAACTGTCAAGTGTCGACACTGCTTCTTGGTGTCGACACAAGTCTTCATTCTTGATTCTTCAGCTGAGTGTCGACACATCCCATTAGTGTCGACACTTATACTTAGAATATTTTACAAGTTTTCTGTTCTTTGCTAAGTGTAGACACAGCTCCTTGTGTTGACACTATCTTCAAGTGTTGAGTCTTCTGGTTATGTGTCGACACATTGTGCTGAGTGTCGACACATTCTTTAAGTGTTGACTTCTTTGAGTGTGTGTCGACACATTATGCTGAGTGTCGACACATTCTTCATATGTTGACTCTTTTGATTGAGTGTCGACACATTGTGTTGAGTGTCGACACTTGTACTTAGTCTCTGCAGAATTATGCTGAGTGTCGACACAACTCCAAGTGTCGACACTGTCTGGTGTTGACTCAGCTCTTCAAGATGTCGACACTTCTGCTAAGTGTCGACACAGCTTTTCTGCATCCTTCTACACTGAGTGTCGACACAGCTCCAAGTGTCGACACTTTCTGACTGGTGTCGACTCTTCTTCCCTGGTGTCGACACAATGACTCCAAGTGTCGACACTTCTTGTCTGGGTGTCGACACAAGCTTTCTCAAGTGTCGACACTTTGCCTCTGGGTGTCGACACATGGACTTGGAAATTTTCAGCTTCAGTCCAGTGTATACCTAACCTGCACAAATAACTCAAACAAACATCAAATACATTCTGATGTATATCATTGAGTTAGGTGAGGCTTCTTCAAATCAGGTACATTTGACCAATGTACCCAACAATCTCCCCCTATTTGGAGAAGTCATAACCCTTAGTCAATGATATACACCACTCATAATTAAAAATTACAAAATGATGTAAAACATATAAATGACAACAGGGTAAAACTTGAACATGTAATAAACTACACATGTATACTTATTAAACATTGCAGAACAATTAAGAAACACACACATTTCAGAACATTCAAACTATATTTATCATATACTGTTCCAATAATGTTTCTTATACATTTTCAATGAAGTATTACAATGTTTTTCTCTTAACAAAATTACAATAAGCAACAAGTTAATTCCTAATCTAGTGCTGATCAGGTTCTTTGATAACAATCCCTTTTCCAGCTTTAACTTGAGCTTTCACAGCAGCAGCAGCAGCAGCAGCAGGCTCAGCTTCACCAGTCTTCTTCCCTTTTAGATCTTGCTTATCTGCCTTGATCTTCTGCCTTTCAAAATAATGATAAGGCTTGGGAAAGTACTTGCTAGGCTCCACAGCTGTTGGAGGTAGCTTTCCTAACTTGGCCTTCCTTCTGTGTTGGACAATGGCTTCTTGTCTAATCTCATGCTTTCTCCATTCAGCCTCTGAGAACCACTTGTTTCTCTCATGGGCATTATCCTTGGCTGCTTTCCAGGCTGTAAGAATTATGTTTCTAGAAGTAGGGCTCCATTGTTCAAAATCTGGCTTTTGCTCAGCAATTTCCCTAAACTTCTTCTTTGACAGCCTAGTTTCTTCTTCTTTATCCAATGCCTCTTGCATAGCAGCTGTGATAGGTTGAACAACCTTTTCCAGAATAACATTTGGCTTGCCAGCAGTTGGACTATACATAGTGCTTACATCAGCATGAATCATTTCAAAGTCTGGAGGTGGATAGATGACATCAGCCACTGCTTGTTGCTCACCTCCAAGAAATGTTCCTTGAATACCAGATTCACCTACTTCATTGTCATCACACAGGGGAGGGTATCCAAGTGTAGCCCTTATAGAATTTGAAATCCATTTTGCATGCTCAGAACTGGCCTTGACTAACACTCTCTCCCCCTTTATGACTTCTTGAGCCATATGATCCCTGACATCATCTTTCTGAAACCGGATTTGGCTATCCAAATATCTTATGCCTTCTTTAAAGAAAGGTCTAAGCTTTGTAAGCTGTTCTGATATGACCTTCTGGGAATCTTTTATGGCATTTTTAACAGCAGCAATCTCTGCTTGAAATATCTTATCAAAATCAGCTTTGGCAGCAGCTGAGGAAGTGGAAGGTTCATCTGACTTATTCTTAATTTCAGTGACAATTGCATTGTGAGATGCAGTCAAGTTATCATTCATTCTCAACTGATTCTCCAGCACATAGCCTTGCTTGACTGCTATATCATCCACTTTCTCTTTAATTTCTTCTTGATGTTTAGCTAGATAGACCACAGCATTAGCACCCTTGGTAAAACAATCAGTCATTGCTGTTTTATTAAGGTTCATTTCAAACCTTATAGACTTGATTTCCTGGCCCAGATCAGACTGTAGTGCTTTGTGCCCTTCATCAACATAAGTTTCTAAGGCTTTTCTTTGTTCATCCATCTTGATTTGCATTGCAAGCAGTAGAGCACTATAGTCAGTGGATGGAGCTTGTTGAACTAGTGAATGCTGAGCAACTGTTTGTAGAGCCTTCTTATAGCTTTGGCTCCTCCTCTTGAATACAAAGAACTTCTTTTTCTTAGCTTGCTCAGCTTCCTCATCTTCAGAGTCAGATGTACTTGCTATATCCACCCTATCCTTAGGGCTGGATGTTCTTTCAGTATGCACATCTTGTGCCTGCTCAGAATCTAGCCTTATAGGCTCTTCTTGACTATCCAAAGTCTCCCCCTCAGCAACAGCATCCTTCACTGCATCAGCAACAGTCTTTTCCATATCAAAATCTTCTTGATCCAAGTTCAAAAACAGATCTTCCATGGTATACTCTGGTGGAGACTGTGCAGGAGATGTCCTTGGTTCTTCTACCACTGCATCAGGTATCACAATAGATGTGTCTGGATGAACAACATCTGGTTCTTGTGCTTGCTGAGTTGGCTGATGGTCATCAGACAAATCAGAATGTGGTATAGAAAAATTCAAAATGTTAAGATCAACAAGTACCTCTTGAATGATGAGAGTAGCCTGCTCACTATCCAGTGTAGATGGATGTTCTACAGCTGGAGGCTCCCCCTGGATATCAGCTGGCTCCTGAGGAGCAGGTGACTTTGCTGCAGTCACATCTACTGGACTTTCAGGAGTGAAGACCACCTGTTCTTCACTGCCTGAGCTGCTTGAGGACTCTTGAGGCACAGCAGCTGTCTTCCTTTTCTTCCTGGGAGGAGAGTCTGTTTTAGAAGTTTGTTTCTCAGGGGTGGCCAAGTCCTTTGACACCAGCACCCTTTCCCATCTTGAGAATATTCTGGAGTCCATTCTCCTCATATGATTTATCTTTGTTCCTGCAGCAGTGCTCATTACCTCTGGAATGGATCCAGCCAGGTAGAGACTTATAATCCTGCCCAGATTGGGCTTCTTCAGGCTTTCCTTCACTTTCTCAAAAACCACCATTGACCAATCTGTCTTCAGAGTGAAGATGATTCTGGTCATTACTTCAAACATGGAGGCAGACACCCTGTCATGCCCTCCTGGTTTGCACAGAATTACCTTGCCCACTACTTCTGACAAGAACTTGCCTTGATTGTTCATCCCCTTCCTATTGAAGACTGATCCCACCTTCATCTGTGAATCCAGTCCACACCAAGTAAGAGCTTCCCTGGTCTTAGAAGCAGTTACCTCCTCTTCTTCTTGAATCTTAGGTAGCTGAAGTACCTTTCTCAAAGACTTGGGGGATAGTTTGACTTTGGTGCCATGCACCCTGGACTTGATTCTGAATCCAGAGTCGTCCACAGTTGCTTGAGTAAGAAATTCAATTACTTCTTTCTTCCAGATTTTCGTTTGTTCTGAAACCAAGAATTCCAGTCCTGAATCGCTGATTAGGGTAATCACCGATTTGAATTCCTGATCGCTGTCGTCAAATGCGCCTCGCACGAGCTCATAGCCCTCGTTGACGTTCTCTTCCAGCTTGGGAGCCATTAGGGTTTGAAGATTTAGTCTTGAGAAGAGAGAAATGTCGACACTAGAGTTTAGGTCTCGAAACTTTGAAAGCGTGTCGACAATCAAAGACAGAACCCTATTTATACCTTTCCTGTTTGAAGACGAACAGGCGGGAGGAATTTCTAATGATGTGTCGACACTGTCAATAAGTGTCGACACTGACCTATAATGTCTCGACACTCATGTGTCGACACAAATTTAGTTAACAGATACTATGTGTCGACACTTGATTAAGTGTCGACACCACTATACTCGACATGTGTCGAGACTTTACTTAGAAAAATTCTGGGTAAAACTTAAGTGTCGACACCTTAGTGGATGTGTCGACACCTACTCGACATGTGTCGACACTAACATTCTGAAGTGTCGACACTAACTTCCTAGATGTGTCGACACCATTTTTCTGAAGTGTCGACACTTACCATTCTGTGTCGACATAGACTTGTCTATGTGTCGACACCTTTTTACTTAGCCAATTTTTGTTCTGTATACTTAGTCTAAGTTTATCATACCTAGTTCAATTTTGAACTTATTAAACTTAGCTTCATCTAAGGGCTTAGTGAACATATCAGCTATCTGATTATCTGTTTTAACATATTCAAGTGCAATATCATTTCTTTCTACATGCTCCCTAAGAAAGTGATATTTTATCTCAATATGTTTAGTTCTACTATGAGATACAGGATTATTAGCTATGGAAATAGCACTAGTAGAATCACAATAAAGTGGAGTTCTACTTACCTGACATCCATAGTCTTCTAGCTGATGTTGAATCCACAGAAGTTGAGCACAGCAACTTCCTGCAGCTATATACTCTGACTCAGCTGTGGAGATGGCCACACTGGTTTGCTTCTTACTACTCCAAGAGATAAGTCTTCCACCTAGGAATTGACAGGATCCAGTTGTGCTTTTTCTATCTTCCTTGCATCCTGCAAAGTCTGCATCTGAATAGCCTGTTAGATCAAAATCTCCATTCCTAGGGTACCAGAGGCCTAGATAAGGTGTGCCCTTTAGATATCTCAAGATTCTCTTGACTGCAGTCAAGTGAGACTCTTTGGGGCAGGCTTGATACCTGGCACAAACACATGTAGCATACATAATGTCAGGCCTACTTGCAGTCAAGTATAGTAAGGAGCCAACTATCCCTCTATACAAGGTTTCATCTACAGGTTTCCCTGCATCATCCTTGCTTAGAGACATACTTGACCCCATAGGAGTCTTCATGGTACTGGAGGAATCCATACCATATTTCCTTATGAGTTCTAGGGTGAACTTAGACTGACATATGGAAAGACCACTTTCAGTCTGTTTAACTTGGAGACCCAAGAAAAACTTCAGTTCTCCCATACTACTCATTTCAAATTGACTCTGCATAAGCTTTGCAAACTTTTTGCAAAGGCTACTTTCAGTAGACCCAAATATAATGTCATCTACATATATTTGGACAAGTATTACTTTGCCTCTAGATTCCCTAAGGAATAGAGTCTTATCTATTTTCCCCCTTGTGAACTTGTTCTCAATGAGGAAACTAGATAGGGTTTCATACCAAGCTCTAGGAGCTTGCTTTAACCCATACAATGCTTTCCTAAGTCTATAGACATAATGTGGAAAAGTAGAATCAACAAAACCTGAAGGTTGCTCCACATATACTTCTTCTTTTAAATTACCATTAAGGAATGCTGACTTCACATCCATTTGGTATACTTTGAATCCTTGGTAG
Organism: Platanthera guangdongensis; assembly: GCA_039583875.1. Lineage (NCBI taxonomy): Eukaryota > Viridiplantae > Streptophyta > Magnoliopsida > Asparagales > Orchidaceae > Platanthera > Platanthera guangdongensis. The sequence continues at coordinate 33,304,621 of CM077164.1, read as the reverse complement.
GTTGCATAGGCCAAGAACATCCTTATGGCTTCCAGTCTGGCTACTGGAGCAAAGGTTTGATCAAAATCAATACCTTCTTCTTGCCTATATCCTTTTGCAACCAATCTTGCCTTATTCTTAATGATGACTCCTTGTTCATCTAACTTGTTTCTGTAGATCCACTTTGTTCCTATCACATTGTGATCTTTAGGCTTAGGAACTAAGTCCCAAACCTTGCACCTCTTGAACTGGTTTAGCTCTTCCTGCATAGCTTCAGTCCACTGTGGATCTTGTATAGCTTCTTCAAATTTCTTTGGTTCTATCTGAGACAGAAAACTTGAATATATTGCAGTATTCTGATTTCTGCTCCTTGTCTGAACACCTTGTCTTGGATCTCCAATGATCAGCTCCACTGGATGATCTCTTAGATGCCTGTTGGCTGGAGGCATCCTTACTTCTGGTTGTACTTCTTCATCATCTTCATCATGCTGAGTTCCTTGAACTTCTTCAGCTCCTAGTACATGTAGTTCTCCCCCTGGACATAAGCCATCTTCTCCTACTTGCTGTCTTGCAGCAGGTACATCTTCTATGGTTAGCTTGTCCATCTTCTTAGAAAGACCTGTGGGGCTGCACACACTACTAGACAACTCATTGTTAATAAGAAGTGTCTCATCAAAAACTACATGCACAGACTCCTCTACAACTTGTGTAGTCAAGTTGTAGACTCTATAAGACTTACTATTACTGCTGTACCCAACAAACACTCCCTCTTGGGATTTGGCAGCAAACTTAGTTAAGTGAGTCTTCCCATTGTTAAGTATAAAGCATTTACAACCAAAAATCCTGAAATAGGATAGGTTTGGTTTCCTGCCTTTCACTACTTCATAGGGGGTCTTGTTTAACCTTTTAGTTATGGTAGCTCTATTTATCACATGGCATGCAGTGTTTACTGCTTCAGCCCAGAAATATTCTGGTAGTGAAGAATCACTTAATAGAGTCCTACCAGCTTCTATCAAGGTTCTATTTTTCCTTTCAGCAATGCCATTTTGCTGAGGTGTTCTTGGTGAAGAGAATTCTTGAAATATCCCATAGTCTTCACATAGTTTTGTCATGCTTTCAGATTGAAACTCTGTACCATGGTCACTTCTAATTTTGACCACTGTACAGTTCAATTCATTCTGAATTTGCTTAACAAAACTGTGGAAGACACTAGGTGTTTCAGATTTCTGCTTTAAGAAGAACACCCAGGAAAACCTTGAGTAGTCATCAACAACTACAAAGGTGTAGACCTTCCTACCTAAGCTGTGAACTGGCATTGGACCAAACAGATCCATATGCAAGAGATATAAACATCTCACAGCATCCTTGTTGTCAATGCTTCTAAAGGTGGATTTAGTCTGCTTGCCCTTTTGACAAGCTGAGCAAATGCCATCTTTGACACACTTAACTTGAGGACCATTCCTCACTAACTCTTTACTAAAGAGTTTGCCAATGGTCTTGTAATTTAGATGAGCAAGCCTCTTGTGCCACTTGACACATTGAGAGACTGTCTCATCAGCTACAAGACAAACTGGAGAACTATTGTTCTCAACCATAATGTCTAAACAATAGACATTTCTCTTCCTATAACCTGTCAAAATGATCTTTTGATCACTAGACCTCTTGATATGACAACCATTTTTAACAAATGAGATGTCATACCCTACATCACTTAATTGACTTATACTAATGAGGTTATGTTTCAAACCTTTAACATAAGCCACTTGAGTAATGGTAACTAAGTTAGAAGATATGTTACCAAATCCTTTGATGATTCCTTTTTCTGAACCACCAAAGGTCACCTTTGGACCATTCTTGATAGGGATGTAGTCCTTCAGTAGTCCCCTAGTTCCAGTCATGTGTCTGGAACATCCACTATCCAAGTACCATGTAGGGGTATGGTCACTTGGATTCTCCTGCAAAACAAATTAATGAACCTTAGAACCCAAAGTAAACTTGGGTCCTTGGTGATTGTTAGTTTGCAAATTGACATAGCTACCTGCTGGCTTTCCACCAGGTATCTTGTTACTACCTTTGGCACTAACATTGTGCCAACAGTCCAAAGCAAAGTGGCCAACTTTGCCACAGCACCAACATTCAAATTTGTTGTACCTTTGCTTAGGTACAGACTTGGCTGTCTTAGTGAATGTTGGGGCTTTGCCCTTGGACTTGGACTGATTCTGAACAGTCCAAACTGGGTTAACAAATCCCAGTCCAGTCTTTCCTTTATGATGAACAAAATCATCAATCAAGGGTAGCACTGATTTAGGTTTTGAAAAGCTAGCTACTAGCTCTTTCTCCTTCTGAAGATTAATCTCCAGTTTCTTAATTTGATCATTCTTAAATGTAATGGTACCCATCTGAATCACAGTAATGTGTTTCAGCCTGGCCACTTCATTTAGTTTTTGATCATAATTCTTCTCATAATCTATTGCAGCTGTCTTGAGATCAGCAATTTCCTTGGCCAAATTTTTGGCTAGGGTCTTGCTTTTCTTATAGGCTAGCAATAGTACTTGATATTCATCTAGGAGTTGATGAATATCTCCCTCAGACTCAGACATATTCTCATCACTTGATGAAGAATACTCTGACTCTGAACTTGAACTGGAATCAGAACTTTGAGTTAAGCCTTGTACCTGACTGGGTCCTGGCTGCTCCAGGTTTTTGGTACTTTCAGTCAAAGCCATCAGTCCTTGGCTTTGACAGTCTTCTTGCTCATAGATAGATTCCATGATCTGCATGAACTCTTCTTCTTCTTCAGCAAATAGCCCAATATAGGCTTCAGCATCTGTCTCTGTGTCTGAAGAAGACATATCTGAAAGAGTCTTCTCATTCTTTGCAACAAAGGACTTCTCCTTCTTTCCTTTGAAGTGTGTTTTCTTCTTGTCACTGGATTCCTTCCTTCTTTCAGGACAGTCTGCAATAACATGGCCCTGTCTATTGCAGCAGTAACAAATTATCTTGGATCCAGTTGCCTTACTTGTCTTGGTCCTTTTCTTGTCCTTCTTTGAAGGCTTCTTTTCCAGATACTGAACCTCTTTCCCTTTGGAAGATGAAGGTCTAGACCTCCACTGTTTCTTCTTAAGGAACTTCTGAAAATGTCTGGTGAATGCAGCAAAGTCTTCATCACTTTCACTGCTTGTAGATTTTGTACTTTCAGATTTTTCAGATTCTGATTCAACTACCTCAGGAGGAGGAGTTGATGACTTGGTCCTGCTCTTTCTAGGTACATCTGACTTAAAGGCAACAGTCTTTTCTCTGTATTCAGTCCTTGTTGACTTTTCTTCTTCTTTTCTTACTGACAATTGCATCTCATAGGATAACAACTTGCCAAAAAGTGTGGGAGGAGGAATTTCTCCCAACTTTGCCATTTCTCTGATGGCACAAATCTTGGTGTCCCAGTCTTTGGTTAGGGACCTTAAGAACTTGTCATTCAACTCATAGTTTGTGAACTCTCTTCCATATGACATGAGTTCATTTACAATTCTATAAAATTTCTTATAGCATTCAGTGATGCTATCTCCTCTTCCTTGCCTAAAACTCTCATATTCTTGATTAAGCAAGGACTTCCTATCTTGCCTTACTTCTTCAGAACCTTCCATGTAGACAATGAGGGTATCCCACATTTCTTTTGCAGTTTTGCAGTGAATAAGGTTCTGGAAGGTGGCATCATCAATTGCACTGACTATGATGTTCTGTGCCCTTTTGTCCATAGTTGCTAGGACAATCTCATCCTTGGTCATTTCAGAGAAATCCTTTGGAGTCCTCTGATTTGCATCCAAAACTGAAATCTTCATAGGCACATATGGCCCTTCTTTGACTGTGATGTATATTCTAGGGTCAGAGGCTTCCATAAACAGCCTAACCCTCTCTTTCCAGATCCCAAAGATCTCTTTTCTGCATATAGGAAGTTTCATTGAACCCAACTCCTTATGATTCTCTGAAGAACCCATGTTCTTGATTTTCTTGAAACTGTTTCCTGTTTCCTGACTTAACTGAATCTGCCAAACTGGATCTCCTCAGACAGTTAGTCCTGATTTTGAGGAACCTCCCTCTGATACCACTTGAAAGATATGGTACCTAAACACCTAGAGGGGGGGGGGGGGTGAATAGGTGACCTAAACCTTTTTTTACTTTTGTTTGACAGCACAACAGTTTATCACAGATTATTACAGTTAACAGCAATTTCAGAAATCACACAGAAAAGCCACAACACAGCACAGCACAGCATACACACTAATTTTATAGTGGTTCCCCAATCTTTGGGTACATCCACTTTCCCCCTTCGCCTATCTAGCAGTGTACTAGATTCGGCCAAACTTCTCCACTAGCTCAGAACCCAACAAGGTTCCTACCTCAGGCCCAAAGCCTTACACTCAGCCAAAAGGCCTACACTCAGCCACCCAGGCCTACACTCAGCCAATCAAAGGCCTACACTCAGAGTTCTTCAACTCCTACACTCAGGCACCAAGCCCTACCCTCAGCCTTTATAAAATAGGCTTACAATCACTCAGATCCAATGGATCTTACAAGTTATAATAGAAATTACAAATTCTAACTCTACAACTCAGAAGGAATGAGAGGAGTTGAGAGTTTCTTGGAGAGTTCTTGGAAGAACTCAGCTTGATCCAAACTGACTTAGCTTTCTTCAAAGCTTCTTGAGTAGAACTGAATTAGTCTGAATCTTCTGCAGTTGATCCTTGATCTCTGCTTCTTGAAATCCAGATGACTCTGAATTCTTCTTCTCAGCCTTAGTTCCAAAGACTGAATCCTTGGTTGGAGCTCTCTCTCTCCAACTACTTAGATCTGCAGTTGGACTGCCTGATCTTCTTGTGTTGATCTTCTGTGTATCACTTCTTGATTTAGTCTGATCAACTACTTCAATCACACCATGTAATGTTTTTGAACTTCTTAATTATTATCTCTCTTTTTTTCTGTAGACTGTGGGTGCCTATTTATAGGCTTCCTTCATGGTAACCGGCTGATCCGGTTTATAACAGTCTTTTGACTTTGCTGACAGTTGCTGTAGACTGGCTGGATTGGCAGCTGTCATGTCAACCAGTCACTTCTTGAAATTCTCTAACTGTCAGTTAGTGTCGAGACTTTCTGTTCTTAAGTGTTGACACTCATAGACCAAGTGTCGACACATGTTGTGTAAGTGTCGACACAAGTCTACAAGGTGTCGACACATTCCCTTGTATGTCTCGACACAGTTTCTTCTGCATGTGTCGACACTGAAATTGAGTGTCGACACAAGCACTTGTACTTCATTCTTTCTGTATTCTTCTAAGTGTCGACACATCTCCTTTGTGTCGACACATCTTCATGTGTAGAAACTGTCAAGTGTCGACACTGCTTCTTGGTGTCGACACAAGTCTTCATTCTTGATTCTTCAGCTGAGTGTCGACACATCCCATTAGTGTCGACACTTATACTTAGAATATTTTACAAGTTTTCTGTTCTTTGCTAAGTGTAGACACAGCTCCTTGTGTTGACACTATCTTCAAGTGTTGAGTCTTCTGGTTATGTGTCGACACATTGTGCTGAGTGTCGACACATTCTTTAAGTGTTGACTTCTTTGAGTGTGTGTCGACACATTATGCTGAGTGTCGACACATTCTTCATATGTTGACTCTTTTGATTGAGTGTCGACACATTGTGTTGAGTGTCGACACTTGTACTTAGTCTCTGCAGAATTATGCTGAGTGTCGACACAACTCCAAGTGTCGACACTGTCTGGTGTTGACTCAGCTCTTCAAGATGTCGACACTTCTGCTAAGTGTCGACACAGCTTTTCTGCATCCTTCTACACTGAGTGTCGACACAGCTCCAAGTGTCGACACTTTCTGACTGGTGTCGACTCTTCTTCCCTGGTGTCGACACAATGACTCCAAGTGTCGACACTTCTTGTCTGGGTGTCGACACAAGCTTTCTCAAGTGTCGACACTTTGCCTCTGGGTGTCGACACATGGACTTGGAAATTTTCAGCTTCAGTCCAGTGTATACCTAACCTGCACAAATAACTCAAACAAACATCAAATACATTCTGATGTATATCATTGAGTTAGGTGAGGCTTCTTCAAATCAGGTACATTTGACCAATGTACCCAACAATGTGTGAAGCCTACCCGGACATGTTAGTCTGGATCGGTGATGTTGCATTGCATAAGGCCGGAGAAGACTCCGTGCTATGGTTTGTTTTCGGGTTTTCTACGCGGTAGATTGCAGCAGGGAGCCTTGGGGACTAACCCAAAGGTGCACCCGAAAAACTGGGCGGATACGAGATCTTGCCAACTTGGTGGCCTGAGAGCCAACTTGAACATAACGGGGTTATGTGTCTTGCGGTAGAATGGGACTCGGTGGAAGTTTGACCCGCGCAAATGGCTTAAATTGTCATTGCGACATGAGCACGGGTTAGATGGAACCGTACCCGCTTTATGTCGTTCGGCTAGAGAGACCTAAGGTTACGTGGCACTCGCCGTTGGCATAGATGGGAGTCTTCGGCGGTCTATGGCTTTAATTGACGTGACCCAGGCCAGGAAGACGAATTGCTCATAGGTTTGGCCGTCTAAGTGGCGGTGGTGTGTCCGGAATGTTAATGGCTTCAATTGACGTGACATCGACCGGTTCACCGAGAATGTGCCCTGAGTGCACGGGGCATGTGGCCGTGCGAGCCAACGCCTGTGATGAAATGGCTATGGTTATATAAATTGCTCGCTTATGCTAATGAAATGCAGGGAAGGAGCATCGCCGCCCCGAGTTGGGGGCGGGATCGTTATAATTTTGTCAGCATTGCTGACCGTTGCCTTGTTTGCCACCGTGCGGTGGTGTGTTGCTTGCAGGTGCAGCTGGACCAAGCGGTCAATAGCGGGCTAAAGCCCTTTTTGCGAAGCTGGCCCTCGAAGGCCCAAGTAGAAGTGTTTACTGCTTTGTTCATGTATGACCGGCCTGCGTGCCGAGGTTTGTAAATCATGTATTATTCAAGTGAAACATTCTGTAAGGCCTTAAGGCCGATTTTGGGTATTTTGTATACATTCCTAATTATGTAATAGTGGACATTCATGCTCTTATGCTGGGTTCTTGTGTACAACTTATAAACTGCTTCCGCTAGAATGCTCTGTGTAGGACGTTGAGATTGGTTGGATGGTTTCCATACGTAACCACCCGGTCTGTCTGTGGTATATGGCGTCGGGCCCCGGCCGGACCTACTGCTATATACTATGCGACGGATAGGGGGTGTTACAACCTGGGGTGATGAGCCTCCCGAGCCAGATCCTTCTCCCTCACCTCCAGGCAAGAAGCTTAGCTCAAGAGTTTCTTGTGTAAGCTACGGTCCACGCTCACCGCATCAAAAATGTTGAAGCCAAAACTTGGCCTCAACGAGAGTTCAGACCTAAGGGGCTAGTTTGCACTTCTCTCGAACTCGAACTCGAACTCCTGACCGGTCGCTCAGAACTAGCACTACTAAAAAAGTGAGTATTGGCTAAACTTTTTTTTGGCCAGAGACTAAAAATTGTGGCTAATACACTCTTATTAGCCGCAATTGAAAAAATCGTGGTTAGTAGTTATTTTATAGCCAGGGTTATAAATAGTGTGGCTAATACAAATGTATTAGCCATGCAAAATAATATTCATGGCCAAAAAGAGATTATTGACTCAAAAATCAAGGCCCTTCATTTATGATTCTTAATATGAACTGCCAGATGATTCATTAGTAATCTTCATTAAAAACAACGATAGCCGATAACCTAACACCTTCTCCCTCCCGATATCTCACAGGGCTAAACCGCAAACCCCCCACGACGACACTGATGCTAAAGATCACGGCAGTGAACCGGTCGCTCAAGTAATAAAAATGGGTGCTTTCCCAAGTATCGATCTCTCAAGGAATACGGTAAGGAGGAGTTAATTTTTTGAGGAGGACTTGAGATTGAAGTCCTTAGTCGGAGTTAACGAAGGGGGGGTTTTGTTTGTTGCGGTAAAAAGAAAATAAAATCTAACAACTACTCCTATGCAACGCCACTATGCGATGCTTCGCCAGGCGGGATGGAAAACTAGTTGGGCCGCTATGCACCGAATAGCTGGGCGGATGGACGAGTAGGCTTGCGGATGAGGTGGTTAGAACGGCGGAATGAGGGTCGTGAGCACCTCTTCGCTATGCACGCTTCTAGCAATTGCTAGAATGGCAAGGGTGGATGGTGGTGGAAGGAATATGGGCGCACCTCAAGTAAATATAATGAAAATATACAATCACATAAACATGATTACACATAAACGTATATTATACTAAGCATAGCTTCATCAAATACAAAGAGTTCAACTAAACTATCAACAATAAGAGAAGAAAAGTGTGTGAAATCGACCGGATCCGAAGCCTTGCTGAGGATTCACGGTTGGAATCGTCGGGTTGTCACTCCACGTCCAAGCTCGGTCCACAACTGCGTCCGGGGTAGAGAAGGGCTGTCACCACCTTCCAATGGCCCGTCTTCTTCGTGTCACAATCCAGTGGAGGATGGCACAACTTCCCCTAGCTTGATGGAGAAAGCTAGGTCAAGCTCTTCTTGTAGCTCAAGGATGAAGGAAGAGGCCGAGAGGAAGCTTCGACGTGGATTTGGCGGTGAAAGCTTGCCCGGAGCACCTCCCTAGCGTGGAAGATGAAGGAGGATGGCAGAATCCCTCCTCAGAGATAAAAATGGCGGAAGAAAATGTCGATCTCCGGAAGATTGCGAATTAGGGCGAGACCTGCATATTTATAGAAAACAGAAATGAACAATGCACATGATCACGGGCGCACGACCAGTGGTCGTGCGCACTATGTCCATTGATCGTGTGCACTAGCATGGCAGATTAGAAATATGCACTGAGGTAACACGCACGAGCAGTGGCGCACGACCGGTGGTTGTGCGCACTATGTCCAATGGTCGTGCGATTACCCCAGACAGGACTCCAGAAAAAGAGGAATCAATGCATACGATCAGTGGCGCACGACCAGTGGTCGTGCGCACTATGTTCAGTGGTCGTGCGATTACCCCAGGCAGATTTTGGAAATCAGGGTACATTGCGCACGATCATCGGCGCATGACCAGTGGTCGTGCGCACTATATCCGATGATTGTGCGCAGTATTCCTGCTTTAAACTTCCCCGGAACACGCACACGACCCCTAAACCCAACACTGATATGTGCAGACATTCCAGGCAATCACAAAAAAGAGTACAAACATTAAAAGTACAAAAATACACAACAACGGGCCTAAGTGTGCACTTCATATGGAAATATAGACAAGATGAAATATGAATGATAAAGAACTAAAAGTAAAGTGCAAACGCGTGAAAACTAGCTCAGATGAGTCCGAAAATAGGTATAAAAATGGACTCATCACACCCCCAGACTTAACTGTTTGCGCGTCCCGAGCAAACAAAATCTAGTAGATAGGGAAAATGATTTAGCTAACAAAGAAATTGAAAAACAAAGTACCATGCAAAGTCGCATGCTCACGTGCGTAAAAATACAATAGAGAAAATTTCTAAGTATGCAGAATAGTTTATATTTTTCACAATACATATCAAAATTTTATTACTACTCAAAAATAGAATCACGGTGAATCAACCGGTCACGCATAGGAAGACAGTAGGCAGGCCACTAAGGCGAGCTTTGCTAAAGATCAGGGCTCAGGATCACCTCCAAAGGAATCCACCAATGTCGGGGACCATATGCACATGCTACACCAATCTCCCAACCTATTGACACATTACAGTCACTTGACAATGCAGGTATTTGGAATCATAATTTTTTTCTTGTGCACTATAACAACTTATATAAGTTATTGACATTTTTTAATGCAGTTCTTTCAAACAATCGTGAAAGTATTAATAAAAAGAGAGGTCGAGGCCCTGCACAAGGCATCCCAACGTGGGGGACAGGTGAGCGATTTCATGTTGATTTTGATAGATTAATATAGTATGTTTTATAATCTTCTTATAGCTAGGTGAGCGGTTTCAAAGTATTAATACTGTATATTATCATAATTTTTAGCTTGACAAATTATTATATTTGATCATTTTAAATTACATTTGATGGATTAATAACGTTTGTTCTATGATCTTCTTGCATGTATGGGGATGAAAAAACTCGAGGACAAACTATGACTGGAAAGTTGCAACTCTCTCAATCCGTCGCCACACATTCAATCTTCCAACCTAATATAAATCTTTCACCAATATCCCAACTCATCACCACTCTACATTTAGTTTCCCAAGCTACTGCACATGCTACACCAATCTCCCAACCCATTGACACATCACACTCACTTGACAATTCAGGTATTTGGAATCATAATTTTTAGCTTGACAAATTACTATATTTGGTCATTTTAAATTACATTTGATGGATCAATATAGTTTGTTCTATGATCTTCTTGCAAGCACGGGGAAGAAAAAACTCGAGGACAAACTATGATTGAAAAGTTGTAACTTTCTCAATCCGTCGCCGCACATTCAATCTCCCAACCTAATATAAATCCTTCACCAATATCCCAACCCATCACCACTCTACATTCATTTTCCCAAGCTATTGCACATGCTACACCAATCTCCCAACCCATTTACACATCATATTCACTTGACAATACAGGTATTTGGAATAATAATTTTTTTGCTTGTGCACTATGTTATACATATATAAGTTATTGACATTTTTTAATGCAGATCTTTCAAGCAGTCATGAAAGTATTAATAAAAAGAGAGGTCGAGGACCGGCACAAGTCATCCCAACGTGGGGGACAGGCGAGCGATTTCATGTTGATTTTGATAGATATGGGTACCCTACAGGTAAGTGCGAGCAACCATTTGTTAGCCAACTTGGGGGTACTAGCTAGAAATGGGTTTAAACTGCCACTCACATATCTGCGATGGATGGATATACCCAATGACATGCTTGATGCGATATGGAGAGAGGTGCAGGTATGTTACTTTATTATTTTGTTACAATAATGAACACCACACTTAAAATAAACACAATTTTATTTCATTGAATAATTGTAGGAGAATACAGATGTCCCTCTAAATTATCAAAGTAGATGCTTGCATTCAGTTGGATTGCGGTGGAGGGAATGGAAATATCATGTTAAGTGTGATAATTATGATATATATATACAACAGATGAGGAGCGCCTTGCCATTGTCCCAAATCGTGTTATTATTGGGCAAGGAGAACTCTTGTCCAATATTGGGGGCAAGAAGCTGTTAAAGTTATATCAAAGTGATGAGTTGTAAATATACGTATTTTTACGTACAATAAATAAGTCTTTTTAGTTTATTTATGTCATTTTTAGTTATTTTTCTTTAATAAATTGCATCTTTTTTGTAAATATTTTCTAACTTAAGTTTATTTTATTTTTCAGAAATTTTTCAGGAAATGTCAACATTTGTCAAGTACACGCCCGTGTACTTCAGGTCATGCCCGTGACCTGGGCGTGTGCCTTCAATCCCATGAAATCAGCCGCATTTGAGGAAAAAATCGTGTCACGCCCAAGTACACGCCCGTGTCCAATATGACATGCTCGTGACCAAGACCCGTGTCACTCCAGCTCGACGATTTCGCGCTTGACGATCGTCGAACCCCTATACGCCCGTGTCAAGATGCGACACGGGCGTGACTTCTCCACCTGGCCTGACAAGATGTCGCTGGCGACTTGTTGACGCGACGCCTTCCCCCAGATCAACCTCCCTGACACGCCCATGACAAATAGAGTCACGCCCGTGACCCATCATGTGTACACCCGCAAAGTCAAACCAGTCGTCAGTTCTCTGGATCACATCATGAATAGTGTTTACACGCCCCCCTACACGCCCGTGACCTAGGGTGTGTACTTTGAAATTTTTGCCTATAAATTGGAATTTTCTATATGAACTGTTGTTCCTCTTTTTGAACCATTTTGTCTTAAGGGTTGGCTGCTTAGGTTATTCCAATGCTATGCAAGGGATTTTCTCCCCCTCTCCTTAGTTTTTGTCTGTAGCTTTCGTTGTAACTCGTTTTTACTTAATAAAATATGTGTTTTCTCCCTTTATATGATTTTGGATTCCATCTAAGCACCTCTCTTAGTCAATCTTATTTTTTTTCTTTTGTTTTTCTTGTTTTATTTTTCTGTGTGTGTGTGCGTGTATGAGAAAAACTTTTTATTTTTATGTTCTCAATTTCATTTTGTGCTTAGCTTAGCTCTAGGTTTTCTTTTATGTAGTTTAGTTTTTATTGAAGTTTTTCCTTAGCTTCATTTAGACTTAGGTTTTTATTGTTTTTTTCATTCATATAAATTCGTAAAAGTGTTTTTAAAGTGTTTTTCATTTTTCTTCAACTTAGATTTTCCTTTTTATGTTGTAAAACTTTTTCGTTATTTTTACTTTATTTCCACTTTTTTAGCACTTTTACGGAGTTATAAGAATGAATATATAGTCATTTTAATTTTTCGAGCACTTCAATTTTCGTTTTAAAACTTTTGCTCGTTTAATTTTTCTTTCTGCTTTTTATGCATTTCTAACAAAATCTACCCGTAAAAATGTAATCATTTTAATTTTCCAGTCACTTTGTTTTTTGCTTTTATTTGTGAAACTTTTTGCTCCTTTAATTTTTATTTTTTTCTTTTTATGCATTTCTACCATATTCTAGCGGTAGAAATGTAGTTGTTTCAAGTTTTAGATAACATTATTTTTCCCTTTTTTTCGTATGTGTGCGTGCGTGTATGAGATAATTTTTAAAGCTTTCATGTAGAGAGTGTGTGTATATGAGTTAGTGTTTATCGCTTTCTTTCATTTTTGTAGAGTGCGCGTGTGTGTTTTACTTTCTGTGGAGTGGTGTGTTTTATTTTCAGTAGAGTGTGTGCATTTTCAATTTCAGTAGAGTGTTTGTGTGCATTTTTATTTTCAGTAGAGTGTGTGACTGTGTTTTTATTTTCAATAGAGTGAGTGCGTTTTCATTTCAAGTAGAGTGCATGGGTGTGTTTTAATTTTTGTAGAGTGTGCGCGTTTTCATTTCTATAGAGTGCGTGTGTGTGTGCATTTATTTCCTCCTACTCATTTGAGTAGGACTTGCTTTATTCCCCGCCTACCCATTTGAGTAAGACTTGCAATTTTAATGCTTTCTTTACTGCTTTCTTTACTACTTTATTTTCTGCTTTCATTTTACCGCTTTCATTTTCTCGCTTTCTTTCCGCAAGCCGTCCTAATTCCGATGAATGGCTAACCGCTCTTAGCCTTCAGTATCGAAGTGTATTAGGACAGATAAAATCGCTTTAAATAATTAAAGCTCCTGTTTTTCTAATTAGTTAAATTACTTAAGATTTGCCCCGGGTTTACGACGCGTAAAACCACATATCGATGTGTGGGTAGTCCATACGTTAGCTAGCCGAGAGGTCGTGCGTATGGACCGATCACCCCTTGGTAAATGGAGTTCCGCACTAACCCTCAAGAGAGCTAGGAGGCGTGGAATTCTTAGCGTAATGCGGGCATTAAGAGGAATCCTTTGTCGGACGAGAGCGCGGTCGAATAGTCTTAATGTTCAGGTGAGCGATAGTCCTGGAGATAGGTGAGCCCATTTTAGTGGAACCTCCACGGTCAAGTCTCCGCCTTAATTAATTTGAAATTTAGGATCTCTTTTTATTAAAAGTTTATTTTGGTTCAAATTCGATTCGATACCGTTGCGCTAAGTTATTCATCGACTCCATTTTAATGCTTTTATTTTCTACTTATATATATAAATAATATCCCGACAAGATAAAATTTCGGTAAAAATAATAGTCTCATCTAGGGAAGAGTAGAAATAATCAACCTGACCCCGAGAACAATACGACCCCGATATTCCTCACAGGAATATCTTGTACTACTCGCGACGAGTGCACTTGCCTCCTTTTGTTAAAACTTGATTTCAACTTTTTTATATCCAAATAACCAATCTGCGCGCCCCGTCTTCCTAAATAAAACCAAAACACCCTTTTTCTAAATAAACCGTCTGGGGCGCCGCGTGTCCTTAATATTTTTTGGAGTTTTAACCCCCATCAAGTTTTTGGCGCCGTTGCCGAGGAATTTACGTGTTGTTATTTCGAACTCTGGAAATCTATTAATTTTACCTATTTTTATTTTTATATATATTAAAAAATGTCCAACAAAATAATAATAATAATAATAATCATAATCATAATCATAAAACTACTTAACCAAAAAAACATTAAAGAAAAAAAATAGAGTTTATTTTATACTTATTATTTCATTTATATATTTATCTATAAAAAAACACAAAAATGAAATAGCGTTGCTTTCAAAAAATTTTAACAAAAAAAGTATAAAACTAAAAACTTGAAAAAAAACTACAAAACTAACAAATCTAAAAACTAAAAAAAACCAAAAAAGAAAACCAAAAAATCTAAAAAACTTAAAAACCCTACAAAAATAAAAAACAAAAAAAACAAAAAATTAAACTCAAAAACCTATCTAAAACCAAATAAAAAAACTACTTAAAAATATATAATAATTTGTTATTTAACATGTATATATCTATAGCAAAGAAAATCCCCTCCTAAAAACCATAAAAAAATTTCTCGTATCTATGTTTTCTTTTACCATCTTTTATTTCTTTTCAAAAACCAATAAAACTTTATATAAAAAAAAAATACTAAACACTGTAAATAATTAAAATTTTTCTATTATTACAAATTATATATCGATTTTATCGCTTCGGCGCGCTACACGCTTTTGTGGGTGCTAGGGAATCACATATATGTAGCGCTCGTATAGCTAAGACGTTAGCTTACGAGTCACACATACTTGCCCCCTACCGTCCGCAAACTTTTGGCCGAATTTATCTTTTTCATTTTTCTGTTATTTTTCTTTCTTTTGTTATTAATAATGCACTGTTTCAACCCGAGCCTCTCCGACCTCGTCTCAGCGAAGCTTCTACCCTCACTTTTTATTTTTGTACATATTGTATTTTGTCTATTATCGTTCCACATACTTAGATTGCAACATTGAGAACAATGTTGGGTTTAAGTATGTGAGTGTTTTCCTATTCTGCACTTTTTATATCATGCAATTAGCAAAAATACAAAAAATGCATAAAAATTAAAAACTCACAAAAAAAACTTTTTTATAATCAAAAACCCAAAAAAAATCATAAAACACAAAAAATCACAAAAACTTATAAAACAAAAATTCAAAAAAAAATGTTGTTTTTACTATGTAAATTTTTTGTAAAAAACTCTTTCTCTTTCCCCCCTCTCTTCTTTATAAAAAATCATGCTCTTTTCCTCTCTTATTTGTAAATAATACGTCTTTCTATCCTCTTTCTTGTAAATAAATTGATAAAAATATTTAAAAAAAATAAAATAAAAATTTAGAAAATCCAAAAATCCAAAAAAAGAGAATAACTCTAAAAATTCAAAAAAAAAAGATAATAAATCTAAAATACATAAAAAGATAAAACCCCTAAAATCTCACAAAAAAATTGTTTATTATGTAACGAATAAATCAAATGTCTCATTCTTAATCGCTTTTTTTCCAAAAATTTAGTTGCGAGTTTATTTATAAGTGAATTTTATTAATTCTTCGTTTACTATTCATTTATTAATTGGAGATCGATAGGTTTAGATATCTGGGGTTAAATTTTAAAAAATTTCTTATGCTTTATTTTTATTTTATTTTAGATAAGGTACCTATGTTCAACACCACTTCTAACTTTTCTAAATAGTTACACATTTATTTTGTTAGAAAATAACAACCTTAGATTTTAATTATATTTAATCCAAGCTTTCTTTTTTGAAATATAGGAATATTTAATTTATAAAGGTTGCTCTCAAAAGTTTTTTTATTAGACCAAGTTTTCTTTCTGAGAAAAAAACATATCTCCTTTTTTTCATGTCTGAGTTGACATGATTTTGATCCTTAAAAGATCATATGTCAATGAGAATAAGATTTCATTCCGTAAACATAGACATCTAATATTTGAAAAGATTATATGTTACAGAGTAAGAGAATAAAATTCATTACTTCTATACATATACAATGAGTTATTATGAAGTTGTTAATTTTTTTTATGTTATGGAGAATAAGATTTCGTTTTCCTAAACATCCATATTCAAAAAAAAATTTCATTAAAGGTTTGAGCAAAAAAATATACCTTCATCTCTAAACCAAAACCCTCTTCATAAACCTCAACATCCCACTCTGCCAATTTCAAATAATTCTAGAATTAATTTAAAACCTTTTTAAGAGCATAATTCTTAAATTAAACTATTTCCTTTAAATTTTTTAAGCTAAAGTTTTTATAATCTCAATCTATTATTTGTTAACCTAACAAATAAATTTCTTGCTATCAATTTGATTATATCAGAAGTTTTTAGCTGAAACTCTTCCTTTATTTATATTTTTGTCATAATTTAGGACTTAACTCTTATACCTCGGATGTTTATTTAGATCTTTTTTTCAATTAATTCAAGCGGTAGCTGAACTTATGATTTCTTTAATTTCTTATAAGTATATCTCCAACTTTTGCTCTGGAATAACAAAAGCTTAAGTATGAGGATATTTGATGAGTTGTAAATATACGTATTTTTACATACAATAAATAATTCTTTTTAGTTTATTTTTGACATTTTTAGTTATTTTTCTTTAATAAATTGCTTTTTTTTGTAAATATTTTCTAACTTAAGTTTATTTTATTTTTCTGAAATTTTTCAGGAAATGTCAACATTTGTTAAGTACACGCCCGTGTACTTCAGGTCACGCCCGTGACCTGGGTGTGTGCCTTCAATCCAGTGAAATCAATCTCATTTGAGGAAAAAATCGTGTCACGCCCAAGTATACGCCCGTGTCCAATATGACACACCCGTGACCAAGACCCATGTCACTCCAGCTCGACGATTTCGTGCTCGACGATCATCGAACCACTACACGCCCATGTCAAGATG
The DNA here is from genome assembly GCA_039583875.1 of Platanthera guangdongensis. NCBI lineage: Eukaryota > Viridiplantae > Streptophyta > Magnoliopsida > Asparagales > Orchidaceae > Platanthera > Platanthera guangdongensis. The sequence goes on along the minus strand of CM077164.1, from coordinate 33,287,655 downwards.
CGACACGGGCGTGACTTCTCCACGTGGCCCGACAAGACGTCGCCGATGACTTATTGACGCGATGCCTTCCCCCAGATCAACCTCCCTGAGATGCCCGTGACAAACAGAGTCACGCCTGTGACCCGCCACGTGTACAGCCGCAAAGTCAAACCAGTCGTCAATTCTCTGGATCACATCATGAATAGTGCTTACACGCCCCCTACACGCATGTGACCTAGGGCGTGTACTTTGAAATTTTTGCCTATAAATTGGAATTTTCTGTATGAACTGATGTTCCTCTTTTTGAACCATTTTGCCTTAAGGGTTGGCTGCTTAGGAGATTCCAATACTATGTAAGAGATTTTCTCCCCCTCTCCTTAGTTTTTGTCTTTAGCTTTCGTTGTAACTCGTTTTTACTTAATAAAATATGTGTTTTTCTCCCTTTATATGGTTTTGGATTCCATCTAAGCACCTCTCTTAGATAATCTTATTTTTTTCTTTTGTTTTTCTTGTTTTATTTTTCTGTGTGTGTGCGTGTATGAGAATAACTTGTTTTTTTATGTTTTCAATTTCATTTTTTTCTTAGCTTAGCTCTAGGTTTTCTTTTATATGGTTTAGTTTTTTTTGAAGTTTTTTCATTAGATTCATTTAGACTTATGTTTTTATTGCTTTTTATTCATTAATATAAATCCGTAAAAATATTTTTAAAGTGTTTTTCATTTTTATTCAACTTAGATTTTCCTTTTTTAGGTGGTGATGGGTTCCACCTTCATTTATAGGAGAGAGGCCCCCCATGATCTCTCCCAAAAGTGGGTCATGGGTGGCCAACCCCCTCCATGAACTATCATGAGGAGGAAATCATGGGGGGTGGGGCCCACCACTCACCCCATGGTGGGGAACCGCCGCCGGTGACCGGCCTCCAGCCGGTGACCGGCCTCCAGCCGGTGACCGGCCTCCCGCCGGCCTCGCCAGGAGGGCGGCCGCGGCCGGCCACCTGGCCGCCGCCGGCCCAGCCACAGCAGGCCGCCGGCCACACCGCCAGCCTAGCCACGGTGGGCCGCCGGCCTGGCCACGGCCGGCCCTCGGTAGGCCGCCGCAGCCGGCCACCAGGTCGACCGCTCCTATGGCTGGCCGCCCGGCCGGCCCCCGCGGCCGGCCACCGTGGCTGGCCGCCCGGCCAGCCGCCGGGCTGCCGGCGGCCTGGCCGCGGCAGGCCGACGGCCACGCCGCCGGCCTAGCCACGACTGGCCCTCGGCAGGCCGCCATAGCCGGCCACGGGGCTGGCCGGCTGACCGGACCCCTCGCCGCTAGTAGCCCGGCCCCAGCAGGCCGCCGCCGCCGGCCGCCTGGCTGGCCGCCGCAGCCGCCATGGCGGCCCATCATCGTGGACGACCTCCCCACCATCTGATCAGGGGGAGGCTCTCATCACCGTCCGATCAAGAGGGTAACCACCCACTAACCCACCACTTTAGTGGTGGGGCCCGCCATGATCCTCCCCTGGAGGCTATAAAAGTACCCCAGGGGCTCTTCATTCTTCACCTTGGGAATGCCCGAATCTTTCTTCTTCTTCAAGTGAGAGCTCCCCTGCCTCCTCCCCCGCATCAGCCTCGAGTCACCGTAAACCACCAGCGGCCGCCCAAGACCACCAGGGCTCCACCACCGTGCAGCCAGCAGGAAAATGCCCAATTCCCCGCGAGAGCCAAAGGAGGAAGGCGTCCGTAGCTAGCAAGAGAATTCAACCAGAAGCACCAGAACACCAAGACCGTCCCACGCATTCCAACATCCAAGCTACTCCCGTGGCGCAACCTGTTGCCCGCCGGGAGTCGTAGTCTCTCTCTCTACCCAAGTTATAACGGGAGCGGCCTGTCTCCCCGATTCTCCAACACACTATAGTCAGCAGAATCTAGTGGAATTTGATCGGCACAGCCCCGGTCACGTGGGTTTTTACCCATTTAAGGGGTTTTTCCACGTCATCACATCTTGTGTCAACATTCTACTTTCATTGACTGTGTGCGCGCTTGACCGCCTCGTGAGCTAAGACGGTTCGATGAAATTCAGCCCGAACGGAGCATCGAGTTAGTCCGCAACAGTTTGGCACCGTCTTTGGGAAGGCGATTTCCAACATCCTTTGAAAGAATTAGATCACCAGCTCAGCCGCTTCTGAGTTCTGCCCTAATGGCAAAAAGGGGCGCCCACGCTGCTGAAAGATTCATCCTCGGAGGGTCACAAAATCGACACGCACCCACTCACTAGTGAGCATGCCAAAAGAGGCAAAAGCTATATACGCTGCTGTGGACGCCCTAGAGAGACGCATCCACCAAATAGAGGAACAGCAGATCGAAATGCTCACTCTACTCAGAAGATTAGCGGCACCAGTCATCCCCCTGCCGCAGCCAAATTATCGTCGGGCCCAAGAAGTTCCACAACAAGAGGAACTAGCCATCGAGAGACAAGAAGAGCGGCGTCAAGTTAAGCGTCGTGGAGATAACTGTCGTCGTGACCCTCGGGGGACTGGAGGGCAACGTCCACTTCAAGAATATCCTTCTTTGAGTACCACCCACACAAGCATGATGTGCACGGTTCAGAATCATCCGACAACCCGCCAGCTAAGAACTCCTCAGCCTTTCAAGCAGGCTGACTTACAACCTCCAGGAGAACTCTCTACTTCAACCAGACACTTCCCCCACATGGAATATGATATTGAGAAGTAGTTCTCAAGCACAAATTGATTCGCCGCGCCCATGACACCATTCCAGGAGATGCATGATCGCCACCTCGACAATCCTCATTACGAGGGGAATCCCAGAAGTAGTGTTGGGTATTGTATCCACGATTACCTAGATTTGAGGAAGCCACCTGTCAAGCTAAGATGAATTCACAATGTATTTGACGAAACATCTTAAGTTGTACTTGCAGTTCCTCCACACTAAGTGCACACCAATGTCAGGGTGCAGTAGGTCAATATACACGGGTCTGCACGACGTAATCCCTCGTTGAGCAGATCAGTGTGTTGGCCTATGTGTACTCTCTCTATTAGAGTGCACTTACTTTCAAGTACAGGGCCGTTCATATGCAAGAAGCGACAAGGAGCATGGAGGATCAAGGAGCAGCTCCTAGGTGGAAGACGAAAATTCGTCCAAGGCAAATTCGACGAGAATCACCAAGTGATTCTCGCCGATTCGGCGAGAATCACTAGTGATTCTCGCCGAATCGACGAGAATCATCAGTGATTCTCGCCGACTCCTTCTGGCCATCTCAAAATGGTGCCAAGTAAGATTCGGCGAGAATCACTTGTAATTCCCGCCGAACCAGTGGCCAAGCAGCCCATGTACACAAAGTAAAATTCGTTGAGAATCAATAAGTGATTCGACGAGAATCACAAACGATTCTCGACGAATCGTCGAGAATCACTTGGTGATTCTCGCCGATTCGTCGAGAATCATCTGCGATTCTCGCCGATTTTCACTTGGCGTTTTCTCAGGTTGCTGCTGGACCGGATTCTGCTTCTGGACTAATTTGAACCGGAATCTAGGGATTTCTTTTTGTGGGTCCCACAACGGTCAAATTTGTTGTATCTACAGGGTATAAATACATGAGTATTTTGAACAGTAAAGTTACGGAGAAAAGAAACAGAAACCGAGCCACAACGAAACCCTAAAACCGCGACTCCTCTCCGCCGCCGCCGTCGCGCTCGGGAACGTAGGTCGCCGTCAACAATCGAGATTCCTTCGTGATCTCCGGCGACAGACGCTTAGCAAAGCTTGTGTCTCACGTGTCTATCCAGAGATCTCTTGTCTCTCGATTTGTTGACCGGGAAAAACTCCTCCGTCCGAATCGATCGAGACGACCGATCCTAGAGTGACCGTTGGTAGACCTAGTTTGCTTCGCTACGAAGTTTGGATCTCCAAGTTCAGCAGCCGCTCTTCATCGTAGCCGCCGATCCTGAAGCTAGCCGCCGCTCGTGTGCCGCCGCCGGTTCCGGGGAGATCCTCTCCAAGTGAGACCAAGGTCGTAGACTCTTCATCGACTTCAAGAACACGTCGTCGAACAAAGAGGAACACCACAGTCTCCAAAAGAAGTTTGTATCACGTTTACACTCTATATTTAATTTTGTTGTAAGGGAACTTTTGTTCCGTGTTGTAAGGGTTGGGTGCAACCCGTTTTGTGGGAGTATTAACTCTCACGTGTGGAAGGGCTCCTTCCGTTAGTGCGGGGATTGGATTTCAATCCCGTTGGAGAAGTGACCGAGTCGTCCCTTGTTGGGGAGATAGGTCGAAGGGGGAAAGTGGATGTACCCAAGTCGGGGAACCACTATAAATTTGCTGTGTATTCTGTGTGCTGTACTTGTCGTTTTTATTGTGTAGGTACATCCGTAAATTCCGCAAAAGAACCACACGTCACCTATTCCCCCCCATAGGTGTACATAGCTGACACTAGGTGGACTTTCAAGTGGTATCAAAGCCAGGTTACTCATCAATAAGGTTAACACCTTGAGTAGAATCCTGCCACCAGTGTCAGAAGCATGGATCTGGATTATGAGATTCCGCCACTCAAACTCCCCGCCTGCACAAAGGATTATTATCCCATCTGGCGAATGAGAGTGTCATGTCACCTTGATGCTATCGATCCTCGAGCATCCTTCATCCTGGAAGAGGGTCCGTTTATTCCCATGAAGACCTCCGACTCTGGGATCCAAGTGCCCATGTGCATTGCTGAGATGTCAGAAATGGAACTCTCACTTTTTCAGCTGGACCAGAGGATTCGACAAATTATCATGGATGTCTGGTCTGGAGCCTCTCGCTCTAGATTGGAAAAATGTAAAACGGCTAAATCTTTGTGGATGATGATCTCAGAGCTGATGGGGGGGGTCAGAGAAAGCTGAAATATGCTGCCAATCAGAGGATGAAGCGTATGTGGGGGTCCTCACTTCTGAAGATGAATGCAAGGATCCTTCGGATTGCATCAGAGCTCCAGTATCCGTGTCAGAGACTGAAGAAGATAGTGAGGAAAGCAGCTCCGACGAGGACGAAACATTGGTCATTGATTCTAATGACAATAACTCAGATGAGCAGGTATCATCTTCATCCTGCCCCATATCTTTTGACTTTTCTGAAGACAGAAACTGCTCTCCTCCAGAAAATACTGATTCCCTGAAGAGAGCCCTTCAGGAAAGCAATCTACTTGCTGAGGAGCTAGCTCGAGAGATTGCTCGACTGAAGATCTTGTTGGTTCTCCAATTGGCGTCCAACAAGGTCAAGGACTCTAAGATCTCAGCTCTAGAGAATAGTCTAGATAATGAGAAACGTATAGTATCTAACTTTTCCAAAGTTGATGCTATAAAGAGAAAACAAGAAACCGGGTGGATCTCCCGGATTATTCAGGGATGGAGAAATGGGGAAACAGTGTTCCGACCTCCCACTCCAAGCGGGAAGGCAACTCATCATGCCTTCAGGTATGACCACAGGAATAATCGTGGTCACTGCAAGGGTGATTTGTCCCCATGTGGAAACGTCCATAGTGCAAGAGGCGTCATGGCCACCCATGAGGAAATACCTAAGGCTCATTCTGAGCCCTTTGTATTCACGGCCACTGCCACAACAAAGTGTGGATCTGCATGTCCCAGTTCACAGGAGACTTCTCACCATTCGAGGACACGGGATAAGGAGGATAGAAGTCATGATGTCAGGCTTCATGGGGCCTCAGCAAGGGAGATGCCTGAAAGAATGGCACCACCTTCTCGGCCTCATAACGCTCACATCATGCATTCGTTCCACCCTTCCTCGTGTCACGATGGAAGAGGAATTTGTGTGACAAGAACATGCCCTATCCCGTTTAGACCTAGGACCGTGACTACGTCAGTCACTAGATCAGGTCGAAAACGGCGATACAACATTCACCCTTGTTGGTGCTGCGGCAAAGTGGGGCACTTTGCCATTGACTGTTGGCACAACCCCTCTGTGCCCACAGCAAGGGCTTATCCACATTCTAGGGACAGAGGTCGTCTTCCAGACAGGTTTTCTCAAGGAAGGCAGTTGCATGCTTATGCTAATAGAAACCTAGGACCCAATATGATTTGGGTTCCTAAGGTAAAGTAATTCTGTCTTGCAGGGTAGTCTAGGTCCCCGTGAATACTATGGGAACTAGACAGTAGGTGGCACAAGGCTAACTTGGAACAAGCGTCTGCAATAACAGATGTGCTACCTGTTGAGCATACTCACTTTAAGCTACTAATGTGTTCTACCTGTGGGACTAAGACGATGACTCTCCAAATCCCAGGTAATTTTGATCAGTTCAAGGACTTGTGTCATGATGCATCCTCATTCAAATTAAATATATATATATTTCTATCCTTGCGTATACGTATACTTATGCTTATCATGTATGTGTGCACCTTTATGGAGAGACTAACTCGAGGCATGCAAACCATTACACATCAATAAAAGGTTAACAAAGATATGTCATTGTAAATTTCGACAAATCACAATTGACAGCAAGAAGTGTCTGAAGAAGTCTCGCTCAAATCCGAATAGATTGTCGTTATAATAAACATGTATTTATTAATCTTATATTAACTTGACATTCGAAGAATTTGAAAATGTTGCAATGCTTCCCAACGTGGTAAAGAAAAACTCTTCAATTCAGAACCTTTCAATTTCTAGTAAAGAAAACCCTTAAATTACAAGTGGTATAGAAAAACATCAATATCACTTTATATACTCGGAATCCCGCCGAAGGAGCTCACCGACCCTTGGCATTCTCCCCGAATCCCGACGACTTAGACAAATCCCGCCGACCCATTTTATATCTCGCCGAATTAGACAAACGGTATTAGAAACCAAATTAGACAAATCCCGCCGAATCCCGCCGAAGGAGCTCGCCGACCGTTCGGCTTCCTTAAGTATCCCGCGGCATCAGAAATCGCCTTCTTCACGAATCCCGCCTCTCGTCGCAGCAATTCTTCCGCGGATTCGCCGAAACCCGCAGCCCTCCGACGCTCTCGTCGAATCGCTGCTGTGTTTCCATCTTCTTCCCGTGAGATTCTAGCAAGGCCGAACCCCACAAGGTTCTAGCGAAGTGTCCCTGTGACCGCAAGGTTCTAGCAAGGCCGAACCCCACAGGATACTCTTCCATCCACCGAAGATCTTCCCGAAGCTCATCAACTCACTTCCGTGTAAGCCCTTAGGTAACCTCCTCCTCACCCGCACTTGGACGCGCTCACTAGTGATGCTTTCTTTTTGAATGTTCACTAATGCTTAGAGTAGGGCTTGTCTCTAGATCTTAAATGGCTCCAAGGACGACTGCAGGCTTGATTTCTGGTTGCGAGCTGGTTCGCACTGGATTTTCTCATGCCTCGGACGAGTTCCGAAATATCATTCTAATGCTAGAAGAGGCTGGGCTAACCTTCGTCTTGGAGCACCCTTGCAAAGTCCTGGATAAAGAAGTGCTGGAGTTCTTCTCTACCGCAAGACTCCGAGATAGAGACTCCATCATCAAAAGCAAGGTGGCTGGGACAAAAGTAAAGATGTCTGCCAGTAAGCTAACTCGCTACCTGCAGCTTTCAAGTTCGGAGCAGGAGGACTATCTGGAGGACGAGGACAAAGCCAGACCTCTCTTGTTCTGCGGTCTTCCAAGAGGCGCTCGATCAGTAAAGAGAAAAGAGATGAATGAAGAAGGGAAGCTCCTATCTGACGTTATTGGAAAAGTGCTCATCTGCAAGCCGGGCTCCCATGATCATATCTCCGGAGATATGTTTAAAATTCTCATAGCTGTGGTCTGCCGCAAGAGGTTCAACTGGGGGGAGTTGCTGTTTCAAAAGATCAAGGACACTCTGGGGACTCCAAGTTTCGGCCGCATCATCAGTCTATATCTCAACCAGCTCAACGGAGACAAGTTCGACATGAGCAAAGGAGTTCCTCTCCACTACTTGAAAAAGATGGATGCTACTGTGTTTGATCGATGGGAGCGGCGCATCGGGCAGCCTGCTGTGGAAGAGCACGAGGAAGTATCTCCCGCAGTCTCCCCCGGTGAAATTCCTGATACTATGACTGCAGGAATCGAGGGGGAGACTCTACCCACTCATATGGATATAATATCTGAAATCACCCAGGTGGCCAAGGATGCGGTAGCCGAAATTCCTGAAGTAAGTGAACCTGAGCTGGAGGATGAGGAGATCCTGAACAGAAATAGTCAAGGAACCGAAGCTGCAGCACTGGAAACTGATGATCGGGAATTGGAAGAAGCTGCTGACATAGATGAATTCTTGAATGAGGACGGAGAGGACGATGAAAATGAGGGACATGACGTACTTGAGACTCCAGATACTGTTGAACCTCCTTCTGATAAGTCTGCACCAGTGGAGGGGGAGTTAAATAAATCTACAGAGGCCGCCCACATTCCTCCTTTGGAGCCTGTGATTGTATCCAGCTCTACCGACACGTCTGCTGAAATGCAAGGTCCACAAGTGCCCCCGGCTATTCCGTTACGCGATGACCTAGCCACTCACACTGTACACATCATTCAGGGCATCGTAAATGAGCTTAAAGACTCTTTTGATATAGCCCAGAAAACTCTGCTGAAAAGGATTAAGACTTCTGAAAATCTGATGCTCAAAAATATGGTGGAAATCAACCATAAGCTGGACATGATGGAGAAGAAATTTGAGGAGAAGTACACCGCGGCCGGCGAAGCTGTCACACTCTTAATGGCCGGTTTGAAAAAGAGTACTGATACTTTGGCTGTTGTAAATCAGAACGCACACGTTGTAGCCAACAATATTCAGAAATTTGATGGTAATATGGTCACCTTAAATGCCAATCAGCAGACCCTGATCACTGAATTCACCAAGACAACTAAGCATATTGATGACTCTCTGCACTCATATGCCAACTGCATAGCTGTCGAAGCCAAAAAGGGGGAGAAAAAGTATATCGCTAAGCTGGCCGAGCTCCAAGAAAGCATGGATGCAAACTTCGCACAATCAAGCAAATACGTCTATGAGAGCTGCTGGTGGATGCTCCAATAGGCGCTAGGTACGTTAGGCGTCGTCCTACCTGACAACCCTGCCGGTATTCATGTCCCTGAGACATCTAAGGCTGCTGAGGAAGTAAGTGTTGCTGAGGATGTTAGTGCAAGTGATGCTGCAGATATTCCCACACATGAAGCTGATGCTAGGGCTCTCTCCAAAGCTAAATTGAGGAGCATGTTTGACCAAGAGGCCTTAGCAAAAGCCAGGGGAAAGAGAAAAGTTCAGGAAGGGACCTCCAAGGAGACTCCAGCTGAGAAGCGAATCAGAATGAGTGAGGAGGATGTACGAAACGAAAGGTGGAGTCCAGTTTCAAGGAACATCATCTTAGACACCTTCCGGCTGCAAGAAAGAGGAGAGATCAATCGAAATGAAGCATATAGCCAGTATGAATGGGAAAAGCACAAAGCATTTGAAGCGAAATGCAACATCTTTTTCAGAAACAACAAGGATCCAGACAAAGTTGCTCCTCCTAGGTACTACCCGAAGCCCAAGGAATACATAGAAAGGCAAAGCAAAAAGTACTTGGTTCAAACTCTTAAGGGTGACGTAGCTAAGGACAAATAGTCATCATTTTATAGCTGGTCACTGTGTCTTAAGAACATTTAATGATTATTACTGTCGTATGAACGATTCTGGATTATATGTGAATATATTTCTCTTGGTATATATATATTTGAATGTGTGAATGACTCAAGTCCTGTTCTGATTGCATATATTCTCTTGTGTTGCATGTTTAATTTTTGAATGCTATGTTGTTATTTGACAGGTGTTATTCATCTTAGCTAGTAGGGTTTTGGCTTCGTCAAATAGGGGGAGATTGTTGGGTATTGTATCCACGATTACCTAGATTTGAGGAAGCCACCTGTCAAGCTAAGATGAATTCACAATGTATTTGAAGAAACATCTTAAGTTGTACTTGCAGTTCCTCCACACTAAGTGCACACCAATGTCAGGGTGCAGTAGGTCAATATACACGGGTCTGCACGACGTAATCCCTCGCTGAGCAGATCAGTGTGTTGGCCTATGTGTACTCTCTCTATTGGAGTGCACTTACTTTCAAGTACAGGGCCATTCATATGCAAGAAGAGACAAGGAGCATGGAGGATCAAGGAGCAGCTCCTAGGTGGAAGACGAAAATTCGTCCAAGGCAAATTCGACGAGAATCACCAAGTGATTCTCGCCGATTCGGAGAGAATCACTAGTGATTCTTGCCGAATCGACGAGAATCATCAGTGATTCTCGCCGACTCCTTCTGGCCATCTCAAAATGGTGCCAAGTAAGATTCGGCGAGAATCACTTGTAATTCCCGCCGAACCAGTGGCCAAGCAGCCCATGTACACAAAGTAAAATTCGTTGAGAATCAATAAGTGATTCGACGAGAATCACAAACGATTCTCGACGAATCGTCGAGAATCACTTGGTGATTCTCGCCGATTCGTCGAGAATCGTCTGCGATTCTCGCCGATTTTCACTTGGCGTTTTCTCAGGTTGCTGCTGGACCGGATTCTGCTTCTGGACTAATTTGAACCGGAATCTGGGGATTTCTTTTTGTGGGTCCCACAACGGTCAAATTTGTTGTATCTACAGGGTATAAATACATGGGTATTTTGAACAGTAAAGTTACGGAGAAAAGAAACAGAAACCGAGCCGCAACGAAACCCTAAAACCGCGACTCCTCTCCGCCGCCGCCGTCGCGCTCGGGAACGTAGGTCGCCGTCAACAATCGAGATTCCTTCGTGATCTCCGGCGACAGACGCTTAGCAAAGCTTGTGTCTCACGTGTCTATCCAGAGATCTCTTGTCTCTCGATTTGTTGACCGGGAAAAACTCCTCCGTCCGAATCGATCGAGACGACCGATCCTAGAGTGACCGTTGGTAGACCTAGTTTGCTTCGCTACGAAGTTTGGATCTCCAAGTTCAGCAGCCGCTCTTCATCGTAGCCGCCGATCCTGAAGCTAGCCGCCGCTCGTGTGCCGCCGCCGGTTCCGGGGAGATCCTCTCCAAGTGAGACCAAGGTCGTAGACTCTTCATCGACTTCAAGAACACGTCGTCGAACAAAGAGGAACACCGCAGTCTCCAAAAGAAGTTTGTATCACGTTTACACTCTATATTTAATTTTGTTGTAAGGGAACTTTTGTTCCATGTTGTAAGGGTTGGGTGCAACCCGTTTTGTGGGAGTATTGACTCTCACGTGTGGAAGGGCTCCTTCCGTTAGTGCGGGGATTGGATTTCAATCCCGTTGGAGAAGTGACCGAGTCGTCCCTTGTTGGGGAGATAGGTCGAAGGGGGAAAGTGGATGTACCCAAGTCGGGGAACCACTATAAATTTGCTGTGTATTCTGTGTGCTGTGCTTGTCGTTTTTATTGTGCAGGTACATCCGTAAATTCCGCAAAAGAACCACACGTCACCTATTCCCCCCCCCCCCATAGGTGTACATAGCTGACACTAGGTGGACTTTCAAGTAGGATGACACTCGATGCCTCGGCCACGAAGCTGGGGCCGAGTAAACGCCTGCACAACTACGGCTCGTTCGACCCCTGGATAGAATCAGACCTGAAAGACGACAATTCTTCTCAAGTGTCGACACAATCCTTCCCATGTGTCGACACAATTCTTCTCAAGTCTCGACACTTGTACTTAAAAACTTTCTCTGCATTTCCTTAACCTGCACATTCAAACTTAACACAACATCAAATATACCTTGATGAATATCATTGAGTTAGGTGAGGCTTCTCCAAATCTGGTGCACATTTTCCAATGTACCCAACACTGGTGTTGTGGCAAAGTGAGACATTGTGCCCTAGATTGTTGGCACAACACAACTGTCAGGAAGAATGCTAGCTTACCTGTCAGAAAGGCTGCATGCAAGCATGTCAAGTTTCAGTCTAACCTGAACCTAGAACCCAATAATTATTGAGTTTCTAAGGTTAAGTAATTTTATTTGATGCAGGTGAGTTCAAGTGGCCATACCCCAATATGGTACTTGAACAGTGGATGTTCCAAGCACATAATTGAAACAAGAAGGATGTTGAAGGATTACACTCCTATAGAGAATGAACCCTAAGTGATCTTTGGTGGATCTGAAAAAGGGGTCATCAAAGGGTTTAGTAACATTTCCAATAGCTCAATCACTATCACCCAAGTGGCTTATGTGAAAGGTCTGAAACATAACATAATAAGCATAAGCCAACTAAGTGATCTTGGTTATGACACTTCTTTTATTAAGAATGAGTGTCAGATTAGAAGGACAAGTGATAAAAAGGTCATCTTGTCAGGTTATAGAAAAGGAAATGTTTATTGTTTAAGTTTTGTGAGTGAGAATATAGATTCTCCTATTTGTCTTGTTGTAGATGAGAAAGCTTCTCATTGTGTTAAATGACACAAGATGCTAGCTTACCTGAACTATAAGACTATAGGTCAACTCTTTAGTAAAGAGTTAGTGAGAAATGGACCTCAGGTCAAGTGCATCAAGGAGGGTGTGTGTTCAACTTGTCAAAAAGACAAACAGACTAAGACCTCCTTCCATAGTCTTGATACCAAAGACTCAATGAGGTGTTTGTACCTCCTGCATTTAGATCTATTTGGTCCTATGCTAGTTCATAGTCTAGGTAGGAAAGTCTACACATTTGTGGTTGTGGATGACTATTCTAGATTTACATCGGTTTTCTTCCTGAGGTAGAAATCTGAAACCCCTTATGTCTTTCACAATTTTGTTAGGCAAATTCAGAATGAACTTAACAGTTCTGTGGTGAAAATCAGAAGTGACCATGAGACTGAATTTCGGTCTGATTGCATGACAAGATTTTGTGAAGAACTAGGGATTCATAGAGAGTTCTCCTCACCAAGAACTCCTCAGCAGAATGGTATTGCTGAAAGAAAGAATAGGACTCTTAGTGAGGTTGGTAGAACACTAATAAGTGACACTTCTCTCCCAGAATATTTTTGGGCCGAGGCAGTAAACACTGCATGTCATGTTCTCAATAGAGCATCCATCACTAAAAGCCACAAAAAGACACCATATGAGATTATGAAAGGCAGAAAATCAAACATATCCTATTTTAGGATCTTTGGTAGCATATGTTTTGTTCTTAATAATGGCAAGCATTATTTAACTAAGTTTGCTGCCAAATCCCAAGAAGGGATATTTGTTGGGTACAACAACAGCAGTAGGGCATACAGAGTCTATAACTTGACTACTCAAGTTGTAGATGAGTCTGTACATGTAGTTTTTGATGAAACTAAACTAATAAACTGTGAGCTGTCTAGTATTTCTTGTAGCTCTATAGGTCTGAAGGAAAAGATGGACAAGCTAACCATTAGTGAACACCAACCTGCAAGGCAAGATGAAGAAAATGATGGATACTGTCCAGGGGGAGTACAAGACCCACAAGCTGATGATGAAGAAAATGTAGTACAACTTGATAGGGAGACTGAAGGAAATCAAGGTGTGGAAAGACATCTAAAGGATCATCTAGCACACCAAATTATTGGTAATCCAAGTCACGGTGTTCAGACAAGGAGCAAGAACATGAACACAGTCCTTTGCTCAAGTTTCCTGTCCCAGATGGAACCCAAGAAATTTGAAGAATACATACAAGACCTAAATTGGATTGATGTCATGTAGGAAGAGCTGAATCAATTCAAAAGATGCAAGGAAGACAGAAAAAATACAACTGACACATGTCAGTTTTTAGGTGGAAGATTGGTGTCATGGAGCAGCAAAAAAAAACAGACAAGTGTGGTTATTTCCACTGCTGAGTCTGAATATGTTGCTGCAGGCAGTTGCTGTGCTCAGCTATTATGGATTCAACATCAACTTGAAAATTATTGCATCCAGGTAAGTAGAACTCCATTATTTTGTGATTCTGCTAGTGCCATTTCTATTGCTATAAATCATGTTTCTCATAGCAGAGCTAAGTACATAGAAATAAGATTTCATTTCCTTAGAGATCATGTTGAAAAGGAAGATATATGTTTAGAATTTGTCAATACTAATTTTCAAATTGCTGACATGTGCACCAAACCACTGGATGAAACTAAATTCAACTATTTTAAAATTGAATTAGGCATGCTGAACTTAGAATAAGAATGACAAATTTGACTAAGTAAATGTGTGTCGACACTTAAAGACAAAGGTGTCGACACTTAGTAGATGGTGTCGACACATAAGAAAAATTCTGTCGACACATCCAGAAGATTGTGTCGACACTCAGAATTTGGTGTCGACACATAGCTATCCTGACACTTAAATGTTGGTGTCAACACATACAGTTGTCTGTGTCGACACGCAGAGATTAGTGTAAGCTCTTAAGATTATTTATGTCGACACATCACAATTGGTGTCGACACATAGAATAGTAATTCTCTATCGAGACTTTCGTAGTCTGTGTCGACACAATCCCAACAGTGTCGACAAAATAGGTTTATTTCAACCTGCATGTTAACCTTCCTTATTTAGAAACATATAAATAGGTGGAAGTAAACCCCTGTCGACTACGCTCTCAACATTCTTGTGTCGACAAACATTCATCCTCCTTCTCTCTCTCACATCCATAATGGCGCCAAAGCTGGACGAAAACATCAACGAAGGATATGAACTAGTTCGCGATGCATTTGCGAGTGAATCTAGAGAAATCAAAGCTGTGATTACCCTAATTACAGAAAATGGATTGGAGTATTTGGTCTCAGAACCTACAAGGATTTGGAAAAAGGAGGTTCTTGAATTCTACACGACGACATCTCTGGATTCAAAAGCGATAAAAATTAAGTCATCTGTATAAGGAACCAAGGTCAAACTCACTCCGAAGAGTTTAAGTAAAATATTTCAGCTACCCAGGGTTAAAGAAGAAGATGAACTAACATCTTCCATGACAAGAGAAGCACTCCAATGGTGTGGAATAGATCGCACAACCAAGATTGGATCCTCAATGAATAGAAAGGTGATGAATTCCCTGGGTAAATTTCTTTCTGAAATTCTAGGGAAAGTTATTCTATGCAAATCAGGGGGGACATGATAGGATTTCAGCCTACATGTTCACTTTGATGACCAAAATTATATTCAAGGTGAAAACAAATTGGTCTGCTGTTATTTTGACCAAATCAAAGAAAGTCTTAAGAAACCCAATCTGGGTAGAATCCTGAGTTTATATCTGGCTGAGAATATTCCTGAAGTAATGAATCAGATTGCAGGATCTAAGATCAATCATATGAGAAGAATGGATTTGAGAATACTATCAAGATGGGATGGAGTTCTGACCAAAGAGGTTTCTACCCCTCGGAAACAATCAAAGCAGATTCAGAAAAAGAAGAAAATACCGTCTAAGACCACTAAATCTTCCATTGATTCAGAAGAAATGGTTGTATTCAGCTCAGATGAAGGAGTAGAAAGGACTAAAAAGTCACCTGCTCTAGAGACTGTAACTGAAGGACAAATGGAGGGGGAGCAGGCTCCTGTAAGCAACATCCAAATGACACAAGTCCAGGAAGAGCTTAATCAAGGGGGAGCCAATGAGCTTTCTCCAGTTTCAGCTCAACAAGAAGTATTACCTGCAGGGGGAGCTAATGAGCAACAACCACTTGTCCACACAGCTGCACTGGACAGTGAAGAAGCTACACAATCTATACTTAAGGTACTACTGGATATCAATCAAGATGCTATAATTACTGAAAATGATCCACTAAATGTGCATATGAATGATGTTGATTAGATTAACCAAGACAATATCCCTGAGGATATCATTACCCGGGAAGAAATTTTGGAATTTGAGGGAGAACCATCTGCTAAAGAGACAGTTATACCTCCAGTACAAATGCAACAAGAGTTCGCTCTAGAAGAGTTATTTACTGACATACAAGATGCAAGGACTGAGGTGGAGCAGCCAAGGACTGAGAAGGAGTTGCCCTCTAGTCCAAAAGCCATTGTGGACATAGCAAGTTCATTTGATTCTTCTGAAAATAAAGAAGTTTCTACGGCAAAGAAGAGAAAGCTTATGGAGCTAAGGAAGAGAAGCTCTGGCTATAAGAAAGCCTTATAGATTGTCCCACAAACTCCAGCTCTAACAATAGATTTCAGTTCACTACTGGTGCAACTGCAAGTAAAGTTGGATGAACAAAGATAAGCCCTAGAAAAATATGTTGATGAGAGCAATAAAGAATTACAACTTCAGTTGGCACAAGATATTAAATCCATCAGATTTGAGGTCAATTTACATAAAAAGGAAATGACAGATTGCTTACATAAGGGAGGTAATGTTGTAGTATATTTAGCAAAGCAATAAGTGGAAGCCAAAACTCAAATAGATGACATAGCAGTGAAACAAGGCTATGTTTTGGAAAATAAAATCAGAATGAATGACAATCTGACAGAATCACACAATATTATTGTAACAGAACTTAAGAATACAATAACTGCTTTCACTGCAAACATTGCTAAAGAAAAGTCTGAGTTTGATAAACAACTCAAAATAAATTTGACTGATGTTAGCACTGATATCCAAGCTTCCCAAAAGGTAATTGCTAATTAGCTGCTGAAGTTCAGATCATTCTACAAAGAAGGAACAAACAATCTAGCTAATCAGATAAGGTTTTAAAAGGATGATCTAAGAGACCATGTTGAACAAGAAGTCATAAAGGGGGAGAGAGTGTTAGTCAATGCAGGATCTGAACATGCTAAATGGATAACTAATGCTATCAGAGCCACTCTTGGTTATCCACCCCTTTGTGATGATGACAATACTACTAAGTCAGGCATTCAACCTGCTGCCAATGAAGGGGTTCAGCAGGAAGTGGCTCAAATTATTTATCCACTTGCTGATTTTGAGGGCATTCACTCTGCAGTACAACAAATATATAGTCCTCCACAGGATTTACAGAATGTAATTATTTAAAAAGTAGAAATGTCTGAAGCCACTTTAAAAAGAGAGAAAGAAGCTCAACTTTCCAAGAAAAGGTTTAGAGAGCAGGCTGAATTAAAGCCTGATTTTGAAAGATGGAGCCCCACCTCTAGAAACAATATTCTCACTGACTGGCAAGCAGTTAAAGACAACATGCATGAGAGGGGCAAGTGGTACTCTGAACAAGAATGGAGCAAGTATCAGAAACGGCTAGATGTCATACATCAATTTAGAAGAGATCTCAAAGCTGTGGAGCCTAGCAAGTACTTTCCAAAGCCTTATCATTATTTTGAAAGGCAAAAGGTTAAGGCTGAAGAACTCAAGAAAAAAGATCTTAAAGGAAAGATGCCATTTGAAGACACTGAAGCTAATGTACAAGCAAGGATTCAGTCTGACAAAGACATTGTCATCAAGGAGCCTAATCAGCACTAGAATAGATTGACTAGATTTTAGAACTATGTAATCTTGTGTTTTAAAATCTATGTATACTGTTGTTCAAAAACTTCTTGTACTTCAACAAAACATTGATTCATGTTCTCTATATTTTATCATATTTTATGATAATATAATATGCTGGTTTTGTTTATGTGTTACCCTGTCAAATAATATTTTTATACATCATATTCTGTGTTTTATTATAAAGTGATGTATATTATTGACTAAGGGTTATGACTTCTCCAAATAGGGGGAGATTGTTGGGTACATTGGAAAATGTGTACCAGATTTTTAGAAGGCTCACCTAACTCAATGATATTCATCTATGTGTATTTGATGTTGTGTTGAGTTTCAATGTGCAGGTTAAGGAAATGCAGAAAAAGTTTCTAAGTACAAGTGTCGACACTTGGCAAAAATTGTGTCGACACTTGGGAAGAGCTGTGTCGACACCAGGAGCCAGATTGTGTAGACACATAGGACTTGTGTCGACACATAGAAAATCTGTCGACAACAACTGTGTCGATAAGAAGGACTTATGTCGACACATTCCAGAATTATATCGACACACATGACTCGTGTCGACACATTCCACAGAAGCTGTGTCAAGAAGAAAAAGAAGAGTTGTGTCGACATTATGTGAGTTGTGTCGACATCACCAAGGATTATGTCGACACATGATCTATTTGTGTCGACACATTTGAAGTATTGTCTCGACACTTTGCTGCTGAGTTGAAGTTCAATGAAGGATCAAGTACCATGACTGAAGACTTGATAGCTGTCACAACTAACAATGTTGTTGCATCTGTCAGAGCTGTCAGAAGGCCGTTAGGAATCGAATCAGCCGGTAACCTCAGATGGGGTCTATATAAAGACCTATTCTATCAACAAACGACAAATGAACAAGATGAGACAACCAACAACGAAGAGGAAGAAGAGAAGTCTTCATCTAAAAATCAACAAGTCTCTATAGGCAGATCCAGAACAAATCTACAAGAAGAATTCAGAGCCACACTGAATTAAAATAAGGAAGCTGATTGAAGATCATCTCCAAGAAGATCAACCTTATTTTGTTCAAATTCAAGAAGCTTTGAAGAAGCTAAGACAGGTTGGATCTAAACCTGTCAGATCTATCAAGAACTGACCAAGAAACCTTCAACCCTTTGTCTCTCTGCCTGGGTGAAGGTTCTATTTGTTTTGGTAATCAATTTCACTATAGGATCTTTTATAGATCTGATTGTAGGAGATTTATCTCTCTGAGTTATAATCCTAAATCTATAAAGGATGAGGTAGGGTTGAGTGCCTGAGGTAGGGGATTAATTTCTCTGAGTTGTAGGTCTGTTGAAGAGGCTGCGGTAGGGCTGAGTGCCTGAGGTAGGAGATTAATTTCTTTGAGTTGTAGGCCCGTTGAAGAGGCTGAGGTAGGGCTTGATTTCTTGAGTTATAGGAGTGTGGACTCACTCTGAGGTAGGATTCTCTGGGAGGATTTGAGCTATAGGACTTGCTGAAGTCTGAGTTGTAGGAACCATACTGGGTTCTGAGTTGTAAGATCTGAGGATCTGAGAAGAAAGAAGGGAGTTAGGCCGAATCTAGTACACTGCTAGATAGTCGAAGGGGGAAAGTGGATGTACCCATCACTTGGGGAACCACTATAAAACTGTGCATCTTTTGTGTTGTTGTTTTGTTTAAATCTGTGCTATGAACTGTGTTGTGATAAATATTGCATAAGTGATCTAACAGTGATATACTTTTTATCTGCCTAAGTAAAAAGAATTGTACCTATTCACCCCGCCCCTATAGGTGTTTTAAGTATCTTGAAATCAATTCTTTCAAGTGGTATCATAGCCAGGTTTCTCAAGAATAGACTTAACAGTCTGAGTGGATCTATAAGGCAGTCATCAGTTAGATAAAATGGGTTCAGGTGAGAATCAGAAGGAGCTTGGATCCATGAAGCTTCCTATCTGTAGGAAATAAAATTTTGGCATATGGAAAGAGAGGGTCAGATTGTTCATGGAAGCATCTGATCCAAGAATTTATATCACAGTTCTAGAAGAATCATTTGTTCCTATGAACATATCAGTTCTTGATTCTAATCTCAAGACTCCTAAAAGTTATTCAGAAATGACTAAGGAAGAGATCATCCTAGCAACCTTAGACAAGAGGGCACAGAACATAATTGTGAGTGCCATAGATGACTCTACATTCCAGAATCTGGTTCATTACAAAACCTCCAAGGAGATGCAGGACACTCTGATTGTCTATATGGAGAGAATAGAAGAAGTGAGAGAGGATATGAAGTCCATGCTAAATCAAGAATATGAAAGCTTTAGACAAGCTAAGACAGATAGCATAACTAAATGCTATAAGAAATTATTCATAATTGTTAATGAGCTAATGACCTATGGAAGAGTCTTTAGCACTTATGAATTAAATGACAAGTTTCTCAGATCCCTAACCAAGGATTGGGATACTAAAATATGTGCCATCAGAGAGGTGGCCAAGCTTGCAGATACACCTCCACCAACTTTATTTGGAAAACTGTTATCCTATGAGATGCAGCTCACTGCTAGAAAGGAGGAGGAGAAAAGCAATAAGTCTGAATACAGAGAAAAGACAGTTGCCTTTAAGGCTGAAGCTACAAGAAGGGTAGGAGAAAGTAACCTTGTCCTCCAAGGAAAATGGCTAAAGTTGAATCTGAAAATACTGACATCAACACTTCAGACAGTCACAACTCTGACGAAGACTTTGTTGTCTTCACATGGTAGTTTTAAAGGTTCATAAAGAAGAAGAAATGGAGAACAAAGCCATCTTCATCCTACTCCAAGGATGACTATTATAAGAAAAAGAAAGCATCTAAGGATGACAGGTATGTCTCTAATCCCAGTAAACAAATTTCTTCTAAATTTGTTTGTTATCGCTGCAACAGGCCAGGGCATGTCATAGCTGATTGTCCTGATAAAAGAAAGGAATATAAAGATAGAAATAAGCCGCAAAATAAGGGCAAGAAGGAGAGATCCTTGGTTGCAAAGAAGCAGAAAAGCTGGACTGATTCCTCATCATCAGATTCAGGAGAAGAGACAGAAGCTGAAGCTTATATAGGATTGTTTACTACTGAAGAGGATTCAGTAGAATCCGAGTTCTTGCAAATGCTGGACTCAATGAATGGGATTGAAGATCATCACTACAGAGGGCTGATGGATTTGACTGAGGAAGATCAATGTCAGGATCAGCCTGGTCCCAGCAAGGTAAACAGCCTATCTACAGTTTCTGATTATTATACTGGATCAGAATAAGAAGCATCTGCATCATGAGATGTGGATGGTTCAGAATCTGAAGAGGATGTTCATCAACTTATTGATGAGTATGGTGATCTGTTGCAAGCACTTAAGATAAGCAGAAACCTTATCAAAAACCAGACTAAGGAAATTACATCCCTTAAACTGTCTACATTAGATTCAAAAAAAATGCTGGATCTGAAGATGAATGAAGTTGCCAAACTGAAAAATATAACTTTTATTTAGATGGGTACAATTACATTCAAAAATGATCAAATCAAGAGTCTGGAAGTCAGACTTTAAAGAGAGAAGGAACTTGTGGCTATGTTCTCAAAGCCAAAGTCAGTCTTACCCTTAATTGATGACTTCATTCTCCAAAAGGGTAAGACATGATTAGGTTTCAAGGGAAGAACTAGGGAAGCTAATTCCAAAAGAAAAGGCAAAGCCTCAGTTCATCCACTAGCCTCCAAACCTCCTGTTGCTTTCAGGAAAGTGATGCAGCCTACTAACAAGTATGACCATGACATTACTCATGTTCACTGTAAGCCTGGTAATCTAAATGACAAGGGTGTAATTGTCAATAGGGCAGCCCATGTACAAATATATTATGATCATCAGGAATCATTAATGTTTGATGCATCAGCCCTAGCACTCAAGAAAAGGACTACTGTACCTACAGTTTTAAGGTCTGCTGACAGCAATGCTGTTAAGCCTGTATCTAAGAAAAGATACAATAGATATGAGTGCTGGTTGAAAGAATTGGTTTTCAAGATATCCTAAACACCTAGAGGGGGGGGGGGGGGTGAATAGGTTCAATTCTTTTTTCCTTAAGACAGACATTATTTTTACTGCTAACACAGATTATTCAGCAATTAACACAGCACAGTATAAAAGTAATCACAGCCAATCACAGATTGCACACAGATTTATAGTGGTTCCCCAAGTGATGGGTACATCCACTTTTCCCATTCGCATATCTAGCAGTATACTAGATTCGGCCTAACTCCCTTCTTTCTTCTCAGATCCGCAGATCTTACAACTCAGAACCTTGAAAGGTTCATACAACTCAAACTGCAGCAAGTCCTACAGCACAGATCCTCTCAGAGAATCCTACCTCAGAGTGAGTCCACACTCCTACAACTCAGACAATGAAGCCCTACCTCAGCCTCTTTCACCAGACCTACAACTCAGGCAATCAAGCCCTACCTCAGCCTCTTCCACAAGGCCTACAACTCAGAGGGAAAACTCTCCTACCTCAGGCACTCAGCCCTACCTCAGCCTTTATAGATTTAGGCTTACAACATAGAGAGATTGTAACGCCCCGAAAATCATATTTGAGCTGATCGCGTCCAAAAGAAATTTTGGTGCCTGTATATGGGTACACGACCTAGGACATGGGCCTGTCCAAGGCCATGTCTTTCCTTGTATGTAGGGCGGCTGTATCCAGAGAACAACACGACAGGAAACACGGGTTGTGCATAGTTTTGACACAGGCGTATCAGGGGTAACACGGGCATGTTCATACCCGTGTCCACACCCGTGTTCAGGAGGGTCGTGTCGGTTGACGTGGCAGTTATATGTGACACACCCCCGGTCATGGGCATGTCTAGGACCCGACACGGGCGTGTTAGATTGAGACACGGGCGTATCTTAGCCCATGCGAGTTTCTACGTTCGACAACCGTGCCTGGATCGAGGCACGTGGCCTGGGACACGGCCGTGTGCAAGGCCGTGTTCGGCCTAGGTTTGAGGATTTTTGAGCGGATCTGAGCCGTTCGATTTCTTTAATTAAGATCCAACGGCCCAGATGAGCCACTGCTCTGTTAAGGTCGGGAATAGAGGATCAAATTCCTCATTTATCTCTTAAGCACTCTCTTTCAAGGAGTTAGAGAGGGGAGCAAGAAGGAGGAGGATTCCGGCCGCCGGCGGAGCATCAGAGCACCGTTTAGAGAACCGAGGGGGGATCCGTGGAGGAAATCCCGTTGGGAAGACTTCTATCTGGATAGTTTTCCATGGCGCAAAAGCATACTACAAGGATAACGATTCTCTACTTGAGCATGTGAAGCTCTCTTCCTTTTTGCATAGGGAGACCCGCTCTCGCGAGTGTGCGGCGAGTGTGCGGTGTTCCCTGGGGTTGAGGTGAATAGTCCCCCTTGTGTTGCATATAGAGTCCGGAATCAAAGTACAGATATAGGCATTGTGTGTGAAGCCTACCCGGACATTTGGTCTGGATCGGTGATGTTTCATTTGTTATGGTTTGCCAGAGAATACTTCGTGCTTTGGGTTTTCGGGTTTCTACATGGTAGATTGCAGCAGGGATCCTTGGGGATTAACTCCAATGCGCACCCGGAAAACTGAGCAGAATCGTTGTTGTGCTAACTTGGCGGTCAAGGAACCGACCTTGAACATAACTGGGTTATGTGAATGTTTGGAATAGCAAGATCCGAGAGAAGCTTGGCTCGTGCGTCCGTCTTAATGTGAACTACGCAGTGTGAGCAACGGGCAAGTAGAATCGGACCTGGGCTATGTGGTTCGGTGCAAGAGACCCGAAAAGGGGACTGGTCGTTGGCATAGTCGGGAGCCTTAGACAGTGGTCAGAAAGGCTAGATGCTCATGAGGTTGCCATCCTGGGGTGGTGGTGAAGACGCTAAAGTGTCAGGATTCACCGATAATGTACCCTGAGTGCACGGCGTGTTTGGTCGTGCGAGCCTACACCTGTGGCGTAGTATGCTTGTTTTATATTGTTTAGCTGAGCTAATGAATTGCAGGGAAGGAGCATCGTCGTCCCGAGTTAGGGGCGGGGTCGTTATAATTTGGTCGGCTTTGGCTGGCTGTTGCTTTGTTTTCCACTGTGCAGTGGAATGTTGCTTGCAGGTGTTGCGGAGCCGAGTGCCAAATAGCGGGTTGGAGCCCATGTTGCTTTGCTGGCCCTAGAAGGCCAAAGCGAATAGTTGTTCTTTATATTGTCATGTGTGGCCGTCCTACAAGCCGGTGTATGGAAAAAAATTATTGCTAAGTGAACTCTTGTAAGGCCATAAGGCCAAGTGTCTTTCAGTGTATTTGTATTTCATTCCAGTTGTAGTGGTTGTGAACATTCATGATTATTGGATTACTATAATGGGTTCTTTCACCTGTTTAAAAGCTTCTGCTAGAATGCTCTGTGTTAGGACGAGTAGTTTAATTGGATAGTTTGGTTATTCATGCGTAACCCTTCCGACTGTCCGTGGTATATGGCGTCGGGTTCCAGCTGGACCTTCTATTATATGTCATACGACAGATGGGGGTGTTACAATTTGGTATCAGACTTCTGGTTATGGTCGGGCTTAAATGAATTCGTGGGCGAATTCTTTTAAGGGGTGTTGAACACATGTGTGCGTCATCGTTATAACATCAAAAAGAACCCATGAATGTCCCCTTAGGAATGAAAAATACACTTGTTTTGTGGAACCTGAGTGTTCCAATGATTGCTTTGAGCAATTTGTTTGTCGTCTAATCGTGGGTCTTTGCTATTATAGGCAGCTAGGAGCGGTGTTGTTCAGTCGAAGCGTCCACAATCGGCGGAAAGTAGTGCACCGAGAGACGTGCCTACAACACCTCCTTCAGCGAAAACCATCAGGTTGGTGGCTGAATCAGTCTTTGCAATGATAAATGCCCAACTTGCAGGGCAATTGCACCACACACCACCTGTTATTGAGCAAGAACAGGTTAGGGCGGTAGAGCTGAGAGTGGTGGAGCGTGCGACAGTGGATCAGGTAGAGCCGAGGAGAGCTACAGAGAGATAGCTCAAGCATGTAATGGGATTTAATCCTCCGAGATTCGATGGGGTTGGAACGCCAGCTCAAGCTGAGGATTGGTTCTCTACGATAAAGATGGTCTTGACGGCCACGTTAACTGAGGAGTGGCAGAAGACCACCATAGTGACCTTCCTTTTGGCTGGTGAGGAGAGGTTGTGGTGGGATGAGTTGGAGTTTCATCTCTTAGTGGGAAGGCAGCTTACTAATGTGCCTATGGAGGAATTCTCAAGATTGTTCTTGGCCAGATATTTACCCTCTGCTTAGAAGCTTGAGATGGAGAATCAGTATTTTGGGCTGACTCATGGAGCCAGAAGCGTGGACGAGTATCTCCATGAGTTTACATGGTTGGGTCGGTATGCGTGTGCTATGTTTACGGAAGAAGAGAGGAAGACCAACCGATTTTATGAAGGTCTACGCGGCGACCTACAGTTACTCCTTGCTGGGACTAAGGCGCAGGGCTTCCTAGCCTTGGTCAATTCGGCCCGGTCATTGGAAAAGGCAGTGAAGAAAGTGCAAGAGAAGAAGGACCCGGGGTAAAAGAAGGCAAAGTTCAAAGTGCCAAATGCAAAGTCAGGATTCCGCAGATGGAACAAGAAGCAGAGGACTTCAAACTCAGCCCCTTCGTCTGGTACATCGGGGGCAACCATAAGTCGAGTCCCAGGAGCTTGCTAAAACTGTGGGAAGACGGGGCACTTTGCTCGTGAGTGTTGGAGCGAATGTGCAAAGTACGAGAGGAAGCCTGGAGCGACCTATGAAGAGAAAGGGAAAGCAGTGGAGTCAACCGCATCCCATCATGCTCCAGCCCAGCCTAGAGTTTATAATCTTAGTCTGCAAGAGGCCATAAAGCAAGCTGACGTAATGGCAGGTATGAGTTAAATTTTAGCAGTTTAACTTTATGTAGTTGTTACCTCTTTTATATGTTAGCTTGTTATTCTTGTTTCTAGGCTTCGTGTTGATTTTAGATTGTCCGGCGAGAGCCCTGTTTGATACGGGGGCTTCACATTCCTTCTTGTCCGAAAGATTCGTGTCGCGCATCGGGGTCCCTTCCTCGATGACAGAAGACAAGTTGGATGTGTTGTTGCCCAATGGGTGCTCAATGCGCGCGGATAAATTCTATGTGGTAAAGATACAGGTTGTGGACCAGGAGTTTGTTTTACGAGCGTTGGTACTATCGTTAATGGAGTTCGACGTAATCTTTGGTATGGACTGGTTCTCGGAGAAGCAAGCTTACATCGATTGCAACCGAAAGGAGGTTAAGTTGGGGCTGCATACTGAACGGGAGACTACATTTGCGGGCATGAAGGGGTCGGGTAAAGTTTTGATGTTGACCCTTCAAGTGATCAAGGCAGTTTGGTCTAGGGCAGAGCTGTTTGTCACATTAGTGCAGGCTTCAACGCCTAGGCCAAGTCTGGACAGTATCCCAATTGTGTCCGAGTATCCTGATGTGTTCCTAGATGATCTCCCAGGAGCCCCTCCTCAGCGGGAGATTGATTTTACTATTAAGCTGGTACCGGGTGCCAAATTGGTGTCACGCTCACCGTATCGGATAGCGTCGCGAGAGATGGAGGAGTTAAAGGTGCAACTACAGGAATTGTTGGAGCAAGGGTATGTGCGTCCAAGTTCGTCGCCTTGGAGCGCACCGATTCTTTTCTTTAAGAAGAAGGATGGGAGCTTGCGACTCTGTATTGACTATCGGGAGTTGAACAAGCTTACGGAGAAGAATAAGTATCTGATCCCCAGGATTGACGATCTATTTGATCAGTTAGTTGGGTCAATAGTATATTCGAAGTTAGATCTGAAGTCCGTCTATTACCAATTGAGGATAAGGGAAAGTGGCATCCCGAAGACAACGTTCAACACGCGGTTTGGGCATTATGAGTTCATGGTCATGCCGTTTGGGCTGACCAATGCGCCATCCGTCTTTATGGATCTGATGAACAGGACGTTCAGAGAATACCAGGATCATTTCGTGATAGTATTTATCGATGATATCTTGGTATACTCGCAGTGTGAGGAGGACCATTACAAGCATCTACACATGGTGTTGGAGACGTTGAGGAGAAATCAATTGTATGTTAAGTTCTCCAAGTGTGAGTTCTGGTTATCCTCATTAACGTTCCTTGGTCATGTTGTTAGTGGAGAAGGGATATCGATGGATCCGACGAAGATAGTGGCGATACGAGAGTGGCCTATTTTGAATACAGTGGCGGAAGTCCGGAGCTTTCTGGGGCTTTCCGGCTACTACAGGCGCTTCGTAGAGAACTTCTCGCGGATAGCGTTACCATTCACGACGTTGACAAGGAAAGACCAGACGTTTGTGTGGTCGTTGGAGTGTGAGCAGGCTTTTGAAGAGTTGAAGAGGCGGTTGACCACAGTGCCTATTTTATGTTCGCCGAGTGGAACCGAAGGATTTGAAATTTATAGTGATGCTTCGGGCAATGGTTTGGGCTGTGTTCTGCTACAGTATGGGATCGTGATAGCCTATGGTTCACGACAATTGAAGGTTCATAAGAGGAATTATCCGATTCATGACTTAAAGTTAGCTGCCGTGATATTCGCTCTGAAGTTGTGGAGGCACTACCTGTACGGTGTGAAAGTTGATATCTACACCGATCATAAGAGCATGAAGTACTTGTTAGATTAGAAGGATCTGAACATGAGGTAGCGGAGATGGATGGATTCCTTGGGGGACTACACCTTCGAGATACATTATGTACCTGGGAAAGGAAATGCAGTGGCGGATGCATTAAGCCGCAGGGCTCCTGCGCAGGCCAGTTGGTTGTCGGTACATGATGAGAGCTTGGTCCGTTATTTGGAGGCATTAGAGATCTCCTGCGTTGATAAATGGTCTAGTGTCGAGGCGATATTGTGTTGGATAGAGGTGCATTATGATCTGGATGATAGAGTTCGACGGGCTTTGGTTCAAGATAGCAGCATGAAGCGGGTCTTAGATGAATCTTTGGATGGGTCAAATTCCCAGTTTGCTGTTGAGGATGGACTGCTAAGGAAGGACAGTCGTCTATGCATCCCTAGTGCTGATAATCTTCGGGAGGAGTTGATGTGCGAGGCTCATCATACCAAGTACTCAATCCACCCGGGAAGCACAAAGATGTAAATAGACATGAAGAAGTTATTCTGATGGTCAGGATTAAAGAAGGATGTAGCACTTTATGTGGCCACATGTCAAACTTGTGCCTTGGTGAAGGCGGAGTGCCAGAAGCCCAGAGGTTTCCTAAAGTCCTTGCCTATCCCGGAATGGAAATTCGACGACATTTTTATGGATTTTGTGCATGGTTTGCCAAAGTCGCAGAGGGGAAACGATGCCATCTGGGTGGTCGTAGATAGGTTGACAAAAGTGTCGCATTTCATCCCGAATAGGAAGGAAGATCCGGTGGAAAAGTTAGCCAAACTCTATGTGGATAATATCGTGCGGTTGCATGTTGTGTCCCGCAGTATTGTTAATGACCGAGATGGACGCTTCACGTCTAAGTTCTGGAGGCTGGTGCATAGTTTGTTGGGAACTAAGCTGAGTTCCAGCACAGCCTTCCATCCACAAACGGATGGTCAGACCAAGAGGGTCAATAGGACGATGGAGGACATGCTTTGCATGTGCGTCCTAGATTTCGGAAAGCATTGGGAGGATCACATGTACATGGTGGAGTTTGCGTATAACAACATCTTTCAAGCGAGTATTGGAATGGTACCTTTTGAGGCCTTGTATGGGAGGAAGTGTCGTATGTCGTTTTCTTGGTTGGAGATAGGCGAGTCGAAGTTGTATAAACGTCAAGCGGTGGAAGACGCCACTTCAATGGTACGTACAATTCCAGAAAGGTTGAAGATTGCTCAGGACATGCAAGCAAAGTATTATAATGCCAAGCATAGGAACGTGGAGTTCGGTGTTGGCGACTGAGTGTATTTAAAAATCAAGCCGTTCAAGGGTGTTTCGCTGGTTCGGCTCTTGAAGAAGCTGAGTCTGAGATACCTTGGACCATTTGAAATCCTGGAGCGTGTTGGCGAAGAAGCATATAGATTGAAGCTGTCGGTGGAATTAAGTAGGCTAGACGATGTGTTCCATGTATCAGTGTTGCGTAAGGCGGTGCAAGAACCTTCGCAGATAGTTGCGGTCGATCAAGTGCCGGTTGATTACGAGTTGACGACAAAGGTCAAGCCTATAAGTACAGAATACGTTGAAGTCAAATAACTCCGCAACAAGGAAATCTGAATGGTTAAGGTCCGTTGGGATAACTGCGGACGTGAGAAGCTTTCATGGGAGCGAGAGCAAACTATGTTGGAGGAATACCCCGAGTTATTCCACTCAGGTAACATTTAATTTTATGTACCTTTACTTAATTTCGGGACGAAATTCCTTAAGGGGGGAGATTTGTAACGCCCCAAAAATCGTATTTGAGTTGATCGCATCCAAAAGAAATTTTGGTGCCTGTATAGTGGTACACGGCCTAGGACACGGGGGTGTCCAAGGCCGTGTCTTTCCTTGTGTGTTGGCCGGCTGTATCCAGAGAAGGACACGGTAGGAAACACGGGTTATGCACAGTTTTGACACGGGCGTGTTAGGGGTGACACAGACATGTTCATACCCGTATCATCACCCGTGTTCAGGAGGGTCGTGTCGGCTGGCATGGCAGTTATATGTGACACGCCCCGATCACGGGCGTGTCTAGGACCCGACACAGGCGTATAAGATTAAGACACAGGCATGTCTTAGCCCATGTGAGTTTATGCGTTCGATGATCGTGCCTGGATCGAGGCACACGGCCTGGGACATGACCATATGCAAGGCCATGTTCGGCCCAGGTTTGAGGATTTTTGAGCGGATCTGAGCCGTTCGATTTCTTTAATTAAGATCTGACGGCCCAGATGAGCCCCTGCTCTATTAAGGTCGGGAATAGACGATCAAATTCCTCATTTCTCTCTTAAGCACTCTCTTTCAAGAAGTTAGAGAGAGGAGGAAGAAGGAGGAGGATTCCGGCCACCGGCGGAGCATCGGAGCACCGTTTAGAGAACCGAGGGCGGATCCGTGGAGGAAATCCCATTACGAAGACTTCTATCCAGATATTTTTCCATGGCGCAAAAACGTACTACAAGGGTAACGATTCTCGACTTGAGCATGTGAAGCTCTCTTGCTTTTTACATAGGGAGACCCGCTCCTGCAAGTGTGCGGTGAGTGTGCGGTGTTCCCTGTGGTTGACGTGAATAGTCCCACTTGTGTTGTATATAGAGTCCGGAATCGAAATACGGACATAGACATTGTGTGTGAAGCCTACCCGGACATGTTGGTCTAGATCGGTGATGTTGCATTTGTTATGGTTTGCCGGAGAAGACTCCGTGCTTTGGGTTTTCGGGTTTCTACGCGGTAGATTGCAGCATGGATCCTTGAGGATTATCTCTAAGGCGCAGCCGGAAAATTGAGCGGAATCGTTGTTCTGCTAACTTGGTGGTCAGGGAACCGGCCTTGAACATAACTGGGTTATGTGAATGTTTGGAATAGCAAGATCTGAGAGAAGCTTGGCTCGTGCGTACGTCTTAATGTGAACTACGCGGTGTGAGCAACGGGCAAGTGGAATCGGACCTGGGCTATGTGGTTCGGTGCGAGAGACCCGAAAAGGGTAATGACTGTTGGCATAGTCGGGAGCCTTAGACGGTGGTCAGAAAGGCTAGATGCTCACGAGGTTGCCATCCTGGGGGTGGTGGTGAAGACGCTGAAGTGCCAGGATTCACCGATAATGTGTCCTGAGTGCACGGGGTGTTTGGCCATGCGAGCCTACA
Source organism: Platanthera guangdongensis (assembly GCA_039583875.1). Lineage (NCBI taxonomy): Eukaryota > Viridiplantae > Streptophyta > Magnoliopsida > Asparagales > Orchidaceae > Platanthera > Platanthera guangdongensis. The sequence goes on along the minus strand of CM077164.1, from coordinate 33,257,476 downwards.
CCTATGGCGTAGTATGCTTGTTTTATATTGTTTAGCTGGGCTAATGAATTACAGGGAAGGAGCACCGCCGTCCCGAGTTAGGGGCGGGGTCGTTATAATTTGGTCTGCTTTGGCTGACCATTGCTTTGTTTGTCATCATGCGGTGGAATGTTGCTTGCAGGTGCTGCGGAGCCAAGTACCAAATATCGGGATGGAGCTCATGTTGCTGTGCTGGCCCTAGAAGGCCAAAGCGAATAGTTGTTCTTTATTTTGTCATGTGTGGCCGGCCTGCGAGCCGATTGTTGTGTACATTGGTTTAAATGTACCTGATTTAAAGAAGCCTCACCCTACTCAATGATATACATCAAAATGTATTTGATGTGTTTTGAGTTTAGTTGTGCAGGTCAAGTATTTGCAGGAAAAGCTGAAAAGTTTCTAAGTCCATGTGTCGACACCCAGGAGGAAAGTGTCGACACTTAAGAAGACTTGTGTCGACACCCAGAGAAGCAGTGTCGACACTTGGAGTAATTGTGTCGACACCAGGGATGCAGAGTCGACACCAGACAGAAAGTGTCGACACATACAGGATGTGTCGACACTCATTGAAGAAATGTCCAGAGAAGAAGTGTCGACACTTAAAAGCAGTGTCAACACCCAGAGGAACATCGTCGACATCAGAAAATGTCGACACTTGGAGGCTGTGTTGACACTCAGCAAATTTCAACAGAGTCTAAGTATAAGTGTCGACATAATAAAGAATGTGTCGACACTCAGCAGAAGACTCAACACATGAAGAAAGTGTCGACACAATGAATAATGTGTCGACACACAGCAGAAGACTCAATACATGAAGAAAGTGTCGACACTAGGAGGCTGTGTCGACACTCAGCAAAGTTCAACAAAAATTCTAAGTACAAGTGTCGACATAAAGGAGATGTGTCGACACTCAGCCAAAGTCTCAACAAAAGAAGAATGTGTCGACACAAGGAGCAGTGTTGACACCCAGCAAGTATCAACACAGAAGGCATGTGTCGACACCAAGAAGATGTGTCGACACTGAACAAGTTCAACACAAGAAGTTGTGTCGACACAAAGGAGTTGTGTCGACACTTACAAGAATTCAACAAAGTACTGAAGAACAAGGAGTTGTGTCGACACACAATATCAGTGTCGACACATGATGAAGAAGCAGTGTCGAGATATAAATTCTATAACACAAGGAGTTGTGTCGACACCTTAAAGGCAAGTGTCGACACTTAGTCTACTTGTGTCAACACTTAGTTTATAAGTGTCGACACTTGAAGACAGACTGTCTCGACACTTTCAGACAGTTACAAATATTTCAAGAAGTGACTGGATGACATGACAGCTGCCATTCCAGCCGGTCTACTGCAACTGTCAGAGTTGTTAGAAAGCTGTTAGGAACCGGATCAGCCGGTTACCATGAAGAAGGCCTATAAATAGGCTTATTCTATCAACAGAAAAAAATGATCAATAGATTGAAAAAAGAGAAGAAGATCTAGCTATTCATTGAAGAATCATTTTCAAGTGAAGATCTAAGTAGTTGGAGAGAGAGAGCTCCTTCCAAGAAGACAGCCGTTGGAACCAGGCTGTGAAGAAGGGTTCAGACCTTGTTCTGAATCTTAAGTTAGTAGTGATTGAAGATCAGCTGCAGAGAATCAATCCTATTATGTTCTACATTCAAGAAGCTTTGAAGAAAGCCAAGTGAGATTGATCTCAGCAGAGTTCTTCCAAGAACTCATCAAGAACCTGTCAACTCATCTCTCATTTTCTGAGTTGTAGGTATATACTTTGTATTCTTATTTTCTTGTAGGATCCTTAGGGATCTGAGTTGTAAGCCTGCAATTATAAAGGCTGAGTGGTAGGGCCTATGTGCCTGAGTGTAGGAGATCTATTTCTCTGAGTGTAGGCCTGTTGTGGCTGAGTGTAGGCCTTGTGGCTGAGTGTAGGTCTTTGGAGAAGACTAAGGTGTATGGCCTTGGGCCTGAGCTGTAGGAACCTGTTTTGGGGTTATGAGTGTAAGATTTGAGGATCTGAGATAGTGGAGGAGTTTGGCCGAATCTAGTACACTACTAGATAGGCGAAGGGGGAAAGTGGATGTACCCAAAACTTGGGGAACCACTATAAATTTATGTGTTCACTGTGTGCATGTTTATTCTGTGATTTCTGATTGATTGTTATGAAGAATTAGTTATAACTCTGTGATATAATCTGAAATTTGCCTAAAAAGTTTTAAAAAGATTTAGTCACCTATTCACCCCCCCTCTAGGTGATTAGGTACAATTTCTTTCAAGTGGTATCAGAGCCAGGTTACTCAAAAAGGACTTAACTGTCTGAGTAGATCCTGTTGGCAGATTCAGAATAAGTAAAGTACAGAATCAAGAAAATCAAGAAACACGGGTTCAACAGAGAATCATAAGGAACTTGGATCCATGAAGTTGCCCATTTGCAGAAAAGAGATTTTTGGCATTTGGAAAGAAAGGGTGAGACTATTTATGGAAGCCTCAGACCCTAGAATTTACATCACAGTTAAAGAAGGGTCATATGTGCCTATGAAGGTTTCAGTCCTGGATGCAAATCAGAAAACACCTAAGGACTTTTCTGAAATGACAAAAGAAGAGATTATTCAGGCCACCATGGACAAGAGGGCTCAGAATATCATTGTGAGTGTCATAGATGATGCTACATTTCAGAACTTGATACACTGTAAGACATCTAAGGAGATGTGGGATATTTTGATAGTGTACGTGGAGGGTTCTGAAGAAGTTAGGCAGGATAGAAAGTCTTTGTTAAACCAGGAATATGAAAGTTTCAGGCAAGGCAGATCTGATAGCATAACAGAATGCTATAAGAAATTCTATAGGATTGTCAATGAGTTGATGTCTTATGGAAGAGAATTCAGCAACTATGAGCTGAATGATAAGTTCTTGAGGTCTCTAACAAAGGATTGGGACACCAAGATCTGTGCCATAAGGGAAATGGCCAAGTTAGCAGATATCCCTCCTCCAACATTGTTTGGAAAACTGCTATCCTATGAGATGCAGTTGATGGTGAGGAAAGAAGAGAAGAAGACTACAGTTGATGCAGTTGATGTGAGCATAAAGAAAGGACAGTGACATTCAAGACAGAAGCCACCAGGAAATACAAAAGTAAGTCTCCATCTCCACCTCCAAGGGTTGCTGGAACTGAGTCAGATGAGACAGAATGCAAGGATTCTGAAAGCAGTGAGAGTGATGAGGATTTTGCAGCCTTCACAAGACACTTTCAGAAGTTTCTAAAGAAGAAACAGTGGAGGTCAAATCCATCCACTTCACAGGGAAAAGATGACTATTATCAGAACACGAAGTCATCAAAGAAAGACAGGAGAAAGACCAAGTCAAGCAAAACAACTTTATCAAAAACTATGTGCTATTGCTGTAACAGACAAGGACATGTTATTGCTGACTGTCCTGAGAAAAGGAAAGAGTCTAATGATAAGAAAAAGACTCAAACCAAGGGCAAAAAGGAAAGGTCCTTTGTTTCCAAGAAGGATAAAAGCCGGTCAGACATATCTTCTTCAGAAACTGAGTCAGAAGCTGAAGCATACATAGGATTGTTTGCTGAAGAAGAGGAAGAGGAGTTCATCCAGATAATGAACTCCATATATGAGCAAGAGGACATTCAGTGCAAAGGACTGATGGCCTTAACAGAAGGTGACAAAATCCAGGATCAGCCTGGACCTAGTCAGGTACAAAATTGTTCTTTAAGTTCAATTTCTAGTGCTAGTTCAGATTCAGTTACATCAGCATCAAGTGATGCCAGTGGATCTGAATCTGAAGGGGATGTTCATCAGTTGATTGATGAATATAAAGTTCTGTTGCAAGCATTTAAGAAAAGCAAATCCTTGGCCAAGGGTCAGGCTAAGGAGATTGCAAGTCTCAAAGTGGCTGCAACTGATTTTGAAAAGCTGATTGATCAAAAGTTAAATGAAATAGCCAGACTGAAGAACATAACTATTATTCAGATGAGAACTATAACATTCAAGAATGATCAAATCAGAAATCTAGAGATTAGTCTTCAGAAGGAGAGAGACATAGTTGCAAGGTTTTCTAAACCTAAGTCTGTTCTACCTTTGATTGATGAGTTTATACCTCACAAGGGTAAAACTGGATTGGGGTTTACTAACCCTGCTAGGACTGTAAAGTCCAAGTCTAAGGGCAAAGCCCCAGTACTCAACAAGCCTGCTGTAGATAAAACATCTAGGGTTGTACCTAAGCAAAGGTACAATAGATTTGAGTGCTGGTGTTGTGGCAAAGTAGGCCATTTTGCAATAGACTGTTGGCACAATTCTAGTGCCAAGATGAGTAGCAAACTGCCTGTTGGAAGATCTGCAGGTAGCTTTGTTAAGAGGCAAACTAACCAGTACCAAGGACCCAAGAATTCGTTGGGTTCTAAGGTCAACTAATGGAACTAGGGGATTGCTAAATGACTTCACACCAATCAAGGATGGTCCTAAAGTCACCTTTGGTGGATCTGAAAAAGGAATCATCAAGGATTTTGGTAACATTTCTAGCACCCATATAACAATTACTCAAGTGGCTTATGTTAAAGGTTTGAAACATAACCTTATTAGTATAAGTCAATTGAGTGATTTAGGATATGACATCTCATTTGTCAAACATAGTTGTCATATCAGGAGATCAAATGATCAAGAGATCATTTTGACTGGTTACAGAAAAAGGAATGTCTATTGTCTAGACATTATGAGTGAGAACAATGCTTCTCCAGTGTGTCTTGTAGCTGATGAGAAAGTCTCTCATTGTGTCAAATGGCACAAGAGGCTAGCTCATCTTAACTACAAGACAATTGACCAACTCTATAGCAAAGAGTTAGTGAGGAATGGTCCTCAAGTTAAGTGTATTAAAGATGGAATATGTTCAGCTTGTCAAAAGGGCAAGCAGACTAGATCCACCTTTAATAACATTGAAAACAAAGATGCTGTGAGGTGTTTATACCTCTTGCATATGGATCTCTTTGGTCATATGACAGTTCACAGCCTAGGTAGGAAGGTCTACACATTTGTGGTTGTAGATGACTACTCAAGGTTTTCCTGGGTGTTCTTCCTTAGACAGAAATCTGAAACACCTACTATCTTCTATAGTTTTGTCAAACAAATTCAGAATGAGTTAGACAGTACAGTGGTCAAAATAAAAAGTGACCATGGTACTGAATTCCAGTCTTATAGTATGACAAAACTATGTGAAGAATTTGAGATATTTCAGGAATTTTCTTCACCAAGAACACTTCAGCAAAATGACATTGCTGAGAGGAAAAATAGAACCCTGATTGAGGCTGGTAGAACCCTATTAAGTAACACATCTCTCCCAGAATATTTCTGGGCTGAGGCAGTTAATACTGCATGCCATGTAATTAATAGGGCTACCATTACTAAAAGCCACAATAAGACCCCCTATGAGATTGTGAAAGGCAGAAAACCAAACATATCCTACTTCAGGATCTTTGGTTGTAAGTGCTTTATACTTAACAATGGAAAGTCTTACTTGACCAAGTTTGCTGCCAAGTCCCAAGAGGGGATCTTTGTTGGGTACAACAACAACAGTAAGGCTTATAGGGTCTACAACTTGTCTTCTCAAGTTGTAGAAGAGTCAGTACATGTAGTATTTGATGAAGCTATACTTATTAACAATGAGTTGTCTAGAAGTATTTGCAGCTCCACAGGTATGACTAAGAAGATGGACAAGCTCACTATTAAAGAAGATTCTACTGCAAGTCAGCATGTAGATGATAGTGGTTGTTGTCTAGGGGGAGTACTACATGCACCTGATGTAGAAGAAGTCCAAGGAGTGCAGCAAGATGAAGAAGCTGAAGGAGTTCAACCTGAAGCCAGGATGCCTCCAGCTAATAGGCATCTAAGAGATCATCCAGTAGATCAAATCATTGGTGATCTAAGACAAGGGGTACAAACAAGGAGCAGAAATCTGAGTGCAGCACTCTACTCCAGTTTTCTATCTCAAGTAGAGCCAAAGAAGTTTGAAGAACCCATCCTAGACCCTCATTGGATTGAGGCAATGCAAGAAGAGCTGAATCAGTTCAAGAGATGCAAAGTCTGGGAGCTTGTTCCTAAACCAAAAGACCACAACATAATTGGGACCAAGTGAATCTTTAGGAACAAGATGGATGAACATGGAGTAATTATCAAGAACAAAGCAAGATTGGTTGCTAAGGGATATAGGTAGGAAGAAGGTATTGACTTTGATCAAACCTTTGCTCCAGTAGCCAGACTGGAAGCCATAAGGATGTTCCTGGCCTATGCAACCTATCAAGGATTTAAAGTATACCAAATGGATGTTAAGTCAGCCTTTCTGAATGGTAATCTAAAGGAAGAGGTCTATGTGGAACAACCATCAGGTTTTGTTGATTCAACTTAACCTAATTATGTCTATAGACTTAGAAAGGCTTTGTATGGGTTAAAACAAGCCCCTAGGGCTTGGTATGAAACCCTGTCTAGTTTCCTTATTGAGAATAAATTCACAAGGGGGAAAATAGACAAGACTCTATTCCTTAGGGAATCCAGAGGCAAGATCATACTAGTCCAAATATATGTAGATGACATCATATTTTGGTCTACTGAAAGTAGTATTTGCAAGAAGTTTGCAAAACTTATGCAAGGGCAATTTGAGACGAGCAGTATGGGGGAACTTAAGTTCTTCTTGGGTCTCCAAGTTAGACAGACTGAGAATGGTTTATTCATATGCCAGTCTAAGTTCACCCTAGAACTGATAAGGAAGTATGATATAGATTCATCCAGTACCATGAAGACTCCTATGGGGTCAAGTATGTCTCTTAGCAAAGATGATGTAGGGAAACCTGTAAATGAGACTTTGTATAGAGGGATAGTTGGCTCCCTACTCTATTTGACTGCAAGTAGATCAGATATCATGTATGCTACATGTGTCTGTGCTAGGTACCAAGCTTGCCCTAAAGAGTCTCATTTGACAGCAGTCAAAAGGATACTAAGATATCTAAAGGGCACACCTTATCTAGGCCTTTGGTACCCTAGGAATGGAGACTTTGAACTGACAGGTTATTCAGATGCAGATTTTGCAGGCTGTAAAGAAGATAGGAAGAGTACAACTGGTACTTGTCAATTCCTAGGTGGAAGACTGATTTCATGGAGTAGCAAAAAACAAACAAGTGTAGCTATCTCCACAGCAGAATCAGAGTATGTGGCTGCAGGAAGTTGCTGTGCTCAACTTCTATGGATACAACATCAGCTAGAAGACTACGGTATTCAAGTAAGTAGAACACCGCTATTTTGTGATTCTACTAGTGCTATATCTATTGCAAACAATCTTGTTTCCCATAGTAGAACTAAACACATTGAAATAAAATATCATTTTTCTAAGGGAACATGTAGAAAGAGAAGATATTTCACTGGAGTATGTTAATACAGATAATCAACTAGCTGACATGTATACTAAGCCTTTAGAAGAAACCAAATTCAATAGGTTTAAAATTGAATTAGGTATGATAAACTTAGAATAAGTTTACAGAAATGACTAAGTAAAATAGTGTCGACACACAGAGTTGTCTGTGTTGAGACAGAGAATTGGTGTCGACACTTCAGAGAAAAGGTGTCGACACATCTAGGAAGTTGGTGTCGACACTTCAGAGAATTAGTGTCGACACATGATAAGTAGGTGTCAACACATCCAAGGTGGTGTCGACACTTAGGCTTTACTCAGAATTAGTGAAGTAAAATCTCGACTAAGTGTCGAGCTAAGCGGTGTCGACACATAAACAAGTGTCAACATATATATTCTGTCGACTATACTTGTGTCGACACATTGTTGTCGAGACATTATAAGTCTGTGTCGACACTTTTCAACAGTGTCAACACAATTTGAGTTTGTTAATGCGCCCTTTCATCTTCAACTCTAGAAAGGTATAAATAGGGTTTCAACATTGTCTGTCGACACACTCACCAAAGTTTCGAGACCAAACTTGTATGTCGACACCTCTCTTCTCTCAATTCAAATTCTTCAAACCCTAATGGCGCCCAAGCTCGAAGAGAACATGAACGAAGGATATGAACTGGTGCGGCTTGCGTTTGATGATGCAGAACCAGAGATCAAGGATGTGGTAACCCTAGTTGCAAACTCAGGGTTAGATTTTCTTGTTTCAGAGCCAACCAAGATATGGAAGAAAGAAGTTCTAGAATTTTTAAATGGAGCAACCCCAGACGAATCTGGACTCAAGATAAAGTCAAGGGTTCATGGGGCAAAGGTGAAGATCTCATCTAAGAGTTTGAGGAAGGTACTAAACCTACCAAGAACTAAGGAAGAAGATGAAGTTTCTGCTTCTAAGACTAGAGAAGCACTGACATGGTGTGGACTGGATTCCAAGATGAAAATTGGATCAGTATTCAATAGGAAAGGGATGAACAGCCAAGGCAAATTTCAATCAGAAATTGTTGGGAAAGTTATCCTGAGCAAGCCTGGAGGGCATGACAGAGTTTCAGCTCATATGTTCAGCCTCATGACAAGGATTATCTTCACACTGCAAACTGATTGGTCTGTAGTAGTATTTGATAAGATAAAGGAGAGCCTGAATAAACCCAAATTGGGTAGGATTCTAAGTCTTTACTTGGCTGGTAGTATACCAGAGGTTATGAGTCAAGCTGCTGGATTAAAAATCAACCACATGAGAAGAATGGACATGAGAATCTTCTCTAGATGGGATAGAGTTTTGACCAAGGAAATGCCCACTCCTGAGAAGGAAACACCCCTAAAGAAGAAGAAGAAGATAGTCCCAGTGGCTCAAGAATCATCTAGCAGTTCAGAGGAACAAGTAGTATTTACTCCTGATGAGGAAGCAGAAGGAAATGCTGTGTTGAAACCAGAAACCTGGTCTCTCGTGGAGTTCGTCCCTCGGGGAAGGGGTGACCTCACACCTACTACACTCGAGAGGACGTCACGGACCAAAGGATCAAGAAACTAGGAACAGACCCTCGGCTCTAGCGCGGAGGTCCCACCTCACACCCGGAAGGCTACCTGAGCACTTCCCCTCCCTAGCCAATGCTCGAGCTAGGGTGCCTTGGAGGAGCTCTCTCAACTCTACCAAGAAGTAACCAAGGGAGGAGAAAGCAAGGAGAAGGAGAAGAAGATGAAGATCAAGTCCCCTTCCAAGGCACCCAAGGGGGTCTATTTATAGTTTTCCAAAACCCCTTGGACCAAAATGACCGAGATACCCTCACGCCCAAACAGCCTTGGGCCAATAGAAAACAACCACGCCGGGGGGTAAAGGGGGAATTTCCCCCGAGGGCAAGAAGGTAAAATAGCAAGTAGAGGCCCTGGCCCTCGGCCGGTCTCGCCCCACTAGGCCGCCGAGCAAGAAGAGGCGCGGGCGAGACCCTGGCCCCCGGCCGGTCTCGCCCCGCTAGGCCGCTGAACAAGAAGAGGCGCGGGCGAGACCCTGGCCCCCGGCCGGTCTCGCCCCGCTAGGCCGCTGAACAAGAAGAGGCGCGGGCGAGACCCTGGCCCCCGGCCGGTCTCGCCCCGCTAGGCCGCTGAACAAGAAGAGGCGCGGGCGAGACCCTGGCCCCCGGCCGGTCTCGCCCCGCTAGGCCGCTGAACAAGAAGAGGCGCGGGCGAGACCCTGGCCCCCGGCCGGTCTCGCCCCGCTAGGCCGCCGAGCAAGAAGAGGCGCGGCCGAGACCCTGGCCCCCGGCCGGTCTCGCCCCGCTAGGCCGCCGAGGAAGAAGAGGCGAGGGCGAGACCCTGGCCCCCGGCCGGTCTCGCCCCGCTAGGCCGCTGAGGAAGAAGAGGCGCGGGCGAGACCCTGGCCCCCGGCCGGTCTCGCCCCGCTAGGCCGCTGAACAAGAAGAGGCGCGGGCGAGACCCTGGCCCCCGGCCGGTCTCGCCCCGCTAGGCCGCCGAGCTGGGGCGGCCTGCGACCTGGCGGCCTGAGGCGGCTTGCGGCCAGGCGGCCTGGGCGGCTTGCGGCCAGGCGGCCTGGGCGGCTTGCGGCCTGGTGGCCTTAGGCGGCTTGCGGCGGCTTGCGGCGGCTTGCCAAGAGCGCCTTGGGGGGAGAAATATTTCTCCCCCTACTAGTATATCTTTCAAGTTCACCAAAAATTGGCCCCTAGGAGTGCAAAACTCCCAAAAAGCTTAAAAACTTGCTTACCTTGTTTTGGGCCCACTCTTCGCGAATACGGGGTTGTACACAATCCCCGCTCTTTTCGAGGTTGGCACAAGCTCGGAAAGAAACATCCAACCCAACGTATTCGCGGAGTGTAACTTCCCCTCGGGGTCAACCTGCAATGCCAGCTATGGGAGCCTGGGTGGCGAGACGGCCTCGGGGTGCAAACACTTAGCCTCCACGGGAGGTACCACCGGCCATGTCAGCTAGTGGGAGCCTGACAGCGGGACCACCTCGGAGCAAAGGACTTAGCCTCCACGAGAGATCAACCTGCCCTGCCAGCTAGTGAGAGCCTGGCAGCGGAATCTATCTCGGAGCTAAGGGACTTAGCCTCCACGAGAGATCAACCTGCCCTGCCAGCTAGTGAGAGCCTGGCAGCGGAATCCATCTCGGAGCTAAGGGGCTTAGCCTCCACGAGAGATCAACCTGCCCTGCCAGCTAGTGAGAGCCTGGCAGCGGAATCTATCTCGGAGCTAAGGGGCTCAGCCTCCACGAGAGATCAACCTGCCCTGCCAGCTAGTGAGAGCCTGGCAGCGGAATCTATCTCGGAGCTAAGGGACTTAGCCTCCATGAGAGATCAACCTGCCCTGCCAGCTAGTGGGAGCCTGGCAGCGGAATCCATCTCGGAGCTAAGGGACTTAGCCTCCACGAGAGATCAACCTGCCCTGTCAGCTAGTGAGAGCCTGACAGCAGAATCCATCTCGGAGCTAAGGGGCTTAGCCTCCACGAGAGATCAACCTGCCCTGCCAGCTAGTGAGAGCCTGGCAGCGGAATCCATCTCGGAGCTAAGGGACTTAGCCTCCACGAGAGATCAACCTGCCCTGCCAGCTAGTGAGAGCCTGGCAGCGGAATCCATCTCGGAGCTAAGGGGCTTAGTCTCCATGAGAGATCAACCTGCCCTGCCAGCTAGTGAGAGCCTGGCAGCGGAATCTATCTCGGAGCTAAGGGACTTAGCCTCCACGAGAGATCAACCTGCCCTGCCAGCTAGTGAGAGCCTGGCAGCGGAATCCATCTCGGAGCTAAGGGGCTTAGCCTCCACAAGAGATCAATCTGCCCTGCCAGCTAGTGATAGCATGGCAGCGGAATCTATCTCGGAGCTAAGGGACTTAGCCTCCACGAGAGATCAACCTACCCTGCCAGCTAGTGAGAGCCTGGCAGCGGAATCCATCTCGGAGCTAAGGGGCTTAGCCTCCACGAGAGATCAACCTGCCCTGCCAGCTAGTGAGAGCCTGGCAGCGGAATCCATCTCGGCGCTAAGGGGCTTAGCCTCCACGAGAGATCAACCTGCTCTGCCAGCTAGTGGGAGCCTGGCAGCGGAACCACCTCGGAGCAAAGGACTTAGCCTCCACGAGAGATCAACCTGCCCTGCCAGCTAGTGAGAGCCTGGCAGCGGAATCTATCTCGGAGCTAAGGGACTTAGCCTCCACGAGAGATCAACCTGCCCTGCCAGCTAGTGAGAGCCTGGCAGCGGAATCCATCTCGGAGCTAAGGGGCTTAGCCTCCACGAGAGATCAACCTGCCCTGCCAGCTAGTGAGAGCCTGGCAGCGGAATCTATCTCGGAGCTAAGGGGCTCAGCCTCCACGAGAGATCAACCTGCCCTGCCAGCTAGTGAGAGCCTGACAGCGGAATCTATCTCGGAGCTAAGGGACTTAGCCTCCACGAGAGATCAACCTGCCCTGCCAGCTAGTGGGAGCCTGGCAGCGGAATCCATCTCGGAGCTAAGGGACTTAGCCTCCACGAGAGATCAACCTGCCCTGTCAGCTAGTGAGAGCCTGACAGCGGAATCCATCTCGGAGCTAAGGGGCTTAGCCTCCACGAGAGATCAACCTGCCCTGCCAGCTAGTGAGAGCCTGGCAGCGGAATCCATCTCGGAGCTAAGGGACTTAGCCTCCACGAGAGATCAACCTGCCCTGCTAGCTAGTGAGAGCCTGACAGCGGAATCCATCTCGGAGCTAAGGGGCTTAGTCTCCACGAGAGATCAACCTGCCCTGCCAGCTAGTGAGAGCCTGGCAGCGGAATCTATCTCGGAGCTAAGGGACTTAGCCTCCACGAGAGATCAACCTGCCCTGCCAGCTAGTGAGAGCCTGGCAGCGGAATCCATCTCGGAGCTAAGGGGCTTAGCCTCCACGAGAGATCAACCTGCCCTGCCAGCTAGTGAGAGCCTGGCAGCGGAATCTATCTCGGAGCTAAGGGACTTAGCCTCCACGAGAGATCAACCTACCCTGCCATCTAGTGAGAGCCTGGCAGTGGAATCCATCTCGGAGCTAAGGGGCTTAGCCTCCACGAGAGATCAACCTGCCCTGCCAGCTAGTGAGAGCCTGGCAGCGGAATCCATCTCGGCGCTAAGGGGCTTAGCCTCCACGAGAGATCAACCTGCTCTGCCAGCTAGTGGGAGCCTGGCAGCGGAATCCATCTCGGAGCTAAGGGACTTAGCCTCCACGAGAGATCAACCTGCCCTGCCAGCTAGTGAGAGCCTGGCAGCAGAATCCATCTCGGAGCTAAGGGGCTTAGCCTCCACGAGAGATCAACCTGCCCTGCCAGCTAGTGAGAGCCTGGCAGCGGAATCTATCTCGGAGCTAAGGGACTTAGCCTCTACGAGAGATCAACCTGCCCTGCCAGCTAGTGGGAGCCTGGCAGCGGAATCCATCTCGGAGCTAAGGGACTTAGCCTCCACGAGAGATCAACCTGCCCTGCCAGCTAGTGAGAGCCTGGCAGCGGAATCCATCTCGGAGCTAAGGGGCTTTCCATGGACCACAAATATTTTTCGGTGGTTTCTACCATTAATCATAGCTAATACAACGCAAGCTAAGTTCATTACAAAAAAGATGATTCACTTCTCTCTTACCTCCCTCTTCCCTCGTGAATCATCCGATCCTTCCCCGGGTGCCCACATCAACCCTGTCCTCACATCTCTCCTCTGCTGCCCCAGGTCGGACTTCTTCAATCCGCACCGGGTCTTGCGCTCGTTGAGGCTGATGAGGTTGCGGGGCTGGGGCTCTTGTCCTTCTCAACTCCAGAAATTCGGGGCAAGTAGATGTCGCTTGGCCTTCCTCCTGGTGGAGCTCACAGAAGGGTAACTCTACTCTGACTCTTTTCCTTCCCGTGCGGTTCCTCCTCTCCCTTCGACCAATTTCCATCGCTTGCTGTGGTGGGGGTAGGAGTTGCCTAGGGGCTTGCCTCTGGAAGTTGAACCTTCCTTGGCCCCCATGAAAGTTTCCCCCATCATGGGCGTAACCTCTTCCCGGGCCCTGAGTGGGTCCTCCCTGCTGCCTCCAACCTGGCTCTGGACCCTCCTGAGCTCTCCGCTCCTCTCTCCTTCTTCCCTCCTGGGGCCTCGAGCCACCTTGCTCCTTTTCCTCTGTCTCTGTCAGCTTTGCCAATTTCTTGACAAACGCCGAGTTGGCCGCCTCCATGGCTATCTCCTCTGCCGCCCTTTCCATCAGCTCCTCGAAGGAAAGGGGGGCCTTCCTAGTCAAGCTCATCTTGAAGAAGCCCTCCTTCAGCCCAACGGTGAAGGCCATCTGGAGAGCATACCCTGGCATCTCCTGGACCTCCAAGATCTCCTCTTGGAACCTGTCTACGTAGCGGGCCAGCGACTCCTCGGCCCCTTGCCTTATCAGGAAGATGGACTCAGGACTCCTCTTCCGCTTCTTGGAGGTGGAGAAGCGGAGCTGGAAGCTTCGGCTCAAGTCCTCGAACCCATAGATCGACCTCGGAGGGAGTTGATGGAACCAGTCCCTTGCCTTCTCCTTCAACGTGATCGCAAAGAGGCGACACTTGAAGGCGTTCGTCATCGGCCTGATGGAGACGGCATCCTCGAACCACTGCAGATGCTGAACAGGGTCATCCTTCCCGGAATAGTAAGCCATGTCTGGCTCTCTGAACCCCTCGGGAACGGGAGCTGAGATGATCAACTCGCTGAAGGGTGACCCCCTAAGGGGTGGTCTCGCCACCTCCACTCGCGCGACCTGCTCGCCTTGAAGGTTGGCACTCGCCGGGCTGGAGAACAGCTCCCGGCCGGTAAGGTCTCGCTCGACCCCATCGCCCATCCTCTCCTTCCCTGGCCTTCTTCCTGGGACACTTCCTTCTCCCCCCGCTGGGGTCATCTCGCCTAGACCCCTGGGAGTCGACTCGTCGAGGGGGGGAGCTAGCTCCTGGGGGGTCGGGGTGGAGCTGCCACCCTGAGGAGCAATGCTTCGCAGCATCTCCATGATGCCCTGGATGGAGGCCATGAACTCTTGCCTCCCCACAAAGGGTCCTGGGGTGGGGAGCTCGCCGAGTTCATCACTACCTCCTTGACCTCCTGTCATGACACCCTCTCGAGATCTTCTGTGCTGGTCACTCTCCACGCTCACCGCACCAAAATGTTGAAACCAGAAACCTGGTCTCTCGTGGAGTTCATCCCTCGGGGAAGGGGTGACCTCACACCTACTACACTCGAGAGGACGTCACGGACCAAAGGATCAAGAAACTAGGAACAGACCCTCGGCTCTAGCGCGGAGGTCCCACCTCACACCCGGAAGGCTACCTGAGCACTTCCCCTCCCTAGCCAATGCTCGAGCTAGGGTGCCTTGGAGGAGCTCTCTCAACTCTACCAAGAAGTAACCAAGGGAGGAGAAAGCAAGGAGAAGGAGAAGAAGATGAAGATCAAGTCCCCTTCCAAGGCACCCAAGGGGGTCTATTTATAGTTTTCCAAAACCCCTTGGACCAAAATGACCGAGATACCCTCACGCCCAAACAGCCTTGGGCCAATAGAAAACAACCACGCCGGGGGGTAAAGGGGGAATTTCCCCCGAGGGCAAGAAGGTAAAATAGCAAGTAGAGGCCCTGGCCCTCGGCCGGTCTCGCCCCACTAGGCCGCCGAGCAAGAAGAGGCGCGGGCGAGACCCTGGCCCCCGGCCGGTCTCGCCCCGCTAGGCCGCTGAACAAGAAGAGGCGCGGGCGAGACCCTGGCCCCCGGCCGGTCTCGCCCCGCTAGGCCGCTGAACAAGAAGAGGCGCGGGCGAGACCCTGGCCCCCGGCCGGTCTCGCCCCGCTAGGCCGCTGAACAAGAAGAGGCGCGGGCGAGACCCTGGCCCCCGGCCGGTCTCGCCCCGCTAGGCCGCTGAACAAGAAGAGGCGCAGGCGAGACCCTGGCCCCCGGCCGGTCTCGCCCCGCTAGGCCGCCGAGCAAGAAGAGGCGCGGGCGAGACCCTGGCCCCCGGCCGGTCTCGCCCCGCTAGGCCGCCGAGGAAGAAGAGGCGCGGGCGAGACCCTGGCCCCCGGCCGGTCTCGCCCCGCTAGGCCGCTGAGGAAGAAGAGGCGCGGGCGAGACCCTGGCCCCCGGCCGGTCTCGCCCCGCTAGGCCGCTGAACAAGAAGAGGCGCGGGCGAGACCCTGGCCCCCGGCCGGTCTCGCCCCGCTAGGCCGCCGAGCTGGGGCGGCCTGCGACCTGGCGGCCTGAGGCGGCTTGCGGCCTGGCGGCCTGGGCGGCTTGCGGCCTGGCGGCCTGGGCGGCTTGCGGCCTGGTGGCCTTAGGCGGCTTGCGGCGGCTTGCGGCGGCTTGCCAAGAGCGCCTTGGGGGGAGAAATATTTCTCCCCCTACTAGTATATCTTTCAAGTTCACCAAAAATTGGCCCCTAGGAGTGCAAAACTCCCAAAAAGCTTAAAAACTTGCTTACCTTGTTTTGGGCCCACTCTTCGCGAATACGGGGTTGTACATGCTGGACAATCTCCAGCAAGACAAGATGATGCAAAAAGGCAGGGGGAGCTACCACAGGCTATCCCACATCACCAGGATTCCATCCAGGGGGAGCCTCTACTAGTTGATGAGACAACTCCTCTAGAAAGTGAACAAGCTACCCACACAATACTTGAGGTACTCACTGAAATCAACCAATTAGATTTCCTTATTGAGAGTGAAGTTATATCTGACAAATTATCTGATGTTACTCAGCAACCTCAGATTCATAGTCAACCCCCAGATGTTGTCATTGAGGACGCATCTGTTGCAGATCAAGTAGTATCTGATCAAGTAGCTGATGAGATAATAGTTTCTCCACCACAACCTCAAAAAGAGTTTACTTTGGAAGAACTATTTCCTGATCTACTCCAAACAGACTTTGAGAAGGAAAGTGCTGCTGCTGAGGGGGAGAAGGCCCAAGTTGAGGGGAAGCAAGTGGAAAGTGTAAAGGAAACTGCAAGGAAGGAACCTGAAGTGCAGAAGGAGTTACCTCCAAGCCCTAAGGACAGGGTTGATATTGCAAGCACATCTGCTTCTGAAGATGAGGAGGCTGCAAGAGCTAAAAAGAGAAAGTTTCAAGTCTTCAAGAGGAAGAGCCAGAATTATAAGAAAGCTCGGCAAACCATTGCACCACCGCCTATATCACAGCCAGCACCATCTGTAGATTACAGTTCTCTGATAGTTGCAATGCAGATAAAGTTTGATGAGCAAAGGAAAGCAATAGAAACATATCTGGATGAGGGGCATAAGTCTTTACAGTTTGATCTGGCCCAAGATATTAAATCCATTAGATTTGAAATGAATCTAAATAAGAAGGAGATGACTGACTGCTTCCACAAGGGAGGGAATGCAGTAGTCTATCTAGCCACTCATCAAGAGAAGATCAAAGCTCAAGTGGATGAACTTGAAGTAAAGTAAGGCTATGTTCTGGAGAATCAAATAAGAATGAATGATAATTTGACAGCTTCCCACAATGCTATTGTAACTGAACTAAAGAATATAGCAACTGCCCAGAATGTAGCCCTGACCACTGCCAAAGAGGAATTTGACAAAGCACTGCAAAAGAGCCTAACTGCTGTAACTTCTGCAATTCAAGATTCTCAGAAGCTGATCACTGAAAAACTCCAAAGGTTGAAACCTTACTTTAAGGATGGAGAAAACTATTTGGATGCAAAAATAAGATTCCAGAAAGATGATCTAAGGGATCACATAGAAAGAGAAGTCATAAAGGGGGAGAGGGTGTTAGTCAAAGCCAGCTCTGATCATGCAAAATGGATTTCCAATTCCATCAGAGCCACCCTTGGATATCCTCCATTGTGTGATGATGACAATGTAGCAGAGTCTGGGATTCATCCTGCTTATCTTGGAGGGGAGCAACCTGAAGTGGCTCAAGTAATCTACCCTCCTCCAGACTTTGATATGATACATGCAGACATATAGTCAATGTATAGCCCACCTGAGGGAAAGCAAAATGTCATCATAGAGAAAGTGGTTCAGCCAGTATCTGAGGCTATACAAGAAGCTTTGCAAATAGAACAAGAAGCCAAATTGTCTAAGAAGAGGTTCAGAGAGCAAGCTGAACAAAGGCCTGACTTTGAACAATGGAGCCCCACTTCAAGGAATATCATTCTGACTGCATGGAAGGCTGCCAAAGATAATATTGTGGATAGAGGCAAATGGTATTCTGATGTGGAGTAGAGGAAGCATGAGAACAGGCAAGAAGTCATTGTGCAATACAGAAGAAAGGCCAAGATGGGAAAGCTACCTCCTACTGCCCAGGAGCCTAGCAAGTACTTTCCCAAGCCTTATCATTACTTTGAGAGGCAAAAGATCAAGGCTGAAGAGCAGACAAAGAAGGATCTTAAAGGCAAGAAGCCTGCTGCTGCTGAAGATGTTAAAGCCCCTGTCCAAGCAAAGATACAATCTGGAAAGGGCATAGTGATCAAGGAGGCTGAGAAGAAATAGAATAGAATTATCTTTAGTTTACAGTTGTAATCTTTTGATTTTAAACACTCTGTAAACTTTTGTATAATGTATATGACAAAGTTGTTAGAACAATATGATGTGTGATAAATCTATTACATAATTGTTCAGAGATATCTGTATATACATGTTTTGTTTATTACATGTTTATGAATTTACCCTGTTATATAATCATGTTTTACATCATACTGTGATTTTATTATGTATGGTGTATATCATTGACTAAGGGTTATGACTTCTCCAAATAGGGGGAGATTGTTGGGTACATTGGTTTAAATGTACCTGATTTGAAGAAGCCTCACCCTACTCAATGATATACATCAAAATGTATTTGATGTGTTTTGAGTTTAGTTGTGCAGGTCAAGTATTTACAGGGAAAGCTGAAAAGTTTCTAAGTCCATGTGTCGACACCCAGGAGGAAAGTGTCGACACTTAAGAAGACTTGTGTCGACACCCAGAGAAGCAGTGTCGAAACTTGGAGTAATTGTGTCGACACCAGGGATGCAGAGTCGACACCAGACAGAAAGTGTCGACACATACAGGATGTGTCGACACTCATTGAAGAAATGTCCAGAGAAGAAGTGTTGGGTACATTGGTCAAATGTACCTGATTTGAAGAAGCCTCACCCAACTCAATGATATACATCATAATGTATTTGATGTATGTTTGAGTTACTTGTGCAGGTTAAGAAAGTACTGAACTGAAGCAAAAAGTTTCTAAGTTCATGTGTCGACACCCAGAGGGAAAGTGTCGACACTTAAGAAGACTTGTGTCGACATCCAGACAAGCAGTGTCGAAACTTGGAGTCATTGTGTCGACACCTGGGATGCAGAGTCGACACCAGACAGAAAGTGTCGACACTTGGAGCTGTGTCGACACTCAGTGAAGAAAAGTGCAGACAGTAAGTGTCGACACAAGGAGCTGTGTCGACACTCAGTGAAGCTGTGTCTACACCAGAAAGTGTCGACACTTGGAGCTGTGTCGACACTCAGCAAAAGTCTGCAGAGTCTAAGTACAAGTGTCGACACTCAACACAATGTGTCGACACTATGCAGAAGAGTCAGCACTTGAAGTAAGTGTCGACACTCAACACAATGTGTCGACACTCAACAGAAGAGTCAGCATTTGAAGTATGTGTCGACACCCAGAACAATGTGTCGACACACAGCTGAAGACTCAACACTGGAAGAAAGTGTCGACACATGGAGCTGTGTCGACACTTAGCAAAGAACAGAAAGAACAACAAATTATTCTAAGTACAAGTGTCGACACTATGGGAATGTGTCGACACTCAGCTGAAGTCTCAACAACAAGAAGGTGTGTCGACACAAGGAGCTGTGTAGACACTCAGCAAGAATCAACATAGAAGACTATGTGTCGACACGAAGAAGCAGTGTCGACACTTGACAGATTCAACACAAGAAGATGTGTCGACACAAAGGAGATGTGTCGACACATAGAAGAATTCAGCAAAAGCTAGAAGAACAAGTACTTGCGTCGACACTCAATTTCAGTGTCGACACATGCAGAAGAATCTGTGTCGAGACATACAAGAAATTGTGTCGACACCTTGTAATCATGTGTCGACACTTACACAACTTGTGTCGACACTTGGTCTATAAGTGTCGACACTTTAAGATAGAAAGTCTCGACACTTACTGACTGATAGAGATTTTCAAGAAGTGACTGGTTGACATGACAGCTGCCGTTCCAACCGGTCTACAGCAACTGTCAGAGTTGTCAGAAGTCAGTTATGGACCGGACCAGTCGGTTACCATGAAAAAAGCCTATAAATAGGCACCTACAGTTTACAGAAACTGTTGTTGAGGTTGTTGATCAAGTTGTTAACAGAGTTCAGATTATTGTTGAAGTAATCATTAAAGTGGTATACTGAGTATCAACACAAGAAGATCTTGCAGTACAAGTGCAGATCTAAGAAGTTGGGGAGAGAGGGCTCCATCCAAGAAATCAGCCTCTGGAACTAGGCTGAGAAGAAGGATTCAGATTCAATTCTGATTCTTAAGTAGCAGAGGTCAAGGAACAACTGTAGAGGATTCAGTCTTATTCAGTTCTACTCAAGAAGCTTTGAAGAAAGCTAAGTCAGATTGGATCCAGCTGAGTTCTTCCAAGAACTCATCAAGAATCTCTCAACTCCCCTCTTATCTTTCTGAGTTGTAGAGTTATAACTTGTAATATCTTTTTAACTTGTAGGATCCTTTGGATCTGAGTGATTTGTAAGCCTATAATTATAAAGGCTGAGGGTAGGGTTTGTTTGCCTGAGTGTAGGAGATAGAGATCTCTGAGTGTAGGCCTTGTTGGCTGAGTGTAGGCCTTGGTTGGCTGAGTGTAGGCCTTGATTGGCTGAGTGTAGGCTTTGGGATAAAGCTGAGTTGTAAGGCTTTGGGCCTGAGGTGTAGGAACCAATTTGGGTTCTGAGACAGTGCAGGAGTTTGGCCGAATCTAGTACACTGCTAGATAGGCGAAGAGGGAAAGTGGATGTACCCATATCTTGGGGAACCACTATAAATAACTGTGTGCTGTACTGTGCTGAAATTGTTGCTGTGTTTGCTGTGTTTGCTGTGATAAACTAGTTAGATTGCTGTGATATAACTGATTGCTGTCAATAAAGTTAGAAAAGGATTAGGTCACCTATTCACCCCCCCCCCCCCCTCTAGGTGTTTAGGTACCATATCTTTCAAGTGGTATCAGAGCGAGGTTCCTCAAAATAAGGACTAACAGTCTGAGGAGATCCTGTTTGGCAGATTCAGAGTAAGGCATTACCTAGTTTCAAGAAAATCAAGAACATCAAGAAACATGGGTTCTTATGAGAATCACAGGGAATTGAGTTCCATGAAATTACCCACATGCAGGAAGGAGATCTTTGGGATCTGGAAAGAAAGGGTAAGGCTATTTATGGAAGCCTCTAACCCTAGAATCTACATCACAGTTAAGGAAGGGCCTTATGTGCCAATGAAGATTTCAGTATTGGATGCAAATCAGAGAACTCCAAAGGATTTCTCTGAGATGACTAAGGATGAAATTGTCCTGGCCACCATGGACAAGAGGGCCCAAAACATAATAGTGAGTGTCATTGATGATGCAACCTTTCAGAACTTAATTCACTGTAAAACAGCAAAAGAAATGTGAGATACCCTCATTGTCTATATGGAAGGTTCTGAAGAAGTTAGGCAAGATAGGAAGTCCTTGCTAAATCAGGAGTATGAAAGCTTTAGGCAAGGAAAGGGTGATAGCATCATTGAGTGCTATAAGAAATTTTACAGAATAGTTAATGAACTCATGTCTTATGGAAGAGAGTTCAGTAACTATGAACTAAATGACAAGTTCTTAAGGTCCCTAACCAAAGATTGGGACACCAAGATCTGTGCCATAAGAGAAATGGCTAAATTGGGGGAAATTCCTCCCCCCATACTGTTTGGCAAGTTATTGTCTTATGAAATGTAGTTAACAGTGAGAAAAGAGGAGGAGAAATCAACAAGGACTGAGCACAAAGAAAGAACTGTTGCTTTCAAAACAGAAGTTCCCAGAAAGTGCAGGAACAAGTCTTCAACTCCACCTCCAGAGGCAGTTGAATCAGAGTCTGATGAGTCTATCAGCACAAAGTCTAAGAGCAGTGAAAGTGATGAAGACTTTGCTGCTTTCACTAGACACTTTCAGAAGTTTTTGAAAAAGAAACAGTGGAGGTCAAGGCCTTCTACATCACAAGGAAAGGAAGACTCTTATCAGAAAAAGAGGTCTTCAAAGAATGACAAGAAAAGGACAAAATCAAGCAAGACAGCTGGTTCAAAGATTGTTTGCTATTGCTGCAATAGACAGGGCCATGTTATTGCAGATTGTCCAGAGAAGAGAAAGGAATCTGGTGATAGGAAAAAGACTCACTTCAAAGGAAAGAAAGAAAAGTCTTTTGTTACTAAGAAGGAGAAGACTCTATCAGATATCTCTTCTTCAGAAACTGAGTCTGAGGCTGAAGCCTACATAGGGCTGTTTGCTGAAGAAGAAGAGGAAGAATTCATGCAGATCTTGGAGTCAATTTATGAACAAGAAGACAGTCATTGCCAAGGGCTAATGGCTTTGACAGGCTGTGCCAAAATCCTGGAGCAGCCAGGACCCAGTCAGGTACAAGGTTCATGTTCAAGTTCAGTTTCTTGTTCTAGTTCAGATTCAGATTCTTCTTCATCAAGTGATGAGAATGTATTTGAGTCTGAGGAAGATATTCATCAGCTTATAGATGAATATAAGGTACTATTGCAAGCCTACAAGAAAAGCAAGACCCTAGCCAAAAGTCAGGCAAAGGAAATTGTTGATCTTAAAGCTGCTGCAACAGATTTTGAGAAATAATTTGATCAAAAACTGAATGAGGTAGCCAGGCTGAAACACATTACTGTGATTCAGATGGGAACTATCACTTTTAAGAATGATCAAATTAAGTGTCTGGAGAATAATCTTCAGAAGGAGAAGGACTTGGTTGCTAGGTTTTCAAAACCTAAATCAGTGCTACCCTTAATTGATGAATTTGTTCATCACAAGGGTAAAGCTGGACTGGGCTTTGTTAGACCTGCAGGGACTGAGCAGTCCAAGTATAAGTCCAAGGGCAAAGCCACAACATTCAACAAGCCTGCTGTAGTCAAGACAGCCAAGGCAGTACCTAAGCAAAGGTACAATAAATTTGAATGTTGGTGCTGTGGCAAAGTTGGTCATTTTGCAGTAGACTGTTGGCACAATGTGAGTGCCAAAGTGAGTTCCAAACTACCTGTTGGAAAGCCATTAGGTAGGTTTGTCAAATTGCAAACTAACAATCACCAAGGACCCAAGAATACTTTGGGTTCTAAGGTTCATTAATTTGTTTTGCAGGTGAGTCCAAGTGGCCATACCCCTACATGGTACTTGGACAGTGGATGTTCCAGACATATGACTGGAACTAGGGGACTACTGAAGGACTACATTCCAATCAAAAATGGTCCTAAAGTGACCTTTGGTGGTTCTGAAAAAGGAATCATCAAAGGGTTTGGTAACATTTCTTCAAACTTAGTTACCATTACTCAAGTGGCTTATGTTAAAGCGTTGAAACACAACCTAATAAGTATAAGTCAATTAAGTGATGTAGGGTATGACATCTCATTTGTTAAAAATGGTTGTCATATCAAGAGGTCAAGTGATCAAGAGATCATTTTGACAGGATATAGGAAGAGGAATGTCTACTGCCTAGACATTATGATTGAGAACAATGGTTCTCCAGTTTGTCTTGTAGCTGATGAGACAGTCTCTCATTGTGTCAAATGGCACAAGAGGCTAGCCCATCTTAACTACAAGACAATTAGCAAACTCTTTAGCAAAGAGTTAGTGAGGAATGGTCCTCAAGTTAAGTGTGTTAAAGATGACATTTGCTCAGCTTGTCAGAAGGGCAAGCAGACTAAATCCACCTTTAGAAGCATAGATAACAAAGATGCTGTGAGGTGTTTGTACCTCTTGCATTTGGATCTCTTTGGTCCAATGCCAGTTCACAGCCTGGGTAGGAAGGTCTATACCCTTGTAGTTGTAGATGACTACTCAAGGTTTTTCTGGGTGTTCTTCTTAAGACAGAAATCTGAAACACTTAGTGTGTTCTTCAGCTTTGTCAAGCAAATTCAGAATGAACTAAATAGTACTGTGGTCAGAATTAGAAGTGACCATGGTACTGAATTTCAGTCTGATAGCATGACAAAACTGTGTGAAGACTTTGGGATATTTCAAGAATTCTCTTCACCTAGAACACCTCAGCAAAATGGCATTGCTGAAAGCAAAAATAGGACCTTGATAGAGGCTGGTAGAACCCTACTAAGTGATACATCACTGCCTGAGTATTTCTTTGCTGAAGCAGTTAACACTGCATGCCATGTCATAAATAGGGCTACCATCACTAAAGGGCTAAACAAGACCCCCTATGAAGTTGTGAAAGGCAGGAAACCAAATCTATCCTATTTCAGGATCTTTGGTTGCAAATGCTTCATACTTAACAATGGAAAGTCTTACTTAACTAAGTTTGCTGCCAAGTCCCAAGAGGGAATTTTTGTTGGGTACAACATTAATAGTAAGGCTTATAGAGTCTACAACTTGACTTCACAAGTTGTAGAAGAATCAGTGCATGTAGTTTTTGATGAGACTAAATTTATTAATAATGAGTTGTCTAGCAATGTGTGCAGCCCCATAGGTTTGACAAAGACAATGGACAAGCTGACTATAGAAGAAGTGCCTGCTGCAAGACAACAAGGAGAGGAGAGTAGCTGCTGTCCAGGGGGAGAACTACATGTGCCAGTTGCTGAAGAAATCCAAGGCATACAACATGATGCAGATGCTGAAGTGGTTCAACCTGAAGTGAGGATGCCTCCAGCCCACAGGCATCTTAGAGATCATCCAATAGAGCTGATTATTGGAGATCCAAGACAAGGAGTTCAAACTAGGAGCAGAAATCAGGATGCTGCAATCTATTTCAGCTTCTTGTCTCAAGTTGAACCTAAAAGATTTGAAGAAGCAATACAAGATCCACAATGGACTGAAGCAATGCAAGAAGAGCTTAATCAGTTCAAGAGGTGCAAGGTTTGGGAACTTGTTCCTAAACCTAAAGACCACAGTGTAATAGGAGTTAAGTGGATCTACAGGAATAAGATGGATGAACAAGGTGTCATCATTAAGAATAAAGCTAGACTGGTTGCTAAAGGATATAGGCAAGAAGAAGGTATTGATTTTGATCAAACCTTTGCTCCAGTAGCCAGACTGGAAGCCATAAGAATGTTCTTGGCCTATGCAACCTATCAAGGATTCAAGGTATACCAAATGGATGTCAAGTCAGCATTCCTAAATGGTAATTTAAAAGAAGAAGTCTATGTGGAGCAGCCTTCAGGTTTTGTTGATCC
Organism: Platanthera guangdongensis; assembly: GCA_039583875.1. Classification (NCBI taxonomy): domain Eukaryota; kingdom Viridiplantae; phylum Streptophyta; class Magnoliopsida; order Asparagales; family Orchidaceae; genus Platanthera; species Platanthera guangdongensis. The sequence continues at coordinate 33,232,661 of CM077164.1, read as the reverse complement.
AACTCTACCTCATTATGTCTATAGACTTAGGAAAGCTTTATATGGGTTAAAGCAAGCTCCTAGAGCTTGGTATGAAACCCTATCTAGTTTCCTCATTGAGAACAAATTCTCAAGGGGGAAAATAGATAAGACTCTATTCCTTAGGGAATCTAGAGGCAAAGTCATACTAGTCCAAATATATGTAGATGACATTATATTTGGGTCTACTGAAAGCAGCTTTTGCAAAAAGTTTGCAAAACTTATGCAAGGTCAGTTTGAAATGAGTAGTATGGGAGAGCTGAAGTTTTTCTTGGGTCTCCAAGTTAAACAGACTAAAAATGGTTTATCCATATGTCAGTCAAAGTTCACCCTAGAACTCATAAGGAAGTATGGTATGGATTCATCCAGTACCATGAAGACTCCTATGGGGTCAAGTATATCTCTTAGCAAGGATGATACAGGGAAACCTGTAGATGAAACCTTGTATAGAGGGATAGTTGGCTCCCTATTATACTTGACTGCTAGTAGACCAGACATCATGTATGCTACATGTGTTTGTGCAAGATATCAAGCCTGCCCTAAAGAGTCTCACTTGACTGCAGTCAAGAGAATTTTGAGATATCTAAAGGGCACTCCCTATCTAGGCCTCTGGTACCCTAGGAATGGAGACTTTGATCTAACAGGTTATTCAGATGCAGACTTTGCAGGATGCAAAGAGGATAGAAAGAGCACTACTAGAACCTGTCAATTCCTAGGAGGGAGACTAATTTCATGGAGCAGTAAGAAGCAAACTAGTGTGGCTATCTCCACAGCTGAGTCAGAGTATGTGGTTGCAGGAAGTTGCTGTGCTCAACTTCTGTGGATTCAACATCAGCTAGAGGACTATGGATTTCAGGTAAGTAGAACTCCACTTTACTGTGATTCTACAAGTGCTATTTCAATAGCTAATAACCCTGTATCTCATAGTAGAACAAAACATATTGAGATTAAATATCACTTTCTTAGAGAACATGTAGAAAGAGAAGATATTTCACTTGAATATGTTAAAACAGATGAACAAGTAGCTGATATGTTTACTAAGCCCCTAGAAGAAGCTAAGTTCAATAGATTCAAAATTGAACTAGGAATGATAAACTTAGACTAAGTTTACAGAATAGAAAATTGGCTAAGTAAAAAGGTGTCGACACATAGACAAGTCTATGTCGACGCAGAATAGTGGTGTCGACACTTCAGGAATATGGTGTCGACACATCTAGGAATGTGGTGTCGACACTTCAGAATGTTAGTGTCGACACATGTCAAGTAGGTGTCGACACATCCAATGTGGTGTCGACACTTAAGTTTTACTCAGAATCTTCTAAGTAAAGTCTCGACAAAGTGTCGAGATATGTTGTGTCGACACATAACCAAGTGTCGACACATAATATCTGTTGACTAAACTTGTGTCGACACATGTGTGTCGAGACATTATAAGTCAGTGTCGACACTTATTGCCAGTGTCGACACATGTTAAGCTAGCTGTCCCGCCTGTTCATCTTCAAAATCAGAAAGGTATAAATAGGGTTCTGTATTTGTTTGTCGACACGCTTACAAAGTTTCGAGACCAAACTACTGTGTCAACACCTCTCTTTTCTAAAGACAAATTCTTCAACCCTAATGGCACCCAAGCTTGAGGAGAACGTGAATGAGGGCTATAAGCTAGTGCGTGGCGCGTTCGACGATGCAGATCAAGAAATTCAGTCGGTAGTAACCCTAGTCGCCAATTCTGGACTAGAATACTTGGTTTCAGAACCAACAAAGATTTGGAAGAAGGAAGTTCTTGAATTCCTTAATGGAGCTGCTGTAGATGAATCTGGATACAGAATCAAATCCAGAGTTCATGGATCTAAGGTCAAGATTTCTCCAAAAAGTCTGAGGAAGGTACTCCAGCTACCTAAAACACAAGATGAGGAAGAAGTAACTGCATCCAAGACCAGGGAAGCCCTTATCTGGTGTGGACTTGATCCAAAGATGAAGATATGATCAGTCTTTAACAGGAAAGGCATGAACAGCAAGGAAAATTCATGTCTGAGATAGTGGGTAAGGTTATTCTCAGTAAGCCTGGAGGGCATGACAGGGTGTGTGCCTCAATGTTTCAAATCATGACAAGAATTATCTTCACCATTAAAACAGACTGGTCAATAGTGGTTTTTGACAAGATCAAGGAAAGCTTGAAGAAGCCCAATCTGGGCAGAATTATAAGTCTCTACCTAGCTGGTACAATACCAGAGGTAATGAGCAATGCTGCTGGAAGCAAGATCAACCACATGAGGAAGATGGATCCAAGGATATTTTCCAGATGGGACAGTGTATTGTCCAAGGAAGTGGCAACCCCAGAGAAGCCAGTTACTGAGAAGGAGATTCCTCCTAAGAAGAAGAGAAAAACTGCTGTTGTGGCACAAGAGTCCTCCAGCAGTTCTGATAGTGAAGAACATGTTGTCTTCACTCCTGATGACCAAGAGTAAGTGGCTGCAGAGAAGACCCCTGCTGCTCAAGATGTAGCTGAGATCCAGGGGGAGCTGCCTCAAGCTAGCCCCATCCATAGGGATCACAGCCAGGGGGAGCTTCCAGTAGTAGAAGAACCATCTACTCTGGACAGTGAGCAAGCCACCATCATTATCCAAGAGGTACTCACTGACCTAAAAACTTTAGACTATATTATAGAAGATGCTAATTTGTCTGATGTCCATCAGCAAACTCAGCTAGACAGTCAAGTTCCAGATGTTGTTTTAGAAGACCAATCTGCTGAACAAGAAGTGGTACCTGAGTCAGTGGTTGAAGAGCAAAGACTGTCTCCAGCTCCATCTCCACCTGAATATACAATGGAGGATTTATTCCTAAATCTAGATCAAGAAGATTTTGATATGGACAAGGATGCTGCTGCTGAAGATAAGAGTGCTGCTGCTGAGGGGGAGCAATTGACAGTTCTGGAAGAGCCTATTAGGCTAGAAACTGAGCAAGCACCTGATGTGCAACCTGAGAAGGCTCAAAGCCCTAAGGACAGGGTTGATATTGCCAGCACTTCTGCCTCTGAATATGAGGAGAGTGCTAGGGCCAAGAAGAAGAAACTCTATGTCTTCAAAAGGAGAAGCCAGAGTTATAAAAAGGCCTTGCAATCCATTGCCCCACAGCTTATAGTTCAACAAGCTCCAACAGCTGATTATAGTGCTTTGATGATTGCCATGCAGATCAAGTTGGATGAGCAAAGGAAGGCAATAGAGGCTTATGTGGATGAAGGGCACAAGTCCCTACAGTTTGATCTTGCACAAGATATAAAATCTATATGGTTTGAAATGAACCTGAACAAGAAGGAGATGACTGACTGCTTCCACAAGGGTGGGAATGCAGTAGTCTATTTGGCAACTCACCAGGAGAAGATCAAGGCTCAGGTAGATGATGTAGCATTAAAGCAAGGATATGTGCTGGAGAATCAGTTAAGAATGAATGATAATTTGACTGCCTCCCATAATGCTATAGTCACTGAGTTGAAGAATAAGTCTGTTGAACCTTCTACATCTGCTGCTGCAGTTAAGGCTGACTTTGATAAAGTATTTCAAGCTGAGATTACTGCTGTCAAGACTGAAATTAAAGATTCCCAGAAAGTCATCTCTGAACAACTTACTAAGCTCAAACCATTCTTCAAAGAGGGAATCAGGTATTTGGATAGTCAGATAAGGTTTCAAAAGGATGATGTCAGAGACCATATGGCCAGAGAAGTCATAAAGGGGGAGAGAGTATTAGTCAAAGCTAGCTCTGACCATGCCAAATGGATATCTAACTCCATCAGAGCTACACTGGCCTATCCTCCACTTTGTGATGATGATAATGTTGCTGAATCAGGGATTCAAAATGCCTATCTTGGAGGTGAGCAAGCAGAAGCAGCTCAAGTGATTTATCCACCTCCAGATTTTGACATGGTTCAAGCAGATGTCAGCACAATGTATAGCCCAACTGAGGGCAAGGCCAATGTTCATATTAAAAAGGTTGTTCAACCTATTTCTGAAGCTCTGCAAGAGGCTATGAACAAAGAAGAGGAGACAAGGTTGTCTAAAAAGAGGTTTAGGGAACAAGCAGAACAAAAGCCAGATTTTAAACAATGGAGCCCTACCTCTAGGAATATAATTCTAACTGCCTGGAAAGCTGCCAAAGACAACATGACTGACAGGAACAAATGGTTCTCTGAGGCAGAATGGAGAAAGCATGAGATTAGGCAGGAGGCAATAGTACAATTCAGAAGGAAGGCTAAGATGGGAAAGCTACCTCCTACTGCTGTAGAGCCTAGCAAGTACTTCCCCAAGCCATTTCACTATTTTGAGAGACAGAAAATCAAAGCTGAAGAGCTGAAGAAGAAAGATTTAAAAGGCAAGAAGCCTGTTGATGCTGAAACTACTGAAGCTCCTGTCAAAGCTCAAGTCCAATCTGGCAAAGGAATTGTCATCAAGGAAACTGACCAGAAATAGATTTAGAATTGACTTGAAGATTGTTGTAATCTTTTGAATGAAATACATTTTTGTAAACCGTTGAAGATGTATTAGAAAAATGTTAGAACAATAAATGAGAAATATATTTCATGTTTGTTCTGAGAATATGTCTATTTCTTGTTTGTTCTGCAATGTTGAATGTGTATACATGTGTGAAATATTACATGTTTATGTTTACCCTACTGTTTATAATCTGCTTTACATCATTTTGTAATTTTAATTATGAATGGTGTATATCATTGACTAAGGGTTATGACTTCTCCAAATAGGGGGAGATTGTTGGGTACATTGGTCAAATGTACCTGATTTGAAGAAGCCTCACCCAACTCAATGATATACATCATAATGTATTTGATGTATGTTTGAGTTACTTGTGCAGGTTAAGAAAGTACTGGACTGAAGCAAAAAGTTTCTAAGTACATGTGTCGACACCTAGAGGGAAAGTGTCGACACTTAAGAAGACTTGTGTCGACATCCAGACAAGCAGTGTCGACACTTGGAGTCATTGTGTCGACACCTGGGATGCAGAGTCGACACCAGACAAAAAGTGTCGACACTTGGAGCTGTGTCGACACTCAGTGAAGAAAAGTGCAGACAGTAAGTGTCGACACAAGGAGCTGTGTCGACACTCAGTGAAGCTGTGTCTACACCAGAAAGTGTCGACACTTGGAGCTGTGTCGACACTCAGCAAAAGTCTGCAGAGTCTAAGTACAAGTGTCGACACTCAACACAATGTGTCGACACTATGCAGAAGAGTTAGCACTTGAAGTAAGTGTCGACACTCAACATAATGTGTCGACACTCAACAGAAGAGTCAGCATTTGAAGTATGTGTCGACACCCAGAACAATGTGTAGACACACAGCTGAAGACTCAACACTGGAAGAAAGTGTCGACACATGGAGCTGTGTCGACACTTAGCAAAGAACAGAAAGAACAACAAATTATTCTAAGTACAAGTGTCGACACCATGGGAATATGTCGACACTCAGCTGAAGTCTCAACAACAAGAAGGTGTGTCGACACAAGGAGCTGTGTCGACACTCAACAAGAATCAACATAGAAGACTATGTGTCGACACCAAGAAGCAGTGTCGACACTTGACAGATTCAACACAAGAAGATGTGTCGACACAAAGGAGATATGTCGACACATAGAAGAATTCAGCAAAAGCTAGAAGAACAAGTACTTGTGTCGACACTCAATTTCAGTGTCGACACATGCAGAAGAATCTGTGTCGAGACATACAAGGAATTGTGTCGACACCTTGTAATCATGTGTCGACACTTACACAACTTGTGTCGACACTTGGTCTATAAGTGTCGACACTTTAAGACAGAAAGTCTCGACACTTACTGACTGATAGAGATTTTCAAGAAGTGACTGGTTGACATGACAACTGCCGTTCCAGCCGGTCTACAGCAACTGTCAGAGTTGTCAGAAGTCAGTTATGGACCGGACCAGTCGGTTACCATGAAGAATGCCTATAAATAGGCACCTATAGTTTACAGAAACTGTTGTTGAGGTTGTTGATCAAGTTGTTAACAGAGTTCAGATTATTGTTGAAGTAATCATTAAAGTGGTATACTGAGTATCAACACAAGAAGATCTTGCAGTCCAAGTGCAGATCTAAGAAGTTGGGGAGAGAGGGCTCCATCCAAGAAATCAGCCTCTGGAACTAGGCTGAGAAGAAGGATTCAGATTCAATTCTGATTCTTAAGTAGCAGAGGTCAAGGAACAACTGCAGAGGATTCAGTCTTATTCAGTTCTACTCAAGAAGCTTTGAAGAAAGCTAAGTCAGATTGGATCCAGCTGAGTTCTTCCAAGAACTCATCAAGAATCTCTCAACTCCCCTCTTATCTTTCTGAGTTGTAGAGTTATAACTTGTAATATCTTTTTAACTTGTAGGATCCTTTGGATCTGAGTGATTTGTAAGCCTATAATTATAAAGGCTGAGGGTAGGGCTTGTTTGCCTGAGTGTAGGAGATAGAGATCTCTGAGTGTAGGCCTTGTTGGCTGAGTGTAGGCCTTGGTTGGCTGAGTGTAGGCCTTGATTGGCTGAGTGTAGGCTTTGGGATAAAGCTGAGTTGTAAGGCTTTGGGCCTGAGGTGTAGGAACCAATTTGGGTTCTGAGGCAGTGCAGGAGTTTGGCCGAATCTAGTACACTGCTAGATAGGCGAAGAGGGAAAGTGGATGTACCCATATCTTGGGGAACCACTATAAATCACTGTGTGCTGTACTGTGCTGAAATTATTGCTGTGTTTGCTGTGTTTGCTGTGATAAACTAGTTAGATTGCTGTGATATAACTGATTGCTGTCAATAAAGTTAGAAAAGGATTAGGTCACCTATTCACCCCCCCCCCCTCTAGGTGTTTAGATACCATATCTTTCAAGAAGTGTCGACACTTAAAAGCAGTGTCGACACCCAGAGGAACATCGTCGATATCAGAAAGTGTCGACACTTGGAGGCTGTGTCGACACTCAGCAAATTTCAACAGAGTCTAAGTATAAGTGTCGACATAATAAAGAATGTGTCGACACTCAGCAGAAGACTCAACACATGAAGAAAGTGTCGACACAATGAAGAATGTGTCGACACACAGCAGAAGACTCAATACATGAAGAAAGTGTCGACACTAGGAGGCTGTGTCGACACTCAGCAAAGTTCAACAAAAATTCTAAGTACAAGTGTCGACATAAAGGAGATGTGTCGACACTTAGCCAAAGTCTCAACAAAAGAAGAATGTGTCGACACAAGGAGCAGTGTCGACACCCAGCAAGTATCAACACAGAAGGCATGTGTCGACACCAAGAAGATGTGTCGACACTGAACAAGTTCAACACAAGAAGTTGTGTCGACACAAAGGAGTTGTGTCGACACTTGCAAGAATTCAACAAAGTACTGAAGAACAAGGAGTTGTGTCTACACACAATATCAGTGTCGACACATAAAGAAGAAGCAGTGTCGAGATATAAATTCTACAACATAAGAAGTTGTGTCGACACCTTGAAGGCAAGTGTCGATACTTAGTCTACTTGTGTCAACACTTAGTCTATAAGTGTCGACACTTAAAGACAGACTGTCTCGACACTTTCAGACAGTTACAAATATTTCAAGAAGTGACTGGATGACATGACAGCTGCCATTCCAGCCGGTCTACTGCAACTGTCAGAGTTGTCAGAAAGCTGTTAGGAACCGGATCAGCCGGTTACCATGAAGAAGGCCTATAAATATGCTTATTCTGTCAACAGAAAAAAATGATCAATAGATTGAAAAAGAGAAGAAGATCTAGCTATTCATTGAAGAATCATTTTCAAGTGAAGATCTAAGTAGTTGGAGAGAGAGAGCTCCTTCCAAGAAGACAGCCGTTGGAACCAGGCTGTGAAGAAGGGTTCAGACCTTGTTCTGAATCTTAAGTTAGCAGTGATTGAAGATCAGTTGCAGAGAATCAATCCTATTGTGTTCAACATTCAAGAAGTTTTGAAGAAAGCCAAGTGAGATTGATCTCAGCAGAGTTCTTCCAAGAACTCATCAAGAACCTGTCAACTCATCTCTCATTTTCTGAGTTGTAGGTATATACTTTGTATTCTTATTTTCTTGTAGAATCCTTAGGGATCTGAGTTGTAAGCCTGCAATTATAAAGGCTGAGTGGTACGGCCTGTGTGCCTGAGTATAGGAGATCTATTTCTCTGAGTGTAGGCCTGTTGTGGCTGAGTGTAGGCCTTGTGGCTGAGTGTAGGCCTTGTGGCTGAGTGTAGGCCTTGTGGCTGAGTGTAGGTCTTTGGAGAAGACTGAGGTGTAGGGCCTTGGGCCTGAGCTGTAGGAACCTGTTTTGGGGTTCTGAGTGTAAGATCTGAGGATCTGAGATAGTGGAGGAGTTTGGCTGAATCTAGTACACTACTAGATAGGCGAAGGGGGAAAGTGGATGTACCCAAACCTTGGGGAACCACTATAAATTTATGTGTTCACTGTGTGCATGTTTATTCTGTGATTGATGATTGATTGCTGTGAAGAATTAGTTATAACTCTGTGATATAATCTGAAATCTGCCTAAAAAATTTAAAAAAGATTTTGTCACCTATTCACCCCCCCCCTCTAGGTGATTAGGTACAATTTCTTTCACCGATGTATGGAAAACATTTTATTGCTAAGTGAACTCTTGTAAGGCCATAAGGCCAAGTGTCTTTTAGTGTATTTGTATTTCATTCCAGTTGTAGTGGTTGTGGACATTCATGATTATTGGATTACTGTAATGTGTTCTTTCAACTGTTTAAAAACTTCCGCTAGAATGCTCTGTATTAGGATGAGTAGTTTAAATTGGATAGTTTGGTTATTCATACGTAACTCTTCCGACTGTCTGTGGTATATGGCGTCGGGTTCCAGCTGGACCTTCTGTTATATGTCATACGACAGATGGGGGTATTACAGAGATAACACTCCTACACTCAGATCTATAAAAGATCCTACAGAAAAATTAATAGTAAAAAAGAATAATTCCTTCACCCAAGTAGAGTGAGAATGGGTAGAAGGTTTCTTGTTCAGTTCTTGATAGATCTGACTGCTTTAGATCCAACCTGTCTTAGCTTCTTCAAAGCTTCTTGAATTTGAACAAAGTAAGGTTGATCTTCTTGGAGATGATCTTCAATCAGCTCCCTTCTTCCATTCAGATGTGGCTCTGAATTCTTCTGACAGACTTGTTCAGGATCTGCCCTTAGAGACTTGTTGATTTCTGGATGAAGACTTCTCTTCTTCCTCTTAGTTGTTGGTTGTCTCTTCTTGTTCTCTCTTGGATACTTCCAGCACTGGATGATTCCATCTGATGATAGAACATGTCTTTATATAGGCTTCATCCGAGGTTACCGGCTGATCCGGTTCATAACAACCTTCTGACAGCTCTAACAGTTGCAACATCTTTGTTGCTTATGACAGCTGTCAAGTCTCCAGTTACTTCATTGTACTTTATCTCAGCAGCAAAGTGTCGGGACAATACTTCAAATGTGTCGACACAAATAGATCATGTGTCGATACAACTCTTGATGATGTCGACACAGCTCTCATAATGTCGACACAACTGCTCTTTAATTTCTTGACACAGCTTCAGTGGTATGTGTCGACACAAGTCCTGTGTGTCGACACAATAACTTCTAGTCTCGACAAAGTTGGTGTCGACAGAATTCTGGTGTGTGTCGATACAAGTCCTGTGTGTCGACACAAGTGTTGTCGACGGAATTCTGGAATGTGTCGACACAAGTCCTGTGTGTCGACACAGTTGTTGTCGACAGATTTTCTGTGTGTCGACACAAGTTATGTGTGTCGACAAAATCTGGCTCCTGGTGTCAACACAACCTTTCCCATGTGGCGACACAATTATTGTCGACAGATTTTTCTATGTGTCGACACAAGTCCTGTGTGTCGACACAATCTGTCTCCTGGTATCGACACAGCTTTTCCCATGTGTCGACACAATTCTTCTCAAGTGTCGACACTTGTACTTAGAAACTTTTTCTGCATTTCCTTAACCTATACATTCAAACTCAACACAACATCAAATACACCTTGATGAATATCATTGAGTTAGGTGAGGCTTCTCCAAATCTGGTACACATTTTCCAATGTACCCAACAATCTCCCTCTATTTAGAGAAGTCATAACCCTTAGTCAATGATATACATCACTTTATAATAAAACACAGAATATGATGTATAAAAACATTATTTGACATGGTAATACATAAGCAAAACCAGCATATTATATTATCATAAAATATGATGAAAGATAGTGAACATGAATCAAAGTTTTGTTGGACTACAAGAAGTTTTTGAACAAAGCTCTTCAGCCTTGACCTTTTGCTTTTCAAAATAATGATAAGGATTTGGAAAGTACTTTCTAGACCCCACAGAAGTAGCAGGTATCTTCCCAGCTTTGAGATCTCTTCTAAGTCAGCCTGCTCTCTAAACCTTTTATTAGAAAGTTGAGCTTTTTGCTCTCTTTTCAAAGCAGCTTCAGACATCTCAACCTTCTCAATAACCACATTTTGAACCTCCTGTGGAGGACTGCATATTTGTTGTACTGCAGAGTTTCTCTGATAACATTAGTTATTAATTTAGCATGTTCAGAGCCTGCATTGACTAACACTCTCTCCCCCTTTATGACTTCTCGTTTAATAGGGTCTCTTAGATCATCTTTTTGAAATCTAATTTGATTAGTTAGGTAATTAGTGCCTTCCTTATAGAATGATCTGAATTTCTACAGTTTGGCTGAATAGACAACTGCATGTCCTCCCTTTTGAAAGCACTCAGTCATTTCCATTTTATGCAAATTGACCTCAAATCTGATGGATTTGATATCTTGGGCCAATGTAGATTGCAGTTCTTTATGACTCTCATCTACATATTTCTCAAGAGCTGCTCTTTGTTCATCCAGCTTCACTTGCAGTTGCACCAGTAGTGAATTGAAATCTATTGTTGGAGCTAGAGTTTGTGAGACTGTCTGTAATACTTTCTTATAGCCAGAGATTCTCTTCCTTAGCTCCATAAGCTTTCTCTTCTTTGCCCTAGAGGCTTCATTATCTTTTGAGGACTCAGATGAGCTTGCTTTGTCCACTGTATCTTTTAGACTAGATGATATAATGGGCATCTCCTTCTCAGTACTTAGCAGCTTTCCCTCAATCCTTGCATCTTATATGTCATGAAATAACTCTTCTAGAGTGAACTCTTGTTGCATTTGTACTGGAGGTATAACTGTCTCTTGAGCAGATGGTTCTCCTTCAAAATTCCAAAGTTTCTTCCATGGTAATGATATCATCAGGGACATTGTCTTAGTAAATCTGATCAACATCAGTCATAGGCACATCCAGTGCATCTTTCTCAGTATCTATAGCAGCTTGATTGATATCCAGTAATACCTCAAGTATAAAATTTGTAGCTGCTACACTATCCAATGCAGTTGTGTGGACAAGTGGCTCTGGTTTCTCATGAGCTCCCCCTGAGGGTAATGCTCCTTGTTGAGCAGAAACTGGAGAAAGCTCATTGGCTCCCCCTTGATTAAGCTCTGCCTGGACTTGAGCCAATTGGATGTTGATTGGAGGAATCTGCTCCCCTGTACCTGACTATCATTCTCAGTTTCTTAAGCAGGAGATTTATTAGTCCTTTCAGCTCCTTCATCTGAGCTGAAAACAACCATTTCTTCTGAATCACTGGAAGATTCAGTGGTCTTAGAAGCTATTTTCTTCTTTTTCTGAATCTGCTGTGATTGTTTCTGAGGAGTAGAAACAAACCTATTGTGTCGACACTATTGGGATTATGTCGACATAGACAACTAAAGTCTCGACAGAGAATTACTATTCTATGTGTCGACACCAATTGCGATGTGTCGACACAAATAATCTTAAGATCTTATACTAATCTCTGTGTGTCGACACAGATGACTGTATGTGTCGACACAACATTTAAGTGTCAGGATAGCTATGTGTTAACACCAAATTCGGAGTGTCGACACAATCTTCTGGATGTGTCGACAGAATTTTTCTTATGTGTCGACACCATCTACTAAGTGTCGACACCTTTGTCTTTAAGTGTCGACACACATTTACTGAGTTAAATTTGTCATTCTTATTCTAAGTTCAGCATGCCTAATTCAATTTTAAAAAAATTGAATTTAGTTTCATCCAGTGGTTTGGTGAACATGTCAGCAATTTGAAAATTAGTATTGACAAATTCTAAACTTATATCTTCCTTTTCAACATGATCTCTAAGGAAATGAAATCTTATTTCTATGTGCTTAGTTCTGCAATGAGAAACAGGATTTCTAGCAATAGAAATGACACTAGTAGAATCACAAAATAATGGAGTTCTATTTACCTGGATTCCATAATCTTCAAGTTGATGTTGAATCCATAATAGCTGAGCATAGCAGCTGCCTGCAGCAACATATTCAGACTCAGCAGTGGATATTGCCACACTTGTCTGCTTTTTGCTGCTCTATGACACCAATCTTCCACCCAGGAACTGACTTGTGCCAGTTGGTACTTTTCCTGTCTTCTTTGCATCATGCAAAGTCTGCATTTGAATACCGAATTAGTAGAAAATATCTATTCTTAGGGTACCAAAGGCCAAGATTTGGTGTTCCCTTAAGATATCTTAAAATTCTTTTGACTGCAGTATAATGAGATTCTTTAGGGCAGGCTTGATACCTAGCACAGACATATGTAGCATACATGATGTTTGGTCTAGTAGCAGTTAAGTATAAAATGGAGCCAATTATCCCTCTATAAAAGACTCATCTACAGGTTTCCATGTATCATCTTTTCCTATAGGCATACTTGACCCCATTGGAGTTCTCATGGTGGAGGCTGACTCCATACCATATTTCTTAATCAACTCCTTGGTGAACCTAGACTAGGATATGGATAAGCCATCATCAGTCTGTCTAACTTGGAGTCCCAAGAAGAATTTCAGCTTACCCATACTGCTCATCTCAAACTTCCCTTTCATAAGTTTGGCAAACTTTCTACAAAGGTTGTTTTCTGTTGATCCAAAGATAATGTTATCAACATATATCTGGACTAGGATCATCTTGCCTTTTGATTCCCCAAGGAATAGGTTTTTGTCTATTTTCCCCCTTGATAATTTGTTCTCAATGAGGAATGTAGACAATGTTTCATACCAAGCCCTAGGGGCTTGTTTCAAACCATATAGTGCTTTCTTAAGCCTATACACATAATTAGGATAGAGATAATCTACAAAACCTGAGTGTTGTTCAACATAAACTTCCTCTTTTAAGTTACCATTCAAAATGCTGACTTAACATCCATATGAAATACTTTGAACCCTTGATAAGCTGCAAAGGCAAGGAACAGCCTTATTCCTTCCAACCTTGCCACTGGGGCAAATGTCTGATCAAAGTTTATTCCCTCTTCCTGCCTGTAGCCTTTTACTACCAGTCCTGCTTTATTTTTGACTATAATGTCATTTTCATCTAGCTTGTTCATGTAGATCCACTTAGTCCTTATGATATTGTGATTCTTTGGTTTAGGAACCAACTTCCAGACTTTGCATCTTTTGAATTGATTCAGCTCTTCCTGCATGACATCAATCCAATTTGGGTCTTGTATGGCTTCTTCAAATTTCTTGGGTTCCATCTGGGACAGGAAACTTGAGTAAAGGACTGTGTTCATGTTTTTGCTTCTGGTTTGAACACCATGCCTAAGATCACCAATAATTTGGTGTACTAGATGATCCTTTATATGTCTCATTGCTGGTGGCAATCTATCTACAACTTGATTTTCTTCAGCCACCTCAACATTCTGCCCTATATTGTTTTCATCATCAGCTAGTGGGTCTTGTACTCCCGCTGGACAACATCCATGATTTTTTTCATCCTGCCTTGCAGGTTGGTCTTCACTAATGGTTAGCTACAGTCTTAACAGCAACAACAACACTCATATCTATTGTATCTTTTCTTAGATACAGTCTTAACAACATTGTTGTCAGCAGACCTTAACACTGTAGGTACAATGGTCCTTTTCTTGAGTGCTGGGGCTGATGAATCAAACATTACTGATTCCTGATGATCATAAAGTGTTTGTACATGGGCTTCCCTATTGGCATTTACACCCTTGTCATTTAGATTACCAGGCTTACAGTGACTATGAGTAATGTCATGGTTATACTTGTTAGTAGGCTGCATCACTTTCCTGAAAGCAACAGGAGGTTTGGATTCTAGTGGCTAAACTGGGGCTTTGCATTTTCTTTTGGAATTAGCTGCCCTAGTTCTTCCCTTGAATCCTAATCCTGTCTTACCCTTTTGGAGAATGAAGTCATCAATTAAGGGTAAGACTGACTTTGGCTTTGAGAACTTAGCCACAAGTTCCTTCACTCTTTGAAGTCTGACTTCCAGACTCTTGATTTGATCATTTTTGAATGTAATTGTACCCATCTGAATAAAAGTTATATTTTTCAGTTTGACAACTTCATTCATCTTCAGATCCAGCATTTTTTCTGAATCTGATGCAACCAGTTTAAGAGATGCAATTTCCTTAGCCTGTTCCTTGTTAAGGATTCTGCTTCTCCTAAGAGCTTGCAACAAATCACCATACTCATCAATAAGTGGATGAACATCCCCTTCAGATTCAGAACCATCCCCATCTCTTGATACTGATGCTTCTGATTCTGATCCAGTATAATAATCAGAAACTATAGATAGATTGTTTACCTTACTTGGACCAGACTGTTCCTAGCATTGATCTTCCTCAGTCAAAGCCATCAGCCCTTTGCAATGATGATCTTCAACCCCATTTATTGAGTCCAACATTTGCAAGAACTCAGATTCTACTGAATCCTCTTCAGTAGTAAACAATCCTATATAAGCTTCAGATTCTATCTCTTCTCCTGAATCTGATGATGAGGAATCATTCCAACTTTTCTGCTTATTTGCAACCAAGGATCTCTCCTTATTGCCCTTATTTTGCTGCTTCTTTTTATCTTTAGATTCTTTTCTTTTATCAAGACAATTAGCTATGACATGACGTGGCCTGTTGCAGCAATAACAAACAAGTTTAGAAGAAATTTATTTACTAGGATTAGAGCTATACCTATCATCCTTAGATGCTTTCTTTGTCTTGTAATAATCATCCTTGGAGTAGGATGAAGATGGCTTTGTTCTCCATTTCTTTTTCTTCATGAACCTTTAAAACTACCATGTGAAGACAGCAAAGTCTTCGTCAGAGTTGTGACTGTCTGAAGTGTTGATGTCAGTATTTTCAGATTCAACTTTAGCCATTTTCCTTGGAGGAGAAGGTTACTTTCTCCTGCCCTTCTTGTAGCTTCAGACTTAAAGGCAACTGACTTTTCTTTGTATTCAGACTTATTGCTTTTCTCCTCCTCCTTTCTAGCAGTGAGCTGCATCTCATTGGATAACAGTTTTCCAAATAAGTTTGGTGGTGGTGTATCTGCAAGCTTGGCCACCTCTCTGATGTCACATATTTTAGTATCCCAATCCTTGGTTAGGGATCTATGAAACTTGTCATTTAATTCATAAGTGCTAAAGACTCTTCCATAGGTTATTAGCTCATTGACAATTCTAAAGAATTTCTTATAGCACTCAGTTATGCTATTTGACTTAGCTTGTCTAAAACTTTCATATTCTTGATTTAGCATGGACTTCCTATCCTCTCTCACTTCTTATGTTCCCTCCATGTAGACAATCAAAGTGTCCCACATCTCCTTGGAGGTTTTTCAATGAACCAGATTCTGGAATGTAGAGTCATCTATGACACTCACAATTATGTTCTGTGCCCTCTTGTCTAAGGTTGCTAGGATGATCTCTTCCTTAGTCATTTCTGAATAACTTTTGAGAGTCTTGAGATTATCATCAAGAACTGATATGTTCATAGGAACAAATGGTACTTCTAACACTGTGATATAAATTTTTGGATCAGATGCTTCCATGAACAATCCGACCCTTTCTTTCCATATGCCAAAATTTTCTTTCCTATAGATAGGAAGCTTCATGGATCCAAGTTCCTTCTGATTCTCACTTGAACCCATTTTGTCTAACTGATGACTGCCTTATAGATCCACTCAAACTGTTAAGTCTATTCTTGAGCAACCTCGCGTTGATACCACTTGAAAGAATTAGTTTTCAAGATATCCTAAACACCTAGAGGGGGGTGAATAGGTTTAATTCTTTTTCCTTAAGACAAAAAATATTTTTACTGCTAACACAGATTATTCAGTAATTAACACAGCACAGTATATAAGAAATCACAGCCAATCATAGAGTGCACACAGATTTATAGTGGTTCCCCAAGTGATGGGTACATCCACTTTCCCCCTTCGCCTATCTAGCAGTATACTAGATTCGGCCTAACTCCCTTCTTTCTTCTCAGATCCGCAGATCTTACAACTCAAAACCTTGAAAGGTTCCTACAACTCAAACTTCAGTAAGTCCTACAGCTCAGATCCTCTCAGAGAATCCTACCTCAGAGTGAGTCCACACTCCTACAACTCAGGTAATTAAGCCCTACCTCAGCCTCTTTCACCATGCCTACAACTCAGACAATCAAGCCCTACCTCAGCCTCTTCCACAAGGCCTACAACTCAAAGAGAAAACTCTCCTGCCTCAGGCACTCAGCCCTACCTCAGCCTTTATAGATTTAGGCTTACAACTCAGAGAGATAACCCTCCTACACTCAGATCTATAAAAGATCCTACAGAAAAATTGATAGTAAAAAGAATAATTCCTTCACCCAAGTAGAGAGAGAATGGGTAGAAGGTTTCTTGGTCAGTTCTCGATAGATCTGAGTGCTTTAGATCCAACCTGTCTTAGCTTCTTCAAAGCTTCTTGAATTTGAATAAAGTAAGGTAGATCTTCTTGGAGATGATCTTCAATCAGCTCCCTTCTTCTATTCAGATGTGGCTCTGAATTCTTCTGGCATACTTGTTCAGAATCTGCCCTAAAAGACTTGTTGATTTCTGGATGAAGACTTCTCTTCTTCATCTTAGTTGTTGGTTGTCTCTTCTTGTTCTCTCTTGGATACTTCCAGTACCGGATGCTTCCATCTGATTATAGAACATGTCTTTATATAGGCTTCATCCAAGGTTACCAGCTGATCCGGTTCATAACAATCTTCTAACAGCTCTGACAGATGCAACAACTTTGTTGGTTATGACAGCTGTCAAGTCTCCAGTAACTTCATTGTACTTTGTCTCAGCAGCAAAGTGTCGGGACAATACTTCAAATGTGTCGACACAAATAGATCATATGTCGATACAACTCTTGATGATGTCGACACAGCTCTCACAATGTTGACACAACTTCTCTTTAACTTCTTGACACAGCTTCAGTGGCATGTGTCGACACAAGTCCGGTGTGTCGACACATTAATTTCTAGTCTCAACAAAGTTAGTGTCGACAGAATTCTGGTGTGCGTCAACATAAGTCCTGTGTGTCGACACAAGTATTGTCGACAGAATTCTAGAATATGTCGACACAAGTTCTGTGTGTCGACACAGTTGTTGTCGACAGATTTTCTGTGTGTTGACACAATCTGGCTCCTTGTGTCGATACAACCTTTCCCATATGTTGACACAATTATTGTCAACAGATTTTCTGTGTGTCGACACAAGTCCTATGTGTCGACACAATCTGGCTCCTAGTGTCGACACAGCATTTCCCATGTGTCTACATAATTCTTCTCAAGTGTCGACATTAGTACTTAGAAACTTTTTCTGCATTTCCTTAACCTGCACATTCAAACTCAACACAACATCAAATACACTTTGATGAATATCATTGAGTTAGGTGAGACTTCTCCAAATCTGATACATATTTTCCAATGCACCCAACACTGGTGTTGTGGCAAAGTGGGACATTATGCCCTAGATTGTTGACACAACACAACTATCAGGAAGAATGTTAGCTTACCTGTCAGAAAGGCTGCAGACAAGCATGTCAAGTTTCAGTCTAACCTGAACCTAGAATCCAATAATTATTGGTGAAAGATATGGTACCTAAACACCTAGAGGGGGGGGGGGTGAATAGGTGACCTAATCCTTTTTTAACTTTATTGGCAGCAATCAGTTATATCACAGCAATCTAACTAGTTTATCACAGCACACACAGCATACACAACAACAATTTTCAGCACAGTACAACACACAGTGATTTATAGTGGTTCCCCAAGATATGGGTACATCCACTTTCCCCCTTCGCCTATCTAGCAGTGTACTAGATTCGGCCAAACTCCTGCACTGTCTCAGAACCCAAATTGGTTCCTACCTCAGGCCCAAAGCCTTACAACTCAGCTTTATCCCAAAGCCTACACTCAGCCAATCAAGGCCTACACTCAGCCAATCCAAGGCCTACACTCAGCCAATCCAAGGCCTACACTCAGCCAACAAGGCCTACACTCAGAGATCACAATCTCCTACACTCGGGCTAACAAGCCCTACCCTCAGCCTTTATAATTATAGACTTACAAATCACTCAGATCCAAAGGATCCTACAAGTTAAAAAGATATTACAAATTATAACTCTACAACTCTGAAAGATAAGAGGGGAGTTGAAAGATTCTTGATGAGTTCTTGGAAGAACTCAGCTGGATCCAATCTGACTTAGCTTTCTTCAAAGCTTCTTGAGTAGAACTGAATAAGACTGAATCCTCTGCAGTTGTTCCTTGACCTCTGCTTCTTAAGACCCAGAATTGTATCTGAATCCTTCTTCTCAGCCTAGTTCCCGAGGCTGATTTCTTGGATGGAGCCCTCTCTCTCCAACTTCTTAGATCTGCACTTGGACTGCAAGATCTTCTTGTATTGATACTCTGTGTACCACTTTTCTGATTACTTGAATAATCTGTACCACTTGTTAATCACTTGATCAACTCTTCCAACAATAGTTTCTGTAAACTGTGGGTGCCTATTTATAGGCATTCTTCATGGTAACCGGCTGGTCCGGTTCATAACTGACTTATGATATCTCTGACAGGCGCTGTAGACCGGCTGGAACGGCAGCTGTCATGTCAACCAGTCAGTTCTTGAAAATCTCTAACAGTCAGTAAGTGTCGAGACTTTCTGTCTTAAAGTGTCGACACTTATAGTCCAAGTGTCGACACATGTTGTGTAAGTGTCGACACAAGTCTACAAGGTGTCGACACAACTCCTTGTATGTCTTGACACAGATTTTTCTGCATGTGTCGACACTGAAATTGAGTGTCGACACAAGTACTTGTTCTTCTAGCTTTTGCTGAATTCTTCTATGTGTCGACACATCTCCTTTGTGTCGACACATCTTCTTGTGTTGAATCTGTCAAGTGTCGACACTGCTTCTTGGTGTCGACACATAGTCTTCTTTGTTGTAACTTGCTGAGTGTCGACACAGCTCCTTGTGTCGACACACCTTCTTGTTGTTGAGACTTCAGCTGAGTGTCGACACATTCCCATAGTGTCGACACTTGTACTTAGAATAATTTGTTGTTCTTTCTGTTCTTTGCTAAGTGTCGACACAGCTCCTTGTGTCGACACTTTCTTCAAGTGTTGAGTCTTTAGCTGTGTGTCGACACATTGTTCTGGGTGTCGACACATACTTCAAATGTTGACTCTTCTGTTGAGTGTCGACACATTGTGTTGAGTGTCGACACTTACTTCAAGTGCTGACTCTTCTGCATAGTGTCGACACATTGTGTTGAGTGTCGACACTTATACTTAGACTCTGCAGACTTTTGCTGAGTGTCGACACTTTCTGGTGTAGACACAGCTTCACTGAGTGTCGACACAGCTCCTTGTGTCGACACTTTCTGTCTGCACTTTTCTTCACTAAGTGTCGACACAGCTCCAAGTGTCGACGCTTTCTGTCTGGTGTCGACTCTGCATCCCAGGTGTCGACACAATGACTCCAAGTGTCGACACTGCTTGTATGTGTGTCGACACAAGCTTTCTTAAGTGTCGACACTTTCCCTCTAGGTGTCGACACATGGACTTAGAAACTTTTTGCTTCAGTCCAGTACTTTCTTAACCTGCACAAATAACTCAAACATACATCAAATACATTATGATGTATATCATTGAGTTGGGTGAGGCTTCTTCAAATCAGGTACATTTGACCAATGTACCCAACAATCTCCCCCTATTTGGAGAAGTCATAACCCTTAGTCAATGATATACACCATTCATAATTAAAATTACAAAATGATGTACAGCAGATTATATTCAACAGGGTAATCATAAACATGTAATAAATTCACACATGTATACACATTCATCATTCCAGAACAAATAAGAAATAGACACATCTCAAAACAAACATGAAATATATTTATCATAAATTGTTCTAACATTTTTCTAATACATCTTCAAAGGTTTACAAAAATGTTTTTCATTCAAAAGATTACAACAATCTTCAAGTCAATTCTAAATCTATTTCTGGTCAGGTTCCTTGATGACAATTCCCTTGCCAGCCTGTACTTGAGCTTTGACAGGAGCTTCAGCAGGTTCAGCAACAGCAGGCTTCTTGCCTTTTAAGTCCTTCTTCTTCAGCTCTTCAGCTTTGATTTTCTGTCTCTCAAAATAGTGAAATGGCTTGGGGAAGTACTTGCTAGGCTCCACAGCAGTAGGAGGTAGCTTTCTCATCTTAGCCTTCCTTCTGAATTGTACTATTGCCTCCTGCCTAATCTCATGCTTTCTCCATTCTGCCTCAGAGAACCATTTGTTCCTGTCAGTCATGTTGTCTTTGGCAGCTTTCCAGGCAGTTAGAATTATATTCCTAGAGGTAGGGCTCCATTGTTCAAAATCTGGCTTTTGTTCTGCTTGTTCCCTAAACCTCTTTTTAGACAACCTTGTCTCCTCTTCTTTGTTCATAGCCTCTTGCAGAGCTTCAGAAATAGGTTGAACAACCTTTTCAATATGAACATTGGCCTTGCCCTCAGTTGGGCTATACATTGTGCTGACATCTGCTTGAACCATGTCAAAATCTGGAGGTGGATAAATCACTTGAGCTACCTCTACTTGCTCACCTCCAAGATAGGCATTTTGAATCCCTGATTCAGCAACATTATCATCATCACAAAGTGGAGGATAGCCCAGTGTAGCTCTGATGGAGTTAGATATCCATTTGGCATGGTCAGAGCTAGCTTTGACTAATACTCTCTCCCCCTTTATGACTTCTCTGGCCATATGGTCTCTGACATCATCCTTTTGAAACCTTGTTTGACTGTCCAAATATCTTATGCCCTCTTTAAAGAATGGTTTCAGCTTTGAAAGTTGTTCTGATATAGCTTTCTGGGAATCTTTAATTGCAGTCTTGACAGCAGTAATCTCAGCTTGGAATACTTTATCAAAGTCAGCCTTAACTGCAGCAGCAGATGTAGAAGGTTCAGCAGTCTTATTCTTCAATTCAGTGACTATAGCATTGTGGGAGGCAGTCAAATTATCATTCATTCTTAACTGATTCTCCAGCACATATCCTTGCTTTAATGCTATATCATCTACCTGAGCCTTGATCTTCTCCTGGTGAGTTGCCAAATAGACTACTGCATTCCCACCCTTGTGGAAGCAGTCAGTCATCTCCTTCTTGTTCAGGTTCATTTCAAACCTTATAGATTTTATATCTTGTGCAAGATCAAACTGTAGGGACTTGTGCCCTTCATCCACATAAGCCTCTATTGCCTTCCTTTGCTCATCCAACTTGATCTGCATGGCAATCATCAAAGCACTATAATCAACTGTTGGAGCTTGTTGAACTATAGGCTGTGGGGCTATAGATTACAGAGCTTTCTTGTAACTCTGACTTCTCCTTTTGAAAACATATAGTTTCTTCTTCTTGGCCCTAGCACTCTCCTCATCTTCAGAGGCAGAAGTGCTGGCAATATCAACCCTATCCTTAGGGCTTTGAGGCTTCTCAGGTTGCATATCAGGTGCTTGCTCAGTTTCTAGCCTAATAGGCTCTTCCAGAACTGTCAGTTGCTCCCCCTCAGCAGCAGCACTCTTATCTTCAGCAGCAGCATCCTTGTCCATATCAAAATCTTCTTGATCTAGATTTAGGAATAAATCCTCCATTGTATATCCAGGTGGAGATGGAGCTGGAGACAGTCTTTGCTCTTCAACCACTAATTCAGGTACCACTTCTTGTTCAGCAGATTTGTCTTCTAAAACAACATCTGGAACTTGACTGTCTAGCTGAGTTTGCTGATGGACATCAGACAAATTAGCATCTTCTATAATATAGTCTAAAGTTTTTAGGTCAGTGAGCACCTCTTGGATAATGATGGTGGCTTGCTCACTATCCAGAGTAGATGGTTCTTCTACTACTGGAAGCTCCCCCTGGCTGTGATCCCTATGGATGGGGCTAGCTTGAGGCAGCTCCCCCTGGATCTCAGCTACATCTTGAGCCGCAGGGGTCTTCTCTGCAGCCACTTCCTCTTGAGCATCAGGAGTGAAAACAACTTGTTCTTCACTCCCTGAACTGCTGGAGGACTCCTGTGTCACAGCAGCTGTCTTCCTTTTCTTCCTTGGAGGAGAATCTTTCTGAGTAATTAGCTTCTCTGGAGTTGGCATTTCCTTGGACAATACCCTGTCCCATCTGGAAAAGATCCTTTGATCCATCTTTCTCATGTGATTGATCTTACTTCCTGCAGCTGTATTCATTACCTCTGGTATGGTACCAGCTAGGTAGAGACTAAGTATTCTGCCCAGGTTGGGCTTCTTCAGACTCTCCTTGACTTTCTCATACACCACTTGAGACCAGTCTATTCTTAGAGTAAAGATTATTCTTGTCATAATTTCAAACATAGAGGCAGACACCCTGTCATGCCCTCCTGGCTTACTGAGAATAACCTTGCCTACAATCTCAGACATGAATTTCTCTTGATTATTCATGCCTTTCCTGTTGAATACCGATCCTATCTTCATCTTGGGATCAAGACCACACCAGGTAAGAGCTTCCCTGGTCTTTGAAGCAGTTACTTCCTCTTCATCTTGAGTTTTAGGTAGCTGGAGTACCTTCCTCAGACTTTTTGGTGAAATCTTGACCTTAGATCCATGAACTCTGGATTTGATTCTGTATCCAGATTCATCTACAGCAGCTCCATTAAGGAATTCAAGAACTTCCTTTTTCCAAATCTTTGTTGGTTCTGAAACCAAGTATTCGAGTCCAGAATTGGCGACTAGGGTTATCACCGATTGGATTTCTTGATCTGCGTCGTCGAACGCGCCGCGCACCAGCTCATAGCCCTCATTCACGTTCTCCTCAAGCTTAAGAGCCATTAGGGTTTGGAGAATTTGTCTTTAGAAAAGAGAAGTGTCGACACAATAGTTTTGGTCTTGAAACTTTGAAAGCGTGTCGACAAACAAAGACAGAACCCTATTTATACCTTTCTGATTTTGAAGATGAACAGGCGTGACAGCTAGCTTAAAGTGTGTCGACACAGGCAATAAGTGTCGACACTGACTTATAATGTCTCGACACATATGTGTCGACACAAGTTTAGTCAACCGATTTTATGTGTCGACACATGATTATGTGTCGACACAACATAACTCGACACATTGTCGAGACTTTACTTAGAAAAATTCTGAGTAGAACTTAAGTGTCGACACCATATTGGATGTGTCGACACCTACTTGACATGTGTCGACACTAACATTCTGAAGTGTCGACACCACAATCCTAGATGTGTCGACACCTTTTTCCTGAAGTGTCGACACCACTATTCTGTGTCGACATAGACTTGTCTATGTGTCAACACCTTTTTACTTAGCCAATTTTCAATTCTGTAAACTTAGTCTAAGTTTATCATTCCTAGTTCAATTTTGAATCTATTGAACTTAGCTTCTTCTAGGGGCTTAGTAAACATATCAGCTACTTGTTCATCTGTTTTAACATATTCAAGTGAAATATCTTCTCTTTCTACATGTTCTCTAAGAAAGTGATATTTAATCTCAATATGTTTTGTTCTACTATGAGATACAGGGTTATTAGCTATTGAAATAGCACTTGTAGAATCACAGTAAAGTGGAGTTTTACTTACCTGAAATCCATAGTCCTCTAGCTGATATTGAATCCACAGAAGTTGAGCACAGCAACTTCCTGCAGCCACATACTCTGACTCAGCTGTGGAGATAGCCACACTAGTCTGCTTTTTGCTGCTCCATGAAATTAGTCTCCCACCTAGGAATTGACAGGTTCCAGTAGTACTCTTTCTATCCTCTTTGCATCCTGCAAAGTCTGCATCTAAATAACCTGTTAGATCAAAGTCTCCATTCCTAGGGTACCAGAGGCCTAGATAGGGAGTGCCCTTTAGATATCTCAAAATTCTCTTGACTGCAGTCAAGTGAGACTCTTTAGGGCAGGCTTGATACCTTGCACAAACACATGTAGCATACATGATGTCTGGTCTACTAGCAGTCAAGTATAATAGGGAGCCAACTATCCCTCTATACAAGGTTTCATCTACAGGTTTCCCTGCATCATCCTTGCTAAGAGACATACTTGACCCCATAGGAATCTTCATGGTACTGGATGAATCCATACCATACTTCCTTATGAGTTCTAGGGTGAACTTTAACTGACAAATGGACAAACCACTCTCAGTCTGTTTAACTTGGAGACCCAAGAAAAACTTCAGCTCTCACATACTACTCATTTCAAACTAACCTTGCATAAGTTTTGCAAACTTTTTGCAAAGGCTGCTTTCAGTAGACCCAAATATAATGTCATCTACATATATTTGGACTAGTATGACTTTGCCTCTATATTCCCTAAGTAATAGAGTCTTATCTATTTTCCCCCTTGAGAATTTGTTCTCAATGAGGAAACTAGATAGGGTTTCATACTAAGCCCTAGGAGCTTGCTTTAACCCATATAAAGCTTTCCTAAGTCTATAGACATAATGAGGTAGAGTTGGATCAACAAAACCTGAAGGCTGCTCCATATAGACTTCTTCTTTTAAATTACCATTTAGGAATGCTGACTTGACATCCATTTGGTATACCTTGAATCCTTGATAGGTTGCATAGGCCAAGAACATTCTTATGGCTTCCAGTCTGGCTACTGGAGCAAAGGTTTGATCAAAGTCAATACCTTCTTCTTGCCTATATCCTTTAGCAACCAGTCTAGCCTTATTCTTAATGATGACCCCTTGTTCATCCATATTATTCCTGTAGATCCACTTAACTCCTATTACATTGTGGTCTTTAGGTTTAGGAACAAGTTTCCAAACCTTGCACCTCTTGAACTGATTAAGCTCTTCCTGCATTGCTTCAGTCCATTGTGGATCCATTATTGCTTCTTCAAATCTTTTAGGTTCAACTTGAGACAAAAAGCTGGAATAGATTGCAGCATTCATGTTTCTACTCCTGGTTTGTACTCCTTGTCTTGGATCTCCAATAATCAGCTCTACTGGATGATCTCTAAGATGCCTGTGTGCTGGAGGCATCCTCACTTCAGGTTGAACCACTTCAGCATCTGCATCATGCTGTATACCTTGGAGTTCTTCAGCAATTGGCACATGTAGTTCTCCCCCTGGACATCAGCTACTCTCCTCTCCTTGCTGTCTTGCAGCAGGCACCTCTTCTATAGTAAGCTTGTCCATTGTCTTTGTCAAACCTGTGGGGCTGCATACATTGCTAGACAACTCATTATTAATAAGTTTAGTCTCATCAAAAACTACATGCACTGATTCTTCTACAACTTGTGTAGTCAAGTTGTAGACTCTATAAGCCTTACTATTATTGTTGTACCCAACAAAAATTCCCTCTTGGGACTTGGCAGCAAACTTAGTTAAGTAAGACTTTCCATTGTTAAGTATGAAGCATTTGCAACCAAAGATCCTGAAGTAGGATAGGTTTGGTTTCCTGCCTTTCACAACTTTATAGGGGGTCTTGTTTAGCCCTTTAGTGATGGTAGCCCTATTTATAACATGGCATGCAGTGTTAACTGCTTCAGCCCAGAAATACTCTGGCAGTGATGTATCACTCAATAGGGTTCTACCAGCCTCTATCAAGGTCCTATTTTTCCTCTCAGCAATGCCATTTTGCTGAGGTGTTCTAGGTGAAGAGAATTCTTGAAATATCCCAAAATCTTCACATAGTTTTGTCATGCTTTCAGACTGAAACTCAGTACCATGGTCACTTCTAATTTTGACCACAGTACTATTAAGTTCATTCTGAATTTGCTTGACAAAGCTGTAGAAGACACTAGGTGTTTCAGATTTCTGTCTTAAGAAGAACACCCAGGAAAACCTTGAGTAGTCATCTACAACTACAAGGGTATAGACCTTCCTACCTAAGCTGTGAACTGGCATTGGACCAAAGAGATCCAAATGCAAGAGGTACAAACACCTCACAGCATCTTTGTTATCTATGCTTCTAAAGGTGGATTTAGTCTGCTTGCCCTTTTGACAAGCTGAGCAAATGCCATCTTTAACACACTTAACTTGAGGACCATTCCTCACTAACTCTTTACTAAAGAGTTTGCTAATTATCTTGTAGTTAAGATGGGCCAGCCTCTTGTGCCATTTGACACAATGAGAGACTGTCTCATCAGCTACAATACAAACTGGAGAACCATTGTTCTCAATCATAATGTCTAAGCAGTAGATATTTCTCTTCCTATAACCTGTCAAGATGATCTCTTGATCACTTGACCTCTTGATATGACAACCATTTTTAACAAATGAGATGTCATACCCTACATCACTTAACTGACTTATACTTATTAGGTTGTGTTTCAACCCTTTAACATAAGCCACTTGAGTAATGGTAACTAAGTTTGAAGAAATGTTACCAAACCCTTTGATGATTCCTTTTTCAGAACCACCAAAGGTCACTTTAGGACCATTTTTGATCGGAATGTAGTCCTTCAGTAGTCCCCTAGTTTCAGTCATATGTCTAGAGCATCCACTGTCCAAGTACCATGTAGGGGTATGGCCACTTGGACTCACCTGCAAAACAAATTAATGAACCTTAGAACCCAAAGTATTCTTGGGTCCTTGGTGATTGTTAGTTTGCAATTTGACAAACCTACCTACTGGCTTTCCAACAGGTAGTTTGGAACTCACTTTGGCACTCACATTGTGCCAACAGTCTACTGCAAAATGGCCAACTTTGCCACAGCACCAACATTCAAATTTATTGTACCTTTGCTTAGGTACTGCCTTGGCTGTCTTGACTACAGCAGGCTTGTTGAATGTTGGGGCTTTGCCCTTGGACTTATACTTGGACTGCTCAGTCCCTGCAGGTCTAATAAAGCCCAGTCCAGCTTTACCCTTGTGATGAACAAATTCATTAATTATGGGTAACACTGACTTAGGTTTAGAAAACCTAGCAACCAAGTCCTTCTCCTTCTGAAGATTGTTCTCCAGACACTTAATTTGATCATTCTTAAAAGTGATAGTTCCCATCTGAATCACAGTAATGTGTTTCAGCCTGGCTACCTCATTTAGTTTTTGATCAAATTGCTTCTCAAAATCTGTTGCAGCAGCTTTTAGATCAGCAATTTCCTTTGCCTGACTTTTGGCTAGGATCTTGCTTTTCTTGTAGGCTTGCAACAGTACCTTATATTCATCTATAAGCTGATGAATATCTTCCTCAGACTCAGATACATTCTCATCACTTGATGAAGAAGAATCTGAATCTGAACTAGAACAAGAAACTGAACTTGAACATGAACCTTGTACCTGACTGGGTCCTGGCTGCTCCAGGATTTTGGCATTGTCTGTCAAAGCCATTAGCCCTTGGCAATGACTGTCTTCTTGTTCATAAATTGACTCCAAGATCTGCATGAATTCTTCCTCTTCTTCTTCAGCAAACAGCCCTATGTAGGCTTCAGCCTCAGACTCAGTTTCTGAAGAAGAGATATCTGATAGAGTCTTCTCCTTCTTAGCAACAAAAGACTTTTCTTTCTTCCCTTTGAAGTGAGTCTTTTTCCTGTCACCAGATTCCATTCTCCTCTCTGGACAATCTGCAATTACATGGCCCTGTCTATTGCAGCAATAGCAAACAATCTTTGAACCAGTTGTCTTGCTTGATTTTGTCCTTTTCTTGTCATTCTTAGAAGACCTCTTTTTTTGATAAGATTCTTCCTTTCCTTGTGATGTAGAAGGCCTTGACCTCCACTGTTTCTTTTTCAAAAACTTCTGAAAGTGTCTAGTGAAAGCAACAAAGTCTTCATCACTTTCACTGCTCTTAGACTTTGTGCTGACAGACTCATCAGACTCTGATTCAACTACCTCTGGAGGTGGAGTTGAAGACTTGTTCCTGCACTTTCTGGGAACTTCTGTCTTGAAAGCAACAGTTCTTTCTTTGTTCTCAGTCCTTGTTGATTTCTCCTCCTCTTTTCTCACTGTTAACTGCATTTCATAAGATAATAATTTGCCAAACAGTGTGGGGGGAGGAATTTCCCCCAACTTAGCCATTTCTCTTATGGCACAGATCTTGGTGTCCCAATCTTTGGTTTGGGACCTTAAGAACTTGTCATTTAGTTCATAGTTACTGAACTCTCTTCCATAAGACATGAGTTCATTAACTATTCTGTAAAATTTCTTATAGCACTCAGTGATGCTATCACCCTTTCCTTGCCTAAAGCTTTCATACTCCTGATTTAGCAAGGACTTCCTATCTTGCCTAACTTCTTCAGAACCTTCCATATAGACAATGAGGGTATCCCATATTTCGTTTGCTGTTTTACAGTGAATTAAGTTCTGAAAGGTTGCATCATCAATGGCACTCACTATTATGTTTTGTGCCCTCTTGTCCATGGTGGCCAGGACAATTTCATCCTTAGTCATCTCAGAGAAATCCTTTGGAGTTCTCTGATTTGCATCCAATACTGAAATCTTCATTGGCACACAAGGCCCTTCCTTAACTGTGATTTAGATTCTAGGGTCAGAGGCTTCCATAAATAGCCTTACCCTTTCTTTCCAGATCCCAAAGATCTCCTTCCTGCATATGGGTAATTTCATGGAACCCAATTCCTTGTGATTCTCATAGGAACCCATGTTTCTTGATTTTCTTGAATTTCTTGAATCTGTGTTCTCCCTTACACTGAATTTGCCAAACAGGATCTCCTCAGACTGTTAGTCCTTGTTTTGAGGAACCTCGCTCTGATACCACTTGAAAGATATGGTACCTAAACACCTAGAGGGGGGGGGGGTGAATAGGTGACCTAATCCTTTTTTAACTTTATTGGCAGCAATCAGTTATATCACAGCAATCTAACTAGTTTATCACAGCACACACAGCATACACAGCAACAATTTTCAGCACAGTACAACACACAGTGATTTATAGTGGTTCCCCAAGATATGGGTACATCCACTTTCCCCCTTCGCCTATCTAGCAGTGTACTAGATTCGGCCAAACTCCTGCACTGTCTCAGAACCCAAATTGGTTCCTACCTCAGGCCCAAAGCCTTACAACTCAGCTTTATCCCAAAGCCTACACTCAGCCAATCAAGGCCTACACTCAGCCAATCCAAGGCCTACACTCAGCCAACAAGGCCTACACTCAGAGATCACAATCTCCTACACTCAGGCTAACAAGCCCTACCCTCAGCCTTTATAATTATAGGCTTACAAATCACTCAGATCCAAAGAATCCTACAAGTTAAAAAGATATTACAAATTATAACTCTACAACTCTGAAAGATAAGAGGGGAGTTGAAAGATTCTTGATGAGTTCTTGGAAGAACTCAGCTGGATCCAATCTGACTTAGCTTTCTTCAAAGCTTCTTGAGTAGAACTGAATAAGACTGAATCCTCTGCAGTTGTTCCTTGACCTCTGCTTCTTAAGACCCAGAATTGTATCTGAATCCTTCTTCTCAACCTAGTTCCCGAGGCTGATTTCTTGGATGGAGCCCTCTCTCTCCAACTTCTTAGATCTACACTTGGACTGCAAGATCTTCTTTTATTGATACTCTGTGTACCACTTTTTTGATTACTTGAATAATCTGTACCACTTGTTAATCACTTGATCAACTCTTCCAACAACAGTTTCTGTAAACTGTGGGTGCCTATTTATAGGCTTTCTTCATGGTAACCGGCTGGTCCGGTTCATAACTGACTTCTGATATCTCTGACAGGCGCTGTAGACCGGCTGGAACGGCAGCTGTCATGTCAACCAGTCAGTTCTTGAAAATCTCTAACAGTCAGTAAGTGTCGAGACTTTCTGTCTTAAAGTGTCGACACTTATAGTCCAAGTGTCGACACATGTTGTGTAAGTGTCGACACAAGTCTACAAGGTGTCGACACAACTCCTTGTATGTCTTGACACAAATTTTTCTGCATGTGTCGACACTGAAATTGAGTGTCGACACAAGTACTTGTTCTTCTAGCTTTTGCTGAATTCTTCTATGTGTCGACACATCTCCTTTGTGTCGACACATCTTCTTGTGTTGAATCTGTCAAGTGTCTACACTGCTTCTTGGTGTCGACACATAGTCTTCTTTGTTGTAACTTGCTGAGTGTCGACACAGCTCCTTGTGTCGACACACCTTCTTGTTGTTGAGACTTCAGCTGAGTGTCGACACATTCCCATAGTGTCGACACTTGTACTTAGAATAATTTGTTGTTTTTTCTGTTCTTTGCTAAGTGTCGACACAGCTCCTTGTGTCGACACTTTCTTCAAGTGTTGAGTCTTTAGCTGTGTGTCGACACATTGTTCTGGGTGTCGACACATACTTCAAATGTTGACTCTTCTGTTGAGTGTCGACACATTGTGTTGAGTGTCGACACTTACTTCAAGTGCTGACTCTTCTGCATAGTGTCGACACATTGTGTTGAGTGTCGACACTTATACTTAGACTCTACAGACTTTTGCTGAGTGTCGACACAGCTCCAAGTGTCGACACTTTCTGGTGTAGACACAGCTTCACTGAGTGTCGACACAGCTCCTTGTGTCGACACTTTCTGTCTGCACTTTTCTTCACTGAGTGTCGACACAGCTCCAAGTGTCGACACTTTCTGTCTGGTGTCGACTCTCCATCCCAGGTGTCGACACAATGACTCCAAGTGTCGACACTGCTTGTCTGGGTGTCGACACAAGCTTTCTTAAGTGTCGACACTTTCCCTCTGGGTGTCGACACATGGACTTAGAAACTTTTTGCTTCAGTCCAGTACTTTCTTAACCTGCACAAATAACTCAAACATACATCAAATACATTATGATGTATATCATTGAGTTGGGTGAGGCTTCTTCAAATCAGGTACATTTGACCAATGTACCCAACAATTGGGGTTCTAAGGTTAAGTAATTTTATTTGATGTAGGTGAGTTCAAGTGGCCATACCCCAATATGGTACTTGGACAGTGGATGTTCCAGGCACATGACTGGAACAAGAAGGATGTTGAAGGATTACACTCCTATAGAGAATGGACCCTAAGTGATCTTTGGTGGATCTGAAAAAGGGGTCATCAAAGGGTTTGGTAACATTTCCAATAGCTCAATCACTATCACCCAAGTGGCTTATGTGAAAGGTCTGAAATATAACATAATTAGTACAAGCCAACTGAGTGATCTTGCTTATGATACTTCTTTTATTAAGAATGGGTGTCAGATTAGAAGGACAAGTGATCAAAAGGTCATCTTGTCAGGTTATAGAAAAAGAAATGTTTATTGTCTAAGTTTTGTGAGTGAGAATATAAATTCTCCTATTTGCCTTGTTGTAGATGAGAAAGCTTCTCATTATGTTAAATGGCACAAGAGGCTAGCTCATCTCAACTATAAGACTATAGGTCAACTCTTTAGTAAAGAGTTAGTGAGAAATGGACCTCAGGTCAAGTGCATCAAGGAGGGTGTGTGTTCAGCTTGTCAAAAAGGCAAACAGACTACGACCTCCTTCCATAGTCTTGATACCAAAGACTCAGTGAGATGTTTGTACCTCCTACATATGGATCTATTTGGTCCTATGCTAGTTCATAGTCTAGGTAGCAAAGTCTACACATTTGTGGTTGTGGATGACTATTGTAGATTTATATGGGTTTTCTTCCTGAGGTAGAAATCTGAAACCCCTACTGTCTTCCACAATTTTATTAGGCAAATTCAGAATGAACTTAACAGTTCTGTGGTCAAAATCAAAAGTGACCATGTGACTGAATTTCAGTCTGAATGCATGATAAGATTTTGTGAAGAACTAGGGATTTATTAAGAGTTCTCACCAAGAACTCCTCAGCAGAATGGTATTGCTGAAAGAAAGAATATGACTCTTATTGAGGCTGGTAGAACATTACTAAGTGACACTTCTCTCCCAGAATATTTTTGGGCTGAGGTAGTAAACACTACATGTCATGTTCTCAATAGAGCATCCATCACTAAAAGCCACAAAAAGACACCCTATGAGATTATGAAAGGCAGAAAACCAAACATATCCTATTTTAGGATCTTTGGTAGCAGCTGTTTTGTTATTAATAATGGCAAGCACTATTTAACTAAGTTTGCTGTCAAATCCCAAGAAGGGATATTTGTTGGGTACAGCAACAGCAGTATGACATACAGAGTCTACAACTTGACTACTTAAGTTGTAGAAGAGTCTGTCCATGTAATTTTTGATGAAACTAAACTAATAAACTGTGAGTTGTCTAGTATTTCTTGTAGCTCTACAGGTCTGAAGGAAAAGATGGACAAGCTAACCATTAGTGAAGACCAACCTGCAAGGCATGATGAAGAAAATGATGGATGCTATCCAGGGGGAGTACAAGACCCACAAGCTGATGATGAAGAAAATGTAGTACAACTTGATGGGGAGACTGAAGGAAATCAGGGTGTGGACAGATTGCCTTCAGCAATTAGACGTCTAAAGGATCATCCAGCACACCAAATTATTGGTGATCCAAGTCATGGTGTTCAGATAGGGAGCAAGAATATGAACATAGTCCTTTGCTCAAGTTTCATGTCCCAGATGGAACCCAAGAAATTTGAAGAAGCCATACAAGACCCAAAATTTATTGATGCCATGCAGGAAGAGCTAAATCAATTCAAAAGATGCAAGGAAGACAAGAAAAGTACAACTGGTACATGTCAGTTTTTAGGTTGAAGATTGGTGTCATGGAACAGCAAAAAAACAAACAAGTGTGGTTATTTCCACTGCTGAGTCTGAATATGTTGATGCAGGAAGCTGCTGTGCTCAGCTATTATGGATTCTACTAGTACCATTTCTATTGCTAGAAATCATGTTTCTCATAGCAGAACTAAGCACATAGAAATACGATTTCATTTCCTTAGAGATCATGTTGAAAAGGAAGATATATGTTTAGAATTTGTCAATACTAATTTTCAAATTGCTGACATGTTCACCAAACTACAGGATGAAAGTAAATTCAACTATTTTAAAATTGAATTAGGCATGTTGAACTTAGAATAAGAATGACAAATTTGACTAAGTAAATGTGTGCCAACACTTAAAGATAAAGGTGTCAACACTTAGTAGATGGTGTCGACACATAAGCAAAATTCTGTCGACACATCCAGAAGATTATGTCGGCACTCAGAATTTGGTGTCGACACATAGCTATCCTGATACTTAAATGTTGGTGTCAACACATACAGTCGTCTGTGTCGACACGCAGAGATTAGTGTAAGCTCTTAAGATTATTTGTGTCAACACATCGCAATTGGTGTCGACACATAGAATAGTAACTCTCTGTCGAGACTTTCGTACTCTGTGTCGACACAATCCCAATAGTGTCGACACGATAGGTTTATTTCAACCCGCCTGTTGACCTTCCTTGTTTAGAAACATATAAATACGTGGAAGTAAACCCCTATCGACTACGCTCACAACATTCTTGTGTCGACAAACATTCATCCTCCTTCCTCTCTCTTTCTCTCTCTCACTCATCCCTAATGGCGCCAAAGCTGGACAAAAACATCAACGAAGGCTATGAACTAGTTCGTGATACATTTGCGAGTGGATCTAGAGAAATCAAAGCTGTGATTACCCTAATCACAGAAAATGAATTGGAGTATTTGGTCTCAGAACCTACAAGGATTTGGAAAAAGGAGGTTCTTGAATTCTACACGACGACATCTCTGGATTCAAAAGGGTAAAAATAAAGTCATTTGTACAAGGAACCCAGGTCAAACTCACTCCGAAGAGTTTAAGTAAAACATTTTAGCTACCCAGGGTTAAAGAAGAATATGAACTAACATCTTCCATGACAAGAGAAGCACTCCAATGGTGTGGAATAGATCCCGCAACCAAGATTGGATCCTCAATGAGTATGAAGGGGATGAATTCCCAGGGTAAATTTCTTTCTGAAATTCTAGGGAAAGTTATTTTATGCAAATCAGGGGGACATGATAGTATTTCAGCCTACATGTTCACTTTGATGACCAGAATTATATTCAAGGTGAAAACAAATTGGTCTGCTGTTATTTTTGACAAAATCAAAGAAAGTCTTAAGAAACTCAATCTGGGTAGAATCCTGAGTTTATATCTGGCTGAGAATATTCCTGAAGTAATGAATCAGATTGCAGGATCTAAGATCAATCATATGAGAAGAATGGATTTGAGGATACTATCAAGATGGGATAGAGTTCTAACCAAAGATGTTTCTATCCCTCAGAAACAATCAAAGCAGATTCAGAAAAAGAAGAAAATACCCTCTAAGACCACCGAATCTTCCAGTGATTCAGAAGAAAAGGTTGTATTCAGCTCAGATGAAGAAGGAGTAGAAAGGACTAGAAATTCACCGGCTCCAGAGACTGTAACTGAAGGACAAATGCAGGGGGAGCAGGCTCCTACAAGCAACATCCAAATGACACAAGTCCAGGAAGAGCTTAATCAAGGGGGAGCCAATGAACTTTCTCTAGTTTCAGCTCAACAAGAAGCATTACCCTCAGGGGGAGCTAATGAGCAATAACCACCTGTCCACACAGCTGCACTGGACAGTGAAGCAGCTACACAATCTGTAACGCCCCCACCTGTCACATGACATATAACAGTGGGTCCGGCCGGGGCCCCACGCCATATAGCACAGACAAGCGAAGGAATCACGTGTGGAAATCAAAATCTATACGTATCCTTAACTCATTCCATTCTAGCGCAGCATTTTTCTTATTAGCATGAACTCAAACCAGAATGTCCACCAAATATAAATACCAGATTTATATCAAAACAACACCAGGAATGTATACAACTCACACACCCTGGCCTTATGGCCTTACAAGTTCCTCTTTACGCAACATCAATTTCGTACATCGGCACGCAGGCCGGCCACACATGAAATCCAAACAACACTCTCCTCATGGCCTTCAAAGGCCTCATCAAGCTAGTCATTCTTATGCATTTCCAGCCGTAACACCTGCAAGTTATCATCCAAACCAACACAGAAACAAAGTAACGGTCAGCATTGCTGACCCATTATAACGACCCTACCCCCTACCCGGGGTAGTGGTTCCTTCCCTGTATACAGTGCTCCTCAAATATCATCAAACATCACCAAACCACATCATAGATAGATCATTCTCTTTATACCACTAACAAACACATCACATCACAAACGCTGGAGTCCACCAACGCTCCGTGCACTCAGGGCACCTTCTTGGCGTACCGAAATCCACCGTCGTACACCGTTGTCTCTCGAGGTTTTAACTTGTTGGTTGACCGGCCCTAGTCCACCAATCTCGCAAGCTGGCGACATCCCGCCCAAACCACACAGAGGTACACCCTCACAGCATCCAACAAACAGAGTAGGTCAACCCACAACATGTGGTGTAGCACGCCGGGTTTATCTAAGCTCCCCAGGCAATGTCTACCCATCGACCCCCCTCCTAATCCGATCGACCCACACTATGTGGTGCAGCAACCCGGGTTTAACTCGGCTCCCCTAGCATTGCCACCCATCGATCCCTTCCTAACTAGATCAACCCACACAGGTGGTGTAACAGTCGGGTTTAACACGAGCTCCCCAGGCATGTTACCAATTGATCATCTCATAACCAGGAGCTTCACCAAAGCCTCCTCACAATCATCACATCCATACATTCCTCACAACAGAAATCCGTTTTGCACATCATCAAAGCCACGAAGTCATCTCCGGTTTACCCATGAACATCACCAATCCAGACTACCGGTCCAGATGGGCTTCACACAGCATGCCTACGCCGTACTCCATATTTCCGGCTCTAAATGCAGACACAACAAAGGAATCTCTTCCGCAAATCCACCTTTTGGTGGAGGATTCCAAGCACATGAATAAAGGAAGGACTTCGATGTCCAAGAAGGAGGTCGTTACCCTTGAAGATCGCTTCGGCGCCATGAAGTAGCCGGATGGAAATCACCGCCTCGGCTCTACCTTCACGAATCCGCTCTCGGATCTTCGATCCGCACTCCGCAGCTCCTACAGCAGCTGGAAGACTCCTCCCTTCTCTCTCCCTTAGGCCTTTCTTCTTTCTCCCTTGGAATGGAAATGAAGAAGAAGAAGGAGAAGAATATAATAGCATATATCTTCAAATTCTCGGCCTTCCCAACACCTGGACAAAGCCCAGCCACTGGATCCAGGAAGAGGGAAACAAACGGCTCAGATCTGGCCAGAAAAGCTAAAACACGGCCTGACACGCCCTGTGACACGCCCGTGTCACAGGCCGTGTCCCCCTAAGCGGCAGACAACCGACTCAATCAACCAGTACACGCCCGTGTGACACGCCCGTGTCACGGCCGTGTACCCGACACGCCCTCAGACACGCCCGTGTCTGAGGCCGTGTACCTCTACAGAAAATAATCCCAATCCAACCCGAGACTACACACGGCCTGGCACACGGCTGGGCCCACGCCCGTGTTCCTGGCCGTGTGCACCAGGACACACCCGTGTCCTTCTAACACGGCCTAACCCGAGACGTCGAGCTAAATTCGACGCCCACTGACACGCCCTGTGACACGCCCGTGTCACAGGCCGTGTCCTCACGGGAAACCCGATACTCGACGATCGTCGAGAATACTCGCCGAACCTATGACACGGCAGCCGACACGGCCGTGTCCTGGGCCGTGTGCCCCACTCTCGACGATATCCCGCGAAAATCGTCGACACCAAGGCCCGATCGACGACACAACCTGACACGCCCTGCGACACGCCCGTGTCGCAGGCCGTGTCAACTGACACGCCCTGGGACACGCCCGTGTCCCAGGCCGTGTCACCCAAGCCTGAACCCAATTTTGTTCACAATGACCCTCTTGACTTCAGGGTGTTACAATCCTCCCCCCCTTCAAATAATTTCGTCCTCGAAATTACATCACCAAAGCGTACACCGCAATTCTCCGCACACACTACCAAACAGAAAACACAACAAACATCCCTAACTTCCACTTGTGCACATGCAGCCACATACAACCTCAAAACAAAATAACCGAATTAATGGATTCCAGCACAAGCGCAAGAGCTCGACAACTATAGATATCAAAACATTATTAAAGTGATACATCAACATCATGTCCATCAACCAGCCAGTTCAACCAAAAGTGAAGCACATCAGCTATTAGTCATCACACTTGATAGCAACACATAGTTACATACACAACTTAACATTGAAATCATTCACATCACCGCTCACTTCTGCTCAGCCTCGCGATTTTGAAATTCACGATTTAACGATCAATGAACCGCTCGAGGCCAAATGTCACCAACTGAACTTTGCGGTTCCTGTACTTCCATCGCATGCAATCTAGGTTGCGTCCGGGGTGCAGATGACTCGGCCACTGCTTTCCCTTTTTCTTCATATGACGCACCTGTCTTTTTCTCACTCCCTGGAGGGGCATTCCGACAAAACCTTGCGATATGTCCTTGCTGTCCACAGTTATAGCAGATGCGTGTATCCACACGTCCTGACCCATAAGTCGCACCTGAAGAAACAGTCGACGGAGCTGATTCCGCCGGCCTAAATCTTTTCTTATCTTGTCGTCGAAACTCCGATTGCTCCAACTGCGACACTTTCAACTCTGGCTTCTCCGTTGCCCGTCTCTTATTTGCTTGTACTCGCTTCATATCCTTCTCCAAGGCACGAGCTGTATCGACCAATGCTTGGAAGCCTTGGCTCACGGAACTCGAAAGTGCCAACCGCAATTCATCCCGCAAGCCTTCATAAAACCGATTTGTCTTTCGCGCTTCCTCCGCAAAGGTAGATCCCGCATATCTCCCTAATCTTGTAAACTCATGCAGGTACGTATCAATATCTCGCTCACCCTGCACCAAACGGAGAAACTCATTTTCCATCGCAATCCTCTGCGACACTGGAACATACTTGGCTAGGAATATTTGAGAGAATTCATCCATGGAAACCTCCGTTAAACCTCGACCTGCCAAGTGATGTACTTCAATCTCATCCCACCACAATCGCGCATCACCCTCCAACAGAAAAGTGGCCAACAGCACTTTCTGTTCCTCTACCGTCCTGATTGCAGTTAAGATCCTTTTGACTCTTGCCAACCAATCTTCCGCCTGCGTTGGGGAAAGCGCTCCACCAAACGTCGGGGGATGAAAGTTCATAAAACGTGACAATGCGTCGTCACTTGCTTGCCCTTCCACCACCTCGGCAGCATGCTCTTGCCGTCCACCAGGTCTTGCCTGTCTAGTTGGTTGTGCTTGTAACACTGCAAGCACTGTCTCCGTCACCACCCGTATGGCCTCTGCCGAGGGAGGCATCGGCGCTTCCACGGGTGCTGCA
Source organism: Platanthera guangdongensis (assembly GCA_039583875.1). Lineage (NCBI taxonomy): Eukaryota > Viridiplantae > Streptophyta > Magnoliopsida > Asparagales > Orchidaceae > Platanthera > Platanthera guangdongensis. Next base: position 33,194,020 of record CM077164.1, on the reverse strand, counting down.
CTCTCATCCGACCGCTGGGGCTCAGACGGCCCAGCTCCATCCCTCGCCACCTATCAATGTACAGAACACCATTAAATTCTTCCAAATCATAACGGTACTGCAACATTGACTACACACTCACGCACATCATGTGCATGACATACATTCCTAGTGGACATTCATGAGTTCATTATGTTCTCTCCTCCCAAACAATCTCAACCTGGCTCTGATACCACTTTGTAACGCCCCCACCTGTCACATGACATATAACAGTGGGTCCGGCCGGGGCCCCACGCCATATAGCACAGACAAGCGAAGGAATCACGTGTGGAAATCAAAATCTATACGTATCCTTAACTCATTCCATTCTAGCGCAGCATTTTTCTTATTAGCATGAACTCAAACCAGAATGTCCACCAAATATAAATACCAGATTTATATCAAAACAACACCAGGAATGTATACAACTCACACACCCTGGCCTTATGGCCTTACAAGTTCCTCTTTACACAACATCAATTTCGTACATCGGCACGCAGGCCGGCCACACATGAAATCCAAACAACACTCTCCTCATGGCCTTCAAAGGCCTCATCAAGCTAGTCATTCTTATGCATTTCCAGCCGTAACACCTGCAAGTCATCATCCAAACCAACACAGAAACAAAGTAACGGTCAGCATTGCTGACCCATTATAACGACCCTACCCCCTACCCGGGGTAGTGGTTCCTTCCCTGTATACAGTGCTCCTCAAATATCATCAAACATCACCAAACCACATCATAGATAGATCATTCTCTTTATACCACTAACAAACATATCACATCACAAACGCTGGAGTCCACCAACGCTCCGTGCACTCAGGGCACCTTCTTGGCGTACCGAAATCCACCGTCGTACACCGCTGTCTCTCGAGGTTTTAACTTGTTGGTTGACCGGCCCTAGTCCACCAATCTCGCAAGCTGGCGACATCCCGCCCAAACCACACAGAGGTACACCCTCACAGCATCCAACAAACAGAGTAGGTCAACCCACAACATGTGGTGTAGCACGCCGGGTTTATCTAAGCTCCCCAGGCAATGTCTACCCATCGACCCCCCTCCTAATCCGATCGACCCACACTATGTGGTGCAGCAACCCGGGTTTAACTCGGCTCCCCTAGCATTGCCACCCATCGATCCCTTCCTAACTAGATCAACCCACACAGGTGGTGTAACAGTCGGGTTTAACACGAGCTCCCCAGGCATGTTACCAATTGATCATCTCATAACCAGGAGCTTCACCAAAGCCTCCTCACAATCATCACATCCATACATTCCTCACAACAGAAATTCGTTTTGCACATCATCAAAGCCACGGAGTCATCTCCGGTTTACCCATGAACATCACCAATCCAGACTACCGGTCCAGATGGGCTTCACACAGCATGCCTACGCCGTACTCCATATTTCCGGCTCTAAATGCAGACACAACAAAGGAATCTCTTCCGCAAATCCACCTTTTGGTGGAGGATTCCAAGCACATGAATAAAGGAAGGACTTCGATGTCCAAGAAGGAGGTCGTTACCCTTGAAGATCGCTTCGGTGCCATGAAGTAGCCGGATGGAAATCACCGCCTCGGCTCTACCTTCACGAATCCGCTCTCGGATCTTCGATCCGCACTCCGCAGCTCCTACAGCAGCTGGAAGACTCCTCCCTTCTCTCTCCCTTAGGCCTTTCTTCTTTCTCCCTTGGAATGGAAATGAAGAAGAAGAAGAAGGAGAAGAAGATAATAGCATATATCTTCAAATTCTCGGCCTTCCCAACACCTGGACAAAGCCCAGCCACTGGATCCAGGAAGAGGGAAACAAACGGCTCAGATCTGGCCAGAAAAGCTAAAACACGGCCTGACACGCCCTGTGACACGCCCGTGTCACAGGCCGTGTCCCCCTAAGCGGCAGACAACTGACTCAATCAACCAGTACACGCCCGTGTGACACGCCCGTGTCACGGCCATGTACCCGACACGCCCTCAGACACGCCCGTGTCTGAGGCCGTGTACCTCTACAGAAAATAATCCCAATCCAACCCGAGACTACACACGGCCTGGCACACGGCTGGGCCCACGCCCGTGTTCCTGGCCGTGTGCACCAGGACACACCCGTGTCCTTCTAACACGGCCTAACCCGAGACGTCGAGCTAAATTCGACGCCCACTGACACGCCCTGTGACACGCCCGTGTCACAGGCCGTGTCCTCACGGGAAACCCGATACTCGACGATCGTCGAGAATACTCGCCGAACCTATGACACGGCAGCCGACACGGCCGTGTCCTGGGCCGTGTGCCCCACTCTCGACGATATCCCGCGAAAATCGTCGACACCAAGGCCCGATCGATGACACAACCCGACACGCCCTGCGACACGCCCGTGTCGCAGGCCGTGTCAACTGACACGCCCTGGGACACGCCCGTGTCCCAGGCCGTGTCACCCAAGCCTGAACCCAATTTTGTTCACAATGACCCTCTTGACTTCAGGGTGTTACAATCAGAAAAATGCTGCGCTAGAATGGAATGAGTTAAGGATACGTATAGATTTTGATTTCCACACGTGATTCCTTCGCTTGTCAATTGGTGATGAGATGTGAAGGAACTCCGTAGTTAAGCGTGCTTGGGTGAGAGTAGTACTGGGATGGGTGACCTCCTGGGAAGTCCCCGTATGGCCCAGCTTAACTGTCGAGTTCGCTCATCAAAGGGAGGCTGTGGCCACCAACAACCCGCCTGCGGGCAGGAGAGGGGTTGGGGTGCTTGGGCTGCAGCCCGGTAACGGTCCGCCGGAGGCCTAGTGGTGTTGATCCACGGACGGCAAAGGGGACGTTATATAAAAAGTGCACTTTTTATTGTAAGGCCCCTAGCCGATCCAACGTGACAGCGTCACGGCTCCGCTCTAGGCGACCCTACCGGGCTGCAGCCCAAGCACCCCAACCCCTCTCCATCCACAGGCGGGTTGTTGGTGGCCACAGCCTCCCTTTTGATGAGGTAAACTCGATAGTCAAGCCCGCACTACGGGGACTTCCCAGGAGGTCACCCATCCCAGTACTACTCCAGCCCGAGCACGCTTAACTATGGAGTTCTTTCAACTCTCATCACCAATTGAGCTGCAGCTCAATTGGTGATGAGAGTTGAAAGAACTCCATAGTTAAGCGTGCTCGGGCTGGAGTAGTACTGGGATGGGTGACCTCCTGGGAAGTCCCCGTAGTGCGGGCTTGACTATCGAGTTTACCTCATCAAAAGGGAGGCTGTGGCCACCAACAACCCGCCTGTGGATGGAGAGGGGTTGGGGTGCTTGGGTTGCAGCCCGGTAGGGTCGCCTAGAGCGGAGCCGTGACGCTGTCACGTTGGATCGGCTAGGGGCCTTACACAATCTATACTTGAGGTACTACTAGATATCAATCAGGCTGCTATAATTACTGAAAATAATCCACTGAATATGCATATGAATGATGTTGATCAGATTAACCAAGACAATGTCCCTGAGGATATCATTACCAGAGAAGAAACTTTGGAATTTGAGGGAGAACCATCTGCTAAAGAGGCAGTTATACCTCCAATACAAATGCAACAAGAGTTCACTCTACAAGAATTATTTCCTGACATACAAGATGCAAGGACTGAGGGGGAGCAGCCAAGGACTGAGAAGGAGTTGCCCTCTAATCCAAAAGCCACTGTGGATATAGCAAGTTCATCTGATTCTTCTGAAAATGAAGAAGTTTCTAGGGCAAAGAAGAGAAAGCTTATGGAGCTAAGGAAGAGAAGCTCTGGCTATAAGAAAGCCTTACAGATTGTCCCACAAACTCCAGCTACAACAGTAGATTTCAGTTCACTACTGGTGCAACTGCAAGTAAAGTTGGATGAACAAAGACAAGCCCTAGAAAAATATGTTGATGAGAGCAATAAAGAATTGCAACTTCAGTTAGCACAAGATATTAAATCCATCAGATTTGAGGTAAATATATATAAAAAGGAAATGACAGATTGCTTCCATAAGGGAGGTAATACTGTAGTTTATTTAGCAAAGCAACAAGTGGAAGTCAAAACTCAAATAGATGACATAACAGTGAAACAAGGCTATGTTTTGAAAAATCAAATCAGAATGAATGACAATCTGACAGAATCACACATTGTTATTGTAACAGAACTTAAGAATACAGCAACTACTTTCAATGCAAATATTGCTAAAGAAAAGTCTGAGTTTGATAAATAACTCAAAGCAAATTTAACTGATGTTAGCACTACTATCCAAGCTTCCCAAAAGGTAACTGTTGATCAGCTGCTGAAGTTCAGATCATTCTACAAAGAAGGAACAAATTATCTAGCTAATCAGATAAGGTTTCAAAAGGATGATCTAAGAGACCATGTTGAACGAGAAGTCATAAACGGGGAGAGAGTGTTAGTCAATGTAGGCTCTGAACATGCTAAATGGATAACTAATGTTATCAGAGCCACTCTTGGTTATCCACCCCTTTGTGATGATGACAATACTGCTGAGTCAGGCATTCAACCTGCTGCCAATGAAGGGGTTCAGCAGGAAGTGGCTCAAATTATTTATCCACCTGCTAATTTTGAGGGCATTCACTCTGCAGTACAACAAATGTACAGTCCTCCACAGGATGTACAGAATGTAATTTTTGAAAAAGTAGAAATGTCTGAAGCCGCTTTGAAAAGAGAGCAAGAATCTCAACTTTCCAAGAAAAGGTTTAGAGAGCAGGCTGAATTAAAGCCTGATTTTGAAAGATGGAGCCTCACCTCCAGAAACATTATTCTCACTGCCTGGCAAGCAGTTAAAGACAACATGCATGATAGGGGCAAGTGGTACTCTGAACAAGAATGGAGCAAGTATCAGAAACGGTAAGATGTCATACATCAATTTAAAAGAGATCTCAAAGCTAGGAAGATACCTGCTACTTCTGTGGAGCCTAACAAGTACTTTCCAAAGCCTTATCATTATTTTGAAAGGCAAAAGGTTAAGGCTGAAGAACTCAAGAAAAAGGATCTTAAAGGAAAGAAGCCAGCTGAATACACTGAAGATAATGTACAAGCAAGGATTCAGTATGGTAAATGCATTGTCATCAAGGAGCCAAATCAGTCCTAGAATAGATTGACTAGATTTTAGAACTATATAATCTTGTGTTTTAAAATCTATGTAATCTGTTGTTCAAAAACTTCTTGTACTTCAACAAAACATTGATTCATGTTCACTATATTTTATTATATTTTATGATAATATAATATGCTGGTTTGTTTATGTGTTACCCTATCAAATAATGTTTTTATACATCATATTCTGTGTTTTATTATAAAGTGATGTATATCATTGACTAAGGGTTATGACTTCTCCAAATAGGAGGAGATTGTTGGGTACATTGGAAAATGTGTACCCGATTTGGAGAAGGCTCACCTAACTCAATGATATTCATCTATGTGTATTTGATGTTGTGTTGAGTTTCAATGTTCAGGTTAAGGAAATGCAGAAAACGTTTCTAACTACAAGTGTCGACACTTGACAAAAATTATGTCGACTCTTGGGAAGAGCTGTGTCGACACCAGGAGCCAGATTGTGTCGACACACAGGACTTGTGTCGACACACAGAAAATCTGTCGACAACAACTGTGTCGATAAGAAGGACTTGTGTCGACACATTCCAGAATTCTGTCGACAACACTTGTGTCGACACACAGGACTTGTGTCGAAACACTCCACAATTCTGTCGACATCAACTTTGTCGAGACTAGAAGCTGTTGTGTCGACACACAAGACTCGTGTCGACACATTTCATAGAAGCTGTGTCAAGAAGAAAAAGAAGAGTTGTGTCAACATTATGTGAGCTGTGTCGACATCACCAAGGATTAAGTCGACACATGATCTATTTGTGTCGACACATTTGAAGTATTGTCTCGACACTTTGCTTTTGAGTTGAAGTTCAATGAAGGATCAAGTATCACGACTGAAGACTTGACAGCGGTCATAACTGATAATGCTGTTGCATCTATCAGAGCTGTTAGAAGGCCGTTAGGAACCAGATCAGCCGGTAACCTCAGATGTGGTCTATATAAAGACCTATTCTATCAACAAACGACAAATGAACAAGAAGAGACAACCAACAATGAAGAGGAAGAAGAAAAGTCTTCATCCAGAAATCAACAAGTCTCTAAGGGCAGATCCAGAACAAATCTGCAAGAAGAATTCATAGCCACACTAAATTAAAAGAAGGAAGCTGATTGAAGATCATCTCCAAGAAGATCAACCTTACTTTGTTCAAATTCAAGAAGCTTTGAAGAAGCTAAGACAGGTTGGATCTAAAGCTGTCAGATCTATCAAGAACTGACTAAGAAACCTTCAACCCTTTCTCTCTCTACCTGGGTGAAGGTTCTATTTATTTTGGTAATCAATTTCACTGTAGGATCTTTTATAGATCTGAGTGTAGGAGAGTTATCTCTCTGAGTTGTAAGCTTAAATCTATAAAGGCTGAGGTAGGGCTGAGTGTCTGAGGTAGGGGATTAATTTCTCTGAGTTGTAGGCCTGTTGAAGAGGCTGAGGTAGGGCTGAGTGCCTGAGGTAGGAGATTAATTTCTCTGAGTTGTAGGCCCGTTGAAGAGGCTGAGGTAGGGCTTGTTTGCCTGAGTTGTAGGAGTGTGGACTCACTCTGAGGCAGGATTCTCTAGGAGGATCTGAGTTGTAGGACTTGCTGAAGTCTGAGTTGTAGGAACCATTCTGGGTTCTGAGTTGTAAGATCTGAGGATCTGAGAAGAAAGAAGGGAGTTAGGCCAAATCTAGTACACTGCTAGATAGGCGAAGGGGGAAAGTGGATGTACCCATCACTTGGGGAACCACTATAAAACTGTGTGTCTTCTATGTTGCTGTTTTGTTTAAATCTGTGTTGTGAACTGTGCTGTGATAAATATTGCATAAGTGATTTAATAGTGATATAATTTTTATCTGCCTAAGTAAAAAGAATTGTACATATTCACCCCCTAGGTGTTTTAGGTATCTTGAAACCAATTCTTTTAGCACCTACGTTCTCCAACGGTCGGATTGAGTACCTACATTCCTCGGCGCAACCCTCGTGCAACACAGTGGGGGCCTGCTCCCCTCACGAAGAAGCTGCGAGCATCCCTCACACAAACTAAGCTGCGAGCAACCCTCGCGTAACATCGTGGGGGCCTGCCCCCTCACGAAGAAGCTGCGAGCATCCCTCGCGCAAACTAATCCACGAGCAACCCTCGCGCAACACTGTGGGGGCTCCCCCCCCCCCCCCCCCTCATGAAGAAGCTGTGAGCATCCCTCGCACAAAGTAAGCCACGAGCAACCCTTGCGCAACACCGTGGGGGCCTTCCCCCCTCACGAAGAAGCCGCGAGCATCCCTCGCGCAGACTAAGCCGCGAGCAACCCTCGCGCAACACTATGGGGGCCTGCCCCCCCCCCCTCACGAAGAAGCCACGAGCATCCGTCGTGCAACAACGTGGGGGCCTTCCCCCCTCACGAAGAAGCCGCGAGCATCCCTCGTGCAAACTAAGCCGCGAGCAACCCTCGCGCAACGCTGTGGGGGACTGCCCCCTCATGAAGAAGCTGCGAGCATCCCTGGCGTAAGCTAAGCCGCGAGCAACCCTCGTGCAACACCGCAGGGGCCTGCCCCCCTCACGAAGAAGCCGCGAGCATCCCTCGTGCAAACTAAGTGTTGGGTTTCTCTATAGGGTTGGCACAACGCTTGTGCATGCAGCGGAAAAATAAACATCAAGAAAAACCCAAAGAGATGTGGATCGGGCTATGAACGTTGAATCAAGAAGTTGGCAAAACAAGGCAAAAATTACCTCGGTGGCGTTGAGTCACAACCCAACAGAGATGCTCCAAACTTTATCTGCTTGCTAGTGGCGAGTTCTACGTGGAATAGTGTCCACGTTTCTGCAGAAGTCCACACGAGCGGGAGAACACCGATCTATCCGTCGCACGGATTATCGGGAAGGAGAAGACCGCACCTTTGCTTTCCCACGGACTGCTAGGTCCGCGCCAGGGATTGCAGCACCAGCGACAGTCGCCGGAGAAGAGGTGGTCGACGGAGCGAACACGGCGGCGGCGGAACTCTTCCGTCGGCGGCGGGGATCGGGATCGGCGGATCGAAAGGCGGAACGGCTTCCGTCGGGTTTCGATCTACTACAGGAGAAAATCGCGAGCCCGTGTATTCCGAAAACCCTAAGTGTCTTATTTATACCAAAGGTATAAATAAACCCAGGAAAATCGCTATCCGCAGACCACCCGAAAATAGGGTTCAGAATCGGCGAGTATCAATCGGTGAGAATCGGCGACAATCGGCGAGAATCACTGAGCACGTTCGGCGAGAATCAGTCGACGAGTATCATACAGGATTGGCGAGAATCAGAGTACAATACTCGACGATTCTCGCCGATCGTCGAGCCGCGCTCGACGATACACAACGATACTCGACGATCGTCGAGCCGCGGTCGACGACAATTGTCGAAGTAGTCGATCGTCGAGAATCAACAATTGATTCTCGACGATTCTCGTCGATCGGCGAGAATCAGAGAGATGATTCTCGCCGATCGGCGGGAATCAGAAGACGATTCTCGACTAATGTCATCGACCCTCGGACGACAATCCCAACCAGCCCTTCAAGGCAACACTAGCCCAACCCGATGATCCTATAAGGCAACACTTTGACCATAACCCTATTCAGGTCGGTGATTGGTAACCTTTACCAACACAGTCAGTCAACCAACTTCTCCACATCTCTTATGTGCGACCCTGCAGGCTCATATCGCGTTGGCAGTGAGATTACATGTTTGATCACTTCCAGATCATCATGGTGACTCCAACAGACTCCCACTTGATCTCAAAAGTATCAAAGCAAAAACCTCACAAACAATGAGCGGCATCTAGCAATGCATCATTGCTCCCCAAGCAATAAGAGTTTATAACTCACAAGCCTTTATGACCAATGTATCAGCGTTGTCTTTGTCCCTTTGTCCCTTACATCCAGAAAGAACTAGAGGCATGGACCATGTCACCCTCGTAATAGCTCAATCCAAGTTTCTTGATCCAGGACGGACTTCCAGAGAATGGTGAGTCCAATATCACATATTGACTCAACCAAGCATGGCCATGCATTTCTCAGTCCAGTTCCATCAAGGGGCCCATGGATGCAACTCCTGTCATACAAGAGGACAAATCCCATATCTGCTCACACACAAACACCCAAATGATTCGTAACATGCCCAACAACCACCCTTATCATCAACCTTTCTCAAGGAAGACTTTAGATGGCATTAAAGCACGCTCTTCCTCACTTGATGAATGTTGTGACTTCAGGTCAAAGGATCACAACACCATTGTCAATTGAGACCTACTCGTGACACGATTGGATGACAATCCACAGAGTAGTCTCAGGTTGGGTCTGTCCAGTACAACTTGTTCACTAACAAGTACCCACGTGATGACTTGATATCACAATATCATGACCTGTAAGAACCAGTCATCAGTCAACGCACGTGCTAGCCTTCATGTACCATCATCACCCTTAGCTTCTATGATGATACTCGACCAGGGACCTTTAAGAATGAAGCTTCAAATAAATCATGGGCTCTCACATTCAAGTCACGTACTTGATGTCCCATGGAAGCGAACATTCTAAGGGTATCTATTATGTTAACATTTAACTATCATATATATATAAATTCATAATAAAAGAATTTGTCATTAATTATAAAAGAAAAACTAGGTACACAGTTCATCATATGAACAAACAGCCAACAAAATACAAGATTGCATGCAACCCACAAGATTCTCGCTAGAGTTGATCATTTAGGTATCGTATACCCATCGATCTAGTATGACCATCATGCTTTCTCTGCGCGAGAGGCTTTGTCAGCGGATCCGCAATATTTTCCTCAGTCGGCACTCTGCAAATGTTTACATCTCCTCGTTCGACAATCTCACGAATAAGATGAAAACGCCGGAGTATGTGCTTGGAGCGCTGATGAGATCTAGGTTCCTTAGATTGTGCAATTGTACCATTGTTATCACAGTAGAGAACTACGGGACCAACAATGCTAGGAACTACATCAAGCTCGCCGATGAATTTCCTAATCCATACAGCCTCCTTCGCCGCATTAGCTGCTGCGATATACTCGGCCTCTGTTGTAGAATCAGCAACTGTCTCTTGCTTGGAACTCTTCCAGCTTACAGCTCCTCCATTCAGGCAAAACACAAAACCTGACTGAGACTTGGAGTCGTCTCGATCAGTTTGGAAGCTAGCATCCGTGTAACCACTTACAACGAGCTCTTCCTCTCCACCATACACCAAGAACACGTCCTTAGTCCTTCTCAAGTACTTCAGGATATTCTTGACTGCAATCCAGTGACACTCACCGGGGTCTGACTGATACCTGCTAGTCATGCTCAAAGCAAAGGAGACATCGGGTCGAGTACATAACATCGCGTACATAATTGATCCAATTGCCGAAGCATATGGAATCAACTTCATGCGGTCCTTATCTTCACAAGACTTTGGACACTGGTCCTTAGAGAGATTCACACCATTAGACATGGGCAAAAATCCTTTCTTGGACTCAAGCATGTTGAACCGCCTCAACACCTTTTCGATGTACGTACTCTGGGTCAAACCTAGCAACTTCTTCGATCTATCTCTATAGATCTTAATACCGAGTATATAAGTCGCTTCACCCAAATCCTTCATTGAAAAGCAGTTCCCTAGGTTGTTCTTAACAACTTTCAGGGTAGGAATGTCATTCCCGATCAACAGTATGTCATCTACATACAATATCAGGAAGACAACAATGCTCCCACTGATTCGCTTGTAAACACAAGGCTCATCTTCATTCTTGATGAAACCAAACTCTTTGATTTTCTCATCAAAACGAAAATTCCAACTTCGAGAGGCCTGTTTCAGTCCATAAATGGACTTATTCAGCTTGCATATTTTAGTGGCTTCATTTGGGGATACAAAACCCTCAGGTTGTGTCATATACACTTCCTCAAGGAGGTTTCCATTAAGGAAAGACGTTTTGACATCCATCTGCCAGATCTCGTAGTCATAATACGCAGCAATAGCAAGCAATATTCTAATGGACTTTACCATGGCAACAGGGGAAAAGGTCTCATCATAGTCAATACCATGAATTTGCTTGAAACCCTTAGCCACTAGTCGCCCTTTGAATGTCTGTACATTCCCATCCATGTCGGTCTTCTTCTTGAAGACCCACTTGCACCCTATGGGTCGTACCCCTTCAGGTGGTTCCACCAAGTTCCAAACTTGGTTTGCATACATGGAGTCCATTTCGGATTTCATAGCCTCAAGCCATTTGTCGGAGTCTGGTCCATTCATAGCCTCTTGGTAGGTTGCTGGTTCATCATCATGATCCATGAGCAACACATTACCTATTTGAGACACGAGAAATCCATATCTCTCAGGCTCAAACCTCGGTCTACCAGATCTACGTAGGACTTGTGTTCCCTGAGCAGGTTCTCTAGCTACAACATCTTGTAGTCCTGTCTCAGAATCCAATTCCGGTTCATTCACTACATGTGGTTCTTGAACTTCTTCAAGCTCTACCTTTTCAGTCTTTCTTGATAAGAACTCTTTCTCCAAGAAGACACCAGTCCTTGCGACAAACACTTTGCCCTCAGACGGTAGGTAAAAGTAATACCCTTTCGTTTCCTTAGGATATCCCACCAGATAACATTTATCCGATTTGGGTTCCAGCTTGTCAGGCATTTGACGTCTCATGTATGCCTCACAGCCCCAAATTTTAATGAACGACATACTAGGACGCTTCCTAGTCCATATCTCATATGGTGTCTTCAGAACCGTTTTCGTTGGAGCGCGATTCAATGTCATTGCAGCAGTCTCTAAAGCAAAACCCCAAAAGGAAACAGGCAAGTCTGCATGACTCATCATCGAACGTACCATGTCTAACAGAGTACGATTTCTCCTCTCAGACACACCATTATGTTGTGGTGTTCTAGGTGGAGTGAGCTGTGATACAATACCACACTCTTTCAGATGATCACGGAACTCATGACTCAGGTATTCGCCACCTAGATCAGATCGGAGTGCTTTAACCCTTTTACCCAACTGGTTTTCTACTTCATTCTTGAACTCTTTGAACTTTTCAAAGGTCTCGGATTTGCACTTCATAAGATACACATATCCGTATCTACTGAAATCATCAGTAAATGTAACAAAGTAGAAATACCCTCCTCTAGCCATGGAACTCATGGGTCCGCATACATCACTATGTACAACACCCAAGAGATCCTCAGCCCTCTCAATATAACCAGTGAAAGGAGCTTTAGTCATCTTGCCTAACAAACAAGATTCGCATCGCTCAAATGATTCATAATCAAATGAATCCAAAAGTCCATCTCTATGGAGCTTGGATATGCGCTTCTCGTTGATATGGCCCAAACGACAATGCCAGAGAAAAGTAGGGTTTGAGTCATTTGTTCTTAGTCTTTTATTGTTTTCTACATTACAGATCAGATGGTCCAAGTTCAAAACATAAAGACCATTAAAAAATTGGGCTACAGCATAACAAACATCATTCTTAAATATAGAACAACAATTGTTCTTAATTATAAAAGAAAATACAATCATGTCCAAACATGAAATAGATATAATGTTTCTAGTTATCGCCGGAACAAAATAACAGTTATCTAGTTCTATTACAAGCCCACTGGGCAAAGAAAGACGGTAAACTCCTACGGCTACAGCAGCAACTCTTGCTCCATTGCCGACGCGGAGGTCCACCCCCCCTTTACTCAGCAATCTTCTCATTCCCAGTTCCTGCACATTTGTACAAATGTGAGAACCACATCCGGTATCCAATACCCAAGATGAAGGAGCAGAAAGGTTTATCTCTATAACGTAAACATTAGAAGCGGAAGTCATACCTCCCCTCAATTTCTGCAGACCCTCAATATATGAAGGACAGTTCCTCCTCCAATGACCAGCCTTGCCACAGTGGTGGCATTTTCCTTCCTTCACCGTGCTCTTCTTTTTCATCAGTGCCGAAGACTTGGGCTCAAGATATGACTTAGGTTCTACCTTCATCTTCTTGGAGCCCTTGGCTTTGCCCTTGCCCTTATGCACCATCAGTATGGGGCTGGCAGGCTTGGCCTTCTTCATGTTGATTTCGGCAGTTCTCAACATGCCTAGGAGTTCGGGCAGTGTCTTGTCTATCTCATTCATGTTGTAGTTCAAGACAAACTGCTCATAACTGTCCGGCAACGATTGCAGGATCAGATTCGTGGCACCCTCTTGACCAAGAGGAAAACCCAGCCTTTCAAGGTTCTTTATATACTCAATCATCTTGAGTACGTGAGTCCCTACTGAGTCTCGAACTCCCATCTTGCACTGAAACAACGCTTTCGTGATGTCGAACCTCTCTTGATGAGCCTGCCCTTGAAACATTTTCTTGAGATGCTCGTCAATCTTCTTGCACCCCATGTTCTCATGTTGCTTCTGAAGCTCAGAGTTCATGGTGGCAAGCATAAGGCACTCGACATCCAAAGCATCGTCAGTATACTTCTTATAAGTATCTTTCTCAGTACGGGAAGAGTTCCCGGTCGGCACCTCGGGGGCTTCTTCTTCCAAGACATAGAGCTTTCGCTCTTGCCTGAGAACAATTCTCAGGTTCCTATACCAGTCCATGTAATTTGTCCCACTGAGCTTATCCTTCTCAAGGATGGCTCTCAGAGACAACGTGGAGTGCGCAATGCTTGCCATGGAATTCTACAAGAATTTATGCAGAATAAAATCAGTACCTAAATTTCAATTACAATTTATTCTAATTAGGACTTCAATTAAAATACTCCCACTATTTTATTCGAAATGATAGCCCTTACTAACAATTCGGAGAGTTCATGCGAGCTACTCTCTTAGTGGACAAGATCCGTATTTCACCAACATTATGAGTCCGCTTTGGCGTTCCTCTCACGATGCGGTTATTTAGGTAGGCAACGCTTGCCAATTGCATCCTCATGCAATTCTTGTATGGTTGGTGAATAACTCCTTATTCGCATCCATCATATGGTGCATGCCAACCCTATGCCTCTAGGCACTCAACCTTTGCGGTCACCTAGTTAAGCTGGACCCGATGTCGACAGTGGGATATCACAATTATCCGCTCGCACCCTTACCAAGATAGATTGATGCACCTTGCTTTGGCAAGCCCACACTTCATCGATCGAGGCAGGAAGAGTGTCATCCATCGGAAGGCATCTGAACACTTAATATTTGATGAAGGGATTTCAAATATAAGTTAACAATTAACCATGATCAACATTTGATCGACGTGCACATCCAAAGAAAAACAATTCTTCTAAAACCACATGCATCCCTTATATGCACATCCTGACACCATCAACATTTGATAGAAGGAAGGGCTAAATCTGAACATCCGGAAATTTCCAAATCCTCAGATTTACATGCATTGGACAAAGGCAAATACAGCTCAACTTAAAGCAGTAGACAAGCTCGTCTCTCTTTGTTGGATTCAAAATCCAAAACAAAATCGAGGGATGGTAACTGCTAAGGAGATCACTATTTCTAACACTTAGAAATCCACCGAAATTCCAATCGTTCTTGGCGAGGAGACCAAGACTAAATCTAGACATTTAGAACACTTCTAAATCCCTAGGTTTACACGCACTGGAATAACAAACTTCCAAAACAACGATCATGGCCATAACCTCCCTCTGATACCACTGTTGGGTTTCCCTATAGGGTTGGCACAACGCTTGTGCACGCAGCGGAAAAATAAACATCAAGAAAAACCCAAAGAGATGTGGATCGGGCTATGAACGTTGAATCAAGAAGTTGGCAAAACAAGGCAAAAATTACCTCGGTGGCGTTGAGTCACAACCCAACGGAGATGCTCCAAACTTTATCTGCTTGCTAGTGGCGAGTTCTACGTGGAATAGTATCCATGTTTCTGCAGAAGTCCACACGAGCGGGAGAACACTGATCTATCCGTCGCACGGATTATCGGGAAGGAGAAGACCGCACCTTTGCTTTCCTACGGACTGCTAGGTCCGCACCAGGGATTGCAGCACCAGCGACAGTCGCCGGAGAAGAGGTGGTCGACGGAGCGAACACGGCGGCGGCGGAACTCTTCCGTCGGCGGCGGGGATCGGGATCGGCGGATCGAAAGGCGGAACGGCTTCCGTCGGGTTTCGATCTACTACAGGAGAAAATCGCGAGCCCGTGTATTCCGAAAACCCTAAGTGTCCTATTTATACCAAAGGTATAAATAAACCCAGGAAAATCGCTATCCGCAGACCACCCGAAAATAGGGTTTAGAATCGGCGAGTATCAATCGGTGAGAATCGGCGACAATCGGCGAGAATCACTGAGCACGTTCGGCGAGAATCAGTCGACGAGTATCGTACAGGATCGGCGAGAATCAGAGTACAATACTCGACGATTCTCACCGATCGTCGAGCCGCGCTCGACGATACACAACGATACTCGACGATCGTCGAGCCGCGGTCGACGACAATTGTCGAAGTAGTCGATCGTCGAGAATCAACAATTGATTCTCGACGATTCTCGTCGATCGGCGAGAATCAGAGAGATGATTCTCGCCGATCGGCGGGAATCAGAAGACGATTCTCGACTAATGTCATCGACCCTCGAACGACAATCCCAACCAGCCCTTCAAGGCAACACTTGCCCAACCCGATGATCCTATAAGGCAACACTTTGCCCATAACCATATTCAGGTCGGTGATTGGTAACCTTTACCAACACAGTTAGTCAACCAACTTCTCCACATCTCTTATGTGCGACCCTGCAGACTCATATCGCGTTGGCAGTGAGATTACATGTTTGATCACTTCCAGATCATCATGGTGACTCCAACACTAAGAGACAAGCATCCATCACTCACTATGAGTCACAAACCTAAGCCATACAAGGTAAGCAGCGAGGCAGTGCAAATAAGCTGCCAACTAACATAGAAACAATAATGATGTCATAACAAAACAAAGCTGAAATGATACAAGTACAATCAGCAACAACAACCAAGCCCAACAAGGGGCGAAAAAAGTACAATTAAATGTAAACAAACAATGACAAAAGTACAACTACTCGTCTTCAGTGTCAGAACGCTCATCCTCAGAGACATCCGCAAAACTAAAACTGGAGGTGTCGCATCCCAGGCTCTTGCTAACAAAGCGAAAAGCCTTCGAGACACTGCGTCGGAGCGCCAACTCGCGTATGTCATCCATCTGAGGCTCCACCTCCTTGGAGCAAATATCGTCATGAACCTGCTCCGCGATCAGGCTACGGTCTCGCATATAGTCCAGTGACTCCAAGTACTCAGCAAGCCTAGCATCCTTTAGCTCTGACGCATGGTCATCAAAGGACAATGTCTCCACATGTGCCTTCTGATAACTTCACAAAAAGAAGTTATCTTCATCCCTATTTTAACCATTTTTAGCCATGTTATGTGATATTTATACATGAAAAGTAGATAAAATCCAATTGCCGCATGTTTTGGAGTCAAAATGTTTGTACTCTCATTGTTTATATGTTTTTATGATAGGATTCGGGGAGAATTTAAGTCAAGGATTGAAGGCTAAGTATTGTGAAAAATCTGGGAAAAATGTTACAACATATTCTCAACAAATCTGGCAGGTCAAACTGTGCAGAAAAACAGAACCAGAAATGTTGCAACATATTCACAACATTTCTGACAGTTATAGGAAATTCAAATCCGAAACTGCCAAGTTTTGGACAGTTACAACCTATTTTAAAGCATCCGTTCAGCATTTTAAAATGACTGGATGTGGGGCCCACTGGGAGGAGAAAAGGAAAGTTTAAAAGAGGAAAATTTCAGCCATAAAAGGGGGGGATTCTATTCTATTATTGGACAGCCATTAGAGGAGAAAAAAACTGCAGGGGAAAAATTCGGTCAAGGAGAACCAGTCCAGTCTTGGCATTCGGGCTGAAGGAAACGCTTCTACATCACTAGAGAAGGGAAGATTCGTATTTCTTTCGAAATGTTTAGTAAGATCTCTTCAGTTTTGTGTTATTTTCCCGCAGTCATGAACTAAAACTCTCTAGTCTTGCATGATGAGAGTAGTATGTGTATTTTGATGATGAACATCTTTGATTTTGAGTTTGTTTTGTGATTATCATTATAGATCTTGTGATTTTTATGGTGAAATTGTTGGATCATGTCTTTTTATTGCATTGCGTCACGAGAATCGAGAGATGAGCGTCGTAACGTTAATTTAAGGGCTAGTTTATCGCAGTGCGAGAATCGAGAGATGAGCAGTGTGAATCATTAACCAAAATTTCTGTATTTTTACGGCGTTTCAAGAGTCGAGAGAGGAGAAGCGTGCGTGCATCACGAGATCTATTGAGTTTTGAAAAGTGAAAGAGATTTCCTTTTTATGCTAGCGAATTTGATTCTTGCACTTCATAATATTTTCGTTTTGCCTAAGTTAGAGATAACTAGGGTTACGTAGATATTAAGACTCCTTGTATCGAGAGATAAAAGTTTCTTCTTTAAAAATCATCGCAAGATAATTCAAATCTCAACCAAATGAAATATTTATTTTTTTTTATCATCATGTTACACATATGAAATCAGAAATGCAAGGCTATTTTCTCTAATTGCTAAGAAATTACTTTAAGATCTAGTTAAATTAGTTTTAATATTTATCTAAAAGTTTTAATCTATTTTCAGAAAATCAATTAATCGTTTTACTTGGATTCATAGAAACGGTGTAGCTAGTAATTGTAAGCACTAAACCCATCACTTCTCCGTGGGAACGATCTCACTCACTCTGTATTACTTGTACGGCACGTATACTTGCGTTTTCAAGCTCTATTTTGCGCTATCAAGTTTTTGGTGCCGTTGCCGGGGAGGTGCAACGGATTTAGTGTTTTTCTTCTTACAATATTAGTGAACTTTAGTACGTGGAGGTCAAGTTTTATTTTCACTTGTTAGTTTATTGTATTTGGGTTATCATCTTTGTCATCTGATAGTTTATGTCCAGGTATCGATCCGTTGAATTAATTCCGTTAAATTCAGAAATCGAGCGAACCTGTAGACGTAATAGAAAATCAAGTAGATTGGAAAATTCGAATCAACTCAACATCAATAATCCAAACAATGATGCTGATGTTCATCAAGAGGGACAAGACTTAGGAGGCCAAGTAGAGCATAACGGACACCCAATGGAAAATAGGAGAACATGCCGTGACTATAATATGCCTTTTAGGGGAGGGGTACAATTTAGTATCGCTAGACCTGCTGTAGAGGCTAACAACTTTAAAATTAATTCCACGGTGATGCAACTTGTCCAGAATAATAAGTTTAGTGGCCATAACCATGAAGACCCAAACTCTCATCTAAGAACGTTCATAGAAATATGTGACACATTTAAGATTAATGGCGCATCTGAAGAAGCCATTAAATTGCGATTATTTCATTTCTCTCTAGAAGGGAAAGCAAAAGATTGGTTGAACTCGTTGCCTAATGGGTCTATTACTACTTGGGCTATATTGGTTCAAAAATTTTTATCCAAATATTTCCCTCCATCTAAAACTGCTAAGTTAATGCGGGATATCTCTACATTCATGCAAGCGAATGGAGAAACCCTATATGATGCGTGGGAACGATTTAAGGAATTATTACACAGATGTCCCCACCATGGGCTAGCCATTCACCAACAAGTATGGACGTTTTATAACGGCCTTCAGACATCTATAATGATCCAAGTAGATGGAGCTGCGGGAGGTTCGTTGATGAACAAGTACCCTGAAGATGCATACGGTATTTTAGAAGATCTATCTTCTAATAATTACCACACGATCGAGCGTCAAGTACATCCTCCCACTACGGCAGGATTGTATCAAGTTGACCAATTAACGTCATTTGCAGCCCAAATGACGTCCCAGTTTAATACCATTAACAAGAGGTTAGATGCTTTGACGTAGAACCAAAATCAAATGAATCCTCAAGTCAATAGCATTACTACTCCCATGGTTTCTCCTAACCCCACCTTAACAATTGAACAACTTGTAGGGAGTAATGAAGAAGTTAATTATTTAGGAGGGCATTATAAGCAAAATTCAAACCCTTGCCCAAACCATTATAATCCCGAATGGAGAAACCATCCTAACTTCTCTTGGAAGAACAACTCCGGTCCTACTCCACCACACTTATTTAATTCTAATGCCAATCCTCAACATCAAAACAATCATTCCAACCAAGCGGGACCATCTAGAAAGGTAACAAATGACTTCATCATTGAATCAATGCAAAAGAATGAAGCTCGTTTCTCTAGTTTGGAAGGGTCAATGAGAATGATTGAATCGCAACTAAGACAAATCGCCACCGCTTTAAGTATGCGACCGCAAGGCACACTCCCTACGGATACCACACCCAATCCCAAGGGAGATAATCATCATTGTAAGGCCATCACATTACGAAGTGGGCGTGAGTTAATAGTTGGTCAAGACACTAATCCACATGAACAAAATAAAAATCAAGACCAAGAAGAAGTCAAGGGTCCTAGTGAGCAAGTAACAATAGGAAGAAATGAGGGTGATAAGAGTGAGCAAGAAGGAGTAATAACAGGAAGAAATGATAAGGAAATAGAAGGAGAAAAAGAGGAAAGAAGGAAGGAGAACCCACGAACCTATCCACCACCACCTTTCCCCCAAAGACTAAAAAAGAGCAAATTGGATCAACAATTTCAGAAATTCATAGAAATCTTTAAGAAGTTGCAAGTTAATATACCCTTTGTCGAAGCATTAGAACAGATGCCGAGTTACGTAAAGTTCATGAAAGACATATTAAATAAAAAACGGAAGTTTGGCGTGAACGAAACGGTAACCCTTACACATGAATGTAGTGCAATTCTCCAAAGGAGATTACCACCAAAACTAAAGGACCCCGGAAGCTTCACGATTTCGTGTTCTATTGGACATCAATTCGAGGGAAAGGCTTTGTGCGATCTAGGGGCGAGCATAAATCTTATGCCACTTTCAATTTATAAGAAGTTAGGGTTGGGGGAGATTTCCAAAACATCGATTACATTGCAATTAGCAGATAAATCTCTAACCTTTCCAAAGGGGATTGTAGAAGACGTCTTAGTCAAGGTAGAGAAGTTTATTTTTCCGGCAGATTTTGTGGTATTAGACATCAAGGAAGACAAGGAAGTCCCCATTATAGTGGGTAGGCCTTTCTTAGCCACCGGAAAAACTTTGATTGATGTACACAAGGGTGAGTTAACCATGAGGGTTAACGATGAACAAGTGACTTTTAATGTACTAAAAGCCATGAAATTTCCTCGTTTAGAAGAAGATGATATAGAGGAAGTTAAGAGTGTGACCTTTTATGATTACAACTTAAGTGAGGATCTAGAAGAAGATGAGGAGGGGACGGATGAAGTGAAATCCCATTGTGAGAACGAAATTCAAGAATGCTTTTAAATAAGTGCGCATTCAGCGACATTCACTCGTAAGCCTGAGATTTTAGATATGACAGATAAGACATGTGCAAATAAACCTTCAATCATTAGTCCACCCACACTTGAGTTGAAACCATTACCTGAACATTTGGCCTACGCATACCTAGGAGACAATGATACATTACCGGTCATTGTCAACTCAAAATTATCCCCAAATCAACATCAAAAACTCATAGATTTGCTGAAGCAATTTAAATTAGCCATAGGTTGGACGATCGCGGACATAAGAGGGATTAGTCCTTCGGTATGCATGCACAAGATTCTCCTAGAAGAATCTTATAAAGGTTCCATTGAGCCTCAACGCCGTCTCAGTCCACCTATGAAAGAGGTCGTAAAGAAAGAAATAATAAAATGGTTAGATGCAGGGATAATATACCCTATCTCCGATAGTTCATGGGTCTCTCCGGTTCAATGTGTTCCGAAGAAAGGAGGGATGACCGTAATAAAAAATGATAAGAATGAATTAATATCGACTAGAACTATTACCGGATGGCGCATTTGTATGGATTATCGCAAGCTTAACAAGGCTACTAGAAAAGACCACTTTCCATTGCCTTTCATAGATCAAGTGCTAGATAAGTTGTCCGGTAATGATTTCTTCTGCTTCTTAGACGGCTATTCCGGGTATAACCAAATCACGGTTGACCCGGAAGATCAAGAGAAAACAACCTTCACGTGCCCTTACGGAACATTCGCCTTTAGGAGAATGCCATTTGGTCTATGCAATGCACCAGCCACGTTTCAACGGTGTATGATTGCTATATTTTCAGAAATTATGGATCATGGTATAGAGATATTCATGGATGATTTCTCCATCTTCGGAAAATCATTTGGAGAGTGTTTGGAGTGCTTATAAAGAGTGCTTATGCGATGTATCGAAACTAACCTTGTGCTGAATTGGGAAAAGTGCCATTTCATGGTACGCGAAGGCATTGTGCTTGGCCATCATGTGTCAAGCAAGGGGTTAGAAGTAGATAAGGCCAAAATTGAGGTCATTGAGAAATTACCTCCTCCTAGGAATGTGAAAGAGTTAAGTAGTTTCCTAGGGCATGCGGGATTTTACCGAAGGTTTATCAAAGATTTTGCTAGGATTGCAAAACCTCTTAGTGGATTGTTGGAAAAGGATACGAAATTTCATTTTGACGAAGACTGTTTGAGTGCATTTAGTAAACTGAAGAAGCAATTAACCACGACACCAATTGTGGTGGCACCCGACTGGGGTGAACCATTTGTCCTTATGTGTGATGCGAGTGACTATGTCGTGGGTGTAGTTCTAGGTCAAGTTAGGGAGAAGCTTTTTCACACCATAGCCTACACGAGCAAAACTCTGATTGAAGCTCAAATAAATTACACCACGACTGAGAAGGAGTTGTTGGCAGTAGTATACGCCTTTGAAAAGTTTCGATCTTATCTTTTATGCACTCAAGTCACCGTTTTTACTGATCATGCGGCTATCCGTTATTTGATGGAAACAAGAGATACAAAGCCGAGGTTGATTCGCTGGGTACTATTATTGCAGGAATTCGATTTGGTGATTAAGGATAGAAAGGGCGTAGATAACCCTGTAGCAGACCATCTTTCCAGGATCGAACCAGATGAATCTTATTATTATTCAGAGATTGAGGAGAGATTTCCAGATGAGCAAATCTTAGCTATATCAGAGGGGCTAGTGCCATGGTACGTCGATTACGTCAATTACCTCGTTAGTAACATCTTACCTTCAGATTTAAACTACCAACAACGAAAGAGGTTCTTACACCAAGTGCGGTCTTATCTTTGGGACCCACCTTATTTGTTTAAAATTGGTGCTGATGGAGTAATGAGGAGATGTATCCCGGAAATAGAAATGTATCCTATTTTAGAAAATTGCCATAGTTCTCCCTACGGAGGACACTTCAAGGGAAATAGGACAGTTATGAAAGTCTTAGAGGCCGGATTCTATTGGCCTACATTATATCATGATTCTAGAGAACATGTGAAAAGGTGTGATCGATGTCAAAAGGAAGAAAATATTAATAAGAACGAAGCTATGCCTATGAACCCAATTTTAGAAGTTGAGCTTTTTGATGTCTGGGGTATAGACTTCATGGGACCATTCGTTAATTCGAATGGTAATTTATTTATCCTCTTAGCCGTAGACTATGTATCGAAATGGGTCGAAGCCATAGCCACGACCAAAAATGATGCAAAGGTGGTGTTATACTTCCTGAAAAACTTCATATTTAGTCGATTTGGAACACCCAAAGCTATTATAAGTGACGGGGGAAGTCACTTTTGTAATCACCAATTTGCTGCGTTGTTGAAAAAGTACGGGGTTAGGAATAAGGTAGCATTGGCATACCACCCCCAAACGAATGGGTTAGCAGAAGTATCTAATAGAGAGATCAAGAAAATCTTGTCTAAAACGGTGAGTGTAAATTGCAAGGATTGGTCTCAAAAGCTTAACGATGCCTTATGGGCATATAGAACCGCTTTCAAGACCCTGATTGGTGTTACTCCGTATCGTTTAATTTACGGCAAGGCTTGTCACTTACCGTTGGAGTTGGAATATCGGGCATATTGGGCCATTAAGAAAATCAACTTTGACTTTCAAGAAGCCGGTAAATCTAGAATACTACAGTTAAATGAATTGGAGGAGATACGGACTCAGGCGTATGAAAGTGCAAGGGTTTATAAGGACCGTACAAAAATGTGGCATGACCGCCATCTTACGGACAAAAATTTACAACCAGGGAAACTAGTTCTATTATTCAATTCACGATTAAAAATTTTTCCCGGTAAATTAAAATCTAGGTGGTCGGGCCCGTTTCGGGTAAAGGAAGTGCTTCCTTATGGGGTCGTTACTATCATCAATAAAAAAGATCATTCGGAGTTTAAGGTCAATGGCGGACGTCTTAAGGCTTATTTAGGAAACGAAAATGAACGAGCAATATCGTGCATACACTTGAAATAAAATTTTCGAGCCGCTGAATGTCCAGCCGGGACATTAACTAAGGCGCTTTTGGGGAGGCAATCCCAAATTTTAATGTTAAGTTCTTTATTATTATTGTTATTTTTGTTTTGTTTGTTTATATTTCTCTCAAGAATTCGTTTCAAAAAAGAAAAAAATGATGCATGACTGAATTCCTATGGTCTCGAACGCTTAAAACCGCATTTCCCCTTCATTCGGTTCTAGCCAAGGCTCAAAATTGGCTCAGAAAAAAATGTTGCAACATTTTCGAAAAATGTTGCAACATAAATTTCTCTGCCTTTTTCTCTTACAAAAGCGGAAATTCAGGCGGTTGCCGGTTCAACTGCTTAATTTAACCCGGCTGCCTGTGGGATTTATTTGAACCGGCTGTCTAATTGATTATTAAATTTTTTTTTACCTACTTAGCCGGTTCAATTAGCATAAGTTAACCTTTTTAACCTATTTATTCCCCTCCAAATCCGCTGACCGGGTTTTAATCACGCCGTGCATTTACTATCCGTCGACTATTAAAAGCATGATACCCCCAAATCCGCTGCTACCCCCGAATCCTTTGCTCCAGGAAACCCTAAATCCTTTGTCTCGCCCCTCTCCGACTCATCTGTCGGCAACAGCAAATCCTCTTTCTCGCCCCGCTCTGACTCATCCGCCGGCGGCAGCAACCCCTCGACAGCCACCGTTCAGGAAATACCCACCCCTCTCGCAGCCCTATCAGGAAGTATCATGGCCCCCAAGAAAGGTAGAGAGAAGGCGGTGGCAGCGCACAAGCACTCAAGATTCATCAACGAAGAAGCCATGGCTCGCTACGAATTGCTTAAGGTAAAGCCCGTCATCTATGAAAGAGGGTTTCAACTTGAAGTTCGTGGTTGGAGTCAAGCGTATGTGCGGCAAATAGACAAGTTCGGCTGGACCTCCTTCTGCCATCCCCGCACTGACGCTGTCTTACCGTGGGTGTACGAATTCTACGCCAACGCCAAGTTCCACACGGACGGAAAAATTCATATACGGGGGAAGGAAGTCGATTTTTCCGCGGAAGGTATAAACTCCTACTTCGACTTAGCAAATCTGGATTGTGATGTATTCGAGTCTGTTAGAACTTCTAACCCATACGATATCACCACCACATTGAGCCTCACTAAAAACATCACGTGGGTTAATGAATCTTCACATGTCCTGCATTCGGCTCTTTTTACTCGTGAAGCTAAAGTTTGGCTGTTGTTCGTAAACTCAAGTGTTATGCCGACGAAGCACTCCAACCATGTCTCCTTCGATAGGGCTTGCATTATACATAACATTATAAAAGGGATTCCCATTAATGTCGGACATATTATTTCAAGTCAAATCCAAAAAAAGGTCAAAACGGAGGGGGGAACTCAGTTATGGTTTCCCACACTCATCACATCGTTGTGCCGTTACACCGGGGTATCTCTCACCGACACGGACACTACCACCATTGTTGGTCGGCCAATCACGTTTTCTGTCATTTCATCCTATATTAGAGTATCTTCAGAGGAGCCACCCCCCAAATCCGCTCAGAAAAAACGTCCTACCGTATCTTCGAGCAAAACCACCCAACCTCCAATTCCACCGCCACTTTCCCCTAATCCTCCGGATTGGCCGATCATATTTAAATATTTTCAAGGCACCGCCAAATATCAGCGCCAACAACATCGTGATATAGTCTCACATTTAAACATTTTACATCACAATCAAGTAGCCCTTCTCCGCCATTTGAACATACCTGAGGAAAAGATAGCAGTCCACGATGTGAATCCTGCTTGGTATGACAACAAACCCTCTACTTCTAAGGGAAAGGAGGTGGCATCCTCGCCAGATCCACATGATGAAACGGAAGCGGTCGAGGATGATGCGGTCTTTGCATCCGGCGAAGATGACGAAATGAAAGAATTTTTGGACGATGACGACTCGGACGAGGTCGATGACGCTGACGACGATGAGGAGGATGGTTGACACTCCACTACTCAGAATCTGGGAATTATACTTTGTGCTATTACTGGTGATATGTTTGTTTCGTTTTGGAAATATCTATGGTGAAATATTTCAGTGCGAGTGAAGTACTTTATTTTATTTACACATTGCTCCTTGGACTCTCGTTATCGGTTTTCCTGAATGGCTAATTTGTTCTACTACTGTTGAACTTGTTGAACTGCATGCTATTAACTGAATGATAAGTACCGTTTACGTATTACTTGGTTATTTATTTTCTAGCTCTATTCTTTGTAACTGTTACTTGTTGCACTGTGGTTGATCACTTCCCTAGCTGCATTTTTTTCCGTTTCCTGAAATGTTGTTTTCATGAATTATTGTTATATGTTTTCATGCCGTGAAGCTATACCTGTACTCAATACCTTCACTATTTTAATGCAAACTCTTTATTATAATCTGCTACTTCGTGGGATATTCCGTTCATATTTTATACTTTTATGTTCCACTTCACCCATCTTTGTTTGCTGGCGACTCACATGTGAAACTTTCTTTTTATTCTACTATTATAATTTATGAAGTTCGCAATCGCATACAAGGCTATTATATTTGCTACAACTGCTTTACTAGGGACTAGTAAAGGTTCAAGTATGGGGGCATGTCCTTCTATACCTTGCATGACAAATCTTTTATGGGGTATATTTTAGAACTGCTTGCTCTTCATTTTTTTTATTATTATTAATAAATCTATTCAAGTTTTTCAAATTAATTGTATGGTTAGACGAGTCAGTCCTATGAGTCAGACTATTAAATTGTAATTAGACTGATTGGTTAAAGCTCGATTAAGAAATCTCTCTCACATTCATGCACTATAGTTCTTAAAAGTGTTTACACCCTTTTAATTTATTTAAGTAACTTCGGATCTTAATGAGATTAGATCGAGTATGTTCTAATTCAATGATAGTTGCCAATATATTGAGCGTACGTAGTTAACCTTGCTTCCACGTAAATCCTTACCTTTGTTGCCATCACATATTACTTTTGAGCTTAAAGACCTGATTATTCATTTCTCTATATTCTTTAGCTAGTAGACGGACCACTTATGGGTGTTAAAAAATTTTGTATATCATAGTGACATGTGGCCTAAGTTAGCTCCGGCTTACTTGGAATGATCCCAACTATGATAAAAAAAGAATATATATATAGCATAGTGATATGTGGCCCAAGGATGTTCACTCATACTTGGAATGATCCCAACTGTGCAAATATCAAAAGAAAAAAAATTGTTGAAAGTTAAACCCCATAAATTGACAAGCTACTAAGTTAATTAATTTGAATCAATGGCTACCCACCTCTCCAAAATTCATCAAGTCGTTTTATTTGGCATCAGTTTCTACCAAACTCATGTAGAGGTCATATCAAAGGCTTAGACTACTCTTGATCTATCCTATTGGTGACGAAGTTTATCGAAAATGAATTGTAAGGGATGTAGATAATTTGTTAAGGGCATCACATATAACACTTGAATTCTTAATTGAGCCTTATCTTATATCTATCTGATAGAATTATGAAAATTTGAATTCTTATGAACTAGCAAGTCTAGCATCAGTTAATGAGAATTACTTGAAGCTATTTTGGTTAATTTATAATGAAGAGTAGACGGAAATGAAATTATACTGTCATAAACCTTTGTCATATAATGATTTACAATAATTTACCTTTGCTAGGGACTAGCAAAGAACTAAGCATGGGGGTGTGATAACTTCACAAAAAGAAGTTATCTTCATCCCTATTTTAACTATTTTTAGCCATGTTATGTGATATTTATACATGAAAAGTAGATAAAATCCAATTGCCGCATGTTTTGGAGTCAAAATGTTTGTACTCTCATTGTTTATATGTTTTTATGATAGGATTCAGGGAGAATTTAAGTCAAGCATTGAAGGTTAAGTATTGTGAAAAATCTGGGAAAAATATTACAACATATTCTCAACAAATCTGGCAGGTCAAACTATGCAGAAAAACAGAACCAGAAATGTTGCAACATATTCAAAACATTTCTGACAGTTACAGGAAATTCAAATCCGAAACTGCCAAGTTTTGGACAGTTACAACCTATTTTAAAGCATCCGTTCGGAATTTAAAATGACTGGATGTGGGGCCCACTGGGAGGAGAAAAGGAAAGTTTAAAAGAGGAAAATTTCAGCCATAAAAGGGGGGGGATTCTATTCTATTATTGGACAGCCATTAGAGGAGAAAAAAACTGCAGGGGAAAAATTCGGTCAAGGAGAACCAGTCCAGTCTTGGCATTCGGGCTGAAGGAAACGCTTCTACATCACTAGAGAAGGGAGATTCGTATTTCTTTCGAAATGTTTAGTAAGATCTCTTCAGTTTTGTGTTATTTTCCCGCAGTCATGAACTAAAACTCTCTAGTCTTGCATGATGAGAGTAGTATGTGTATTTTGATGATGAACATCTTTGATTTTGAGTTTGTTTTGTGATTATCTTTATAGATCTTGTGATTTTTATGGTGAAATTGTTGGATCATGTCTTTTTATTACATTGCGTCGCGAGAATCGAGAGATGAGCGTCGTAACGTTAATTTAAGGGCTAGTTTATCGTAGTGCGAGAATCGAGAGATGAGCAGTGTGAATCATTAACCAAAATTTCTGTATTTTTACGGCATTTCAAGAGTCGAGAGAGGAGAAACGTGCGTGCATCACAAGATCTATTGAGTTTTGAAAAGTGAAAGAGATTTCCTTTTTATGCTAGCGAATTTGATTCTTGCACTTCATAATATTTTCGTTTTGCCTAAGTTAGAGATAACTAGGGTTGCGTAGATATTAAGACTCCTTGTATCGAGAGATAAAGGTTTCTTCTTTAAAAATCATCGCAAGATAATTCAAAGCTCAACCAAATGAAATATTTATTTTTTTTTATCATCATGTTACACATATGAAATCAGAAATGCAAAGCTATTTTCTCTAATTGCTAAGAAATTACTTTAAGATCTAGTTAAATTAGTTTTAATATTTATCTAAAAGTTTTAATCTATTTTCAGAAAATCAATTAATCGTTTTACTTGGATTCATAGAAACGGTGTAGCTAGTAATTGTAAGCACAAAACTCATCACTTCTCCGTGGGAACGATCTCACTCACTCTGTATTACTTGTACGACACGTATACTTGCGTTTTCAAGCTCTATTTTGCGCGTATCACCTTCGCCGCTCGAAGCTGAGTCTCAAGGCCTGAGACCTCCTCCTGCACCGCCTGTAATTGGGTTCCCAAGCCTGAAGTCTCCTCCTTCGAATGCTTCAACATCTGAGTGGTCCTCTCCACCAAAGTCTTCTCCACTTCCAAAGCCGCATGTGCATCCTCTAGCTCGGACTTTAGCTCCGAACCAACCCGGCAGAACAGCGCATTGTCCTGGTCATATTCCTCCCTCAAAGAGGCAAGCGAACTCATCGTCGACCGAAGCTTCTCCTGAAGAGCAAGGTACTCATCCTTTAGGCTCATGTAATGATCATTCTAGGTCAATGCAATCTACGCCTGGGTCTCTATCTGCACCAAAAAGAAAAGAGCAAAGTTAGCCCCTATTAGCAAAAGATGATAAGTGAAAAGGCCTTGGAAACAAACCAAATCCATACCACATCGCTCATCGTCCTTAAGGAAGAGGACATCCACGAAGAAGCTACACCAATAGATGTCAGGGGGACTGGGGAAGTAAGTATCTGCACCTCATGAGTCAAATCATGACAAGCATCAGAGGTCACCGCGGCCACCACATCAAGGTCGCTAGGAGGCGCCATCACCGCTTTCCTATTACGGTCCCCTCCTCGAGAAGTCTCCGTTGGCCGGCCTGGGTCCGTCGAAATACCACATTGCACCAATCGCTTCTCCTCCACATAAACGTGAATACTGAACAGACGATTGGCCAACTCGCGAGGCTCAGAAAATCCAAGCACTGGGGAAACTTCCTGCTCCTTCCCCCTTACACGGCGGCAGCGATCGGGAAGCATATGCCATACCTCAGGAAGACTCCATGAATTGTTGACGTATCCAAACAAAGTGTTGTCATTACGACGGTATTTGCGGACCTCAAACTCCAACCAGGCTTTGTTGCTGCGTACCTCCATCCTCTTGCCTCCATCAGAACGAACATCGCACCAATGCCGAAATTGGTCCAGGGAAAACCGGCCTCCATGCTCGCGGAAGAAAGCAACTAAGCCCATGATCTGAGCAATTCCAGCCGGGACGAACTGGGAAATAGGCACCCTGCAAAACCTCAAGATCTCAACCACCTCCTCGCACGGCGGGAAACAGAAGCCGGATCTTAGAGAAACTTCGCAAATCGTCAGCCAGCCGCGAGGAGGATTTTGAACCCACTCCTCGGGGCGCGGGATCCTCACTTCCAAATCAGCAGGAAGCCCGTATTTTTTCCTCCAAATATCCACACCATCTTCAGTCAAAGAGGAACGCAAACGCAATGGGCTGGAGGAGTGCTTCGAGACCTGCATGGAGCAAAAATCAAAAGTTCAGAATCACCCAAAAAATCCGACCAGGAATCCCAAGTGGCACGCAAAAAGGAAAACACGCAGGACGCTCTCGCAAGCACAACAAGGACATGCAAGCGCGCACCCCTAGCAAGCGCGCGCGCGCACGGCCTGCCGGCGCGACCTGTAGGCGCGAGCACGACCTGTGAGGCCTGCGCGCACGGACCCAGCGCGCGCCGAGGACCCGTGCGCGCACGGTCTTCGCAGGTGGCATGCGCGGCCCGCGCGCGCGGCCTGCAAAGGCGGCCCGCGCGCGCGGCCTGCAAAGGCGGCCCGCGCGCGCCCGGACCCAGCGCGTCGTGGTCCCATGTGCGCGCGGCCTACGCGCGCAACATGCGCGCCTGCACATGCAGCCTGCGCGGGCAGCCTGCGTGCACGACCTGCGCGCACGGCCGACGCATCCAGAACGCGCACGACCTCCGCACCCGACCTAGGCGCGCGACCTATGCACGCTCGGTCGGCGCCTTCGTCCGCCCGATGCCTCAGCACGCACTATCCGCCCAGTCTTGGCATCGTCGACAGTCAAATCCCCCTCCGAATACCTTGGAAGTGCTGGCCACCGCCGTCTCAGCACTCTCACCGGAGGTCGTCATGACTGTAGGAACCGAAGAAAATCTCTCCTCTCTCGCTCACTTCGCTCTCA
Organism: Platanthera guangdongensis; assembly: GCA_039583875.1. Lineage (NCBI taxonomy): Eukaryota > Viridiplantae > Streptophyta > Magnoliopsida > Asparagales > Orchidaceae > Platanthera > Platanthera guangdongensis. The sequence continues at coordinate 33,163,373 of CM077164.1, read as the reverse complement.
GATAACAGAGATTTGGGGGGCAATTGATGGGTTCCACCTTCATTTATAGGAGAGAGCCCCCCCCCCCCCCCCATGATCTCCCCCAAAAGTGGGTCATGGGGGGCCCACCCCCTCCATGAACTCTCATGAGGAGGATATCATGGGGGGTGGGGCCCGCCACTAACCCCATGGAGGAGGACCGCCGTCGGCGACCGGCCTCCTGTCGGCCTCGCCTGGAGGGAGGCCGCGGTCGGCCACCTGGCCGCCGACGGTCCAGCCACGGCAGGCCGCCGGCCTAGCCACGGCGGGCCGCCGGCCTGGCAACGGTCGACCCTCGGCAGGCCACCGCAGCCGGACACCAGGCCGACCGCTCCCGCAGCCGGCCGCCCGGCCGGCCACCGCGGCCGGCCGCCCTGCCAACCCCCGGGACGCCGGCGGCCCGGCCGCGGCAGGCCGACGGCCAAACCGCCGACCTAGCGGCGGCGGGCCGACGACCAAACCGCCGGCCTAGCGGCGGCGGGCCGTCGGCCTAGCGACGGCACAACCTCGGTCACGTGGTTTTTTACCCATTTAAGGGGTTATTCCACGTCATCACATCTTGTGTCAACTTTCTACTTTCATTGACTGTATGCGCGCTCGACCGCCTCGTGAGCTAAGACGGTTCGAACAAATTCGGCACGACCGGGGCATCGAGTTTGTCCGCAACATGTGGTAAAACTTTTTCGTACCTTTTACTTTATTTCCACTTTTTAGCACTTTTACGGAGTTATAATAATGAATATATAGTCGTTTTAATTTTTTGAGCACTTCGATTTTCGTTTTAAAACTTTTGCTCGTTTAATTTTTCATTCTGGTTTTTATGCATTTCTAATAAAATCTACCGGTAAAAATATAATCATTTTAATTTTCCAGTCACTTTGTTTTTCGCTTTTATTTGCAAAATTTTTTCTCCTTTAATTTTTATTTTGTCTTTTTATGCATTTCTAACACATTATAGCGGTAGAAATGTAGTTGTTTTAATTTTTAGATAACTTTGTTTTTCGCTTTTTTCGTATGTGTTCGTGCATGTATGAGATAATTTTTATAGCTTTCCTGTAGAGTGTGTGTGTGTGTGTATAAGTTAGTGTTTATCGCTTTCTTTCATTTTTGTAGAGTGCGTGTATGTGTTTTACTTTTTGTAGAGTGGTGTGTGTTATTTTCAGTAGAATGTGTGTGTTTTCAATTTTAGTAGAGTGTGTGTGTGTGCGTTTTCATTTTCAGTAGAGTGTGTGAGTGTGTTTTTATTTTCAGTAGAGTGGGTGCGTTTTCATTTCAAGTAGAGTGTGTGGGTGTGTTTTAATTTCTGTAGAGTGTGTGCGTTTTTATTTCTGTAGAGTGTTTGCGTGTGTGCATTTCTGTAGAGTGTGTGCGTGTGTGCCTTCTTGGCCGAGGAAACCATTGATTCATTCTATTGGTTATTTGAAACTTCCTTGAGATTCGTGGGTGGTAAGCAACCGTGCACTATATTATTGACCAAGATCAAGCGATGGAGGTCGCTATCTCAAAAGTTTTTGATATGAGTCGACACCATTTATGTCAATGACATATTTCCAAAAAAGCATCATCTAAGGTCCAAGCCTTAACCAACTTCCTTCTGTTAGAGGGTTATTTTACCAATGCATGAGCAAATGCGATACCTAGTCCGAGTTTGATGTTCATTGGAGTGCAATGATATCTAGGGATAATTTGAAGGAGAATGAGTGGTTGTGTGACTTGTACAAGATCAAACATAAATAGTCCACTGCTTTTAATAAATACATTATCGATCTAGGTATTTTATCAACTCAAAGAAGTGAATCCGCCAACAACGGTCTACACAGAGTTTCCAAAGCTACTAGCTCTTTAGTAGAGTGTTACACTGGTATCAACAAGTTGATTTCATCATAGAGGAGATCCGAACATAAAGAGGACTATAGGTGCAAACAAGGTAGCATTACCTTGAAGTTTTAAAACTGTCTGCTCTATTTGGCAGACTCAAAACTATTGCAACTTCATTAACCGTCAATTTCACGTAATATTTGCCAAGCATAAATGCATGCTTGTCTGGCCTGTACAGTCGGATAAGCCTATATAATAATGAGATGTTCTGAGGAAGATCCGGGAGCAAAAAAATTGTAGTAGGCCAGCATCCGTTAATTGATTGCTTGACTCCTCTGACAAAACACCCAAGAGGGGCTCAGCATGCTTCTTGAAGGTTGATATGACATATCGACTGTTTAAATATGTACCGATTGATTGTCCTGTTGTCTATAATTTTTTGAACCAATTATTAATAAATACACCCACCCTAAACCCTATAAAAATAATGTAGGTAGTAGAAACTTGTAAAAATTAAAGTAAACTAACTTTGTACAATTCAGGAGGAATGAAATAAAATAAGAATTCATAAAATTCCAATAAAGACTCCTTGCCGAGTGGAGTACTCCTTCCAACTGCAAGAGCACGGAACTCTCATTTCAAAACAATGAAGCTGGCCCCAAAATACTTAAGAAATAAAGACTAAAAATACTTATGAAATAAAAATCATCACAACCATCAACCATATGCATAAACATTCAAACAACAAAATACTTATGAAATAAAGACCCTTAATTTCAAAAATGATGATCTGAATAACAACATACCATGGAAAAATGCTTTAGCACCAACACTAAATCAAAAATATATTATATGGAGCCCATAATCTGTTGAACCCTGCAAGATAAGATTATGCGCAGAATAATTTTACAACAACCAGAATGAGAATGAAGTTGCATAAAGCTTGGACAAAATGGGACAAATAAAATCAACATGAAAGTTATAGATCTCGTGAACGTGGTGGTCAAATGAGAAACATTTATGGATCAAAATTCAAAAATACAAAAATTATAAAAAAGAAAGATTGGTTTGCTAGTAGTAATTTTGGGGGAGAGAAAAAAATGCAAAAAAAGTCGAATCTGTTTTTTCTGATTTGCTAGTAACGAAAGTGAGTTTGCTAATAACAACAGCCTAAAAAAACAACCTAAATTTACTTCAATTCAGAGATTTAACCTAGAAAGAGTGATGGATAAACAACTCGAAAGGGGGATTCGTAGAAGAAAAGATAAAAAAAATCATGAAGAACTATTAGTCACGGTTTTAAGTCGTGGCTAATACTATTAAGATGAAGCTTGTCCACAATTTTATGCCTTGGCTGATACTATGAATTTTTTCAAAAACAATTGAGTGTGGGTAGCCTCCCACACTCACCCCAAGGTGAGTTCGCCCCTGAGTGACGGTCATAATCTTTGTCGTATCAAACATACAGTCTATGATGGTGACATTTTTGTCGAAACTCACTGGAGCAAAAAAACCGCACGAGACGGACTCCAAGGCTCCGTTTTGCATGGCAATGACGGTCGTGAACGTGGTGGTGGTCATGAACCGTCGTTCATAAATGCTCGACCTCGCCTAAGGAATCTCATCCACTTTTATGTTCAAAGCTAGCAATTTTTTCTTGGTAACGGTCATAATCATTGTCATGTCAAACATGTATTCTACAACAGTTGAGTTTTTCTCCAAAGTCATAAGAGAAGAAATGTCACACCAAACAAATCTCAAGTCTTGATAATCTCCGATAATACCAGGGATGATTAATATACTAGGGTGTTGTTATGTATAGAATAATTTTGCTTATGTGCAAATCAGATTAAGCGCAAACTAAATTAAAAAAATCATAAAGACTTGTGAACTCATAAAAAGTCGATCTAATATAGCTGTTTTTGACATTTTTTTTGGAAATAACAGTCCCACGCCTAGAAAACTTTATCAAACACTAATGTCACTAGTGGAATACTGTGCTAATATTAATATTGTTAAGTAGAGTGTTAAATATTTTATAAATATTATAGTATGGTACTGTTAATCTGTAATGAGAATTTTGCTAGCAGATGACACGTGAGGGATTTAAACTCGGTTCGACCCAGAATCAACTGGGGTCACGTGTCGCCGCACCGTAAGGAAGAAAAACAACGGTATAAGACACCGCCCGCATGGAAGAATCTCACTTTAGTCGCATAATCCAGGAGAGAAAAAGCATTATTAATGATGATGAGTTTGCCTGCGACGCAGGCAATTGAAAGCTCACGGGTTTCTCGGCGCCTAGCGCCACTGGCGCGATTATGGTCGCGCCGGTCGGGAGAATAATTAGACCCAAAATTTAATGGGTGAAAATTTCTGGAGAATCTAGAATATACCCAAAATCGAAGAGAATTGATTAATTCGAGAAAAAATCAAAAAAATAGTTCATGCTGGTAAGTGGTAACACGGCAAAAATTATGAAAAAAATTTACCTTATTTACTCTCACTTAAAAATAGTACAATATTAAATACTGAGAGTTGATTTTCTATAAAAATAATATGATTGATCGAAATACTGATAAACGGTCAGTATTTAATATCATATCTGTCGTGAGATATTAGATGAACAGTCAATATTTAATACTGTACCTATTTCTGTATGAGAATAACTCGCTTAAATTTTTTTTCCAGAAATTATAGCGCTATATACGTTATTAGATTGTCACTTTCTGCAAACATGATTTTTTAAGTATGATTGATCAAAAATCGACCGTATTTCAAAACGAATGTATTATGCCTATATTTTACAGAAACAATCCAACATAGGATTGCGAATTGTTGGGTTCTATTTATCTCGGACGTCAAGAACTATGCATTACAAATACCTAATTATCTCTCCAATTCAAAAGGGCTTCTGATGGCGCCGGCCGGGTACCACTTGACGACGCGGCGCACTATTACAACCTACAACCCAATATGAGGAGGGTCTATCGCGATATGATCCTCTAAAGACTCTTATTTCTCTAGTTCGTTATTTTATAAAACTATTTTGCTGCATTTCTATTTGCTATTGCAAATCCGATCGACCAAAATATTAGGCCGTCCCCTGATTTAATTTCCTGCATTTTAGACTAGAATATTTGGATGGCTAGGATTAGCTCTTGGTGATGTGTGGTTAGGAGTGTTACACATGTGGAGTATAAATACTTCTGTTTTTTTTGGCTTGAAGTCGTGATGAATCTATTTTGAGCTTTCACTCTTGCCATCCAAGAGCCGCCGCCCGATTAGAGAGTTCGGTGCTTCTCCGTCGCCCAAAAGCTTCCCTCTCCGGTGTGACGTAGGGAGCTCATGGTGGTGTGACCCCACCTCCCCTATGTGTGACGCGTAGGAATCCTCACATGAGACTCTCCCCTTCCCTTGGGTGTGATTCTTCTGAAATTTATTTCGCATGTTCTTGCGTGTGCGATCGATTCGGCGTAGGTTTTGAAATCGTTGAACTAGTCGACGTGAGGAGATTGCGACGCTGTCTCCCAATCAATTGGTCGGAAGAGGGCTGGCGTCCGGTGGTTATATTCTTGTAGGAATTAACATTCACTCGATCGATTCTCCTATTAGAACAGCTGTTTCTGTCACGCTCATCATTGTAAGACTGTAATGCATGTATTCGGATATCTTTTCTTCTATACCGAGTCAGATTCCCGCAAATTGCACGCCATGTGTTCGAAGAATGGTCTAAATCACACATGAACGGTAATTGTGTGCAATCTCTACAGATTACTACATCAGTTTCTGATCATTCTTGGATCTAAAATGTTACCAGAAAAGATAAGACAATTTTCATTTCTTGTAGCCGGGTTCTCGAGAACCAACTAGGCCTGCCCAAAAGGCCCGATCGGGCCGGCCCGGACCGGGCCTGATCGGGCCCGGGCTTTTGCAAACCGGGCCGAGCCCGGGCCCTTTCTTTATCGGGCTCGGGCCGGGCCCGGGCTTTGACCCCGGGAAGGGGCCCGAGCCGGCCCCCCGGGCCAGGCCGGGCCGGGCCGGGCCGGGCCGGGCCCAGGCCGGGCCCTCTTAAGAAAAAAAAAACTTAAAAAAATTAAAAAAATGAAATAAAAATTAGAATAAAAAATTTTATTAATATTGAAATTTTAAAAAACAAAATTACACTTTTAAAAAAAAAATAGAAAAAAAAAGAAATTTATTATTTTAAATGATAATAAAAAAAATTACATTTTTATAAATTCAGATTGTCCATCTCCTCTTCAATTTCCTCGGAGCTCTCCTCCAACGCTGAAATGTGTTGCTTCCTATTCGTAGCATCCAAATAATCCTTGTAGCAGATGCATAGTTCGAGTGATTCTTCATTTAGTCGGCTCCTCCGCGTGTTCAAAATCCTGCCACTAAGAGAAAAAGCGGACTCCGAAGCTACTGTACTAGCTTGAATTGTTAGTAAATCACGGGTCATATAGGCCAAAATAGGATAGGTATTAGCTTTACTTTTCCACCACTTTAAGATATCGAAGTTTTCGATCTCTTCCGTAGTCATAAAATCACGAAATTATGTTTTCGTATACAGTCCTAATTCGTTTAAACTACTCGATGTGCGTGCTTTTTTTTCTGGAAGCTAATTCTAAAATTTTTTTTGTAAAAGAATCTTTTGTCCTATGTTGTGTTATTTCTTCTCGTGGTCGTGAGCCATATAAGTTGTCGTAATAATTAAAACATTCGGTAAAAATAGAATTAAATTTAGTAGTACTAACGTCGTCAACGTCATCGAAACTTATATTTATGTCTAAGTTAACGTTAATTTCATCTATTAAATTTTTTACGTCGTCTACAGCGAATAACGGGTTTAAAGCGGCGGCGCATGAAAATGCAGCAGGCATTTCTCTATAATATTTTAAAAAATTTTCTTCTATTACTTCAATTAAAGGAAGTCATCCGGAGTGTTGCTTAAAATAGTTAAGTTTTTGTGCGATATTTACAAAATTTTCAATTACTAACGAGCTAGTGGGATAATAAACACCAGATAAAAAAACAGTCGCCCTATAAAAACATTTTAATAAATCCATGTAATGAAATAGTACGTCCCAATCGTTATCAGTTAAATTATGATTATTTGTCATAGTGTAATATTCCATAAGAAGTGTTTTTTGTTGAAACGCTCTTTTTAACATTTTATATGTGGAGTTCCATCTTACAGGCATATCAAATTGAGGTTTCAAATATTTTTGACCTTGTGCGATCACAAATTTTCGAAAATCTTGACTTCGCTGTTTGGTACAATAAATAAATCTAAGCATAGTACGAATTTTCTCAACATATGGTTCCATAGCTTCTAAACTATCATGTACCACTAAGTTTAAAACGTGACACACACATCGAGTGTGAAAAAACGCACCGTTGAGCATTGGTTTTAATTCACGTTTTAACCACTCTACTGCGGTGTTGTTATTACTAGCGTTATCAAAATAAATACTCATTATTTTATCCTTTATTTTAAATTCACGCAAACATTTAATAATTACCGAATATATAGCCTTACCCGTGTGCGGAAATTCAAAACCTTCAAAACATATTACGCGCTTATTTAAATCACATGAAACGGGATCGATCCAATGAGCCGTTATACAAATATAAGATAACCCTACCCTAACGCTAATACTCCAAACGTCGCTCGTTAAACTCACACGTCCCTCAAAAGTTTCAAAAAATTTTATTAAATCTTGTTTTGCGTCAAAATATAATTTAAGTGCGTCGCGTCTAATAGTGGATCTACTTACCTGTTGATATTTGGGCTGAAGCCCTTCGTGTATATACTCCGTCGTCTCATCGTTGTCGTAGTGACTGAATGACAACCCACGTCTGATGACGTTTTTCACCTGTAGGTCTCGCTGTCTTGCTTGATCGTACGTCCAAATTTGTCCTGATGCTGATATTTGTCCCTGACTGGACTCGGGAGCTTGCTTTGCAAAACAGGACTTAGCGTGTCTCGCTAGTGTTGAGTTGCCGGTAAGAGTTAGCAACTTTGAGCACAACTTGCACCGCTCCTTGAATTCGTCGCCGACTTTAACCTTGTCGAAATGCTCCCAGACGGGCGCCCTCCGATTATGCTCCACCACTTCGGCCGTGCTTTGAGTCGACGACGCCGGCGTTGAGGACGACGATGCCATGCAGCGAGAGAGAGTAAGAGAGTAAGAGAGGGAGAGAATAAGTGAGAGAGAGAGAGTGGAAGAGAGAGAGAGTGAGTGAGTGGAAGAGAGAGAGAGAGAGAGAGAGTGGAAGAGAGAGAGAGGGGGGATCGGGTAGGAGCGGGGGGGGGGGGGGGGGGGGGGGGATTTTATAAAAAAAATATATATATATTTTTAATAAAATATGGCCTAGGGCCTAGGCTTTTGCCTAGGCCCTAGGCCAAAACACTGCAGCCAGCAGGGCTGCTGCAGCCCTGCTGGCTGCAGTTCCAACGGCTCTAAGAGCCGTTGGATTTCCAACGGCTCTTAGAGCCGTTGGCAGCAGGTCTGGGCCGGCGTGCGGGCCCGGTCCGGGCTTCGCCTGGGCCCGGGTCCGGGCCCAGGCCGGCCCGATTTTCGGGCTTTGCCCGGCCCGGCCCGGGCCGGGCATCGGGCCGGGCTAGCCCCCAAAACCAGGGCCCTGTAAGGGCCCTGAGCCCGGTCTCGGTCCGGGCCGGGCTTTTTCCGGGCCGGGCCGAAAAAGGCTTTCGCCGGGCCGGGCTCGGGCCGGCCCACTGGGCCCGGGCCTTTTGTACAGGACTAGAACCAACTCAAGAATCAAATGACTAAATAATGTGTCAGAAAATATAATATAATTTCATTTCGCTATATTTAAAATTAAGTTCGTACCACTATTGTATAGATTTGTTGTCATGGTCCGAACTTTTTATGTGAACGGATCCAAAATTTCAGAAAAATTAAATAGAAGTATTGATTTGTGTCCAAACTAATATATTTTATGCTGTTTTTGGTGCGGCTTATCGCAGCTTATTTATTCCGGTGAGGTTGGGCAAAAACATCATTGTCATAGAATATATGTTTGATATCATAAATGTTACAAAAAAGAAACTAATTTGAGGCATAAGCTTTTGGTATGACAATGACATTTTTGTCCAACCTCACCGAAGCAAATAAGTCGCGAGTGCGCCACAAGGACAATGTCTTGTTATTGGGTTTCAAAATTGTATTTCTAATTTGCCATTCTGATTATTATTCCCCATTCCCCCCAATCAATGTGAACTCAGAGATTGCCCTAACTGTCCCGACGCCCACACCGGACACGCCCACGACAGACACGCCCACGACGGACGACAGAACGATTCACGAGAATCATGATCGGCGACGGAATGACTCATGGCACAACAATTAATGACCCTTCTTACATCTTTCTTTCGGTTTGAATGTGCATTGGTCGATAGCTCTGCATTTGGATAATTGGATTTCAGGAATACTTGCTTGAATTGAACTGCAAAACTGGTATTGGATGCTTCAGTAAATTTTTTCACATTTATTGGTATTGAATTTTGCAATTAGTATTGGTATTTGAATACATTGCAAATTTTTTCACCTTTATTGATATTTATTTTGATATCTTTCAATTGTAACTGTGATGATTGCCTATTGTAAATTTCTAATTCAATTTGATTGATAAAGTTCTCTCAAGAACAACTCTAAATTCAGTTGAATTAGAAGAGACCGGAAGACCTCCAATAGAGTTTAAGGCTCTGTTTGCTGTTGCTGATGGAAAGCTGTTGATGATAGAAAAAGTGTTGATTCTGAAAAACAGAGTTTTGTTAAAAAACTGTTTGAGTGAAATATATTTTATAAAATGTAGTTTTCAAAAAGTTGTTTAGATACAAAACGGAGTTTTGAATAAAATTTTTTTTCAAATATAACACAAAATAAAATTTCATTCATATATTTTTTTCAAATAAAATTTTTTCAATCATAACATATATTTTTCAATTATTAACATATTCTACATAACGTAACACTCAACGCAGAAAATCTTTTTTTTCATCCCGACAATTTTTAGGTTTATGATCTAACTTCAAACACCTGATCTGCTATAATATCACGCAGTGCGATCATCTACACTACATCAGCCGCAGTGTTAGAGCAATCTTCTTGCCGCCTTTGAGAGGTCATCTCAAGATATGGATCTCTTTGCTCAGACTCAATGAAATCTATATCTGCACGCGAAAGGTGGCGACGAATGAAATTATGCAGTGTTATCGTGGCGATCACTATACGTGCTTGTTTGTCGAAACTATAGTTTGACATGTTCCGTAGTATGACCCACTTCTTCTTCCAAACACCGAATGAGCGCTCTATCACACTTCTAAGCGATGAGTGTGCATGATTGAACATCTCCCGACGTCCTTTTGCTCGATGACCACCACGAGCAAAGTCTGGTAGATGATATCGCGTGTCCTGATAAGGTTTTAAGTAACTGTTTTGCAGTGGATAGCCAGAGTCAACCGAGTAATATTTTCCTACATAAAAATAATAATTATTTAGTTGCCCAAATATTATTAGCAATAAATAGATAAAACAAATTTAATAGTTACCCAGAGGTGGATGAGAGAAATTATAATGTGGATCACTTAGGGAAAAATTGAATATACGGCTATCGTGTGTTGATCCTTCCCAACCAGGCATAACAAAAGTAAAGCACATATTAAAATCACAAGCTGTCATGACATTTTGAGTTGGACTACCACGCCTCCCAATGTACGATACTTGACTTCCAACTGGCACACACGCGTGAACATGTGTCTCATCTATCGCTCCAATGCAATTTCTAAAAAAAGGCATGTAACGTTTGTCATATAGAATCTCTGGTGGTGTTCCACTGAAATTTCTATCTGATGGTTGTATCACTTCCTTCGATAACTGCATCAATGCGCGAAGACCACGTGAACATGTGTCCTTCGGTAACTGCAACAAGATAAACACAAACATATAACTCTCTCTCACACACATACAAACACACACACATACAACTCACAAACACACACAATCACATACACATACACACACACACACACACACACACACACACACACACACACACACACACACACACACACACACACAAACACACACACATACAACTCACAAACACACAATCACATACACATATTGTAACACCCCCCATCCGTCACGAATAATATAACAGAAGGTCCGATCGGGGCCCCATGTCATATGAAATAGACAGACGAAAGAGTTACTGAATGAAACCCAAAACTCTTAAAGAATTTGAAAACGCAATCCTAACACAGAGTTGCATTCTAGCGGAAGAATAAAAAGAGTTCCATTAAAAACCGCACTCAAAGGCAAATGTCCACTAACCACAATAGAAATGAAATACAACGTCCACAACTCGCCTTAAGGCCCTACAACAAAAGTGTTTAACTCAAATAAAAACGGTTTGCAGACATCGGCACGCAGGCCGGCAACACATGAAAAAGCAACTAAACAAACAGTTGGGCCTTCAAGGGCCAGCACAGCAAGAAGGGCTTCAGCCCGCTATTTCCCGCTTCGCTCCGCAGCACCTACAAGCAAACATTCCACCAAGCGGCGGCAAACAAAGCAACGGTCAGCAAGTGCTGACCAAATTATAACGACCTCACCCATTTCTCGGGGTGGCGGTGCTTCTTCCCTGCAAGCGGATTAACATAAATACATAAACCTATATTGTGCTCTTTAAGCACCATTCAACACAAACGTTGCGCGATCGGCACAACGTCTCGTGCACACAGGGCACCTTAACGGTGTACCGGACTTCCCCGGGTCCCACCACCATTCTCATTCCTATACTGAATGACAACACATTGAGCATTCGCTAGCCGTGACTCAAGGTCCTCGGCTCTCTCCTATGCCTGTAGCAACACATCAATTCCTTAGGTAGTCGAACTACACCACATAGTGCAGGTACAGTTCAGTCAAGCCCGTTGCTCAAATCGTCGTACCCAACATGCACAACGCGGGTCAACCTCCCCTTTCCTGTTATCGCATACATAACCGATTGTTATGTAACAAGGGTGGCACTCGCGGCCACCAGAGTTGCGCGCCCAAGGCACACAACTCCACACACTAGCCCTACAGTCTCCGAGAGACGGGCTTCGCATAAACACGACAAAACTCTCCCGGGAGTTAATGCCGACGATCCAACGACTTTGTGCAAACATTAGGGTGTTTTCTGGAGCACACCTCCAGTACTAACTGCCGCCCTGGGCAGACCCCCATTTCAAAATATTCAACTTCCACGGAGTCTTCTCCGGGAACCCCAGAACATCACCAATCCAGACCAACATGTCCGGATGGGCTTCGCACAGCATGCCAAAACCGTACTCGCGCTTCCGGGGGCTGATGCAAATAATAGCGGGGATGTTAACATCGACCCGTCGGAGAGCACCCTTCCCCCACCCGTCGGTGGAGAGGGGCTTCCATGCAAATATGCTAATTAAGGGCTTCACCCGCCCAAGAAGAAAATTCGTTACCCTTGACGCGCGTTTCGGAGGCATGACTTGATCACGAACTCACGAACAATTCTCGTAGTGGCTGTCCACGCACCGATCCGAGCTCCGAAGGGGATGTTCTTCTTCTGACACCACTAGTTGGCCTCTCTCAAAGAGTCCAAGCCCAAACCCTACCCATCTTGGTCGGCCAAGAGGAGAGGAGGAAGGTCGGCCTTCCTCGGCTCGGTGAGGAGGAGGGGAGAGGGAGGTGTAGGGCTCGGGACTCCTCCTAGACGACGGCGACCGAGATAAGAAGAGAAGAAGGAAGATCGGGCTTTTCCTTACTGGCGGCGGCCGGAATAGGGCTCGGCTTCCTCTTCGTTGGCGACAACCGAGACAAGGACGGGCTCGACCCTTTCTAGGTGTGACAAGAGCGAAGGAGGGAGAGGGATCGGGCTACCGCTCCTTCTAGCCGGCGACGAGGGAGATGGAGGGAGAGAGATCGGGAGATCGGCTCCTCCTTCCTGTAGGCCGGCGTAGAGGGTATCGGGAGAGAGTGAGATCAGGAGACCGGGAGAGAAAGAGAGAGGGGGATCAGGTTATGGGAGTTAGGTTTAGTTTTAGGTTTTGTATAAAACCCTAGCCCGATTTGCTATCCGCAGACCAACCCTCTAAACGCACCCCCAAAATCATTTTGGATAAATTTGGGGGATTACAATTCTGTCCTCCTTAAAGAAATTTTGTCCCGAAATTTAAAATACGAATAACAAAATGAAATTTGTCATAACTGAGTAAAATAAATCGGGGTACTCCTCGCACATGACCTCCTCTGGCTCCCAAGAGAGCTCCCCACGGCCACAATTGTCCCAACGGACTCTCACCATCTTGATTGCCTTTATCCGTAACTGTCGTATGTCGTTATCGACAATGCAAACTGGCTTCACCCTGGTAGATAGGCCACTATCCACCGGCACAACATCGGCCTCTAACACAGAATCGGGTTCCCGCACCGCCTTCCTCAACACAGAAATATGGAAGACGTCATGCAACCAACTCAGCTCCATCGACAAGGCAAGTTGGTAAGCTGCCTCGCTGATGCGTTCGGTGATCTCAAATGGCCCTAAATACCTTGGACTCAGCTTCTTCAAGCGTCGAACCCTCGACACTCCTTTGAAAGGCTTTATCTTCAAGTATACCCAATCTCCAACCGCGAACTCCACGTTCCGGTGTTTGGCATTGTAATACTTCGCCTGACGATCTTGGGCGATCGACAAACGCTCTCAAATGGTTTCTATGGACTCATTCGCCTCAATAACATCTTTGCGCTTCAACAGCTTGGTATCACCGGTTTATGCCCATGCTAACGGAGTGCGGAACTTCCTACCGTATAACGCCTCGTATGGGGCCATCTGAATACTTGTCTGATAACTGTTATTATAGGAAAATTCTACCATGTGAAGGTGATCCTCCCAACGCTGTCTGAAGTTCAAAACGCACATTCGCAACATATCTTCCATCGTACGATTTGTCCTCTCAGTTTGCCCATCAGTCTGCGGATGGAAGGTTGCACTAAACTTGAGCTTTGTGCCCAATGACCGATGGACGTGCCTCCAATCACCGGCCGTAAACCGCCCATCACGGTCGCTAACTATGCTGCGAGGGATGCCATGTAACAGCACGATGTTTTCCACATACAACTTTGCTAGTTTCTCCACTGGATCGCTTGTCCGATTCGGGATAAAATGCGCAACTTTGGTCAACCGATCGACAATCACCCAGATAGAATCATTTTTCTACAATGACTTTGGCAAACCGTGCACAAAATCCATGGAAATATCATCAAATTTCCACTCCGGGATCGGCAACGATTTCAAGAAGCCTCCTGGTCGTTGGCACTTGGCCATCACTAGCGCACATATTTGACATTTTGCCACATATAGGGCTATGTCCTTCTTCATACCTGGCCACCAGAATAGTGTCTTCATGTCCTTGTACATCTTTGAGCTCCCCGGGTGGATTGAGTACTTGGTATTGTGAGCCTCATACATCAACTCTTCCCGTAGAGTGCCAGACTTTGGGACGCACAAGCGATCACCTTTCCGCAGAAGACCGTCTTTAACCAAGAACTGTGAATTTGACCCTTCCGCTGTATAGTGCTTCATGCTCTCATCGAGCTCCAACGCTCTCTGAACTCTGTCCGTAAGGTCACACTACACCTCCGTCTAGTTCAAGCATGTGTTTGCACTAGTGCTCCTGTCGATACAGGTGATACCCAAGGCTTCCAATTCTTGGATTAAACGATCATCATGCATGCGCAACCAGTTTGCTCGTGCTGGAGTTCTGCGGCACAAAGCATCAGTGACCACATTCTCTTTCCCGGGTGTGAAATGTATCTCGAAGTTGTAATATCCGAGGAATTCCATCCACCTTCTTTGCCACATGTTCAACTCCTTCTGGTTCAACATGTACTTAAGGCTCTTATGATCCATAAAGATGTCAACTTTCACGCCATATAAATAATGCCGCCATAGCTTTAGGTAAAATATCACCGCTGCTAACTCTAAGTCGTGGACGGGATAGTTTCTCTCATGCATCTTCAACTGGCGTGAGCCGTACGCTATAACATTTCCAAACTGTAGGAGGACGCAACCTAAGCCGCTCCCTGAGGCATCGCTATAAATTTCGCAGCCGTCCGAAACACACGGCAAACTAAAAATAGGCGCCGTGGTCAAACGACCCTTCAGTTCCTCAAAAGCTCGTGCGCACTCCGGCGACCACACAAACTTTTGATCCTTTCTCGTCAAGGTAGTGAGAGGTAAAGCTATTCGCGAGAAGTTCTCCACGAACCTCCTGTAGTAGCCGGCAAGTCCCAGGAAACTCCGGACTTCCGCCATTGAAGTTGACACTGGTCACTCTTGTATAGCTGATATCTTCGCTGGATCCACAGTGATACCATCTCCAATAATGACATGACCAAGAAACGCCACAGACGATAGCCAAAACTCGCACTTAGATAACTTGGCATATAGTCGACTCCTCCTCAAGGTGTGCAAAACCAACCTCAAATGGTTCGCATGATCCTCCTCTGACTATGAGTATACCAATATGTCATCTATAAAGACTATCACAAATCGGTCTAGATACTCCCGAAAGGTTCTGTTCATCAAATCCATGAATACCGATGGCGCATTTGTCAACCCGAACGGCATCACGGTGAACTCATACTGACCATAGTGTGTGACAAACGCTGTCTTAGGAATATCACTCTCCCTTATACGCAACTGATAGTAGCTAGACTTCAGATCCAGCTTCGAGTAGATGGTTGATCCAGCCAACTGGTCAAACAAATCATCGATTCTCGGAATCAGATACTTATTCTTCTCTGTCAGCTTGTTCAGCTCTCGGTAGTCAATGCATAGACACAGGCTCCAGTCCTACTTTTTCACGAAAAGGACTGGTGCACTCCGAGGTGAACCACTTGGACGTATGTAACCCTGCTCTAGCAATTCCTGCAGCTGAACCTTCAGCTCCGCCATCTCTTTTGGCGCCACTCTGTATGGTGCACGGGACACAGGTTTCACACCTGGCACCAGATCAATAGGGAAGTCGATCTCTCGCTGGGGTGGAATCCCAGGGAGATCCTTAGGGAACACATCCGCGAACTCTGACACGATAGGAATGTCACCCAAACGAGACTTCTATTCTACAGTCTCCAATAGCGTGAAGAACAACTCCGCACCCTTCTGAACCGCTTTGACCACTTGGAGAGCAGACATCAGTGTCTTGCTCGATCCTCGCATACCAGCGAATTTGGTCTCGCATTCAGTACCCTGCCCCAGGGTGATTTCCTTCGAGTTGTATTCAATACAAGCACGCTGCTCTGAAAGCCAATTCATGTCAAAGATAATGTCGAACTCGGATATGGGCAGTACAGATACTTCCAACTTAAAATCATGATTCCCTATCCGCACCTGAACACAGCAGGACCTATCCGCACACATCACGCAACCGTTAGGCAGCAAAAAATCCAATCTATTAGTTGAAAGAACAGAAGGCACTCTGATGTGCAATACGAAGTCCTTGGATAGAAAGGAATGAGAAGCGCCTGTATCGAATAGTGCTCTCGCCGGATAGTCCTAAATTAGGACAAAACCTAATTCAAACAAGTTAAAGAAGACACAGGGTAACAAGTATATAAAGCAGTAAAAACTTTATACTATGTCATACCTGTCATTACGTCGTTCTGTTTTATAGCCTCCTGTTGGCCAAGGTTGTAAACTCGAGGCTGTGTAGGAGTATAATGAGAAGCTGATGACTCCACCGCTTTTCCCTTTTCAGCATAAGATGCTCCAGTCTTCTTCTCAGTCTTCGGCGGGACACTGCGACACTCTCTGGCGTAGTGTCTCACCTTGCCACATGTATAACACGTAACCGGGCCTCGACTCGAAGTAGCTCCAGCAGTAACGGAAGGAGGGGCTGGTCTAGACGACCTAGCCTTCTTGTTCCACCTATTGCGGAACCCAGACTTCGAAGAGGTATGCACCTTATACGCTGGCTTCTTCACAGCCAAGTCTTTCTTATTTTGCACTCTCCTCATATCCTGATCCAAAGATCGGGTAGTGTTTACCAAAACCTGAAATCCCCGCGTCATCGGGCATGAGAGAAGCAACCTCAGGTCATCCCGCAGTCATTCGTAAAATCTGTTGGTCTTTCGCTCCTCGTCTGCAAACATGAAGCTGGCGTATTACCCCAACCTTGTGAACTCATGTAAATAGTCGTCCACGGAACCTTCTCCCTGGGTCAAGCGCTAAAACTGATTCTCCAACGCAATTCTCTACGTTGAAGGGAGGTACCTGACCAAAAATAGTTGCGAGAATTCTTCCATAGAAACGTCTGATAGCTTCCTGCCAGCAAGCTGGTGTAACTCCATCTCATCCCCCATAGCCTTGCCTCTCCATCTAGTAGGAAAGTGGCTATGGTCACCTTCTGTGCTTCATCTGTCTCTGTTGCCGTCATGGTTCTCTTTATACGTGAGATCCAATCTTTGACCTGAGTCGGTGATTCCACTCCTAAAAATGTAGGAGGATTGAAGCCCAACACATGCCTCAACTGCTTTTCTGTTGCTCGCTTTACCGCCAAAGGCTCAGCAGGCGCTTTGTAACGCCCCGAAAATCGGTATCATGATGGTCGCGTCAAAAAGGGAATTTTTGGTGCCTGGTTAGGGGTACACGGCCTAGGACACTGGCGTGTCCAAGGCCGTGTGGAGCCCTCTGTTGCTTGGCTGTGTCCAGAGAAGGACACGACAGGAAACACGACAGAGTTATACGGGCGTGTCATCTGACACGGGCGTGTGCCTACTCGTGTCAGTACCCGTGTTCCCAAGAGTCGTGTCGGTTGGCTTGGCAGTTTTCTGTGACACGGTCCCAGGACACGGGCGTGTCAGATTCCGACACGGGCGTGTCGATTGAGACACGGGCGTGTCTGAGCCCGTGTGAGTCTCTGTGTTCGACGATCGTGCCTGGATCTAGGCACACGGCCTGGGACACGGTCATGTGCCAAGCCGTGTTCGGCCCAGATTTGGGGATTTTTTGTACAGATCTGAGCCGTCCATTTTCTTTAATTGAGATTTGACGGCTCAGATGAGTTCCTGCTCTGTTAAGGTCGGAAATAGAGGATCAATTCCTCATTTCTCTCTTAAGCACTCTCTTTCAAGGAGTTAGAGAGAGGAGGAAGAAGGAGGAGGATTCCGGCCGCCGGCGGAGCATCGAAGCACCGTTTAGAGAACCGAGAGCGGATCCGTGTAGGAAATTCCGTTGCGAAGACTTCTATCCGTGTAATTTTCCACGGCGCAAAAGCGTACTACAAGGGTAACGATTCTCTATTTGAGCATGTGAATCTCTCTTCCTTTTTGCATAGGGAAACCCGCTCCCGCGAGTGTGCGGCGAGTGTGTGGTATTCCTTGGGGTTGACGGGAATAGTCCCCCTTGTGTTGCATATAGAGTCCGGAATCGAAGTACGGACATAGTCATTGTGTGTGAAGCCTACCCGGACATGTTGGTCTGGATCGGTGATGTTGCATTTGTTATGGTTTGCCGGAGAAGACTCCGTGCTTTGAGTTTTTGGGTTTCTATGTGGTAGATTGCAGCAGTGATCCTTGGGGATTAACTCCAAGGTGCACCCGAAAAACTGAGCGGAATCGTTATTCTACTAACTTGGCGGTCTGGGAACCGGCCTTGAACATAACTGAGTTATGTGATTGTTTGGAAATGTTAGGATCCGAGAGAAGCTTGACCGCCGCGTAGGTCTTAAGGTGACTAGGCAGTGTGAGCAAAGGGAAAGTTGAATCGGACCTGGGCTATGTGGTTCGGTGCGAGAGATCTATTGATGGGCACTGGCCGTTGGCATAGTCGGGAGCCTTAGGTAGTGGTCAAAAAGGCTAAAATGCTCATGCTATTGCCATCCCGGGGATGGTGGTGAAGCCATGGAATTGACCGGATTCACCGTTAATGTGCCCCTGAGTGCACGGGGTGTTTGGCCGTGTGAGCCTACACCTGTGGCGAAGCATGTTTGAATTATATTGTTTAGCTGGGCTAATGAATTGCAGGGAAGGAGCACCGCCGTCCCGAGTTAGGGGCGGGGTCGTTATAATTTGGTCGGCTTTGGCTGACCGTTGCTGTTGGGTATTGTATCCACAATCACCTGGATTTGAGGAAGCCACCTGTCAAGCTAAGATGAATTCACAATGTACTTGATGAAACTTTTCAAGTTGTACTTGCAGCTATTCCACGCTAAGTGCACACCAATGTCAGGGTGCAGTAGGTCAATATACACGGGTCTGCACGACGTAATCCCTCGTTGAGCAGATCAGTGTGTTGGCCTACGTGTACTCTCTCTATTGGAGTGCACTTACTTTCAAGTACAGGGCAGTGTTTTTGCAAGAGAAGACAAGGAGCAAGGATGGGTCAAGGAGCAGCTCTTGGGAGGAAAGACGAAAATTCGTCTAAGTATAATTCGACGAGAATCACCAAGTGATTCTCGCCGATTCGGCGAGAATCACTAATGATTCTCGCCGAATCATCGAGAATCATTAGTGATTCTCGCCGACTCTTTCCGGCTACCTCAAAACGGTGCCAAGTAAGATTCGGCGAGAATCACTAGTGATTCTCGCCGAACCAGTCGTTAAGCAGATCTTGAATACAAGTTGTATTCGTTGAGAATCAACAAGTGATTCGGCGAGAATCACAAGTGATTCTCGACGAATCGTCGAGAATCACTAACTGATTCTCGCTGATTCGTCGAGAATCACCTGCGATTCTCGGTGAATTTTACTTGGCGTTTTCTCTGGATGCTGCTGGACCGGACTCTGCCGCTGGACGATTTTGAACCGGAATTCGGGTGTCTACATGTGGGACCCACAACGGTCATATTGTTTGTGTCTACAGTGTATAAATACATGGGTATCTTTGAACAGTAAAGAGAGCGAAGAAAATAAGAAATACGCGAGTACGGACAAACCCTAGATCGCCGCTTCCGCTCCGCCGCCGCCGCCACCGCTCGCGACAAGTGGTCGCCGCTGTTGATCGCGTTTCTTCCCGATCTCCGGCGACAGAAGCTTAGCCAAGCTTAGAGTCTCACGCATCTATCCAGAGATCTCTTGTCTCTCGTTTTGTAGATCGGGAAAGTGTTCCACATCCGAATCGATCGAGACGATTGATCCTAGTGTGACCGTTGGTAGACCTAGCTAGCTTCGCTACGAAGTTTGGATCTCTAAAGAAGTGCAGCCGCACATCGTCGTCGCCGCCGATCCCGTGAACCTTGCCGTCGCCGGTTCCGGGGAGATCCTCTCCAAGAGAGACCAAGGTCGTGGACTCTTTGTAGACTTCAAGATCACGTCGTCAACAAAGAGGGACACCGTAGTCTCCACACGTAGTTTGTATTTCTTGTACATTCCATTTTACTTTTGTTGTAAAGGAACGTTGGTTCCTAGTTATAAGGGTTGGATGCAACCCGGTTTGTGGGAGTGTTGACTCATACGTGTGGAAGGGTTCCTTCCGATAGTGCGAGGATTGGATTTCAATCCTGTTGGAGAAGAGACCGAGTCGTCCCTTGGTGGGAGATAGGTCGAAGGGGGAAAGTGGATGTACCCAAGTTGGGGAACCACTATAAATTGCCTGTGTATTCTGTGTGCTGTGCTTTTTATTTTTATTGTGCAGGTACATTCGTAAATTTCCGCAAAAGCGCTGCACTTCACCTATTCCCCCCCCCCATAGGTGAACATAGTTGACACTAGGTGGACTTTCAAGTGGTATCAGAGGGAGGTTGCTCATCAAAAAGGTTAACACCTTGAGTAGTATCCTGCCACCGGTGTCAGAAGCATGGAGCTGGATTGTGAGATATCGCCTCTAAGACTTCCCGCATGTACAAAGGAGTATTATCCCGTCTGGAGGATGAGGGTGTCATGTCACTTGGAGGCCATCGATCCTCGAGCATCTCTCATCCTAGAAGAGGGTCCTTTTGTTCCTATGAAGACCTCCTGCTCTGGAAAGAATATCGAAGTGCCCAAATGCATTGCAGAGATGTCAGAGACAGAACTGTCACTATTTAACTTGGACAAGATGATTCGTCAAATTATCTTGGATATCTGGTCTGGAGCTTCTCGCTCTAGATTGGAAAAATGCAGGACTGCTAAATCTATGTGGGTGATGATCTCAGAGTTGATGGGGGGGGGGGGGTCAGAGAAAGCTGAAATCTGCAGTCAACCAGAGGATGAAGCCTATGTGGGGATGAAGGCATGGATCTCTCGGACAACATCAGAGCTCCAGTGTCCGTGTCAGAGACTGAAGAGGGCAGTGAGGAAAGCAGCTCTGATGAGGATGAAATAATGGTCACTGACTCTAATGACAATAACACAGAAGAGCAGGTAACTTCTTCATCCTGCCCCATATCCTTTGAACTTTCTGAAGACGGGAACTGCTCTCCTCCAGAAGATTCTGATTCTCTGAAGAGAGCCCTTCAGTCAAACAACCTACTTGCTGAGGAGCAAGCTCAAGAGATTGCTCGACTGAAGATCTTGTTGGTTCTCCAATTGGCGTCCAACAAGGTCAAGGACTCCAAAATCTCAGCTCTAGAAAGTAGTCTAGAAAATGAGAAAAGAATAGTATCAAACTTTTCCAAGGTTGATGCTATAAAGAGAAAGCAAGAAAACGGGTGGATCTCCCGGATTATCAATTCGTGGAGAAATGGGGAAACGGTATTCCGACCCCCCACACCAAGCAGGAAGGCAACTTATCATGCCTTCAGGTATGACCACAGGAATAGTCGTGGTCACTGCAAGGGTGATCTGTCCCCATGTGGAGACACCCGGAGTGCAAGGGCCGTCGTCGCCACCCATGAGAGAATACCTAAGGCTCGGTCTGAGCCCTTTGTATTCACTGCCACTGCCTCAACTCGGTGTGAATCTGCATGTCACAGCCCACAGAAGACGTCTCCCCACCCGAGGACACATGATAGGGAGGATAGAAGTCATGGTGTAAGTTTTCATGGGGCCTCAGGAAGGGGGATTCCTGAAAGAAAGGCACCACCTTCCCGGCCTCATGACGCTCACAACATGCATTCCTTCCACCCTTCCACGTGTCACGATGGAAGAGGAAATTATGTGAGGCAATCATGCTCTATCCCGTTTAAACCTAGGACCGTGACTACCTCAGTCGCTAGATCAGGTCGGAAACGGCGATACAACATTCACCCATGTTGGTGCTGTGGCAAAGTGGGGCACTTTGCCATCGACTGTTGGCACAACCCCTCTGTGCCAAAGGCAAGGGCTTATCCACATTCACGGGACAGAGGTAGTCTTCCTGGCGGGTTTTCTGAAGGAAGGCAGTCGAGTGCTTATGCTAACAGGAACCTAGGACCCAATATGATTTGGGTTCCTAAGGTAAAGTAATTCTTTCTTGCAGGGTAGTCTAGGTTCCCTTAAATATGATGGGAACTAGACAGTAGGTGGCTCAAGAATAAATTGGAACAAGCGTCTGGAATAACAGATGTGATATCTAATTGAGCTTA
The DNA here is from genome assembly GCA_039583875.1 of Platanthera guangdongensis. Taxonomy (NCBI): domain Eukaryota; kingdom Viridiplantae; phylum Streptophyta; class Magnoliopsida; order Asparagales; family Orchidaceae; genus Platanthera; species Platanthera guangdongensis. The sequence continues at coordinate 33,141,001 of CM077164.1, read as the reverse complement.
TTCACATCGAGCTTCTAATATGCTTTACCTGGGGGACTAAATGATAACTCTCATAATCCCAGGTACGTTTGCTCAGTTCCAGGACTTGAGTCATAGGGTATCCACAGTATATATATATATATATATATATATATATATATATATATATATATATATATACATCTTTATACGTATACTTCACTTGTATGTACGTACATCTAAGGAATGTCAACTGAGATGAGTGTGATTGCAAGTCAGTGTTTTCTTGATCACTTTCCAGTTGTCCTTGAATCATCTAATAACATGGAGGAAAAAGTCCTTATTACATTGGCCTTGAAAAGCTTATTTAGTGATCCTGGTTATTATTCTAACCTCTTCTTTTAGTGTTCCCCCTTCATGAACTAGGAATTGATTTTATGATGGCAAATGTACAGATTTAAATAAAGGACCTGTAGCATATGCAAAGCGTGTCTACTAGCCTTTGAGGAAACTTAAAAGATATTCGTCACTCGTTGCAGAAACCCTGAAAGAAATCATGAATTTTCCATCTGTTCACTAAAAACTAGCGAAGATTGTCATCAAGAAATATATGGAAAAGCCGGAAACCCGTTAAATTCATTCTAAATTCTGTTTATCTCACGTGGTCTCCCGCCGAACTCATCTTTATGTACTTTAGAATCCTGCCGACCCTTCACCTTCCATAAGAATCCCGCCGAAGGAGCACACCATACGAATCCTGCCGAAGGAGCACACCATACGAATCCCGCCGAACTTCGCAGGAGACACGCCAAATATCACTAGGTTTCTACCGCCGACTCTTCCCATTCCCTCCGACTCGCGGAAGCACGCCGAATCTCGCGGACTCTCTCCTTCTCCGCCGGAAACTCGCTGAAGGGCAACTCACCGACTCCCGCAGGAAAGCTCGCCGACTGGATCTCCATCGAAGGTCTCCCGCAAGAATCCCGCCGAAGCTCTTACCGACGATCTCTCCCTGTCTCGATTCTTCTCCGCTCGAACTAACTCAACGTCTACACCGTTAGGTATCCCCTCACCCTCACTTGGACTTGATCACTAGTATCGCTTCCTTTTTGATTTTTGATTAAGCGTAGAATAGGGCTTCTCCCCTTAGATCTGCAATGGCTCCAAGGACAACTGCTGGGTTGGTCACTGGTTGCGAGCTTGTTCGAACTGGATTCTCTCACGCCTCTGACGAATTCAGAAACATTATTCTGATGCTGGAAGAGGCTGGGCTTTCATTCGTCCTGGAGCACCCTTGCAAAATCTTGGACAAAGAGGTGCGGGAGTTCTTCGCTACCGCAAGACTCCGGAATGGCGATTCACTAATCAAAAGCAAGGTGGCTGGGGCAAAGGTCAAGATGTCTGCCAGCAAGCTGACCCGCTTCCTGCAGCTCTCTAGCTCGGAGGACGAGGACTATCTTGAGGAAGAAGACAAAGGCAGGACTCTCCTATTCTGTGGTCTCCCACGAGGAACTCGGTCGATCAAGCGCAAGGATATGAATGAAGAAGGGAAGCTTCTGTCTGACATCATTGGAAAGGTGCTCATCTGCAAGCCGGGCTCTCATGACCATATCTTAGCGGATATGTTCAAGATCTTAATAGCTATTGTCTGCCGTAAACGGTTCAACTGGGGGGGCATTGCTGTTCGAGAAGATAAAGGACACCTTGAGCTCTCCGAGTTTTGGCCGCATCATAAGTCTATATCTAAATCAGCTAAATGGAGACAAGTTTGATATGAGTAAAGGTGTTCCTCTCCACTACTTGAAGAAGATGGACTCAAGTGTGTTTGACCGATGGGAGAGGCGTATTGGGCAGACTGCAGTGGAAGAACAATAGAGAGTATCTCCAGCAGTCACCCCCAGTGAAATTCCTGATACTTTGACTGCAGAAATCGAGGGGGAGCCTCTACCCCCTCATACTGATGTCGTATCTGACATCTCCCAGCTGGCCAGAGATGCTGTGGCAGATCTACTCGAAGAAAGTGAACCTGAGCTGGAGCATGGGGAGGCCCCGAACCGAAACGATCAAGGAGACAAAGCTACTGTACTGGAGACTGCTGACAAAGAGTTGGAAGAGGCTGCTGATGAAGATGATTTCATGGATGATGACGGAGAGGAAGACGGGAATGAGGGACATGAAGCTTTGGAGGCTCCGGATCTCTTTGAACCTCCATCTGACAAGCCTGCACCAGTGGAGGGGGAGACTGAAAAATCTACAGAGGCCGCCAGCATTCCCCCATTAGAGACTGTGCTTGTATCCAGCTCTACAGATGCGTCTGCTGAAGAGCAAGGCCAAGAAATGCCTCCGACTCTTCCATTACGAGATGAGCTAGCCACTCACACTGTCAATGTCATTCAGGGCATAATGAATGAACTTAAAGACTCTTTTGAAAAAGCTCAAAATAAAATGCTGAAAAGGATTAAGAAGTCTGAAAATCTCATGCTGAAGAACATTGTGGAGATCAACCATAAACTTGACGTGATGGAAAAGAAATTTGAAGAAAAGTATACCGCGGCCGGCGAAGCTGTCACACTTCTTATGGCCGGATTGAAAAAGAACACCGATACTCTTGCTGTAGTAAATCAGAACGCTCATGTTGTAGCCAACAACATTCAAAAGTTTGACGGTAATATGGTCACTCTCAACGCCAATCAGCAGGCCTTGGTCACTGAGTTCTCCCAGACCACCAAGCATATTGATGACTCCCTGCACTCATATGCAAACTTCATTGCTGTCGAAGCCAAAAAGGGGGAGAAGGAATACATAGCTAAGATGGCTGAGCTCCGAGAAGTCATGATCAAAAACTTCGAACAGTCAAACAAATACGTCTATGACAGCAGCTGGTGGATGCTCCACCAGGCGTTAGGCGTCGCCTTGCCTGAAAATCCTGCGGGTATTCATGCTCCTGAGACTTCTACGGCTGCTGCGGGAGTAAGTGCTGCTGAGGGAGTAAGTGCGGCAGAGGTTCCCATGAGTGGAGATGATGCTAGGGCAATTTCTAAAGCAAAACTGATGAGCATGTTTGACCAAGAGGCCCTAGCAAAAGCCAGGGGGAAGAGAAAAGCTCAAGAAGGGACCTCCAAGGAGACACAGGCTGAAAAGAGAAATCGATTGAGTGAGGAGGAAGTAAGAAATGAAAAGTGGAGTCCAGTTTCAAAGAATATCATCTTGGACACCTTCTGGCTACAGGAACAGGGGGAAATCAATCGAAAGGAGGTATACAACCAGTATGAATGGGAGATGCATAAGACGTATGAAGCGAAACGAAACATCTTCTTCAGAAACAACACGGATGCAGATAAAGTTCCTCCTCCCAGATATTATCCGAAACCTAAAGAGTATATGGAGAGGCAAAGGAAGAAATACTTGGCGCAAAAACTCAAGGATGACTTAGCTAAAGAAAAATAGTCAACAATTTATAGCTTGTCATTTTCTCTTAAGAACATTTAATGCTTATTGTTATTACATGAATAATTCTGAGATTATATGTATATATATATATATATATATTGGTATATTTATTTGAATTTGTGAATGACTCAAGTCCTGATCTGGTTGCTTATATTCTCTTGTGCTGCATGTTTAACTTCTGAATGCTGTTGTTATTATTTGATTGGTGTTATTCATCTTAGCTAGTAGGGTTTTGGCTTCGTCAAATAGGGGGAGATTGTTGGGTATTGTATCCACAATCACCTGGATTTGAGGAAGCCACCTGTCAAGCTAAGATGAATTCACAATGTATTTGATGAAACTTTTCAAGTTGTACTTGCAGCTATTCCACGCTAAGTGCACACCAATGTCAGGGTGCAGTAGGTCAATATACACGGGTCTGCACGACGTAATCCCTCGTTGAGCAGATCAGTGTGTTGGCCTACGTGTACTCTCTCTATTGGAGTGCACTTACTTTCAAGTACATGACAGTGTTTTTGCAAGAGAAGACAAGGAGCAAGGATGGTTCAAGGAGCAGCTCTTGGGAGGAAAGACGAAAATTCGTCTAAGTATAATTCGACGAGAATCACCAAGTGATTCTCGCCGATTCGGCGAGAATCACTAATGATTCTCGCCGAATCGTCGAGAATCATTAGTGATTCTCGCCGACTCTTTCCGGCTACCTCAAAACGGTGCCAAGTAAGATTCGGCGAGAATCACTAGTGATTCTCGCCGAACCAGTCGTTAAGCAGATCTTGAATACAAGTTGTATTCGTTGAGAATCAACAAGTGATTCGGCGTGAATCACAAGTGATTCTTGACGAATCGTCGAGAATCACCTGCGATTCTCGACGAATTTTACTTGGCGTTTTCTCTGGATGCTGCTGGATCGGACTCTGCCGCTGGACGATTTTGAACCGGAATTCGGGTGTCTACGTGTGGGACCCACAACAGTCATATTGTTTATGTCTACAGTGTATAAATACATGGGTATCTTTGAACAGTAAAGAGAGCGAAGAAAATAAGAAATACGCGAGCACGGACAAACCCTAGATCGCCGCTTCCGCTCCGCCGCCGCCGCCACCGCTCGCGACAAGTGGTCGCCGCTGTTGATCGCGTTTCTTCCCGATCTCCGGCGACAGAAGCTTAGCCAAGCTTAGAGTCTCACGCGTCTATCCAGAGATCTCTTGTCTCTCGTTTTGTAGATCGGGAAAGTGTTCCCCATCCGAATCGATCGAGACGATTGATCCTAGTGTGACCGTTGGTAGACCTAGCTAGCTTCGCTACGAAGTTTGGATCTCTAAAGAAGTGCAGCCGCACATCGTCGTCGCCGCCAATCCCGTGAACCTTACCGCCGCCGGTTCCGGGGAGATCCTCTCCAAGAGAGACCAAGGTCGTGGACTCTTTGTAGACTTCAAGATCACGTCGTCAACAAAGAGGGACACCGTAGTCTCCACATGTAGTTTGTATTTCTTGTACATTCCATTTTACTTTTGTTGTAAAGGAACGTTGGTTCCTAGTTGTAAGGGTTGGGTGCAACCCGGTTTGTGGGAGTGTTGACTCCTACGTGTGGAAGGGTTCCTTCCGATAGTGCGAGGATTGAATTTCAATCCTGTTGGAGAAGAGACCGAGTCGTCCCTTGGTGGGAGATAGGTCGAAGGGGGAAAGTGGATGTACCCAAGTTGGGGAACCACTATAAATTGCCTGTGTATTCTGTGTGCTGTGCTTTTTTACTTTTATTGTGCAGGTACATTCGTAAATTTCCGCAAAAGCGCTGCACTTCACCTATTCGCCCCCCCATAGGTGAACATAGTTGACACTAGGTGGACTTTCAGTTGCTTTGTTTGCCATCGTGCGGTGGAATGTTGCTTGCAGGTGCTGCGGAGCCAGGTACCAAATAGCGGGCTGGAGCCCATGTTGCTGAGCTGGCCCTCGAAGGCCCAAGCGAATAGTTGTACTTTAGTTTGTCATGTGTGGCCGGTCTGCGAGCCGATGTATGGAAAATATTATATTGTTAAGTGAACAATTGTAAGGCCATAAGGACATTTACCTTTCAATGTATTTGTGTTTCATTCCAGTTATAGTGGTTGTGGACATTCATGATTATTGGATTACCATTATGGGTTCTTTCAACTATTTAAAAGCTTCCGCTAGAATGCTCTGTGATAGGACAAGTAGTCTTAATTGGATAGTTTGGTTATTCATACGTAACCCTTCCGACTGTCTGTGGTATATGACATCGGGTTCCAGCTGGACCTTCTGTTATATGTCATACGACGGATGGGGGTGTTACAATTTGGTATCAGACTTCTGGTTATGGTCAGGATTAAATGAATTCGTGGGCGAATTCTTTTAATGGGTGGTGAGCACATGTGTGCGTCATCATTATAACATCAAAAAGAACCCATGAATGTCCACTTAGGAATGAAAAATACACTTGTGTTGTGGAACCTGAGTGTTCTAATGATTACTTTTAGCAATTTGTGTGTTGTCTAATCTAGGTTCTTTGCTATTATAGGCAGCTAGGAGCGGTTCTGGTCAATCGGAGTGTCCACAATCGGCGGAAAGTAGTGCACCGAGGGATGTTCCTAGAACACCTCCTTCAGCGGAAACCATCAGGTTGGTGGCTGAAGCAGTTTTTTCCATGATAAATGTCCAACATCCAGGGCAAATGCATCACACACCTCCTGTGAATGATCAGGTAGAGCCGAGGATAGCTACAAAGAGACTGCTCAAGCATGTAATGAGCTTTAATCCTCCGAGATTCGATGGGCTTGGAATGCCAGCTCAAGCTGAGGATTGGCTCTTTACGATAAAGAGGATCTTGACGGCCACGTTAACTGAGGAGTGGCAGAAGACAACCATAACGACCTTCCTTTTGGCTGGTGAGGCGAGGTTGTGGTGGGACGAGCTGGAGTTTCATCTCCTAGTGGGAAGGCAACTTGCTGATGTGCCGATGGAGGAATTCTCAAGATTGTTCTTGGCCAGATATTTACCCTCTGCTCAGAAGCTTGAGATGAAAAATTAGTTTCTTGGGTTGACTCAGGGAGCCAAAAGCGTGGACGAGTATCTCCACGAGTTTACACGGTTGGTTCGGTATGTTGGTGCTATGTTTACGGAAGAAGAGAGGAAGACCAACCGATTTTATGAGGGTCTACGCGGCAACCTAAGTTACTCCTTGTTGGGCCTAAGGCACAGGGCTTCCTAGCCTTGGTCAATTCGGCCCGGTCATTGGAAAAGGTTGTGAAGAAAGTCCAAGAGAAGAAGGACCTAGGGGAAAAGAAGGCAGAGTTCAAAGTGACAAATGCAAAGTCAGGATTCCGCAGATGGAACAAGAAGCAGAAGACTTCGAACTCAACCCCTTCGTTTGGTGCGTCGGGGGAAACTACAAGTCCAGTTCCAGGAGCTTGCTACAACTGTGGGAAGACGAGGCACTTTGCTCGTGAGTGTTGGAGCGGACGTGCAAAGTCCGAGAGGAAGCCTGGAGCAACCTATGAAGAGAAAGGGAAGGCGGTGGAGTCAACCGCGTCCCATCATGCTCCAGCCCAGCCTAGAGTTTATAATCTTGGTCTACAAGAGGCCATGAAACAAGCTAACGTGGTGACAGGCTTCGTGTTGATTTTTGATCGTCCGGCGAGAGCCCGGTTTGATATGGGAGCATCGCATTCCTTCTTGTCCGAAAGGTTCATATCGCCCATCGGGGTCCCTTCCTCGATGGCAAAAGACAAGTTGGATGTGTTGTTGCCCAATGGGTGCTCAATGCGCGCGGATAAGTTCAGTGTGGTAAAGATTCGGATTGGGGACCAGGAGTTTGATTTGCGAGGGTTGGTTCTATCGTTAGTGGAGTTCGACGTAATATTTGGTATGGACTAGCTCTCGGAGCATCGAGCTTACATCGATTGCAACCAAAAGGAGGTTAAGTTGGGACTACATACTGAACGGGAGACTACGTTTGCGGGCATGAAGTGGTCGGGTAAAGTTTTGATGTCGGCCCTTCAAGTGATTAAGGCAGTTCAGTCTGGTGCAGAGCTGTTTGTCACCTTAGTGCAGGCTTCAACGCCTAGGCCAAGTCTAGACAGTATCCCAGTTGTGTCTGAGTATCCTGATGTGTTCCCAGATGATCTCCCAGGAGCCCCTCCTCAGCGGGAGATTGATTTTACCATTGAGCTGGTACCGGATGCCAAACCGGTGTCACGCTCTCCGTATCGGATAGCGCCGTGAGAGATGGCGGAGTTGAAGGTGCAACTGCATGAGTTGTTGGAGCAAGGGTATGTGCGTCCAAGTTCGTCGCCTTGGAGCGCACCGGTTCTTTTCGTTAAGAAGAAGGACGAGAGCTTGCGACTCTGTATTGACTATCAGGAGTTGAATAAGCTTACGGAGAAAAACAAATATCTGATCCCCAGGATTGACGATCTATTTGATCAATTGGTTGGGTCAACAGTATATTCGAAGTTAGATCTGAAGTCCGGCTACTACTAATTGAGGATAAGGGAAAGCGATATCCCAAAGATAGCGTTCAGCACACTGTTTGGGCATTACGAGTTCACAGTCATGTCGTTTGGGTTGACCAATGTGTCATCCGTGTTTATGGATCTGATGAACATGACGTTCAGAGAATACCTGGATCATTTCGTGATAGTATTTATCGATGATATCTTGGTATACTCGTAGTGTGAGGAGGGCCATTACAAGCATCTACACATGGTGTTGGAGACGTTGAGGAGTAATCAATTGTATATTAAGTTCTCCAAGTGTGAGTTCTGGTTATCCTCAGTAGCGTTCCTTGGTCATGTTGTTAGTGGAGAAGGGATTGCGGTGGATCCGGCGAAGATAGCAGCGATACGGGAGTGGACTGTATTGTCTACAGTGGCGGAAGTTCGGAGCTTTCTGGGGCTTGCCGGCTACTACAGGCGCTTCGTAGAGAACTTCTCGCGGATAGCGTTACCACTCATGATGTTGACAAGGAAAGACCAGAAGTTTGTGTGGTCGTTAGAGTGTGAGCAGGCTTTTGAAGAGTTGAAAAGGCGGTTGACCACGACGCCTATTTTATGTTTGCCAAGTGGAACCGAAGGATTTGAAATTTATAGTGATGCTTCGGGCAGTGGTTTGGGCTGTGTTCTGCTACAGCATGAGAGCGTGATAGCCTATGGTTCACGACAATTGAAGGTTCATGAGAGGAATTATCCGGTCCATGACTTAGAGTTAGCGGCCGTGATATTCGCTCTGAAGCTGTGGAGGCACTACTTGTATGGTGTGAAAGTTGATATCTACACCGATCATAAGAGCCTGAAGTACTTATTAGATCAGAAGGATCTAAACATGAGGCAGCGGAGGTGGATGGAGTTCTTGGGGGACTATATCTTCAAGATACATTATGTACCTGGGAAAGGAAATGCAGTGGCGGATGCGTTGAGCCGCAGGGCTCCTGCGCAGGCCAGTTGGTTGTCGGTACGTGATGAGAGCTTGGTCCGTGATTTGGAGGCATTAGAGATCTCCTGCGTTGATAAACGTTCTAGTGTCTAGGCGATATTGTATTGGACAGAGGTGCAGTATGACCTGGTTGATAGAGTTCGACGGGTTTTGATTCAGGATAGCAGCATGAAGCAGATCTTAGATGAATCTTTGGATGGGTCAAATTCTCAGTTTGCGGTTGAGGATGTGTTGGGTATTGTATCCACAACGTACCTGATTTGAAGAAGCCCCTGAACAAGCTAAGGTAAATAGACAATGTATTTGATGAAATCTTTTAAGTTGTGCTTGCAGTTATTCTACGCTAAGTACACACCAATGTCAGGGTGCAGTAGGTCAATATACACGGGTTTGCGCGACGTAATCCCTCGTTGAGCAGATCAGTGTGTTGGCCTACGTGTACTCTCTCTATTGGAGTGTACTTATTTTCAAGTACAAGGCTGTGATAATGCAAGAGCAGACAAGTAGCAAGGATGGGTCAAAGAGCAGCTCATGGGTGGAAAGACAAAAAATCGTCTAAGTAATAATCGACTAGAATCACTAAGTGATTCTCGCCGATTCGGCGAGAATCACTAGTGATTCTCGCCGAATCATCGAGAATCACTGACTGATTCTCTCCGTCTCTATCCGGCTAAATCAGAGCGTGCAAATCTGTCGCTAAGTCAAAATCGTCGAGAATCACTGGCTGATTCTCGCCGAATCGACGAGAATCACCTTCGATTCTCGCCGATTTTGCCTTAGGCGAATTTCTGAAGCACGCTAGACCGGATCAAATGTTAAGGCGCTGTTTTGAACCGGTTTTAGGGTTTCTTTTGGTGGGGCCCACAACGGTCATCTTGAAGACCTAATGTATAAATACATCTGTATTTTTGAACAGTAAAACAAGAGAAGATAGAAAAATGAATACACGATTTTGAAAAAGGAAGAAGATGAGCAGCCGACGTGACCTAGATCAGAAATCCTTCTCCGACGCCGTCGTCGCCGCTCGTGCAGTTGATCGCCATCGTTGATCTTGGTTTCTTCCAGATCTCCCGGCGACAGAAGCTCAGCCAAGCACAGCGTCTCACGCGTCTAACCAGAGATCCTTTGTCTCTTGATTCATAGATCGGGAAAACCTTCCCCTTCCGAATCGATCGAGACGATTGATCCTAGTGTGACCGTTGAAGACCTTGCTAGCTTTTCTATGAAATTTGAATCTCCAAAGTACAGCAGCAGCACTTTGAAGAAAATGGACTCCAGCGTATTTAACAGATGGGAGCGACGCATCGGGCAGGATGCAGTGGTAATAGAACAAGAAGAATCTCCTGCCGAGGACAGAACTGTAGCAGATTCCGTGGCTATTCTCAGTGAAGTTCCTGATGCACTGACTGCAGGAATTGAGGGGGAGCCTCTACCCGCTTCTACTAATGTCATATATGGCATCTCTCAGATAGCTAGAGATGCAGTTGCGGATCTGCAAGAGGAAAGTGAAGATGTGGTGGAAAATGAAGCGGCCCTGAACGTGAATGATCTAGGAGCCGGAGGTGATGTAGAGGAGAATGATGAGGAAGGTTTGGAAGATGATGCAGTTGAGAATGACATCATGGATGATGAGGATGAGGAAGAAGGAAATGAGAGACATGAAGTAATGGAGCCTCAGGATGACACTGAAGTTCCATCTGAAAAGCAAGCTCCTGAGATAGTTCCTGAGAAAACTAGTGCAATAGTGGAGGGGGAGTCCTCTCAGCAGAGGCTGCTAAGAACTTCTGAGAAATCTACTGAGGCTGCAAATATCCCCCCTTTAGAGACTGTGCAAGTGTCCAGCTCTACAAGTGAATCTGCTGAAGAGCAAGGCCAAGGAATGCCTCAGGGTCATCCACCACGAGCTGATCTAGCTAATCACACAATGAATGTTATTCAAGGTATAGTGGATGAGCTCAAAGTGTCTTTTGAGCAAGCTCAAAATAAAGTGTTAAAAAGAATTAAGAAATATGAGAATCTAATGCTCAAGAACGTTGTGGAAATTAATCACAAACTGGATTTGATGGAAAAGAAGTTCGAAGACAAGTATACAACAGCCGACAAAGCTGTAACTCTTCTTATGGAAGGATTGAAAAAGAACACAGATACTCTCACAGTAGTTAATCAGAATGCTCATGTAGTGGCAAATAACAATCTGGTATCGCACAGCAGAACGAAGAATATTGAAGTGCGCTACCACTTCATTCGGGAGCACGTGGAGAACAACGACATCTCTCTCTGTTATGTCCCCACGGACAAGCAGATTGCAGATATTTTTACAAAGCCCTTATACGAAGCCAAGTTCAGTCTTTTCAAAACTGAATTGGGGATGCTAAACTATGAGGAATGAAGACTACAGAAGCTCCAGGCTCGTGCATCTAGGGGGAGCCTCTGCCAGGAACTCAAGTGTAAGCACAGGTGCAAGAACTGAGGGGGAGCAAGGGGTCAAATGCAATAGACCCAGATTTGCAGAAGCCGAAAAGGGGAAGATTACCCTCTCGGCTAAGGCTAAGGTGGCTCCAAGTTAAATCCCTAAGAAATTGGTATTGGTAATGAATATCTCTCTCAACTCTCAAGAAATTGGTATTGGTAATGAATATCTCTCTCAACTCAATTTTAAGTTTATGATTTTCATTCCCATACGCTCTATTCACCTTAGCTTGTAGGGTTTAGGCTTCTTCAAATAGGGGGAGATTGTTGGGTATTGTATCCACAATGTACCTGATTTGAAGAAGCCCCTGAACAAACTAAGGTAAATAGACAATGTATTTGATGAAATCTTTTAAGTTGTGCTTGCAGTTATTCCACGCTAAGTACACATCAATGTCAGGGTGCAGTAGGTCAATATACACGGGTCTGCGCGACGTAATCCCTCGTTGAGCAGATCAGTGTGTTGGCCTACGTGTACTCTCTCTATTGGAGTGTACTTATTTTCAAGTACAGGGCTGTGATAATGCAAGAGCAGACAAGGAGCAAGGATGGGTCAAAGAGCAGCTCATGGGTGGAAAGACGAAAAATCGTCTAAGTAATAATCGACTAGAATCACTAAGTGATTCTCGCCGATTTGGCGAGAATCACTAGTGATTCTCGCCGAATCATCGAGAATCACTGGCTGATTCTCGCCGTCTCTATCCGGCTAAATCAGATCGTGCAAATCTGTCGCTAAGTCAAAATCGTCGAGAATCACTGGCTGATTCTCGCCGAATCGACGAGAATCACCTTCGATTCTCGCCGATTTTGCCTTAGGCGAATTTCTGAAGCACGCTGGACCGGATCAAATGTTAAGGCGCTGTTTTGAACCGGTTTTAGGGTTTCTTTTGGTGGGGCCCACAACGGTCATCTTGAAGACCTAATGTATAAATACATCTGTATTTTTGAACAGTAAAACAAGAGAAGACAGAAAAACGAATACACGATTTTGAAAAAGGAAGAAGTCGAGCCGCCGACGTGACCTAGATCGGAAATCCTTCTCCGCCGTCGTCGTCGCCGCTCGTGCAGTTGATCGCCGTCGTTGATCTTGGTTTCTTCCAGATCTCCTGGCGACAGAAGCTCAGCCAAGCACAGCGTCTCGCGCGTCTAACCAGAGATCCTTTATCTCTTGATTCGTAGATCGGGAAAACCTTCCCCTTCCGAATCGATCGAGACGATCGATCCTAGTGTGACCGTTGAAGACCTTGCTAGCTTTTCTATGAAATTTGAATCTCCAAAGTACAGCAGCAGCACTCCGTTGTCGCCGCCGATCCCGAGAACCAAGCCGCCGCCCTTCTTGCCGCCACCGGTTTCGGGAGAGATTCTCTCTAAGTGAGATTTAGGGTTGTGTACTCTTCGTTGACTTCAAGAACACGTCATCGAACGAAGAGGGACATTTTACTCTCCATAAGTAGTTTGTATTTCTAATACACTCCAATTTCTATTTTGTTGTAAAGGAACGTTGGTTACTATTTGTAAGGGTTGGGTGCAACCCGGGTGTGGGAGTGGTGACTCCTACGTGTGGAAGGGTTCCTTCCGTTAGTGCAAGGATTGGATTTCAATCCCATTGTTGAAGTGACCGAGTCGTCCCTGGTTTGGAGATAGGTCGAAGGGGGAAAGTGGACGTACCCAAATCGGGGAACCACTATAAATTGCTTGTGTCCTTTCTGTGCTGTGTTGTTTTGTTTTCTTGTGCAGGTACGATTTTAATTCCGCAAAAACGCTGCAAGACACCTATTCCCCCCCCCCCCATAGGTGAAGGTAGTTGACACTAAGTGGACTTTCAGGATGGACTGCTAAGGAAGGACGGACGTCTATGCGTCCCTAGTGCGGATAATCTTCGGGAGGAGTTGATGTATGAGGCACATCATACCAAGTACTCAATCCACCCGGGAAGCACGAAGATGTATAGAGACATGAAGAAGTTATTCTGGTGGCCAGGATTAAAGAAGGATGTAGCACTTTATGTGGCCAAGTGCCAAACTTGTGCCTTGGTGAAAGCAGAGTGCCAGAAGCCCGGAGGCTTCCTAAAGTCCTTGCCTATCCCAGAATGGAAATTCGACTACATTTTTATGAATTTTGTGCATGGTTTTCCAAAGTTGTAGAGGGGAAACGACGCCATCTGAGTGGTCGTAGATAGGTTGACAAAAGTGTCGCACTTCATCCCGAATAGGAAGGAAGATCCGGTGGAAAAGTTAGTCAAACTCTATGTGGATAATATCGTACGGTTGCATGGTGTGCCACACTGTATTTTTAGTGAACGAGATTGTTGAAACCGGAATCTGGCTTCCTGTGGAGTTCGACCCTTGGGGAAGGGGTGGTCTCGTGCCTACTTCACTCCTGCAAGAAAAACAACAAAGAAGACAAGGAGAAACAGACCCAAGGGCTCGGCAGGGAGGTCCCACCACACACCCGGAAGATCTCAGAGTGCTTCCCCTCTTTATCCTGATGCCGAGCTAAGGTACCCTCAGAAAGCACTTGAAAACTGGAGCAGGGAGGCACTAAAAGCGTGCCTTCTGAGGTACCCCTTGGGTCTTACTTATAGTTTTTGGAATCTGAACTGCCAATAACCAGAAGAACTGACCTGAAAATACCAAAAAGCCCTTGGTTGGGTCTGCCAACAGCCAAACTCCGCTGTTCCGGACAGCTATGCGCAGTCCAACCTGGTCTGCCAACAGCGTGGCTCCGCTGTTCTGAACAGCTATTCGCACCCATGGGGGGGTCAGCTCGCCATCAATCCCTCGCCGCGAGAGGCGGGCGCGACCTGGCTCTAGCAGCTCGCTTATTCTTCTTGGGCGAACTCGAGCCGGACCGCCGCGACCTGCCAGTCCTCTGCCGAGGCGGATAGGTGGCCAAGTCGCGTATAGGAGACGTACTGGCGGCCATTGTGACCCTCTGAACGGCTCGCAGATCGCGGGCCGTCGAGCCCATCCGCGAGTACCGGTTCGACGAATGGCGCCCTCCGCACCGGTCGACGATTCCCTGAGCGAGCGGGAGGGGTAGGGGAGTCGTCGAGCACTCGGCTCGCTCGCCTGAACTGAGCGGGAGCGGACCAGCCTCTTGCCGCATGTCTGCTTGTTGCTCGGGTGCGGGTTGCGGGACTGGGTCCGCTCGATCTTCCAGGTGGGGCCCGTTCGACAAACACGGGGTTGTACACAATCCCCGCTCTTTTTGAGCTTAATAAAGCTCGGAAAGAACCATCCAACCCGCGTGTTCGTCGAGTACTATGCTGAGCTGGCAGGGAATCTTCTGGTGGGGCCCCACTACTCAGCTATAAATATACCACTGAGCCCAGGGGGTGGGGGTCTCCCCAGACCATCTCGTTTTTCAAGCGGACTGCAGCTTCTTGATGCCGGTCAGCGAACAGGTGCGAGCCCGCCTGGCGGCCGCGGTCCAGAAGACTCGGGAGGAAGCCCTCGAGGCCGCCCCTTGGTTAGCGCGTGGGTCTCTCGGCCCTCTCTTTAGGCCGGTAAAGGGAAAGATTGTGAGACGGTCCCCGGCGAATAACTTCCCAGGCTCCAGCTCGGCGGCTGGCGTCGAGGTCGCTTCTGAGGTACACGACCTTCCTTCTCGGCTTGTTGCTACATTTCTGATCCTTTGTCTTGCAGGCATTGCCCCGTGAAGACGAGGGGGACGGGGGGGATGATCGCCCCCCTCCCTTGTCGTCTGAGAGGGCTGCTAGTCCCTCAGGTCTGGACCGCCCACCCCCGAACACCCCTCGCTCGCCCGTTCCTCCCGGACTAGGGAAATCTCTGGCGGCCTTCGAGGGGGATCCCTTTCAGGGTCGGCCTGGCTCCTCTCGTCCTTCCATCAGTATGGACGACGTGCCAATCCCTGGTAAGATCGTGCTCAGCGCTTGACTTGTCCTCGCTCATTCCTTCTGAATCGCCCTTTTGCAGGCTACAACATGATCTCCTCCGAAACGGAGATGAGTGAAGGGTACTCGCCTCCGCCTGACGTGGATGGTGTTTCAGATTACCTGGACGACCCGACTGATGCGGTAGGGATGAAGAGGCAGGTGACGCGGCTGTTCCAGAAACATACTCTGCTGCTTCAGGAGCTCGTGAAGAGGGTCGACCAAGACAAGGCCAACACCGAGGCTCGGCTCGCGGCCCTGGAGGGGGCCCCGCGCGCAGCAGAAGGTGGCGAGGTCACTTCGCCTGGCGTGCACATTACGCGGGCCGAGGAGCGCCTAAGGAGTGCCTCAGAACAAGTTGGCCTGGCCCAGCAGGAGCTGGTGGCGGTGCGCGATTATCACTATCCTCGCGTGCCGCCGCGAACCGGAACGCAACGGCGGGGCAGATGGAAGTGGATCCAATACTGATCCACCCTTCCTCCCCCCATGTTCGCGGTATGTCGCTGGGTTGCTACTATTTCAAAGGCTTATTCTGTATTTGTAATGATTTGAGACTCTCTTTGCCCACCTGTGGGCCTAATTTTTTATTCCTCATGCATGTCGAAATTACCATATTGCTGCTTTTATTCTCCGCGGGGAGGGCTCGAGTGTACCCGCATCCTCCGCCCGCCTTCCCCCTGGGTACGAGGGCAGGTCAGGGGATGGACTCGCTCAACCCGCCATCCCGATCGTGGCGGGAGCGGGCCGAGGGGCTCGCCAGCCAGGAGTCTCCCCGGCTCGCTCAGAATCCTGGGGGGGTGCGGGCCGAGACTCGCCCGCTCAATTCTTGCGCGGGTGCGATCGGGCGAGACCCGCACCTGAACGGCCTTGGCGGGCGGTTGCGTGTCGGGAAGTCGAACCGTCAGGCCTGACTTTTGCTACACGCACCTTTCCTGTCGGCGGGAAATTTCCCGCCCTTTCTTTCTCCCTTTAAATTAGCTATGCCGGTTCTTATCCTCCCACCGCTTCAAAGCACTCTCCCACTTCCTGCTATCTGCGAAGCACGGCCCGCGTTCGCTCTCTGGATCTATCCCGCTCGACAGGCGGTAGTTTGGCGGAATGGGCGGCGGTGGCGGCGATGCAGATGGGCGAAGCAAATGCGCCTGGACCTTCTCGGAGCACGACTTTCCCCACGCCGTCCTCTCAGAGCACGAGTACTTAGATGCCCTCGACGACCACGTCCCGCCTGGATTTTCGGCGAGACAGCCTGGGGAGGGGGAGAAAATCAACGACCTGTCCAGGGACGAGCTCGTCATACCCCTGGCTCACTTTGAGGTGGGTCTTCGGCTCCCCCTGTGGCCCGAGGTGCATCAAGTGCTGAAGTACTTCGGGGTTGTCCTAGGCCAGATGACCCCGAACTCCGTGGCCGTCATGGTAGGGTTCACCTGCTTTCTGCGGGAGGAGCGGGTCGAGTTCAGTCTCGTGGTTTTTCGCAAACTATTCTCCTTCCGCGCGAACCGGGACGGGACCGCCTACTTCTCCAGCGCCCACCTCAAGGTGCGGGAGACCGTTAATAAGAGTCACAACTGGCTCAAGAAGTTCTTGTTCGTCAAGGGGGATTTTGGCAACGTCCCCTTCTTGCCGGTGCAGCTCAGCGAGGCGAGTTACCGCCCGCCCAGCCTAGGGGGCCACGAGGCCGACCTGTGCGGGTTCTTCGCCGGGAAGAACTTTGAGGTCGCGTACTTGCGCCGCAACCTCGATGACCTTGCCGCCATCCCGCCTGGGAGAGGTTTGCCACTCGCCACTGCTCTGCCTTACTCTTTTCTTCTTTGGTCTTACCCTCTCTTCTTGGCAGGCGAGCGGGATGTTCCCCTTCATCCCCCCTACGAGAGCGCGCGGATTCCCCCCGGGGTCCTCGCCCGGGCTCAGGCCGCAGACGCCGCTCAGCGCGACGCCCCGTCGGTCCCTGCTAAGAAGCGGCTGGGCGGCGTACAGCCCGTTCCCCCGCCCAAGATGGTGAAGACTACGGGGCAGCAACTCGTCGGGGGCCAGAGAAAAGGTAAGGCCCCGGCGGATCAACCGGCCAAGGGTCTTCCTCCTTTGGTCGCTTCGACCAGCGACACCCCTAGCAGGGCGGCGGGCACTTCCGCGCCGCCGGACGGGTCGCAAACTATTGCGAAGCCGGTACCGAGAGGGCACCGCAACTTCCGTTACGGCGAGAAGTACCTGGACGAGCTCGGCGTTCCACTTCTATCATGGGACAAGGAGTCAAATCGCGCGGTGGTCTCGATCTTGTTGCCGAGTTGGTTGGAGCAGGATACCATCGGCGGGGAGGCCTATAACTTCTCCTTCGGCCTCTACTCGCGAGAGGACGCCGCTATCTACGACAAGGAGGCGACGCGAGTACTGGTGCATGAGAGCGCGCGGGCCCAACTGCGCGGCTTGGAGCTGGCCCACATGGTTGGGAGGCGCTGCACCCAGCTGGAGTGGAACGCGACCTCCCTCCAGAAGTTGGCGGACGAGAAGGAGGAGGCCCGAAAACTCGCTCAGGAGGACGTGGATCTCCAGAGGAAACAGGCCGACGCGGCCTAGGAGACCCTCGCGCAGTACTTGGGAGTGGTGGTACGCGCTTACTCCTGATCACCGCTCCTTCTCGCGAATCCGCCTTACGCTTTTCTTTCCTTCTCTCAGGATGCGGCGACGGCCAGTCGGATGGGTGCTGAGATCGCTGCCCTTGGTCAGGAGAAGTCAGCGCTGGAGGCGCGGGTGCGCAAGATGGAGGCTGCCGCCGCTGTCCCTCCGCCGGATAACAGGGGCTGCCCGCTCGAACACCATTCTGACTACGAGTTGGAGGTGCTGATGCAGAAAAACGCCGCCAGCGCCGCGAAGTATACAATGTAGATGCTGCGACGTGCGGATCTCCTCAAGAGCGAGGCCGGGAACTCTCGGCGGGCTACGTGGTGCCGGCGCTGTTCCTCCCTGTGTCAGATCCCGGGGATAAGTCCTTCCAGCCCATCTAGGACTTCCCGCCCAGGATCTTGCATCGCCCTCGCTTCTTTGTCATTTGCTTATTAGATGTATACACCATGTACTTTTAGTTTTTTGAGATGTAAGCGCGAGTCGTGCCTAGACTATGGTTTTCATCTATTAATGCTCTTATAAATGCTTCCTCGCATGCCTCATATGCATACTTGTTATTACCACGTGGGGCGACCTGCCTCTGCGGCCCAGCCCCGCTGAGGTGGCTACTCGCCCGCCAAGCGAGGCGAGCCGGCTCGTCGCTCGTCTGTGTCATCAGATTTCTCGCGGGTTCTCGCCTCCTTTCGGCCGTCTTTTTGGGGGCTGGATGATTACGCTAGACCCCTCCTTTCGGTTAACCTTCGCGACTCCAGCCCCTAATCGACACCGTCGAGTGGCTCCCCCCCCAACAGCTAGGTGAGAGCATGGCAGCGGGATCTTTTCGGGGTCCGAACTCATTCCATTGAGTGACTTCTGGCCCTGCTAGCTAGGTGAGAGCCTGGCAGCGGGATCTACTCGAGGCCAAGGATGACACCGAGTGACTTCCGGCCCTGCCAGCTAGGTGAGAGCCTGACAGCGGGATCTTCTCGGGGTCCACAACTACCGCCATCGAGTGACTTCCGGCCCTGTCAGCTAGGTGAGAGCCTGACAGCGGGATCTGCTCGAGGCCAAGGATGACACCGAGTGACTTTCGGCCCTGCCAGCTAGGTGAGAGCCTGACAGCGGGATCTTCTCGGGGTCCAAACGCATTACATCGAGTGACTTCCGGCCCTGCCAGCTAGGTGAGAGCCTGGCAGCGGGATCTTCTCGAGGCCAAGGATGACACCGAGTGACTTCCGGCCCTGCCAGCTAGGTGAGAGCCTGACAGTGGGATCTGCTCGGGGTCCACAACAACCGCCATCGAGTGACTTCTGGCCCTGTCAGCTAGGTGAGAGCCTGACAGCGGGATCTGCTCGAGGCCAAGGATGACATCGAGTGACTTTCGGCCCTGCCAGCTAGGTGCGAGCCTGACAGCGGGATCTTCTCGGGGTCCACAACTACCGCCATCGAGTGACTTCCAGCCCTGTCAGCTAGGTGAGAGCCTGACAGCGGGATCTGCTCGAGGCCAAGGATGACACCAAGTGACTTCCGGCCCTGCCAGCTAGGTGCGAGCCTGACAGCGGGATCTTTTCGGGGTCCACAACTACCGCCATCGAGTGACTTCCGGCCCTGGCGGCTAGGTGAGAGCCTGACAGCGGGATCTGCTCGAGGCCAAGGATGACACCGAGTGACTTCCGGCCCTGCCAGCTAGGTGAGAGCCTGACAGCGGGATCTTCTCGGGGTCCAAACGCATTCCATTTCTCTATGCAGGCTAGCTACGACAGTACTGGAGTGTTGAAGAAATTTATTATAATAAAAGTATCGCTTACATGCTTCAGGGGAAAAAATGTTTTAAGTCGTCACCACTCTAGGTGTGACTCAGGGTCTCGCCCTCTACATTTTGGAGTCGATAGCCTCCTGACTTCAAAGCTTCTTTTATAATGAATGGTCCCTCCCAGCTGGGGTTGAGCTTTCCTACGGATGCTGACCTCCCTGCCGCATCCACATTCTTCAGCACCAAATCCCCTTCCACGAACTGTTTCACCCTGACATGCTTGTCAAAGTACTTGGCCATTCTCCTTTTCACTTCCTCCTATCGGATGGCGGTAAGGTCCCTCAGCTCCTCCACCATGTCAAGGGAGAGTCTCAGCTCCTCCTCGTTCTCGGCTTGCCATTCCTCTCGGCCCTCTTTGGCCGCAATGACTCGCGGTGTCTGAACTTCAAATTCCACGGGGAGCACTGCCTCGTACCCATGAGAGAGCTTGAAGGGGGTCTCTCCAGTAGCCGTGTTGGGGGTGGTTCTTAGGGCCCAAAGAACCGCGGGAAGCTGCTCCACCCAGCTACCCTTCAAATTCTCCACCTTTTTCTTGAGGAGGTTGACGATGATCTTATTTGCGGCCTCCACCTGCCCGTTGCTACTGGGATGATGGATCGAGGTGAACCTGAGGTCGATTCTGAGCTGCCCGCAGAAGTTGGTGAATTCGGTGCTGGCGAACTGGGGCCCATTGTCTGTGACGATGGCCTGAGGTAATCCGTGGCGGCAGATGATTTCTCCCCAAACAAAGCTCCTGATTACCAGGGAGGTTACCTTGGCCAGCGCATTCACCTCCATCCACTTGGAGAAGTAGTCAATCATTACCAGGAGGAACCTTTTCTGGCCACTGGCTTGGGGGAATGGCCCAACCAAATCCATTCCCCAAATTGTGAAGGGCCAGGGGGCCGTGACATTTTGAGTCACTGGGTCGGCCGCAACTGGAGGGGGGCAAACAGCTGGCACTTATGGAACCTCCTTGCGAACTCCGCGGCGTCTCGGCCCAGGGTGGGCTAGAAATATCCTTGCCTGACTATCCTTCTTTCCAGGGTCCGACTCCGGGAATGACTCCCGCATTCCCCGGAGTGGACTTCCTCCAAGATCCTCTGCACTTCGCCCCCGGCCACGCAGCGAGCCAGCATCCCTGAGAGGGTCTTCCTGTATAGTTGTCCGTCCTGGAGGAGGTAATACGCTGACTTGTGCCTTAGCTTCTTCTTATCTGCCCCCTCCGGATACTCTCCCGTGGAGAGGAAAGCCACCACTGGGTCCATCCACGAAGTTTGTTGATCAATTTCCATAAGCTCTCCCTCTTCGATGGAGGGGCGGAACAGGTCGGTGATGGTACCCCCCACCTGGGGTCCATGCTTTGCTAGCTGATCGGCTTGTTCATTCTCTTCCCTGGGCACGTGTCGGATGGTGAAAGTTTGAAAGGTGCCTATGACCCCCTTTACCTTGGCCAAGTATGATCGCAGGGTGGGCTCCCTTGCCTCGAACTCCCTGTTGATCTGGGAAGCCACTACCATGGAGTCAGTAAGGACCTCCACATCCAACACCCCCTAGCTCCCTGGCTAGACGAAGCCCTGCTATCACGGCCTCGTACTCGGCTTGGTTGTTGGTAATGGGAAAGTGCACCACCACTGTCTGCTTGATTCGAGTCCCCTGAGGGCTTTCCAGGATCACCCCCACTCCTAGGGAATGCCTCCCCGAGGCACCATCCACCCTCACCTTCCAAGGAGTCGGGCGAGTGAGTTTTTCCTCCGCCACTTCAACCACGTAGTCGGCCAAGAAGTCGGCCATCGCTTGAGCTTTGATCGAGAGCCGCGGAACGAAGGAGACATCGAACTCGCTCAGTTCCACCGACCACTTAGCCAGCCTGCCTGAATGTTCCACCCCCTCAAAGATGTTGCGGAGTGGATGGTCGGTCACCACTCGGATTGAGTGTGCCTGGAAGTAAGGTCGCAGCCTCCAGGCCGAGAGGATCATGGCGAAGGCTAGCTTCTCCAAAATCGGATACTGGAACTCGGCCTTCCTTAGGACCTGACTCACGTAGTAAATAGGGAGTTGCCTCTTCCCCTCTTCACGAACTAAGACGGAGCTCAAGGCCTCCGCCCCGACCCCGAGATATAAGAACAGGTCCTCCCCCCCTTCGGCCCTTGGAGCAGCGGAGCCTGTGTCAACTGCACTTTGAGGGCCTGGAACACCTCCTCGCACTCCTTGGTCCATTCAAACTTCTGTCCGCCCCTCAGCATTTTGAAGAAGGGGGAGCACTTCTCCCCTGCCCGAGAAAGGAAGCGACTCAGCCCTGCTAGCTTCCCCGTCAGCCGTTGGACCTCCTTAGCATTCCGCGGGGGCCCCAGCTCCAAGATGGCCCTGACCTTATCCGGATTCGGCTCGACCCCCGCAGGGGTGAGGAGGTGCCCCAAGAACTTTCTCCTGCTGGCCCCAAAGACACATTTTAGGGGATTCAGTTGCATCTTGTATTTGCGCAGGGTGGCAAAGGTCTCCTCCAGGTCCCGGAGGTGGGAGTCCACATCCCGACTTTTGATCATGAGGTCGTCTACATACACCCCCAAATTCCTCCCCCTCTGCTCCTTAAAGACCATATCCATCATTTTCTGGTAGCTTGCCCCGACATTCTTCAGCCCGAAGGGCATTATCCTGTAGCAGTAGCATCCATCCCCTGTGATGAACGAGACATCCTTGATGTCTGGGGGGTGCATCCTGATCTGATGATAACCTGAAAAAGCATCTAAAAAACTCATTACGGAAAAACCGATGGCTGGGTCAACCAGCACGTCGATTCGAGGCAAAGGATAACAGTCCTTAGGACAAGATTTATTAAGTAGGGAAAAATCGATACACATCTTCCATCGGCCGTCTCCTTTTTTAACCATTACCACGTTGGAGACCCAGCCGGGGTATTGAATCTCAGACACGAAGCCGGCCTTGAGGAGTTTCGCCACCTCCTCCCTGATGGGCTCCGCCAGCTTGTCCGCAGTGGACCTCTTCTTCTGCTGAACGGGGCGTGTTCCTGGGTCCAGGTTGAGGCGGTGGCAAGCCACATCCGCCTCAACCCCCGACATCTCCGCGGTATTCCAAGCGAAGATGTCGACGTTCTTCTGGATGCACTCCAGCATCCTGCCTTGGTCCTCCGGGGTCAGCCCCCCGCTGATGCGGATCTTCTCCATCCTGCCTCCCCGGGTGAGCACCTCCAGCTCCACCACCTCTTCTGCGGCCTCCAACCTGGACTGCTCCCCCCATCCTTCAGAATCCCTTTCCTACGGAACGGGTACCTCTACCTCCACCTCTTCTCCCACGGCCCTTACCTCGGCCACCTCCTCCAGATCTCCTCATGCCGCCTCCTCCTCTGCGCAGTTCTTCATTTCCAGCTCCTCCCCTCCTGCTTCCTACTCGGCCTCCTCCATCCTTCGCCCCATCTCCTCGGCTCCCTCCTGCCAGGAGATGGTGTTCACCGCAGTGATATAACACTCCCGCGCCACCTTCGGGTCCCCCCTGACCCTGACCTGGACCCCCTCAGCGTTGAACTTCAAGCACTGATGGAAGGATGAGGGGACGCAGCGGAAGGCGCTGATAAGGGGCCTCCCGAAGATGGCGCTGTAGCTGCTGGGGGCGTCCACAATGACGAACCTGCAGTTTCGGGACTGCCCCTCCCCCAAGGTGACATGGAGGCCTACTCCTCCCTCCACTTCCTTCCATTATGCTGAAAACCCGAACAAGGGCCCATCCGAGGCCAGCACCCTCTTTGCCTCCACCTTCATCGTGTCGAACGCCTTTTTGAAGACGACGTTGACGGAACTCCTGTTGTCCACGAGGATCCGAGACACAGTGAAATTCTCGATGGCTGCCTTGATGACTAGCGCATCGCAGAATGAGTCCTCGTGGTCTGGCATGTAGCTCCTGGAGAAAGTGATCCTCTCCTCCGGGGGTGGGGTTTGGGATGTGGAGGCGACGCTTCGCCTGTACATGGTGTGGAGGCTTGCCTTGCGGGAAGCCTCGACCCCTACTCCCCCGTGGATCACTCTGATTCCCCCTCGGGTTCCAACATCCACCCGGTCTTCACAACGATCCTCCTCCGCCCGAGGCATGACCTCCTCAATCCTCACTTCTTGCCTACCCTGCTCCTGCTGCTGTTGCTATTCCCTATTCCCTCTCATCTCGAGGAACTCCGGGCAGGTGGCTGTGGCGTGCCCCTCTTCCTGATGGAAGTCGCAATAGGGCAGCTCCACCCTGACCTCTCTTCTCCTCCTCCTCATAATCCCCCTCCTTGCTCCCAAGGCTATGGACATGGCCTCCTCTTGATCGGGGAGCCGGGGTCTCTGGCCCTGCCTCCAACCCGGAGGGTGGAACTGATCTTGCCTCCGCTGGTAGTGACCCCTTCCGTAGTACCCTCCCTGTGGCCCCTGCCCCTGCCACTCAGGTCTCCAGCCCATCCGACGGTCGGGCTCTTGATGCCCCCACCTCGGCTGCTGCTGCCACTGGAGCTGCATTTGCTCCCTCTGCCTAGGCTCCCCTCTTCTCTCCTCCTGTCCCTTCCCTCCTCTTGATTCCTTCTCTTCCTCTGTGGCCTACCTGGCCAGCTTCCTTGCAAATTCCGGGTTCGACGCCTCCCCGTCGACCTCTCTCGCCGCCCTCTCCATCAACTCCTCGTAGGAGATGGGAGGGACTCTCTTTAGCTCCATTCAGAAGAAACCCTGCTGCAGGCCTAGGGTAAAGGCCATCATCAGACTATGGCCCGACATCTCTTGGACCTGAGTAACTTCTTCCTGAAATCGGTCCACATAGCTCCCCAACGTCTCATTCACCCCCTGCTTAATGTGGAACAAAGACTCGGACTCCTTCTTCCTCTTCTTCGAGGTAGTGAACCTCAACATGAACCCTCGGCACAGGTCCTCGAAGCAGTAGATAGAGCTGGCCGGTAGCTGGTGGAACCATTCCCTTGCCTTCTCCCGGAGGGTGATGGTGAAGAGTCGGCATTTGAATCCGTCCGACATCTGACGGATGGAGACCACATCTTCGAACCATTGGACATGCTGGACCGGGTCTCCCTTCCCGGTATAGTAGGACATCTCGGGTTCTCTAAACCCATCTGGAACTGGAGCTGAGGAGACCAGCTCGCTGAAAGGACTGACTCCCCCCACCAGGCGGGCCAGCGAGTCTCGCGAGCCCAGCTCGCCGAACCGGCCTCGGGCTGCCGAGCCGGGGAAAAGCTCGCGCCCGGGGAGCTCGCACCCCCGGCCTTCCTCGGCCACCTCCTTCCCAGCTCGCCTGCCGGGAGCGTCCTCGCCCAAAGAGGGGGCGGCCGCGATCTGGGCTGCCGGAGTCGAGCACTCGTCCCGCGTGCCGAGTGCGAACTTGACGAGGCCCAGCACCTCATTCCTGAAATCTTCCAACATCCCCACCGTTGCGAGTGGCGGGGGGGGGGGGGGGGGGGGGGCGGCAAGTTCTGCCCGTCAGATCCCTGTCCTCCTGTCATTGAACTCGCTGAAGCTTTTCTTCGCTGACCACATCCACGCTCACCGCACCAAAATGTTGAAACCGGAATCCGGCTTCCTGTAGAGTTCGACCCTTGGGGAAGGGGTGGTCTCGTGCCTACTTCACTCCTGCAAGAAAAATAACAAAGAAGACAAGGAGAAACAGACCCAAGGGCTCGGCAGGGAGGTCCCACCACACACCCGGAAGATCTCAGAGCGCTTCCCCTCCTTAGCCTGATGCCGAGCTAAGGTACCCTCAGAAAGCACTTGAAAACTTGAGCAGGGAGGCACTAAAAGCGTGCCTTCTGAGGTACCCCTTGGGTCTTACTTATAGTTTTTGGAATCTGAACTGCCAATAACCAGAAGAACTGACCTGAAAATACCAAAAAGCCCTTGGTTGGGTCTGCCAACAGCCAAACTCCGCTGTTCCGGACAGCTATGCGCAGTCCAACCTGGTCTGCCAACAGCGTGGCTCCACTGTTCTGAACAGCTATTCGCACCCATGGGGGGGTCAGCTCGCCATCAATCCCTCTCCGCGAGGGGCGGGCGCGACCTGGCTCTAGCGGCTCGCTTATTCTTCTTGGGCGAACTCGAGCCGGACCGCCGCAACCCGCCAGTCCTCTGCCGAGGCGGATAGGTGGCCAGGTCGCGTATAGGGGACGGACTGGCGGCCATTGTGACCCTCCGAACGGCTCGCAGATCGCGGGCCGTCGCGCCCATCCGCGAGTACCGGTTCGATGAATGGCACCCCCCGCTCCGGTCGACGATTCCCTGAGCGAGCGGGGGGGGGGGGGGGTAGGGGAGCGTTGAGCACTCGGCTCGCTCGCCTGAACTGAGCGGGAGCGGACCACCCTCTTGCCACATGTCTGCTTGTTGCTCGGGTGCGGGTTGCGGGACTGGGTCCGCTCGATCTTCCAGGTGGGGCCCGTTCGATGAACTCGGGGTTGTACAAAGATGGACGCTTCATGTCGAAGGACTGGAGGCTTGTGCATAGTTTGTTGGGAACTAAGCTGAGTTTCAGCACAACCTTCCACCCACAGACGGACGGTTAGACCGAGAGGGTCAATAGGACGATGTAGGACATGCTTCGCATGTGCGTCCTAGATTTCGAAAAGCATTGGGAAGATCACCTGTACATGGTGGAGTTTGCGTATAATAACAGCTTTCAAGCGAGTATTGGAATGACACCTTTCGAGGCCTTGTATGGGAGGAAGTGTCGTACGTTGTTGTCTTGGTTGGAGACAGGCGAGTCGAAGTTGTATAAACGTCAAGCGGTGGAAGACACCACTTCAATGGTACGTACAATTCAGGAAAGGTTGAAGATCGCTCAGGACAGACAAGCAAAGTACTATAACGCCAAGCATAGGAACGTGGAGTTCGGTGTTGGTGACTAGGTGTATTTAAAAATCAAGACGTTCAAGGGTGTTTCGCGGGTTCGACGCTTGAAAAAGCTGAGTCCAAGATACCTTGGACCATTTGAAATCCTGGAGCGTGTTGGCGAAACAGCGTATAGATTGAAGCTGTCGGTGGAGTTGAGTGGGCTGCACGATGTGTTCCACGTATCAGTGTTGCGTAAGGCAGTGCAAGACCCTTCGTAGATAGTTGCGGTCGATCAAGTGTCGGTTGATTACGAGTAGATGACAAAGGTCAAGCCTATACGTATAGAAGACGTTGAAGTCATGCGACTCCGCAACAAGGAAATCCGAATGGTTAAGGTCCGTTGGGATAACTGCGGACGTGAGAATCTTTCTTGGGAGAGAGAGCAAACTATGTTGGAGGAATACCCCGAGTTATTCCACGCAGGTAACATTTAATTTTGTGTACCTTTACTTAATTTTGGGACAAAATTATTTAAGTGGGGGAGATTTGTAACGCCCTGAATATCTGTATCAAGCTGGTCGCGTCAAAAAGGGAATTTTTGGTGCCTGGTTAGGGGTACACGGCCTAGGACACGGGCGTGTCCAAGGCCGTGTGGAGCCCTCCGTTGCCCGGATGTGTCCAGAGAAGGACACGTCAGGAAACACGACAGAGTGACACGGGCGTGTCATCTGACACGGGCGTGTGCCTACCTGTGTCAGTACCCGTGTTCCCAAGAGACGTGTCGGTTGGCATGGAGGTTTTCTGTGACACGGTCCCTGGACACGGGCGTGTAAGATTCTGACACGGACGTGTCGATTGAGACACGGGCGTGTCTGAGCCCGTGTGAGTCTCTGTGTTCGACGATCGTGCCTGGATCTAGGCACACGGCCTGGGACACGGCCGAGTGCCAAGCCGTGTTCGGCCCAGATTTGGAGATTTTTGTACGGATCTGAGCCGTCCATTTTCTTTAATTAAGATCCGATGGCCCAGATGAGTTCCTGCTCTGTTAAGGTCGGAAATAGAGGATCAATTCCTCATTTCTCTCTTAAGCACTCTCTTTCAAGGAGTTAGAGAGAGGAGGAAGAAGGAGGAGGATTCCGGCCGCCGGTGGAGCATCGGAGCACCGTTTAGAGAACCGAGAGCGGATCCGTGGAGGAAATCCCGTTGTGAAAACTTCTATCCGTGTAATTTTCGATGTCACAAAAGCGTACTACAAGGGTAACGATTCTCTACTTGCGCATGTGAAGCTCTCTTCCTTTTTGCATAGGGAAACCCGCTCCTGTGAGTTTTCGGCGAGTGTGCGGTGTTCCTTGGGGTTGACGGGAATAGTCCCCCTTGTGTTGCATATAGATTTCAGAATCGAAGTACGGACATAGACATTGTGTGTGAAGCCTACCCGGACATGTTGGTCTGGATCGGTGATGTTGTATTTTTTATGGTTTGCCAGAGAAGACTCTGTGCTTTGGGTTTTCGGGTTTCTACGCGGTAGATTGCAGTAGGGATCCTTGGGGATTAACTCCAAGGCGCACCCGGAAAACTGAGCGGAATCGTTGTTCTGCTAACTTGGCGGTCTGGGAACCGACCTTGAACATAAATGAGTTATGTGATTGTTTGGAAATGTTAGGATCCGAGAGAAGCTTGGCCCGCGCGTAGGTCTTAAGGTGACTAGGCGGTGTGAGCAACGGGCAAGTGGAATCGGACCTGGGCTATGTGGTTCGGTGCGAGAGACCCATTGATCGGGACTGGCCGTTGGCATAGTCGGGAGCCTTAGGCAGTGGTCAGAAAGGCTAAAATGCTCATGTTATTGCCATCCCGGGGATGGTGGTGAAGCCACGAAATTGAGCGGATTCACCGTTAATGTACCCTGAGTGCACGGGGTGTTTGGCCGTGCGAGCCTACACCTGTGGCGAAGCATGTTTGAATTATATTGTTTAGCTGGGCTAATGAATTGCAGGGAAGGAGCACCGTCATCCCGAGTTAGGGGTCGGGTCGTTATAATTTGGTCGGCTTTGGCTGACCGTTGCTTTGTTTGCCACCGTGCGGTGGAATGTTGCTTGCAGGTGTTACGGAGCCGGGTACCAAATAGCGGGCTGGAGCCCATGTTGCTGAGCTGGCCCTCGAATGCCCAAGCGAATAGTTGTACTTTAGTTTGTCATGTGTGGCCGGCCTGCGAGCCGATGTATGGAAAACATTATATTGTTAAGTGAACACTTGTAAGGCCATAAGGCCAGTTACCTTTCAGTGTATTTGTGTTTCATTCTAGTTGTATTGGTTGTGGACATTAATGATTATTGGATTACCGTTATGGGTTCTTTCAACTGTTTAAAAGCTTCCGCTAGAATGCTCTGTGATAGGACAAGTAGTCTTAATTGGATAGTTTGGTTATTCATACGTAACCCTTCTGACTGTCCGTGGTATATGGCGTCGGGTTCCAGCTGGACCTTCTATTATATGTCATACGACGGATGGGGGTGTTACACGCTTGCCTTGCCGCCACTGGCTCAATTACGACATCCTGCCCCGGGGCCACCACTGGGTGTACTTGTTCTCTTGGCTGCGCATTGATCATAGCGAACACAGCTTCCGCAACTAAACGAATTGTCTCGGCAGAAGGAGGAGGTGTAGGCACCTCTGCCGGTGCATTACTCTCTGCAGAATGCTGATTTTGAGACTGTTCAGCACCACTTCTGGTCACCTATAGATGTGTCACACGCACTTTAGTGACTAAAAGACATAGCAAACAACAAACAAAGGAAACCTCAGGTTTCACAAACAATGTTGTTAACGTGTTTTTCATTCCTAAGTGGACATTCATGGGTTCTTTTCATGTTATAATGGCAACGCACATGAGTGCTCACCACCCCTTAAAAGGAATTCGACCACGAATTCAAATAAGGAGGATCGACACTAGAGTCTGATAAAAAATTGTAACACCCCCCATTCGTCACTAACAATATAATAGAAGGTCCAGTCGGGGTCCCACGTCATATGAAACGAACAGACAAAAGAGTTACTAAATGAAACCAAAAACCCTTAAAGATTTTGAAAACGCAATCCTAACACAGAGTTACATTCTAGCGGAAGAATAAAAAGAGTTTCATTAAAAACCGCACCCAAAGGTGAATGTCCACTAACCATAATAGAAATGAAATACAACGTCCACAATTGGCCTTAAGGCCTTACAACAAAAGTGTTTAGCTCAAATAAAAACGGTTTGCAGACATCGGCACGCAGGCCGGCAACACATGAAAAGCAACTAAACAAATGGTTGGGCCTTCGAGTGGCAACACAGCAAGAAGGGCTTTAGCCCGCTATTTCCCGCTTGGCTCCGCAGCACCTGCAAGCAAACATTCCACCAAGCGGCGGCAAACAAAGCAATGGTCAGCAAGGGCTAACCAAATTATAACGACCCTACCCCTTCCTCGGGGTGGCGGTGCTTCTTTCCTGCAAGCTGATTAACATAAATACATAAACCTAGATTGTGCTATTTAAGCACCATTCAACACAAACGTTGGCGCGATCGGCCCAACATCTTGTGCACACAGGGCACCTTAACGGTGTACCGGACTTCCCCGGGTCCCACCACCATTCTCAGTCCTAGACTGAATGACAACACGCTGAGCATTCGCTAGCCGTGACTCAAGGTCCTCGGCTCTCTCCTATGCCTGTAGCAACACACCAATACCTTAGGTAGTCGAACTACACCACATAGTGCAGGTGCAGTTCAGTCAAGCCCGTTGCTCAAATCGTCGTACCTAACATGCATGACGTGTAACTGCTTTGTGACGCATAGGTCAACCTCCCCTTGCCTGTTATCGTATACATAAACGATTGTTATATAACAAGGGTGACACTCGCGGCCACCAGAGTTGCGCGCCCAAGGCACACAACTCCACACACTAGCCCTACAGTCTCTGAGAGACAGGCTTCGCACAAACACGGCAAAACTCCCCGGGCGTTAATGCTGACGATCCAACGACTTCGTGCAAACATTAGGGTGTTTCATGGAGCACACCTCCAATACTAACTGCCGCCCCGGGCAGACCCCCATTCCGAAATATTCAACTTCCACGGAATCTTCTCCGGGAACTCCAGAACATCACCAATCCAGACCAACATGTCCGAATGGGCTTCACACATCATGCTTAAACTGTACTCGTGCTTCCGGGTGCTAATGCAAATAATAGCGGAGATGTAAGCATCGACCCGTCGGAGAGCACCCTTCCCCCACCCGTCGGTGGAGAGGGGCTTCCATGAAAATATGCTAATTAAGGGCTTCACCTGCCCAAGAAGAAAAGTCGTTACCCTTGACGCGCGTTTCATGTTTGGTATGCACGAAGGAGGGAAAGCCAGCCTGGAGAATTATCTCCCTTAATAATCTTCCTAAATATGGATTTAGCCTTGATTAGGAAACAGGATTCCCACGGATAGGTGAGGTGGCAAATACAACAAACTCCACCTTGATGCCCTCTAGCACATGGATATCCTGGCTCCTTTGACAAACTCCACCTACAACTTGGATCTTCTCCTTAGGCAAAACTACCCCCTCTCCCTGGGGTCGCCCCAATCAGCATGCACCAATATGAGCCAAGTCAAGGCAATGCTTGAACTTGACTCTATCACTGGTTTGGTCAGCATGTCTGCAATAATGTCCTCTATGGGCACCTTCAGTAACTGAATGTCTCCGCCAGCAACGAACTCTCTCAACTTGTGGTAGCGCACGTTGATGTGTTTTGTCCTGGCATGATAGACCGGATCTTTGGCCAGACAAATCGCACTCTGACTGTCACAGTGCAGCTTCACCGTCTCCTGAGAAATCATGAGTTCTTTGGCGAGACCTTTAAGCCAGATGGCTTCATTTGCCGCTTCTACTGTAGCAATATACTCTGCCTCTATCGTAGATAGAGCCATGATGTTCTGGAGATTGACTTTACAACTGATGGGACCTCCATCTAGAAGGAAGATGTACCTAAAAGTAGATCTCCTCTTATCGAGGTCACCGGCGTAGTCAGAATCAACATAGCCCTCTAGTACACGGACATCCTGGCTCCTTTGAAATACTAATCTGATGTTTGGAGTTCCTCTCAAGTACCTTAGAATCCACTTGACGGCTTCCCAGTGTTGTCATCCCGGATTCCCCATGTATCTGCTGACAACGCTCACAGCCTTAGCAATATCTGGTCTCATACACATCATAGCATACATCAAGCATCCTACCGCACTAGCGTACGACACCTTGAGCATATTTGGGCTTTCCTCCATGGTGTCTAGACACAGCTGTGATGACAGTCTAAACTGTTGCCCGAGAGGGGTGGTAACAGGTTTAGACTCCATCATATTGAACTTCTCCAGCACCTTCTGAATATAGCCAACCTGAGAAAGTCAAAGCATGCCTCGTTTTCTGTCCCGCTTGATTTCTGTTAGTAAGTAGCGAAAAAGAGAGAACAAGCGGATAAACTTTTGAATAATCGAAATTTTATTATCCAAAAAAGGTGACTATTACAAAGGTATGCCCTCCCTTATATAGAATGGAGGAGAGATGAGAGAATACAAATAAGAGATGTGGGACTAAAAATTTACAAGCTAAGCGGACTATACAAAGTAAACCGCACAAGCCGCGCGGTTAGACAGAAGGGCTAACCGCACGGCTACAACAAGAGAAGCAGAGAGGTCGCCTGTGAAGATCGCTAGACCGCCCGGTTTACAAGCCGGCGAGTCAAACCGCCAGACCGCGCGGTCTTCAACCCGCCAAGACAGACCGCCCGGTCACCAACTTCAACACTCCCCCTCAAGCTGGAGCATATATATCAATCATGCCCAGCTTGTCGCAAACATGCAGAAACGAGGCAGAAACTGGCTTGGTGAAGATGTCAGTCAGCTCTTTATCAGACGTGACAAACAGAGTGCAAATTTGTTCTTTTAAAATCTCTTCACGAATGAAATGGCAGTCAACCTCAATGTGCTTTGTTCTTTCATGGAATACCGGATTTTTGGAGATGTATATGGCGGCCTTGTTATCACAGAACATAGGTAGAGGATGGTTGTACACCTCTCCTAAATCTAGCATGAGAGCCCGCAACCATTCAACTCACAAGTGGTTGACGCCATACTGCGATACTCAACTTCTGCACTGGACCTGGAGACAACAGACTGCTTCTTGCTCTTCCAGCTCACCAGATTCCCCCCCAACAAAGGTGCAAAAACCTGAGGTTGACTTGCGATCCCCTTTGTCATCAGCATAACTTGCATCTGAGTAGGCTTCAATCCTCAGATGACCATTCTTCTGAAAAAGTAATCCTTTCCCAGGCGCTGCTTTGACATACTCCAAGATCCGCAAGGCGGACTGTAGATGACACTCCCTAGGCGCTTGCATGAATTGACTCACCTTGCCCACAGCATAGGAAATGTCGGGTCTGGTCACTGTGAGATATATGAGCTTACCAACCAGACGCCTGTACCGCGAACTATCTGAAAGAGGAGGCGAATCATCTGTCCAGGTTTTGTCCTCCCCAGTAGCCATGGGGCATCGGGCAGGTTTTGCTCCAGTTAATCCTGCCTCTTTTAAAAGATCAAGGGCATACTTACGCTGAGAGAGAACTAAGGAGTCGGGCTTCCGAGAGAGTTCGATCCCCAGAAAGTACTTTGGAGAGCCCATATCTTTAGTGATCAGATGTTGGCGAAGATGTCGCTTTGTCAGGGCTACCCCTTCCTGGTCATCGCCAGTGAGAAGAATATCATCGACGTACACAGCAAGAACAACCATCCCAGAAGGAGTTTTGCGAATAAAGAGAGAGTGATCAGCAGAGCTTCGCACAAAACCAACAGCCACCACAATGCCGCTGAACTTGTCAAACCAAGCTCGAGGACTCTACTTGAGGCCATAAATTGCCTTCTGCAGCCGGCATACTCGTGTCTCCCCCTGAGCAACATACCCAGGAGGTTGCTCCATGTAAACGGCCTCGTGAAGATCACCATAAAGGAAGGCATTCTTGATGTCCAGCTGAGAAATCGGCCAATCCCGATTGACGGCCATAGAGAGAAGGACCCGGATAGTGCTGAGACGAGCCACAGGGGAGAAGGTGTCAAAATAATCAACCTCATAGGTCTGAGTAAAACCCTTAGCAACAAGGCAAGCCTTATACCGATCCACAGTGCCGTCTGGGCTAAATTTGACCACAAAGACCCAGCGACAGCCAACAACATCAGTACCGAAGGGAGGAGGAACAAGAGTCCATGTACCCCACTCCGTGAGGGTCGCCATTTCCTCATCCATGGCCAGCTTCCAGTGGGGAATAGCAAGGGCCTCCTGATAGGAACGAGGGGTGGCAGTGGCCGAGATAGCAAGTGCAAAAGCTCGGCGAGCAGGGGTAAGACGATCGTAGGAAACAACTGCAGCAAGCGGGTGTTGGGTACAGGCCCGAACCCCTTTGCGAAGAGCAATCGGGAGATCCAGGTCAGCAGGTGCCTCAGTATCCGGAGTATCCGTGGTGGAGAGAGCTGGCCCGGGAGTAGAGAGAGATGGCAGCGGAGTGGAGGGAGAAAGCGGAGTAGAGGGTGGAGATGATGAGGATGGGGAAGACGGTAGAGTGGGTGGAGAGGGCGGAACATCAGTGGGAGCAGAGGGAATGGATGGGTTGGTATGAGAAGTAGGAGCAGGAGGAGTAGAAGAGGAAGCGGGAGAGAAGTAAGAGGCATTGGCAAAGAAGGTGACATCCGCAGAGACAAATTGCTTGCGGGTAACAGGGTCAAAGCAGCAATATCCTTTCTGAGTGGGAGAGTAGCCCAGAAAGACACATTTGGTGGCACGTGGTGAGAGTTTATCACGGGTGGCAGCGGGAGAGTGCACAAAAGCGGTGCAGCCAAAGATGTGCAGAGGAAGAGGAAAGGGATCCTTGTCCGGATAAAGAATGGAGAAGGGGGTAGCACCGTGGATAACTGTGGAGGGAAGGCGATTGATGAGATAGTAGGAGAGGAGGACAGCATAGCCCCAATAGGAGCGAGGAACATGCATTTGAGTCATCATAGTGCGAGCGACATCAAGGAGGTGACGGTTTTTGCGTTCCGCCACCCCATTTTGTTGTGAGGTGTAGACACAACTTGTTTGACGAAGAACACCATGGTGAAGACAAAAGGAGGAGAAGTCGTGGCTAAGATACTCCTTAGCATTGTCTGAACGAAGGAGTTTAATAGACGTATCAAACTAAGTCTTAACCATAGAATAAAAGGAGGTCCAAACAGAGAAAAGCTTGGAGCGATCTTTGAGAAGATATACCCACGTACATCGAGAGAAATCATCAATGAAAGTGACAAAATAGGAACTACCCCGACCGATGGTGAGGTTAGGAGCGGGACCCCATATGTCAGAGTGAACGAGGTCGAACGGACGGGAAGAGCCCCGACTTTGCGTTGGTGGGAAGGATGAGCGGTGATGTTTGCCAAGTTGACATGCATCACAGTTGAGAGGAGGATGATGAGGAGGGAGGTGCGGCATGAGCTGGCGGAGAATTCGGAAAGGAGCATGTCCAAGGCGAAGATGCCATTGGGGAAGATCTGTAGAGGAGGAGGAGAAGGCGGATAGAGCAGAAACGTTGTCGAGGAAGTAGAGGCCACCACTCTCAGTCCCGGTAGCAATCGTCCGTTGGGAGTCCGGATCCTGAAAAGCACAAGAGCTAGGGGTGAATATGACAGAACACCGTAGTTGCTTGCATAAAGAAGTAACCGATAATAAATTGCACGGAAACTTGGGCACATAGAGGGTATCAGCCAGGCAGAGAGATGGAGTGACTTGAACCATGCCCGTCCCATGGACCGGGGAGGGAGATCCATCAGCAATAATGACCGGGGGCAACTGAGCATGTGTGTCAAGAAGAGAGAAACATTGAGGATTGCCTGTCATATGATTGGTTGCACCAGAGTCGATTAGCCATCTTCCGCGAGTAACAACATGAGCACTACCAGAAGAGGTGACCACGGAGGCGGACAGGCTGGAGGAGGGGAAAGCCATGGAAGCAAGAGAGGAGCAAGCCGCGACGATAAGAACAAGCCACGAGAAGAGAAAAGAGCACCAAGCCGGGCGAACAGAAAACAGGTCGGGCGGCTAGGAAGGCCGCTACCAAGAAGCAGAGCAAAGCAGAGGGAAAGAAGTCGCACGACTTGAAAAAGTCGGGCGAATAGAGAAGAACAGGTCGCACGGCAAAAGATGAGGCCGACGCGACTAGCAAGCAGGAGCGGGTAGAAGGCAACAACAAGTAGAGCTCGAACAGTAGCGGCTAGCAAGAGGTCAAAGGCACAGCGGGGAAGAGGTCGCGCGGACTGAAAAGGCCGAGCGAACAGAAGAGAGGAGAAGAGCAGGTGACCGCGACCAAGATGCGGGTGAGAAAGGGACATCCCGCACGGTCAGGCAGATCACAGCAGCAAACCGCGAGTATAGGGACAAGCGGATAAAGGGGAAAGCAGAAGCGGACAGGGAGAAGAAGTCCGCAGCGGGTAGAGACAAGCCGCAAAGACTAGGAAGTCGGAGAGGCAAGAAAGAGCAAGGAGCGCGGCGACAAGGAAACAGGTCGCTGCGACGAATAGTAGTAGGAGAAGAGAACCAAAAAGAAGCAAGCCGCGCGAACAGGGCAGCAGACAGAAAAGAAGGCAAGCCGCGAGACAGGTCGCAGAAAGCGGAAAACAAGCCGCGAACAACAGAGAGCGCACAGAATCAGGAGGAAATGACCGTGTGCTCTGATATCATGTTAGTAAGTAGCGAAAAAGAGAGAACAAGCGGATAAACTTTTGAATAATCGAAATTTTATTATCCAAAAAAGGTGACTATTACAAAGGTATGCCCTCCCTTATATAGAATGGAGGAGAGATGAGAGAATACAAATAAGAGATGTGGGACTAAAAATTTACAAGCTAAGCGGACTATACAAAGTAAACCGCACAAGCCGCGCGGTTAGACAGAAGGGCTAACCGCACGGCTACAACAAGAGAAGCAGAGAGGTCGCCTGTGAAGATCGCTAGACCGCCCGGTTTACAAGCCGGCGAGTCAAACCGCAAGACCGCGCGGTCTTCAACCTGCCAAGACAGACCGCCCGGTCACCAACTTCAACAATTTCCATTCCAAGAATTTTTTGTGCGTGACCCAAATCCTTCATTTCAAACTCAACATGCAGCTTCTGCTTCAGTAATTGAATCTCCTGAGCTGATTTGCAAGCGATCAACATGTCGTCGACATATAACATCAGAATCAAAATGTCCCCATTCGCCAGGAACTTATAGTAGACACAGCTGTCGTACTGGCTTCTCCTGAAACCCTGTGAGGTCATGAACATGTCGAACCTCTTGTTCCACATTCTTGGAGCCTGTTTTAAACCATAGAGGGATCTCCTTTGTTGAAGTTGGTGACCGGGCTGTCTGGCGGTTTGTCTTGGCGGGTTGAAGACCGCGCGGTCTGGCGGTTTGTCTCAGCCGGCTTGGAGACCGGGCGGTCTGGCGGTCTACCCTGGCAGTCTCTCTTCATCTCTGGTGGTAGCCGTGCGGTTAGCCCTGCTATCTAACCGCGCGGCTTGTGCGGTTTGTTTTGTATAGTCCGCTTAGTCCTGTAAATTATAGTCCCACATCTCTTATTTGTATTCTCTCATCTCTCCTCCATTCTATATAAAGGAGGGCATACCTTTGTAATAGATACCTTTTTTTGGATAATAAAATTTCAATTATTCAAAAGTCTATCTGTTTGTTCTTTTCTATTCACTACTTTCTAACATGGTATCAGAGGACACGGTCATTTCCTCCTGATTCTGTGCGCTCTCTGCTTCTAGCGGCTTGTTTTCCGCTATCCGCGACCTCTCTCGCGGCTTGCCTTCTCTTCTGTCCGCCGCCCTGTTCGAGCGGCTTGTTTCTGTCTGCTGCCCTGTTCGCGCGGCTTGCTTCTTCTTGGTTCTCTTCTCCTACTACTATTCGTCGCAGCGACATGTTTCCTTGTCGCCGCGCTCCTTGCTCTTTCTTGCCTCTCCGACTTCCTAGTCTTTGCGGCTTGTCTCTACCCGCTGTGGACTTCTTCTCCCTGTCCGCTTCTGCTTTTCCCATATCCGCTTGTCCCTATACTCGCGGTTTGCTGCTGTGATCTGCCTGACCGTGCGGGTTGTTCCTTTCTCACCCGCATCTTGGTCGCGGTCACCTGCTCTTCTCCTCTCTTCTGTTCGCTCGGCCTTTTCAGTCCGCGCGACCTCTTCCCCGCTGTGCCCTTGACCTCTTGCTAGCCGCTACTGTTCGCGCTCTACTTGTATTTGCCTTCTACCCACTTGCTGCAGTTGTTTCCTATGATCGTCTTACCCCTGCTCGCAGAGCTTTTGCACTGGCTATCTCGGCCACTGCCACCCCCCGTTCCTACCAGGAGGCCCTTACTATTCCTCATTGGAAAGTTGTCATGGATGAGGAGATTGCTACTCTCACTGAACGGGGTACCTGGACCCTTGTTCCTCCTCATTTCGGCACAGATGTTGTTGGCTGTCGCTGGGTCTTCGTGGTGAAGTTTCTTCCGGATGGCAGTGTGGATCGTTATAATGCTCGCCTGGTTGCCAAGGGTTTTACCCAAACTTATGGGATTGATTACTTTGACACTTTCTCTCCCGTGGCTCGTCTCAGCACTATTCGGGTTCTTCTCTCTGTGGCTGTCAACAGGGATTGGCCCATCTCGCAGCTAGATGTTAAGAATGCCTTCCTCTATGGTGATCTGCAGGAGGATGTTTACATGGAGCAACCTCCTGGGTATGTTGCTCAGGGGGAGACACGGGTATGTCGGCTAAAGAAGGCTATCTATGGCCTCAAGCAGAGTCCTCGTGCCTGGTTTGACAAGTTCAGTAGCATTGTTGCGGCCATTGGTTTTACAAGAAGCTCAGCAGATCACTCCTTGTTTGTTCGGAAAACCGCCTCTGGTCTTGTTGTTCTTGCGGTTTATGTTGATGACATTCTTCTTACTGGCGATGACTAGGATGGGGTATTGATGACCAAGAAACACCTTCGTCAACATCTGGTCACAAAGGATATGGGCTCCCCGAAATACTTTCTGGGGATTGAAATCTCTAGAAAGCCCAACTCCATGGTTCTTTCACAATGGAAGTATGCTCTTGATCTTTTAAAGGAGGCAGGACTGACTGGTGCTAAACCTGCACGTTGTCCTATGGCTGTTGGAGAAGACAAAACTTGGACAGATGACTCACCTCTTCTCTCCGATCTTACGAGATATCGGCATCTGGTGGGCAAGCTCATATATCTCACGGTAACCAGACCCGACATCTCTTATGCTGTTGGCAAGGTGAGCCAGTTCATGCAAGCTCCGAGGGAGTGTCATCTACAATCTGCTCTGAGGATATTAGAGTATATTAAAGCTGCTCCAGGCAAAGGACTCCTATTTCAGAAAAATGGTCACCTTAGGGTTGAAGCGTACTCTGATTCAAGCTATGTGGATGACAAAGGGGACCGCAAATCGACTTCAGGTTTCTGCACATTTGTTGGAGGCAATCTTGTGAGTTGGAAGAGCAAGAAACAGTCTGTCGTTTCCAGGTCTAGTGCAGAGGCGGAATATCGCAGCATGGCATCGACTACATGTGAGTTGAAGTGGTTGCGGGCTCTCATGCTTGACTTAGGAGAGGTTTACAACTATCCTCTTCCTATGTTCTGTGACAATAAGGCCGCGATACACATTTCCAAAAATCCGGTCTTTCATGAGAGAACAAAACACATAGAAGTCGACTGTCATTTTATTCGGGAAGAAATATTGAAGAAACAGATTTGCACTCCATTTGTCACTTCCGACAACGAGTTGGCAGATATCTTCACCAAGCCGGTGTCCGCTTCCTTTTTCCACATCTGCGACAAGCTGGGCATGATCGATATATATGCTTCAGCTTGAGGGGGAGTGTTGAAGTTGGTGACCGGGCGGTCTGGCGATTTGTCTTGGCGGGTTGAAGACCGCGCGGTCTGGCGGTTTGTCTCAGCCGGCTTGGAGATCGGGCGGTCTGGCGGTCTACCCTGGCAGTCTCTCTTCCTCTTTGGTGGTAGCCGTGCGGTTAGCCCTGCTGTCTAACCGCGCGGCTTGTGCGGTTTGTTTTGTATAGTCCGCTTAGTCCTGTAAATTATAGTCCCACATCTCTTATTTGTATTCTCTCATCTCTCCTCCATTCTATATAAAGGAGGGCATACCTTTGTAATAGATACCTTTTTTTGGATAATAAAATTTCAATTATTCAAAAGTCTATCTGTTTGTTCTTTTCTATTAGCTACTTTCTAACATCCTTAACTTGCACATTTTTTTCTCGTTGTCTGGTTCAATGAACCCCTCAGACTGCAGAATGTAGATTTCCTCTTCTAAGTTGCCATGAAGAAACGTCGTCTTCACGTCCATTTGCTCCAGCTCCAAGTCCCACAACGCTACTATAGCAAAGTAGCACCCGTATGGAACAGTGCTTTACAACGGGTGAGAAGATTTCGTCAAAATCAACTCATTTCTTCTGTGCAAATCCCTTAGCCACGAATCTCGCCTTGTATCTCCATTGGTCCTTCCCGGAAGTGGACTCCTTCCTAAATACCCACTTGGAGCTGATTATCTTAGCTCCTTTCGGTAGGCTAACTAGATCCCAAGTCTGGTTCTTTCGAAGTGAGTCCATCTCCTCCAATATAGCTTCTCTCCACTGAGAGCTGTCACTGCTCTTCATAGCCTCTTGATGAGTCGATCGGGGCCGGTGACGGCGGCTGGCAGAGGCTGGTCGGTGGTGGTGGAGGCTGCCACCCTCCACACCGCCTGGAAGCACAGCGACCGTCCGATCTCAAGATAAGATCGGACGGCCCTGATTTCCTTAATCCCCGCCCCCGCGTCCTCTTCTGTGCCCCCCACAGCGGATCTGTGGTCGTTCTGCTGTAGGGAAGCGCTAGCCTGTTGCGCTGTGCGGCTCGATCTCAGCCGCAGGAACTTCTTGATCTGCTAATTGCAGACCATTTCTTATCAGAAATTTGTAGAAGTTTCTGGGCCAAACCTAGGCCCCTAGGGGAAAAGTGGCCAACATAAAAAATGTTCTCCATGATGAGGGCTTCCTCCACAAAAAAATTGAGAATTTTAGAGTTGATTTAGTATTTTTAAAAGCCAAAATATATTTTGTTTGGCTAAATTAAAATCCCAAAAAACTTTGAAAAATTATAAAAAAAATTAGTAGACTCATTTTAGGCCCTCCTAAGGGTTGTATAAAAATTTTGGGTCATGGGGATAGGTTTTAATATTTTTCCTAAAATTTGGAATCCTAGGGTCACGCTCGGAATGTATTCCGCTCATTTTCCCTGGAAGGTGGAAATTGGAGCGCGCGACCACCACCTTTATAATCAAATAAGTAATTCAATACTACTCCAATCTCGTATTGGTCATGTTTAATTCAGTACTACTCCAGTCTCGTACTGGTCAACCTTATTTTAGTACTTTCAATTCAGTACATCTCCAGTCTCTTACTGGTCAAACTTATTTTAGTACTTTCAATTCAATACAACTCCAGTCTCGTACTGGTCAAACTTATTTCAGTACCACTCCAGTCTCGTACTAGTCAAGCTTATTTTAGTAATTTCAATATAGTACATCTCTAGTCTCGTACTAGTCAAGCTTGTTTTAGTACTTTCACTTCAGTACAACTCCAGTCTCGTACTGGTCAAGCTTATTTCAGTACCACTCCAGTCTCGTAGTGGTCAAGCTTATTTTAGTACTTCCAATTCAGTACATCTCCAGTCTCGTACTGGTCAAGCTTATTTTAGTACTTTCATTTCAGTACTACTCCAGTCTGGAACTAGTCAAGCTTATTTCAGTACTTTCTATGCAGTACTACTTCAGTCTCGTACTGGTCACATTTCATTCCAACACTTTAAATAAGCAGCATAATCACCGAACTTGTCCTCATTGCAACTTATTATTATAATCTCGGGTTCTGCTCTGACGTGTAGTTGTTGTTAAAGTTGAGCCTTAGTTGGGGTTAACCGGAGTTGAAGTAGTCCTCCAGGTCTAGCCCCAAATAATGCTTCCGCTATAATCTGATGGGTTGTGAATGTTGTGATTCGAGCCGAGCAAGACGGCCATCTAGTGCTTAGATAGGGTGGATTGTTTCCCCTAAGGAGCACTGGGTGGACGTCTTGGGCTAGTAGTACCCCTCCGGCCCGACCTGGGCAAAAGGTTGGGGGGTCTACAAATGGATCAGAGCCATCACGATTTGTCCTTGTGGAGCAGTCTCAGGATC
Source organism: Platanthera guangdongensis (assembly GCA_039583875.1). Taxonomy (NCBI): domain Eukaryota; kingdom Viridiplantae; phylum Streptophyta; class Magnoliopsida; order Asparagales; family Orchidaceae; genus Platanthera; species Platanthera guangdongensis. The sequence goes on along the minus strand of CM077164.1, from coordinate 33,099,289 downwards.
CCTCCGTCCCTCGCTTTGTTCTGGGTTCGGGACGAACCTTGCAGCCAAAGCCTGGTGTACCCTAGTGTAGAGGCTTAGAGATTCTAGACTGTACAATAGTACGCTCATACACAGTTGTTTCCGTATGGGTTATCGTTTTTGCAAATTTCCCCTACTTTTGCAAAATACTGACACTCGTTCTTGTTACTTCTCCAAATATCAAAGTTCAGTAACGGGGGATCCTCGTCCAGAGGATATGTTCCATCTACCCCACCTCCAGACCCGGTAGCTCCCGTGGTTGTACCGTTTGCCGAGATAGATATGGGATAGACACTGACGGCTATTCTAGCGACTTTCCGGGTTGCCCTGGCACATCCACCGCGAGAGATGACAGCACCCACCGATCTGCTATCGACTTTCCGAGGACTGAAGCCTCCCCCTTTCAGAGGTACGGAGACGGCCATCCAGATAGAGGAGTGAGTAGAGCGGGTGGAGGAGCTATTAGTGGGAATGATGTGCCCAGTTGTGGCTACAGTCTCTTTAGTGGGGACCCTTTTGGAGGGATACGCGACGGATTGGTGGATAGCGGCTAGTCACTCTACTTTTTGAGGTCGGACATTGAGCACGATTCTTTAGACAGAGTTCTTTGAGGCTTTACTAGAGTTCTTCATCACGGATGCAGACCGAGCCGCGCTGTAGGAGAGGTTCTTGCTCATTCAACAGGGCAACCACACTGTGGCAGAGTACGAGAGAGAGTTTATACACCTAGCACGCTTCGCCGGGAATCTGGCTGCCTCCGACAGGGATAGAGCTTCTCAGTTCTACCGAGGACTACGAGACGACCTGAGGCAGGCCTTGATCATGTTCTCTCAGGCCACCTTTCATACCATAGCCACCCATGCGGCAACATTAGAGTTGGAACAGCAGATAGTGGCTCAGTAGTGCATAGGCCAGGTAGAGATTCCTCGAGACCAGAGGCGAGATGGAGGATTCACACCCCCCCCCCCCCCCCACAGACAGGATAAAGAGCGCATGCAACGATGCCGCATACAGCCCTATAGGCGCCCACCAGTACTCCCAGCACCCCCAGCCGCGCAGGCAGACATCAGACAAGCTCCAGCACCATAGCTTCTTATGTCAGCAGCCAGGACATATGAGAGCTTTCTGCCCACAGGAGACAGGGATACCGGGATTAGGAGCAGTTCAGGGTGGACAGCTAGCACGGGGACAGGGTCAGAGAGGTCGCAGAGGCAAAGCTGGCAAGAGAGGCCAGCAGGGCCGAGTAGTGCCCCTAGAGGCCTACGCACTGGACTTGCAGCACGGACCGACCCCTGACGTAGTTATAGGTATATACTTTAGGCTATAGGGAGATACCATATCTTACTACTGATGTTGTATATTACTTGCTTACATCTTCTGTATTAGTTAGATGACATATATGTATATATTTCCCATATCGTCAGGAATCTTGTTAGTAGAAGGATACCCTGTCAAGACCCTTTTCGACACAGGAGTGACATATTCTTTTGTTTCCCACAAATTCATCGCAACAAAGAGAACGTTATTCGTTCATCCAAACTATCTATACGAATCTATTTACCGGACGGGACGGATATGACATCCACAGAAAAGTGCTCATTCCAGGTTGTGCTGGGAGAAGTACAATTTGAGATCTATGCAACCATTCTAGCAATAACCAGATTTGACATTATTCTGGGGATGGACTGGCTGGTCGAGCACCAGGCATAGATAAATTGTTCCACGCGAGAAGTCCGACTGTAGAACCCAAATGGCCAGAGCGTCACGTTGACAGGTGTGCCCTCTATCTCGCGCATTATTCTGACTTCTACGCAAATTATGAAATCAGTCCGGCAGAAGGACGAAGTATACCATATCTATTTTGAGATGGAAGGCAAAACCTAGGTGCTCGCCAAAGTTCCAGTAGTCCGCGACTTTCCAGATATTTTCCCTGAGTCCCCCTGGGATTGCCACCCCAGCGAGAGGTCAACTTTCAGATTGAACTCATGTCCGGAGCACAGCCAGTATCACGAGCCCCCTACCGGATGGCCCCAAGAGAGCTGACCGAACTGAAAATCCAACTATAGGAACTAATAGATGATGGATTTGTCCGTCCTAGTTCCTCGCCCTGGGGAGCCCCGGTGTTTTTCGTCAAGAAGAAAGACGGGACACTGTGACTGTGCATTGACTACATGGAACTAAATAAGCTTACTATACGCAACACATACCTCCTCCCTAGGATCGACGAACTGTTTGATCAGTTTCAAGGTGTATCCATGTTCTCCAAGATGGACCTGAGATCCAGATATTATCAGCTTCGAACCCAAGAGGAAGATATTCCCAAGACTGCCTTTAGCTCCCGATACGGTCTATATGAGTTCCTAGTGATGCCCTTCGGGCTCACCAACACGCCCTCTGCCTTCATGGCCCTAATGAATAAAGTCTTCGAACCCTTCTTGGATCACTTTGTCATCGTCTTTATAGACGACATCTTAATCTACTCGAAGACCAAGACGGACCATACTCGGCACCTGCAGATGGTGCTATTAAAACTCCGGGAGCACTCTCTCTTCGCCAAATTCAGTAAGTGCGAGTTTTGGCTAGAATAAGTTGGATTCTTAGGCCACACGATAAACATGGAAGGAGTAGCAGTAGACCAAGCCAAGATCCAGGCAGTACAAAATTGGTCGCCACTCAGGACGGCTGCGGACATCCGGAGTTTTCTCGGTCTTTCCGGATACTACAGGAAGTTTGTCAAAGGTTTTCCAAGATTTCTCTACCCCTAATTGCTCTCACCAAGAAGACGTCGCATTCCGATGGACGCCAGAGTGCGAGGTTGCGTTCATCGAACTGAAGAAGCGGCTGACTTCTGCGTCAATCCTTACGATCCCCATAGGGACCGAGGGATTCCAAATCTACACTGATGCCTCCCTAAAGGGATTGGGAGTTGTTCTAATGCAGCATGGCAAGGTAGTGGCCTACGCATCTCGGTAATTAAAACCGCACAAATTAAATTATGCAGCACACGATTTAGAGTTGGGCGTCGTCGTCTTCGCCCTTAAAATCTGGAGGCATTACCTGTACGGAGTAAGATGTGAGATATTCTCCGACCACAAGAGCCTCAAATATATCTTCACACAGAAAGAGATGAATCTCCGGCAGCGCCGATGGCTAGAATTCCTATGCGATTACAACTTCACGCTCTAATATCACCCCGGGAAAGCTAACAGAGTCGTTGACGCCTTAAGCTACCAGCCTGTGATAGCAGGGAATTGGATGCAGCAGATCCCTAAGGAACTATTCCAGTCCTTGATAGACTTGGAGATTACCCTGGTTGCCCAAAGAGATCCAGAAGAGTACCATTCTCAGATGTATTGGATGGAGATCCAATGCGACATCCGAGACTGGATACGTGAAGCCCAGAAGATTGACCCAGAGGTAATGTCGATCATCCGATCTCTGCAAGGAGGGGCACAGGAGGATTATAATCTGCATGAGGGGATTCTACATTTCAAGCATCACATATTAGTTCCCGCTACCGTAGGAATTCGTGAAGATATTCTGCAAGAGGCCCATCATTCCAGGTACTCGGTTCACCCTGGCGTGGTTAAGATGTACGTGGACCTGCGCAGGACAATTTATTGGCCTGGAATGAAAAGAGATGTCATCAACTTCGTGGCCCAGTGTCAGACCTGTCAGAAGGTTAAAGTCGAATGTTGCAGTCCAGGAGGCCTTTTATAGCCCCTGTCGATACCAGAATGGAAGTTCAAAGATATCTCCATGGACTTCGTCCACTACCTACCTCGATCCCGCGCTGGGAATGACTCAATTCGGGTGGTCGTAGATCGACTCACCAAGGTAGCGCGGTTCATTCCAAATCGACAGGGTGACAGAGTGGATATCCTGGCCAGAATGTTCTAAGAGCAAGTGGTTCGATTTCACGGAGTACCAAAGTCCATCGTATTAGATCGTGACGGGCGTTTCACATCTAAGGAGTGGAGGCGGGTACATGCATACTTGGGAACCAAATTGGCCTTCAGCACCGCCTTCCACCCCCAGACAGACGGACAGACGAAGCGGACAAACCGGACGATGGAGGATCTACTTCGATTGTGCATAGTGGAACACAATGAGCCGTGGGAGCAGCTATTTTCGTTAGTCGAATTTTCTTACAATAACAGTTACCAGACTAGCATTAAGATGGCTCCATACGAGGCATTGTATGGAAGACGTTGCCGAACCCCGTTGACTTGGGCTCACGAAGAGGACCCGGAAGCCTTGGGAGTAGCTTACATTGATGACACTACGACAGCGATACGGCTGATCCAGGAGCGAATGTGGGAAGCGCAGAGCCGATAGACCAAGTACTATGATGCGTGACACCGACCAGTGGAGTTCAACGTGGGGGAGATTGTGTTTTTGAAAATAAAGCCCATGCATAGTGTCTCCCGGTTGAGAAAGCAGAAAAAGTTAGATCTCCGCTACTTGGGCCCCTATCCGGTGATAGAGCGTGTTGGCCCCGTTGCCTATCGTTTAGCCTTGCCCCCAGAGTTGGGGAATCTTCACGATGTATTTCATGTCTCTTCCTTGAGATGAGTCCTCCGGCAACCAGAGCAGCTCCTTCCTACCCCACCGGTGCAACTACAGTCAGATAGATCTGTATAGCTCGAACCCGTCAGAGTAGTAGATTACAAGGTGAAGACACTACGTACCAAGACCATCCCGATGATTAAGATACTATGGTCAAACTGCGGACGAGAGGAGTTCAAGTGGGAACCTGAAGCACTCCTCCGAGAGAAGTACCCAGAGCTCTTTCCCCAGGTACGTTACTTTTTCCCCCTACTTCAAGCAAATTTTTGGGGACGGAAATCCTTTTATTTTTATGTGATTGTAACATCCTGACTTTTATTGGGCCACCAGAGCCCTAGTGGGCCCAATAAAAGTGGCCCGAACCCTACCCATGACCCGGTGGGAGATAACCCTAGGCAGGAAATAAAGCTAGAGAATTCTGAATTGAGTTCTGTCAGTTCCTGTGACCTCGTATAGTCGATATGAGTGCATCGGAACTCGTTCAGTTGGACCCCGAGGTCATATAGTGGATGTGACCATTCCTCGTAAAATGCAACGAGAGCGAGATTTTGGATATCGAGCTAGAGAACTCCGAATTGAGTTCTGTCAATTTTTGTGACCCCGTATAGTCGATACGAGTACATCAGAACTCGTCGCGTCAAAATTTGAGATCTAATGACGGATTTAGACACTTTGACCGTTTTAGCGCGCTACGGCGCACAAATTTTGGATTTTCGCCAAACGGACTCTGATTCAACCCGAGTCAGTGGCATTGGAATTGTGTGGTCAATACGAAGTCAACGGAAGTCATCTCAGTCAATTTCGATGACAATTGGTCAACTCGTGGTCAAATCAAGCATAGTCGTGCACCGAAAAGCGTGCGCACACCAATTGTGACACGACACCCGAACTTTGACCTGACCCCGATAACTTGGACCCACTTTGACTTTGACCAGCAATGGGGACCCACCATAGGGTTAACTTGGTCAAACCCCCTCTAAAAACACACTTTTTGGAATTCTTTCCAAATGGGGGGCCCACCACTTTTCATGACCACTTAGGGTCTTGCCCCTCACCCACTTTGGCCCCCCAACCAGCAAACAGCCCATTAGGAAGTGGATGCCCATTCACACCCTTTCTCTCTCTCTCTCTCTCTCTCTCTCTCTCTCTCTCTCTCTCTCTCTCTCTCTCTCTCTCTCTCTCTCTCTTTCCCACCCTAAGAAAAGCCCAATCCCAAAAGGGTTTAGCCTTTTTCCCCACATGGGGGAAATGTTGGGGCCTCCAGTTGTCCTTTGACAGCTGGAGGGTGGGGATTAATCCCTCCCTAAGGAGCGATTAACCCCACATTGGCTAGGGGAGGAGAGCCCCTCCCCCCCCCAAGCCAATAAAAGACCCCCCCCTCCTCCTCTCCCCTCAAGCTCTCTGAGTAACTCCTCCCCCCTGCCCAACCCCCTGTCGGAGCCCAGGTGGCCGGAAAAAGCCAAGCCAAGGGGCCTCCCCCTCCACCACTGCCACCTTTGGCATGGCCAACCAGGTCGGATCCTCCCGAGCCCAACAAACTCAGGTGGAGACTCTCTCCCTCCCCCTTCCCTATTCTGGACGACGTGCATGCGCCTCCCGGCGGCCGGGAGCGCCGCCGGCGCCACCCGAGCCATACTCCAGGCTGGGTGGTGCCTAAGTAGGAAAACCCCTCCCCCAGCGCCGGTGGTGGCACTGGGGGAGTGCTAGACCGCTGGGGGCAACGACCCCCAGCGCTGGGAGCAGAGCCCCCGCCACCCCAGGCTCTCTGGTTGGGTTTTCCAACGGCGGCCGGCGGCGCCAGGCCGCCGGACCACCGCCCAGAGGGTCGCCGACCCCCGGCGAGTCGATTGGGGCTGGCTACGGCTGCTGGTAGAGGCTGGCCGGCGGTGGTGGAGGCTGCCACCCTCCACACCGCCGGGAAGCACAACGGCCGTCCGATCTCAAGATGAGATCGGACGGCCCTGATTTTCTTAATCCCCACCCCTGCTTCCTCTTCTATGCCCCCCACAGCGGATCCGTGGTTGATCCGCTGTGGGGAAGCGCTGGCCTGTTGCGTTGTGCGGCTCGATCTCAGCCGCAGGATCCTCTTGATCTGCTAATTGTAGACCATTTCTTATCAGACAATTATAGAAATGTCTGGGCCAAACCTAGGCCCTTAGGGGAAAAGTGACCAACATAAAAATGTTCCCCATGATGAGGGATTCATCCACAAAAAATTTGAGAATTTTTGGAGTTGACTTAGTATTTTTAAAAGCCAAAATAAAATTTGTTTGACTAAATTAAAAGCCCAAAATACTTTGAAAAATTATAAAAAAATTACTAGACTCATTTTAGGCCTTCTTAAGGGTTGTATCAAAATTTAGGATCATGGGGATAGGTTTTGATATTTTTCCTAAAATTTGGAAGCCTAGGGTCACGCTCGGAACGTATTCCGCTCATTTTCCCTCGAAGGTGGAAATTGGAGCTCGCGACCACCCCTTTTATAATCAAATAAGTAATTTAATACTACACCAATCTTGTATTGGTCAATCTTAATTCAATACCACTCCAGTCTCATACTGGTCAACCTTATTCTAGTACTTTAAATTCAGTACATCTCCAGTCTCGTACTGGTCAAGCTTATTTTAGTACTTTTAATTCAGTATAACTCCAGTCTCGCACTGGTCAAGCTTATTTTAGTACCACTCTAGTCTCGTACTGGTCAAGCTTATTTTAGTACTTTCAATACATTACATATCCAGTCTCGTACTGCTCAAACTTGCTTTAGTACTTTCAATTCAGTACAACTCTAGTCTCGTACTGGTCAAGCTTATTTCAGTACCACTCCAGTCTCGTACTAGTTAAGCTTATTTTAGTACTTCCAATTCAGTACATCTCCAGTCTCGTACTAGTCAAGCTTATTTTAGTACTTTCATTTCAGTACTACTCCAGTCTCGTACTGGTCAAGTTTATTTCAGTACTTTCTATGCAGTACTACTTCAGTCTCACACTGGTCACATTTCATTTCAACACTTTAAATAAGCAGCATAATCACCGCACTTGTCCTCATTGCAACTTACTATTATAATCCTGGGTCCTGCTCAGACGAGCAGTCATTGTTAAAGTTGAGCCTTAGTTGGGGTTAACCGGAGTTGAAGTAGTCCTTCAGGTCTAGCCCCAAATATTGCGCTCACACGCTGCTGGTTGAAAGTAGAGTTAAGTGCCAATGCCCAAAGTTTAAAGCCTAGTAGGGCAGGCCGACGTAGATCCGGTGTATATTATGATTGTCTTTTGTTTGATTGTTTGTAAATTGCTTGCGGTGAAATAGTGGCGACTCAGTCCCTCTCGCAGACCGTTCGTACTGATGCGGGAAGGTCGACGACTCAAGGCGACAAGGAAATGGGTACCACGGGTGATCGACCGTTATATTCCCCGCCGGGTTTACCTCTGTTGTCGGCCAAAACGATTTGCCAGATGTCGCTCACATCCAAGAGTACACAAGGTTGTACGTTATGGCCTGGGGGATTGTGTGGTACGACCATCCCCAGAAGTGGCAGGACTGGCCACTATCACCGACGACCACATCGGTGAGGCCCGCGGGGCTCGCTACCCTGTTGGAAATTGAAGCGGTCCAAACTATGTCGAAATAGGGTTTGTGTGCACGACTATGAATGCTTGCGGTGTGTGCACGGCTGTGAATGCCTGTGATAGAATTCAGAATGTGAAAACCTGATGTGCTGATGAGCTAGTGGAGCCTTGTTATAACTAATTTATATTACTGTTGTTTTTTCCAGTTATACTATCCTGCAATCTTTTATAGTTGCACCTAGCTATATATATATGAAATATTGTGCTAACCCTCTCTTGCTTCGACTATTTACTTTTGCTGGGTGGGCGTGTGCTCGTCCCCAGGATACGGATCCGGGGAGGAAATGGAGCACCATAGTGACCCGCTGCCGCAGGAGATTACGCCAGCGACTAGGACTGCTCGAGTAGATGCACCCCTGCCGTACTCGGAGTTTAAAGACGTGAGTATCGCCGAGCAGTATAGGGAGTGAGAGTGTGAGGGTTATATGTAGTACATGTATAGCCCACAGGCTTATTTAAACGCTTAGGCTTCGACCCTAGAACCTATGTATTATTAGATGACGTGTTATATATATCTGCAATGGTTTCCTGTTAATGCTTCCGCTATAATTTGATGGGTTGTTAATGTCGTGATTCGAGCCGAGCAAGGCGGCCATCTAGTGCTTATATAGGGTGGATTGTTTCCCCTAAGGAGCACTAGGTGGAAGTCTTGGACCAGTAGTACCCCTCCGGCCCGACCCGGGCAAAAGGTTGGGGGGTGGGTCTACCGGAATCACCATGGTCATCAGCCTGGTCACTCCTTTCCAGCTCCACCTCCAAGGGTGTGACTGGAGTCCTCACCATTTCTTTGGACTGAGACTGAGACTTCTTCAGTATAGAAGACTCATCGAAGATTACATCGCGCCTGACCCCCACCTTCTTTATGTCAGGGTTCCACAACTTGAATCCCTTCGTACCGGACTTTCTGCCCAGATAGATGCACTCGTTGAACTTAGCATCCAGCTTTGTCCTTTCAGAGTCATGCACTAGAGTTTGCACAGGACAACCAAGTATGTGGATATCAGAGTAATCAACCGGCTGGCCTAACCAAACCTCCTATGGCAATTTCAAATTCAGTGATATCGACGGGGATCGATTCACTAGATAACGCGTCGTGTTAATAGCTTCGGCCCAGAAAGACTTTGGTAGGCCGGCAAACAAACGCATGCACCGAGCTCTCTCTAACAACGTCCTATTCATCCTTCCTGCGATGTTGTTCTGCTGCGGTGTACCGGGAATAGTAAGGTGACAAGTGATGCCCTCCTGATCACAGTAAGTCTGAAATTCAGCTGAGGTGTACTCGCTGCCATTGTCGGATCTGAGATACTTTACCTTCTTCCTGGTCTGCTTCTCCACCTTAGTCTTCTAGATTTTGAATTTTTCGAAGACTTTAGATTTGTTCTTCAGAATGTAGATCCAGACTTTCCTTGAGAAGTCATCAATGAAGGTTACAAAGTACTTCTCCCCTCTAAGCGAAGGTTCTGGGGCAGGCCCCAAGACATCTGAGTGAATATACTCCAGTGCCTGCTTGCTCCGCTTGCTCGACGTCACGAAATTCACCCTATGCTGCTTCCCGAGAACGCAGGTCTCGCAGAAGTCAAACTTGCACGTCTTGACTCCTTTCAATAGGACTTTCTTGTGTAGCTTAAGAAGGCCCCTCTCGCTCATGTGGCCAAGTCTGGCATGCCACAGTAAAGATGAGTCCTCGTGAGATGTTGCAGCAACTGCTGCATCACCGGCAATCGTGGTGCCGATCAATCTATATAGAGTTATAGATTGCTCTCCCTTCATGACTACTAGAGCGCCTCTCTTCACCTTCAGATATCCGCCTTCGCCGGTGTAGGAGCATCCGGTCGCCTCCAAAGTTCCAAGGGATATCAGACTCTTCCTCAGATCAGGCACATATCTAACGTCAGTGAGAGTCCTGATTGTCCCGTCGAAAATCTTAATTCTAACGCTCCCAATCCCCAGCGTTCTACACTCCGAGTCGTTTCCCATCAATACTCGACTGCCGTAGCATTCCCTGAATGTGGTGAACCATTCCTTGTGAGGACACATGTGATATGAGCATCCAGCGTCCATGATCCATACGTCAGTAGTGTTGAGACTGGGTGAGACATGTAGGACGTCAACATCGCTATCTGGATCTGAAGCTACGGCCGCCTGCTGTGGGTCTTTGTCTTTCCCCTTCAGCTTCCTCTTCGGGCAGTTGATCTTCCAATGTCCTTCCTTTTTGCAGTTATGACACTTGTTATCCTTGCCCTTGGACTTGGACCTGGATCGATTGACCTTCTTTCCTCTATCTCTTGATCTCACTCTGACCGGTTCTTTGTTATTTACGAACAAACCCTCGCTGGTGCTAGGGCCAAATTTGCTCCTCGTTTCATTAGAGAGCAACGTCGTCATCACCTCCTCCATTTTAAGAGTGTCCTTTCCGTAGAGGATGGTGGTGACTAGATGGTCATATGACTTAGGTAGAGAGGACAATAACAAAAGAGCTTGATCTTCTTCTTAAACCTTCGCGTACATGCTCCGTAGCTGGGAGATAAGTTTGTTGAACACGTTCATGTGCTCCAACAGCTGATTGCTCTCGGACATCTTTAGGCTATACAGCTGTCTCTTCACGTAGAGCTTATTAGTGATAGACTTCGACATGTATAGTTCCTCCAACTTCTTCCATAGTTCTTCTGTAGTCTCGGCGTCGACTACGTTGTACATCACTTCATCGGCTAGACTCAACTGAATCGTACTGATGGCCTTCAGATCCAGTTCTTTCCATTAGTCATCATTCTTTCCGGACTTCTCCTTGCTGAGGAGCGCCTTGTGGAGATCTTGCTGAACGAGAGCCGTCTTTATTCGCTTTTGCCATAAGCCAAAATCAATCTTGCCGTCGTACTTGGAAATCTCGAATTTTGCCGTCATTGCTTTGCTCGCAGGGCTACTAGGTAATCCTATTAAGTTCACGGATCAGATCTGAGAAGATAGGGAGTGAACCAATGGTCGTCACCTGCCGTTGACCCAAACCTAAAACGGAATGTACAATCGATCACCTCCGCGGAACCTGGCTTTGATACCAATTGTTATGCAATCAGACCGAGTACCGCGGTAGCGCAACGGAATTAAATCGAGCGAAGCAATCGCGCAAAATAAAATAATGGAGCGAGATTCCAAGAACACAGACGACAAACAGAGACTTACGTGGTTCGGAGAGAAGCTCATACGTCCACGGGGAGAGCGCGCCGGAAAATATCCACTATAATGATATGGAGTTATAGATTACAACAGAGACCGTAAAGGTCGAGTAATAAAGAGAAAGCCAAAAGAAAAAACTGAAGAAGCACTATCGCCGAGCAATAATGATGTCGCCGGGCGACAGTGGTACTGTTCTCCTTCTCTGTGCCGGAATCACCGTCTGTTCTGCACGCCTGAAGCCGATCCCGCCTGAATCGGCCGCCTGATGCCGCCGAACGTCTAGAGCCAATGGCTGGAGGCCGACTGCCAGGATAAAGCCCGACCAGATGTCGCTTCGCCTGAAGTGACCGGATTCGCCGCTACAGAGCACGGCCGGAAAGCTGATCCAACTGGATCAATCTGGATGTCGTCGCTGCCTTGCGCGCCTGCTGCTGCCGTTGCCGCCTGATGCCGCCGGGATGACAACAATGGGTTGCTGAGAACTTCTCTCTGGATTGCTTGTTTGTAGGGATTATGATCACTGCCCCCTCCTCCTTTTATAACAGTAGAGAGGGCCGGCCTTTGCCATGTTTGGTATGCACGAAGGAGGGAAAGCCAGCTTAGAGAATTATCTCTCTTAATAATCTTCCTAAATATGAATTTAGCTTTGATTAGGAAATATGATTCCCACGGATAGGTGAGGTGGCAAATACAACATACCTGATAGTGAGAAGCACTATAAGTCTGAATCAGGGGAGCATAATAAATGCCCCCAAGCTTAAGCAGTTCATTGTATTAGTGGCAGCATGGATGAAAAGTAGAGGAGTATTTATAGCTAGAGAGACAATCTTCAAGAAGGAGAGTGAGGCCCCATTTGCAGAAGGATCTAACTACAATGGATTTGTCCTACGTCCAAGTTAACGATGGATTGGAGAGCCTCCGACCAGGGGCGGATCCATGATTCGAATTAAGGGGAGCCCAAAATTGTGAATCAAAGTATAATAAGCAAAAAAATTCTAATTTGAAATTTTAGCATTAACAATAAAAGAAAAATTACAATATGAATGTTACCTTATTTTATTTATGCACGCCATTTTTTTCAACTTATAGAATTCATCAATGAGCACATCTTTCTCGATATTCTCTGTTATTTCTCATTTTATGTAGAGTCATACAATTTGTCAGAAATTCATCCTTCATTTTGTTGCGCAGTCTTGTTTTAATAAGCTTCATATCAAAAAATGACGGTTCTGTAGTCGCTGTTGAGACCAGAAGTGTCAAAATTAGCCGAATTAGCTTGTCAACATGATAATAGGTATTTGATTTCTTCGTTTTGGCCAATTTCTCACACAGTTTAGAAATTGTTGGCAAATTTTTTAAATCGGAATGAGAATGAACGTCTAACTGATAATGGTGCAGCTGAGGAGAACTTATAGTGAAATTTATGGAAGGAAAAGGAAGAAAACCCAAATGTAAAGTCTGATTCAGAATTTCCCCAACCCAGCACAGCCGACATCGCCCAAATCTCGCAATAGCTGGCTGGATTCACGCCAAACATCACAATACAGCTTTGATTCCGCTGAAGGAGGCCGTCAAATCGCCAATTGAGGGAATAGCTCTTCCTAAGAGGCTCTCAGCCAGCCCTAGCTGAAAGGGGAGATAGAGACGACTCAGACGTGAGAAGCGAGAGAGACGATCTCTTTTTGTATGAGAGAGAGAAATTGAACCTGAAAATAAGTTCACATGAGTTATTAATTGTATATACATATATATATATTATATACATAACTTATATTTTATAATTTATAAATTTCATCACTTATATCATATACATAACTTATATTTTATAATTAATAAAAATTAAAGCTACATAAACTTCAAAATGCTTGGGGGGGCCCGGGCCCCCCCTTGCCCCCCTCTGGATCCGCCACTGCCTCTGACAGAGCATTTGGGTCCAGGAGCTCCAAGCGATCATAGTTAAGTCCATGAAGAGCTAACCATCGGGCTGTTGCATTAATCTGCCGCAAAATTTTGGAGAGGCTACGTTGAATCATGCCACGGCGGAGCAAGACGATCTCCATGAGTGAATGCAATCCCACGGTGGTCGGATTGATGTATCTCAAAGAAATGGTGAATGTTTGAAGTCTGATCCAATACACAATATATTAGTTGAATAGATATAAGAAGCAAGCGATAACACGCAGATCAAAAATTCGGTTGGAGAAGGGAAATAGATGTGCCCTCCTGATAGGGTGACCCAAAAGATTACACACGAGAATACCACCCCGAAAGAAATTTAGCGGTAGTAGTTTTGTAATCCAAATATTTAGCTGCGTTTGGCGTGGCTTATTTGCTCCGGTTAAGTTGGACAAAAATGTCATTGTCATATTAAAATTTTATGCCCCAAATTAGGTTTTTTTGTAACGGTAGTAACATTTGTCATACCAAACATACATTCCATGACAATGACGTTTTTATCTTGTTGTAAATGGTGAAGTGGAAGTGGGTGATTGGGCAACCAGGGCGAACTGGGTGACCTGTCCGCGCGGACTATGCGGACAGGACTGGCGGATAGCCAGGTCGGCAGAGCTGGTGCAGACGGCTTGCTCTTTTGCGGCCTGGGCAGTCTGTTCGCGCAGACTATGCGAACAGAGGCGGCGGCAAGCCAGACCTGCTTATGCTCAGCAGGCAGTTGCATCCCAGAAGGTAACCGGGCGGATAGCGACTCTATCCGCGGAGTCCGGCAAGGAGCGGACTGAACTGGAGCTCGACAGACCGGCTTGACAGACGCCTTAGTCTAGCTCTGGTGGAGCGGCAAGCGGAAGCCGCAGAGGTCGCCAGTTAGTGCGGACAGGTGCTGGAGTTCCCCGAGGCAGGCGGACTGGTTCCAGTGTCCGCAAGTAAGTGCAGACTGATCCTTGTGGCTGGTGGAGTGGACTTGGTTGGTTCTGAACCAAGTCCAAGTTTGGCTCAGTCCGGGGAGATCGCGCATTTAAGCGCGGACTGCTTCTCAGTCCGCCTAGCTCGCCAGCAGTGTTGTGTGTCTTGGTTGCGAGCTTGAGGAATACAGACTGGAGTTGTGTCTGCAAGGCGTGCGGACTGATGTTGTGTCCGCTGAGTCCGACAACTGTCTTGGTTGCGTGGCTGCGGGTTCAGGGAATGCGGACTGGAGCTGTGTCCGCGGTTATGCATACAAGGTATTGTTGCAGAGTCTGCGGGTTGCTAAGTCCTGGTTAGCCTTTGGCGACAAGGCGGGCTGGGTCATTGTCCGACCTTGGTAAAGTTTAGGCGGTCTGGCTATCTTGCACAGGTCGCAGCGGACTGGGTGTGTATCCGCGGCTTGCGGATACACTTGTTCTTGTTGCGGGATGCGGTGGTGATCCTATCGGATAGGGCGGTGACCACACTTTTCATCGTGCCTATAAATAGGACCCACGTCACTTCAGGATTAGGGGCGAATGAACAGTAAGTGAACTCGCGAACAGTTGCTGCAGACTGGATTTAGGTATCCGTGCGGGTTGAAGGAGTTGACCGGTTTGTGTTGTGCAGGTTGTGCGGATAGCGCTGGAAAGCTAGGACTTGACTCTAATTGCGGTCAGGGACAGTGCAGACCCTGCTGTTAGCAACCGGCGGTAAACAGCAGGTCGCGGACAGCGACCAGACACTCTTTTCTTTGGCAACTTGTTTCCCGGTTCATTAAGTCGTCTGCTTCAGGCGGCCTGTTCAGTTCGGCATCAACAGCTTGTGCGGTCTGGCGGCTAGGCGACCTCGCGGTTAAGCGGCTTGCAGATCGGTGGCTTGAGCTCAGCATTGGAATAACGGGCAGTCCGCACGGCTTGGTTTGCGGTCAGGCGACCTAGTGGTCTGTGCGGACTCCATAGTGCAGCAGTAGAACCGACGGCTACTTGTTCAGTCCGCGCGGTTTGTTTTACTTTGTAGTCGTTCTGCTTTTCCTTTGGTTATTTTGGCGAATCATGTCTCGCCATGTATGTCTCGCTTTGTAAGAAGACTGTTGTTATCAATAAAGACTCATGTTGCTGATGGTGTCTCTGGTTATGATCTAACCTTCTAGTTGAGATAACTCATGCTCATTCCAAGATACAGAAAATTCAACATGTCCAACCTCACCGGATCAAATAAGCCGCAATAAGTCGCGCCAAACGCACCCTTAATTTCCAACACTCCACGTTTGGGCTTAACCCATATCGGAATTGGTGTGTGAAATCAAAGTAAGTTGGCAGGTTTTAGCCCAAACTTTCGGTTAATTATAACTTTTGAGTTGTTGATTTCAATAAGTTTATTGGTGTGCATTGTCGTGATAAGATCATAAACTTGTTCCTTACGCTTCATTTGTTTTAGCAGTGGCGGGTCGATCCGGCGGGTGGAAACGGAGAGTTCGAATTGGAGGGGAGAGGTGGCTGCTCCAAACAGAGCTTTTTGGGGCGTTTCTCAAGGCGGGCGGGTGGAAACGGAGCAAACGCCGCCGGCGGTTCATTTGTTTACCCTCCTTCCGGTGACGTTTGCCCAAAACGAATATGGAAAAATCTATGTTCCCATATTCGAGTCATTGCGGTTGCGCCGAAGGTACTAAAAGATTGCCGCAATTGCGAGAAATCTAATGTCACCTTTTTTTGATAGAGTTAGTGAAGGATATCCAAGATAGAATAAGGTAAACACTGATGTCAAGGATGGATTGATGTTAAAAATATGGTAGTTGTGCCAAATTCCATTAACCCGTGCATAGTTAATAAAAGTATGTGACATGCATTCGGAGAGTGCGCAAAATTGATGTTTAGAGGCTCGGTGAAAGTTACGTGTTTACATAACGTCGTCAACCGATAATCCGTTAGACAACAATCACCACATGAAAAAAGAGGTTTTTATGGAGATGTTTGATGCCCGAACCATTTAGAGAGCGATCGATGGTGATTGGCGACAGCGAAATTGGTTCCAAATAGCTTTGGAATTAAATTTGGAATATAAGGTCTGGTTCAATTTGACATGTAGGAACTTGACAAATCAAGGTTACTAATCCATTATATAGAAAAGAAGATAGTTTAGTCCTATCCTAGCCCAGCGGAGTTAGGAAGTCAATGACCTCCAAATTATTGTGGGTCGTGTGGTACTATATTGCATAGAGCTAGGGTTAGATATAAACCAGTTATCAACCCAAAAATAAATGTGGCCATGGCCAATGTCTCATCCCACAAATGGTTCGGCTCGAGCACGGATGCAACAAAGTCAACGCCTTGTGGAGGAAGTCATATTTTTCAGTCGAGTCAAGATTGGGTGAGTGCTAGAGCAATATTTTAAAGTAGTATTGTTGATAAAATTTGTGAAGTATGCTTAGCTACAACAAATTTATATTATCAAAATTCTACTGAATGCGGCGACTAATGAAGTCCCATATGATCGTTTTAACCAAACTTTAATAGTCTCTAAATGAAGTTTATATAAAAATTATTTTTCTAAATTTAAGAATACACAAAAGAAAGTGAGCTTGAACGAACATTAAATAAACAACAACAACAACACAGAAGCCTTTATCCCAATATATATAGCGGGGTATAAAACATTAAATAAAATGCGGAAATTAATTTATACCGTTCTTAGATTCTTGCTCGTACTTCATGATGACGGACATTCACAACTGTTGTGAAGTGTTATTTTCTTATGAATTCCATCACGTCCGGAAATCCTTTCAACATACAATACTACTCAAATTTTGAATCTCTACAAAGAAGCGAGTTAGCTCAGGTAGTGATTCAACATAAAACATAAGCATGAAATCTGAAGTAGCAACCCTGCAATATCTAAATATGGATCTAAGGATGTAGAGGAGATTAATTGAATTTAGTATGAACTGAATCAAGTTTTACGGAAATGAAAATGCAAGTGAATCTCCACATAGTTTACTGATAAATAAAATAACATAAAACCCCCTTTAGAGATACCTGAATGAGGAACAATGGTCAACGGTTTTCAAAGTGGAGTCAAAGAAGAATTCAAAACCTGTAGCTTTAAACCGAAAACAGAATGGACCCAGATTTTTTTGATTGGTGAGGTTGATGAAGGATGAGATCTATAGTTGCCTCCCTTGACTTTGGCTCGGACTTATTTTCACCGGTCAAGCGGTTACGACCGCATGAATCAGATCTTAATTAAGGTCCGGTTCAAATTAAGGTCCGGTTCATGCGGTCGTAACTGCTTGACCGGTGAAAATAAGTCCTCCCAAACGGAACCTTTATCTTTCTAGTTGTTGTTCGAAGAGGTCACGCCCTCTCTGCTTTGACCAACAACCTTGATGGAAGAAAAGATCCAGAGCAGGGACAGCGACAGCGACGACAACCGATGAAGATGATGAAAGGTCGCCGGAGGTGCTCCAAATCTGGCTAGCCGCTAGAGATTGCAGGAGATTGGTATTGATCGCTTCTTGCCCTAACTGACGGTTTCAAAAGATAGAGAGAGAACTCGGGATTTCGGCCCTGCTCACCGTGAATGACTTAGGCTTCATTTGTTTTAGCGGTGGCGGGTCGATCCGGCGGGTGGAAATGGAGAGTTGGAACCAGAGGGGTGAGGTGGCTGCTCCAAACAGAGCTTTTTGGGGCGTTTCTCAAGGAGGGCGGGTGGAAACGGAGCAAACGCCACCAAATGTTCATTTGTTTACCCTCTTTCCGGCGGCGTTTGCCCAAAACGGAGTTGTGAAACGCCCAAACAAATAAAGCCTTGGAATGAATACGAGGAGTTTGTTAAATTTTCTCAACGTGGTCAGCAAGATAGCCCAAACGCCAAATTAATATCTTCGGAACTACCCAGTTCTCACGTTGAACCAGCGGAAAACCAAGGAACAAAGGTTAATCCCTACAAACAATGGAAGCACAAGCAGATCTTTATCCATTCACTTCTTTACAACACTAGGCATACAAAACGAGACATGATTTCGCTAGTATAACAGCTGTAAACAGAAAGCACCAAAAACTCAAGCAGGGCGGACAGCACCGGAGTCCGCCGAGACCGCCGAGCTCGCCGAGTCCACTGAGATCGCCCAAACTAAGCTGCAATCCGCCGAATAGCCACGGAGTCCGCCGAAGCCGCGAGGCCGCGCGGACACACCGTTATTCGTCTCCTGCTGAAGCTGAACTGAGGAACACCCCCTACCCGCCTGAAGCCGGCGGACAGGTTATTGAAGCTAGCAAAGATGAAACAGAGCTGACAAGACGCAGAGCGACCTCCTGCTGAATCCGCAGAGACCGCACACTTCCAAATACTTGACCGAAGTCATAGCCAAACGCCTGGCTCCTTGAAGCTACCCGCGCGACCTGCACACAGCAAACGTCAGCACTGAAACAATCCGCGCGGACAGACAAACTGAGACCGCAGCTCCTTGCCCAACCCAACTTACTGTTCACTCAAGTTACTGTAGACCTGCCAGGGGGGTCCTATTTATAGGCGAGGTGAGGAGTGTGGTCACCGCCCTAGAGATAGCGACACCGCCCTAGCCCGCGCGATAGCAAAACACCGTCCGCCGAGTCCGCAACGACTTAGCCGGATACCAAGGGAAACCGCCAGGAGCAAGGCAACATTGGCGAACACTCTCTAGTCCGCCCAAGCTATGCGGACAAGGCATCAGCCCGCAAAGCTTCCAACCACTGCAGGACAGCAACCCCCTTCAATGGCTGTCTGCACCATCCCGATGCAGTCCGCAAGACTCAAGCCTCAATCCGCCACAAGTCCACGACCAAAGGCAGACAACAACAGTCCGCCCGATCAATCAGCGGACTTGGCGGATACGACAGACACTATGATCTTGGCACATAATGTGACCAAGTCCAAATGCCATCAAAGGCCAATGCGAGCATGGCGGACGCAAACACCCGTACGCCAAACACCGGAGCACAGACCGCCAGCAGTCCGCAAGCTCCTCGCACTCCTGCCCCATCGCAGCAGCCATCTCCCGGACTCCAAAACCAGTCCGCCAAAGACCTCCACAGCAAAGCACCTGCTGTACCACTAGAGCTCGACAAGGCCTCAGCCAAGCTCTAAGCCCAGTCCGCAACAGCCCAAACCGCGGACACACCAGTCCGCAAGCATCCCGCAGACACGAGCCAAACCGCCAAACAGCACAAGCTTGCATCACGGCCACTGAGCAATGCACTAGTCTGCAAGCCTCTATCTGCGCAGGCCGCTCCTTGGGAAAACCAATCAGCCAACGCCTTATTCGCAGATACCAGGTCGCATAGTCCGCGGACTTCACCCGTGCAACCTGCTCAGAAGAATAGCCGGCTTCCACTAGACTTTCCACTATGTCGCACATCGCAGTCCGCCCAGTCCGCCTAGTCTGCCAAAGCTGTCCGCCCAGGCCGCCCGGCCTGTCCCGTCAACCACTTCCACTTCACAAATTTCAACACTCCCCCTTGAAGTGGGAAGTGGAGACCAAGCCCAACAAGATGCGCAAGCGCTCAAAGGGCCCCTTCAACAGTGGCTTCGTGAAGATGTCAGCAAGACTATCTTCACTCCGAACATGCCCGACCAGCAGAGATCCTTCCAACACCTTCTCCCTGATGAAGTGGTGATCAATCTCTATATGCTTGGTCCTGGCGTGACACACTGGATTGTTAACCAGTTTGAGAGCACTCTCATTGTCACCCCGGAGTAAAGTAGTCCCTTGCACTACTTCATGAACATCCTCTATAAGCCCCCTCAACCAAATGACTTCCCGAGCAGCCAAGGCCGAAGCCTTATACTCCGCCTCCGTGGTTGAAACCGACACTGAGTCCTGTTTCTTGCTACACCACGAGATGCTAGCTGAACCGCAAGTGAACACATAACCTGAAGTGGACCTCCGATCATCCGAATCACCGCCATAGTCAGCATCCGTGTACCCGAGCAACGCAAACTCCGAGTCCCTTCTATAGAGGAGTCACATGTCAGAAGAAGCCTTGACATACTTCAGAATACCCTTTGCCGCCACTAGATGAGAATGCCTTGGTTCAGCCATATACCGACTTACTCAGCCAACAGCATAAGCAATGTCCGGCCTTGTAATCGTCAGGTAAATCAAGCTCCCAACAAGAGCCATGAACACCAAGGGATCATGAAGAACTCTTCCCTCATCTCGTCGAAGCATCAGCCCAGGTTCCAGTGGAGTAGAGCACTTCTTCCCTTCGCCCATGCCAAACCGCTTCACAATGCGATCAGCATACCCTTTCTGTCAAATGAGAACCCCGCACTCCTTCCTCTCCACTTCAAGACCGAGAAAGTGATGCAACTCTCTCAAGTCTTTCATCTCGAAGCGTATAGCAAGCTCTGCCCTGAGCCTTGCTACTTCCCCCTCTGAATTCCCTGTGATGATCATGTCATCCACATACAGCAGGACCAAGACTTGTAGCTCCCCATTCTTCTTAACGAACAAGCTTGAATCCGAGTTAGAAGCAAGGTATCCACAAAATTGCAAGTACTCTGCAATCTTCTCATACCAAGCTCTAGGAGCTTGCTTCAACCCATAGAGAGCCTTCCTGAGTTTACAGACATAGTCCGGATGCTTTTCAGAGACAAAACCAAGCGACTGATCCATGAAGATATCCTTGTCAATCTCTCCGTAAAGAAAGGCATTGTTCACATCGAGTTGCCACAATCTCCATCCCTTGCTAGCAGCCAAGGCGATCACCCCTCTTACTGAAGTCATCTTCGCAACTGGACTGAATGTCTCCTCATAGTCTTCTCCATACTGCTGTGAGAATCCACTAGCGACCAGGCGAGCCTTGAACCGATCAATGCTCCCATCAGTCTTCTTCTTCAACTTGTACACCCACTTGCAAGTAACGGAGTAATGTCATCAACCTTGGGCACAAGGTCCCAGGTTTCATTCTTCTTCAGAGCATCAATCCCTTCTTTCATGGCACCTTCCCACTCCTTCACTCCAGTGGCCTCGTTGAAGTTTGCAGGCTCTCGCTCATCCAGAGGACCTGCAAAGAAGTAGGAGACAAGGCTCACTGTATTCCCATCACAGTACCGAGACGGTGGCTTAACCACCCTCTTCGATCTTCGAAGGGTCGGCTCCTTGCTCACTGCTTCCGTTGCTTCTTCGGGCTCAACTCCTACCTGGGGCAAGCATTGAGCAGTGCTCCCCCTGCTTCCTGAGCCAGAAGGCTCAGCCTCGGAGTTAGAAGCAACAGGAGCTGCTGGTGAAACAGCAAGCTCCTCTTCCAAGCCTTCAGCAGCTGCCACCGGTGCTTCATCAACCTTGCTACTTCCAATTAGCTCAACTGAGCCACCTCCATATGACGTCAGCTCATCAAAGACAACGTCTCTTGACACCACGAACTTCTTCGTCATAGGGTCCATGCATTTCCATCCCTTCTTCCGCTCATCGTAGCCAACAAAGACAAGCTTCCTTGCCTTCGCATCCAGCTTAGTCCGTGAAGCATCCGGGACATGCACGTAGCAAGTTGAACCGAACACCCGAAGGTGTCCAACACTCGGCTTCTCCTTCAGCAACAGCTCAATAGGAGTCTTCATGTTGATAGGGCTAAGTGACATCCGGTTGATGACGTAAGCAGCACAAGACATCCCCTCCGCCCAAAAGGACTGTGGGATATCTTTCGCATGAAGCCAGCATTTGCAGGTCTCCATCAGATGACGGATCTTCCGCTCCGCTACCCCATTTTGTTGTGGAGTGTGAGCACAAGTAAGCTCCCGTTGGATCCCGTGCTTCCTGCAGAAGTTAGAAAACTCGGAGGAAACAAATTCACCTCCGTTATCAGTTCTAAGCTTCTTAATCCGCAAGCCAAGCCGGCCTTCTACCAACTCCTTAAACTCTATAAACAAACGGAAGGCTTTCGACTTCTCCTTTAAGAAGTACACCCAAGTATACCTTGAGTAGTCATCAACCAAGACAAGCATGCATCTGCTTCCACCAAGGCTAGCAGTAACCGTCGGTCCCATCAGGTCGCCATGAATGCACTCCAATGGTTTCTTTCTCCTTGTTTGTGATTTATCAAACGGAAGGCGATGTGCCTTACCGTATTAACAGCCCGCGCAAGCATGCCCGTCACCAAAGGAAGACAACTTAGGCAACCCCTTCACCAAACTTCTACTAGCCATCGCCTTCAGCTTGTCCATGCCAACATGCCCCAGCCTCTCATGCCAGATAGTAGCGCTATCATTGGCCCTCATCCAATCAACATAATAATTGGTGGCAAGAACAAACAAGTTCTTCACCCTCCTCCCTACATGAGCAACATCAGCCTTCACCGCTGATACATTGCGAAGGAACCTCACGTCTGTTGGCCCAAACAGAATGTGATAACCAGCGTCCACCGCATTGGTCACCGAGAAGAGGTTCTTCTTCATGCCCGGCACGTGATACACACTCCTTAACGTGAGTGGCCCCTGATCACTACCCAAAGACACGACCCCCTCTTTCTCTACTGCATAAACAGTATTATCAGCAGTGATAATAGCTTCATTACCTGAGTACGCCTGCATGGAGGTGAACTTCGATTTGTCTCCGGTGAGGTGATGACCACACCCGGAGTCCACGATCCACTCGTCGTTGAAGTCCTCAGCAGACAAGGCCCGGACACAAGTGCCTGTCATAAAGGCTCCGCCCCATTCTGCTTCTTCACTTCTCGAGCAAACTTCCTCCTTTCCTGCAGCATGCCCAGGCTGTAGTTTGACCTTGCAGTCCCGCTTGAAGTTCCCTCGCTAATGACACCGGTAGCACTTCAAATTCTTCTTCCAGTCCTTAGGAGCATTGCTCCTCTCCGACGGATATGAAGTTGAAGTCTCCTTCTCACCAACGACCTGCACCTTCTTCTTCTACTTCTCTTACCATCCTTTCTTCTTGCCTGAGAAGAGAGTTTCGCTGCCTTCCTGATTCAGGTTCACTCCAGCCATCTGCCTTGCCAAGCTCTCCTGCGATGCAGGCAGATTCTCCAGCTCCAGCAAGGACGGCTGAGTAGCTCACCCTTGAACAGATGTTACAAAGGCCACATACTCCTTCCGCAAGCCGCGGATAATGTGTCTTTTCATCTTCGCCTCAGAGATAGGCTCATCAGGATCCAGTGCCGACAGCTCAGCACACAAGCTCTTCATCTTTAAGAAGTACTTGGAGATGGAAAGGTCTCCCTGAGTTGCCCTGGCCAACTCATTCTCCAGGAACTGAAGCCGCGCCACATTCTTCCTATTGAACAACTCATCAATGGTTGTCCAAATATCAGCAGCCGACTCACATCCAACGATGTGATCAAACAGTTCCGGAGACACGGCTCTCTTCAGAATGAACTCCACCTTAGCATTTGTTCTTCTCCAGAGCCTAACTTGCTCAGTAGTACCGAACGCAGCCGTGACTTCCTGCCTGTCGTCACCACCGACGACTTCCCACAGCTCCCCGCCAAGAAGATAACTCTTCATGCACGACTTCCACTTCTTGAAGTTAGTCGGCGTTAAGAGTTCAATGCCCAGACCTCTTGCAAAGCTCCCTTCCATTGCAACACCTGTTGGCAACCTTTCAGAAGCTCCGAGCAACAACACAGGTTGATCACCACTCAATCACTAAGTAACAACACTGGCTGACTTCCGCTCACGCAACTGAACCTGCCTCTGATACCATGTTAAATTTTCTCAACGTGGTCAGCAAGATAGCCCAAACGCCAAATTAATATCTTTGGAACTACCCAATTCTCACGTTGAACCAGCGGAAAACCAAGGAACAAAGGTTAATCCCAACAAACAATGGAAGCACAAGCAGATCTTTATTCATTCACTTCTTTACAACACGAGGCATACATAGCGAGACATGATTTCGCTAGTATAACAGCTGTAAATAGAAAGCACCAAAAACTCAAGCCGGGCGGACAGCACCGGAGTCCGTCGAGACCGCCGAGGTCGCCGAGGTCGCCGAGTCCGCTGAGATCGCCCAAACTAAGATGCAATCCGCCGAATAGCCACGGAGTCCGCCGAAGCCGTGAGGCCGCGCGGACACACCGTTATTCGTCTCCTGCTGAAGCTGAACTTCGGAACACCCCCTACCCGCCTGAAGCCAGCGGACAGGTTATTGAAGCTGGCAAAGATGAAACAGAGCTGACAAGCCGCAGAGCGACCTCCTGCTGAATTCGCAGAGACCGCACACTTCCAAGTACTTGACTGAAGTCACAGCCAAACGCCTGGCTCCTTGAAGCTACCTGCGCGACCTGCACACAGCAAACGTCAGCACTGAAACAATCCGCGCGGACAGACAAACTGAGACCGCAGCTCCTTGCCCAACCCAACTTACTGTTCACTCAAGTTACTGTAGACCTGCCAGGGGGGTCCTATTTATAGGCGAGGTGAGGAGTGTGGTCACCGCCCTAGAGATAGCGACACCGCCCTAGCCCGCGCGATAGCAAAACACCGTCTGCCGAGTCCGCAAGGACTTAGCCGGATACCAAGGAAAACCCCCAGGAGCAAGGCAACATTGGCGAACCCTCTCCAGTCCGCCCAAGCTATGCGGACAAGGCATCAGCCCGCAAAGCTTCCAACCACTGCAGGATAGCAACCCCCTTCAATGGCTGTCCGCACCATCCCGAGGCAGTCCGCAAGACTCAAGCCTCAATCCGCCACAAGTCCACGACCAAAAGTAGACAACAACAGTCCGCCCAGTCAATCAGCGGACTTGGCGGATACGGCGGACACTATGATCTTGGCACAGAGTGTGACCAAGTTTAAAAGCCATCAAAGGCCAATGCGAGCATGGCGGACGCAAACACCCGTCCGCCAAACACCGGAGCACAGACCGCCAGCAGTCCGCAAGCTCCTCGCACTCCTGCCCCATCGCAGCAGCCATCTCCCGAACTCCAAAACCAGTCCGCCAAAGACCTCCACAACAAAACACCTGCTGTACCACCAGAGCTCGACAAGGCCTCAGCCAAGCTCTAAGCCCAGCCTGCAACAGCCCAAACCGCGGACACACCAGTCCGCAAGCATCCCGCGGACACGAGCCAAACCGCCAAACAGCACAAGCTTGCACCACAGCCACTGAGCAATGCACCAGTCCGCAAGCCTCTATCCGCTCAGGCCGCTCCTTGGGAAAACCAATCAGCCAACGCCTTATCCGCAGATACCAGGCCGTATAGTCCGCGGACTTCACCCGTGCAACCTGCTCAGAAGAACACCCGGCTTCCACTAGACTTTCCACTAGGTCGCACATCGCAGTCCGCCCAGTCCGCCTAGTCCGTCAAAGCTGTCCGCCCAGGCCGTCCGGCCTGTCCCGTCAACCACTTCCACTTCACAAATTTCAACAGAGTTTTTATTTCGGCTTTAACACGGCAAGCCCTTATTTTTTGAGTTACCAAATATAATGGAAATAATCAATTCCATTAACCTCCAAAATCAATGAAAATTTAATTCCTCAAATAATTAAGTCAGAATTTGTGTCAAAGGTGAGACAAAGTTCACGACTGAATTGCGAGACAGTCTAACCCACCTATCACGGGTTTTGATCATTTACACGATTGAATTAACACACGCTTGTAGGAGTCCGAATAGGCTCAAAATTTGCGCATGACTTCACCAAGACGTGTCGATGAATCGAGTTCACGTTATGGAAAATTTCTAACAAATATATCTCGCCCAAAGACATTTTGTCTCTTTGGGACAGCGGTTACGGATCAAAAAGCAGCTCTCTGATCCACAAAAGATAATTTTTTTTGTTTGGTTGTGTGGCAGATGAAAAATACCGGATTAAAATTTCACGGATCAGCAGATTTTTCGGGCGCTCCAGACCCCCCACGTTTGACTCCCACAAAAGAGATTCTTATTTTAGATTGGGCATGCCTTCTTTCCCGATGGCGACATATCTTTTTTTCATTCCCGATTGCAGGCGACAGCGAGCCATGAAGTTTTTTTCTTTTCCCGATTACAGGTGACAGCGAGGCATCCTCCATCTTCTGTGGTCGAGCGAAGAGAGATCTCCGGGGACAGCGAGATCGGCATTACTCTTCCAGATCTCCGGCGAAGGCGGATCGGCGTTCCTCCTCCAGATCTCCGGGGACGGCGGGATCTGCGTTCCTCTTCCAGATCTCCGGCGACGGCGAGATTGGTGTTCCTCTTCCAGATCTCCGGCGATGGCGAGATCAGCATTCCTCTCCCTTTCTCGTTCAGCAACTGTGAACGACTCTATATCTCTTTTATTTATGCTTTTTCATGAATCTGTGCGAGATCTTTGCCAAACCAATTGAGGAAAGTGATCTTTGCCAATAAATTGGGCAGGATCTATGCAAACCAATTGAGGAAAGTCCAGCCCTGCCTCCCACAGATTCAGTCATTCAATATGATTGTTTATTGGAGGAAATATCAACATTTACTGCTTACCTAAATTAGATGAGATTCCTAATATATTTGTATTTACCTAAATTAGTTGTACCTTGTAAATATATAAATATAGTGAATATATGAAAGGCAACACATGCAGTTTTTACTCAAGTCTTTTCTCCTACCATTGTAATAGTCTATTCTCTAACATGGTATCAGAGCCAAACGCCTTGACTCCCGCTGCCGAAAATATCTCCACCTCCTCCATTGTCCATACTCTCTTAACTCATGCTCCCACCACCACCTTGGAATCCACTCTCCCTATCATGAAGTCGATCCGACAAGATGTGTCGATTAAGCTCACATTGACAAACTACCTTCCATGGAAGACGAAGGTTCTTCCCATCCTCCGTTCGCTTGGACTGGTCGGGTTCATTGACGGATCTGAAACCTGTCCCGACTCCGACGATCTCTCGCCAAATGATGTCTAGTGGCATCGCCTGGATCAGTATGTTTTCGCATGGCTCACCAACTCTCTCTCTAAGGTAGTCGTTACTCAGATCGGCACCTGTGCAACCTCGGCTGAGGTTTGGCACTCCCAAACTACCTTCTATGGCCGACTACGTCCAACGGGTTAAATATATCGCCTAAAACCTTGCTAGCGCCAGCAAACCCATTGACGAGGATGACCTCGTCATGTGGCTTTCTTCGCGGTCTTGGATCTGAGTTTGATCCCATTGTTGCAGCCATAAACCTCTCGCGGGACTCTCCCACGGTGGATGAAGCCACTGCTCTATTGTTTGATTTTGAGCTCCGACTCCAAATAACACGACGAGACATTGATCAACCCGCTGCGATGTACTCTGCTCGAGTCCATGGCCGATCCCACGTTGGGAATCGCGGTGCTCGTGGTCGCGGGCAATTTGGTGGTGGTCACGGTAGCGGTCGGGCTAGCCCTAGCCGCGGAGCTCCTTCACCTGTACCTTTTTGTGGCGGTCGTGGAACACTAGGGAAATGACTTAAAGGTGCACCTCGCACAACCGATGATTCCAATATACTGTGCTTCCGCTGCGGCCACCCCTATCACAAAGCCAACAACTGCTTTGCCCCGAACTCGGTAGTCTCTAATCAGGTTCAATCCTTTGCCTCCATAAACGTATCTGACCAGGTTGATCACACATGGTACCCTGATACTGGAGCAACAAACCATATGACAGCTGACACTGCACAAGTTGAAGGTATGACCCCCTACTCTGGGCTTGATTCCGTAATTGTAAGAAATTGGTCTGGTTTACCTATTACTCATGTGGATAAGGTATCCATTCCATGTACATGCATCAGTTCATCTAGATCGTGTCCTTGTGGTTCCACACATGAAAAAGAACTTATTAAATGTTTCTCAGTATACTCGTGATAATGATTGCTATTTTATTTTTTATCCATGGGGATTCCTCATCAAAAACTTGAAGACGGAGCAGACAATGCTGGAAGGAACTAGGCAAGGAGGACTCTATCCCATAAGCATGGGGACATCATCATCTGCAGTCAGCCTCTTCACCAATAAGACCGACAGGGACACTTGGCATGCTCGTCCGGGACATCCATCATTTCCTTTAATGAAATTTTTGAACCAATTGTTAAACATTAGTTCTTCGGTTAGTAAAACTTTTTGTCGCAGTTGTCAATTGGGCAAAGCATCCAGATTACCGTTTACTCGTCGTGGGACTTATTCTACTCAATCCCTTCATACACTTCACAGTGATGTATGGGGCCCAGCACCTACCCCCTCCATTGATGGCTTTCGGTTTTATCTCATAATCGTTGATGAATGTTCCCGCTTTTCATGGTATTTTTCGCTTCATCGCAAATCTGAAGTTGGGCCTCTATTCATAAAGTTCATTAAACTCATGGAAAAGCAACTCGATAAGACAGTCAAATTTGTCCAAACCGATGGTGGTGGGGAGTTATGAGTCATACTCTTCAAGACTTCTTCCTATCTCATGACATTTCTCACCTTATTTCTTGTCCAGGGACACCTAAACAAAATGGATTAGCGGAACACAAACATCGTCATATTGTTGAAACCGGCCTTACTCTTATGGCTCATGGGCATACCCCGAAAGAGTATTGGAATCATGCATTCTCCACGGATGTGTATCTGATCAACCGGTTGCCAACTACCACGGTCAATGGACGCTCCCCGTTTGAAGCCTTGTTTGGTGCTCATCCATCTTATGATCATCTGCGCACGTTTGGTTGTGCTTGCTTTCCTGCTTTGTCCCCATTTGGCAGAGAAAATTAGACTTCAAGTCTGCGGAATGCGCTTTCCTTGGCTACAGCTCGCACCATAAAGGTTATCGATGCCTTGATCCAGTTTCGGGACGAGTCTATCTATCTCGTCTTGTGTCGTTTGATGAGACTCGCTTCCCCTTGTCTCATCCTCCTCCGCAGGGGCCTCCTCAACTCTAAATTTTTCTTATAATCAATTCTTTGTACAAAAATTACTGCAGGTGCCCACTACTCCCGCACCTACACCCGGCGCTCTCCCATCTCCTGCACCCGATGCCATTGAGGTGGATCTCGTCTCCACTGCTCTCCCGGACAACCCTCCTGGTTCACCAGAATGCCCTACTCCCGCAGTCCCTGCTGATGATGCCGTCTCAACCAGCCTTCCTCCAGCCCCTGGTGATAGCGCTCCTAGCACGTCCTCCATCGCGCCTCCTCCGTGGCCGGCCCATGCCACTATTCATCGACCGCGGGGCTCCCGCGGCGGACCTGGTGCATCACCCTTCGACTCTGAGACACTTGGCTCTTCATCAACTCACTCCATGGTGACTCGTTCCCGCACCGGCAACCTGCGTCCTCGGGCGCTCTATGCCTCCCGCCATCCTATCTCCATGGCTCTACTCTCGTTTTTGCCAGAACATACACCTGAACCCTCTACCTATCGGGAGGCGGTCGTTGATCCCAACTGGGTTCACGCTATGGAAGAGGAATTTGCTGCTCTACGTCGCAACCGGACCTGGTCTCTTGTCCCATTCACTCCGTCGATGAATGTTATTAGTTGTAAGTGGGTTTACAATTGAAGCATAAAGCGGATGGTTCCATCGAGCGCTACAAGGCACGTTTGGCGGCGAAAGGATTCAATCAACGCGAAGGCTTTGACTTCGCCGAAACCTTCAGTCTGGTGGTCAAATCAGGCACTATGCGCCTTGTTCTCCCTGGCTCTCTCCCGTGACTGGCGTCTACACCAATTGGACGTTAAGAATGTGTTCCTACACTGGGACTTGCAAGAAATCATCTACCTCCAGCAGCCGCCCAGGTTTATTGACTCGACTCTCCCCAAGCACGTATGTCGCTTGCACAAAGCTCTTTATGGTCTTCTCCATTCTCCTCGGGCGTGGTACACCAAATTTGCCACATTTCTTCTTCTACTTGGGTTTGTCACATGTCCGCATGATACCTTGTTGTTTCTTTGGCATCACGGCCCCGACATTATTATCGTCTTGCTTTATGTTGACGACCTTATTATCACTGGCAGCCACGCTGATAGCATATCTCGCCTCATTTGTTGCCTCTCCTCCGAGTTCGACATGAAGGATCTCAGCGACCTACATTTCTTCTTGAGCATGCAGGTTGAACGACGCAATGACTCTCTTCTTCTTTCTCAGACCAAATATGCTATTGATCTACTCACTCGGTTTGGTTTAGACGGGGTCAAACCAGTCAAGAGCCCTCTCACCGATGGTCTTCAACTCCCTGCCTGCTCCCCAAATCCTCTCCCTGACCCCACGATCTAAATGCAGATGGTCGGGTCTCTTCAATACCTTACTATGACCCGTCCAGATCTGACTTATGCCGTTAATTATGTCTGCTAGTTTATGCAGAAACCATGTTCCTCTCACCTTGCCACCGTCAAAAGGATTTTTCGCTACATCAAAGGCACCTTGCAATTTGGTCTCAAGTTCTCTAAATCGGCTTCCCTTCATCTCCACGCCTTCTCGGATGCAGATTTGGGCGGCTGTCCCGACAGTAGACGTTCCACAACGGGGTATGTCTTCTTCCTGGGGCCGAATCTTCTCTCTTGGGGGGGGGGGCAAAGAAGCAGCCCACTGTCTCTCGGTCGAGCGCTGAGACTGAATATTGCGCACTGGCTTCCATGACGTCCGAAGTCCTTTGGTTCATTCATGTGCTTCGGTTTCTTGGCATCCGTTCGTCGGCTCCTCCTCTCCTTCTTTGTGACAACATCAGTGCCCTTCACATGTCCAAGAATCCCGTTTTTCACAGCCGGACGAAGCATATTGACATCGACGTTCATTTCATCCGTGACCATGTCCTTAGTGGTGATCTTACTCTCTCTCATATATCGGGGCGCGATCAGGTGGCTGATATTTTTACCAAGTCCCTTCCCAGTCCTGGATTTATTTGGCTTCGGGACAAGCTCGCCTTCCGGGTTCATCCGTCGTCAGCTTGAGGGGGGATGTGCGAGATCTTTGCCAAACCAATCGAGGAAAGTGATCTATGCCAATAAATTGGGCAAGATCTATGCAGACCAATTGAGTAAAGTTCAGCCCTGCCTCCCACGGATTCGGTCATTCAATATGGATGTTTATTGGAGGAAATATCATCATTTACTCCGTACCTAAATTAGATGAGATTCCTAATATATTTGTATTTACCTAAATTAGTTGTAGCTTGTAAATATATAAATATAGTGAATATATGAAAGACAACACATGCAATTTTTACTCAAGTTTTTTCTCCTACCATTGTAATATTTGTATTTGCTCATGTAAAATAAATTTTCAAGGAGCTCTCTTAAATCATCTCTATTTCATGAGCAGATTTTCAATCCGCTGAAGCCCTCCCAAACAGAGCCATTATTAGATCTAAACTTCCACCGGAGTTTAATGGAGTGTGAGATGGTGAGGTCTGGGATACTGCGGAAACCAATTCTGCCATCTCCGGTGGGAAAGCAAAGATACAGCTAGGAGGACCAGTGAGTTTTTGTCTGATTGTTTTGTGATCCTCAAAGAAATATGTAAAAAGGTTCAATTTTTTCTATGATATTGATCGATCCGGAGGGTATAAGTTTGCGTGGTATATGTTTAACAAAGATTCTAGGATACTTTTTGTTGGGAAAAATCAATGTGATTTCACTTAACAAATTAAATTATAAGTGATTTTACAATCTAAGAATATTACTCATGTTATATAGAGAGGGTAATATAGTCATAGATGTCTTAGGAAGTCAATTGAGTCAAAGACATGAGTTACGCACACTGAAATAGAGAAGAAAGTCAAGAAAAGTCAACATGCATCGAATAGAAGTCGGCGCAACGCGGACAGTTAGTTGTGGTCATGTTCGATTAGAATTTAGAGCATCAACAAAAGTTGAATCGAAGCTACTTTAAGGTAGAATACTACGCATGCGTCGATATGATATCGATGCAACGTCGATTATATAGTCAAGTTGACTGGATTACATTAAAAGGTAGATCTCGACGTAACTTCTATTAGAAGTCGACGTAGCATCGAATATAGCTCAATATGGAATTAACAGAAGATATGCCCAAGCTTATTTCCAGGAAGTTTTATGGAGTTCTTTCAATATTTTGTGACTTTGGAAGAGAGCATAAATGAAAGAATTCTCTACACATTTCAAAAGAGTTTTTATAGAAGAACTTTGAAGAATATTTCGAGATTTATCGAAGCAAAGTTGGAATAATATAATTCTATTCTTTCTAAAGAAATTTTGTATGAAGAGGGGAAATTCAAATTTATTCAAAGAAGGATATACTCACATTATTGAGAAGCATACACGACACACAGACATACACAAGATTGATACAAGTCGGTAGCAGCCATTTGCATTCTTCATCATTCTTCTCTGATGCTGTTATTGTAACAAGAACAATCAATCTTCTATGGATCGAATGCTTATAATCCTTGCAACTTCTTCTCAAGCGAGGATTTATTATATTGAAGGGATCCAAAATACTTGGTGCATACAATCCTTAGAATCTTGTTGAGAGAGGACTCATCTTGAAAACTTTTTTTCAACTTCTTCTTCTTTCTTACTCTTCTCATCTTGAATTGTCAAGTAAAGAGTTTTTATAATCACTCTTCAAAGGATTCAATCATGAGAGTCTGCTTATTAAAAGACTCAGTTCTTGGTACAAGATGTCCTTACCAAAAGACCTGACCATTGGTTCAAGATCTCCTCATCAAAAGATCTAGTTGTTGGCTCTGAGAGTCTCGTTATTAAAAGTCTCGGAGACTGAGATAGTGTATTCCTACCAAATTGGTAGAAGAGTAATGCACCCAGATTTTGGGGAACCATTATAGTTTTTGTGTCTTCTTTGGTATGCCTTTTTGTGATTGTGTGTTGTGTTGTATTTACTTTTTTGCACTTTCCCACTTGTTTTTACTTATTTTATCATAGATAGGAATTGTATGTACAAATCTGCAAATACTCTGATAATTTAAGTAAAGTAACAAAAATCCTTTTAAATTTTCATTCATCCTCTGACGGGTCGCCCCTAATTTATAGGAATTCCGAGTTGTGAATAGCCAGAATTTTCGCTTCCCCCACTAACAAAATGGAGAGTTGCTTGACAAAACGTCCATACACACGATCTGCGTGCCCATTCTATGCAGTAACTATCGCGCACGGGATCCCAACTGTCGTGTGGGATCCCACGCACGGGTCGCCCCTTTGGCCGCCCGGTGGACTCGACTGGCCGTCGTGACTCGACCGACCGCCTAGGGTCGGCCCCCTTTGGCCACCCGAAGTTCGGGTGGCCGACAGCCGGCTACTATTGGTCAGCCACTCCCTTGGCTGCCCGACACTCAGGCGGCCGAAGGCCCGGCCAGCCCCCAATGGTCGGTCGACCACTTTGGTCTCCCGACGCTCGGGCGACCGAAGGCTCGACCAGCCTCCATTGGTCGTCCGACCCCCTTGGCCGCCCAAAACTTCGGCGAACGAGGACTTGACTAGCATCCATGGGCCGACCGCCCATCCCTGGGCCGCCAGATGCAAGGGTGGATGAGAGCTCGGCCGGCCTTCGAGGGCCAGCCGCCCCTCCCTAGGCTGCTCGAGCGGCTGAGGGCTTGGCCAGCCTCCGAGGGCCGACCGACCTCCCAGGACCGGACTCCCCTCCCTTGGCCGCTCGGTGCTCGGGCGGCCGAGGGCTCGACCAACTTCCGAGGGCTGGCCATCCCCTTCGGCCGCCTGACGTGGGGCAGTTGGGGTAGTTGGTGCAGTCATAACCTTGGCCGCCGGCCTCGCCCGACCGTCAGGCTTGTCGAGCTGTTCGTTTCCTCGGGTGAACCTTTTCTCAGCCCAGGGGTAGGATCAGCATTTCTCTAAAATTGACAATCCGTGTGTTCAAATTCAGGCATTCCTATTCAGCCTACTAGTAGTTACCGGGGAAAATTATTGGGTCGCCCTTTCAAAAAACTATAGATAGATCCCAAACCCTCTTTATTTTCATCTTTTTTCCACTCCGGATTTTCCCATGCGCTTTCTCTTTCTCTCTTTTCTTCCTCTTTCTCTCTCTGCAGGATCTCAACCAAAGTTTGTCTTGACCATTGAAGCCGCCCTCGAGTTCCACTGAGTACTTCAAAGATCACAGAAACTCCAACAGTTTCCCTCTACCTTCGACTATCTGCTTGGCGTCGGAGTCAACCGCAGGCTTTCTCAGCGCCAGCAGATCAAACCCACTGACGTGCTCGAGTTCATACGCTCCCCTCCGCACATAGAAGCATGCCGAAAGGCGAAAGAGTAGAACCCTATTACGCTCTGAGTGCCTTCCCCTCTTTTATATCTAGTTGTAATGAGTAGCAGCATGTCGCCCTTGCCTTCTTCCAAAATCTTGTAAACTAACTATATCTAGGGAAAGTTAGGTCTATACCAAATCGACCACGTGTTTTTTCACCCGGATTACAAGCTTTTCACGTCAAAAAGATTCTCTCTCACTGTTCTATGAATTTCTAACTATTTGCACGCTCGACCGCTCAGCAGGCTAAGATGGTTCAGCAAGCCCGGTCTACCAAGAATCTCGAGAAGACCACAGTAGTTTGGCTCCGTCTATGGGAACAAAGTTTCCTAGAGTTTTCAAGACTCAAAGAGCAGCATCCACTAAGTAAAGGAGGAAGAAATGGCAAGACGAAGCACTCGCACAACCCAGGAGTCAACTAGTAAAAGTCGCGCTGATCCAACCTTTCTAACAAGATGTGTTGCCCGAATGGAAGAGTAGTAGGCCGAGATGTTGGACTTATTAAGGAATTGAAGAGGAGTGCAACTAGGTCGGTCGTCATACCCCGCATATCCACCACCCTGTCAGCAATGGTTCATTGTTGGTGTCATAGGTCTTGGCACACCTAGTACCAGTAGGATTCAAGCTTCCCATCATCAAGTCTTATAATAGGACCGAAGATCCCCTTAAGCATGTAAACCACTTTTCCACGATCTTTTGAATTTACAACGTCCATGACTAGCTGCTCTGTCAGGTGTTCCCCACCATGTTGAAGGGTCAGGAGAGATCATGGTTCCATTCAATTATGGAAGGAATGGTTTGAAACTTCACTCAGCTGACCTAGCAATTCTTGGACCAATTTATTGTCAATCGCAAGATCGTTAAGGACCTATCCCATTTCTCCGAGATCCATCAGAATGAGAGGGAAATCCTTAAATACTTCTTCCGTCGATTTACAACGAAGGTGAGGAAGATCCCCAGGGTGGACCCTAACTCCTATGCGGAGTATTCCTTGGGGGCTCTGGCCTGGAGGGTTCTATTCTGCCCTGATGAGAGAAACAATCCCTAGCTACGCAGACTTAGTAGACCGAGTCGAGGCCCAGATTGCGACCGATGAAGCAATCAAAGCACACCGTCGTCAGTTCGAGGGTGCCGTAAAAAGGAAGAGAGGAAGCAACACTGAGGAGCCAGGAGGAGCTCAAAGTGAATCCCCGCCAGCAAGAGTAACTTAAGGAACAACCCCCCCCCCCCCCCCACACCAATATCAAGAGTACGCGCCGGTCAATACCACACATACTAATGTGTTTTATGCCATCCGAGATGACCCAGAGCTACGAATGCCATGGGACAAGGGCGGAACTACCCCGAGGCATGCTAGGGCACGTGCCCGACCGGTTTTTATCGCTAAACAGCCTAAACTCCTCCTGCTCCCGATCTCGTATCCCGCATTCCCGCTCCCTGAATCCTGATCATCCAGCTCCCGCACGATCCCGTCGTCGCTCGCTGCTCCCGTGCTTCGGTACCTTCTTCTTCTTCTTCGACATTTTTCGCCGAGCAGTCGCCAGTCGAGCTCGACATTTTTCGTCGAGGCGTCAAGCAGTCGATCTCGTAGTCGCTCCACGCTTGCTGCTCCGGTACCTTCTTCTTCTTCGACTTCGACATTTTTCGTCGAGCAGTCGAGCAGCCAAGCTCGACATTTTTCGTCGAGCTCGACATTTTTGGTTGAGCTCGACAGCTCGACATTCTTTGTCGAGCTCGACGAAGAATGTCGAGCTCGACGAAGAATGTCTCTTCGTCGAGCTCGACTACTCGACATAAAATGTCGAGCTCGACATTCTTCGTTGAGCGCGACATTCTTCGTCGAGCTCGACAAAGAATGTCGAGTTGTCTTCTTCTTCTTCTTTTGATGAAAAATATTTTGCAAGCGCACTTGTCCAAGTTATCTTGTTTTTCAAATTTGCATTTGTTATTCATTTGATGAAAAATATTTTGTCAAAAACAAATGAACTATCCCAAACATTGCAGAGGAAAGATCAAGATATTGTAAATGCAATGCATTTTGTAAATTGTCAAAACTATTATTATTGAAGATGAGAAATGATAAAGCAGTGTGGGAAATATTTATGACCGAAGTCTCAACTTTCTGTATAAAAATGACATATAAGTTATTAATATGGAAAAGAAGTTTGTTCAACAAGGTAGATCAAGACACAATGCATGCGATATTACAAATAAATATTATTTCAGAATTGAAATTTTTAATGCAGTGCTTGATTGGATGCTAAATGAGTTAAATGATCGTTTTGATGAAGTAAACACAGAATTACTTTTTTGTGTTGCTTGTCTAGACTCAAAGGATCATTTTAGTTCTTATGATAAACAAAAATTACTTCATCTTGTTGCATTATATCCGTATGATTTTACGCCAATAGAGTTGCAGTTACATGAAGGACAACTTGACATATATATTTTTGATATGCGATCTACATCAACGGACACATTTTCTGATGTTAAAGGAATTAGTGACCTTCTGAAAAAATTGGTTGAATTAAAAAAAGATAATCACTGACAGTTAGTTTTAGATTGTTGAAGTTGGTTTGCCTCTTACCAGTTGCTGCAGCTACTCTTGAAAGAACGTTTTCTGCAATGAAGATCATAAAGAATCGATTGCGAAATAGAATGAGGGATGAATAGATGAATGATTGCTTGGTTGCTTGCATCGAAAAAAAGTTGATGATATTATTACAGCAGAAACTATTATTTCACGTTTTCAGAGCATGTGTCAACGGAAAGTATCTTGTTGAATTGTAAGTTTTTCAGATCTAAACCTTTCTTTTGTAATTTTGTGTTCAATTTTTGATTGTAATATTGTGTTCAATATTTTCCTTACAAAAATATCTTTGCAAAAAAAAAATTTCAGACCGCTAAGCCGCCCCGGTCAACAAACCGCTGGATCAGACCGCTAAGCCGCCCGGTCTAATACTTCAACATGCCCGTGCGACTTCAAAATCCTAGTTCTGCCACTGTCATGGGAGATACCTATGGGCAAGGGGATCAGGAAAAATGCTGCAAGTTTCATAGAGGAATGGGCACTCCACTGAGGAGTGTATCAAGTTAAAAGATAAGATTGAGCAACTAGTTTGTTATGGAATTCTCGAAAAATTTCTTCAAGAAAAGACAAGGAACCAACCAGCCCAGCAGAGGAGGGAGTAACCACCTGTGTGTCAGGAAGTGCAGAAGGAAAACAAGTTGTGAGAATGGTTGAGACCATCGTTGGGTCCCCATTCACCACCATAAACTCCATCGCTCGGAGCACGGAGGATCAGAACGCATCGGGAAACAGAAGACCAGCTTCAGGGACAAGAATTTAAAAGGATTATGCATACCTCATCAGGACCCCCTGGTCGTCACTATAGTGATCGGAGGCCCGAGCTTCCGCGTCAAGCGAATACTGGTAGATAACGGTATCTCGGTCAACGTTCTGTTCATGTCGTCTATCCGAGGAATGCAAATCTTGAGGGAAAGGCTCCAACCGGTTTTAGGACTGATCTATGGTTTTAACGGAGGGTCATTCCTGGTCCAAGGAATGATCACCCACCGAGTCACTTTAGGAGAATTCTTGAGGAAAGCGACACACCTGATCCAGTTCGTAGCGGTTGAATCTGGATCGTCATATAACACGATCTTTGATTGCCCGCTCCAGACAACATTTGGAGTTATTCCTTCAATTCCCCATCTCGTCATGAAGTTCATCACTCAGCACGAATTGGAGTCGGTCGAGGTAAGCAGGAGACAGCATGAACATGCTACATGCAACAAATGCGGCCCGGACAAGGAGCGGCCCGATATATCAAC
Organism: Platanthera guangdongensis; assembly: GCA_039583875.1. Lineage (NCBI taxonomy): Eukaryota > Viridiplantae > Streptophyta > Magnoliopsida > Asparagales > Orchidaceae > Platanthera > Platanthera guangdongensis. The sequence continues at coordinate 33,061,019 of CM077164.1, read as the reverse complement.
ACGAACAGGAAAAGGGATGTCACCATCATTGCTCGAACAGGCGGTTCAGGAGGATCTTAGGAGGAATAACTTGAAGCAAAGATAGGAATTAGGCAGCAAAACCCAACTATATTCCTGTACAACCCCGTGTTCGCCGAGTGGGACTGCCAGGCTAGGCGAGCGGACCCGGGCACCCTTCCCGCACCAGAACAACGGGCGGGCAGGCTGCGGATGGCCAGCTCGCTCTCGCCTAAGTCAGGCGGGCGAGCCTCGCTAGCTGGCCCCTTCCCTTCTCTCTCTCTAGCCCGCCGGGGATTCGTCGAGCAGAGTTTGTGGCCCGCGTTCGTCGAGCAAAGTATGTGCCCCGCGTTCATCGAGCAGAGTTTGAGGTGGATGAGCCCAGATCAGTGAGCCCCCTTCCGGTGCTCCCGCAGTGACAGTTTGAGACCAGGCCATCCCACTCTTCTATAGGCGACCTGGCCGCCAGCCCACCTCGGCAGAGGTACTGGCGGGTCGCAGCGGCCTGGCTCGCACTCGTTCGAGGGAGATGGCGAGTTGCGGGAGCCAGGTCGCGCCCGCCCCTTGGGCGTGAAGAGTAGTGGCGAGCTGACCTCCAAGCTCATGGACCTGCCCAGTGGGGCCCATAGGTAAAATTGCTTGGATGCCCCTCCCATGGGTGCGAATAGCTTATTAGAACATCGGAGTTGCGCTGTTGGCAGACCAAGCTGGGTTGCACATAGCTGCTCAAAACAGCGGAGGTCGGCTATTTGCAAGCCGTTCTCAGAATTCTAAAAATAAGACCCAAGGGGCACCTCAGAAAGGGGGCTTTTTTACTCACTTACTCCTTAGTCTTTTAGTGCTTTCTGAGGTAGCCTTAGCTCGGCCTTTGGTTAAGGAGGGGAAGCTCTCTAAGATCTTCCGGGTGTGTAGTGGGTCCTCCTCGCCAAGCCCTTGGGTCCTGTTCACTTTGTTCTCTTCGTTGTTTTGCTTGTAGGAGCGAAGTAGGTGCGTGATCACCCCCTTCCCCAAGGGTGAACTGCACGAGACCGAATTTTCGGTTTCAACATTTTGGTGCGCTGAGCGTGCAGAGTGGTCAGCACAAAAAACCTTCAGCGAGCTCGATGATAGGAGGACAAGGTTCTGACAGGTCGGACTGGCCGCCTCCCCCCCCCCCCCCCACCGCCTCTGGCCATGGTGGGAATGTTCGAAGATTTCAGGAATGAGGTGCTGGGCCTCGTCAAGTCCACACTCGGCGCGCGGGCCGAGTGCTCTACTCCAGCTGCCCAGATCGCAGTCGCCCCCTCTCTAGGTGAGGACGCCCCAGGCAGGCGAGCTGGGAAGGAAGTGGCCGAGGAAGGCCGGGTGTGCGAGCTACCCGGGCGCGTGCTCTTCCCCGGCTCGACAGGCGGAGGCCGGATCGGCAAGCTGGGCCCGCGAGATGGGCCAGCTCGCCTAATAGGGGGAGGCAGCCCCTTTAGTGAGTTGGTCTCTTCTGCTCCAGTTCCAGAGGGGTTCAGGGAACCCGAGATGTCCTACTACACCGGGAATGGGGACCCGGTCCAGCACGTCCAATGGTTTGAGGACGTGGTCTCGATCCGGCAGATATTAGATGGCTTCAAATGCCGGATCTTCGCGATCACCCTCAAGGAGAGGGCAAGGGAGTGGTTTCACCAGCTGCCGGGCAGCTCCATCTACTGCTTCGAGGACCTGCGTCGGGGGTTCATATTGAGGTTCACTACCTCGAATAGGAGGAAGAAGGAGTTGGAGTCCCTGTTCCACATCAAGCAGGGAGTGAATGAGACGTTAAGGAGCTACGTCGACCGGTTCCAGGAGGAGGTCACGCAGGTCCAGGAGATGCCGGGCCACAGTCTGATGATGGCTTTCACCCTAGGACTGCAGCAGGGATTCTTCACGATGGAGTTGAAGAGAGTGTCACCCCTCTCCTATGAGGAGCTGATGGAGAGGGCGGCGAGATAAGTTGACGGGGAGGCGTCAAATCCGGAGTTTGCCCGGAAGCTGGCCAGGTGGGCCACGGAGGAGGAGGAGGAGGAGGAGCTGAGAGGCGGAAGGGTGCAGGAGGAGAGGAGAGTCCAGGTGGGGGCGGTAGGAGCCAGGTGGAATCTCTAGGGGCAACAACAGCCCAGGTGGGGGCGGCAGGAGCCAGACCGTCTGTTGGGCTGGAGGCCCGAGTGGCAGGACCAAGGGCCACAGAGACGATATCAAGGAAGGGACCACCACCAGGGGGCAGGATCGATTCCACCCCCCGGGTTGGAGGTAGGAGCAAAGGCCTCCCCTCCCCGATCAAGAGCAAGTTATGGCCATAGTCCATGGGGAGAGGAGGAGAGCGACGCAGAGGAGGAGAAGGGAGGTTAGGGTGGAGTTGACCTACTGCGACTTCCATCAGGAGGAAGGGCACGCCACAGCCACGTGCCCGAAGTTCCTATAAATGAGGGGAAACAGAGAGCGGCAGCGGCAGCAGGGGCGCCAGGAAGTGAGAATCGAGGAGGTCCTGCCTCGGGCGGAGGAGGACCGTTGTGAATACCGGGTGGATGTCGGGACCTGAGGAGGGATCCGAGTGATCCACTGGGGTGGGGGGGGGTAGAGGCCTCCCGGAGGGCGAGCCTCCATACCATGTACTGCCGGAGCATTGGCTCCACATCCCAAACCCCACCCCAAGAATATAGGATCACCTTCTTGAGGAGCGATATGCCGAATCATGAGGATCCATTTTACGATATGCTGGTCATCCAGACGGCCGTCGAAAATTTCACCGTCTCTCGAATCCTCGTCGACAATGAAAGCTCCGTCAACGTCTTCTTTAAGAAGGCGTTTGACGCGATAAAGGTGGAGGCGAAGAGGGTGTTGGCCTCGGATGGGCCCTTGTTTGGATTCTCGGGGGAGAGGAAGGAGGTAGAAGGAGGAGTGGGGCTCCATGTCACCCTGGGGGAGGGGGGCAGTCCCAAAATTGTAGAATCGCCATCGTAGATGCCCCAGCAGCTACAACGCCATCTTCGGGAGGCCCCTCATCAGTGTCTTCCGCTGCGTCCCCTCATCCTTTCATCAGTGCTTGAAGTTCAATGCCAAGCGGATCCAGGTCCAGGTCAAGGGGGACCCCAAAGTGGCGCTAGAGTGCTATGTCACCGTCATGAACTCCATCTCGTGGCAGGAGGGAGCCGAGGAGATGGAGCGAAGGATGGAGGAGGCGGAGCAAGAAGCTGGTAGGGAGGAGCTGGAGGTGGAGAGCTGCACCGAGTTTGAGGTGGCAGGAGGAGTCGGCCGAGGCAATGGTCGTGGAGTGTAAAAGACGAACAAAAAACAAACCGGAAGTGGTTTAACTGAAAATTTATTATCTGAAAAAGGTATATATTACAAAGGTATGGCCTCCCTTATATAGAATGGAGGAGAGATGAGAGAATACAAATAAGAGATGTGGGACTAAACATTTACAGGAGTAAGCGGACTAATACAAAACAATTCGCACAAGCCGCGCGGTTAGACAGAAGGGCTAACCGCTCGGCTACCACCAGAGAAAGAGATCACCATGGGAGACCGCTAGACCGCCCGGTCTCCAAGTCTCCAGAGGCAAGCCGCTAGACCGCTCGGACACCATACAAAAACAACACAACAACCAAATCACAGAAGGGAAACCGCCAGACCGCGCGGTCTTCAACACGCCAAGACAGACCGCCAGACCGCCCGGTCTCCAACTTCAACACTCCCCCTCAAGATGGATCATATATATCGATCATGCCCAGCCTGTCACAAATATGAAGAAACGAGGTGGATACTGGCTTGGTGAAGATGTCAGCCAGCTCTTTATCAGAAGTGACGAAGGGAGTGCAAATTTGTTCCTTCAAAATCTCTTCACGAATGAAATGACATTCGACCTCAATGTGTTTGGTTCTTTCATGGAAGACCGGATTTTTGGAAATGTATATGACAGCCTTATTGTCGCAGAACATAGGAAGAGGATTGTACAACCTGGGGGGCTCGCGAGAGACGGTCCAGCGGGCGAAGAGATGACTGGCGAGAGCAGGATGCCCACCTACAGGAGGCGAGATGGGGGATCCTCTGGAGGGGCGAGACCTTTTAGTGGGCGAAATCACCCTACAGGGCGAGAGAGCTCACATGCCGGAAAGGCGGCGAGACGGGCATGGCGGCCGTCTCGCCCGGCAGTACCTCCCCCACTCGCCGCAGGAGACTAACAGCTCTTCATCTATTTGACCCATAAGGGGGATTTTTACTTTGGGCCCCAGATGGTTTTACTCTTTTACCCCTGGAGGCCTGCGTATAGCTCTCCAGAACAGCGGAGTTGGGCTATTAGCAGACCCGGTCCAGGGTGTTTTGGTCATTTTGAGACGGCTTGGAAATGATATTTGCAGAGCAGATTCAGAAACCTATAAATAGACCGATAAGGTGCCTGAGAAAAGGTTGTTGTTGAACCTTCCCACTTTTTCCCTCTCAGGCACCTAGCTCAACACTGGCTAGGGAGGGGAAGACTAACAGTTCTTCCGGGTAAGAGGTGGGACCTCCAAGTTGAGTCCCTTCGGTCTGTTTCCAGGTCGCTGACTCTCGTCAGGGCGGTAGCGCAAGGAGAGTACGTGTGGGTTGCATTCTGCTTCGAACTCTAGGAGGGACCGGAAATCCGGTTCCAACAAGGATGGTTGTGGACCTCTCCTAAATCCAGCATGAGAGCCCGTAGCCATTTTAACTCAAAGTTGTTGATGTCATACTTCGATACTCTGCTTCAGCACTGGACCTGAAAACAACAGACTGTTTCTTGCTCTTCCAGCTTACCAGATTTCCCCAACAAAGGCGCAGAAACCGGAGGTAGATTTGCGATCCCTTTGTCATCAGCGTAACTCGCATCTGAGTATGCTTCAACCCTCAGATGACCATTCTTCTGAAAGAGTAATCCTTTCCCAGGCGCTGCTTTGACATACTCCAAGATTCGCAAGGCGGACTGTAGATGACACTCCCTAGGTGCTTGCATGAATTGACTCACCTTGCCCACAGCATAGGAAATGTCGGGCCTGGTCACTGTGAGATATATGAGCTTACCAACTAGACGTCTGTACCGCGTAGTACCTAAAAGAAGAGGCGAGTCATCTGTCCAGGTTTTGTCTTCTCCAATTACCATGGGGCATTGGGCAGGTTTGGCTCCAGTCAATCCTGCTTCTTTTAACAGATCAAGGGCATACTTATGCTGGGAGAGGACTAAGGAGTTGGGCTTCCGAGAGATTTCGATCCCCAAAAAGTACTTCGGAGAGCTCATATCTTTCGTGACCAGATGTTGACGAAGATGCCGCTTTATCAAGGCTACCCCTTCCTGATCATCGCCAGTGAGAAGAATATCATCGACGTACACAGCAAGAACCACCAGTCCCAAGGAGGTTTTGCGAATAAATAGCGAGTGATCGGCAGAGCTGCGCGCAAAACTAACGGCCGCCACAATGCCGCTGAACTTGTTAAACCAAGCTCGAGGGCTCTACTTGAGGCCATAGATTGCCTTCTTCAGCTGGCATACTCGTGTCTCCCCCTGAGCAACATACCCAGGAGGTTCCTCCATGTAGACGGCCTCCTGAAGATCACCATAAAGGAAGGCATTCTTTACATCCAGCTGTGAAATCGGCCAATCTCGATTGACCGCCACAGAGAGAAGGACCTATATAGTGCTGAGACGAGCCACGGGAGAGAAAGTGTCAAAGTAATCAACCCCATAGGTCTGAGTAAAGCCCTTAGCAACAAGGCAAGCCTTATAACGGTCCACCGTGGCATCCGAGCCAAATTTGCCACAAAAACCCAGCGACACCCAACAACATCAGTACCAAAGGGAGGACGAACAAGAGTCCAGGTACCTCGCTCCGTGAGGTCGCCATTTCCTCATCCATGGTCATCTTCCAGTGAGGAATAACAAGGGCCTCCTGGTAGGAACGAGGTGTGGCAGTGGCAGAGATAGCCAGCGCAAAGGCCCTGTGAGAAGAGGTAAGATGATCATATGAAACAATAGCAGCAAGGGGGTGTAGGGTACACGTCTGTACCCCTTTGCGAAGAGCGACAGGAAGATCCAGGTCGGCGGGCCCTCGGCATCCGGAGCATCCGTGGCAGAGAGAGCTGGCCCAGAAGAAGAGAGCGACTGCGGCGGAGATGAGGGAGACGGTGGCGGAGAAGTGGGAGAGTGGTGGAGTGAGAGGAGTGGATGAAGACGGTGCAGGGGTGGATATTGCAGTAGGAGATGAGGGAACGAAGGGAATAGCAGGAGAATCAGAAGTTGGGGGAAGAGAAGAGGAGTCAGCCGAGAAGAAGGAGGCATTCTCGAAGAAGGTAACATCAGCGGAGACGTACTGCTGACGAAGAACGGGGTTAAAGCAACAGTAGCCTTTCTGAGTGGTGGAGTACCCCAGAAAGACACATTTGGTGGAGCGAGGGGATAGCTTATCACAGGTGGCAGAGGGGGCATGCACAAATGCAGTGCATCCAAAGATGTATAGAGGGAGAGGAAAAGGCTCCTTGCTCGGATACAGAATGGAGAATGGGGTGTTCTCTTGGAGAACTGTGGAGGGAAGGGTATTGATGAGGTAGCAGGCAAGGAGAACAGCATAGCCCCAATATGAGCGAGGGACATGCATTTGGGTCATCAACGTGCGAGCGACATCGAGGAGGTGACGGTTTTTGCGTTCCGCTACCCCCATTTTGTTAGGAGGTATAAACACAGTTAGTCTGATGAATAATGCCATGTTGCACACAAAAAGAGGTAAAAGCATAACTCAGATATTCTTTAGCATTGTCGGAGCGAAAGATTTTAATACAAACATCAAACTGAGTTTTAATTAATTGATAAAAAGAGAGTCATACATCGAACAGTTCAGAGCGATCTCGTAAGAGATACACCCAAGTACATCTAGAAAAATCATCAATAAAGATTACAAAATAAGAACTACCCGACCAATGGTGAGGGTAGGAGCAGGTCCCTAGACATCAGAGTGGACAAGATCAAATGGATGAGTAGAGCCCCGACCTTGCTTCGACGGGAAGGGGGAACGTTGATGCTTGCCGAGTTGACAAGCGTCGCAGTGGAGATGAGTACTGGAGGGAGGGAGGGAGGTGGGGCAGAAGCTGATGTAGAAGTCGTGGTGCAGATGACCGAGGCGGAGATGCCACTGGAGAAGATCCGGACAGGAAGATGAGAAGGCGGACAAGGCGAAAATGTTGTCGAGGAAGTAGAGGCCGCCGCTCTCAGTCCCAGTAGCAATCGTCTGTTGGGAGCTCGGATCCTGAAAATAACAAGAAGTCGGAGTAAACGTCACAGAACACTGAAGGTGCTTGCATAAAGAGGTAACCGACAATAAATTGCACCTAAACTTGGGCACATAGAGAGTGTCCGCTAGTCGAAGGGACGGAGTAACATGAACCACTCCCGACCCATGAATCGGGGAGGGAGAACCGTCTGTAACGAGGACCGGGGGCAACCGATCATGCTGTTCGAGTAGAGAGAAGCACTGAGGATTGCCCGTCATGTGATTAGTTGTACCAGAGTCGATAAGCCATTTAACTTGAGTCACCACGTGGGCACTACCTGAGGATGTGACCACGGAGGCAAACGGCTTGGAAGAGGAGGCGGAAGAGTCACCGGAGGGTCGAAGATGTGGATGCTTCGTCCAGCAGCGTTCAGAAGTATGGCCGGTGCGGCCACAGTGAGAGCAGAGGTAGCGGGAAGAAGTACGTCCACCGGACTGGTGACTGCGGCTACCAGAGCCACTCCGCTGAGTTTGATGAGCATAGTTGTCTGATGGAGGCAGAGCGGGCAAAAGTGGGCGCTGAAGGAGAGAGGTGACAGCGGCGATGCGGGCAGCGGTGGCATCTAAGGTAGGAGATTCTGCCTCACCCAGAATTTGCTGGTGGATCATGTCGTAAGTATCAGAAAGCCGGAGCAGATAACACACAACCAGAAGCTCCTGGAAGTGCTTGTGTTGTTGAGCCAAATCTGCAGAAAAGGGGTGATTATGAAGAATCTCAGCCCAAGAGCCTGAACCTGTTGGTAGGCAGCAGCAGGAGACAAGGTAGGATGGGTAAAGAGGTCCGCATACAATGTATAGATGCGGGACGTCTGAGCCCCCTTGGAGTACAGAGCGGCAAGATGAAGCCAAGCGGCCTTGACCATCTCATCATGATGGATGACGGGAAGGCACTCATCGGATAGGCTATTAGCGAGCCAAGTACGTACAAGCACGTCACTCGCATCCCAGTCATCAAAGAGAGGTGAAGTGGTAGGAGGAGGGTCATCAACGAGATGGTGGCATTTGCGTTGCGAGCGTAGGAGAAAGGTGAAAGAGACGCTCTAATCCGGGTAGTTGGAGCCGACAAGCTTAGAAACTGTGCCAAGGTTCCCGGAAGGAGTAGGTGGAAGAGGCGGAGCCGGATTGGCGATAGGGGTGGTGGCAGTAGAAGCATCAGAAAGAGCCATAGGAGCAAACAACGGGAAGTCGTGCGGTTAGGAAACAAGCCGCGCGGATAGGAAGAAGAATAGCTGCAGCGGTCACGATGGCAGACACCAGCAGCCAGAAAAGCCATGACCAAGCCGCAGACTCAAGTAGAGGGATAGAAGTCGAGCGGCTAGAAGACAGTCCGCTTGGACAGAAGCAAGGACCAAACAAGGCAACAGGTCGCGGCGAAAGGTTGCGGCGATTTAGCACAGGTAACAAAGAGGTCGTGCTCACAGAGGGCAACGACAAGGAGAGAAAGAAGCCGCGCGGACAGGGCGCAAACGGGTGAAGCAAGCCGCGCGGACAGGGAAAGCGTGCGGTTAGGAAACAAACCGCGCGGACAGGATCAGGAGGAGAAGACCGAGTCCTCTAATACCATGTAAAAGACGAACAAAAAAAAACCGGAAGTGGTTTAACTGAAACTTTATTATCCGAAAAAGGTATATATTACAAAGATATGGCCTCCCTTATATAGAATGGAGGAGAGATGAGAGAATACAAATAAGAGATGTGAGACTAAAAATTTACAGGAGTAAGCGGACTAATACAAAACAATTCGCACAAGCCGCGCGGTTAGACAGAAGGGCTAACCGCTCGGCTACCACCAGAGAGAGAGATCACCATGGGAGACTGCTAAACCGTCCAGTCTCCAAGTCTCCAGAGGTAAGCCGCTAGACTGCTCGGACACCAGACAGCAACAGCACAGCAACCAAATCACAGAAGGGAAACTGTCAGACCGCGCGGTCTTCAACCCGCCAAGACAGACCGCCCAGTCTCCAACTTCAACATGGAGGAAGAAGTGGAGGCGGAGGTCCTCATCCCAGAGGAGAGGGATGTTGAAGAATGGGTGGAGCAGTACAGGTTGGAGGCTGCGGAAGAGGTGGTGGAGCAATCCAGGTTGGAGGCTGCGGAAGAGGTGGTGGAGCTGGAGGTTCTCACCCATTGAGGAAGGGTGGAGAAGGTCCGCATCAGCGGAGGGCTGACCCCGGAGGCTCAAGGCAGGATGCTGGCGTGCATCTAGAATAATATGGACATCTTTGCATGGAGCGTCGCAGAGATGCCGGGGGTTGACGCGGATGTGGCTTGGCACCGCCTCAACCTGGACCCGGAAGCACGCCCCGTCCAACAGAAGAAAAGGTCCACTGCGGACAAACTGGTCGAGCCCATCAGGGAGAAGGTTGCAAAACTTCTCATGGCCGACTTCATATCCGAGATCTAATACCCCGGCAGGGTCTCTAATATAGTCATGGCTAAAAAAGGGGACGGCTGGTGCCGTATGTGTATAGACTTTTCTTTGCTTAATAAATCATGCCCTAAGGATTGTTATCCCTTGCCTTGGATCGACGCGCTGGTTGATTCAGCCGTCGGCTTTTCTGTAATGAGCTTTTTGGATGCTTTTTTAGGTTACCACCAAATCAGTATGCACCCCCCGGACGTCAAGGACGTCTCGTTCATCACGGGTGATGGGTAATATTGTTATAAAATGATACCCTTCGGGCTGAAGAAAGCAGGGGCGACCTATCAAAAGATGATTGACAGGGTCTTCCGGGAACAGAAGGGGAGGAACCTGGAGGTATACGTGGATGACCTCATGATCAAGAGTCAGGATGTGGACTCTCACCTCCAGGACCTAGAGGAGCCCTTTGCCACCCTGCGCAAGTACAAAATGCGGTTGAATCCCCTGAAGTGTGTCTTCGGGGCCAGCAGGGGGAAGTTCTTGGGGCACCTACTCACCTCCGCGGGGTTCTAACCAAATCCTGATAAGGTCAAGGCTATCGTGGAGCTGGTGTCGTCGCAGAATACTAAGGAGGTGCAACAGTTGACATGGAAACTGGCAGGGTTAAGCAGGTTCCTCTCTTAGGCTGGGGAGAAGTTCTCCCCCTTATTCAAAACATTAAGGGGTGGCCAAAAATTCTAGTGGACCAAGGAGTGCGAGGAGGCATTCCAGGCCCTCAAGATGCAGTTGACGCGTGCTCCGTTGCTCCAAGGGACAAAAGAGGCGGAGGACCTATTTTTGTATCTCGGGGTCGGAGCGGAGGCCTTGAGCTATGTCCTGGTGTGTGAAGAGGGGAAGAAGCAGCTCCCCATATACTACATGAGTTGGGTCCTGAGAAAGGACGAGCTCTGATACCCAATTTTGGAGAAGCTAGCCTTCACCCTGGTCACCTCGGCCCAAAGGCTGTGGTCCTATTTCCAGGCACACTCTATCTGAGTGGTGACTGACCATCCCCTCCGCAATAGCTTTGAGGGGGTGGAGCATTCTGGCAGGCTAGCCAAGTGGTCGGTGGAGTTGAGCGAGTTCGACATCTCCTTTGTCCCCCGCCTCTCGATCAAGGCTCAAGCGATGGCCGACTTCTTAGCTGACTATGTGATCGAGGTGGCAGAGGAAGAGCTCACTCATCCGACTTCATGGAAGGTGAAGGTAGATGGCGCCTCGGGGAGGCATTCCCTGGGGGTGGGGGTGATCTTGGAGAGCCCCCAGGGAACTAGAATCGAGCAAACGGTAGTGGTGCACTTCCCCATCACTAACAATCAGGACGAGTATGAGGCCGTGATAGCAGGGCTGCGCCTAGCCAGAGAGCTGGGGTTGTTGGACGTGGAGGTCCACACCGACTCCATGGTGGTAGCTTCCCAGATCAACGGGGAGTTTGAGGCAAGAGAGCCTACCCTGCGGCTATACTTTGCCAAAGTAAAGGGGGTCATTGGCACATTTGAAACTTTCTCCATCTGACGCGTGCCCCGGAAGGAAAATGAACAGGTCGATCAACTAGCGAAGCATGGTCCCCAGGTGGGGGGACTATCACCGACCTATTCCGCCCTTCCATCGAAGAGAGAGAGAGAGCTCATGGAAATAGATCAGTGGTCCTCGTGGATGGACTCGATCACAACTTTCCTTTCCATGGGAGAGTATCCGGAGGGGGTGGACAAGAAGAAGCTCAGGTACAAATTGGCGTACTACCTCCTCTGGGATGGGCAGTTGTACAGGAAGACTCTCTTGGGGATGTTGCCTCGTTGCATGGCCAAGGGGGAAGTACAAAGAATCCTGGAAGAAGTCCACTCCGGGGAGTGTGGGAGTCACTCTGGGAGTCGGACCCTGGAAGGAAAGATCGTCGGGCAAGGGTATTTCTGGCCCACCCTGGGTCGCGATGCGACAGAGTTCAAGAGAAGATGCCACAAGTGCTAGTTGTTTACCCCCTCCAACTATAGCCTACTCAGCGACTTAAGAGTATCGCATCCCCCTAGCCCTTTGCGATTTGGGGAATGGATTTGGTTGGACCGTTCCCCCAGGCCAGTGAGCAAAGGAGGTTCCTGTTGGTGATGATCGACTACTTCTCAAAGTGGTTGGAGGTGAAGGCACTGGCCAAGGTGACTTCCAAGGTCATCAGGAACTTCGTTTGGGGGGAGATCATCTGCAGTCACGAGCTCCCCCAGGCCATTGTCACAGACAATGGGCCTCAATTCGCCAGCACAGAATTCACTAGCTTCTGTGAGCAGCTCGGGATTGACCTCAGGTTCGTCTCGGTCAACCACCCTAGGAGCAACGGGCAGGTGGAGGCCGCGAACAAAATCATTGTAAATCTCCTGAAGAAAAAAGTTGAGAATCTGAAAGGGAGCTGGGTGGAGCAGCTTCCCTCGGTTCTCTAGGCCCTGAGGACCACCCCCAACATAGCCACCGAGGAGACCCCCTTCAAGCTCTCCCACGGATGCGAAGCAGTGCTCCCCATAGAATTTGAAGTCCAAATGCCCCGGGTGGCTGCGGGGGCAGAAGGTAGGGAAGAATGGCCGGCTGAGAACGAGGAGGAGTTGCGGCTCTCCCTTGACATGGTGGAGGAGCTGCGTGACCTTTCCACCATCCGATAAGAAGAGGTGAAGAGGAGAATGTCCAAGTACTTTGACAAGCACGTCAGAGTCAAACAGTTCGTGGTGTAACGCCCCGAAACTCAAAAGAGTGACGGGAGGTGTTCCGGGCCAAATTTGGAATTTGGTAGGAGGTACACGGTCTGGGACACGGGCGTGTCCCAGGGCGTGTCGTGTTGAGTTCGACGATTTGGCCGAGAGGTCGATGAAATTGGGTTCGACAATCGTCGAGCAGCAAATACGGCCCTGGACACGGGCGTGTCCCAGGGCGTGTCGGGCTAATTCAAAGTTGGTAAAACGATGAGGCAGAAAACTGGGTTCGACGATCGTCGAGCAGCGGTCGACGATCTGGTCAAAATTCTGCGTTCGACGATCGGGCCAGCTTTCTGGGTTCGACGATCGGGCCAGCTATCTGTGTTCGATGATCGGGCCAGCTTTCTGGGTTCGGCGATCGGGCCACGTGTTTGTCGAACAGGCAGCTTTCTGGGTTCGACGATCGGGTCGTGGGTTCGACGATCGGGTCGTGGGTTCGACGATCGGGTCGCGCGTTCGACGATTTGGCCAGAGTTTTGCGTTCGACGATCGGGCTACAGATCTTCGTTCGACGATCTGGCAGCGGTCGACGATCTTGGTTCGACGATCGTCGAGCGCGGGGCTGTTTATGGCGTGTCTAACTCGGTCGACACGGAGTGTCGACACACGGGATTGGCGGGAGTTGACTATTTGTTCCGACATTGACGCGGACGTGTCCTGCTCTTGTTGGTGTACCATGTGGTGTTTAGCCTCATTCGTTCAGGTCAGACTTAGATCATAGCCGTGCGTTTCTTTTTGTAGGATCCGATGGCTGTGGTTATCCCAAAGGGGTTATACCCGAGAGAAGGGTTTCAAAATCCTTATTATTTTCTATTGGTTCTCTGTCTAAATCGTAGAGAGGGAAGAGCAAAGGAGGAATAAGAAGTCTAGATCCAGTCTTTGGAGGAGTTCTAGAGCTCCAAATCGCGAGCCGACTTCGGATCTACGAAGGCAAGGAGATTGCGGTGCTTTTCATCTGCGTACTTTTCCATGGTGCCAAGGAAGAACGCTAGGGTAACGATTCTCTACTTGAGCATGTGAAGCTATCCTTCTTTTGCATAGGAAGCCCGCTCTCGCGAGTTTGCGGTGAGTTGGAGGCGTTCCTTCGGGTAGATATGTGAAGTCCCTGTTGTGTAGAGTCCGTAATCGAGAACGGACATAGGCATGATGTGTGAAGCCTATCCGGACATGTTGGTCTGGATCGGTGATGCTGCATTGCATAAATGCCGGAGAAGAATCTGTGCGAATGTTTGTTTTTCGGGTTTTCTACGTGGTAGATTGCAAAAGGGAACCTTGGGGATTAACCCTAAGGTGCACCCGAAAAACTAGGCGGATACGTGATCAGTGATCTTGCCGACTTGGTGGCCTGGGAGCTAACTTGAACATAACCTGGTTATGTGAAGTATGTAACGGAAACGGGTCTCGGGAGAAGTTTGACCCGCGCATATGGCTTAAATTGTCGTTGCGATGTGAGCACGGGTTAGACGGAACCGTACCCGTTTTATGTCGTTTGGTTAGAGCAGTTGGCATAGATGAGGGTCTTCGGCGGTCTATGGCTTAAATTGACATGACCCATGCCGGGAAGACAAAATGCTCATATGTTGGCCGTCAAAGTGGCGGTGGTGAGTCCGGAATGTCGATGGCTTAAATTGACGTGACATTGGCCGGTTCACCGAGAATGTGCCCTGAGTGCACGGGGCGTGTGTCCGTGCGTGCCAACGCCTGTGATGCAATGTATATTTTTATATAATGCTTGGTTATGCTAAGAAGTGCAGGGAAGGAGCATCGCCGGCCCGAATTGGGGGCGGGATCGTTATAATTTGGTCAGCATTGCTGACTGTTGCCTTTGTTTGCCACCATGCGGTGTTTTGTTGCTTGCAGGTGCTGCTGGATCAAGCGGTCAATAGCGGGCTAAAGCCCAAATTGCGAAGCCGGCCCTCGAAGGCCTAATTGAAGTGTTTACTTGCTTTTACTCATGTATGACCGGCCTGCGTGTCGTGGTATGGAAAACATGTAATTTTGAGTAAACCCTTTGTAAGGCCTTAAGGCCAGTACTGGTGTATGTACTTCATTCCTTTGTGGCTTGTTAGTGGACATTCATGCTTATTGCTGGGTTCTTTTAATTGCAACTTTTAAAACTGCTTCCGCTAGAATGCTTTGTGTAGGACGTTGGATTGGTTGGATGGTTTCCATTGCGTAACCACCCGGTCTGTCTGTGGTATATGGCGTCGGGCCCCGGCCGGATCTACTGCTATATGCTATGCGACGGATAGGGGGCGTTACAATTTGGTATCAGACTACTGGTTTCGGTCAGCCTTAAATGAATTCGTGGGCAAATTCTTTTTAAGGGGTGGTGAGAACATGTGTGTGCATCATCGTTATAACAGCAAAAGAACCCATGAATGTCCACTTAGGAATGAAAATACACGTGTTTGGGGAACCTTCGTGTTCCTATAATTACTGTTTGCAATTTTATTTGGTCGCTTAACGTGTTGTGTACCACTATAGGTGACCAGAAGCGGTGCTGTGCCATCGGAACGTCAAGTTTCTGAGGCTAGCAGTGCACCAAATGTTGCTCCTACAACACCTCCATCGACTGAGACCATACGATTGGTTGCCGAAGCAGTGTTTGCCATGATAAATGCACAGCCTACAAGGCAAATGCAGCAGCCCGCTCCTGCGATGGAGCAGGTACCACTGCAAGCGGCTGAGCAGAGAAGGGTGGAGCATGTAGTAGTGGAGCCGTTGGTGCCAAGGAGGGCAACCGAGAGATAGCTCAAACATGTCATGAGCTTTAATCCTCCGGTATTCTCGGGGTTTGGAACCTCATCTCAAGCTGAAGAATGGCTCTCCAGGGTGAAGAGAGTCTTGACAGCAACGGAGACGGAAGAATGACAAATGACCACTATTGCTACGTTCCTTCTGGACGGTGAATCGAGATTGTGGTGGGAAGATTTGGAGCTGCATCTATTGAGAGGTAGGCAACTTATAGACGTCTCGATGGAGGAGTTCTCGAGACTATTTTTGGCTAGGTACCTCCCTTCGACGCAGAGGATAGCGTTGGAGAATGAGTTCCTAAAGTTGGTTCAAGAAGACAGTAGCGTGGATGAATATCTCCACAAGTTTACTCGATTGAGTCGATATGCGAGCTACACCATCGCGGATGAGGAGCGCAAGACGAATCGATTCTACGAAGGGTTGAGAGATGATTTGAGGCTACTACTCTCGGGGCCGATGACGTAGGGTTTCTTGACCTTGGTTAACACGGCCCGGTCCTTGGAGAAGGACATGAAGAATGTTCAGGCAAAGAAAAGTTTGGGTGATAAGAGATCTGAGTTCAAGGTGTCGACTACCTCAAAGTCTGGGTACCGTAAATCCTTTAAGAAGGCAGGGACTTCGGGTCCAGCTCCCTCTTCTGGTGCTTCTGGGGCGACTACGGGTCGTACCCCGGGTGCATGCTTTACTTGTGGAAAGCCGGGGCACTTTGCCCGTGACTGTTGGAGCGGACGTCGCAAGTCCGAGAGAAAGGCGGGAGCAACTTATGAAGAGAAGGGCAAGGTGGTGGAGTCAACCGCGTCCCATTATGCTCCGGCCCAACCGAGGGTGTACAATCTTGGCCAACAGGAGGCCATTAAATAGGCAGATGTGGTGACAGGTAAAATTTAAATTTATAGCAAGTTATCTTTTAAATATTTGCTATGTACATGTTACCTTACCACTGCTTGTTTAGGATTTGTTTTGATTTGTGAGTATCCGACAAGAGCACTCTTTGATATGGGAGCTTCACACTCCTTCTTTTCCGAAGGATTTATATCACGCATCGGAGTGCCTTCTTCGATGGCGAAGGACAAGTTGGATGTGTTGTTGCCCAATGGGTGTTCGATGCGCGCGGATAGAATCTGTGGCGTGAAGATTCGAATTGGGAATCAAGAGTTCAATCTCCAAGCATCGTTACTACCGTTGGTGGAGTTCGACGTTATATTTGGCATGAACTGGCTCTCGGAGCAGCGAGCCTATATTGATTACGGTAGCAAGGAAGTCAAGCTGGGAGCAGGCTCATGAGACGACTTTCACGGGCTTGAAGGGGTCGAGCAAGATGTTGATGTCTGCTCTTCAGGTGGTGAAGGTGGTTCGTGCCGGTGCAGAACTGTTCTTTACACTAGTGGAGGTTGCAAAGCCTAAGCCCGTGTTGGATAGTATATCAGTGGTAGCTGAGTACCCTGATGTGTTCCCCGTAGATCTTCCTGGAGCCCCGCCTTCAACGGGAGATAGATTTCACGATTGAGCTAGTGTCAGGTGCAAAGCCTGTGTCACGCTCTCCATATCGGCTAGCGCCTAAGGAAATGGCGGAGCTGAAGGTTCAACTGCAAGAGTTGTTGGAGCAAGGGTATGTGCGTCCAAGTTCTTCGCCTTGGAGCGCGCCGGTCCTCTTTATTAAGAAGAAGGACGGAAGCTTGAGGCTATGTATTGATTATCGGGAGCTCAACAAGTTGACGGAAAAGAACAAGTACCCGATCCCCCGGATTGATGATCTATTCGATCAGTTAGTCAGGTCGACGGTGTACTCAAAGTTGGACCTCAAGTCCGGGTACTATCAGTTGCGAATAAGGGAGAGTGATATCCCGAAGACAGCGTTCAGTACGAGATACGGGAATTATGAGTTTACGGTCATGCCGTTTGGGCTGACTAATGCGTCGTCAGTGTTCATGGATTTGATGAACAGGACCTTCAAGGAGTACTTGGACCATTTTGTGATCGTCTTCATCGACGATATTTTGGTGTACTCGCAGAGTGAGGAAGATCGCTTCAAGCATCTTCATTTGGTTTTGGAGACGTTAAGGAGGAATCAATTGAATACGCCAAGTTCTCGAAGTGCGAGTTTTGGTTGTCCTCGGTGGCGTTCCTCGGTCATATAGTGAGTGGGGAAGTTATTGTAGTGGATGCGGCGAAGATTGTTGCGATACGGGAGTGGCCTGAGTTTTCTACGGTAGCGGAAGTCCGGAGCTTTCTGGGGCTTGCCGGCTATTATAGGCGCTTCGTAGAGAACTTCTCGCGGATAGTGTTATCTCTCACAACTTTGACGAGGAAGGAGCAAAAGTTCGTTTGGACGCTGGAGTGCGCGCGAGCTTTTGAGGAGTTGAAATGTCGGTTGACCACGGCGCCTGTGCTGAGTTCGCCGAGTGGACCGAAGGTTATGAGATTTATAGTGATGCTTCGGGCAGCGGTTTGGGTTGCGTGCTACTGCAACATGGAAGTGTGATAGCTTATGGCTCGATACAGCTGAAAGTGCACGAGAGGAATTATCCGGTCCATGACTTGGAGTTAGCAGTCGTGATTTTTGCCTTAAAGCTGTGGAGACATTATTTGTACGGTGTGAAGATTGATATCTATACCGATCACAAGAGCCTGAAGTATTTGATTGATCAAAAAGATCTGAATATGCGACAGCGTAGGTGGATGGAGTTTCTGGGGGACTATACATTCAAGATCCACTACGTTCCTGGTAAAGGTAATGCGGTTGCAGATGCGTTGAGTCGCCGAGCCCCAGCTCAAGAAAATTGGCTATCGGTGCATGATGAGCGATTGGTTCGGGAGTTGGAGGCATTGGAGATTGTTTGTGTAGATAAGCAGTCAAGTGCTGAAGCACTCTTGAATTGGACTGAAGTTCAATATGACCTGCCTGATCGGATTCGACAGGCTTTGGATTTGGATGGCCACATGAAGCAACTCATGATAGAGGCTCTGGATGGGTCAAATTCCCAATATGAAGTTATGGATGGATTGCTTTGGAAAGACGGTCGTCTTTGCGTCCCAAGCGTGGGCAGTTTGCGGGTGGATTTGTTGTACGAGGCGCACCATAGCAAGTACTCGATTCACCCAGGGAGCACAAAGATGTACTGCGACGTTAAGAAACTGTTTTGGTGGCCGGGTTTGAAGAAGGATGTGGCGCTCTACGTGGCGAAGTGCCAAACTTGCGCCTTGGTGAAGGCGGAAGTGCCAAAAGTCGGGGGGATTTCTGAAGTCCTTGCCTATTCCGGAGTGGAAATTCGACGACATCACTATGGACTTTGTGCATACGGGTTGCCAAGGTCGAAAAAGGGGAACGACGCCATCTGGGTGATCGTAGATCGGCTAACGAAGGTGTCGCATTTCATTCCGCATAGGAAGGATGATCCGGTGGAAAACGTTAGCAAAGTTATATGTGGATAACATAGTGCAGCTCCACGGTGTGCCCCGCAACATCGTGAGTGACCGAGATGGGCGGTTCACATCCAATGATTGGAGGCTAGTGCAGCAAATGTTGGGAACAAAGTTAAAATTCAGCACAGCCTTTCATCCGCAAACAGATGGGCAGACCGAGAGGGTCAATAAGACTATGGAAGACATGCTCCGCATGTGTGTCTTGGACTTTGGAAAGCAATGGGAAGAGCATCTTTATTTGGTGGAATTTGCGTACAACAATAGCTACCAGGCGAGTATCCAAATGGCGCCCTTCGAGGCCCTTTATGGTAGAAGATGTCGCACGACGTTGTCCTGGTTGGAAACGGGTAAGTCAAAGTTGTACAAGCGTCAAGAGGTGGAAGATGCTACTTCGTTGGTGCGAACCATTTCGGGAGAGGTTGCTTATCGCTCAGGATCAGGCAAGCGAAGTACTATAATGTCAAGCACAGAAACGTGGAGTTCGCTGTGGGCGACTGGGTGTACTTAAAGATCAAGCCGTTCAAGGGTGTCTCGTGGGTGCGGTGATTGAAAAAGCTAAGCCCGAGGTACCTTGGGCCGTTTGAGGTTCTGGAGCGGGTTGGTGAAGCAGCCTATCAGTTGAAGCTATCGGTGGAGCTTAGTGGTTTACATGATGTATTCCATATATCGGTGCTACGGAAGGCGGTGCACGAGCCTACGCAAGTGATCGCGGTCGATCAAGTGCCGATTGATAGTGGGTTGACGACAAAGGTCAAGCCCGTGCGGATTGAAGACTTCGGAAGTCAAGCGGCTACGCAATAAAGAGATCAGGATGGTCAAGGTCCGATGGGACAATTGCGGTCGTGAGGAGCTCTCTTGGGAGCGAGAGCAGACTATGCTTGACGAGTATCCGGAGTTGTTCCAGCTCAGGTACAAATTTTAGTTTTGTACTTATCTTTCCTTCATGAAATTTCGTGGATGAAATTCTTTTAAGAGGGAGAGAGTTGTAACGCCCCGAAACTCAAAAGAGCGACGGGAGGCGTTCCGGGCCAAATTTGGAATTTGGCAGGGGGTACACGGCCTGGGACACGGGCGTGTCCCAGGGCGTGTCGTGTTGAGTTCGACGATTTGGCCGAGAGGTCGACGAAATTGGGTTCGACAATCGTCGAGCAGCAAACACGGCCCTGGACACGGGCGTGTCCCAGGGCGTGTCGGGCTAGTTCAAAGTTGGCAAAACGATCAGGCAGAAAACTGGGTTCGACGATCGTCGAGCAGCGGTCGACGATCAGGTCAAAATGCTGTGTTCGACGATCGGGCCAGCTTTCTCGGTTCGACGATCGGGCCAACTATCTGTGTTCGACGATCGGGCCAGCTTTCTGGGTTCGACGATCGGGCCGTGTATTCGTCGAACAGGCAGCTTTCTGGGTTCGACGATCGGGCCGTGGGTTCGACGATCGGGCCGCGCGTTCGACGATTTGGCCAGAGTTTTGTGTTTCGACGATCGGGCTACAGATCTCCATTCGACGATCTGGCAGCGGTCGACAATCTTGGTTCGACGATCGTCGAGCGCGGGGCTGTTTATGGCGTGTCTGACTCGGTCGACGCGGAGTGTCAACACACGGGATTTGGCGAGAGTTGACTATTTGTTCCGACATTGACGCGGACGTGTCCTGCTCCTGTTGGTGTACCATGCGGTGTTTAGCCCCGTTCGTCCAGGTCAGACCTGGATCGTAGCCGTGAGTTTCTTTTTGTGGGCTCCGATGGCTGTGGTTATCCCAAAGGGGTTATACCCGAGAGAAGGGTTTCAAAACCCTTATTATTTTATGTTGGTTCTCTGTCTAAATCCTAGAGAGAGGGGAGAGCAAAGGAGGAAGAAGAAGTCTAGATCCAGTCTTTGGAGGAGTTCTAGAGCTCCAAATCGCGAGCCGACTTCGGATCTACGAAGGCAAGGAGATTGCGGTGCTTTTCATCCGCGTACTTTCCCATGGCGCCAAGGAAGAATGCTAGGGTAACGATTCTCTACTTGAGCATGTGAAGCTCTCCTTATTTTGCATAGGAAGCCCGCTCTCACAAGTTTGCGGTGAGTTGGAGGCGTTCCTTCGGGTAGATATGTGAAGTCCCCGTTGTGTAGAGTCCGTAATCGAGAACGGACATAGGCATGATGTGTGAAGCCTATCCGGACATGATTGTCTGGATCGGTGATGTTGCATTGCATAAATGTCGGAGAAGACTCCGTGCGAATGTTTATTTTTCGGGGTTTCTACGTGGTAGATTGCAACAGAGAACCTTGGGGATTAACCCTAAGGTGCACCCGGAAAACTAGGCGGATACATGATCTTGCCGACTTGGTGGCCTGGGAGCCAACTGGAACATAACCAGGTTATATGAAGTATGTAACGGAAACGGGACTCGGGAGAAGTTTGACCCGCGCATATGGCTTAAATTGTCGTTGCGATGTGAGCACGGGTTAGACGGAACCGTACTCATTCTATGTCGTTCGGTTAGAGCCGTTGGCATAGATGAGGGTCTTCGGCGGTCTATGGCTTAAATTGACGTGACCCATGACGGGAAGACAAAATGCTCATATGTTTGGCCGCCAAAGTGGCGGTGGTGAGTCCAGAATGTCGATGGTTTAAATTGACGTGACATTGGCCGGTTCACCAAGAATGTGCCCTGAGTGCACGGGGCGTGTGGCCGTGCATGCCAACGTCTGTGATACAATGTATATTTTTATATACTGCTTGGTTATGCTAATAAGTGCAGGGAAGGAGCATCGCCGCCCCGAATTAGGGGCGGGATCGTTATAATTTGGTCAGCATTGCTGACCGTTGCCTTTGTTTACCACCGTGCGGTGGTTTGTTGCTTGCAGGTGCTGTTGGACCAAGCGGGCAATAGCGGGCTAAAGCCCAAATTGCGAAGCCGGCCCTCGAAGGCCTAATTGAAGTGTTTACTTGCTTTTACTCATGTATGACCGGCCTGCGTGCCGTGGTATGGAAAACATGTAATTTTGAGTAAACCATTTGTAAGGCCTTAAAGCCAGTACTGGTGTATGTACTTCATTCCTTTGTGGCTTGTTAGTGGACATTCATGCTTATTATTGGGTTCTTTTAATTGCAACTTTTAAAACTGCTTCCGCTAGAATGCTCTATGTAGGACGTTGGATTGGTTGGATGGTTTCCATTGAGTAACCACTCGGTCTGTCTGTGGTATATAGCGTCGGGACCCGGCCGGACCTACTATTATATGCTATGCGATGGATAGGGGGTGTTACACGTGGAGGGGGACTTGGTCCTGAAAAAGGTGGATGCGGCGGGAAGGTCGGCAATCGTGGGGAAGCTCAACCCCAGCCGGGAAGGTCCATTTATTATAAAAATGGCATTGAGATCAGGAGGGTATCGACTCCAAAATGTGGAGGGCGAGACCCTAAGTCTCACCTGGAATGGTGACGACTTGAAACGCTTTTTTTCTTAAAACATGTAAATGGTGTTCTGATTCTTAATGAAGTTCTTTGACATGTCAATCCCGTCACAATAGTTTATACGAAAAGGTGAAGTGTACCTTGGACCCCGAGTAGATCCCGCTGTCAGGCTCTCACCTAGCTGATAGGACTAGATGTCACTCGGTGTCAACCTTGGAACCCGAGCTGATCCCGTTGTCAGGATCTCACCTAGCAGATAGGGCTGGATGTCACTCGGTGTCAACCTTGGACCCCGAGCAGATCCCGCTGTCAGGCTCTCACCTAGCTGACAGGGCTGGATGTCACTCGGTGTTAACCTTGGACCCCGAGCAGATCCCACTGTCAGGCTCTCACCTAGCTGATAGGGCTGGAAGTCACTCGATGATGTCAACCTGGACCCCGAGAAGATCCTGCTGTCAGGCTCTCACCTAGCTGATAGGGCTGGAATTCACTCGATGGTTTCAACTTTGGACCCTGAGCAGATCCCGATGTCAGGCTCTCACCTAGCTGACAGGGCTGGAAGTCACTCGGTGTCAACCTTAAACCCCGAGCAGATCTCGTTGTCAGGCTCTCACCTAGCTGACAGGGCTGGAAGTCACTTAGTGTCAACCTTGGACCCCAAGCAGATCCCGCTGTCAGGCTCTCACCTAGTTGATAGGGCTGGATGTCACTCGGTGTCAACCTTGGACTCTGAGCAGATCCCGTTGTCTGGCTCTCACCTAGCTGGCAGGGCTGGATGTCACTCGGTGTTAACCTTGGACCCTAAGCAGATCCCGTTGTCAGGCTCTCACCTAGCTGACAGGGCTGGAAGTCACTCGATGACGTCAACCTCGGACCCCGAGCAGATCTCGCTGACAGGCTCTCACTTAGCTGACATGGCTAGATGTCACTTGGTGTTAACCTCGTACCCCGAGCAGATCCCGCTGTCAGGCCCTCACTTAGCTGGTAGGGCTGGATATCACTCGATGGTGTCTACCCGGACCCCGAACAGATCCCGCTGTCAGGCTCTCACATAGTAGACACGGCTGAATGTCACTCGGTGGGAAAGACCCTGACTTCTCACCAACGGACAAGGCAGGTCTTGATGGGCAAAGCGATGTCAGGGGTTGTGAAATCGGACATCCGGGCGATTAAGGAAGGAGTCGCAAAGTTCACAAGAGGGGCCTAACGTAATCGCCCGGCACCCAGGGTAACGGCCAAGGGGCGGAGAACCCAGGTCGCGTCGCAAGAAGGTCGGATCGCAAGAAACCCGACTGCCTGGGAATGAGTCGAGCCGGCTCACCTCTCCTAGTGAGCGGGCAAGCGGCACGGCGGACCCTAGCGCGGAGGCGGGTCGCCATTCGCGGGTCGGCTAATTAAGTCCCCTATGATTCCTAAACTAAGTCTGTGGGCATGCGACCTCGTCGACATAACACAGGACGAGCGAATGCGAGTGGTAGGATCAAGGCCGACCACGAATACGCAAAGGAAAAGAACCTACATCGCGCAAACAATCGCAAGCAACAATAACAAACATACACAAGGCGAGCAGAGAATCGTTCAACAGAAAAGCAGGATTAGAAAGCCAGCGCGTAGCCCGCGCTTACTTTTCAAGAAATAAAAAGGTACAAATATATATATATATATATATATATATATATATACATGGTGGGCGAGGCGCAGGAATGGAGGCGACGCAAGCTCCCATGCGGCGAGTCCTAGAGACGTTGATAGTACTTGTCCCCCGGATCCGGCACCGGAAGGAACAACGCCGACACCACGTCGCTCGCTAAGAGACCCGCGCCCTCACTCTTAAGGAGGTCAGCTCGCCGCAGCATCTGCATCGTGTACTTCGCGACGCTGGCGGCGTTCTTCTACATCAACATCTCCAGCTCGTAGTTGGAGTAGTGTTCGAGCGGGCAACTGTTGCTGGCTGGCGGTGGGGCGGCAGCGGCGGCCTCCAGCTCGTGCACCCGCGCCTCCAGCACCAGGTTCTTTTGGCCGAGGGTGGCGATCTCGGCCCCCAGGAGGCTGGTCGTCACCGCGTCTGCAGAGAAGATGATGGCTAAGGGGCAAGCTTGAGAAAGGAATAATGGTTAGAAGTAAAACACGGGTTGAGGGACATACCGCCCCTCCCAGGTACTGAGCAAGGGTAGCCTCGGCCGCGTCAGCCCGCTACCTCTGAAGGTCCGCCTCCTCCTGAGCAAGCTTGCTGGCCTCCTCCTTCTCATCCTCTAGTTTCTTAAGCGAGGTAGTGTTACTCTCCACCTGCGTGCGGCGCCGGCCGACCATGTGGGCCAACTCCAGGCTGCGGAGCTGGGCCCACGCACTTTCATGCACCAGCGCCCACGTCGCCTCCTCGTCAAAGATGGCGGCGTCCTCCCGCGAGTAGAGGCCAAATGAGAATTTGTAGGCCTCCCCGCCGATGGTCTCCTGCTCCAGCCAGCTCGGTAGCAAGGTAGAGATCATCGCCCGATTTGATTCTTTGTCCCATGACAGGAGCTGGACGCCGAGCTCGTCCAAGAACTTCTCGTCGTAGCCAAAGTTGCGATGCCCTATCGGCACCGGCTTCGCGGCGGCCCGCGCCTCTTCCTGCGGCCCAAAAGTATCAGCCGCCTCGCTGGGGGCGTCGATGGTCGAAGCTGTCACGAGGACAGGATCCTCGGCCAGTTCGACCACCGGGGCCTTGCCTTTCCTTTGGCCGTCGGAGGTCGCCTCACCCGTGGTCTTCGCCTTCTTTGGCGGGGGCAGTGGAGGTTGTTCGCGGCTCAGCCACTTCTTGGGGACAGACGTCGGGATCTCGCGCTGTGTGGCGTCTGCGGCTTGAGCGCGGGCGAGCCCGCCGAGAGAGACCCGGGCTCTCTCGTAAGGGAGGGTGTAGGGGAATGTCCCGCTCGCCTATGAGAAGATAAAATTAGATCGTGAAAAAGCAGTAAAGTAAAAATGAGGAGCGCGAATAACTTACCTCCCTCGGGCGGGACGGCAACGAGGTTGTCCAGGTTCCGTCGCAGGAATGTGACCTCGAAGTTCTTCCCGGTGAAGAACCCGTATAGATCTGCTTCATGGCCCCCAGGCTAGGGGGCGGTAGCTTTCCTCGCTGAGTTGCACCGGCGAGAAGGGGACGTTGTCGAAGTCTCCCTTGATGAAAATGAACTTCTTGAGCCAGTTGTGGCTCTTGTTGACGGTCTCCCGCACCTTGACATGGGCGCTGGAGAAGTAGGTGGTCCCGTCCTTGTTCGCGCAAAACGAGAACAGCTTGCGGAAGACCGCGAGACTGAACTCGACCCGCTCCTCCCGCAGGAAGCAGGCGAACCCGACCATGACCGCCACGGAGTTCAGGGTCATCTGCCCTAAGACGACTCTGAAGTACTTCAAGATTTTGCGGACCTCCGACCATAGAGGGAGCCGGAGGCCCACCTCGAAGTGCGCTAGGGGAATGGCGAGCTCCCCCTCAGAGAGGTCATTCACCTTCTCCCCCTCCCCAGGTCGCCTCGCCGAGAAGCCAGGCGGAATGTGATCGCTGAGGGTGTCGAGGTATTCGCTCTCGGAAATGACAGCGCGAGGAAAGTCATGCTCGGAAAAGGTCCAAGCACACTTACTCCGCCCGTCCACGTCACCGCTACCGCCGCCCATTTCGCAGAAGGTTCGCTGAGCGGGTGAGGGAGTCTCCATAGGAAGGAGGCGAGCCGGGGGTCACAAGGAACAGGGAGAGAGGAGCTTAAATGTGATGGATAACCAAGGGCTGGCAGGGCCTATTTATAGAAAGAAAGAGGGCGGGAAAATCTTCCGCCGGCGGGAAAGGTGCTGATAGCAAAAATCAGGCCTGACGGTTTAACTTCCCGGCTCGCGATCACCCCACCGGGACCGTCCGGCAAACGGATCATGCCCACCCTCGTCCGCACAAGAGGTGGGCGAGCTGCGGCTCGCACCCGCCCAGAACTCTGGGCGAGCCGGGGAGACTCGCAACCTGCGAGTTCCCGACCCACTCCCGCCAAGATTAGGTTGGCGGGCTTGGCAAGCATATCAGACGGCCTCGCACCCGCCTTTTAAATCCGTGGACGAGCAAGACGGCTCCGCCCATTTAACATGCATCAGAAATCAGAAATCGGGCTCACAGACAGGCAAGAGAAGTTGCAGATTATTACAGACATTAAAAGAGTTTCATAGTGGGAAACCTCCCTAAACTAGTCGGTTTGGAGTCCGGATGGGGCCTGGCCTGGCGAACAGACCGCAGGGAAGGGGTAGGAAGGTCAGTACTGGATCCATTTCCACCTACCCCGCCCCATGTGTCCCGGTCTGGGGAGGCAAGCGAGGGTAATGGTAGTCGCGAACCGCCACCAGCCCCTACTGGGCCAAGCCGACTTGCTCCGTGGCGTGCCTGAGTCACTCCTCGGCCCGCGTGATATGCGTGCCAAGTGAAGTAGCCTCCTTTCCTTCAGCCGGGAGCCACACTCCCTCCAAGGCCGAGACTCGTGCCTCTATCGCAGTTTTATCCCGGTCCACCAGGCTGTAGAGCTCCTGAAGCAGCAGAGTATGTTTCTGAAATAGCCGCGTCACTTGTCTCTTCATCCCCACTGCATCCGTAGGGTCGCCCAGATACTCTGAAACTCCTTCCACATCAGGGGGAGGCGAATATCCCTCGCTCATCTCGGTTTCAGAGGAGATCGTGTTGTAGCCTGCGAAGAAAAGAGTCAGAAGGGGCGAGCGAGGGCAAAGCAGGCACAAGTGCGAGCCTATCGGGTTTGGCACGCCCTCCGTGTCGGTGGATGGTCGAGAAGAACCCGGCCGCCCCAGGAAAGGTTCCCCTTCAAAAGCTGCAAGGGATTTCCCTAGCCCGGGAGGAATCTGCGACCGAGAGGTATCTAGGGGAGGACGCCCCTAGCCCGGGGGGATGGCGACCCGCTCGATTGTCATCAAGATAGAGCGATCCCCCTCCCCCCCCCCGCCTTCCTTTTCGCGCGGCAGTACCTGCGAGATACAAAGTCAGAAATGAAGCGACCAGCCAGGAGGAAAGTGCACATACCTCGGGGATGACCTCGGTGCCCGCGACCGAGCTGGAGCCCGGGAAGTCGTTCGTCGGGGACCGCCTGACGATCTTTCCTTTTAACGGCCTGAAGAGAGGTCCGAGAGACCCGCGCTCCAACCATGGAGCGGACTCAAGGGCCTCTTCTGATGGAGCCGACTTCCCACGACATGTGGCCAAGGAGCGTCCTCCCTCTGACGATGATGGTGACCCGGTAGATTTGAATGGAGACGTGGGCCAGCAACACTTTGATGACGGCAACAGCATGCTTACGGACGACCCTTGGAAGCGTCGCCACAATAGCCGTCCGGAGCGCAAGCCCAACTATTATTTATTAATAATATATATAAATAAATAATATTTGAGTAATAATATATTTTATTAGTTGTTTTATTTCAAAATTATCATTTTTATTTCATGTTTAATTTCATGTATTATTTGTAACATGGTTATGTTATAAAACCATGGTGTATGGTTTTGTTTTATTTCATTTTCATGTTCGGCTGCATGTAGCCCTTTTCCCTTGATTGTAAAGCCTATATAAAGGCATGTACTCCTTTGTTTTTTCGAAGTTAATGAATGAAAAGAAAACCAATTTCAAGATTGAAATCTTCCTCCTTCTTCAAGGCAAATTTTGGTCCCCTTTATTCCTCTTCTCCCTTGGCTGTCGGCCACCCTTCTCCTCCCCTCTCTCTCGGCCTCCCTTCTCCTCCCCTTCTCCCTTCATCCCTTCCCTACATCCTTTCTACCTAAGCCCTACCGTCTTCTTCCTCCTTCACACAACCGGCCACCCTGCCACCTTTTCCTCTCCTGCCTTATTGGGAAATATTATTTCCATATTCAGAAGATTTCGTCGGGACTTTCCAAATATAGCGGGATACGAAGAAGGCGACGAATTTCTCTCCCTCCGGCGTATCTCTGGCGGAGCCATTGAAGAACGATTCTAGTCGAGTGAATCGGATTCATCAAATCCAGTTGGGTAACAAACGTTTCCACCTTTATGTGTTTCTCTTCTTTAGATAGATCTTGTGGCATTGGCAAATTGCGTGGCTTGTGTAACGCTTGATTTTTCGTGGCTAATTTCTTTTAGTAATTGTCGTGTTTATTTCTTTCGTTTAAGTTTGTGAGGCATGGCGGCCCTCGTTTTATTTTGTTGGGAGAGAACCACCCTTGTCCGAATCTTTTGTTTTCGGTGGATTCTCTTTTGGTACAACATCGCTCGATCGAACCATGTGGGTTCTTTTCGCTTGAGAGGACCTCGGCATATCGCCGTGGTATTATCTTAAGGGGCCTTGCGAACCCCCCTGTAATCTTTAATTAGTAACAATATTAATTGTGTCATTGTTGCGTTAAGTGCTTGAGTGTGACGTGAGAGTTATCGGAGAACGTCGTGTTAGTTCCGTCGGCCACCCATAACACTCGAAAGAGTGAGCCTACATCATCTTCCTGGTCTTTTGGCTCGCAGCTGCAAACCGGGCTCGCACCTCCTCGCTGACAGGCATGATGTAGCTACAGTTAACTGAGAAGGGCAAAAGAAGGTATGGATTCGCCTGAGGGCTCGGTGGTGTATTTATAGCCAGAGAGTGGGACCCACCAGAAGATTCCATGACAGCTCATAACAACACTCATCGAACACGCGAGTTGGATGATTCTTTCTGAGCTTGGTCAAGCTCAAAAAGAGCGGGGATTGTGTACAACCCCGTGTTCGCCAAGTGGGCCCGCCAGGCCAAGCGAGCGGACCAGGGCACCCTTCCCACACCAGAATAACGGGTGGGTAGGCAGCGGATGGCCATCTTGCTCTCGCCCAAGTCAGGCGGGCGAGCCTCGCGAGCTGGCCCCTTCCCTTCTCTCTCTAGCCCACCGGGGATTCATCGAGCAGAGTTTGTGGCCCGCGTTCGTCGAGCAGAGTCTGTGCTCCGCGTTCGTCGAGCAGAGTTTGAGCTCGAAGAACCTGGATCAGCGAGCCCCCTTTCGGAGCTCCCGCAACGGCAGTTTGAGACCCGGTCAGCCCGCTCTTCTACAGGCGACCTGGCCGCCAGCCCGCCTCGCCGTGTCACTGGCGGGTCGCGGCGGCCTGGCTCGCACTCGCCCGAGGGAGATGGTGAGCTGTGGGAGCCAGGTCGCGCCCGTCCCCTGGGCATGAAGAGTAGTGGGAGCTGACCTCCAAGCTCATGGGACCTGCCCAGTGGGGCCCAGAGGTAAAATTACCTGGATGCCCCTCCCATGGGTGCGAATAGCTTGTTAGAACAACGGAGTTGCGCTATTGGCAGACCAAGCTGGGCTGCACATAGCTGCTCCAAACAGCGGAGGTCGGTTATTTGCAGGCCGTTTTCAGAATTCTATAAATAAGACCCAAGGGGCACCTCAGAAAGGGGGCTTTTTACTCACTTACTCCTTAGTATTTTAATGCTTTCTGAGGTAGCCTTAGCTCGGCCTTTGGATAAGGAGGGGAAGCGCTCTAAGATCTTCCGGGTGTGTGGTGGGTCCTCCTCGCCGAGCCCTTGGGTCCTGTTCACTTTGTTCTCTTCGTTGTTTTGCTTGCAGGAGCGAAGTAGGTACGCAATAACCCCCTTCCCCACGGGTGAACTCTATGAGACTGAATTTTTGGTTTCAACAATTCCGACTTCCTAACTTAACCTTACTTTATATTATTTATCAATGATAACAATAATTGTTGACACCATAAAATCATAAGCGTGTGCTTGTTCATAAACCATTATTATTTCCTTTGAATGTGAACATTATATTTGTTTCTAACATTTCTATCACATGAGTGAATTGGGTACAACAGTACAAGAGTCTAACAGTACAAGGGTTTACCCCTTACCATCACTCTCTTGGACGAGCCCTCACGAATGCTCCACTGCCACATATTAAAGGTCTACCCTTCTCCCCTGCAGTTGGTCGAAGCCTACGTCGGGGTTTTCCCCTCATCGCCGCTCTTAGGGACGAGCCATCAAGAACTCTCCACAGTCGCGGATCGAAGGTTTACCCTGCAGTGGATCGAAGCCTATGTCAGGGTTTGCCCTTGCCTCCATCTCAGGGCTCCCAGACACAGTGACCTCCCACTGTTGTCGATCAATAGTCCTCGCTTATATGGTGCAGTAGGTCGCGACATCACCAGTGCTTGCACCCCCCCCCCCCCCCGAGCATTCGCCAATGGTTCAAAGCATCCAAACTTCACCGCCCCTTTGGGGTCATGCCCTTGCGACCTCCCACTGCCACCAATCAAAGGTTGTCCCTTATCCGTCTTAGTAGGTTGCGACATCTCTAGGGCATGCCCCCTCGCAATCACCAATGGTTTGAAGTTTTTCACCATTCCTTCGAGGCCAGTAGTTCGAAGGTCTTCCCTTCACCGTTCCTTCAGGGCCATACCCATGTGACCTCCTACTTCAACCAATTGAAGGTCTGTCCATCTCCATCATAGTACGTCATGACACTGTTAGTCCCTCCCCCCTCCTCCCGCAAAAGCCCAAGTTTGAAGGTCCTCCCTTCACCACCACACTCAACGACATCCCCCAGATCGGTTACTCAGATCTCTCACTACTTGGATGGAAGCATTCGCCCTTCTCCATAGTAGTAGGACACGACATCGATTGGGTCTCGTCCTCCAGCCACCAGCTACAAAGAAGCAGGTGGAAGTAGTTCACGCAAAACGATGGCAACAATACCACAAATGTCACAAGCAAATGCTCAAAGTTATAACCATCAGCAAACCATAAAAGGAAACCATAAAAGGAAACTAAGCAGGTAAATCAACTATAAAACATAAGGATAGAGATTACGAAGTACAAATACAAATACACCGCAAAGGCAACAAAGTACAATCAATGCAAAGTATAACAAATTAATAGTCTACTCCTCATCATCAAACTCAACACACTTGTCCTCAAAAAGCTCATCAAAACCAAGATCAGCTATATCACACCTGCGCTTGCGAGCTATCATCTGAATGGTCTTCGCCATCCCATGTTTGAACGCCACCTCTCGCACATCGATCAACTCGGGCTCCACCCACCTCGCCCAGACTTCTTTACGGATCTCCTCAGAAAGCAAACAATAATCTTGTAAAAAGTAAATAAAGTTCTTGTACTCAGCCAACCCAGTCGCCTTCAGCTTGGCAAGTCGCTCCTAAGATGAAAGGTGTTCCACCTTGGTCTCTAAATGGGTGACATCCCCCTGCATGCTCTCTAGAAGTCACACTGTCTTCTCCACCAAGGACTTTACTGTCTGAAGCTCCTCCTATAGCCATGTCGCTTTAGCCTTCAACTCTGACTCAATTTACTGAAACCAAGATATGTTGTGATCTCACCTCCCTCTTAAATCAGAAAGAGAACTCTCTGCATGCCGCAACTTCTCCTGAAGTGGCAGATACTCGTCCTTTAATCTGACATAATAATCATTCCATGTCAAAGCAATCTAAGCCTTCACACCAATATGCAGCAAAAAAAAGCAAGATAAGATAAGTCAAAAACAACTAAACAAATTAATGCCAAAGGATGCACTCACTGCATTATTCATTGTTGTAAAATAAAAAGATACATGCTTTCCCTTCGATAGAGGCGGAGCAAGAGCCTCCTCATGAGGGACCTGAGGGCAGAGGAGCCCAAGACCTCAAGGTCCAGATCGTCTACTGGAACTCCGTCAACCCTAGAGCTGCAAGGAGCCAAACCTTCTGGATGCCCCTTCGGCTGAGTAGAGGGATGGCGCGCATGAGTTGAGTCACCACAACCTTCAAATACCAATTTCCTCTTCCGATCATAGCCAAATGGAACGACAGTATAACACTCCAGGTTGACAAAAGACCACATAACATCAAGCGTTTCTCCTCCACAAATAGAGAGATGCTGAAAAGAGGGTTCACCAATCTATGAGACTCAACAAATCCCAATATTGGCGTAAAATCACGTTCACGCCCTTGCACTCGACGACATCGATCTGGGAGGGAGTTCCAAAGTTTAGGCAATTCCCGGGAATTCCATACATATATGTACATTGTGTTTCCGTGGAGCCTGTCTGTCGGGCTTTCGAACACCAACCAATGCTTATTGTTGTGAACTTCAATGCGGTCGTTACTTTTAGTGTGTACATCACACATATCTTTAAAATGATCCAACGAGAATCTAGAACAATGTTCTAAAAAAATATGTCAAAATAACGAAAAGGAGAATCAAAAAAATTTGCGCTAGACAACGCGATGCGCCGCCAAATTCCGCACACATAGACAAAGGAGCGAGACCTGTGTGCAGGAATACGAGGCACGTGAAGCACCAAGTGTACCCAGATAGGTACAGTGTGCGGGCACACCACGCGCACGCTTGCGCACCGCACGCGGGCACGCCCCGCGCACGCTTGCGTACCGCACATGCAGCGCAAGCGCACCTACTACCTTGTTTCATGCCATACCTTCTCGGCTTCGTCTGTTTCTTCTTGGGCCCCTTTATTCGCTCCTGTAATGGAAACCAAAATCCACCTAAGAACAAAAGCCCCCACACTCCTCTCGCTTTGACTCTTGACTTTGGGGGTTTTACGGTGTAAACAATGGGGTCTCCCCCAATTTATAGGAATTCTGGGATGTGAATAGTCGAAATTCATGCTTCCTCCACAAATAAAATGTGGAGTTATTGGACGAAACCGTTATACACATGATTTGTGTGCCCGATCTGTGTAGTAACAACCACACATGAGATCTCAATCGCTGCGCAGGATCCATACGCCAGCTGCCCCTTTGCCCGCTCGGCGGCCTTAACCGGTCGTCGCGGATCAGACGATCACCAAGAGTCGACCCCCCTTGGTCGCCCGACATTTTGGCGGTGGGTTCCTGGCCACCAAGGGTCATCCGATCCCTGGGCCGCCCGATGCTCTGGTGGTCGAAGGCTCGGCCAATCGCTAGCGGCCGACCAACACCCTGGGACGCCCGACGCTCGGGCGACCGAGGGCTCGTCCGGCATTCAATGTCTGACCGCCCCTCCTTGGGCCTCCTGGCGCTCGGGCGGCCGAGAGCTCAGAGGTCGGCCACCCTTCCCTGGGCTGCCAGGCATTCGGGCGGCCGAGGGCTTGGCCGGCCTATGAGGGCCTGCCGCCCTCCCTCGGTCGCCTGGTGCTCGGGCGGCCGAGGGCTTGTGTTGGGTACATTGGAAAATATGTACCACATTTGAAAAAGCCTCACCCTACTCAATGATATGCATCAAGGTGTATTTGATGTATTTTGAGTTTATATGTGCAGGTTAAGTAATTGCAGGAAATGCAGAAAAATTCCTAAGTCCATGTGTCGACACCTAGAGAAGCAATGTCGACACTTATGAAGGCTTGTGTCGACACTGGAGAAAAGCTGTGTCGACACTTGGAGTTAGATGTGTCGACACCAGGAAAGGCCTTGTCGACACCAGAAGAAATTGTATCGACACCAGGAGGCAGTGTCGACACACAGAGAAGCATTGTCGATATCAACTGTGTCGACACCGAGAGGCAGTGTCGACACACAGGAATACTTAGTCGACATCAAATGTGTCGACACCAAGAGGCAGTGTCAACACACAGAAGTATTTGTCAACATCAACTGTGTCGATACACAGGATTTGTGTCGACACACAGCAAAGCTTCAACAAAGTTAAAGTAAAGAAGTACTTGTGTCGACACAAAGGAGATGTGTCGACACACAACAAGTTTCAACAAAGTTAAAGAGAAGAAGGCTTGTGTCGACACACAGAATCAGTGTCGACACATTCTAAAGAAGCTGTGTCGAGAAGCTGTTACAACAACAAAAGGAGTTGTGTCGACACCACCAAGGCATGTGTCGACACTTAGTCCACTTGTGTCGACACTTAGTCTACTTGTGTCGACACATGATGAAGTTCAGTCTCGACACTTTCAGATAGAGACAGTATTTCAAGAAGTGATTGGATGACTTGACAGCTGCCATTTCAACCGGTCTACTGTAACTGTCAAAGCTGTCAGAAGTTTGTTAGAAACCGGATCAGCCGGTTACCATGAAGGAAAGTCTATATAAAGGCTTTCTCCTTCAACAGAAAAGGAGATGATTATAATTAAGATTGAAGATCTTACACTGATATCTATCAACACAAAAAGAAGAAGACCTTCGACAGAAGATCTAAGAAGTTGGAGAGAGATAGCTTCATCTAAGAAGTGCAGTTGCAGTTGCTGAACCAGGCTGCCAAGAAAGATTCAGATTGAGATCTGAATCTCAAGTTAGAAGCTGATTGAAGATCAACTTCCCAAGAGTTCAACCCTACTGAGTTCAGATTCAAGAAGCTTTGAAGAAAGCTAAGAGAGGTTGATCTCTGCCATCAAGTTCGTCCAAGAACTGATCAAGAATCCATCCATCCCTTCTCTCTCTATCTGGGTGGTGGTTAATTACTTTGTTAAATCAAATTTTGTAGGATCTTTATAGATTTGAGATTGTAAGCCTGTGTTTATAAAGGCTGAGTGTAGGAGAATATTTTCTCTGAGTTGTAGGTCTTGTTGAAGGCTAAGGTAGGGTCGTGAGCCTGAGTTGTAGGAGATTGTAATCTCTGAGTGTAGGCCTTGTTGAAGGCTGAGGTATGGCAGATTGCCTGAGCTGTATGAGCCTTGATTGGGTTCTGAGTTGTAAGATCTAAGGATCTGAGATAAAGTGCAGAAGTTAGGCCGAATCTAATACACTGCTAGATAGGCGAAGGGGGAAAGTGGATGTACTCAGACCTTGGGGAACCACTATAAAAACTGTGTGCACTATGTGATTGATTATTTCTATGATTGTTGTGCTATGTTAGCAGTAGAATTTGCAGTTTATTATTAGTTAACTGAACAGTTTTTCTGCCTTTAAAGAAAAACAGGAATTACACCTATTCACCCCCCCCCCCCCCTCTAGGTGGTTAGGCACTTATTTTTTCAAGTGGTATCAGAGCCAGGTTACTCAAAGAAGGACTTAATAGTCTGAGTAAGATCCATAAGGCAGGTTCAAGAATCAAGAAAATGGGTTCAGGTGAAAATCATAAGGAGCTAGGTTCTATGAAATTACTCATATGCAGAAAGGAGATATTTGGCATCTGGAAAGAAAGGGTCAGGTTGTTTATGGAGGCTTCTGATCCAAGGATCTATATTACAGTCAAGGAAGGTCCTTATATTCCAATGAAGATTTCAATTCTTTATGCAAACCAAAGAATTCCCAAGGATTTCTCAGAAATGACTAAGGATGAGATCATCCTGGCAACTATGGATAAGAGAGCCCAGAATATCATAGTTAGTACCATAGATGATGCAACCTTTCAAAATTTGATTCACTACAAGACCTCCAAAGAAATGTGGGATACTTTGATAGTCTACATGGAGGGTTCTGAAGAAGTCAGACAAGATAGAAAATCTATGCTGAACCAGGAATATGAGAGTTTCAGACAAGGAAAATCTGACAGTATAACTGAGTGTTATAAAAAGTTCTATAGAATAGTAAATGAGTTGATGTCCTATGGGAGAATCTTCAGTACTTATGAACTGAATGATAAATTCCTAAGATCCTTGACAAATGATTAGGACACTAAGATTTGTGTCATTAGGGAAGTGGCCAAACTTGCAGATATCTCTCCACCAACCTTGTTTGGAAAATTGTTGTCATATGAGATGCAACTGATGGCAAGGAAAGAGGAAGAGAAAAGTGCAAAAGGTGAGCATAGAAAAAAGTCTGTGGCCTTCAAGGTTGAAGCCACTAAGAAAAATAGGAGGATGTCTCCATCATCTCCTAAGATTGTTGCTGAAACTGCTTCAGATAATTCAGACAACCAGAATTCAGACAGCAGTGACTCAGATGAAGATTTTGCAGCATTTACAAGACAGTTTCAGAGATTACTGAAGAAGAAGCAGTGGAAGTCTAAGTCTTCCACATCTCAGCCTAAGGATGAGTATTATCAAAAGAGAAAGTCATCCAGGAAGGACAGGAGCAGGTCTAAGCCAAGCAAATCTACAACATCCAAGATAGTTTGCTACTGTGTAATAGGCCTGGACATGTTGTGGCTAAGTGTCCAGATAAAAGAAAAGAGACTGCAGATAAAAAGAAAAGTCAACACCAGAGCAAGAAGGAGACATCCTTTGTTGTTAAGAAGGAGAAGAGCTTGACAGACCAATCTACTTCAGAGTCAGAATCTGAAGTTGAGGCCTACATTGGTCTATATGCAGCAGATGAAGAAGAAGAGTTTCTCCAGGTGCTGAACTCTATATATGAACAAGAAGACCATCAGTGCAAGGGACTAATGGCTATGTCAGAAGAAGACAAGTGTCAGGATCAGCCTGGTCCTAGTAAGGTACAATGTCTTTCTAAAAATTCAAATTGCAGTACTGAGTCAGAGTCAGCAACATCTGCATCAAGTGATGTGGATGGATTTGAGTCTGAAGGTGATATTCATCAGCTGATAGATGAATATGGAGTTTTGTTGCATACACTTAAGAAAAGCAAAAACCTGGCCAAAAATTTGGCTAAAAAAATTGCAGATCTTAAGATGGTTGCATCTGATTCAGAGAAGCTACTGGATCAGAAGTTGAATGAGATAGCTAGACTGAAAAACATTACTGTTATTCAGATGGGTACTATCACATTTAAGAATGATCAGATTAAAAGTCTGGAGAATATACTTCAGAAAGAAAAGGAGATTGTAGCTAGTTTTTCTAAACCTAAATCTATATTACCCTTGATTGATGAGTTTGTAACTCAAAAGGGTAAGGCTGGGTTAGGGTTTAAGAAAACTGCATGGACTGCTAGGTCCAAATCTAAAGGAAAAGCCCCAGCACAAAACAAGAAGCCTGTTGTAGACAATTCAGCTAGGGTTGTACCTAAACAAAGGTACAACAAGTTTGAGTGCTGGTATTGTGGCAAGGTAGACCACTTTGCCTTAGATTGTTGGCATAATTTCAGTGTCAAGGAGAGTAGCAATCTGTCTGCTAGAAGAGCTACATGCAGATTTGTTAAAGTTCAGACTAACTTGCACCAAGGACCTAAAAGTTATTTGGGTTCTAAGGTTAAGTAATCTGTGTTGCAGGTGAGTCCAAGTTGTCATGCCCCAATATGATACTTGGACAGTGGATGTTCCAGGCACATGACTGGAATAAGGGGGTTGCTGAAAGACTACACACTTATCATGGATGGCCCTAAAGTAACCTTTGGTGGTTCTGAAAAAGAAATCATTAAAGGATTTGGTAACATTTCTAATAACCGGATTACTATCTCTCAAGTGGTCTATGTGAAAGGTTTGAGACACAACCTTATAAACATAAGTCAGCTGAGTGATATAGGATATGACATTTCATTTATTAAGAATGGATGTCACATCAAAAGGTCAAGTGATCAAAATGTCATATTGACAG
Source organism: Platanthera guangdongensis (assembly GCA_039583875.1). Classification (NCBI taxonomy): domain Eukaryota; kingdom Viridiplantae; phylum Streptophyta; class Magnoliopsida; order Asparagales; family Orchidaceae; genus Platanthera; species Platanthera guangdongensis. The sequence goes on along the minus strand of CM077164.1, from coordinate 33,023,638 downwards.
GATATAAAAAAAGAAATGTATACTGTCTTAACTTTGAGTGTGAGAACAATATTTATCCTATTTATCTTGTAGCTGATGAGAGAGCCTCTCATTATATTAAATGGCACAAGAGGTTGGTTCATCTTAACTACAAGATAATTGGCCAACTCTTTAGCAAAGAGTTAGTGAGGAATGGTCCTCAAGTTAAGTGTATAAAGGATGGGATATGTTCAGCTTGTCAAAAAGGCAAGCAGACCAAATCCTCCTTTCATAGCCTTGAAAGTAAGGATTCAGTGAGGTGTCTATACCTCTTACATATGGATCTATTTGTCCTATGCCAGTTCATAGTCTAGGTAGGAAGGTCTATACTTTTGTGGTGGTAGATGACTATTCTAAATATTCCTGGGTATTCTTTCTGAGACAAAAATCTGAAACCTCAACTGTCTTATATAGTTTTGTTAAACAAATTCAGAATGAGTTAAACAGTACAGTGGTCAAAATCAGAAGTGACCATGGCACTGAATTTTAGTGTGAAAGTATGACAAGACTATGTGAAGAATTTGGGATTTTTCAAGAATTTTCCTCACCTAGAACACCATAGCAAAATAGTATTGCTGAAAGGAAGAATAGAACACTGATTGAGGCTGGTAGAACTCTATTGAATGACACTTCTCTCCCAGAATATTTCTGGGCTGAGGCAGTAAACACTGCATGTCATGTGATCAATATGGCTACTATCACCAAGAGCCACAAAAAGACTCCCTATGAGATTATGAAGGGCAGAAAACCAAACTTATCATATTTTAGGATCTTTGATTGCAAGTGTTATATACTTAACAATGGCAAGTCTTATCTAACCAAGTTTGTTGTCAAATCCCAAGAGGGGATATTTGTTGGGTACAACAATAATAGTAAGGCTTATAGGGTCTACAACTTGATTACTCAAGTTATAGAAGAGTCAATACATGTTGTTTTTGATGAAACAAGACTCATTAACAGTGAATTGTCAAGTAGTTCTTGCAGTTCTACAGGTATAAATGAGAGAATGGACAAGATTACCATTACAGAAGATTCAACTGCAAATCAGGAAGTGGAAAATGGTGGCTACTGTCCAGGGGGAGTACAAGACTCTCCAAATGCTGATGAAAACCAAGAGGTGCAGCATAATGAAGAGACTGGAGGTGTACAACCTGATGATAGACTACCTCCAGCTTATAGACATTTAAAGGATCATCCAGCAAATCAGATAATTGGTGATCTAAGATAAGGAGTACAAACAAGGAGCAGGAATCTGAACACAGTTCTTTGCTTTAGTTTCGTATCACAAGTAGAACCCAAGAAATTTGAAGAAGCAGTTCTAGACCCACATTGGATTGATGTCATGCAAGAGGAGCTGAATCAATTCAGAAGGTGCAAGGTCTGGAAGTTAGCTCCTAAAACAAAAGACCACAACATCATTGGAACAAAGTGGATCTTTATGAACAAACTGGATGAGAATGAGATCATTGTGAAGAACAAAGCAAGACTTGTTGCAAAAGGATACAGGCAGTAAGAGAGTATTGATTTTGATCAAACCTTTACCCCAGTAGCAAGACTGAAAGCAATTAGGATGTTCCTTGCTTATACAATATATCAAGGCTTTAAGGTATTCCAAATGGATGTAAAATCAGCATTCCTAAATGGAAATCTAAATGAAGAAGTCTATGTAGAGCAACCCTCAGGTTTTGTTGATCCTCTCAAACCTGATTATGTTTTTAGACTGAGGAAAGCTTTGTATGGGTTGAAACAAGCCCCAAGGGCTTGGTATGAAACCCTGTCTAGTTTCCTCATTGAGAACAAATTCTCAAGGGGGAAAATAGACAAGACTCTATTCCTAAGGGAATCCAAAGGAAAGATAATCCTAGTCCAAATATATATTGATGACATAATATTTGGGTCTACTAAAAGTAATCTTTGCAGAAAATTCGCAAAACTTATGCAAGGAAAATTTGAAATGAGCAGTATGGGAGAACTTAAGTTTTCCTTGGGTCTCCAAGTAAGACAGACTGAAGATGGCTTGTCCATAACTCAGTCTAAGTTCACCCTGGAGTTAATAAAGAAGTATGGTGTGGAATCATCCACTACCATGAGAACTCCTATGGGGTCAAGTGTGTCTCTTAGCAAAGATGATGCAGGGAAACCTGTAGATGAAACTTTGTATAGAGGGATAGTTGGCTCCCTTCTATATCTGACTACTAGTAGACCAGATATCATGTATGCTACATGTGTCTGTGCTAGGTACCAATCATGCCCTAAAGAATCTCATCTTACTGCAGTAAAAAGGATTTTGAGATATCTTAAGGGCACACCCAATCTAGGTCTATGGAACCCTAGGAATGGAGATTTTTTACTGACAGGCTATTCAGATACAGATTTTGCAGGTTGCAAAAAAGATAGAAAAAGTACTACAGGCACCTGTCAATTTCTAGGAGGAAGATTGGTGTCTTGGAGCAGTAAGAAGCAGACCAGTGTGGCAATTTCCACAGCTGAGTCAGAATATGTGGCTGCAGGAAGTTGTTGTGCACAGCTATTGTGGATTCAACACCAGCTAGAAGACTATGGTATTCAAGTAAGTAGAACACCTTTGCTTTGTGATTCTACATGTGCTATTTCTATTGCTAATAATCATGTTTCACATAGTAGGACTAAGCATATAGAAATTAGATATCATTTTCTTACAGAACATGTAGAGAAAGAAGACATCTCACTAGAATTTGTTAAAACAGATTATAAAATTGCAGATATGTTTACTAAGCCTCTAGATGAAACTAAATTCAATAAGTTTAAAATTGAATTAGGAATGTTGAACTTAGATTAGTTTAACAAAATAAGCTAAGTAAAATGGTGTCAACACAAGGAGTTGTCTGTGTCGACACATAGAAGTGGTGTCAACATTCCAGAGAAATGATGTCGACACATCTAGAAAATTGGTGTCAACACTTCAGAGAAGTAGTGTCGACACATCCAGAGTAGGTGTCGACACATCCAGAGATGGTGTCGACACTTAGGTTCAACACAGATTTCGTCGAGTGGAGTATCGACTAATCGTCGAGCGCAGATGTATAAGTGTCGACACATAGAAGTCAACACTTATGTCGAGACATTAGAAGTCTGTGTCGACACTTTTCAACAGTGTTGACACATTTAGAGGATTATAACGTGCCTTTTCACCTTTGTTTTTAGAAATGTATAAATAGGTTCACAACATTGTCTGTCGACACGCTCTCCATAGTTTCGAGACCAAAACTTTGTGTCGACAAATTCTCTCATCTACATTCAAGATTTCACTCAACCCTAATGGCGCCCAAGCTTGAAGAGAATGTCAATGAAGGCTATGAGCTGGTACGCAACGCCTTTGACCATGCGGATTCTGAAATTCAAGCTGTAGTAACCCTAGTTGCTGAGAATGGGTTGGAGTTTCTAGTCTCTGAACCAACAAAGATTTGGAAGAAGGAAATCCTAGAATTCTATGGCGCTGCAACTTTAGATTCGACTGGATTAAAGATTAAATCAATAGTTCAGGGAGCTAAAGTCAAACTTACTTTGAAAAGCTTGAGAAAAACTCTTCAACTACCAAGAACTCAAGAAGAGGAAGATGTACCTGCATCTAAGATAAGGGAAGCACTTCAATTGTGTGGATTGGATCCCACCTTGAATATTGGAGCTGCCATGAACAGAAAAGGAATGAATTAGCAAGGCAAATTTCTTTCAGAAATAGTTGGCAAAGTCATCCTCTGCAAGCCAGGGGGGACATGATAGGATTTCTGCCTACATGTTCAACCTGATGACAAGGATCATCTACAGACTCAACACTGATTGGTCAGCAGTGATTTTTGAAAAGGTTAAGGAAAGTATTAAGAAGCCCGATCTAGGAAGGATAATGAGTCTGTACTTAGCTGGAACTATTCCAGAAGTCATAGAACAAGCAGCTAGTTCTAAAATTAATCACATGAGAAGGATGGACATCAGGATTATCTCAAGATGGGAGAGGGTGTTAACTAAGGACATGTCTACTCCAGAGAAGGAAACACCTCCACAGAAGAAGCAGAAGAAAGCCAAAAGGGCTCCTACACCTTCCAGTAGTTCAGAGGAGCAAGCAGCTTCCAGTTCTAATGAGGAAGAAGCTGATAATGCTGGAAGGTCTCCAGTAAGAAATGAAGATGCATAGAGGCAGGGGGAGCAACCATCTGCTAGCCCCATTCACCTGGATCCACTCTAGGGGGAGCCTCAACATGAGGAAGTGCCAACTCACTTAGACAGTGAAATGGCAACACAAACTATACTTGAGGTAATACATGAAGTAAATCAAACAAATTTCAATAATGAAGATGAACTGCTAACTGAATATTTGATTGATGTTGACCATCCAACTCAATTAGCAGTCAAGCTCAAGATGTTGTAATGAAGGATACATTTGGTATTGCTGATGCTCCTGAGATAAGAGAATCTCTAGTTCCTTCTCAACAAGAATTTACCCTAAATGAGTTGTTCACTGCTATGGAGCAAGAGACTCAGGGGGAGAAAGCAGATTTTGAGGGGGAGCAAGTTAATCTTGAGGAAGTGCAAGTTGACCTTGAGGGGGAGCAAGTAGGGTCTCAAGGGGAGAATACAATGACTGAGGAGGAGCAAAGGACTCAGGGGGAGCTACCTAAGACTGCACAGGACTTGCCTCCCAGTCCAAAGGATAGAGTAAATATAGTCAGTACCTCTGATTTTGAGGATGCAGCTGAGGTTCAAGCTAAGAAGAGGAATCTTATGGTCTTCAAAAGGAGAAGCCAAAGCTACAAGAAGGCATTACAAACTGTTGCTCCACAACCTGCCCCAACAGCTGATTACAGCTCATTATTGGTAGTCTTGTATATCAAGTTAGATGAGCAATGGATTGCCATGGAGAAGTATTTGGATGAAACTGATAAGTATCTTCAACTCTCCTTGGCTACAGATATCAAATCTATAAGGTTTGAAGTTAATCAGCATAAAAAGGAGATGACTGATTGTTTCCACAATGGTGGAAATGCTGTGGTTTTCCTTGCAACACATCAAGAGAAAATCAAGACTCAAGTGGATGATATAGCAGTGAAGCAAGGCTATGTCTTAGAGAATTAGATTAGAATGAATGATAATCTGACTGAATCCCATAATGTGATTGTCACTGAAATGAAGACTATTGTTACTGCCCCAACTGAAGCCATGACTAAAGCCAAGGCAGAGTTTGATAAGCAATTACAAGAAAGAATAGCTGCTGTAAAAACTGCTACTACAGATTCCCAAAAGACTATTTCTGGATAGCTACTGAAATTAAAGGCATTTTATAAAGATGGTGTCAATTTTATGGATGCACAAGTCAGATTTCAGAAAGATGACCTTAGGGATCATGTGGCCAGAGAAGTCATAAAGGGGGAGAGAGTATTAGTCAAAGCTAGATCTGATCATGCTAAATGGATTTCCAATAGCATCAGAGCCACACTTGGATATCCACCCATGTGTAATGATGACAATGTGGCTGAATCTGGAGTGCATCCTACATATTTTGGAGGTGAACAAGCTGAAGTTGCTCAAGTAATTTATCCTACAGCAGATTTTGAGATGATACATCATGAAGTACAGTCTATGTACAGTCCTCCTGAGGGTAATAAAAATAATATCCTTGAGAAAGTAGACAAGCTTGTGCCAGAGATAGTTTTGAAGGAGCAAGAAGCTCTATTGTCTAAGAAAAGATTTATAGAACATGCAGAATTAAAGCCTGATTTTGAGCAGTGGAGTCCAACCTCCAGGAACATTATATTAACTGCTTGGAAAGCTGTAAAGGACCAGACCCATGATAGGGGTAAATGGTATTCTGAATAAGAATGGAGAAAGCATGAAGCCAGGCAAGAATCAATTGTTCAGTATAGAAGAAAGGCAAAACTTGAGAAGCTACCTCCTAATGCTCAGGAGCCTAGCAAATATTTCCCTAAGCCCTTTCATTATTTTGAAAGACAAAGAATATGGGCTGAAGAGCTAAAGAAGAAAAATCATAAGGGCAAGAAGCCAGCTGATGACACTGATGTTCCTGTACAAGCCAAAGTTCAATCAGGCAAAGGAATTGTCATCAAGGAGCTAGAGCAGCTTTAGATTAGTTTACTATATTTTATAACATTGTAATCTTTTGTGTCAAAATCTATGTAAACTTTTGTTAAAGAAACTATTGGAAGTTAGAACAAAACATAATTAATGCTCATTCTGGTTGCATTGTTATTCTGTGATGATTTGTTATATATGTTTTGTTTTAAGTATTTACCCTGTCATATAATGTTGTTATACATAATGTGTATTTGTTATGAATGGTGTATATCATTGACTAAGGGTTATGACTTCTCCAAATAGGGGGAGATTGTTGGGCATATTGGAAAATGTGTACCAGATTTGAAGAAGCCTCACCCTACTCAATGATATGCATTAAAGTGTATTTGATGTATTTTGAGTTTATATGTGCAAGTTAAGTAATTGCAGGAAATGCAGAAAAATTCCTAAGTCCATGTGTCGACACCTAGAGAAGTAATGTCGACACTTATGAAGGCTTGTGTCAACACTGGAGAAAAGATGTGTTGACACTTGGAGTTAGATGTGTCGACACCAGGAAAGGCTTTGTCGATACCAGAAGAAATTATATCGACACCAGGAGGCAGTGTCGACACACAGAGAAGCATTGTCGACATCAACTGTGTCGACACCGAGAGGCAGTGTCGGCACACATGAATACTTAGTCGACATCAAATGTGTTGACACCAAGAGGCAGTGTCGACACACAGAAGTATTTGTCAACATCAACTGTGTCGACACACAGGACTTGTGTCGACACACAGCAAAGCTTCAACAAAGTTAAAGTAAAGAAGTACTTGTGTTGACACAAAGGAGATGTGTCGACACACAGCAAGTTTCAATAAAGTTAAAGAAAAGAAGGCTTGTGTCGACACACAGAATCAGTGTCGACACATTCTAAAGAAGCTGTGTCGAGAAGCTGTTACAATAACAAAAGGAGTTGTGTCGACACCACCAAGGCATGTGTTGACACTTAGTCCACTTGTGTCGACACTTAGTCTACTTGTGTCGACACATGATGAAGTTCAGTCTCGACACTTTCAGACAGAGACAGTATTTCAAGAAGTGACTGGATGACTTGACAGTTGTCATTTCAACCGGTCTACTGCAACTGTCAAAGCTGTCAGAAGTTTGTTAGAAACCGGATCAGCCGGTTACCATGAAGGAAAGTATATATAAAGGCTTTCTCCTTCAACAGAAAAGGAGATGATTACAATTAAAATTGAAGATCTTACACTGATATCTATCAATACAAAAAGAAGAAGACCTCCAACAGAAGATCTAAGAAGTTGGAGAGAGAGAGCTTCATCTAAGAAGTGCAGTTGCAGTTGCTGAACCAGGCTGCCAAGAAAGATTCAGATTGAGATCTGAATCTCAAGTCAGAAGCTGATTGAAGATAAACTTCTCAAGATTTCAACCCTACTGAGTTCAGATTCAAGAAGCTTTGAAGAAAGTTAAGAGAGGTTGATCTCTGCCATCAAGTTCGTCCAAGAACTGATCAAGAAGCCATCCATCCCTTCTCTCTCTATGTGGGTGGTGGTTAATTACTTTGTTAAATCAAATTTTGTAGGATCTTTGTAGATCTGAGATTGTAAGCCTGTGTTTATAAAGGCTGAGTGTAGGAGAATATTTTCTCTGAGTTGTAGGTCTTGTTGAAGGCTGAGGTAGGGTCGTGAGCCTGAGTTGTAGGAGATTGTAATCTCTGAGTGTAGGACTTGTTGAAGGCTGAGGTAGGGCAGATTGCCTGAGCTGTAGGAGCCTTGATTGGGTTTTGAGTTGTAAGATCTGAGGATCTGAGGTGAAGTGCAGAAGTTAGGCCGAATCTAGTACACTGCTAGATAGGCGAAGGGGGAAAGTTGATGTACCCAGACCTTGAGGAACCACTATAAAAACTGTGTACACTCTGTGATTGATTGTTTTTGTGATTGCTGTGTTGTGTTAGCAGTAGAATTTGCAGTTTATTATTAGTTAACTGAACAGCTTTTCTGCCTTTAAAGAAAAACAGGAATTACACATATTCACCCCCCCCCCCCTCTCGCTGGTTTGGCACTAATTCTTTCAGCTTGACCGGCCTATGAGGGGCTGCCGCCCTCCCTCGGTCGCCCGGTGCTCGAGCGGCCGAGGGCTTGACCGACCTCTGAGGGCCAGCCACCCCCTTCGGCAGCTCGGCGTAGGGGGCAACCGCGGCGTTGGCCGCCGCCCTCGCCCAGCCATTGGGCTCGTCGAGCTACTCGTTTCCACTAACAGGATTTTTCTCAGCCCAAGGGTAGGATTGCCATTTCACTAAAATCGGTGATTCGTGTATTCAAATCCGGGAATTCATGTTCATCCGTCCGGTATTAACCAGAGAAAATTACCATGACATCCTTTTAAAAAACTATAAATAGACCCCCCCCCCCCCCCTCTTTATTTTCATCTTTTTTCCACTTCAAATTTTCCCCTACGCTTTCTCTTTCTCTCTCTTCTTCCTCTTTCTCTCTCTATGCAGAATCACCACCAAAGTTTGTCTTGACTGTCGAATACGCTCTCGAGTTCCACCGAGCACTTCGAAAGACACAAAAAACCCAGCAGTTGCCCTCTGCCTTTGGCTATCCGCGTGGCATCGGAGCGAACCACATGCCTTTTTAGTCCCAACAGATCAAACCCGCCGACATGCTTGAGTTCACATGCTCCTCTCCGCAATTAAGGTCTGGTTCATGCGGTCGTGACCGCTTGATCGGTGAAAATAAGTCCCCCAAACAGTGTCTAACTCTTCTAAATCCTCATTCACAATGCCAAACAGAGTCTTATGCACAACATGCCATAACTAAATTTACTCCGCATAATTTTCCAATAATGTACCTTGGATCTCCTCTCTATGTTGTCCATAAGAAACTCATCTACTTTGAATTCTTAGTTCAAAAAATCCAGGATAGACTTATGTTGCGTTTGGTTCGGCTTATCACGACTTATTTGTTCCGATGAAGTTGGACAAAAATGTCATTGCCATCAAAATTCTATACCCCAAATTAATTTTTTTTGTAACGGTAGTAACATTTATCATACCAAACACATATTCTATAACAATTGAATCTTATGTCTAAATCTTTTAGTCTAATTATCTTTTTAATTAAAGAATCCATTAAGGGGGCTATTGATAAGGATGGTGTGGAGTTGTCCCAAAAAATCGAGCCCAGCGGGCCGGCCCAAGTCTGGCCCAAAAAAGCCCGTATAGCCCCGACCTGGGAAAAGCCCGACCCAGGTCTAGGCTGGGCTCAGCGGCCTTACAGGGCACCCATATACAGTGGCGGAACTAGGATTTCGGTTGGACCCGGGCACCATATAAAAAATTATGCCTCGTTATAAAATGTTTATTCAATGAACAACACTAAACTGTTAAAGAGTATTGATCTGTAAAAGAGTAACTAAAAGATTTAGTCATAAGATTCAATTGTAAAAGAGTCGCTAAAAGACCACTAAACTGTTTATGGAGTACTGTTAAGAGTAACTTGTGGAATTTTGAAGTTATGACCTAATTAAGTTACTACTAAGAGGATCTGCAAACAAAGTAAAAAAGAATGCTACTAAGATTTTTTTGAAATAAAGAAAATATTATCGCATTGTTTATTGTATTCAATACCTGCTAGACTTCTATCGATTTCTGTTTCATGAATCGTGATCTTAGACTTTCAAAACTCTTATCAAATAGGGTTCCGACTTCACTGAATCGTGAAGATATGCAATTAAAAAGTGAAATTGAAACTCTTACATGTTGGCTTCAGGCATCAGCAGAGGGCGCTGACAACTCTTACCTCACGAATAGTGAGTTCGTCGACAATGTAGATAGGGATCAGTTCAGGTGTCGTGAATCGTTCCATCGCCCGCCGACGGTGTGAGTTCGGTGATTTCGTCGGGAGCTTTTACCTGTTAGGGAAACGACGCAGAGGTGGTGTAGCCTCTCCGGCGAAGTATTCCGGCGAACCTACGGACTACACTAGGTACACAAAAGAAAAATTGGTTTTACTTAATCATTTTCTTACATAATACACCAGCAGTACTTGTATTTATACTAGATACTTCATTACTAGCCGTTATATGACCGTTACAAAAGACATGCGGTAAGCCTATATTGGCTAATCAGGGAAATATGCAGATTGCTGAGATGACGTGATCTCCTCCGTCCATGACTTGTGCTTTCAGCTGCTACATCACCGCCCTGCTCGTTGAGCAACGACCGTGTTGCTTTCTTCCGATGACGTCGTCCTGTCATCTCTGCGGATCCGGTGGGCTGGAGAGCAAAGCGGACGCCGGCGATGAGAGCGGCGTGCCCTGGGGACCACGGGGAGCGTCGGCAGCCGGAGAGTTCGTCGTAGATGCAGCCTCTTGGAGCGGCGAACTGGCGTGCCGTGTGCAGAGGAAGTGTTCAGCCAGAGCGTTGGTGGTGCATCGATGGGGCCGATGACTGTAGTAGTCGCAGATAAGTCCGTCAAATCGCCTTGCTTGTTCAGCATTGCATGTTGCGTTGTGCTGGAAGGCGGGACGCCTTGCTCCAGTTCAGCCGTGCCTGCACCAAACGGAAGTGTGTGAGAGTTACGAAGTAAACGAAGTGTCAGACGTACCTGATGGGGAAGGGACTCCACATCTTCCCAAGAGCCGTCCTCAGGCGCTAAGCCTTCCATTGAATGAGGGCTTGATGAACCTGTTTACCATGTTGCCAGATGAAACGTTCGTCTAAGACCGATAGGATTCCGTGAATGGGATGATTATTTGCATCGATGGGAGGCAACTGATGAACCACGTGGTGGGCAGAGGCATGGTATGGTTTTAATAAGGATATGTGAATGATCGGATGAATACGGGAGTAATCTGGGAGCTTAAGTTTGTAAGCGACTGGATTAATCTTTTGGATTATAGCAAAAGGTCTGTAATGTTTGAGATTAAAGCGGGCATTTTTCTTGCATTTCAAGGAAAGTTGTTTATAAGGATGCAGCTTGACTAATACCAAATCTCCTACAGCCAACTAGAGGAAGGTTCGTTTGTGGTTCACGGCGATTTGCATCCGATGTTGCGCCCGTTGAAGATTCAAACGGAGCTGAGTCAATAGCTTGTCTCTGTATTGGATGTGTGCTTGGACGGCTTGTATGGTATTAGTGTGGGGATAATGACGAACAAGTGTAGGAGATTGTCGGCCGAACATGGCTTCGAAAGGTATCATACCGGACGATGAATGGTATGTGGAGTTGTAATAATATTCCGCCCAGCTCAATAATTTGGACCAATTTTTAGGATTTTGGTGAGCAAAAATCCCAAGGTATTGGTTCAAACACCTATTTACTTGCTCCGTCTGTCCATCGGTTTTTGGATGGTAGGCGGAGCTATAGCTTAGTTTAGTGCCTTGCTGGTTAAAAAATGTCTTCCAGAATTTGCTCAAAAAGACTGGATCACGATCGGTAATTATGGATGTTGGCAGACCATGGAATTTACCAATGTGATCCCAAAATGCCCTGGCTACGACGGGAGAGGTAAGGGATGATAATTGTGCAAAATGCGCTCCCTTGGTAAGTCGATCAACCACCACGAGAATGTTGGTGTAACCTTCGGATGATGGCAAATGTGTGACGAAATCCATACACAAGTCCGTCCAAATTTGTGTCGGTATAGGTAATGGTTGTAACAGTCCATAGGGTCGATGATTCGTTGGTTTACCCTTTTGACAAAGGTCACACGTTTTAATCAGCTTCTTAATATCACCCAACATTTTTGGCCAATAATAGTTGGATTTTAAGCGATAATATGCGGGTTTGATGCCTGAGTGTCCGCTTGAACGGGAGGCATGAGCTTCCTCCAGCAATTGGTGACAAAGTGGCAGTCCGGAATGTAGAGAGCCTTGTTAAAAACAGTTGGTGACCTACAATGGTCCAATCAGGCAGAGTAGTTGGATGTTTAGTTAAACCGGTCTTAATTTTCCGAGCTAAATTGTCCTGTTCGTACCATCGTGGTAAATTTTTAAAATCATTGCATAGGCTATAAGAACAATTTAAAGTATTAAATGTTACTGATTGTTCAAAAAGTTGTGATAAGGCATCTGCAGCGCCATTTAGCCGGCCCGGTTATATTCAATTGTAAAGTTATAACCGAGGAGTTTGGAAAGGAACTTTTGTTGGGAGGGACTATTGAGCAGTTGGGTCGTTAAATGATGAAGTGTCTGATGATCGGTCCTTATTACAAACGGTGCCCCCAGGAGGTATTGTCTCCATTTTGCTAAGGCTGTTGCTATGGCTAAGAGTTCTCTATCATAGGTGGATTTATGTTGATCCTTAGTCGACAGCTTCTTACTAAAAAACGCTAGGGGGTGATTATTTTGCGAGAGAATTGCGCTGATTCCACAGCTAGAAGCATCGGTTTCAACTGTGAAGGGTTGTGTGAAATCAGGAAGGGCCAATACCGGGGCCGATGCGAGCCGTGTTTTTAATTGCTGAAAAGCCGTATTAGTCTGCTCATTCCAATGAAAGCCACTGTTAGCTAGCAGATCAATGAGTGGTCCCGCAATGGTGGAGTAATGTTTAATAAACCTGCGGTAATACCCGGATAGGCCGAGAAATGATTTCAATTGCTTCGTCGTTGTGGGTGTAGGCCAATTTAAAATGGTTGTTACCTTGTCCGGGTGTGGGCTAACGCCTTGGCCTGTGATTAAATGGCCCAAAAATTCGACCTTGTGGGACATAAATAGGCATTTGGATTTTTTTTATGTAAAGGGAGTTAGCGGGCATGGTAGAGAGGATAGTTTGGAGATGGTGTAAATGGCTTGGACCGTCTCGACTGTAAACTAATATGTCGTCAAAGAAGATGACCGCAAATTTGCGTAGATAGGGTTGAAAAATTGTGTTCATCAACGATTGAAAGGTTGCCGGAGCGTTCGTGAGGCCAAAGGGCATCACTAAGAATTCGTATAGGCCCTGATGGGTTCAAAAAGCTGTCTTGTGGATATCATTAGGGTGCATGCGTACTTGATGATATCCGGCCTGTAAATCCAATCGGGAAAATAAGGTGGAACCGTGTAGTTCGTCCAATAATTCATCGACCGTCGGCATCGGAAACACGTCGCGTATGGTGACAAAGTTTAGTGCGCGGTAGTCAACACAGAAACGCCAAGTGCCATCTTTTTTCTTTATTAGTAGGACGGGGGAACTAAAAGATGATGTGCTTGGTCGAACAAGTCCTTGAGTTAACATGTCGTCGACTAGCCGATCAATTTCCATTTTTTGATAATGCGGGTAGCGGTATGGTTTAACCCGTACGGTTGTTGCAGTGGGTGCTAGTGGGATCCGGTGATCGCATGATCGACTTGGTGGTAAGCCGCTCTTAGTCTGGAAGACATTGTCAAAGGTAGCTAATACGTCCCTAAGTTCCGGTATTTCGGAGTTTGGGATGGTGTCCTCCTCTGGTTGTAGGGTAAAAAAACATAAGACAGATGTTAAGATGGAATCCTGAGAGATTAACTTGGTAATTTGGTTTGGAGAGATTGGGTTTGTGATGGCATTCGTAATCCCCTGAAGGCAAATCATCTCATTGTTATATAGGAAGGACATTTGTTTTTCTTTATAATTTGTTGTTACGTTTCCTAAGGATTCGAGCCAGATCATTCCCAGCACTATGTCTGAGCCAAACAAATCTAGAGCAAATAGATTCGTGGTAAACTGGTGATTTTGAATACTAATAACAACATTCAAATAGATTCCTGAACATGATAAAGATTCGTCATTCCCCACGTGTACCTTAAAGGGCTTAATGATGGTGAGTGGGATATTTAAATATTTTGCGACCCGATTAGAGATAAAATTTGTCGTACTGCCGCAGTCCAGAAGAATTTGTACAGGTTGGTGTAACAAGGTACCCTCGAACAGGATGGATTGGCTCGAAAATGTCCCGATAAGCGCATGGTAGCCAATTTCATATCCTAGGTCAGGATGATTGTGTAATTCTTCAGTGTCCCCGGAGTCTGGGTGTGCGATTGGGTCGATTGTGTCTGGTATTTCGTCGTCCATATAGAGGCATGACACTCTATTCTTGCATTTATGGCCCGGCAAATAGCGTTCATCAGAAGTATAGCACAGTCCCTTGTCGCGTTTATGTTGAAGTTCCGTGGGTGTTAAACGTTTATAGCCATGTTTGAAATTAGTTGATGGTTTTGTCGATTGGGAAACATGAGTAGTTGGGTAATTTGTCCGGTTCGATTTAGTATCTTCTAGCCATTGGTCCTCATAAAGTTTGGCTAAGTTGAATGCTTCGTCTAAAGTATAAGGCCGTTGTGAGATAACACTGTGTTGAATACTTGGTTTTAATCCAGCAATGAAAATATATTTGAGTAAGTCTGGCGGCACCCCATTAATTTTAGTGGCGAGTTCTTCAAATTTGTCTTTAAAAGCCATGACTGTATGTGATTGTCGCAATAACATGATCTTAATCATGAGGTCTTCAAATGCTGATGGGCTGAAGCGATTAAAAAGCGCAAATTTGAATTCATTCCAATTATAATACGCCCCATCAGGATTTAAAGCTTCGTACCACCGCGAAGCCGGTGGATCTAAGTACATGGGAACGATTGTCATGTAAGCAGAATATGGAATATTATAGAAACGAAAATAGTGTTCAGCTTTGGTAACCCAATCAATAGGATCGCCAGTGTCAAATCGGGGAAACTCAAGTTTTACCTGTCCATAAGAAGGAAAGGGGGTGATAGAGTGGTGACCTGGCATTGATAGTGAGGGTTGGTCGCTCCCATCTCTCTGCGGGTTGCAGGCAGACCAAGATTGTTGCGGAGGGGAGGGAAAGGCCTGATGATGATGTTGCCCATACGCCTGTCTATGAAGAAAAGGAGCAGGAGGCCCGCCGACTGCTGTACCGGGGTGCCAAAGTTGCTGATGGTGGACAAATGGGGTCTGGTGATGCGTCGAAGGCCACGAGGTCTGGGGCGACCGCCCGGAGGAGAACGACTGGTCCATGGTGGTCGGCAGAAATGGCCCTCGGGGCCCGCCGGGAAAAACGGGCAACCCGCCGCGCGGTTGTGGTATGCTGTCGTCGATGACGCCATGAGATGGCAGAGGAGCGGGGGAAGTGCCATAGCCTCGAGGGAGGGTGGACGACGGGGTATGGGGTGGAGGTATCCCAGCCGAGGATGAGGCAGCCGGAAGATAGTCCTCCACCTGAGGTGGGACGGTGTCCGGCCCCCCAGTTGACGGACTGGCGGCTAGCTGGTGCTGTAGTGCCCTGATCTCTTGTCGTAACAACTGAACCTCTTGCGTCGATTGCTCCGTGGAGAGTTGAAGTACCCGCGTAAGCTTGAGGATCTCGGCTTCCAACCGGGAAAAACGCTGCGTCTGCTCCACTTGCCGGGAGTCCATGGCCTTCCAAAGTTCTTGTTGTCCGGTTGAGAGGTCCCTCAACCGTGTATGGGGTGGAGGGTCAGTCCCCGCCATGGCGAGAGGTCAACGAGAGCACCAGATGTAGCCTCTCCGACGAAGTATCCCGGCAAGCCTACGGACTACACTAGGTACACAAAAGGAAAATTGGTTTTACTTAATCATTTTCTTACATAATACACCACCAGTACTTGTATTTATACTAGATACTTCATTACTAGCCGTTATATGACCGTTATAAAAGACATGCGGTAAGCCTATATTGGCTAATCAGGGAAATATGCAGATTGCTGAGATGATGTGATCTCCTCCGTCCATGACTTGTGCTTTCAGCTGCTACAGGTGGCTCAGCGGAATTCTAGAATGTCGGATTGAGCCGAGTGGGGAGAAATCGTGAAACATGACAAACCGTGCGCAATATAATCTGGATCGCTGACCTGCGTATTTCAAAGGCCAAATTGTGCCCTATGTGTACCTAAATTAAACCTAAATCTATTTTGTTGAACCCAAATAAATACCACTAATTTATTTTTCTGAAATTTTGGACCCGGACACGTGTCCGAGTGTGCCCGTTAACAGTTCTGCCCATGCCCATATAGATGCATTGCCCGGGCCCGGCCAGGCTCGGTGGCCTTACAGGGCCCCGTATGGATGCATTGCCAGGCCCGGAGGACGGGGCCCGGAGGACCGGGCCGGGCAAAGCTCGAATTTTCAGGGCCAGCCCTGGCCCGGGCCTAGACAAAGCCCGACCCAGGCGAGTACCCAACGGCTCTTATAGTCGTTGGATCAACGACTCTTATAAGTGTCGTTGACCAGAGCCGTTCGTTGGTTGGCGTTGGCCAGAACCCTTGAAATCCAACGCGCGAGATTTCCCGTTTTTTTATTATTTTTATTACTTTTTACTGTTTTTTTTTGTCTTTTAGCGCCTGAATTCATCTCGCCATAGAATTGGCGAGATAAATCGCTCTCATGCGTTGAATCGAACTCTAACCTGAAATTTTTCGTACAAACTCGAGACGATCCGGATCCATTGGTTGGTTGGCGTTGGCTTGGCAGGGATGCGGCTGCACGCCAACCGGCCTGTACTACTAGGCTGCTTTTGTCAGCCAACTAATACAAAGCCTAGTGCCCAGGCTTGCTAGGCTGCAAGTCTAGGATGCTTAATTAAAAAATATTTTTGAAAAATAATAATAATAAAATGTTATAAAAAATAATAAAACCCTCACCTCCGGATCCCCAGGAGTTACTGCGGGAACTTCAGTGGGTGGAGTTCCCATTTTGCGTATTAACGGCGCGGAATCATAAAAAATGGTTAACACGAAAGTTGTAGATATCTCCGAGACGAACATCTTTCATGTTGAACATGTTTTAATTTGAAGTCGTTTAGACCCCCGATTTGAGCTTCAAAATAATACAGTCCGCAAAATATTAAATTAATATTTTGCGAACTGTATTTTTTCGGAGTCCAAATCGGGGGTCTAAACGATTTCAAATCAAAAAATATTCAACATGAAAGTTGTTCATCTCGGGGATATCTACAACTTTCATGTTAATCATTTTTTATGATTCCGCACCGTTAATACGCAAAATGGGAACTCCACCCCCTGGAGTTCCCGCAGAAACTCCAGGGGATCCGGATCCCCCTCCCCCTACCAAGCCGATCCCCTTCTCTCCCTCTCTTCTCTCTCTCTCTCATTCTCTCTCTAGTGAATATTAATAAAAATTAGGTAGAGCACATGGCAATGCCCCATGATATCCTCAAACTCAACCCCAGCGTCGTCAACTCAAAATATGCTTGAAGCGGTGGAGCACAATCGTCCGATGCAAGTTTGAGAGCATTTTGATAAGGTGGAACACAATTGCGTGGCCGGAGACGGCGGGGGTGTGGCCGCGCCGGAGAGCGGCCCTGCGGGGGCGCGGCCTTGCGGCCGAGCGGGGCGTGGCCGACCGCGCGCGCCTGCGCGCTGGCCGGGCACGCCTACGCGGCCCTGCCGTGCTCGTGCACAGGTTTGGCTTCTTCTTTGGGAGCTCCCGGGGCTTGCGGCTTTGATGCGCGTAATCGGTCCGGTCGAGCCCATACGTACTTGGTCTGCGACTTGACGGTTTGACTTAGAAATTTCAAGGTGGCCCATCAAAATCCTTTGATTGATCGAGCTTTAGAATGACATTATGTCATATGTTCACCATATTAAAGTCTTGGATAAGTTCTTGAGCAAGAAGTATATTATCTGTAATATTTCTACCCCGAATAAAATCACTGGTTGGGTTTAAATTTGGGGCGAATGTTAGAAAAGTGACTTGAGATTATTTTGATTAAGATGTTATTAAAACTCGTGCGGAGGCTAATTTGGCGGAAATCATTTCATGTGTGTTGTGCGAAACGGTGCGGAAAAACAAAAAACACACAACCATAAACAATTGAACACGATGTGATTTACGTGGTTCAGCGAGGAGCGCCTATATCCACGGGAGGGGTTGTTCACTATCACCGGTGGGGGAGAAAAAGAAGAGGCCAAAACAATTACAACTCCACACAACTCCAATCTCTCTCTCACTTAAAGAGAAAAAAAACTCTAACCACTTTATATTTATAGGGGAATTTAGGGATTACAAAAAGACTTAAATATCCCTCTTAAATAACAATCTTCACATCATCTCTTATTTGACACAAAACAAATATGAGATGACACAATAAATAACAACACCAAAATGCGGCTGCGCCAAGTAGGCTGCCTACGTACCCCCCCCCCCCTCCCAAGGGATCAAGCCACGCGTAGTTCTTCAAAAGTGCCTCTTAAGGCACTCACCTCTGAGTTCGAACGTTCACCAATCCTTTGCAATATGTGAACTTCTGGACTGAAAGCACCTTCGTGAGCATGTCGGCTGGATTCTCCTTGGTATCAATTTTCTTCAAAAGAACCTCGCCTGTCTCGATCAAGTCTCGAATAAAATGGTACCTGACATCAATGTGTTTGGTACGAGCATGATGTACTTTATTGGTCGCCAAGAAAATCGCGCTTTGACTATCACAAAAGACGGTTAAAGCCTTGTGCTCCACACCCAGATCATCCAATAGGCCCTACATCCAGATGGCCTCCTTCAAAGCTTCTGTCACTGCCATGTATTCAGCCTCTGTTGTAGATAAAGCCACTGTTGACTGTAGAGTCGACCTCCAACTCACTAGACCTCCTGCCAATGTGAATAAATATCCAGTAGTAGACCTGCGTCTATCTATATCACCTGCATAGTCTGAATCGGTGTAGCCCAAACACAACCCAACGCTGGACTGCTGCCTCTCGTACAATAAACCAACATCAACTGTACCCTTGAGATACCTCAGAATCCACTTAACTGCCTGCCAATGACCCTGACCGGGATCATGCATGAATCTGCTCACCACGCCAACGGCTTGTGCAATATCTGGCCTTGTACAAACCATGAGATACATCAAACTACCCACTACACTGGCATACAGAACTAGCTTCATTCTCTTCCTCTCTTGGTCATCTTTAGGACACAAGTCAGCACTCAATTGAAAATGCGCTGCCAATGGTAGAGTCACTGCCTTAGTAGTGTCATCAATCCCAAACCTCTTCAGCACCTTCTCAATATAAGCTCTTTGAGTGAGCCAAACCTTTCCAGCCTCCTTGTCTCTGCAGATTTCCATCCCGAGAATTTTGCGAGCCTCACCTAACTCCTTCATCTCAAACTGCTTTGAGAGCTGCCTATTCATTCTATCAATCTCTGACTGACTTGAAGCGACAATCAACATATCATCAACATATAATAGAAGATAGATGAACTCACCAGTAGCCAATTTATTGAAATATGCACAATGATCATACTGACTGCATGTGTACTTCTATCCCAACATAAACTGATGGAACTTTTTGTACCACTGTCTTGGTGACTACTTCAAACCATAAAGCGACTTGTCC
The DNA here is from genome assembly GCA_039583875.1 of Platanthera guangdongensis. NCBI lineage: Eukaryota > Viridiplantae > Streptophyta > Magnoliopsida > Asparagales > Orchidaceae > Platanthera > Platanthera guangdongensis. The sequence goes on along the minus strand of CM077164.1, from coordinate 33,004,203 downwards.
AATTTGCATACCAAGTCACTCTGAGCCTCATATCCAGGTGGCTGCTTCATATAGATCTCCTCCTGCAAATCTCCGTGCAAAAATGTAGTCTTCACATCAAGCTTCTCCAAAATCAGACCATACTGCGCTACTAAGGCCATGAGAACACGGATCGACGGATGCTTGACAACTGGGGAAAACACCTCGTCATAATCAATACCTTCACGCTGAGCAAAGCCTTTGGCCATCAATCTTGCCTTGTAACGGACATCAGCAGCTTCATGAGATCCTTCTTTCTTCGCATACACTCATTTGCATCCAATAGCTTTTCTACCTGGAGGTAACTTCACTAATCTCCATGTACCATTTTTCTTCAGAGAAGTCATCTCCTCATCCATCACATCCCTCCAAAAATCTGCTTTAGGACTCTCTATAGCCTCCTTGAAGTGACAAGGGATTTCAGTCTCAGATGCTGAAAGTGCAAATGCAATGTGGTCCCTCAACCAAGCTGGCTTCGGAACATTTTGCCTCCTGGTCTGTCTCCTGACAATAGAATCCTGAACTTGACTCTCTGCCTCTACTTTCTCCACCTCCCGATCGTCAGTATCTAGTACCTCATCAATAGTCTCATCGTATACCTCATCAGGAGTGTGGGGAACTGGTGGAACAAATGGAGTCACATCAAACTCCTTCTTCTGATCAGTAGTAGTGATCGGCTTCGAACTCTCCACCTGCTCTGAGTCCCGAGGCTTTAGCAAACTCGCCTCGTCAAATGTAACATATCGGCTAATAACAATCTTTCTCTCTGCATGATCATATAGTTTGTAGCCTTTGACTCCACGCCTGAAGCCAATGAAGATTGCTTTCTTTGCCCGTGGCTCCAACTTATCATTCTTTACGTGATAATAAGCTGGACACCCAAATACTTTCATGTGCACATAATCTCTAGCAGGATGCCCCGACCACATCTCTTTTGGTGTCTTCTTTCCAATAGCTGCAGAAGGCAGACGGTTCACCAAGTGGCAAGCATAATCAATAGCCTCAGCCCAGAAAATCCTGCCTAACCCAGCATTAGACAACATGCATCGAACCTTCTCCACCAAAGTCCGGTTCATGCGCTCTGCCACCCCATTCTGTTGCGGTGTCTCCCTGACTGTGAAGTGATGCTCTATACCTGATCTCTGGCACTCTTGCAAGAACGCTTTCGATGTGTATTCGCCTCCATTGTCTGATCTGATGCATCGAATCTTTTTGTCAGTCTGGTTCTCAATCCACTTCTTCCAAGTCACAAATATCTCCAGAACTTCGCTCTTACTCTTCATGGTGTACACCCAAACATATCTGGAATAATCATCAATGAAGGAGACAAAGTATTGTCGCCCCGTAAAAGATTTTATCTTTGTCGTGCCCCAAACATCTGTGTGAACATAATCTAAAATACACTTCGTACTGTGGACGGCAGTACCAAAAGATAATCGCGTCTTCTTGCCAATCACACAATGCTCACAGAATTCCAATTTGCATCTTTTTGCTCCCTTAATCAATCCTTGCCTTGACAGGGCCTGGAGGGAAGCCTCTCCAGCATGAGCCAATCTCATATGCCATAAAGTACTGGTATCCAAAGAATCATCAGCCACAGCCACAGTTCCTGTAACTGTACTCCCCTGAAGATAATATAAATTGTGGTGTCGAGCTCCTCTCATGAAAACCAAAGCTCCGCGACTGATCTTTAGAACTCCTGCCTCGATCACTACCTTATAGCCTTTGGCTTCTAAAGCCCCAATTGACAGTAAATTCTTCTTGATCTCCGGAACATGTCTGACCTCTGTCAACTCCCGCACTGCTCCATCCTGCATCCAAACCAGAATACTCCCAACACCAATAGTACGACAAGTCTGATCATTGCCCATGGCAACAGCACCAGTATCCAAAGACTTGTAAGTACAAAACCACTCCCGATTGGGACAAATGTGATAGGTAGCACCCGTGTCCAGAATCCAACATGAATCATCACTGAATAAACATTGTGGAGTGACAGAGAGAGAAACATCGGACTCATCACCACCAGTAGTTTCCTGAGTAATATGCGTCTTTGCCTCTGAGGGAAGCCCCTTATTTTTCTCCTTTAATTTAGGGCAATCCTTCTTCCAATGACCCGTCTCCAAACAGAATGCGCACTGATTTCGCCCAAGACTGCGACCACGTGAATTTCCACGTTTATGAGTACTGTTATTGGTCTTCTTGTGCCAGTTCTTATTTTTCTCAGATCTGCCTCGATGAGACACAAGTGCTTCGGCCGACTCCGCCTTCGATGACTCTTTATCTCTTCGACGGAACTCGTGATTCAACAATGCCGTAGACACTTCACTATACTTTAAGACCTCCTTCCCATAAATGAGAGACATCGTGAAGTTCTCATATTCATCTGGAAGCAAATTCAACAGAAGGAGTGTCTTGTCTTCATCGCCAACATCCTCGTCCAAATTCAACAGATCTGCCAATAGCTTCGTAAACTCGTTCAAGTGTTCATCAACTGATACTCCACGTCTCATCTGAAACTGATACAATCGACGCTTCATGTGTAGACGATTCTCCACGCTCTTTGTAAGATATTTATTCTCCAGCGTCCTCCAAAGGTTTCCCGCAGACGTCTCCAACATAACTCCATATTTGATCTCCTGAGTCAGACAATTTCTAATCAACCTGCAAACGCTCCGATTCATTTTCGCCCAAACTTTCTCAGTCATCCCATCAGGACATTCGTCACCATCAAGAACGTCCTCCAAATTTAGAGAGCACAACACATCCATCACCTCGCATCTCCACATGCCAAAGTTGCTCTTTCCGTCAAACTTAGTAACATCAATTTTGACCGGATGCAAACCCATATGATGGATCGTAGATTCCATTGCCCGGACGATGAAGAAGCCGCACCGGAGTCTCCCATTTTTTTTCGATTGATTACAACGATAATAACACAAAAACCAAAACACCACAATGCAACAAAAATATATTTTTTGTTAGTTAATCCAAAACAAAAACAAAAAAAAATATTTGTTACCTCTCCCGGATCACGACTCCAAGCACAATCTCCGCAACCAAAAGACCTCGTCGTCTTTGCAAACAAGAAGATCCGCAAACAAAATTTCTCGAGTCACACACCGCGGGAGAGAGATGAGAGATCAAACAATATTTTTTTTTCCGACTGCTGTGCTGCCAATGAAGAGAGAGCAAACCAATTTTTTTTTTCAATTTCTGCTATCTGTACCGCCGGAGAGAGGGAGGCAAACCCCAAAACTTTTCAAAAAAAGCTGCTACTCTTCTGTACCGCTCCGGTGAGAGAGAACCAAAGAACAAAAAAAAACCGAGAAACCTTTTTTTTCTCGGTTTTGCAGGTTCACGGACTGGCCTCCATAGGAAAGAGATCAACAACTTTCTTTTTTTCAATCTTTTCAATTTGCTCCTGCTATCAGTACCGTCGGAGAGAGAGAGCACCAAATTTTTTCTATTTTTGGTCTCAATTCCTGCCTTCTATACAGGGAGAGGACAAAAAAAGGAAAGAAATCCTTTTTATTTACTGCTGTGCTTTGTCTCAATTCGTACGTTGCTGCTTTCCTAGAGAGAGAAGAAGACAAGCCCTCATCTTGTGTACGCCTGAGTTCTGCTCCAAAAACAGCTAGCCAATCAACTGCTCCCGGACACAAAAATATTTCCGCCGATCGGTGCCGATGAAACCAAAAGAATGAGAAAACGAAGAACTTTCGTTCCACACTCAAACCAAGACGTCCGCATCCAAAACAAGCGGTTGGATCTACGACGCAGCCTCCAAACAAAAATCGCACCGGAAACCTCCCTCTGATACCATTTGTTGTGTGAAACGATGCGAAAAAACAAAAAACACACAACCATAAACAATTGAACACGATGCGATTTACGTGGTTCAGCGAGGAGCGCCTACATCCACGGGGAGGGGTTGTTCACTATCACCGGTGGGGGAGAAAAAGAAGAGGCCAAAACAATCACAACTCCAATCTCTCTCTCACTTAAAGAGAAAAAAAATCCTAACCCCTTTATATTTATAGGGTAATTTAGGATTACAAAAAGACTTAAATACCCCTCTTAAATAACAATGTGGAGGGTCTCTGAATTTTAGGTATTACCGTAATCGTGGAAGGAAAAAAAGAAAATTCTATACACACATAAATCATACCTAAAAAATAAAAACCACAAAAAAGTGAGACTCATATACAATAAAATAATTTATTTTATACAAAAAAAAAGTCAAAATGTAAAAAAAGCCAAATAATTTATTTTATTGTGTGTGGGTCCCACATTTTGTAGGTTTTAGGTGTATTTTAGGTGTGTGTGGTTCCGTCCTTTATTTATAGAGGAGGAGCAGTCGTGTACAAAAAGTTCGGGCTCAGAAAGCCCGCCCGGACTAGGCCCTGAAAAAGCCCGATTAGGCCCGAGCCGGGAAAAGCCCGCCCCGGGCCAAGGTCGGGCTTAGGGGCTTTACCGGGCCCCCCATTTTAGCTGGTTGCCCGGATCGGGCAAAACCCGTGCGCCGGACTAGCCTGGGCCCGACAACCGGGCTCGCGGAAATTCCTGTCAATTTGGCTGGATTAGCCGAGTCCTGACGGGATTAAAATCCCGCCTGAAAATCAGGCCGGCCCTACCCCGACCGGCCTGAATGGGCCCCCGCTTTGAGAGGGAGCCCGAGCCTGATCCGGTCCAGCTCGAGTTGGGCCCGTGCTGGAGTCGGTTGGCAAAAAAACCTGGACCCTCCAAGCCCGGCCCGATACGACTTTCGTGCACGACTGAGTAGGAGCAATCCAAATTTCATAACCAGAGGAATATCGAGAATAAAGTGAATAAATGCACCTCAAAAGTGGAATGGATTAAAGGCATTAAATAAAAGTCCAAAAGGAGCTGGCCACTACATTCTCAATGAAGCCCCAAAGAGACATCCAAGGCGACAGCATAAATAGTAACAGATTAGGCCATATAGAGGTCTAACATCATTATCCTTACAAAAAGAGGTAGCCATGGCAGCGTTAGTTCGAATCTTGGGAGTCCTTATTATCTTTTTCTCCGACTTGCATCTGTTGTTCTTTCAGCGGCTGAGCTTCCAGGGGTTTACGATTACGGTAGGCCTAATCGCCGGCGAGACTGTGATTTTGTTAAGGGTGGTTTCCCAATGGCGATGACGTTGGGCAAGAACAATATTGAGTGGAGTAACTCAAGAGCGGAGGCGCAGAGGTTGGGGATAGCTTGGCGTTCAGTTCAAGGTTATCAGGATCGCGATTCAGATCATTACGATCCAGATTTGTAAATCGATCCTGATTTTGTAAAACGATTCTCGATCCGACCCTACTATCATATCCGATCCTACCTCGAAACGGTCTCATCTAGGATCTCGATTCTGACAACCTTGATTCAGTCGGGAAGACTCACATCTGTGAGTGTCTTGCCATGCAAACATGGGCAGGAGCGTCACTTAAAATTGTTATTGATAATCTTTTTTTTTATGAAACATGGATTTCACTTCTCAAAATTGCGTAGGCAAGACTATAATGGAGCAAACAAAATGAAATTTAAGTTTAAAGGTATTAAAATATTGATTATAAAGAGAATATTTTCCCTTATTATATTCATTGTTTGCAATATATATTGGTTGCTATTGCAGAATGTCAGTCTGAGATTACAAAGATGCTCTTTTTTATTAATATTGTACTGAAAGTTGGCGCGGCTCTTATACTGCCGATTGATAGAATTTTTCCCCATAATTAAACAATTGCCTAGCATGCCTTAATAATTACTATGTTAAGACTTTATTACATTTAATTGTGATATCTGACTTTGGCTCTATTTGAATAAAAAACGTCACAGTCATAAAATGTATTTTTGACACGATCACAACGACTGCGGTCATCATTAAGAAAATAAAACTAATTTTGAACATAGAAATGGAAGAGGCCCCTTAGATGAGACTGGGCATTCACTAATAGCAGTTCATAACCACCGCACTTGTGACTGCCACCGTTGTGTTAAACAGAGCCTTTGTGATAGGGATCACATGTCACATGTTTATGTGCATTCAAATTTTTGTGGAGGAAACTCATGTGCTAAAACTTGATCATATGTGGATGATTATGGTGCCATAATGATTATTTTAAGAACATAATTTTCATAATTGCAAATGCCCCAATACAAAAATACTTCCTATTTTTTTGAATTAATTGTTTTCCTGAAATTATGAAAAGATATGATGTATTTAGACATTAATGAGATTATGACAAAAAATATGATACAATGATGACAGAAGATTCATATTACTGACCCCTCTATAGTGTGATAATGATTTGAGTGTTGTTGTTAATTGCTCTCCTCAGCACGAGTAATTTTTAGGTCAGGACAACTGACCATGAGCAAGGTCCTGCACCAATGAGAAGTCTGCAAAGGAGGTGGGGCTCACGCAGTTATGGCTTGTGTCATGCACTTTTGCGCGGGGCCCTCATTATTTCAGGCCCCTTTTTGGTTGTCCTGATCATGTTGATGGTCAGGAGTCTTGACCTAAAAATTTTCCCCTCAGCACAAGACAATGCAAATATATGCAAAATAATAATAATAATTAAAAAAAATTATATCGACCTTAAGTCCTTAAATAATATTCCGAAATTGATATTTATTCTACTTAATAAAAAAAATAAATGTCAGGTTAGACTTTAGAGGCATTACATTCAGGTCTATGACTTTATTATAATCGGGCCCAATTCGGGGTTATGGGCCAATCAGATCCAGGGCCCCTTTGAAAGGGGCCCCTTGCACGGGCTGAAACAAGACCCAAGCCCCGCGGGCCCTACTGGTTCATTTCAACGTTACCGGCAGATGGATGCAGCGGAATATTTCAACCCAACGGGCATCTATGCTTACTATATTAAAAGAAAAGAAATATTTGATTAAATATTTGATTTTCAATTTTGCCTCTCTTTATTAAAAAATGTTTATTTTTAAAATTTATTTTTTTATTTTATTTTAAAAAAATATGCACTTATAGATAAAGTCATGTAACTATAATAAAAAATATGTTATCCACATCGCTCGCAAACATCTGTGTACATCGTAAAAATGAGCGATGAGCGTAGTGTAGTATAGATATGCTCTTATACAGACAAAGAAAAACACCAATTTTAAAAATAGACATTTTTTTAATAAATAAGGGCAAAATTGGAAAACAAATGTTTAACCAAATAGTGTTTTTTTTTCTTTTAATATTGTATAAATACGCTCTTATACAGACAAAACCGTCCAACTACTATAAAAATGTGTTCTCTCCGTCGCTCGCAAACCCCCGTGTACAGCGTAAAAATGAGCGACGACAGTATAATGTTGTGGGGTTTGCGAGCGGTCGGAGCTCTATCGCACCGGGATAATGTCGTGGCCGGAATAATCTCGCGCGCAGGTACTGTCGTTGTAGGCCGTAGGGGCAGCTCTGTGTCTGCCACGCGTATTTTTAAACGAAAAAAGCTTTAGGCATAATAAATGAAATTACAAATAATAAACAAAAAAGTAGGCATGATAAACATATGTATACATATTTTTAGATTAATTTTATGTGCAAATTCATTTTGGCTACATGCAAATAGCGATTATGTGCAAATCGAAAAACTTTAGGTACACGTATCTAAAAATTTTTTGCGCGCACTTAACAAAATTAGTTTGCACTTATCTAAAATTAATTTGCAATTAACACCACTCTATTTTTATAGAGTAAGTATGCATAATAATTTTTATAAATAATATTAATAAATGTATTGATGGGGTCAACCCAATTTATAAGAAAATCAAGTTGCACGTAGCCAAACCACCATCTCCCCCACTAAAGTCATGAGAGTTACGAAGGTTACCGCCGCGCACGGTATCCGCATGCCCGATCAAGGTAATAACTACCCCACGCTGGATCGCTCGCACAGCCCAACCACTATCACCCGTCAGTATCGGCCGGCCCCATCCCGGGACAACCACCTCCCTCTAACCGCCCAGAGACAGGAAGTGTAACATCCCAACTTTTCAGAAGGAAAATTTTTTGGGTGACACGGCCTGGGACACGGGCGTGTCCCCTCCTGCGTTCGACGATCGGCGAAAGGTGCTCGACAACTGATATCATTCCAACTTTTCAGCAGGAAAAATATTTGGGTGACACGGCCTGGGACACGGGCGTGCCCAAGGGCGTGTCCCCCCTGCGTTTGACGATCGGCGAAAGGTGCTCGACGACTGATAACATCCCAACTTTTCAGCAGGAAAAAAATATTGTGTGACACGGCCTGGGACACGGGCGTGTCCCAGGGCATGTCCCCCCCTGCGTTCGACGATCGGCGAAAGCTGCTCGACGATTGTCGCGTGTTCCCTGCGTTCGACGATCGACGAAAGCTGCTCGACGATTGTAGCGTGTTCCCCTGCGTTCGACGATCGACAAAAATCTGCTCGACGATAGTCGAGTGGCCACTGCGTTCGACGATCGTCGAGTGACCACTGCGTTCGACGATTGACGAAATTTGCTCGTTCGACGATAGTGAAATCCTGCGTTCGACGATCGTCGAATGTCAAGTAAGAGGTAGATGGCCCATGACACAGGCGTGTCAAGGGCGTGTCACCAGCCATGTCATTCTCGGGCAGATTTTGGCTTTATGCAGGCAGGTGAATTAAAGAGGCAAAGGCCACTTGGCCTTGGCTCCATCAGCCCAAGCATTTTGCTGGCTGGCCTCCTCAGAGAATTTCTAGAGGAATTTGGAGCATGGTGGCCGGAAATGGCCCAGCAATATCCCCCAGGTCGGCTCGATCTCAGCCGTTGAACACTTGGGGAAGATAAACGGATGTCGTCCAATATCACTTTAAGATTCGTGCTGCACTTTTATTAAAATCAATTAAATTTTGTTATTAATTAATTAAATGAAATTTACATTTCTATCACATTAATTCAGTGACTTTGTATAACAAATATAGGGCTCTTAGAGCCATTTCTAGAGGATGACATGAACATAAAAAATGTAGCCCTTTGTGTTAGATTTAATTTGCCACTCTTAACTTGAGATTTAGTCTAGTGGTCTGCCTGTAGGACCATTTTGCTAGGGTTGGTCCTTAGCTAGGGCAGAATTTCAAAATGATGCCCAGGTCAAACCATTCATTCAAATGCCCCAAACTTTTGGGTGCATGCATGTATAGGGCTTGGTTAACCCCTGTACAAAACTGAGAATTTTTGGGAAAACATTTTCTATAGTTTTTACTAAATTACCCAAAATGAAATAAATGAAATATTTAGAGTTGTGGGACTCCAAATGGCCCCAAATTTTGGTGACATATCCTTAGAGACATTATAATTGTATGTTGTAAATTTTAGACAATTTAGACCAATGAATGTTGGGTAAACACACTTGCATTTGTTGGCTTGTTATAGGCTTGGTGTGCATTTAGCCTAAAATGAAGTAATGTGTATTCAGCCAATTTGGAACATTCAAAAATCATGATTTCCATTATAGAGACACATGAGTGTGTAATACACCTCTCATAGCAATGGTGGGATTTTTGGGAACAAAAATCTCATTATTTTGAATTTCTGAAAATTTGGTCCTTTTAAGGAAATAAATTTTAAATAGGTTTACCTTATCATAAAATGTTCAATTTCTGTTGAGGTCTAAGGAGTGACATAATAAACACTAGAAATAATTTATATCTCTGTTGGATTAAGTTTAGGTAGTTTAAGGAGCAAAATGACCATTTTACCCTTATGGAATTTGTGCAGAAATGATGGCTATATTCCTTTGAAAAATCTGAGAAAATTCATATTGCTGTAATTGTATGTTTTATACCTTGTGCAATTATTTCAGAATTTTGGAGTGTAAAATAATGTACTTATGCCCCATAATGGCATTTTGGTATATAACTCAAATTGATCATGGACAGGCCATTTCAACTAGATGTAAATAGAAATCTGGACATAGCATTATTTCATTATTATCAAGGCTCTGTAATTTAATTAAAATTTTCGGGATAATATTTTATGTACTTCATTTGGAAAATGCTAGATTTGTGGATATAGTATTAAATAGGAATTAATTATAAATCTGAATTGAAAAGACATGAAATTTTGGTAGGCCCAATTAATTGTCATATTATATACCTGAAAGAATCCCTAGGACAGTAGGTTAATATTGACAATACTTCATGTGCAAATGACTAGGGATTACATTTAAAGAAATTAATTTAATGATGTAAGTAATTTGGAAAAATTATGGAATTCATCATGTTCATCATATAGGTCCATACCATACTAGGATAAATAATTTGAGGCATATGACCTGAGGAATTTGAAGGTCACATTTGTGGGTGGTATCGGGACATGGGTAAGGGTATAGCACCGATGTTCGTACTAGTAGGGCCAACAGAGGAGAAATTTGAATAACTAGTAAAGTGAGGATCTTAGTGGAGGAATTACCCCTGGTTGGTCTCCTAGAGAATTTCTTAACCATGTGTGGAAGAGTGCAAGTCCCGTGACAGCAACAATAACGGGGACCGGCGGAAGACCGTCGCGCTCCTACTAACACCTTAAGTCTTTAGGTTCGTTCTAAAGTAATACGAGAGTTGGGGAATAAATCCTGGGTAGACACCAATAAAAGTAATTATCCTTGAGAAAGGGAACTTTGGGCGTAATCTCATCGTAGTTCCTAGTGCCCCCGAGAGCCCTTCACCGGGTATACCCTGAGCAGTCTTGAGACTAACTTTAAACCGCTAAGTATAATAACATGTAGACAAGAGTAGTCTAATAGGTTAAGACATTGTGGTTCATTCTCACCCGTGACGGGTTTGAGGGATTTGGAATAAAGACACTATTGTGCGTACTCACCCGTGTAGGGTTGGAGGGATTATGATAAATACTCATCCGTATAGGGTTTGAGGGATTCAAGACAGGTTGGTCCTGCGAGCTGGAGGCTCGGAATGAAATACTTGCATGTGCATAAATTTAGTGGTGTGGCATGCGGTACTGGCCGTTCGTCACACCGATGACAGTACGGTGCACCAGGCGGGTGTGAGGGTTAGAGGGGCCAGTGGGTTGTTTTTACACTGCGGTCTGGAGGATGACCCCCGATAACGCACATCCGACACAACAAGACTGACGGGTTGTCAGCAAAGTACGTACGCAAAGACTCTAGAGTGCACCTTGGACGTGTACAGAGGCGTATGAGAGGGGTCTAAGGCTTGGTAGTGTACATACCGGCCTAGAAGTGGAGATGCCAGCTCCGCTGCTACCGTAGCCACAGCGGTGGTACCGAGAGTGATGCTAGCTCTCAAAAAGTGGGAACTAAAGTTCTGTGATCACAGAGTCATTGTGTGTGAGTTGCACTTGCCGATGCATAAATTGCATCATAACATTCATTCATATTAGGTCATACGCTTCATAGATTCTTATCATATAAATTAGTATGGGCTCTTTTATATGATAAGTTAAATTTCCTGGAAACCTTAACTTATAAATTTGTATGGGTTTTTTTATAAGTTAAGGTACTTTTGTAATGGTAGTATAGTGGTAGCCTAGTTTTATTTCCCTGCTCTTACTTTTTATTCTTTACTTCCTTTACTAGTACTGCACTTTACTTACTTGTACTATATACCTAGAACTGCTAGAGTAGAATAATAATATTTATTACAACTGCTAGTTAGTTCTTGTCACCTGCTTCCACTTTTGCTACCCCTTGTTGTCCTCCGCTTCGTCCTTCCGTTCGGTGCCTAGGAGCTGCGGGGCGAGGTGCGGAGGAAACGACTTAGTCTTTTTGACTATTGGTCGGTGACCATACTATTTTAGGAGCTCGTGGAGATGGAGCACCAGCACGACGAGGAGGCGGGACTTGAGGAGCAGATATCGCTACCGCAGGCTACTACTACTACTGCGCGTCCTCAGGTGGGACGAGTTTTGATGTATTAGATTAGCTTATGCTTTGATTTGAGAGAGAGAGTTGATATGATATACTGGGCATAAGCCCTTATTACTCTTTCATGCTGTACTTATTGTGGACTATGTTTCTGTACTCTTCATTTATATATATGATATGTACTCTGTGACTTGTGGACTAGTGGATTTGACATACTGCTATACTTCTATTTCTCATATTGGCCTACAGGTTATATGATCGTAATAGCCGGCCGAATCGGCGTGTTGCGTTGTCGACTAACACGTGCGTTAGTGTCACCGTAAGACGGCGGTTCTGGGCATAAGACCCGGTAGCCCTCCTTGGTAAGGGGGAGGGGGGGGTCTTACAAACAGTCAGGACAAGAAGCAATTGTTCAATATAGAAGAAAGGCTAAAGCTGGGAAGCTACCTCCAAATGCTCAGGAGCCTAGCAAATATTTCTCAAAGCCTCATGTTTTTGCCACTCTTTCTCAGAGTACCATTTGCCTCTATCATGGGTCTTATCCTTTACAGCTTTCCAAGCAGTCAGTATAATGTTCCTGGATGTTGGACTCCACTGCTCAAAATCAGGCTTCAACTCTGTCTGTTCTCTGAATCTTTTCTTAGATAATAGAGCTTCTTGCTCTTTGGTCAAAACAGCCTCTAGCACTGACATGTCTACTTTCTCTATGATAACATTTTGAGTACCTTCTAGAGGGCTATACATAGACTGTATTTCTTGGTGAATCATCTCAAAATTAGCTGGAGGATAAATAACTTGAGCAACTTCAGCTTGCTCACCTCCAAAATAAGCAGGATATATACTTAACTCAGCCACATTGTAATCATCACAGAGGAGTGGATATCCAAGTGTGGATCTGATGCTATTATAAATCCATTTAGCATGATCAGATCCAGCTTTGACTAACACTCTCTCCCCCTTTATGACTTCTCTTTCAACATGGTCCCTGAGGTCATCTTTTTGAAATCTGATTTGTTCATCAAGAAAATTGACACCATCTTTATAGAAAGACTTTAACTTCAGCAGCTGTGCATAAATAGTCTTTTGAGAATCCTCAATAGCTGCTTTTATAGCAGCTATTCCTTCCTGTAATTGCTTATCAAACTCTGCTTTGGCTTGAGCTCTCTCTTCAGTTTGTGCAGTAGCTATATTCTTCATTTCAGTGACAATCACATTATGTGATTCTGTCAGATTATCATTCATTCTAATCTAATTCTCTAGAATATAGCCTTGTTTAAGAGCTATATCATCAACTTGAGTCTTGATTTTCTCTTGGTGTGTTGCTAGGAAAACCACAGCATTGTCACCCTTATGAAAACAATCAGTCATTTCCTTCTTATGCTGATTAACTTCAAATCTTATAGACTTAATATCTGTAGCCAAGTAGAGTTGCAGATCTTTATGAGTTTCATCTATATACTTCTCCATGGCAATCCTTTGTTCATCTAGCTTTACTTGCAGTGAGATTAATAAGGAGCTATAATCAGCTGTTGGGGCAGATTGTGGAGCAGCAGTTTGTAAAGCCTTATTGTAGCTTTGGCTTCTCCTTTTGAAGACCATTAGCTTCCTCTTCTTAGCTCTTGTAGTTTCTTCATCCTCAAATGCTGAGGAACTAGCTATATCAACTCTATCCTTTGGACTAGGAGGCAATTCCTGTGCAGTCCTAGGTAGCTCCACCTGAGTCTCTAGCTCCTCCTCAACTCTTGCTTTGTTCCCCTGAGTTCCTACTTGCTCCTCCTCAAGGTTAACTTGCTCCCCCTCAAAATCAACTTTCTCCCCCTCAAATGCAGTTTGCTCCCCCTCAATATTAGCTTGCACTAAATCAGGAAACAACTCTTCTAAGGTAAACTCTTGTTGAGTAGGCATTTGAGGTATACTTAATTCTGGAGCATTAGCAGTAACAGATGTGTCCTCCATGATAACATCTTGAGCTTGATTGTTTATTTGAGTTGGCTGGTCATCATCAATCAATGATTCAGTTAAAGTATCATCCTTATCATTAAGAATTGATTGATTTACCTCATGTATTACCTTAAGTATAGTTTGTGTAACCATATCACTTTCCAAGTGTATAGGCTCTTCCTCAAGGTGTGGCTCCCCCTGCACTTGAGCACTATCTGCAATATCTTGTGCAGGAATATCTTGTGCTGTAAATTTTTCAAGAATCTCTTGCCTTTCTTCTACAGACATATCTTTAGTTAATACCCTCTCCCACCTGGAGAAGATCCTGATGTCCATTCTCCTCATGTGATTTATCTTAGTCCCAGTTGACTGTTCCATCACTTCAGGTATTGTTCCAGCTAAATATAAGCTCACAATTCTTCCCAGATTTGGCTTCTTCATACTTTCCTTAATTTTTTTCAAATATTACTGCTGACCAATCTGTAGGTAGGTTGTAGATGATTCTGGTCATAAGGCTGAACATATAGGCAGAAATCCTATCATGCCCCTGGCTTACAGAGAATCACTTTTCCTACCACTTCAGACAAGAACTTCCCTTGCATATTCATGCATTTCCTGTTCAAAGTTGAGCCAATCTTCATGATGGAATCCAGTCCACACCATTGAAGTGCTTCCCTTAGCTTAGATGCGGGTACATCTTCTTTTTCTTGTGTTTTGGCAGGTGAAGAACTTTTCTTAAACTCTTCTGGGTGATTTTCACCTTTACTCCATGGACTGTGGATTGAATTTTGAGTCCAGTTTGATCTAGGGTAGCAGTACCAAAGAATTCTAGTATTTCTTTCTTCCAAATCTTAGTTGGTTCAGAAACTAAGAATTCCAGACAGTTTTCAGCTATTAGGGTTATCACTCCTGTAATTTATGATTCCGCTCCATCAAATGCGTTCCGAACCAGTTCGTAGCCTTCATTAACATTATCCTCGATCTTTGGCGCCATGGTTGTTGAGAGAAATCTGGTGTGAGAGAAGAGAGTTTGTCAACACTAGATTCTGGTCTCAAGAATCTGGAGAGCGTGTCGACAGGGTTTGTTGTTTGACCTATTTATACCTTTTTGAGCAAAGAATGTCAAAAGGCGCGTCAACAATCACTGAATGTGTCGACACTGTTGAAAAGTGTCGACACAGACTACTTAAGTCTCGACAAAGGAGTTGACTTCTATGTGTCGACACCAATTATGATGTATCGACACAAATATCCTTAACTGACGACTCAGTGTTAGAGTGTCGACACAAACATCTGCATGTGTCGACACCAATATAGTCGACAGAACTTATGTGTTGACACATATTCCCAGTGTCGACACAACTCCTGCATGTGTCGACACATAATTGCTGAAGTGTCGACACCACTTTCCTGAAGTGTCGACAACACTTCTCTGTGTCGACACCATTTTGCTGGATATGTTGACACAGTTTTACTTGGCCAATTTTGTTAAACTAATCTATGTTTAACATTCCTAATTTAATTTTAAACTTATTAAATTTAGTTTCATCTAGAGGCTTAGTAAACATATCTGCAATTTGATAATCTGTTTTGACAAATTCAAGTGAGATATCCTCTTTCTCTACATATTCTCTAAGAAAATGGTATCTAATTTCTATGTGCTTAGTCCTACTATGTGAAACAGGATTATTTGTAATAGAAAGTGTACTTGTAGAATCACAAAGCAAAGGTGTTCTACTTACTTGAATATCATAGTCTTCTAGCTGGTGCTAAATCCACAACAGCTGTGCACAGCAACTTCCTGCTGCCACATATTCAGATTCAGCTGTGGAAATTGCCATACTAGTCTGCTTCTTACTGCTCCAAGACACCAATCTTCCTCCTAGAAATTGACAGGTGCCTGTAGTGTTTTTCTATCTTCTTTGCAACCTGCAAAGTCTGCATCTGAATAGCCTATCAGTAGAAAATCTCCATTCCTAAGGTACCAAAGGCCTAGATTAGGTGTGCCCTTAAGATATCTCAAAATCCTTTTGACAGCAGTCAGATGAGATTCTTTAGGGCAAGATTGGTACCTAGCACATACACATGTAGCATACATGATATCTGGTCTACTGGCAGTCAGATATAGGAGGGATCAAACTATTCCTCTATACAAAGTTTCATCTACAGGTTTTCCTGCATCATCTTTGCTAAGAGATACACTTTACCCCATTGGAGTTCTCATGGTAGTGGATGATTCCATACCATACTTCTTAATTAACTCTAGGGTGAACTTATACTGAGATATGGACAATCCATCTTCAGTCTGTCTTACTTGGAGACCCAAGAAGAACTTAAGTTCTCTCATACTGCTCATTTTAAATTTCCCTTGCATAAGTTTTGCAAACTTTTTACAAAGGTTACTTTCAGTAGACCCAAATATTATGTCATCAACATATATTTGGACTAGGATTATCTTTCCTTTGGACTTCCTAAGGAATAGAGTTTTGTCTATTTTCCCCTTGAGAATTTATTCTCAATGAGAAAAGTAGACAGAGTTTCATACCAGGCCCTTGAGGCTTGTTTCAATCCATATAAAGCTTTTCTAAGTCTATAAATATAATCAGGTTTGAGAGAATCAACAAAACCTAAGGGATACTCTACATAGACTTCTTCTTTTAGATTTCCATTTAGGAATGCTGATTTTACATCCATTTGGAATACCTTAAAGCCTTGATATGCTGCATAAGCAAGAAACATCCTAATTGCTTCCAGTCTTGCTACTGGGGCAAAGGTTTGATCAAAGTCAATACCCTCTTCCTGCTTATATCCTTTTGCAATAAGTCTAGCTTTGTTCTTCACAATGATCACATTTTCATCCAGTTTGTTCCTAAAGATCCACTTTGTTCCAATGATGTTGTGGTATTTTGGTTTAGGAACTAACTTCCAGACCTTACACCTTCTGAACTGATTCAGCTCCTCTTGCATGTCATCAATCCAATGTGGGTCTAGAACTGCTTCTTCAAATTTCTTGGGTTCCACTTGAGATAAAAAGCTAGAGCAAAGAACTGTGTTCAGATTCCTGCTCCTTGTTTGTACTCCTTGTGATATGATAAGAAGAAAAAGAGCCCTCTTTTCAGCGCCATGAACATGAATTCTATAGGATACCAAGCCAGACTTCTTCGCCTATCTCAAAATGTTTCAGCCTGATTTGCAGTTGAATTTTCTGTAATGCTAAGCTTGTCCATTCTCTCATTTATACCTGTAGAACTACAAGAACTACTTGGCAACTCACTGTTAATAAGTCTTATTTCATCAAAGACAACATGTACAGACTCTTATACAACTTGAGTAATCAAGTTGTAGACTCTATAAGCCTTACTATTGTTGTTGTACCCAACAAATATCCCTTCTTGGGATTTGGCAGCAAACTTGGTTAGATAAGACTTGTCATTGTTAAGGACATAACACTTGCAACCAAAGATCCTAAAATAGGATAAGTTTGGTTTTCTGCCCTTCATAATCTCATAGGGAGTCTTTTTGTGGCTTTTGGTGATAGAAGCTCTATTGATCACATGACATGTAGTGTTTACTGCCTCAGCCCAGAAATATTCTGGGAGAGAAGTGTCACTCAATAGAGTTCTACCAGCCTCAATCAGTGTTCTATTCTTACTTTCAGCAATTCCATTTTGCGGTGGTGTTCTAGGTGAGGAAAATTCTTGGAAAATCTCAAATTCTTCACACAGTCTTGTCATACTCTCAGATTGAAATTCAGTGTCATGGTCACTTCTGATTTTGACCACTGTACTGTCCATCTCATTCTGAATTTGTTTGACAAAATTATATAAAACACTTGGGGTTTCAGATTTTTGTCTCAGGAAAAACACCCTTTAATATCTAGAATAGTTATCTACCACCACAAAAGTGTAGACCTTCCTACCTAAACTATGAACTGGCATAGGACCAAATAGATCAATATACAAGAGGTATAGACACCTCACTAAATCCTTATTTTCAAGGCTATGAAAGGAGGATTTGTTCTGCTTGCCTTTTTGACAAGCTGAGCATATCCCATCCTTTATACACTTAACTTGAGGACCATTCCTCACTAACTCTTTGCTAAAGAGTTGGTCAATAGTCTTGTAGTTAAGATGGGTCAGCCTCTTGTGTCATTTAACACAATGAGAGGCTCTCTCATCAGATACAAGATAAATAGGAGAAACATTGTTCTCACACTCAAAGTTAAGACAGTACACATTTCTTTTTCTATATCCTATCAATATGACATTTTGATCACTTGACCTTTTGATATGACAACCATTCTTGACAAATGAAATGTCATAACCTAAATCACTCAGCTGACTTATGCTAATTAGGTTGTGTTTCAAACCTTTTACATAGGCCACTTGAGTGATTGTAACTGAGTTATTAGAAATGTTACCAAATCCTTTGATGATTCCTTTTTCAGAACCACCAAATGTTACTTTAGGCCCATTCATGATAGGTGAGTAGTCCTTCAGCAACCCCTTGTTCCAGTCATGTGCCTGGAACATCCACTGTCCAAGTACCATATAGGGGCATGGCAACTTGGACTCACCTGCAACAAAAATTACTTAACCTTAGAACCCAAATGATTTTTGGGTCCTTGGTGCAAGTTAGTCTGAACTTTAACAAATCTGCCTGCAGCTTTTCTAACAGGCAGACTGCTACTCTCCTTGACACTGATATTGTGCCAACAGTCTAAGGCAAAGTGGCCTATCTTGCCACAGTACCAACACTCAAACTTATTATACCTTTGTTTTGGTACAGCTTTAGCTGTACTGTTTGCAGCAGGTCTCTTATTCTGTGCTGGGGCTTTGTCGTTCTTATTGGACTTAGCAGCCCATGCAGTTTTCTTAAAGCCTATTCTTGCCTTACCCTTTTGAGATACAAACTCATCAATCAAGGGTAATACAGATTTTGGCTTTGAAAAACTAGCCACAATCTCCTTCTCTTTTTGAATTCTAGTTTCCAGATTTTTAATCTGATCATTTTTGAATGTGATAGTACTCATCTGAATAACAGTAATATTTTTCAGTCTGGCTATCTCATTCAACTTCTGATCCAGCAACTTCTCTGAATCAGATGCAGCCATCTTAAGAGCTGTAATTTCCTTAGCCTGATTCTTGGCTAGGTTTTTTGCTTCTCTTTAGTGCCTGCAATAAGTCTCCATATTCATCTATCAGCTGATGAATATCACCTTCAGACTCATACCATCCACATCACTCGATGCAGATGTTGCTGACTTTGACCCAGTACTACAATCTGAATTTCTAGAAAAACATTGTACCTTACTAGGACCAAGCTAATCCTGGCACTTGTCTTCTTCTGACACAACCATCAGTCCCTGGCACTGATGGTCTTTTTGTTCATAGATAGAGTTTAGCACTTGCAGAAACTCATCTTCTTCATCTGCTGCATATAGTCCAATGTATGCCTCAGCTTTAGATTCTGACTCTGAAGATGATTGGTCTGTCAAGCTCTTCTCCTTTTTAGCAACAAAGGATTTCTCCTTCTTGCTCTGGTGTTGAATCTTCTTTTTATCAACAGACACTTTTCTTTTGTCTGGACACTTAGCCACCACATGTCCAGACCTATTACAGTAGTAGCAAACTATCTTTGATGTTGTAGATTTGCTTGGCTTAGACCTGCTCCTGTCCTTCCTGGATGACTTCCTCTTTTGATAATAGTCATCCTTAGGCTGAGATATAAAAGGCTTAGACCTCCACTGCTTCTTCTTCAGGAATCTCTGAAACTGTCTTGTAAAGGCAGCAAAATCTTTATCTAAGTCACTGCTATCTGAACTTTGGTTGTCTAAATTATCTGAAGCAATTTCAGCAACTATCTTAGGAGGTGATGGATACATCCTCCTATTCTTCCTAGTGGCTTCAACCTTGAAGGCCACAGATTTTTCTCTATGCTCCCCTTTTGCACTTTTCTCTTCCTCTTTCCTAGCCATCAGCTGCATCTCATATTACAGCAATTTTCCAAACAAGGTTGGAGGAGAGATATCTGCAAGTTTGGCCACGTCCCTAATGGCACAAATCTTAGTGTCTCAATCCTTTATCAAAGATCTTAGGAATTTATCATTCAGTTCATATATACTGAAGATTCTTCCATAGGACATCAGCTCATTTACTATTCTATAGAACTTTTTATAACACTCAGTTATACTGTCAGACTTTCCTTGTCTGAAACTCTCATATTCCTGGTTCAGCATAGACTTTCTATCTTGTCTGACTTCTTCAGAACCCTCCATGTAGACTATCAAAGTATCTCACATTTTCTTGGAGGTCTTACAGTGAATCAAATTTTGAAAGGTTGAATCATCTATGACACTTACTATGATATTCTGGGCTCTTTTATCTATAGTTGACGGGATGATCTCATCCTTAGTCATCTCTGAAAAATCCTTGGGAATTCTCTGGTTTGCATCTAGAACTGAAATCTTCATAGGAATATAAGGACCTTCCTTACTGTAATGTAGATCCTTGGATCAGAAGCCTCCATAAATAGCCTGACTCTTTCTTTCCATATTCCAAATATCTCCTTCCTGCATATGGGTAATTTCATAGAACCTAGTTCCTTATGATTTTCTCCTGAACCCATTTTCTTTATCTTGAATCTGCCTTATGGATCTAACTCAGACTGTTAAGTCCTTCTTTGAGTAACCTCCCTTCGATACCACTTGAAAGAATTAGTTCCTAACCACCTAGAGGGGGGTGAATAGGTGTAATTCATTTTTCTTTTTAAGGCAGCAAATCTATTCAGTTATTTACTTAACAATAGATAATTCTATAGCTAACACAGCACAGATTCACAGAATCACCACAACACAGATTGCACACAGATTTTTATAGTGGTTCTATAAGGTCTGGGTACATCCACTTTCCCTCTTTGCCTATCTAGCAGTGTGCTAGATTCGGCCTAACTTCTTCTCTTCACCTTAGATCCTCAGATCTTACAGTAGCTCAGAATCCCAACAGGGATCCTACAACTCAGAGTGAGTCCACACTCCTACAGCTCAGCCTCACAGCCCTACCTCAGCCTTCAACAAGGCCTACACTCAGAGATCACAATCTCCTACAACTCAGGCTCACAGCCCTACCTCAACCTTCAATAAGGCCTACCACTCAGAGAAAATACTCTCCTACACTCAGCCTTTATAAACACAGGCTTACAACTCAGATCTATAAAGATCCTACAGAAAATAGTTTTAACAAAGTGTTTTACCACCACCCTGAAAGAGAGAGAATGGATGGATGACTTCTTGATCAGTTCTTGGAAGAATCTTATGACAGAGAACAACCTCTCTTAGCTTTCTTCAAAGCTTCTTGAATCTGAACTCAGTAGGGTTGAATCTCCTGTAAAGTTGATCTTCAATCAGCTTCTTTCGTGATATTCAGATCACAATCTGAATCCTTCTTAGCAGCCTGGTTCAGCAACTGCTTCTTCAATAGATGGAGCTCTCTCTCTCCAACTTCTTCTTAGTTCTTCTGACGAAAATCTTCTTTATTAGTTCTTCTACCAGTCTTCTTAGACCTGTTAGACAGCCTTGTTCTTCTTCTATCTGTTGAAGAAGAATGTCTTTATATAGACTTTCTCCATGGTAACCGGCTGATCCGGTTTCTAACAAACATCTGACAACTCTGACAGTAGCAGTAGACCGGTTAGAAATGGCAGCTGTCAAGTCATCCAGTCACTTCTTGAACTCTGTCTCTGTCAGCAAAATGTCGAGACTGAGCTTCATCATGTGTCGACACAAATAGACTAAGTGTCGACACAAGTAAACTAAGTGTCTACACAATCCTTGGTGGTGTCGACACATCTCCTTTATTGTTGATTCTGCTTCTTGACTCAGCCTTCTGTAGAATGTGTCGACACTGATTCTGTGTGTCGACACAAACACTTCTTTTCTTTAACATAGTTGAAACTTTGTTGTGTGTCGACACAAGTCCTGTGTGTCGACACAGTTGATGTCGACTAAACTTCTCTGTGTGTCGACACTGCCTCTTGGTGTCGACACAGCTGGTGTCGACTAAACTTCTCTGTGTGTCGACACTGTCTCTTGGTGTCGACACAGCTGATGTCGACTAAACTTCTCTGTGTGTCGACACTACCTCTTTATGTTGACTTAGTTTCTTCAGGTGTCGACACAGCCTTTCCAAGTATCGACACAATAAACTCCAAGTGTCGACACAGCTTTTCTCTAGTGTCGACCGAAGCCTCCATAAGTGTCGACACAGCTTCTCCTGATGTCGACACATGGACGTAGAAATTTTTGTGCATTCCTGCATTTACTTAACCTGCACATATAAACTCAAAACAACATCAAATACACCTTGATGCATATCATTGAGTAAGGTGAGGTTTCTTCAAATCTGATACACGTTTTACAATGTACCCAACACACCACCAGAGCACGGCAAATGCCACAGCCTAACTCCAAGGCCCGTCCGCAATAGTAGACACCGCAGACTCAACCAGTCCGCAAAGCCTCCCGCGGATAGAACTCCCAATCTTCCGGTTAACACAAGCTTGCAAATCTACAAGGCCGCAGATCAACTAAACTCTGCCAACAGCCCGCAAACTGCAGCCCGCTCAGTCCACTTCGCTAGAAGCCCAACATCCTTGGACATAGGACAACCAGGCCGCACAACAGACCGATCAGGCCGCACACCAGGCCGCACAGGCCGCTCCTCAAGAACAGCCAAGCCATAGCACCTAGGCCGCGAACTCAGTCCACACAGACCGCACAGTCCGTCCGGCCTGTCCATCACCCACTTCACTTCACAAATTTCAACATGGACATCTCGATACTTATGTTTCAGAAAATGTGTAGTCAACACAGAAGTGTCAAGAAAAGTTAGAACTATCACAATAGCTACAAGAATAAGATACTTTAACAGAAATAATCTGAGGGAGGATTTGAAGTATAATGTCAGATGTTGATGTCATCATTAAATAACCACCCATCCATGAAGGCTATAAATAGTGGGGTTGTCTACACTAACAGACATGAGATAGAATCGATCAAGCAAACGAGAAATTCTCATTTTTATTCCAATCCCGAGGAGGAGGAAGAAGACGAAGGTCTTCAAGAAAATCTCCATATCCTTTCACCATGTTGATCTGAAGATTAAGGTGGGTCTGATCTACAATTTCTTCAAGGAAATCAAGTCGATCAACATCAAAAAGATTGCAAATCCAGAGAAGCAACTTTTCAGCAAGTCAATTTATCAAGAAGAAATTCATTGCTAATGATTTGAAGAATCTGTGCTAACAGATAAGTCAGATTACAAAAATTCTGTTTTCTGAAGATTATTGGTTATATTTTACCTCTTAATTTTTGTAAGATCTCCTTGAGATCTGAGTGGGTAGGAGATCTAATCTCTGAGTTATAAGTCTGATTTATAAATGCTGAGGTAGGGTTCTTGTGAGACCTGAGATATGTGGTTTTGGGTGAATCACTGAGTTGTAAGTCTGATTTATAAAGGCTGAGGTAGGGTTCTTGAAGGACCTGAGGTAGGAGATTAGGAGAATCTCTGAGGTAGGACCTGTTGGTCTGAGTGTAGGTTTATTAACAGAAACTGAGACTGTAGGATCCTTGGATCTGAGTTAAAGAGGAGGAGCTATAACATTATCTAGCACATTGTTAGTGAGGAAGAAGGGGAAGTGGATGTACCTTAGATAGAGGAACCACTATAAATTCTTTGTGTGATGTGTGTTGTGAATTGCTTTTAATTGTGCTGTGATCTGAGTTTTGTAACTGCTAAAATAGTTAAGTGATTAAGAATTGCTAAGTATTTTAAAAAAGTCACCTATTCACCCCCCTCCAGGTGATTATCTACCCATAAGATTATCTTTCACTTTCCTACTTCCAACTCAGAATCTATAAGGGCGTCAACTTGCCTCGAGGCCTTCCATGATCGGCCTTAACTCGCTTATAAGTAAAACATTCTGATATGAACTTAGCTATATCGCCCTTCATATCATACAGTATAACGATCTGCTTCAGATCCTTATATATTTTTGTAGAACCGGGGTGGTAGGCAACACTAGAATCATGCGCCTCACTTCACAACTTAATTCAGATATCCTCAACTGCAGGAATGCAAAATCTGTCGTGGTACTTCGAGGTTCCCACGTCATCAATTGAAAAGTCAGGCAATTCTCCTTTTGCAGTTCTATTATAAAGGTGCAGTAAATCAGGATCGTCCCTTTGATGTAGCCTCGTAAGTGAAATTCACGAAGGCTCTAATACTTCCAATCTACTGGGCGAGTTGCTACTCCCCACCAATATATCCATCAAAAGAAATTCTTCCACCAGCGAACCCACAGAAAGGTTGAAAATTTTCGCTGACTTCCTACTCAGGGTGTCAGCCACCTCATTAGCTTTGCCCGGATGGTATTGAATCTCTGCATCATAATCTGCCACATACTCTAACCACCTCTGCTGACGCAAATTCAATTCCTTTTGAGTGAAGACGTACTTAAAACTCTTTTGATCAGTATAAATCTTGCACAGAGCACCATACAACATATGTCTCCATAATTTCAAGCCGTAGATCACAACTGTGAACTCTAGATCATGCGTAGGGTAATTCTTCTCATGAGTCTTTAACTGTCACGACCCATACACAATCACTTTGCTTTCTTGCATCAACATGCACCCAAGTCCAACGTGCGATGCGTCCACATACACAGTATACTCTATCCCTTCAATAGGCAAGATCAAATCGGAGCAGTGCAAAACCTCATCTTTTATTCCAGAAAAGCTTCTTCGCACTTATCGCTCCAAACAAAAGCCGTGTTCTTCTGCGTAAGCTTCGTCAACGGCACTGACAACAAAGAGAAACCTTCCACAAATCTATTATAATATCTTGTCAACCCTAGGAAACTTCTTATCTCTTTGGGTGTGGTAGGTCTGTTACAAGGCATAACAATAGCTATCTTCTCAGGGTCCACAGAGATTCCATCCTTATTAACCACACGACCCAGAAAAGAAGCCTAAGGAAGCCAAAACTCACACTTACTTAGCTTGGCATACAACTTATGCTTCCTCAAAGCAGAAAAACTAGACGCAAGTGTTGGGCATGCTCTTCAGCACCATGGGAGTATACCTGAACATCATCTAGGAATACAACCACGAAATGATTCAGAAAGTCCTAAAACACTATGTTCATCATATCCATGAAAGTAGAGGGTGCGTTAATCAATCCAAAGGACATTACCAAAAATTCAAAATGTCCATGTCGTGAACGAAAAGCAGTTCGTGGAATGTCTGCCTCACGAATCCTCAACTAGTGGTAGCCTGAATGAAGATCAATCTTTGAAAAAACAGAGCTACCACACAGTTGATCAAACAAGTCATCAATCCTGGGTAGGGATATCTATTTTTGATGGTTAAATTATTTAGCTCTTTATAGTCAATGCACAGCCTCATCGATCCATCCTTTTTCTTCACAAATAGCACAGGAGCACCCCACGATGAATAACTTGGTCTAATAAATCCATTATGCAGCAACTCATCCAATTGGGTATGCAGCTTCTCTAGCTCATGCGGGGCCATACGATACGACACCTTAGCAATAAGACGGGTACCTGGCTCCAAATCTATGATGAACTCCAGGCCTCTCTTAGGTGGAAGACCAGGAAAATTATCAGGAAAAACATCAGGAAACTCACACACTATAGCAATCTCCACAACTTGCGGGAAACTACTATCAGTCGCGAACATCGAAACCAAATAGGAAAAACATCTGGAATTCACAAGCTTCCGAGCACGTACCGCAAAAATAATCAGAGAAACTTGGCGCGGAAAACCATAAACACTCCTGGGTTGACCATTGTCCATCTTAAAGTCCAAGCTCTTGACCTTGCATTGGATGACCGCATCCTACTTGGACAACTAGTCCATGCACAAAATCACATCAAAATCTTCCAAGTCTATCACCTTCAGATCGGCAATGGTTAGAAAGTCTCCAAATAGAATCAGACAACTTTGAATGCCTTCGTCTGATACCACAGAATCGACAGAGAAAAACTTGACACAAAACGCGTTGTCAACAAGATCGAGGGTCAAACGGTGACGCTCTACGAAGGTTCTAGCCATGAATGAGTGGGTAGCACCAGAATCAAAAAGAACGAGAACCCAGTAGTTCTTGACCTTAAACTTCCCTATAAAATCGTACACGCAACTAAGGAACAAACTTCAAAACTACAGCTACAAACTAAAAGCTAAAACTAGGTTGGGATCTAGCCAGAAATCACTTGAGAAGAAGTCCGAGCTTCCTCCAAAGACACAACGTTCAGCTTGCTCTTCCCCTTGTCCAAAGGCTGCGGTGGTTGCAAGGCCTGAAGTGGAACTGGTTACAACGGGGGCTGAGCCTGCAGGCACTTCGACTTAAAATGACCATTTTATCTGCATTGAAATCAGACCCTCTCCTTCCCCCAACAATGGGCAGCGTCGTTCCCCCTCCGCTTACACGTGGAACAAACCAAATCTCCCTTAGGAGCACTCTGAATCGCATGAACTTGCTCATGCTTCTAAGCTCCTATCCTCTTGAAGTATTTCTCGAATGGATGGCCTGGCCGGTCATAGAAACTGCATGTCTCTTTACTTCTTTTCCTTGACGCAACACCGGATTCTTGGGAACTCTTACCCTCACCAGTCTTCCTCTTATCTTTTCTTATTTGTTGACCTCGGTGCTTGGCATTGTCAATCGCCGCAACCTTCGGAGCAGCCTCCACAACTTCAACATAGCTTTCAGATCCATATGCACTAACTAGCTGCTGGATGTCATTCATATGACCGCCCAGAAAACGTTTAACACGACTAGACTCTCAAGACACCATGTCCTGGGCAAATCAACTCAATTTGCTGAACTCCACCTCGTACTCGATAACGGTAAGTTGCCTTTGCTTAAGGTGTAGGAAATCATTTATCAAACAGTCTCTTTCAATCGACGACAGGAACTTTTTTAGCAGCAACTCCTTAAAGGATTCTCATGAGCACCCATCCTTAAGATTTTACTTCTCTTTCAGCCACCAACTCTTAGCAAGTCCCTTGAGCTGATACACGACAATTATTACTCTCGGTCCGCTAAAATTCTTGAATAAGCGAACATCTCCTCGATGGCTATTATCCAATCATCTAACGCCATAAAATTTGCTCTATCATCATAGGCAGGGGGTCCTAGTCTCTGGAAATGCGAAATAAACGTCATCTCCGGTGGCAACAATACTGGGGGCACCAGAGGAGCAGGGGGAACAGGAACAGCCTGACCCCACAGCCAGGTCTTGCACTCTAGGCAAATGACTAGCAACAACTGACAACAACGCCTGGATCTGTGACTGCATCTCCAACATTTGCCTCAACAGGGCCTCATTGCTCTGATGCAATCCTTCTATTACAGCCTCATTCTGAGCACCAGACGATTGTCCCCTCTGATTGGGGAGTCGATCTCATCGCAGGACGTCTCGACATTCTAATCAAACAATGAATATCTAATCAAAACCTAGCTTAACCGCTAGAACCAAACAACTTAGTTCAGACAATATATAATTAAACACTTGCTCATACTGCTAACTTGTTCTGAGATTTTCATTTATGATGTCATGACTAAACTAGGATGATATACTATCATTCTACTGACTCATGTGCCTAAACCATGAATGCATGAATTCTTTTTCTCTTTGACTCAAAATCACGTGTGTACGTTTGTCATCATGTAAATCTTTAGCTTGGCATGTGTGATGATGCAATGTTATGTCATGCATGTTGTGCTATGCAATCTAAAAAGGCCTTAATACATGTTATGAGTGGGGTACACATGAAATATTATGCATCTCATACTACATAATATCACGTGCAACGAAAATCAAAATCTAATGTGCATTCATGTGATGGTGTTATGTATCTCATACTATATAACAGTCACATATTTTCTCCTATGAGGACTCATATACAAACATATATTATGCATCTCATACTACATAATATGCTCCGTATACTTATTATCGTGCTTATGAGTGTAGAGTTCATGCTTCAGCCAAGACGTACTGATGACACATCAGTGTGTGTATGAAATGACACTAAATGACTAACACAACCTGAGATAGTTGCTCGACCGATTGCTAAACAACCCATCCCTCTGATACCAACTATGACAACCCGCATTTTCTTCGCATTTAATAATATATCAGAGTAAGGGAAAATGTACATCATGATGCCACGTCAACAGGGGATAACTGCAGATGCTCAGGCAAAGCTCCAACTGAACACCTTTATGAAAGTTTCATAGGTTATTTAAAGAAAATCCAGTTTAAGTTAAACAGTTAGTCGTATCTCTCGGCTCAGAGAATCATCTTGTCCATGAGAAAAAGATAGTTATACGCGGCAGAAAATACTTTATTTATAAGATTAGACGTCCTACATGAGTATAAACGTCCCTAGAGGACAACTCATGATATGCAAGACTCTAAATTTATAATAATAGAGAAAGTAACTTTTACGACCGTTTAAATATAGTAATTTAGGTTTTCAAATATGGCATGTATGAAGTAATAATAGTAGTTTTTATACTTTAAAATACATAACAATGCAACCTAGCATAAAATCTTCTCAGAGAGCAAACACAATCAACACAAAAGATAAACTAGCAGCTAGCAAATCATTCAATAATCCAAAAGAAAACTACCAGTGGGCATCAACAACCTAACACAAACCCACTGAAAGTATGCTAGTCTGAACTAAAAACCAAAATAACAGACTATCTCATAGCGGTGAGGAAAAACCACTACAACATTGTTGTCCGCATGCTACTACCCAACTCAGCCGCTCCACTGGCTACAACCTTGAACCTGAGGCATTCAAAAGAAGAACACATCAGCAAGAAATACAAGTGGCAAATGAAATAATCAGGTAGAAGTACAAATGCAAGAAATGGTTTACAAACCCGACTATAAGAAATGCTGAAAACCACAGCTGATTAGTCAAATAAAATACGTAAAGTAAAAGTTTGCAATATAGAAGTTAAATGAACATATGCACCAAGTGTGGAATGAAGCCATGCTTCGACAAAAACTGCAAAGATTAGCATAAAATAGCATAAACTGATCTAAGAAGTAAACTGAGCACAAAATAGCTCGAAATGTGAATCATTAACACTTGGTAAAAAAACCGGGCCGGAGTCGGTGACCAAAACGTCCAAACCCGAACTACCAAACCCAAACGTCTCAAAAGGGCACTACGGTGGTGGCCACTTAGCCAAACACAACCCAACAGTCCACAAAATAGAGACCAAACCAAACCACCAAATGTAATGACCCACAAACTGACATTCAGTTGGTGGTCCTTTATTCACTGCCAACCTTCATAGCCGAAGAAGCAACATACCCAAACAACCCAACCAAAACCCAAGACTAAACCCAAAGAAAAACCTAAACAAGCCCCCAAATCACCCTAAGGACCATACACGACGAATCCTACACGAAACGATAAAATATTCTAAGTCCTGGTCAAATTCGGCAAGTATACCCGACGAATCACAATGATACTTGACGAATTGTATAACGATACTCGACGAATTGTACTATACTCGGCAAAAAAGACTAGTGATACTCGACGATTTCCCTAGATACACGCCGAAATTTCCTTAGTTATCTAGTGATATTTGACGATTTACCGATGGTACTCCCGAACTCTTCTTGGGCTCATTTATGATATTCGATGGATTCAACCTTACGATATATGATGAATCTACCTTAGACTAAACTTCACCTTACCTGACGAAAATGCCCTAAGGAAATTTGGCGATACTCAACGAATTCTATCCTACTGATACTCGACGAATTAGGCTAGCGATACTCGCCGAATTATACTTAACGACTTACGACGGATTCTTACCTAGCTAACCCACCTTCGACAAATCCTACCATCAATACCCGACGAAATTTCTAACCTAAACTCGCCGAATTACACTTAGTCTTTATTCCTATTCTCCAAGCCTTGGCCGAAAATTTGCCCTAAACTAGGGATTCTTTTCATGGATCTACCTACACAACTCCTATTCTTTAAAGAAGGAGGAAAGAAGGGAAGAAAAGCAACAAGAAAACAAACATGCAAGGGGAAAATTCACTTGCCTCGAAAACTCCAGAAAAGACGCCTCCCGCTCGCACCGTGACAAGGATTGCCACCAAAAGATCCTAGCAATATTTCCTGAAACTTTTGGAGGGGAAAAGTGGACAAAATCGCTAACCCTAGCACCTAAAATTCGGGGAAACGAGATGATCTTACCACGATCGTAGAGCTCTCGACAAGAGCTTTCCAAATCTCTACTCTATCGAGGAATCCGACCACTGAAGCTCTATCTATCGCCGACCGAACGCACGCCCCGTCTACCGCTCGCTCATCCATTTTCGTGAAAACAGTCCGTCGTTCGGGTAGGGAAGAAGATGAATAGGATATCTGCGTGACCTAATAACTGGCTATATACTTATACATACATAAATAATTAATATAATATAAAGCAATTTAATAATCAATAGTCCAAACACGACCCGAAATCTAAATTAACTTGGAATCTTATGAAAATCGCACTGTATCTAAATACTGACGCTTCGAATCTAACGACGAAGTCGAGATCCCAATCCGACAAACCAAACCCGGGTAAAACAACGCCTGAAGACAAAATGTCATCACATCCCTATAAAAAGCTTCATCGAGTCACAAAAACAGACTCGACTCGCGGGGGAAGGTGCACAACCAAACCAAAAACCAACCACATAAGAAAACCCACTGTGCAAACTCATGCTCCAACATACGACATCTGTTAACCACACATCAATGTAACGTCATGAAGCCAAAATTACATCATTACGGGAATTAAAATAAATACAGAAAATCAAGGGAGTTACAGCCTGTAACATGGCTTAGGCGGCAGCGGCGCTCCGACGGCCAGGAGTCCCATACAGATTGTTGGAACCTTAGTTCTGATTTGGGTTAGGATCACTATTAGGAATATTAGATTGACCCAAAATGTATAGTCATGGGTCATAGGATTATTTCCAGGTTTGGTCATTCAGAAGGACTCTCCAGAATTGCTGAAAGAATTCTGAGAAATGCAGTTAAGACAAAGTCAGTAAATCAGTTCGACGATCGTCGAACGCAGTTCGACGAACGACGAACTCAGGTCGACGAATTCTGAGTTCCTTCTCTAAACTCAGGTCGAAGAACTCTGATCTCAAGCAAGAAGTTTAGCTCGACGAATTCAAGCTGAGCTCGATGAACTCCGAGCTCAGGTCGATGATCGCTAAACTCAAGACAGATTCCCAGCTCGACGAAATAGAAGCTGAGCTCGACGACCTGCGAGCTCAGGTTGACGAATTCTGTGCAGTTGGCAGAATTAATTACAGTCAATGACTAGGCCTATTTATTTACAGTTGGCAGATCAACTCAAGAATTAATCACAGTCAATATGGAAATAGCCGTTCAAAGACAACATTAAATGGGGCTGTTACAGAAGATTAATTCATGATTAATTCCCAAGGCATATTCTATTATTGGGAATGCCTCTGCCGTCTTCAAGATTAATGAATCCAGTTGTTTGAATCAGATATAAGAGGTTCACAGAAATATACATAAAAAGACAGAAATAGACACACACAGAGACATAGAACACTGCAACAAATAACAAGACAGTGAACAAGAACACAGTAAAGGCTTTTTCAGTTTACAGTGAAGGAGCAACTCTACATCAACATTTACACAGAGTTCTTCATCTGCTCCAAGCTTCTCAAGAGACATGCATTCATATCAGTCTAAGAAGCTTGCTGGAGACATCATCATTCTAAAGGCCTATCACCCTGAAGCAAAGCTCCATCTTCCTGAACCATCAACATCTCAGGGGGAGCTCTTTGCTAACATCATATCCACTTAAGTCTCCTCAGTTTATTGAGAAAGAGAAGAGCTCAACACTCTCTCATCCCCACCTCTGTAAAGGGTTATCATCTCCCTTCAAAAGTGATTCTTGGTTACAAGTCACCTGACCAAAAGACTTGAGATTTGGTTTTTGAGCACCTGATCAAAAGCTCATTAGTGTCAGGCACCTGATCAAAAATCTGAGTGCATTCCTACCAGGGTGGTAGAAGAGTGGATGCACCCAAGTTTAGGGGAACCACTATAAATTCTTGTATCGTATGTGTGCTTGCTTGTCCTTCTTTATCTTTGTGCTGTGACTTTTTACATTAACTCTAATTTAGAAGAAAGTTAAGATCTACCCCCTTCTTCTTTCAATTGGTATCAAAGCGGGTTTCTTTGGTTGTATAGACTAACACCTGAACCAAAACGATCTGATAGATCTTATATTTCTTAAGAGTTTCTAATGGCACAAAATGAAGAATGTTCAAGCACTGGACCTCCTAAGTGCAATCTGGATAAGCTTGCACTATGGAAGGCAAGAATTAGGCTGTTTATGAATTTTATTGATGAAGCCATTTACAACTCTATTTTGTCAAGTCCCATTACACTATCTGCAGCCTCAGAAGCCAAAAATTGCTAAAAATTGCTGATACAAGAGCAATGGACATCCTTGCTCAATCAATGTCTGATGATATTTTTCAAGAAGTGGTTGAATGTACTTCAGCAAAGGAAATCTGGGACTCCCTCACAGTAATGGTTGCTGGATCAGCAAAAGAAAGAATATTTAAAGCTGAATCTTGTAGTGACTCTGAAGTTTCATCCTATACAACTGAGGATGAAGAAGAAATAAGAGCAAGAGAATTCTGCTTGATGGCAATCAAAGCATCTTCCAGCAGCTATGATGAAGAATCTGAATATGATGAAGAATCAATAACAGAATCAGTAGAGGATCATGTTATTTCCTCCTTTGATTTCTCTTCAGAACATTTTAAATAAGATTTTAAAATCTTATGCAATGATTTGATTCTATCTGAGAAGGAGATAAAACTTCTCAGAGAAAAAGTAATTAATTTATCTTCTGAAAACATTCAACTCAAAGAAGACTTAACAATTACTTCAAAAAATTAGCTTCATTAGAATCAGTTAAAGGCAAAGAAAAGATAATAGATTTAGATAAAATAACTGAATTTTTACCAAAATAAACTAAAAATATTCAGAAAGTTTTTGTTCAAAATAAGTCGTCGAACCAAGATCGACGATCTCAGTATTACTCGTCCAACGGCGATCGACGATCTCTAAACCCAAAGGTTGGGTTTAACTACTCAGCAAAAGGGGATCAACGATATCATCACTTTTCATCGAGCAGAGATCGACGATCGTGGAACACAGATAGTAGTCATTATTACTCTGTGAACCGAGATCGGTGAGATCAATACTGGTCGTTGAAAGATATAGTACCTAAACACCTAGAGGGGGGGGGGGGGTGAATAGGTGACCAATTTCTTTTTAAACTTTAATGACAACAATCAGTTAATATCATAGAATTGTAACTACTTTTGCACAGCAATCACACAGCATACACAGCAAAGCATAGCACATCACAGCAGACACAGAGTTTTATAGTGGTTCCCCAAGATTTGGGTACATCCACTTTCCCCTTTCGCCTATCTAGCAGTGTACTAGATTCGGCCAAACTTCACCACTGTCTCAGAACCCAAACTGGTTCCTACACCTCAGGCCCAAGCCCTACAACTCAGCTTTTCCACAAAGCCTACACTCAGCCACAAAGGCCTACACTCAGCCAACAAGGCCTACACTCAGCCACCAAGGCCTACACTCAGAGATTTCAATCTCCTACACTCAGGCTCCCAAGCCCTACCCTCAGCCTTTATAATTACAGGCTTACAAAACACTCAGATCCAAAGGATCCTACAAGATAAAAATGAATTTACAATTGTTAACTCAACAACCCAAAGACAAGAGAGGGAGGTTGTGAGTTTCTTGATGAGTTCTTGGAAGAACTCAGCTGGATTCAATCTGACTTAGCTTTCTTCAAAGCTTCTTGAAAGTAGAACTCAATTAGATTGACTCCTTCTGCAGTTGATCCTTGACCTCTGCTTCTTAAGACCCAGAATGAATCTGAATCCTTCTTCTCAGCCTAGTTCCAACGGCTGATTTCTTGGATGGAGCCATCTCTCTCCAACTTCTTAGATCTGCACTTGGACAGCTAGATCTTCTTGATTTGATCCTTGATCAATTACTTGAACAACTCTGTGAACCACTTTTTGAATTGCTTCAGCAACTTATTCAACAACAGTTTCTGTAGACTGTATGAGCCTATTTATAGGCCTTCTTCATGGTAACCGGCTGGTCCGGTCCATAACTGTCTTCTGACATCTCTGACAGGTGCTGTAGACCGGCTGGAACGACAGCTGTCAAGTCATCCAGTCAGTTCTTGAAAGTTCTCTAACTGTCTGAAAGTGTCGAGACTTTCTGTCTTTAAGTGTGGACACTTATAGACCAAGTGTCGACACAAGTTGTGTAAGTGTCGACACAAGTCTACAAGGTGTCGACACAACTCCTTGTGTTGTAGATTCTATGTCTCGACACACTTTCTTCTGCATGTGTCGACACTGAAATTGAGTGTCGACACAAGTACTTGATCTTCTATCTTTTGCTGAATTCTTCTAAGTGTCGACACATCTCCTTTGTGTCGACACAACTTCTTGTGTTGAATCTGTCAAGTGTCGACACTGCTTCTTGGTGTCGACGCATAGTCTTCTATGTTGATACTTGCTGAGTGTCGACACAGCTCCTTGTGTCGACACTTGATTCTTCTGTTGAGACTTCAGCTGAGTGTCGACACATAGTCTTAGTGTCGACATTTGTACTTAGAATATTTTGTTGATCTTTCTGTTCTTTGCTAAGTGTCGACACATCTCCATGTGTCGACACTTTCTTCAAGTGTTGAGTCTTTAGCTGAGTGTCGACACATACTGTCTTGTGTCGACACTTTCTTTAAGTGCTGACTCTTCTGTTGAGTATCGACACATTATTCTGGGTGTCGACACTTATACTTAGTCTGCTGACTTTTGCTGAGTGTCGACACAACTCCAAGTGTCGACACTTTCTGGTGTAGACACCGTTCTTCTAGGTGTCGACACTGCTGTTAAGTGTCGACACAACTTTACTGCACTTTTCTTCACTAAGTGTCGACACAGCTCCTTGTGTCGACACTTTCTGTCTGGTGTCGACTCTGCATCCCAGGTGTCGACACAATGACTCCAAGTGTCGACACTGCTTGTCTGGGTGTCGACACAAGTCTTCTTAAGTGTCGACACTTTCCCTCTGGGTGTCGACACATGGACTTAGAAAATTTTTGCTTCAGTCCTGCAAATACTTAACCTGCACAAGTAACTCAAAAAACACATCAAATACATTTTGATGTATATCATTGAGTTGGGTGAGGCTTCTTCAAATTAGGTACATTTAAACCAATGTACCCAACAATCTCCCCCTATTTGGAGAAGTCATAACCCTTAGTCAATGATATACACTATTCATAATAAAATTACAAAATGATGAAAAGCAGGATTATGTACAGCAGGGTAAACATAACATGTATCAATTTTACATGTATACAAATACATCATCACAGAACAAATAAGAAATAGACATAGACAAATTCACAGAACACACATGAAATATATTAATCATATATTGTTCTAATATCTATCTCATACATTTTCAGAAGTTCACAAAATGTTTTACATCCAAAAGATTACAAGTTAAACTTCAAGAAAATTCTAAATCTATTTTTGTTCAGGCTCTTTAATAACTATCCTTTGCCAGCTTGAACTTTAGCTTGGACAGGAGCAACAGCAGTTTCAGCATCAGCAGGCTTCTTACCTTTCAGATCTTTCTTCTTAAGCTCTTCAGCTTTGATCTTCTGCCTCTCAAAATAATGGTATGGCTTAGGAAAGTACTTGCTAGGCTCCTGAGCTGTAGGAGGTAGCTTTCCCATCTTTGCCTTCCTTCTGTATTGAACAATTGCCTCCTGTCTAGATTCATGTTTTCTCCATTCAGCTTCAGAGAACCACTTGTTCCTGTCTTGAATGTTGTCTTTGGCAGCTTTCCACGCAGTTAATATAATGTTCCTAGAGGTAGGGCTCCATTGCTCAAAATCTGGTCTCAGTTCAGCTTGTTCCCTAAACCTCTTCTTAGACAATCTTGTCTCTTCTTCTTTTTACAGTGCCTCTTGCATGGCTTCAGAAATATGCTGCATCACTTTCTCAAGAATAACATTATCCTTTCCCCCAGGTGGGTTGTACATGGTCTGTACATCTGCATGAATTATGTCAAAATCTGGAGGAGGGTATATGACTTGAGCCACTTCAGCTTGCTCCCCTCCTAGATATGCAGGTTGAATCCCAGATTCTGCCACATTGTCATCATCACAAAGAGGAG
Organism: Platanthera guangdongensis; assembly: GCA_039583875.1. Taxonomy (NCBI): domain Eukaryota; kingdom Viridiplantae; phylum Streptophyta; class Magnoliopsida; order Asparagales; family Orchidaceae; genus Platanthera; species Platanthera guangdongensis. The sequence goes on along the minus strand of CM077164.1, from coordinate 32,967,951 downwards.
GATAACCCAGTGTAGCTCTGATAGAATTTGATATCCATTTGGCATGATCAGAGCTTGCCTTGACTAACACTCTCTCCCCCTTTATGACTTCTCTTTCAATATGATCTCTCACATCATCCTTTTGAAATCTCACCTGATTATCCAAGTAATTGGACTCCATCTTTGAAGAAGGGTTTTAACCTTTGGAGTTTGTCAGTTATCAGCTTCTGTGAATCTTGGATGGCAGTCTTAAGAGCAGTGATTTCTTCTAGAAATACTTTGTCAAAATCTGCCTTTGCTATAGCTGAAGTCTGCCCTGCAGCCAGATTCTTGAGTTCTGTAACTATTGCATTGTGAGATGTAGTGAGATTGTCATTCATTCTTATCTGATTTTCAAGTACATAACCTTGCTTCACAGCCATGTCATCTACTTAGGCTTTTATCTTTTCCTGGTGTGTAGCCAAGTACACCACTGCATTTCCACCCTTGTGTAAGCAGTCTGTCATCTCTTTCTTGTTTAGGTTCATTTCAAACCTTATAGACTTGATGTCCTGGGCCAGATCAAACTGTAAAGATTTCTGCCCTTCATCCACATACTTCTTTATTGCCTGCCTGTGCTCATCCAGTTTAATTTGCATTGCAACCATCAGTGCACTATAATCAACTGATGGTGCTTGCTGAACTATAGACTGTGGAACAACAGTCTGCAAAGCCTTCTTATAGCTTTGGCTTCTTCTCCTGAACCCTTGAAACTTCTTCTTCTTTGCCCTAGTAGTCTCCTCATCTTCAGAGGCAGATGTGCTGGCTATATCCACCCTCTCCTTAGGGCTTGGAGGCTTCTCAGGTTGCACATCAGGTGCCTTCTCAGTTTCTTGCCTCACAGGCACTTCATGAACTTGCACTTGCTCGCCCTCAACAGCAGCATTCTCTCTGTCAGCAGCAGCCTTTTCCATGTCAAAATCTGCTTGATCCAGATTTAGGAATAAATCTTCCATGGTGTATTCTTGTGGAGACTGTGCAGGAGAAATTCTAGGTTCTTCAACCACTGGATCAGTAACATCTTGAGCAACAACAAATGTGTCATCTATAACAGCATCTGGAACTTGACTATTCAGCTGAGTTTGCTGATTATCATCAGACAAATCAGTATCTTCCATAGAAAAATCTAAAGTGTTTAGTTCAGTAATTACCTCTGATATGATGGTGGTTGCTTGTTCACTTTCCAGTGTAGTGGGTTCAGTTACAACTGGAAGCTCCCCTGGCTGTGATCCTTGTGGATGGGGCTAGCTTGAGGTAGCTCCCCCTGGATCTCAGCAACATCTTGAGGAGCAGGAGACTTCACTGCAGGCTCTTCCTCATGCTCATCTGGAGTGAAGATAACATGTTCTTCACTATCAGAGCTGCTAGTGGACACTTGTTCCACTGGAGCAGTCTTCCTTTTCTTCTTTGGAGGAATCTCTTTCTCAGAAACAATCTTTTCAGGGGTTGGGATCTCTTTAGTCAACACCCTGTCCCATCTAGAAAACAACCTCATGTCCATTTTCCTCATGTGATTTATTTTGCTTCCAGCAGCAGTACTCATTACCTCTGGTATGGTACCAGCTAAGTAGAGACTTAAGATTCTGCCCAGGTTGGGCTTCTTCAGACTTTCCTTGATTTTCTCAAATACTATAACTGACCAATCAGTTCTTAAAGTGAAGATTATTCTTGTCATTATATTGAACATAGAGGCAGACACTCTGTCATGCCCTCCTGGCTTGCTGAGAATAACCTTTCCAACAATCTCAGACATGAATTTGCCTTGGTTGTTCATGCCCTTTCTATTGAAGACAGAACCAATCTTCATCTTAGAGTCTAGTCCACACCAGGTTAGAGCTTCCCTGGTCTTTGAAGCTGTAACCTCATCTTCTTCTTGAGTCCTTGGTAGCTGGAGAATCTCCTCAGACTTTTAGGGATACCTTAACCTTTGCTCCATGAACTCTGGATTTGATTTTGTATCCAGATTCATCCACCTTGGCTCCATTGAGGAATTCGAGTACCTCTTTCTTCCATATCTTTGTAGATTCAGAAACTAGATATTCTAACCCAGAATCGGCAACTAGGGTTCCGACCTCCAGGATTTCTTGATCAGCATCATTGAAAGCGCCACGCACCAGCTCGTATCCTTCGTTGACATTCTCCTCAAGCTTAGGCGCCATTAGGGTTTGTAGAATTTGTCTTGAGAGAAAAGAGGTGTCGACACTGAAGTTTGGTCTCGAAACTTTGAAAGCGTGTCGACAAACAAAGACAAAACCCTATTTATACCTTTCTAATTTTGAAGATGAACAGGCGGGACAGCAAACTTAAAATGTGTCGACACTGGCAATAAGTGTCGACACTGACTTATAATGTCTCGACACATATGTGTCGACACAAGTTTAGTCAACAGATTTTATGTGTCGACACTTGGTTATGTGTCGACACAACATAACTCGACACATTGTCGAGACTTTACTTAGAAAATTCTGAGTAAATACTAAGTGTCGACACCACTTTGGATGTGTCGACACTTACTTGGCATGTGTCGACACTAATATTCTGAAGTGTCGACACCAACTTCCTAGATATGTCGACACCTATTTCCTGAAGTGTCGACACCACTATTCTGTGTCGACATAGACTTGTCTATGTGTCGACACCTTTTTACTTAGCCATTTTCAATAATGTAAACTTACTCTAAGTTTATCATTCCTAGTTCAATTTTAAATCTATTGAACTTAGCTTCTTCTAGGGGCTTAGTATACATATCAGCTACTTGATTATCAGTTTTAACATATTTTAATAAAATATCTTCTCTTTCTACATGCTCCCTAAGAAAATGATATTTAATTTCAATATATTTTGTTCTACTATGGGATACAGGATTATTAGCTATTGAAATAGCACTTGTAGAATCACAGAAGAGTGGAGTTCTACTTACCTGAAATCCATAGTCCTCTAGCTGATGTTGTATCTACAGAAGTTGAGCACAGCAACTTCCTGCAGCCACATACTCTGACTCTGTAGTGGAGATAGCCACACTTATGTGCTTTTTGCTACTCCATGAAATTAGTCTCCCACCTAGGAATCGACAGGTTCCAGTAGTGCTTTTTCTATCTTCTTTGCATCCTGCAAAGTCTGCATCTGAATAACCTGTTAGTTCAAAATCTCCATTACTAGGGTACCAGAGGCCTAGATAGGGAGTGCCCTTTAGATATCTCAATATTCTTTTGACTGCTGTCAAATGAGACTCTTTAGGGCAGGCTTGATACCTTGCACAGACACATGTAGCATATATGATATCTGGTCTACTAGCAGTCAAGTATAATAGGGAGCCAACTATCCCTCTATACAAGGTTTCATCTACAGGTTTCCCTACATCATCCTTGCTAAGAGACATACTTGACCCCATATGAGTCTTCATGGTACTGGATGAATCCATACCATATTTCCTTATGAGTTCTAGGGTGAACTTGGACTAACATATGGATAAACCACTCTCAGTCTGTTTAACTTGGAGATCCAAGAAAAACTTCAGCTCTCCCATACTACTCATCTCAAATTGACCTTGCATCAGTTTTGCAAACTTTTTGCAAAGGCTGCTTTCAGTAGACCCAAATATAATGTCATCTACATATATTTGGACTAGTATAACTTTGCCTCTAGATTCACTAAGGAATAAAGTCTTATCTATTTTTCCCCTTGAGAACTTGTTCTCAATGAGGAAACTAGATAGGGTTTCATACCAAGCCCTAGGGGCTTGCTTTAACCCATATAATGCTTTCCTAAGTCTATAGACATGATGAGGTAGAGTTGGATCAACAAAACCTGAAGGCTGTTCCACATAGACTTCTTCCTTAAGATTACCATTCAGGAATGCTGACTTGACATCCATTTGGTAAACCTTGAATCCTTGATAGGTTGTATAGGCCAAGAACATCCTTATGGCATCCAGTCTGGCTACTGGAGCAAAGGTTTGATCAAAGTCAATACCTTCTTCTTGCCTATATCCTTTAGCAACCAATCTTGCTTTATTCTTAATGATGACCCCTTGTTCATCCATCTTATTCCTATAGATCCACTTGGTTCCTATTATATTGTGGTCTTTAGGTTTAGGAACAAGTTCCCAGACCTTGCACCTCTTGAACTGATTAAGCTCTTCTTGCATTGCTTCAGTCCATTGTGGATCTTGTATTGCTTCTTCAAACTTCTTAGGTTCAACTTGAGATAGAAAACTGGAGTAGATTGCTGCATTTATGTTTCTGCTCCTGGTTTGTACTCCTTGTCTTGGATCTCCAATAATCTGCTCTACTGGATGATCTCTAAGATGCCTATTGGCTGGAGGCATCCTAACTTCTGGTTGAACCTCTTCAGCATCTCCATCATGCTGTACTCCTTGTACTTCTTCTGCAATTAGTACATGTAGTTCTCCCCCTGGACAACAGCCACTGACTTCTACTTGCTGTCTTGCAGCAGGTATTTCTTCTATAGTAAGCTTGTCCATCTTCTTTGTTAAACCTGTGAGGCTACATACAGTACTAGACAACTCATTGTTAATAAGTTTAGTCTCATCAAAAACTACATGCACAGATTCTTGTACAACTTGTGTAGTCAAGTTGTAGACTCTATAAGCCTTACTGTTATTGCTGTACCAAACAAAAATTCCCTCTTGGGACTTGGCAGCAAACTTAGTCAAGTAAGACTTCTCATTGTTAAGTATGAAGCATTTGCAACCAAAGATCCTGAAATAGGATAGGTTGGTTTCCTGCCTTTCACAACTTCATATGGGGTCTTGTTGAGGCCTTTAGTGATGGTAGCCCTATTTATAACATGGCATGCATTGTTAACTGCTTCAGCCCAGAAATATTCTGGCAGTGATGTATCACTTAATAGGGTCCTACCAGCCTCTATCAAGGTCCTATTCTTCCTCTCAGCAATGACATTTTGCTGAGGTGTTCTAGGTGAAGAGAATTCTTGAAATATCCCAAATTCTTCACATAGTTTTGTCATGCTATCAGACTGAAATTCAGTACCATGGTCACTTCTAATCTTGACCACTGTACTGTCAAGTTCATTCTAAATTTGCTTGACAAAGCTATGGAAGACACTATGTGTTTCAGATTTCTGTCTTAAGAAGAACACCCAGGAAAACCTTGAGTAGTCATCTACAACTACAAATGTATAGACCTTCCTACCTAAGCTGTGAACTGGCATTGGACCAAAGAGATCCATATGCAAGAGGTATAAACACCTCACAGCATCTTTGTTTTCTATGCTTCTAAAGGTGGATTTAGTCTGTTTGCCCTTTTGACAAGCTGAGCAAATACCATCTTTAACACACTTAACTTGAGGACCATTCCTCACTAACTCTTTGCTAAAGAGTTTGCCAATAGTCTTGTAGTTAAGATGGGCTAGCCTCTTGTGCCATTTGACACACTGAGAGACTGTCTCATCAGCTACAAGACACACTGGAGAACCATTGTTCTCAACCATAATGTCTAGGCAGTAGACATTCCTTTTCCTATAACCTGTCAAAATGATCTCTTGATCACTTGACCTCTTGATATGACAACCATTTTTAACAAATGAGATGTCATACCCTATATCACTTAATTGACTTATATTTATTAGGTTGTGTTTCAACCCTTTAACATAAGCCACTTGAGTAATGGTAACCAAGTTGCTAGAAATGTTACCAAATCCTTTGATGATTTCTTTTTCAGAACCACCAAAGGTTACTTTTGGACCATCTTTTGTTGGAATGTAGTCCCTTAGTAATCCTCTAGTTCCAGTCATATGTCTGGAACATCCACTGTCCAAGTACCATGTTGGGGTATGGCCACTTGGACTCACCTGCAAAACAGATTAATGAACCTTAGAACCCAAAGAATTCTTGGGTCCTTGGTACTTGTTAGTTTGCAATCTAACAAAGCTACCTACTGGCTTTCCAACATGTAGTTTGGTACTCACTTTGGCACTAGCATTGTGCCAACAGTCCATTGCAAAATGGTCAACTTTGCCACAACACCAACATTCAAATTTATTGTACCTTTGCTTAGGTACTGTCTTTGTTGTCTTATCTACAGCATACTTGTTGAATGTTGAGGCTTTGCCCTTGGACTTGGACTTGGACTGCTCAGTCCTTGCAGGTCTAATAAACCCAGTCCAGCCTTGCTTTTATGATGAACAAATTCATCAATTAAAGGTAGCACTGACTTATGTTTAGAAAACCTAGCAACAAGCTCTCTCTCCTTCTGAAGATTTATCTCCAGACTCTTGATTTGATCATTCTTAAAGGTGATAGTCCCCATCTGAATCACTGTTATGTGTTTCAGCCTGGCTATCTCATTAAGCTTTTGATCAAATAGCTTCTCAGAATCTGTTGCAGCAGCTTTAAGATCAGCAATTTCCTTTGCTTGACTTTTGGCTAGGGACTTGCTTTTCTTGTAAGCTTGCAACAGTACTTTATATTCATCTATAAGCTGATGAATATCTTCCTCAGACTCAGATACACTCTCATCACTAGATGATGATGAATCTGATTCTGTACTAGAACAAGAAACTGAACTTAAAGTTGAACTTTGTACCTTACTGGGTCCTGGCTGCTCCAGGATTTTGTCATGCTCTGTCAAAGCCATTAGCCCTTGGCATTGACTGTCTTCTTGTTCATAAATAGACTCCATTATCTACATGAATTCTTCTTCTTCTTCTTCAGCAAACAGCCCTATGTATGCCTCAGCATCAGACTCAGTTTCTGAAGAAGAGATATCTGATAGAGTCTTCTCCTTCTTGGCAACAAAAGACTTCTCTTTCTTGCCTTTGAAATGAGTCTTCTTCCTGTCACTAGACTCTTTTCTCTTCTCAGGACAATCTGCAACAACATGGCCTTGTCTATTGCAGCAATAGCACACTATTTTTGAAACAGTTGCCTTGCTAGATTTAGTCCTCTTCCTGTCCTTCTTTGAAGCCTTTTTATCCTGATAAAAATCTTCTTTTCCCTTTGAAGTAGAAGGCCTTGACCTCCACTGTTTCTTCTTCAAGAATTTCTGAAAATGTCTAGTGAAGGCAGCAAAGTCTTCATTACTTTCACTGCTTTCAGATTTTGTGCTGACTGACTCATCTGACTCTGATTCAACTACCTTTGGAGGTGGAGTTGATGACTTATTCCTGCACTTTCTAGAGGCTTCTGTCTTGAAAGCTACTGTTCTTTCCTTGTGTTCAGTTCTTGTTGATTTCTCCTCCTCTTTTCTCACTGTCAACTGCATTTCATAAGACAATAACTTGCCAAACAGTGTAGGTGGAGGAATTTCTCCCAACTTATCCATTTCTCTAATGACACAAATCTTTGTGTCCCAATCTTTAGTTAGGGACCTTAGGAACTTGTCATTTAGTTCATAATTGCTGAACTCTCTTCCATAAGATATGAGTTCATTCACTATTCTGTAGTGTACAACCCCGTGTCCGGCGAGCAAGGTCACAGGGGAGCTCGGCAGCAGCAGACGAGCTCGGCATCAACAGGGGCGAGCCCGAGCTCGGCATCCGCCAGCCAGAGATCGTCGATCGGCGACCCCGAGCTCGGCATTCGCCGAGCGGGCTGCAACTCGCACCCTCGTGGTGGAGTTCGACAGCAGCGTGCGAGCAGAGCACGCCGAGGTGGCCAGAGCTCCCAGCTCGCCTGGGGGTCAGAGGTACTTTTTACTGTTTTACCCCTGCTGGTCTGCCCATAGCCCTTCAAAACAGCGGAGTTTGGCTGTTGGCAGGCCCAGCCAAGGGTTTCCTGGTAATTTCAGGTCAGTTATTTTGGTTATTGGCAGTCCAGATTTCAAAAACTATAAATAGGACCCAAGGGGTACCCCAGAAAGGAGGTTTTTTCCCCCTGTGCTCCTCTCCCCAAAATCTCTAAGTGCTTTCTGAGGGTACCTTAGCTCGGCTTCAGGCTAAGGAGGGGAAGCGCTCTGAGATCTTCCGGGTTTGTGGTGGGACCTCCCCGCCGAGCCCTTGGGTCTGTTTCTCCTTGTCTTGTTGTTTTTTCTTGCAGGGGCGAAGTAGGCGCGAGACCACCCCTTTCCCCAAGGGCGAGCTCCACAGGAAGCCGGATTCCGGTTTCAACATTTTGGTGCGGTGAGCGTGGACAGTGGTCAGCGCAGAAAAGTTTCCGCGAGCTCGATGACGGGACAAGGATCCGACAGGCCGAGCTCGCCCCCCCCCCCCCCCCCCCCCCCCGCCTCTCGCAACGGTGGGAATGTTCGAAGACTTCAGAAATGAGGTGCTGAATCTGGTCAAGTTCGCACTCGGCACGCGGGCCGAGTGCTCGACTCCGGCAAACCAGATCGCGGCCGCCCCCTCATTGGGCGAGGACGCTCCCGGCAGGCGAGCTGGAAAGGAAGTGGCCGAGGGTGCGAGCTCCCCGGCGCGAGCTCTTCCCCGGCTCGGCAGGCCGAGGTCGCTTCGGCGAGCTGGGCTCGCGAGACTCGCCAGCTCGCCCAGTAGGGGGAGGGAGCCCTTTCAGCGAGTTGGTCTCTTCAGCTCCGGTTCCATACGGGTTCAGGGAGCCCGAGATGTCCTACTACACTGGGAAGGGAGACCCGATACAGCATGTCCAATGGCTCGAGGACGTGGTCTCCATCCGTCAGATGTCGTACGGATTCAAGTGCCGGCTCTTCGCCATCGCCCTCCGGGAGAAAGCGAGAGAATGGTTCCACCAACTACCGGCCAGCTCCATCTATTGCTTCGAGGACTTGCGACGAGGATTCATGCTGAGATTCACCACTTCGAAGAAGAGGAAGAAGGAGTCCGAGTCCCTGTTTCACATCAAGCAGGGAGTAAACGAGACGTTGGGGAGCTATGTAGACCGATTCCAGGAGGAAGTTACTCAGGTCCAGGAGATGCCGGGCCATAGTCTGATGATGGCCTTCACCCTGGGCCTGCGTCAGGGATTCTTCCGGATGGAGCTGAAGAGAGTTCCCCCCCTCTCCTATGAGGAGTTGATGGAGAGGGCGGCGAGAGAGGTTGACGGGGAGGCGTCGAACCCGGAGTTTGCAAGAAAGCTGGCCAGGTGGGCCACAGAGGAGGAAAGGGAATCAAGGGAGGAAGAGGACAGGAGGAGAGAAGAGGGGAACTGAGGCAGAGGGAGCAGAGGCAGCTCCAAGGGCCGCAGCAGCCGGGGTGGGGGCGTCAGGAGCCCGACCGTCGGCTAGGCTGGAGGCCAGAGTGGCAGGGGCAGGGGCCACAGAGGGGGAACTTCGGAAGAGGTCACTTTCAGGGGAGGCAAGACCAATTCCACCCCCAGGCTGGAGGCAGGGCCAGAGGCCCCGACTCCCCGATCAAGAGGAGGCCATGGCCATAGCCTTGGGGCCAGGAGAGGAGTGTGGAGGAGAAGAAGGAGGGAGGTTAGGGTGGAGCTGCCCTATTGCGACTTCCATCAGGAAGAGGGGCACGCAACAGCCACGTGCCCGGAATTCTTGGAGATGAGGGGGAACAGGGAGCGGCAGCAGCAGGAGCAGGAGGCACGACAGGAAGTAAGGATTGAGGAGGTCCTGCCTCGGGCGGAGGAGGATCGGTGTGAAGACCGGGTGGATGTGGGGACCCGAGGAGGGATCGGGATGATCCACGGGAGAGCAGGGATCGAGGCCTCCCGCAAGGCCAGTCTCCACACCATGTACCGGCGGAGCGTCGCCTCTACATCCCAAACCCCACCTCCGGAGGAGAGGATCACCTTCTCCAGGAGTGATCTACCAGACCACGAGGATCCGTTCTGTGATGCGCTGGTCATCAAGGCGGCCATTGAGAACTTCACCGTCTCTCGGATCCTCGTGGACAACGGGAGCTCCGTCAACGTCGTCTTCAAAAAGGCGTTCGACGCGATGAAGGTGGAGACAAAGAGGGTGCTGGACTAAGATGGTCCCTTATTCGGTTTTTCGGGAGAAAGGAAGGAAGTAGAGGGAGGAGTTGGACTCCATGTCACCTTGGGGGGGCAGTCCCGAAACTGCAAGTTCGTCATTATGGACGCCCCTAGCAGCTACAGCGCCATCTTTGGGAGGCCCCTGATCAGCGCCTTCTGCTGCGTCCCCTCATCTTTTCATCAATGCTTGAAGTTCAACGCCGAGGGGATCCAAGTCAGGGTTAGGGGAGATCCAAAGGTGGCGCGGGAGTGTTATGTCACTGCGGTGAACACCATCTCTTGGCAGGAGGGAGCCGAGGAGATGGGGCGAAGGATGGAGGAGGTCGAAGAGGAAGCAGAGAGGGAGGAGCTGGGAGAGAAGGGCTGCGCCGAGGAGGCGGCAGGAGGAAGTCTGGAGGAGGTGACCGAGATGAGGGTCGAGAAGGAGGCGATGGAGGTAGAGGTCCCCGTTCCGGAGAAAAGGGACGCCGAAGGATGGACAGAGTAATCCAAGCTGGAGGCAGCAGAAGAAGTGGTGGAGCTGGAGGTGCTCACCCGGGGAGGAAGGATGGAGAAGGTTCGCGTCAGCGGAGGGCTGACACCGGAGGACCAAGGCAGGATGCTGGAGTGCATCCGGAAGAACGTGGACATCTTCGCCTGGAACGCCGCGGAGATGCCGGGGATTGACGCGGATGTGGCTTGCCACCGCCTCAACCTGGACCCGGGAACACGCCCCGTTCAGCAGAAGAAAAGATCCACGACAGACAAGCTGGCGTAACCCATCCGGGAGGAGGTGCAGAAACTTCTCAAAGCTGGCTTCGTGTCCGAAATTCAGTACCCCGGCTGGGTCTCCAACGTCGTGATGGTCAAAAAGGGGGATGGCCGATGGAGGATGTGTATCGACTTTTCCTTACTTAATAAAGCTTGTCCCAAGGATTGTTACCCCTTGCCTCGGATCGACGCGCTGGTTGACTCAGCCGTCGGTTTTTCTGTAATGAGTTTTTTGGATGCTTTTTCAGGTTACCATCAGATCAGGATGCACCCCCAGACGTCAAGGATGTCTCGTTCATCACGGGGATGGATGCTACTGCTACAAGATGATGCCCTTTGGGCTGAAGAATGCTGGGGCTACCTACCAGAAAATGATGGACATGGTCTTCAAGGAGCAAAGGGGAAGGAATTTGGAGGTGTATGTAGATGACCTCATGATCAAGAGCCGGGATGTAGACTCCCACCTCCGGGACCTGGAGGAGACCTTCGCCACCCTGTGCAAGTACAAGATGCGATTGAATCCGCTAAAATGTGTCTTTGGGGCCAGCAGGGGAAAGTTCTTGGGGCATCTCCTCACCCCCACAGGGGTCGAGCCGAACCCGGACAAGGTCAAGGCTATCCTTGAGCTGGGGTCCCCGCGGAATGCAAAGGAGATCCAACGGTTGACAGGGAAGCTAGCAGGGCTGAGTCGCTTCCTTTCTCGGGCAGGGGATAAGTTCTCCCCTTCTTCAAGGCGCTAAGGGGGGGTCAGAGGTTTGAATGGAGCAAGGAATGTGAAGAGGCTTTCCAGGCCCTCAAGGTGCAGTTGACACAGGCTCCGCTGCTCCAAGGGCCAAAGGAAGGGGAGGACCTGTTCTTGTATCTGGGGGTCGGGACGGAGGCCTTGAGCTCGGTCTTGGTTCGCGAAGAGGGGAAGAGACAACTCCCTATCTATTACGTGAGTCGGGTCTTGAGGAAGGCCGAGCTCCGGTATGCGATCTTGGAGAAGCTTGCGTTCACCCTAATCATCTCGGCTCGGAGACTACGGCCTTACTTCCAGGCGCACTCAATCCGAGTGGTGACGACCATCCCCTCCGCAACATCTTCGAGGGGGTGGAGCACTCAGGCAGGTTGGCTAAGTGGTCGGTGGAGCTGAGCGAGTTCGACGTCTCTTTCATTCCGCGGCTCTCGATTAAGGCTCAGGCGATGGCAGACTTCCTAGCTGACTACGTGGTTGAAGTGGCGGAGGAAGAACTCACTCACCCGGCTCCTTGGAAGGTGAAAGTGGATGGAGCCTCGGGAAGGCATTCCTTAGGAGTAGGGGTGATCCTAGAGAGCCCTCAAGGGACCCGGATCGAGCAGACGGTGGTGGTGCACTTTCCCATTACCAACAACCAGGCCGAGTACGAGGCAGTGATAGCAGGGCTGCGCCTGTCCAGGGAGCTGGGGGTATCAGATGTGGAGGTCCTCACCGACTCCATGGTAGTGGCTTCCCAGATTAATGGGGAGTTTGAGGCAAGGGAGCCCACCCTGCGATCGTACCTGGCCAAGGTGAAGGGGGTCATTGGCACTTTTCAAACTTTCACCATCCGACATGTGCCCAGGGAGGAGAATGAACAAGCCGATCAATTGGCCAAGCATGGTCCCCGGGTGGGGGGCACCATCACCGACCTGTTTCGCCCCTCCATCAAAGAAGGAGAGCTCATGGAAGTCGATCAGCAAGCTTCATGGATGGATCCAGTGATTGTTTTTCTCTCCACATGAGAGTATCCGGAGGGGGTAGACAAGAAGAAGCTGAGGCACAAGTCAGCATACTACCTCCTCCAGGACGGGCAGCTGTACAGAAAGACCCTCTCAGGGATGCTAGCCCGCTGCGTAACCGAGGGAGAAGCGTGAAGGATCTTGGAGGAGGTCCACTCCGGGGAATGTGGGAGTCACTCCGGGAGTCGGACCCTGGAAGGAAGGATAGTCAGGCAAGGTTATTTCTGGCCCACCCTGGGCCGGGACGCTGCAGAATTCGCAAGGAGATGTCACAAATGCCAACTGTTTGCCCCTCTCCAGCTGCAGCCGACCCAACAGCTCCGTAGTATCACAGCCCCGTGGCCCTTCGCAATCTGGGGAATGGATCTGGTTGGGCCGTTTCCCCAAGCCAGCGGCCAGAGAAGGTTCCTCCTAGTGATGATTGACTACTTCTCAAAGTGGATGGAGGTGAAAGCATTGGCTAAGGTGACCTCCCAGGCGATCAGGAACTTTGTGTGGGGGGAGATCATCTGTCGCCATGGGCTGCCCCAGGCCATCGTCACAGACAATGGGCCTCAGTTCGCCAGTGCCGAGTTCACCAGCTTCTGCGAACAGCTTGGGATCGATCTCAGGTTCGCCTCGGTCCATCACCCCAGGAGTAACGGGCAGGTGGAGGCCGCAAACAAGATCATCGTCAACCTCCTCAAAAAGAAGGTGGAAAACCTGAAAGGGAGTTGGGTGGAGCAGCTTCCCGCGGTTCTTTGGGCCCTGAGAACCACCCCCAACACCGCTACAGGAGAGACCCCCTTCAAACTCTCCCACGGGTGCGAGGCAGTGCTCCCCATCGAATTCGAAGTCCAAACGCCGCGAGTCGTGGTAACAAAGGAAGGTCGTGAGGAATGGCAAGCAGAGAATGAGGAGGAACTGAGGCTCTCCCTTGACATGGTGGAAGAAGTAAGAGACCTCTCCGCCATCCGACAGGAGGAGGTAAAAAGAAGAATGGCCAAGTACTTTGACAAGCATGTCAGGGTCAAGCAGTTCATGGAGGGGGACTTGGTGCTGAAGAAAGTAGATGCGGCGGGGAGGTCAGCATCCGTGGGAAAGCTCAATCCCAGCTGAGAGGGACCGTTCATTATAAAGGTAGCTTTGGGGTCGGGGGGCTATCGACTCCAAAATGTAGAAGGCGAGACCCTGAGTCTCACCTGGAGTGGTGACGACCTCAAACGCTTTTTCCCTGAAACATGTAAGCAACACTTTGATTACAGTAAATTCCTTCAAGCCCTCTGATATCGTTGTAATTGGCCTGCATGGTGGAATGTGATGTATTTTGGACCCCGAGCGGATCCCACTATCAGGCTCTCACCTAGCTGGCAGGGCTGGAAGTCACTCGGTGTCATCCTTGGCCTCGAGCAAATCCAGCTGACAGGCTCTCACCTAGCTGGCAGGGCTGGAAGTCACTCGATGGTGGTAGAAGTGGACCCCGAGCAGATCCCGCTGTCAGGCTCTCACCTAGCTGGCAGGGCTGGAAGTCACTCGGTGTCATCCTTGGCCTCGAGCAGATCCCGCTGTCAGGCTCTCACCTAGCTGGCAGGGCTGGAAGTCACTCGATGGTGGTAGTAGTGGACCCCGAGCAGATCCCGCTGTCAGGCTCTCACCTAGCTGGCAGGGCTGGAAGTCACTCGGTGTCATCCTTGGCCTCGAGCAGATCTCGCTGTCAGGCTCTCACCTAGCTGGTAGGGCTGAAGTCACTCGATGGTGGTGATAGCGGACCTCGAGCAGATCCCGCTGTCAGGCTCTCACCTAGCTGGCAGGGCTGGAAGTCACTCGATGGTGGTAGTAGTGGACCCCGAGCAGATCCCGTTGTCAGGCTCTCACCTAGCTGGCAGGGCTGGAAGTCACTCGGTGTCATCCTTGGCCTCGAGCAGATCCCGCTGTCAGGCTCTCACCTAGCTGGCAGGGCTGGAAGTCACTCGATGGTGGTAGTAGTGGACCCCGAGCAGATCTCGCTGTCAGGCTCTCACCTAGCTGGCAGGGCTGGAAGTCACTCGGTGTCATCCTTGGCCTCGAGCAGATCCCGCTGTCAGGCTCTCACCTAGCTGGCAGGGCTGGAAGTCACTCGATGGTGGTGATAGCGGACCTCGAGCAGATCCCGCTGTCAGGCTCTCACCTAGCTGGCAGGGCTGGAAGTCACTCGATGGTGGTAGTAGTGGACCCCGAGCAGATCCCGTTGTCAGGCTCTCACCTAGCTGGCAGGGCTGGAAGTCACTCGGTGTCATCCTTGGCCTCGAGCAGATCCCGCTGTCAGGCTCTCACCTAGCTGGCAGGGCTGAAAGTCACTCGATGGTGGTGATAACGGACCTCGAGCAGATCCAGCTGTCAGGCTCTCACCTAGCTGGCAGGGCTGGAAGTCACTCGATGGTGGTGGTAGCGGACCCCGAGCAGATCCTGCTGTCAGGCTCTCACCCAGCTGGCAGGGCTGGAAGTAACTCGGTGTCATCCTTGGCCTCGAGCAGATCCCGCTGTCAGGCTCTCATCTAGCTGGCAGGGCTGGAAGTCACTCGATGGTGGTGGTAGCGGACCCCGAGCAGATCCCGCTCTCAGGCTCTCACCTAGCTGGCAGGGCTGGAAGTCACTCGGTGTCATCCTCGGCCTCGAGCAGATCCCGCTGTCAGGCTCTCATCTGGCTGACAGGGCTGGAGGTTACTCGATGGTGTCGGCCTTGAAGTCGTCAGGTGCAGGTCAAAGTCTGTGGCAGGAAACAAAGGGGAAGGGTTCTGTCGGGGCGAGCTCAAGCTCGGCGAACTCAGCTCGGCATAACCAAGAAGACAGGCCGGGCTGAAGGGCTCTGCATGGGTGTGTTTGGGCTCGTCGTCTCCAGCTCGGCATTGGAGAGTAGGTCGCAAGCCAGGGCCTCGCCAAAGGAAGGCAAGCCGGACCAAGGGACCTCGCCTCCCTGGCCCATTACACTTGAAAAGTTTCTTCTTCGACGGGCACAACCTGAATGGCTCGCGTGCGAGTAAGGGTAGGCGGATGGAAGGGTGAAGGCCGCGCGCGAGTAATAGTGGCGTGGTAAGGGCGGAAAGCAACTCGCCACGAAATCATTTGGAGCTCGGCGAACACTCGAAACGCGTCTCGCTCGCGTGCGCGCTCTCATAACCACTCTACTCGCGGAACCTGTCTCTGCGAGGTCGCGGGAGGAAGCACTCGCATACATTCATAACACAAGCATAGTAAAGCACCGGTATGATCAAAAAACTTCCATTAATTATTCGCAAATGTACAGGGAGCTCGCCACAGCGAGTAGTCAAAAAAGAAAAAAGAAGGAAAATACAGGGCTGTCAGCTGGCCTCGGCCCCTCCGCCGGACTGGTCCTCGCCGTCGCCGGAACGGTCCTGGAGGCTCTTCCCGAACATCGCGTCCAGGCTATCTTACTTCTCGCTGGGCGGCGTCGCCGGAAACAGACTCGGCATCAGGTCCCGAGCAGAGATCTCCCCGCATCCTTCCACCAGCACCCCGGAGTCCTTCATCATCGCGAGGGTGCACTCGGCGGTCTGGATTGAGTTGATCCGCAATCTCTCGACGAGGTTGGCCTCGCCGAAGATGCGTGGGCTCTTGTAGGGGAGTGTGGGATCGATGTCGTGCGATGGAAAGAAGATCTCCGCCTGGCGACGCACCTCGCCGAGAAGGTGCTGGTTCTCCCCCTTCAGCTTAGCGTTCGCGCCCTCCAGCTCTCCAAGGCGCGCGCGCAGGCGGCCGTTCTCCTCCCCGAGCTCGACATTGCGAGCCTGGAGCTCGCCAGCAGCGTCGGCATCCGCGGCCAGCTGCGCGCGCAGGCGGTCGTTCTCCTCCCCAGCTCAGTGTTGCGAGCCTGGAGCTCGCCCGCCGCCTTGGCATCCTGAAGAGAAAAAAAAGAGAGAGCACATTTAACAACAGCACAAAGCTTCCTAAGTAAAAGAGAGCGGTGCGTAACACTTACCAGCCCGCCAGCAGTCTGGGCGAGAAGACTATCCGCGATGCCGAGCCGCCTCGCCTGATCGGCGACCTGCTCCTTGGCGAGGTCGCGAGCCTGCTCGGCCTTTTCGAGCTGGTGGCTGATGGCGAAGCTGCGGCGCGCCAGCATGTGGTGCAGCTCCAGAGTCCGCGGGTGAGACTGCAGGCCCTCATGGCCGAGCTGCCGGAGGGTCGACCTCTTGTAGGCCTCGGCATCCTCCCGACCATAGAGGCCGAAGCCGAGGGCGTAGGCGTGACCGGTGGCGGGCTCGCGGTCGTGCCAGGACGGGTGCAGAGTGGAGACGGAGACTCGATGAGCGAGCTCGTCCCAATGCAAGATTGGGCTCGCCCGCGGAATCCTTCCAGCGCCCGCCGAAGTTGAAGAGGGGGTGCTGCTTCGGCGGCGCGCGCTCGCGGGCAGCCCTCTTCGCCGAAGGAGGAGGGGAGATCGCGGCCGAGGTAGAAGGGCCCTTGCCGCCCTTTCGGCCCTTGTTGGTCGTCTCCTTCAGCGGGCTCCCCGGTGACGCGTCGGGAGGAGTCTCCGACGAGCTGATGTACTTGGGGCTGGGTTGATGTTGCTGTTGCCCCCGCGGAGCCAGCAGGGCCCTCCGCATCTTTTTCATCTGACGGGGGCCGGATGGCGGGTTCGACCCCGCGTCCTCAGGTCGCCTCTTGCCGGAAGAGGGCTGCGAGAGGGCCGCCTCGTCTCGGCAGGCCACTGCCGCCGCCCTCTCGCGAGCAAGAGGGTCAGTGTCGAGCCCCGGGTCCGCGAACGGCGGGTTCGCGGGGATTATTCGCTCCCCTGCATGAAAATACTTGGAAAGATTAGGGATTCCAGATACGATGATGAGCCGAGCTCGGCGAGTAGGCGAGCTCGGCAAGATGAGGAGGGCATACCTTCGCCGGGCAGAACCGGGGGGAGCGCATCGAGGCCCCTCCGCAGGAAGGCGACCTCGAAATCTTTGTGCAGGAAGAATTTGTGGAGCTCGGCGTCGTTGCCGGACACGGCCGGCGGGCGGTACACCTCCTCGCCTTTTTGTTGCGGCGAGTAGGGGATGTTGCCGAGATCGCCCTTGATGAAGGCGATCTTGGTCATCCAGGTATGGTGCTTGTTCGCGATCTCGCGAACTTTGATCAAGGAGCCGCCGAAGTAGGCGACCCCGTCCGTCGTCGCCTTATAGGAGAAGAGTTTCCTGAACACCGTCAGGTTGAACTCGATCCTCTCCCGCCGGAGGTAGCTCGCGAACGCCACCATCATGGCGATGGCGTTTGAGTTCAGCTGCGCGGGGACGGCCCCGTAGTATTTCAGGATCTGCCGGATCTCCGGCCACAAGGGAAGTCGCAGCCCCACCTCGAAGTGCGAGATGGGGAATGCGAGCTCGTTCTCATAGAACGTATTGATGGCCTCGCCCGGCCCCGGCTTGCGCGCCTCAAAGCCCGGCGGCACATACAGGGCTATGAATTCTGCGAGCTCCTCCTCGCTGGTGTGGCCGTCGAAGAAGCAGTAATCCGCGAAGTGTTGCGCGCATTTGGAGCGGCCATCGGCGTCAGGGTTGGTCTTGCCCATGATCGCAGAGAAGAAGCGAAGCGCTGCGCGAGCAGAGAAAGGAAAAAGCAAGGAAGGGAAAGCAAAGCAATAAAGACAGTACGGGGGTAGGTGAAGGGGGGGGGGGGCTATTTATAGGAAAGAAATCTGAGGCAGGATGTCACATCGCCCCAGCTCGCCACCCCATCTCGCCATCCCAGCTCGCCACCCCAGCTCGCCGACTTCTGGCGCATCCCAACAGGCTAAGTCAAACATTACGGCTTTTTATTTAAATAACATAATTAAGAATGTTCTAAGAGTTGTTCATCACAGAAGGGGAAAGTTCAGAACAGAAAAGGAGGCGCGCGAACAGGGAGGGCATCGGGACGCGAGCGACGGTCGGCTCGGCAGGGGAGCCCGCAAAACTTACCTACCCCGGCCTCGCGATCCCCGCCCCCAAGCTGCCGCGCGCGAAGTAACTCGCGGATCCTTCCGGAATTCCTTTGTGCAACCAAGAGACCGTCATCTATCTCATCCAGGAGTCGGGAGGGAGACATCAACTCGCGAGGTCGGCCGAGGCGCACCTCCTCAGCAAGACGCGCGTAGTCGCACTGCAGCGTCTCGTTGACCCCCTGCACCTCGCGCAGTACACACACCAGCTTCTTGAGGAGCTTGAACTCCCTCCTCATCAGCTCGCCTTGATCCACCTCCGGACCCAGGTAAGAGTCTAGCGAGCTCGGAGATGGGAGGGGAGAGTGGTGGGCTGCCCGCGAAGACTCCTCGGCAGCCGATTGACTGGGAAGAGCTGTAAAGGCAAATGTCAGCAGAGCAAAAGCTTGCGAAGAACAGGGGTGAGCGAGGCTGACCTGAAGAGCTCGGCGGTTCAAGGGAGATGCGAGGAGGGACAAACCTCAGGTCCTTCCCGCGACCTGGGCCGCGAACCCCCGGCGAGATGAGCTCGAAAGCTGGGGTGGGAATGGACGCCCGACCTCTCCCGGCAGCCTCGTCAGTTTGCTGAGGAGGGGAGCCCGGTGGCGAGGTCGGCCTCTGCGAGGTCACAGGCAGGATCCCGAAGAGGAGCGGCGGATCCCGGGGATGGTTGTCCGGTGCCGAGAATCGCGAAGAAGTGGCGAGCGCGGCCTCGCCTTGCGGTGTGGAGACCCGCGGGGTGGTGCCCTCGCCATCTGGTTGGCCGTCCTGGTCGTCGCCAACTACCACGACCTCCCTGTCATCCACTGGAGTAGTTCGAGTAGAGGAGCCGGTCTCGCGAGCCAGGGTGGCCCTCAGGTCGTGGAAGATGGGCTCGGCCGCCTCGGGGAACGACTTTGTCCTCTTGGAACTTGGCTCGGCAGAATCAACCTGGGGAACTTTCGCGGGGACCGCCGTCAGCGCGGCAATGCGAGCCGCGAAAGCCTGGCGAGCTCGGTCTATGCGCTCTTGAATCTCCTTGGGAAGGGGCATCTTGGCAAGGCAGCAGGGGGAATGGCAAGAGCCAGGAGGCATAGCAGGTGCATATATATAGCCGCAGGTGGCCGCCACCAGAAGATTCCCTCCAACTCGCCAGCCAGAGCTCGCCGCACACTTCGGGTTGGATGATTCTTTCCGAGCTAGTGCCAAGCTCGAAAAGAGCGGGGATTGTGTACAACCCCGTGTCCGGCGAGCAAGGTCACAGGGGAGCTCGGCAGCAGCAGGTGAGCTCGACATCAACAGGGGCGAGCCCGAGCTCGGCATCCGCCAGCCAGAGATCGTCGATCGGCGATCCCGAGCTCGGCATTCGCCGAGCAGGCTGCAACTCGCACCCTCGCAGTGGAGTTCGACAGCAGCGTGCGAGCAGAGCACGCCGAGGTGGCCAGAGCTCCCAGCTCGCCTGGGGGTCAGAGGTACTTTTTACTGTTTTACCCCTGCTGGTCTGCCCATAGCCCTTCAAAACAGCGGAGTTTGGCTGTTGGCAGGCCCAGCCAAGGGTTTCCTGGTAATTTCAGGTCAGTTATTTTGGTTATTGGCAGTCCGGATTTCAAAAACTATAAATAGGACCCAAGGGGTACCCCAGAAAGGAGGTTTTTCCCCCTGTGCTCCTCTCCCCAAAATCTCTAAGTGCTTTCTGAGGGTACCTTAGCTCGGCTTCAGGCTAAGGAGGGGAAGCGCTCTGAGATCTTCCGGGTTTGTGGTGGGACCTCCCGCCGAGCCCTTGGGTCTGTTTCTCCTTGTCTTGTTGTTTTTTCTTACAGGGGCGAAGTAGGCGCGAGACCACCCCTTTCCCCAAGGGCGAGCTCCACAGGAAGCCGGATTCCGGTTTCAACATGTAGAACTTCTTATAGCACTCAGTTATGTTATCACCCTTTCCTTGTCTAAAACTTTCATACTCCTGATTTAGCAAGGATTTTCTATCTTGTCTAACTTCTTCAGAACCCTCCATATACACAATAAGAGTGTCTCACATCTCTTTGGCTGTCTTACAGTGTATAAGATTCTGAAATGTTGCATCATCTATGTCACTCACTATTATGTTTTGTGCCCTTTTGTCCATGGTGGCTAGGACAATCTTATCCTTAGTCATTTCAGAGAAATCCTTTGGGGTTCTCTGATTTGCATCTAGAACTGATATCTTCATGGGCACATAAGGCCCCTCCTTGACTGTGATGTAAATCCTAGGGTCTGAGGCTTCCATAAACAGCCTTACCCTTTCCTTCCAGATCCCAAAGATTTCCTTTCTGCATATAGGTAATTTCATGGAACCCAATTCCTTGTGATTTTCAGAGGAACCCATGGTTCTTGATTTTCTTGAATCTGTAATTTGACTTAGACTGAATCTGCCAATCAGGATCTCCTCAGACTGTTAGTCCTTTTTGAGGAACCTGGCTCTGATACCACTTGAAAGATATAGTACCTAAACACCTAGAGGGGGGGGGGGTGAATAGGTGACCAATTTCTTTTTAAACTTTAATGGCAGCAATCAGTTAATATCACAGAATTCTAACTACTTTTGCACAGCAATCACACATCATAAACAGCAAAGCACAGCACAGCACAGCAGACACAGAATTTTATAGTGGTTCCCCAAGATTTGGGTACATCCACTTTCCCCCTTCGCCTATCTAGTAGTGTACTAGATTCGGCCAAACTTCACCACTGTCTCAGAACCCAAACTGGTTCCTACACCTCAGGCCCAAGGCCCTACAACTCAGCTTTTCCACAAAGCCTACACTCAGCCACAAAGGCCTACACTCAGCCAACAAGGCCTACACTCAGCCACCAAGGCCTACACTCAGAGATTTCAATCTCCTACACTCAGGCTCTCAAGCCCTACCCTCAGCCTTTATAATTACAAGCTTACAAAACACTCAGATCCAAAGGATCCTACAAGATAAAAATGAATTTACAATTGTTAACTCAACAACCCAAAGACAAGAGAGGGAGGTTGTGAGTTTCTTGATGAGTTCTTGGAAGAACTCAGCTGGATTCAATCTGACTTAGCTTTCTTCAAAGCTTCTTGAAAGTAGAACTCAATTAGATTGACTCCTTCTGTAGTTGATCCTTGACCTCTGCTTCTTAAGACCCAGAATGAATCTGAATCCTTCTTCTCAGCCTAGTTCCAACGGCTGATTTCTTCGATGGAGCCCTCTCTCTCCAACTTCTTAGATCTGCACTTGGACAGCTAGATCTTCTTGATTTGATCCTTGATCAATAACTTGAACAACTCTGTGAACCACTTTTTGAATTGCTTCAGCAACTTCTTCAACAACAATTTCTGTAGACTGTATGAGCCTATTTATAGGCCTTCTTCATGGTAACTGGCTGGTCCGGTCCATAACTATCTTCTGACATCTCTGACAGGTGCTGTAGACCGGCTGGAACGGCAGCTGTCAAGTCATCCAGTCAGTTCTTGAAAGTTCTCTAACTGTCTGAAAGTGTCGAGACTTTCTGTCTTTAAGTGTCGACACTTATAGACCAAGTGTCGACACAAGTTGTGTAAGTGTCGACACAAGTCTACAAGGTGTCAACACAACTCCTTGTGTTGTAGATTCTATGTCTCGACACAGTTTCTTCTGCATGTGTCGACACTGA
This sequence comes from Platanthera guangdongensis, assembly GCA_039583875.1. Classification (NCBI taxonomy): domain Eukaryota; kingdom Viridiplantae; phylum Streptophyta; class Magnoliopsida; order Asparagales; family Orchidaceae; genus Platanthera; species Platanthera guangdongensis. The sequence goes on along the minus strand of CM077164.1, from coordinate 32,946,004 downwards.
AATTGAGTGTCGACACAAGTACTTGATCTTCTATCTTTTGCTGAATTCTTCTAAGTGTCGACACATCTCCTTTGTGTCGACACAACTTCTTGTGTTGAATCTGTCAAGTGTCGACACTGCTTCTTGGTGTCGACACATAGTCTTCTATGTTGATACTTGCTGAGTGTCGACACAGCTCCTTGTGTCGACATTTGATTCTTCTATTGAGACTTCAGCTGAGTGTCGACACATAGTCTTAGTGTCGACACTTGTACTTAGAATATTTTGTTGATCTTTCTGTTCTTTGCTAAGTGTCGACACAGCTCTATGTGTCGACACTTTCTTCAAGTGTTGAGTCTTTAGCTGAGTGTCGACAAATACTGTCTTGTGTCGACACTTTCTTTAAGTGCTGACTCTTCTGTTGAGTGTCGACACATTATTCTGGGTGTCGACACTTATACTTAGTCTGCTGACTTTTGCTGAGTGTCGACATAGCTCCAAGTGTCGACACTTTTTGGTGTAGACACAGTTCTTCTAGGTGTCGACACTGCTGTTAAGTGTCGACACAGCTTTACAGCACTTTTCTTCACTGAGTGTCGACACAGCTCCTTGTGTCGACACTTTCTGTCTGGTGTCGACTCTACATCCCAGGTGTCGACACAATGACTCCAAGTGTCGACACTGCTTGTCTGGGTGTCGACACAAGTCTTCTTAAGTGTCGACACTTTCCCTCTGGGTGTCGACATATGAACTTAGAAAATTTTTGCTTCAGTCCTGCAAATACTTAACCTGCACAAGTAACTCAAAAACACATCAAATACATTTTGATGTATATCATTGAGTTGGGTGAGGCTTCTTCAAATCAGGTACATTTAAACCAATGTACCCAACAGTCGTCGAACGCAGATCGACGATCTCAACATAAATCATCGAACTCAGAATTTTAAAATAGAATTTTGTATCCTTTTGAAAATTATAATCAAACTCAAAATTTTGCCAATCCTTTTACCCAATGGTTCATCTCTCCTAGGAAATTTCATCCATTAGGTCACAAAGATCAACCTGAATATTCTTTTATTTCTGATTATTATGAAAAAAAACCCGGACCCAAGGTAATCTGGGTCCAGAACTTTTAACCTCTTATTTCAGGAAAAGACTCTTCAGAGCAGGGGTAGCTGTATAGGGGGAGACTATTTTAGAGGTTACAGCAGCAGGAGTTTCAATTATTCAGAAATCTGGGGGATGATATCAAGGAGTTTGTTGGAACCATGTTTCAGATATGCTGAAATGAACTCAGTTAAAGAAAAGCAACAGAACAGCTGCACAGCCCTTTAGAAGTTTTTGTTCTCATTTTTATTTCAAATCATTGTTGCTCTTTTTTAAGAACTCATTTTAAACTAGCTTTGTATTTTTATGTGAATAATGTCATCACCCAAATAGGGGGAGATTGTTGGAACCTTAGTTCTGATTTGGGTCAGGTTCACTATTAGGAATATTAGATTGACCCAAAATGTATAGTCATGGGTCATAAGATTATTTCCAGGTTTGGTAATTCAGAAGGACTCTCCAGAATTGCTGGAAGAATTATGAGAAATGCAGTTAAGACAAAGTCAGTAAATCAGTTCGACGATCGTCGAACGCAGTTCGACGAACGGCGAACTCAGGTCGACGAATTCTGAGTTCCTTCTCTGAACTCAGGTCGAAGAACTCTGATCTCAAGAAAGAAGTTTAGCTCGACAAATTCAAGCTGAGCTCGACGAACTCCGAGCACATGTCGACGATAGCTAAACTCAAGACAGATTCCTAGCTCGACGACCTGCGAGCTCAGGTCGACGAATTCTGTGCAGTTGGCAGAATTAATTACAGTCAATGACCAGGCCTATTTATTTACAGTTGGCAGATCAACTCAAGAATTAATCACAGTCAATATGGAAATAGCCGTTCAAAGGCAACATTAAATGGGGCTGTTATAGAAGATTAATTCAGGATTAATTCCCAAGGCATATTCTATTCTCAGGAATGCTTATGCCATCTTCAAGATTAATAAATTTAGTTGTTTGAATCAGATATAAGAGGTTCACAAAAATATATAAAAAAGACAAAAATAGACACACATAGAGACATAGAACACTGCAGCAAATAACAAGACAGTGAACAAGAATACAGTAAAGGCTTTTTCAGTTTACAGTGAAGGAGCAACTCTACATCAACATTTACACAGAGTTCTTCATCTGCTCCAAGCTTCTCAAGAGACATACATTCATATCAGTCTAAGAAGCTTGCTGGAGACATCATCATTCTGAAGGCCTATCACCCTGAAGCAAAGCCCCATCTTCCTGAACCATCAACATCTCAGGGGGGCTCTTTGCTAACATCATATCCACTTAAGTCTTCTCAGTTTATTGAGAAAGAGAAGACCTCATCACTCTCTCATCCACACCTCTGTAAAGGATTGTCATCTCCCTTCAAAAGTGATTCTTGGTTACAAGTCACCTGACCAAAAGACTTGAGGTTTAGTTTTTGAGCACCTGATCAAAAGCTCATTGGTGTCAGACACCTGATCAAAAATCTGAGTGGATTCCTACCATGGTGTTAGAAGAGTGGATGTACCCAAGTTTAGGGGAACCACTATAAATTCTTGTGTCGTCTGTGTGCTTGCTTTTCCTTCTTTATTTTTGTGCTGTGACTTTTTACATTAACTCTAGTTTAGAAGAAAGTTAAGATCTATCCCCCTTCTTCTTTCACAGATCATCTGGGGGATATAGAAGGGGAGGGGGAGAATATCCACTTAAGATTGAGGAGCATAAGAGGGTCCTGGAGGAGCTGTCATGGGAGAGTGGCGAGGCGGCAGTGGCTCGGGTTGTTGGTTTCGGGTAGGGGTCGCTCCGATGAGGGTTTGGCTGGGGTCGGAAGAGTGTTGTGAAGAGATCTGAGGGGGAGGTAGGGCAATGAAGGTGCCCTCTCCTCCTCCTTGATGTGGTTTAAAGCCCAAGAGGAGAGTTCTTCTCCTCCTCCTCCAATTGGCCAACTAGATGTCACTCATTAGGGATGTAGGTACACTTCAGGTGGCATGCATCAAAGAGGAGGGAAAGGTGGGCTTGTATTGGAGGGAAGAAAGGGGTTTGGTCCTCATCTTGGCCCAAATCCCACACCTTTGTGGGGATTGCTGAACTTAAAGCCTATGCAAGGCTGGGAGGTGGGGCCCAAGTGGCTTGGTGTGTTAGGTGGTGAAGTCCTCTTGAATTTTACAAAAATGTGATTTTATGTGGGTTTGACCAAATTCAGCCCTAGCGTGGATCTCCAGGTCAAAGTGAGTCCAAGTCGTCAGGTGACGGGTCATTATTGGGGTATTGAAGAAATATTGATGTGTGCATGCTTTTCTGTGCACCATAAGGCTTGACTTGACCAAACTTTGACCATTTGACGTTGAAATTGACCACAACAAACTTTATTGGTCTCGTATTAAACATATGAGTCCAATGCAACTGACTGTGGTCAAAGTCGAGTTTAATTGCTCAATATCCTAAAATTGAGTCACGTGACATGCTATAATACTTAAAATGGTCATATTCCTCATATGATTTTAGATTGAAGCGAAATGAGTCTCATTGCACTTATATTGTTTATACGTGTCTATAGAAACTGACAAAATTCCAATCGGAGTTTGTATGCTCAAAATGCAAAAATCTGCGAGTATATATGACCTCACTGCACAAGTAGTCATCTTCTCCATATGACCTCAAATTAAAAAGAAATAAGTCTCATTGTACTCATATTGACTATACAAGTATATATGAACTGACAAAACTCAAATCGAACTTCATATGCTCAATATGCAAAATCTTCGTAGTCGTGACATACTACACAAAATAGTCATATTCTCTATACGACTTCTGATTGAAACAAAACAGCATTGTTGCACTCGTATTGACTATACGAGTCTATAAGAACTGATAGAACTCAAATCGGAGTTTGTATGCTCAATATGTAAAATCTACGCAACCGTGACACACTACACGAAATGGTCATATTCTCAATATGACCTCAGATTGAAATAAAACGAGTCTCGTTGCACTTGTATTGACTATACAATTCTATAAGAACTGACAAAATTTAAATCGGAGTTTGTGTGCTCAATATCCAAGAAATCGGGATCAGCTCCAACCTTCTAAGGTCTTGGGTAGGGAATTATGTCACTTTTATTGGTCCACTAAAGTTTTAGTGACCCAATAAAAGTCAAGATGCTATAATCTTATCTTGAACGTCAGCGGTACCCACTATAGTGTGTCTTAACACATCGACTTGAACTCTTATTGATACCTTAAGTGTTATTGATTGGAAGTACTACCACCAACGATATCCTCTACATCACGGCATTAGCCTACTCGTTGACATGAATAAGTCATCTTGTCGATTTGCACTCTTGTCAAAAATTGCAATAATATCAACTAGAAGGCCTATCACTCAACGTTAACGTCTTGCTGACTTGTGCTCTCATAGATAAATTGGAGCTTCACGAAGACATACTGGAGCTTTTAGTTGATAATCTGCAGCTATCGTCGGTAGTATCCCTTCCCCGCACATTAGTTTTCTGCTACCAACCACTTTGCCACTTAATTCCTTATTACTGGGAATTGGGTGTTACAACTTCGTCCGCCCTTATTTAAGTAGAATGAACCTGGGTTCATTCTTTGTTAGAAAAGCTCGGAGTCCCACTACTGGGAGCCAAACACTTTATTGGGAGCTGTCTGAGTCCCCGCTTCGGAAATTCAATCACTTTATTGGAAGAGACTGAAGTCTCCCCCTTAGAATATCTAATCACACTGTTGGAAGAAGTCGGGGTCTCAGCTACAGATAGCTGGTCACTCTATTAAAAGAGGTCGGAGTCTCTGCTCAAGATATCAGATCACTCTGTTGGAAGAGGCCGGAGTTTCGGCTCAGGATATCTGATTACTCTGTTGGAAGATGGCATAATCTCTACATAGGAAATTTGATCCCTCTGTTGGAAGAGGCTGAAGTATCTGTTTAGGATATCAGATCACTCTGTTGGAAGAGGTTATATTTTTCGCTTGGGAAATCTGATCCCTCAATTGGAAGATGTCGGAGTCTCCACTCGGGATATTCGATCACTCAATTGAAAGAGGTCGTAGTCTCCACTTGGGAAATCCGATCACTTTGTTAGAAGAGGCAGGAGCCTCCACTCTGGATATCTAATCACTCTATTGGAAGAGGTAGGAGTCTTCACTATGAATATCTGATCACTCTTTTGGAAGAGACTGGAGTCTTCATTTGGAAAATTCGATCACTCTGTTGGAAGCATCCAGAGTCTCCACTCAGGATATCTGATCACTCTATTAGAAGAGACTAGAGTCGCTGCTCAGGAAATCCGACCACTTTGTTGGAAGAGGCTGAAGTCTCCGCTTAGAATATATGATCACTCTATTGGAAGAGGTTGGAATCTCCGCTTGGGATATATGATCACTCTATTGTCAGTGGTTGGAGTCTCCACTCAGGACATCCGATCTCTCTACTGGAAGAGGCCAGAGTCTTTGCTTAGCATATCCGATCACTTTATTGTAAGAGGTCAGATTCTCTGCTTGGTATATCCGATCACTCTATTGGATGAGGCCGGAATCTCTGCTCGGGATATCTGATCACTCAGTTGGAAAAGGTCAGAGTCTCTGCTTGGGATATCTGATCACTTTATTGGATGAGACCAGAGTCTCTGCTTGAGATATTTGATCACACTGTTAAAAGAGGTCTGAGTCTCCACATGAGATATTTAATCGCTCTATTGGAAGAGGTCAGAGTCTCTGTGTGAGATATATGGCAACTCTGTTAATAAGATTCAAAAATGACACCTATTATTTGTGCGTATAAGGAGAAGCTCATGGCTTATTACATGACTTTTAAAAAGAAATATGTAGAGATGTTGAATGCTCTGGGTGCTGAGAGGACACATCTTCCCTTGGGATGATTGTTCCGAAGATTGCCCAACTAGAGGGCTTATTCTGGACTGACCGATCTAAAATTAGCATTTCATAGGCATTTCTTGGGGTGACCTAGACGAACGAACCATTCGATATCTGCCTTTAGTCGCATGCAACTTTCTATGTTATGTATGCGCCCACAGTGATAGTCATAGTACTTACATTGATCCTCTAAGTTTGAGGAGAGAGCCCTTGGTTTTTGAAGAGAGGGGTGATCACAGATGGCGTGCTATACTTTTGTTTACGAAGCATTAATCAGAGTGAAGGTCTGGTGCTGGTCATGCCCCTGGCTCGATGGGACTTATCGTGGTGCTTGTTGCTCCTTGGGTTATTGCGGTAGCTCCTGATTCCTCTTTTTTTTAAGCTTCCTTCGAACTATAGTCGATGTGCTTCAATTGTCTCGTATGTCGTGATTTGAGTCTCAACTCGGTGAACGAGATCAAGATATATGGGCACCGTTTCTCTCATCAGTATATAGTGAAATTTTCCTGATCAGAGCCCTCTGAGGAAAATGCCGCGTAGGAGCTCGAGGCTGAACCCCAAAATTGGTCGTGCCTTGGTAGTGAAGCGGCAAAAGAAATCCTTAAGGTATCCCCCTCGATCTGTCGGATCCATGAGAGGCGTGAGGGGTCTTGAACGATTCACTGGCTAGCGACAAGCTGATATGCGAACAACTGAGCTAGCTCTGTAAAGTTATTGATTTATCCTTCTTTTAAGAAGTGGAACCAGATGATCTTGTCCTTTTAGAGTTGTCAAGATTACTTGACATAAGAACGGGTTCGACATATTGTGGATGAGCATAATAATTGCAAAGCTCTAAGTGGTCATTCGTCTCATCATAGGTTTCGAAGTTTGGGTTCTTGAACCCGAGTGAAATTGGATGCGCAAGGATCTGTGGAGCTAGCTGGGAGATATACTGGATGGGGCGTTGCACATCTGCGTCCCGGTGCCCCATGCGCCTATATTCCTTCTCGTTCATACGTCTTATTTCCTCGCGAGCGAGTCTTCTATCAGTCAAAGCGGTGTCTTCCTTTGTCATATGGGAGTTACCCTGCGCGTTCCTGAGAAGCCCATCGGGTAACTCTAGGTGCATGGAGTTTTTCGCGTGGAACATTCAACTGCAATGGGATCCTTGGAGCAAGAAGCGTCTTTAGGCACTATATGCTTTAGTATTAGTGGCAGTTGGCCTTATAGAGCAACCATGTCAGGGGCACGACAAACCCCTAAGTATCTTGGCAAGTTGAGTACCTTTGCTTGATGTTCCTTTATCATGCACCTGCGTTCTTCCATAGATGTTGGAGATGCGACGACAGTGGTTCCTTCCCGAAGTGGGACGTTGCCTACGGGTGAGTTGGTGGGCGCTAGCTCGCTCGACTTTACTGGTACTGTGCCACTAGCGATTTGTGCGCTTCTCCCAACCATTGTTGTTGGTTATGGTCCTTGCGCGAGGAAAACACAGTCCTCCAAAATTTATTACGTGTTGGGAACACTTTCCCAAAGGCGCCGCCAAACTTTTGTAGGTCTCCCAGCTTTTGGACCGCCTTAGCTTCGTTTTGGAACAGGCACGAAAACAGTCAAATGAAAATCAAACAACAATGACAAGAGGCATTTTAACGTGAAAAATTCAAAAAGGGTGAAAAATTACGTGATTGAATTTGTGTTAGGCAAAAATCCACAATTTTCTCTTTGTTTACATGTATTTGAGTACCTCAGAGGGTGACATGCCACCTCCCCATTGCAAGCTTTAAGTATAGAAAACAAAAAATCATTAAGTCTATAAAGCCTTGAAGAGAGCTTCCATTGTAGTTTTCCACGAGCGCGTTCCTCTGAGTGCTTTCCAACGCCTGCTGCTGCGTGCACGAGAGTGCGGAGTGTGAGCAAACAAGAAAAGATTAGTGTGAATTTTGAGCGAAAGAACGCTCTAAGTCTTACAACCATGCCAGAAAACCTCAGAAAGGATTAGTGTGAATTTTGAGCGAAAGAACGCTCTAAAGCTATTAAAAGGCCATATGGACCTTTTAATAGCTTTCTTGAATGGACACATTGGTAATTGCGCTCGAATGAACCTGAGTTGATGAATGACGTTGCTTCGTTTCGGTCACCTAGATCACAATTTTCCTAAAATGACAAACATGCCTCTTGGGCTGTCTGGGCAAGCTGCCAGGTGGCGACAACGGTAGTCAGGGGTGGAGATGGCCACTGGTGCGCGCACACACACCCGTGCAACATGCCCACACACGAGGCGCACACACAAGTGCATCCGTGTTGTGCGGGCGCGCGGGCAGGGGGCCTCAGGCAGGGGGCGCGCGGGCAGGGGGCACACACATGGGGCACACAGGCAGGGGCACGCACATGGGGAGCGCGGGAAGGGGGCGAGCGTATGGGGCGCGCCGGCAGGGGGAGTGCGCATAGGGGCGCGCACATGGGGCACACGCGCAGGGCACAGTCCCGCAGGGGGCGTGCCCAGGTGGCGTGCGGGCGCCAAGAGCGTGAGCGCGCTGGCCGTGCGCGTGCACAATGCCCTTGTGTGCTTGATTTCATCCCTCTTTCGAAGTGACTTTGGACCCTTCGAGCTGGAGCAGTTTGAGCGCGCGACTTGCTCGTTCTGGTTATATTGATTGAGTGTTTTCGGTCGAAGTCCTACTGGTTTGGTTCGGGAGTCTTTAGGTGGAACCCCATCAATATTTTTTCTTATTTTGCATTTAATGTTCGATAATCAAGAGATATGTTTCATGTTCGGAGCACACTTATGAGTTTTTATTTTTGAATTTTTTTTTATGATTAGTGTATTATTTTTAAATAGAATTATAGAGCACTTAAAATGAATTAAAATAGTTTGTTTGCTTTAGGTTATTTTTTATGTCCAAATAGAATGAATATGTACTCCACACCACATATCTATTTTTTTCAAATATAACAACATTGCTAATATTATTCATTCAAATACTTTCATAAATTCTATAATTATTTTGAAAATAGCTGATTTTTCACTACTTTCCACCGCTATTTTTTCAATTACACTCAAAATGCACAACAATAGTTGAAGTAGGCACAACAATAGGCTATTCCGTTCTGCGGAATGTTGTCTTTAACTTATACTTTTTCCTCCTTTTAAAAGCGGACCTCCATTCTCCTTTGGGCCCCGCCACTGCTTAAAATTGACGCTAATAAGGCTCTGTTTGGACGGGGCATTTTGAGAGCAGCACGCCGCCTAATCAGTTTTCTCACCGACTCCTGATAGCAGGAGAGGCGCGGTTCGTCTGCCCAGCTGCGACGCCCGAGAGAGCCCGATTCGCCGTCCTGTCCGCCGAGCGTCCTCCTCCCGATTCGCCGCAGGAAGTCCGCGACCCTCCTTCTCCAGCTTCTACTCTTGTCGGAAGAGCCATCGGCCACCCATATTCTCGTCGCTGCCGCCTATTTTCGCTGTCGCCGAGGACATTTCAGCCTCCACCAATTACCTCACGATCCAGAGATCCATTCTACAGATTCCAGGCTCCATTTGACGAGATTCTAGGCTCTCTCCCGGAGTTCAGACTCTCCTCTTTTTTTCCTATCCCCATCCAAGGAGCTCAGTCGCCGGAGCCCTAGATAGTGCAGGGCGTTGTCAACCGGCATCACTCACCCTCTTCTGAACTCATTTTAATGTCGGACGTAAGCAGCTCATCCGACCCAACGTTGGACGTGGTGAAGAAGTCCTGGGGCGACGAGGAATCAGACGATGAAGTTACTTCCGCTCCCGATGCGCCGGAGCCTAGCGATGGAAGGGATATCGTCCAATCGGAACTGAAGAAAATCGAGTCCCTCTCGATATCTGTCGACAAGGGCAAAGACAAAGAGGATGATAATGATCACAGCGAGGGGCTACTCGACAATCCTGAGGATTCAGACATCAAAGCCGTATGGAGAACACTATTTTCATGGTAGCTCAGTCTGTTACTGGAATTGATGATTGATTGTAACTTAATAGGGTTTAAAATTTCTTCACAGGTTACAGCTGGGGACACAATTTACTCAGCGGCCGAGTATTTTGAGGATCTAAATCTGACAAAAGACTTGATCAAGGGACTATATGTGGAGATGAGATTTCAAAGACCCAGCAAGATTCAGGCAATAAGCCTTCCAATGATTCTCATTCCACCCTATAAGGATTTGGTTGCCCAAGCTCATAATGGTTCGGGGAAGACTACATGTTTTGTTCTCGGCATGTTGGGTAGAGTTGATCCAAAAATTAAGTCACCTCAAGCTATGTGTATTTGTCCTACAAGGGAACTAGCAATCCAGGTTTGAAAATTCTGTTTTTTTTTAAAATTGTGTGTTGTGTTGCATTCATTGTGATAGGCTTTGACTAATTTATAATTTGGCAGAGTCAAGATGTTCTTATAAAGATGGCAAAGTACACTGACATAACATCTTTTCTGGCAATTCCCGCTGACTCTGCTTATTATGTCCCAATCGCCAAATTGCCGCCGGTGACTGATCACGTGGTGATCGGCACCCCCGGTACTATCAAGAAGTGGACAACAGCTAGAAAATTGAGCACTGGAGAAATTAAAATTCTTGTTTTCGATGAGGCAGATCACATGCTGTCTGAGGTACTGTTTTCGTGTTTACTCCTTGTAATTTATGGGGTTCGACACCATAATTCCCTATTGATCAACATGTTTATTGTATAGCATGGAATGATTGATCTGGTGTACCTGTAAGTTATGCGGGCACACTTTTTCGTTGACACACTTGTTAATTAGTTTTGTAAGGGCTGGTTGTTGATCAATCTTGTTTTGATTTTAGGATCCTATATTAAGTGGAAGGATAAGGGTTTATGGAGATTAGTAGATGCATACTTTATGATGCTTTTTCATCCGCTGTTTTAAAATTTTGATGTAATCAATTTTCATACTTGTTGCATCTTTCTCAACTTTGCTGAGAACATTCTTTTTTGAATCTATGTATAAACTCACAAAAGGTTGGATTATACCAAATCTACTCAGGATTTTGGATTTTATATTCATTATTCACAAACACTCTATCAACGCGAAAGGTATTATTTTGAAACTTGTCTCAAAAAAGAAAACTTAGAAGATTAGATTAGTTTTAATTCTTTCTTAGCTATGTTTTCTAGTTTAAGATTATCATGTTTCTTTTATATTTTACGTCAAGTCTCTATTATGTGTATTTTACTCTCAGGGTTATTTTGGTCCTTTGCTATCCACCCTTACTCAATATATGTATGAGTAAAGGGCTCTTAATAAAATAAGATATTTTCTTTTACTCTCAACTTGGTATCAGAGGCAGAAAACCCTAATCCGCCGCAACTCGCATCCGCCGCAACTCGCATCCGCCGCCGCATCTCGCGTTTTCTCTCTCACAGATCTCATCCCACCACTGCCGCCCCATCTTGCCTTCATCTACTATTTCGAGGTTCCCTCGATGCTGATCCCCGACGCTCTCGTTGGCGGTTGCGTGCGCTGAAGGAGACTGCCGCCTCTCATTATGACGCGTGCCGATTTGCTATCAACGATCCAAGCTTCTACTGTTTACGTTGCATGTTCCTCATCCGTATCGAGCTCGTCTTTGCCTGCTTTATCGTCCTCATCACCGTGTGCCTCCTATTGGTTTGTTGTCTGCTTCCTGAGGCCGACTGTCTCCAACGGCTGTCTCCAACGACGGCCGTCTCTCCAGATCCAACGATTACATCGGCTTCTCCAGGCTCTACACCTGCTTCTCCGACATCCTTTTTCTCCAGATCCAGTGACTGCATCCGCGTCTCCGGGCTCCTGTGCTAACTGCTGTCCCCATTTACTTCCAGTTCCTGAGACCGACTGCTTTTTCTGGGCCGTTTCCTTTTGGCCACGGCTATAGTCACTGTGTTCCCCGACGTTTCTTGTTGATAGTCCATCATGGGTGATTCTCCAACCACGGTTGATTCTTCTACCTCCTCGCTGAGTGTTGTGCCGTCCCAAATGAGTGACCCTCAACGGCCTCATGGCCACACTGGCTCTTTGAAGATCACCACTGTGCCCCACTGCCCCTAGATGGGACAAATTACCTTGAATGGTTTTGTGCGGCTCAACATGTAATTCACAGGCATCAGATGTTCAGATATATAGATGGGTCAATCGTGGCACCTCCTACCGGTGATCCTACTTGGAAGCGTTAGGATTGTGAAAATTCCCTTGTTGTCTCGTGGCTCCTTCATTCCATGTCTCGTAAGGTATACCGTAGTTATATGTTGATGGACATTGCCTATGAGATCTGGACTTGAGCACGCGAAACTTACTCTCAGATCAAAAATTCCACCCAGATCTATGAGCTTACACGTCATATGCTGGAGTTGTGTCAGAGATCTATGATGATGTCTACTTACTTCTCTGAGTTCAAGCGCATCTCTCTGGAATTGGATTACTTTGAACAGTTTACACCCGCCTGTACTGCTGATGCAGTCCTGTTACAAAAAAGGGATGAACGATTTCATCTACATGTTTTTCTGATGGGTTTGAACTAATATTCTTCATCGTTCTCCCCTTCCATCTCTTCAAGAGGTCTTTAGCATGGTTCTTGGCGATAAAGACGGCCGTAGGTCCCTCAGTACGACTGCTCTTCCTGATTGCTCTGCCTTTATTAGTGTTGGTCGTGGTAGTTCCAGCCATACCAACGCAGTTCCTACTCGTGATTATTGTGGCCGCAGGGGCCACATTCAGGATGTCTGCTTTAGGCTCTATCCTCACCTTGCTCCACCTGGACCCAGCCGTGGTCGGGGATGTAGTCGCGGACCAGGACGAGATGGAGCTCTATAGAGTGGTTCTCGTCCTCATGATACTGCCTAATCCACATAAGTCTATGATGATCATCACGGTCAGCTCCCAGGGCATTTCACCGCGCGTGAATCTGATGCTCTCCATTGTATTTTACACTCCCAGTCAGACACTATCTCTGACACTTCTACCTCCTTTGTTACTGCCGATATGCCAAGTGCTAGTGCTGCTGCGACACCTCCGTCTGAGTGGATCATTGACTTGGAAGCCATCGACCACATGACCGACTCCTCAGGTTTTACTTCTTATACCCCTTGTCTGATAAGAAAAAGGTTATCTCCGCAAACGACACCTTATTCCCTATGGCAAGGGAAACATTTCATGTTCCTCTTCTTTTTTCCCTTTCTTCTATCTTGCATGTTCCCTCTTTTTCTCGCAGGCTACTGTCAATTAGCAATATCACTTGATCTATTAACTGCTCTGTAACCATCTTTCCTGATTCTTGTGTTTTCAGGAACTGGGTACGAAGCAGATCATTGACAGTGTTATGAATAACAGTGGCCTGTACTATCTGGACTCTGTCATCGTCTCTTGCCCTTTCTTCTTCTGTTGTTACTGTTGCTGACGCTCGACGCTGACATTTGCGTCTTGGACATTCATCTCCAATCTACCTTAAAAAATTATTTCTTACTTTATTGTCGTTTATTAAAACTTCAGCTTGTGATTTCTGTGAAATATCTAAACATGTTCGACATTCGTCGTCGCATTTATCATCTCATAATACTCTCCTTTTGCTGTTATACATTCTGATGTTGTGGCTTTCCTCTGTTTTATCTTTATCTGATTTTCATTGGTTTGTCACATTTATCGATTGTTTTTCTCGCACTACTTGGGTTTATCTCTTAAAAAAGAAAAAACGAAGTGTTTTTGGTTTTTCAAAATCTTCATAAAATGATGCACTCAGTTCAATGGTAATATTTGTGTTCTTCGTAGTGATAATAGGGGGAATATGATAATCGTGGAGCGTGACTCATATCTCACAAGTTATGATATTATTCATCAAACCACTTGCGTTTACACCTCACCCAAAATAGTGTTACTGAACGAAAAAATTGGCATCTCTTTGATGTTGCCCGGTGCCTTCTCATCACCATGTACCGTCCAAAATCATATTGAGGTGATGCTATCTTAACTGATACTCATCTTATTAATCAACTACCTTCACGGGTTCTAGATTATGATACTCCTCTAGTCCGTCTCTCCTCTATTTTTATTGTTCATACTTCTCATCTTTCACCCCATATTTTTAGTTGTGTATGTTTTGTTTACATACACCATCCTCATCGTGACAAACTTGACCCTCAGACTCATCGATGTGTTTTTATTGGCTATTCTGCCATTACAAAAGGGTATTAGTGCTATTACCCTCCTTCCAGACGTATTTTTTGTACCATGGATGTTACTTTTCGCACGGAGGAATCCTATTACTTGGATTCGACTCACTCCACTCGTTAGGGGGGGAATGATGTCATGGATTCTGACTCTATTGTTCCTCTCCCTCTAATTCCTCCGACTCCTACCATGTTCCACCATAACTATTCTTTTGTCACCTACGCCACCTACGTCACCTACACCACCTGCATCCCCTACGCCACCTACGTCCCCTACGCCACCTACGTCCCCTACGCCACCTACGTCTTTTTCTCATATATACCATCGTCCTTCTCTCATATCTCCTTTTCTCATATATACCATCGTCGTCAAATAGGTAAACAGTCCTCAATTGTTCCCCCGCTGCTGGTGCTTGCTTTGGACTCAGATTCTGGTGATGATCTGCATGTCCCCCTTGCTTTGCAAAAAGGTAAAGCTGTGTGTACGAAACACCCTATCTCTAATCATGTTGCATATCATCACCTTAACCAGCCTCATCAGAGTTTTATATCTTCCTTATACGTGATTACTATTCCAAAGACATGGCAGGAGGCGGTAAGCATCCCGACATGGGCTCAAGCGATGATGGAGGAAATGTTTGCTTTGGACAAAAATCACACGTGGGATGTCTCTCCCCTTCCTTCTGACAAGAAAGCCATCGGTTCAAGGTGAGTTTTCTCTGTTAAGCAAAACCAAGATGGTAAAGTTGAGCGCTACAATGTTCGACTCATAGCTCGTGGATGCACCCAGACTCAGAGAGTCGACTACCAAGAGACCTATACTCCAGTAACAAAGATGGACTTCGTTCGTGTTCTTCTATCTTGTGCTGCATTCTTGAGATCAGATCTTCACAAACTGGATGTTAAAAATGCTTTGAAATATGAGTTTAGTTGCTATATTCCTTAGAGTTTTCTTTCAGTGGGGGGGGGTGAATAGATATTAAAATTATTTTCAAATACTCTGATTAATTCACAGAATTTGCAATTACATAAACCATAAACCAGATCAGACACAATCAATTTATAATCACAACACAGTAACACAAAATAAAGAATAAAAACAAAATCACAGAAGACACAATGATTATAGTGGTTCCCCCTCAATATGAGTACATCCATTCTTTTACTCCCTTGGTAGGAATTCACTATTACAGTGTCTGAGTTTTACGATCAGGAGACTCTTAGAATCACATCAGATCTTTTGATAAGAAGATTTTGAGCCAATTACAATCTGAATCTTTTCTCAAGTAGACTCTTAGATTCTCTCACTGAATTCTTTGCAGAGGGATTCTTAAAACTCTTTTCTCAAATGTAAAAAAGAAATTAAGAGAAGATTTGAGTTTAGATGATTCTTCTCTTGGTGTTCTCTCATCAGATTTCTGAGCACAATTGATGATGATCTCTAGAACTTCTGATGAATATTTGAATATCAAAGTAACACAAATTATGAGCCCAATCTCCAGATGATCTTTCAAACTTTTTCTCTGAATATGTTGAAACTTTCTTTTGAGAAGAAGAAATACTAATTCTCTATCAGATTCAGCAACTATCAAACTAATCGACTGATATTGGAAGAGATTCAATTGCAGATGATAATCTTTCAAGCTTTATTTGTCGAATTCAATATTCACACGATCTGATACGATTTTCTTGATCGTCTGTTGATGATTGATAATATGCGACAACCTCTTCTATTTTCAATCATCTTCAATTCCTAATTATTCTGTATCTCATTAATTCATTATATATGTGTGTGTGTGTGTGTGTATATATAGATCGACATCCTCTAACGTCTCTAAGAATCTGTTATGTAAACTCCTTGATTTAATTCAGATTAAAGGCACAAAATAAATTTTGTTAAGAAATCCAGTCGACGTAACGTTGAGTTCTTATCGAAGTAACATTGAATTTTGACTATCTGTAAGATGATTCACCCTGTAGTTGACTTTTCGTCGATATCATCTCGAAGTATGTGTCGACTTAACCCTTAAGTTCCATCGACTTATTCATATTTAGTTGCTTTGACTTCTATTTGAAGTAACGTCGAATTCTAGTCAAAGTTTCGTCGACTTCTAATCGAAGTTGCGTCGACTTCTACTCGACGCATGTTTACAATTCAGAACTTTTCTTTTATATTCAGTATGTCTTTATATCACTGACATCCTAGGACTTCTAAAACCAAATTTACCCTCACTATACATCATGAGTAATAAATCTAGGATGTAAAATCACTAAACATAATTTGTCAAGCAAAATCATAAAGATTTTTCCCAACAATCTTCTCTTATTTAATATAACAATTTTTACAAAACTTCAAAAGTGATTTTACAAATATACAACAATAAATTATACAAAGGTTTGACTGAGTGCGAACTCATAAATGATAAAGATGATAAAAGACATAGACATAAGACAATTGAATATATGAGATCTCCATAAAATTTTTTAAAAAATACCAACATAGTGCACAAAAATTTGTACCTTCAGAATATATTTGTCTTACTGTCAGCATGTTTTATTGGCAGATTCGGAAACAAACACTTCAAGTAGAAAATTTTATAATTCATTTTACAACTTGTCCTTTAACAATTCTGAATACTGCTTTAGAGTTTAGACTTTTGTATCTCCAGTAATCATACTTGTCTTTAGTAAATTCCTGAATAAAGATTAGTCTTTCTCAGTCTTTATGAGAAGAGTAATTTACATTATTCAGATTTATCTTTCTATTTACCAGCTCACCAATACTCCTCTTGATTTCTTCCATTTCTCCTGCAAAATTTAACACACTTTTACCTTTGATATGTTTTGTTGCAACATCAAGCTTTTGTTTCATTGATCTTCTGTCACCAGGATATTTTGGTAGTGGAATGAGATGAATATTACATATTTCTCTGCTCATATAAAGTATATCTAACTCTTTTAGAGGAATGAAGATGACTTATGGCATGAAGAATAAAGAAGATGTGTTGCAGCTCCCTATACAAGTTTTAATGACTTCTTCAGTAACCATAATAGTTTTGATGACTTCTTCAGTAACCATAATAGTTTTGATGACTTCTTCAGTAACCATAATAGTTTAAATGACTCCTTCAATAACCATAGCAAATTTCTTCTTCTTTGAAAATTGTGATTGCTCAACAGATCTCTTTCTTTTCTTTGAAGCCTGTAATTATTTTCCTTTTGAAGTATACCTTACTTTTACTGCTCTTTTAAATATTAGAGTATTTTCTTCCAGTTCATTAATCTTCCGTGGTAGAGCAGATATCTCCCCCTGAATCTGTGCACTCTTCTGTTCAAGAGTAGATTCTTTAACCTCCCCCTGACTTAATGCAGACTCTTGTTCAAACAATGCTAATACATTCTCATTTCCAGTAATTTTAAGTGAATATGGTCCATGCAATGATGATGCAACTTCATTTAAATCTTTTTCCTCATCCCGACTGATGCACGGGTGAACTCGCTAAATGCAGTCCTAAATGAGATGAAGTATAATGCAAGTGCACAAGTGATCCACCAGAAATTGCAAACAGGTAATTAATTATTATAATAAAACGAGAGAGGCACGTGCGTAAACAAATAATTAATTAAGGTGAACTCGAGATTAATTTCACAAACAATAGAGGCGCAAGTATTTAAGCGATAATAGAATTTGTCCCGCAAGTTGTAACAATGATCGAACTAATAGCACAAAAAGGTAAACATCCAAAACACTTTAAGTAGCCAAAATAAACAGCAACAAAGGAAATAACTTTGTACCACAGTTCACATATGCATGCGACGTTGATGGCGGTTGTAGGCGGGCAACGTTGTCGTAGAGAGCAGGGAAGGGGGCTGATTGAGGTGGTTCCACGATAGGAGGGGTTAAGGGGTATAAGACTTGGGGAAGAGGCTCACGGGAGTAAGGAGGGTGGCTTAAAGAGGGAGCGATCTGGTGGAGTGGGTCCACGGGAATGGGCTACAACACGGATGGAGGGAGCATGGAAGGTGGAAGGCTTATGGAAGATGGAGGTGGTTGCTAGGAGGGGCGGCAGACTCTGGTTGGCGGAAGAGGGCGGCGGGCTCTGGTTTGTGCGGGTTGCAGGTTGCAGCAAGGAGGGGGACGGGGTAGGGCGGAGTCCGGGAGAGTGAGGGGAAGAGGGAAGCAGGGCGGGGAGGAGGAGTGGAGGAGATTTCCGGGGCTGATGGCAGATGCGGAGGGGAGAAGAAGCCTGCGTCGCACCGGGTGCAGCGGGAAGGGAGGAGTCGTTCCTCTTGACCGACGGGTTGGGGAAATTTCTCCAAACTCTCGATGCCCATCAACTACAACCGCCGGGTTTATAAAACCCTAGATGCGAACTGCTGCTTCATCTCCTTGAACCGGCAAGCAGCCCTTCCCAATACAACACATATAAAACCACCCCGATCGGACGGCTCACAATGTTTGGGCCGATCGGGGACTAAATACACATCAAAATAAAAAACACAAAACATGAGAGTGGCTGGAATCGAGCATCCGAGCGCGACCATGGACTCCGATCGCCAGTCTGGGCAGTGGATCACCGGTTCCTGCGGGTGTACACGCGGGTGGATCGTGGCGCGCTGTCAACTCCCCCGGGCTTAAAAACACCCAACTCCGATGAGTGCTCGTGGTCGTAGTAACTGCGGAGTCGCGGGGAGAGTCTCTTGAGCTCCTCCGGAGAGACCCAAGTAGCATCGTGCAGTGGCCAACCGCTCCAACGGACAAGATAGCGTAGGGTATCTCGCCCGTCCGCGGCGTGGAAGTCGTGACCAATGATCTGAAACACGTCGCCTGTAGAAGCAGGGGGTACCAATGTATCTCCGTCTGGCAATGATGTATCTCCATCTGGCAATGATGTCAGTGGATCCGTCGAAGGTGCAACTCGATCTGCATGATGCCACGCCGCAGGGGGCAACAAAGAGGGACTGGTAGAGGCAATGAGAGGAGGAGGCTTAGGTGGTGGGGCTATGGCAGGTGAGGGCTCGGGTAGGGGTGTGGTGGGTGGGGCCACGTACACATGCTCCTCATAGTAAGGAGTCAAATCCTCTATGTTGAATACTCGGCTAAAGCCCATATCATGAGGGATGTCTATCTCATATGCGTTCGTACCAATCCGCCGCACGACTGTATAGGAGCCCATTCTGCGTGTGCTTAACTTTTTTGCTGGTCCATGTGGGACCCTCTCAAATCGAATGCGAATTAACACCTGTTCTCCTACGTCGAAGGTTTGTTCCCGTCTGTGCTGATCTGCTTGATCCTTATAATAATCATTACTAGCGACAATCTTCTTATGGACCGACTTGTGTAGTGCACGCACATGCTGGATGAAAGACTCAACTGACTCACTAGGTTTGGACCCTAGGGGAATGTCCACCAAATCAAGGGGTTTCCTAGGCTCATACCCTAAGGTGATATGAAATGGACTCAAGCCTGTGGTCCTATTGACAGAGCTATTGTATGCAAATTCGGCTATGGGAAAGACAGGATCCCAGGTCGATGGACTATCCCCAACTATGCAACGAAGAAGAGTCCAAAGACTACGGCTAACCACTTCAGTTTGTCCATCCATCTGCGGGTGGTAGGCGGAGGAAAACTTCAGTGTCGTACCCGTCTTTTTCCATAGAGTCTTCCAGAAATAGCTCATGAATCGTACGCCGCGATCAGAGACTATATAGGTGGGGAGACCATGATACTTAAATACTTCCCTAAAGAATAACGCTGCCACATGGGAGGCATCAGCGATCTTTCGGCAAGGAATGAAATGCGTCATCTTGGAGAAGCGATCAACCGCAACAAATATCGAGTCGAGCTTCCTCACAGTGCGAGGGAGCCCAAGAACAAAATCCATACTAATATCAGACCAGAGCCTCTCAGGGGTGAGAAGTGGAGTGTATAGTCCTGTAGGCTGGCGAGATCCCTTTGTCCTCTGGCAAACTCCACAATGCCTCACTACCTTGGTGACGTCTTTCTTTAGGCCTGGCCAGAAGAAGCGATCCTCTACCAACGCAATCGTCTTATCTCTACCAAAGTGCCCCGCAGCTCCGCCTGCGTGTAACTCCCTGATAAGGAAATCTCAGAGGGATGACTGTGGAATGTAAAGGCGAGAGCCCATAAATAGATACCCATCAGAAATCGAGTAGCCCTCTCGAAGATCGGGAGGGTCCCTCGATAGCGCCGTGTAGACGTCCCCAAAATCTGGGCACTCAGGATAGGCGTAAACTAACTGTTCGAATCCCACAACTCGGGTCCGCATGGTGTGGATGATGCTAACTCGGCGACTCAAGGCGTCCGCTGGTTTGTTCTCAACACCTGCTCGGTGCTTCAGAACATAGTGAAACTCCTGCATATACTCCACCCATTTGGCGTGACAGTGACCCAATTTCTTCTGGGAGTTGAGATATCTCAGGGCCTGATGATCTGATCATAGAATGAACTCTTTGTGCAGGAGATAATGTCGCCAGTATTGCAGTGCCTGCACAATAGCATAGAACTCCCGATCATAGTTAGAATATTTTTGACAGGTCTCGTTCAACTTCTCGCTAAAGTAGGCCACCGGGTGGCCTTCCTGACTAAGGACTTTGCCGATACCAACTCCTTACGCGTCACAAGCTACCTCAAAGGGCTTGGAGAAATCGGGTAAGCGTAACACGGGAGAAGTAGACAGTCTCTCCTTGATCTCCTCGAAGGCTCGAGTGGCAACCTTCGTCCAAGCGAAGTCACCCTTACAAAGGCAGCTCGTAATGGGAGCCATGATCGAGCTGAAGGCACGGACAAACCTCCTATAGAAGGTGGCGAGTCCATGAAAACTACGGGCCTCGTGAATGTTCGTAGGGATAGCCATTCTCGAATAGCTCTGACCTTGTCAGGGTCGACAGAAATGCCAGATGTCGATACTACATAACCCCAGAAATGAACGGATGTGGACAGGAACGAGCACTTCTTCAAATTGATGTAAAGATGCTACTTCCGAAGGAGCTTGAACACCAGACGAATATGACGTAAGTGCTCGGTGCGGCCTTAGCTGTATATCAATTTATTATCAAAATATACCACTAAGAATTTGCCCATATAGGGTTGCAAAACCTGTCATCACCCTCATGAATGTGCTGGGTGCGTTCGATAATCCGAACGACATCACCAACCACTCATACAAGCCGTCCTTCGTCTTGAAGGCCGTCTTCCACTCATCCCCTTCTTTAACTCTAATCTGGTGGTACCCACTGCGTAGGTCGATCTTCGAGAAGATCTGGGCTCCAGCTATCGAATCCGGGAGATCATCGAGGCGGGGAATCGGAAAACGATACTTCACCGTGATCTTATTTATGGCTCGGCTATCAATGCACATGCGCCAGATCCCGTCCTTTAGAGTAAGAAGGGCCGGTACGACACATGGGCTCAAACTCTCTCGTATAAACTTCTTCTGCAGGAGATCATCGACTTGCTGCTTTAGCTCGGCATGCTCAGTCGAATTTAAGTGATAATGCGGAAGATTGGGCAAAGACGCCCCAAGGATCAAGTCAATCGCATGCTGGATGTCCCTCAGTGGGGGAAGCTCATCGGGGAGCTCCGCGAGCATAATATCACTAAAATCACTCTTCAACCGCCGAACATCCGGGTCAGTAATCTCAGTCTCGATAAGGGTCTCGACCGCCATCGTGGCTGCTACAATAAACATGACCCCAGTCTCTAGGCTCTCTCTCAGGAAATCACCCCGTCTCAAAACATGTAAAGGTCTTGACGACCCTGCACTGACTGACAACTCAACCTTGCCCTTGGGAATATCCCGGGGCTGAGTCGGGGTGAGAGTAACCTTTCGTCCCTTGTCGAAGAATACACACGTGTTCGACCGGCCGTAACACGTGACATCACGATCGTAGAGCCAGGGTCTCCCAAGTAAGACGTGGGCGACATCCATAGGAATAACGTTGCACCAAACTTGATCCTCAGTAGAAGCCAAACGGATCGGCACCAAGCACCGCTACGTAACATGGATGGTGGACTTGTCCACCCATAGGACGCGATACGGATGAGGATGGGGCTCAGAAGTAAGCTGCATCCTCTCCAACCCTTTTTTTCGCAATAATATTCACGCAACTACCACTATCGATGGAGAGCTTGCAGGTCCACCTGCACTCGGGAAGTATGTGTAAAAGATAGTGGTGCGGCGCCAATCCTCCTCAGCACGTGGGGTGTGGAGGATGCGGCGAAGGACTCTGAGCATCGTTCTCCCATCCTTCCTCTACCACATCGACATCCTCAACAGCGACATCCTCAGCCTCATTGCTGGGCTCGCCTGAATCTTCAATCAGCAAGTTCCTGGTAAGGCATTGTGCTGCGAAATGCCCTCTGCCGGAACAACGATAACATTGGACGCCCCCAGGTTTGGGGCCCCCCAAGAACAATAGCTTTCCCCGTCGCGTCTGAGGGAGTGCGAGGGGTGGCAGGAGTCGTGGCGGGGACGGGCTTCCTGAATGTGGTAGCATCGGGTCTAGTGGACGCCAGTCTCGGGCCGGCCGAGCGCAAATATTGCTCGTATTCCGGGCAAGCTGAAAGACCTGCTCAACCGTCTCCATCCTATGGGGAATCAATTTCCTTCGGATATCCGCTCGAAGGCCCGCCCGAAAGCGTGACACATTGGCGATAGGCTCCTCCCAAATGTCGCTACGAACTACGAGTTCGTCGAGTCGTGACATGTAATCAGCAACGGTGAGAGTCCCCTGACGTAGCGCGTATAGCTGGTCTAAGAGTTGATTTCGATATGAAGCGAGGATGTATTTATCCGGTAAGCGCTGTTTCATCCCATCCCATCGGGTGATGGAGTAGTAACCATCCCACTCAAGTGACCTCTCTAAACTTGACCAATAAATTTTTGCTTGGCCAACCAATTTCATCTTCGCGAACCGAATGCGTCTCTCATCACCCATGTCAAACCAATCAAAATAGTGATCCATATCCATGAGCCAATCACTAAACGCCTTCAGGTCCAGGTTACCATCGAAGGTAGGAGCATCAACACGGATCTGTCGGGTTATGTCATCCTCCTCTGGGGTCATGCCACGATGGGGCTCACGGAAGTCATCGTACTCATCATCATCATCGTAATCATATCGTGCTCGCCCTCAACGACGAGGTGGGGGTGGGCGAGGTTCATCAGGTGGATGTTGATTTCTCCCCGGGTCTCGTCGATACTCATACCCACGACGATAATTCCCTCTCGAAGGGAGATGTCGGCGAAGAACGTCTCCACCCCGTCTCTCGGGAGGTGGTGTGGCATCTCGTGGCTCCTCGTGGCTCCTCGTGAGGCTCCTCATTAGGAGGAGGGCGCTCTCGACCCCTAGGTGTCTCCAACTGACCAACCCGCGTGCTGACCCTGACAACATCACCTCGAAGTGTGTCAAACTGGGCACCCATTCGATCAAATCGATCGAGGACAAGCCTTTGGAATTCTGCGGGCGTCATGTCCGCCTGAGAGCTTGTGGTCTTATCGTCGGGGTGGGTGTGACTTGACATAGACTGACGATAATTCCTACCACTACGTAACATGCAATGACCCCAACCTGTCCCTCTGATACCAATTTGATGCAGTGGAAGGGCAGACACGGAGTGAACTCGCTAAATGCAGTCCTAAATGGGATGAAGTATAATGCAAGTGCACAAGTGGTCCACCAGAAATTGCAAACAGGTAATTAATTATTATAATAAAGCGGGAGAGGCACGTGCACCAACAAATAATTAATTAAGGTGAACTAGAGATTAATTTCACAAACAATAGAAGCGCAAGTATTTAAGCGATCACATAATTTGTCCCGCAAGTTGTAACAGCGATCGAACTAATAGCACAATAAAAGTAAACATCCAACACACTTTAAGTAGCCAAAATAAACAACAACAAAGGAAATAACTTTGTACCACGGTTCACATATGCAGGCGAGGTTGATGGCGGTTGTAGGCACGCAACATGGTCGTAGAGAGCAGGGAAGGGGGCTGATTTGAGGTGGTTCCACGATATAAGGGGTTAAGGGGTATAGGACTTAGGGAAGAGGCTCACGGGAGTAAGGAGGGTGGCTTAGAGAGGGAGGGATTTGGTGGAATGGGTCCACGGGAATGGGATACACCACAGATGGAGGGAGCAGGGAAGGTGGAAGGCTTATGGAAGATGGAGGTGGCTGCTTGGAGGGGCGGCGGACTCTGGTAGGCAGAAGAGGGCGGCGGGCTTTGGTTTGTGCGGGTTGCAGGTTGCAGGTTGCAGGTTGCAGCAAGGAGGGGGATGGGGTAGGGCGGAGAAGTCCGGCAAAGTGAGGGGAAGAGGGAAGCAAGGCAGAGAGGAGGAGTAGAGGAGATTACCGGGGCTGATGGCATATGCAGAGGGGAGAAGAAGCCGACGTCGCACCGGGTGCAGCGGGAAGGGAGGAGTCGCTCGTCTTGACTGACGGGTTGGGGAAATTTCTCCAAACTCTCGATGCCCATCAACTACTGCCGCCGGGTTTATAAAAACCCTAGATGCGAACTGCTGCTTCATCTCCTTGAACCGGCAAGCAGCCCTTCCCAATACAGCACATATAAAACTACCCCGATCAGACAACTCACAATGTTTGGGCCGATCGGGGACTAAATACACATCAAAATAAAAAACACAAAACATGAGAGGTTGGAATCGAGCATCCGGGCGCGACCATGGACTCCGATCGCCCGTCTGGGCAGTGGATCACCGCCTCCTGCGGGTGTACACGCGGGTGGATCGTGGCACGCCGTCACCGACTCTCCCCCTTCTTGACCTCATGAACAAGAGAGGTTAAAAATAATCTTGTAATGTAAGAAGAAAAGATCTTTGCTTGTATGAACTGTACTGAGGCAGTTATCAAATCCAGCTGAAATTGGATATCATCAACTGTGATCTATGTTTGAGAAGTATGCCTTTTAAGCATTGAGGATAAAGCAGAGATTTTTGATTCTACTATTTGAATGTCAGTAGTTACTGAGTGTAGATTTATTATGTTATCATGACAGGAGTCAAGTGTAATGTTGTATCAATCTGTGCTTCTTAATCAACCTGCTCTGGTGATAATGAAGATTCTTTTGAAGTGGGTGGAATTGGTACATCATTAGTAACCTCCGAAGCACGGATACGTCAAAAATAGGGCCGTACCCGTACCAGGTACGTTACCGTTACGGATACGCGTGCCGCACGCCCCGGTTCGGTATAATCACGATTTTAGGTTATTAGGCTTCATTTGCTCCCGTCCTGATCCCGTGCCGCTCCTGATCCCGTCCCGATCCCGTCCCGCTCCCGCTCCCGTCCCGCTCCCGCTCCCGCTCCCTGCTCCTGATCCCTGCTGCCGACGATGATCCCTGCTGCCGACGACGATCACTGTAAGTTCTTCTCCCCCTCCTCCTCCTCGTGGATCTCATGGTAAAGTTTTTCCACAATCTTGATGGATTTGTTCCTCTTGGATATAATGCTCTCCGAACAACACTTTTACAGAATGAAAAATCTAATATACTAGAATGTTTCAGACAATTAAAGATACTTGGCCCCTAAAGGGAATCGGCTTAGTCAGTGATGGTTGGATAGATGCTCAAAAAAAACCTTTGATTAAATTTATGGCGGATTCCGAGGATGATCCTATTTTTTTAAAGGCAGTTGATGCATCATGTGAGTATAAGGATAAACATTATATTGCAAATTTGATGATTGGAGTTATTAATGAAGTTGGTGCCAAAAATGTTATACAAATTATCACTGATAATGCACCGGTGTGTAAGGCAGCATGAGCAATTGTGGAGGTACGATTCCCACATATTTTTTGGACACCTTGTGTTGTACACACTTTAAATCTATCATTAAAAAATATTTGCGCAGCCAATAACACTGATCGTTGTGCAACAATTAGAGAACAATGTGGATGAATAACTCAAGTGGCTAATGATGCTCAATCAATCAGGACTTTCATAATGAATCATCAATACAGGTTGAACATATATAACTCTTTTGTTTCACTGAAGTTACTTGCAGTTGCTGAGACACGATTTGCTTGCACTATAGTGATATTGAAGAGATTTAAACATGTGAAGATGAGCTTGCTTAATATGGTTGGATGTCCCGAATGGACTATGTATAAAGCAGATGATGTTGAGAAAACTCTAGAGGTTAAAACATCATCTATAGTGACAAATGGTGGGATGATGTGGACAAGATCCTTGATATAACAAGACTCATATATGATATGCTTAGAGTTTGTGATACAGACAAACCTAATCTTCATGTGGTATATGACATGTGGGATTCAATGATAGAAAATGTGAAGCTTGAAATATATAAACATGAGAAGTTGACGGACTTGGAAGCTCATTGCTCTCTTTATGAGACAATTTATGATGTCCTCGTTGATCGATGGACAAAGAGTTGCACACCACTACATTGCGTGACTCATTCTCTTAATCCAATGTAATTTTTTTTTCTTATTTGATATTAAACATTTACTATGATTTATTTATTTACTATATATTTTTATTTATGGGTATTATAGTCGAGAATGGCTTGAAGGAGGGCCAAATAGAGTTGCTTCAAATACGAGTGAGGGGATTTCTTTGGAGAGCAATAAATGCTTAAGAAGATATTTTCTTGATGTGGTGGAGAGGAATATAGCAATCAATGAGTTCTCTAGGTTTACGGGATTTGGTCAATCTTTTAGTGAGCCAGATAGTTTGGAGAGTAGAGCTTCATTATTCCCCAAGAATTGGAGACCTAAATTACAAAAAATTGCTTTGAAGTTGTTATGCCAACCTTCTTCATCGTGCTGCTGCGAGAGAAATTGGAGCACATATTCATTCACTCATTGAGAAGAAGCAAAATTCTACCACAACGAGCTGATGATTTGATGTACGTGCATAGTAATCTACGCTTATTATCAAGGAGAAACGAAATCTACAGTCAAGGAAGGAGTAGAATGTGAGATATAGGAGATGCATGGGCAAATATTTTGATGGAGTTGACATTCTTACAGTTGCCAACTTGTCTTTAGATGAGCCAGAAATTGAAGATGCTTTGGTGTTCAACAATATGGAGGAAGATGAAGAAAATGAGTAATGAACATCATTTTATTTGAAATAATTATGAATAGCTTATGTCTAAGTAATTTATGTTATATTGCATTAGTTATGGACTTGTACTTAAATTGATTATTTATGCTTTATGTTTTATTGTTTTGAGAATTTCTAATTGTATTTGTGAATATACATATATATTTATTACATTTAATACAACGTATCCAGCCGTACTCGTATCCTTGATTTTAAAATTTTGTCGTATCGTCGTACCAGATACGTATCATACCCGGTACCCGTACCGGTGCTTCCTAGTTAGTAACATTTTGTTGAGAAGATGAAAGTATGAACTCCTTTTGAAATTCTGATTTAGCTATTTGTGTAGTCCATTTTGTGAAAAGAGCAATTGATATTTTCTTTCGAGCAGATATTAGTATTCCCTTTGATATACATAGTTATTTAAAATTTTTCAGCAATACTTGACTCATCATAGTCATGTATGCCTTTTTTCCCTTGTCTATATTTGAATCCAATAAGTTTTATTATCATTTCTTCCCAATTAATCTCTTTACCAAGCACCAGAACTCCCATCAAATTCTGTTAGATTTTAGGTATTGCATCATGTGCTGAGGTTCTGCAAATCAGTACTTTCCCAACAATGTCAGTCAGAAACTGATATTCTTTTGATATATCTATTTTCTTTAGAACGACAACATTTTCCTTTGTATAGTTCATAATTCTTAATACATCTTTAATTTCTTCTTCATATATTTCTGGGGAATTATTTCCTGACAAGTGATCAAATGTTCTTTGTATAATTTCTACAATTATAAGTACCTTATGTGTAGCAATTGTTCCAGTCAATGAACCATCCTCTTCACATTGAGCACTTGTAATAAACTCTGCAAGGTCTGTCTCAAACAGTCTACATCGTGTTGAAATAAGCTTATCGAGACCTGAATGAGTGAATAGTTTGAGGATTCTTCGAAACTTTTCAGATGCTGCACTGAATGATTCCAGATCTACATTGAAACCTGAATTTGGCTTTGGCGCCATTCTGTTTCCTACAAATGTTCTTACCAAAAAGAAAACATGAAAACAAAAATACAAAGCCATGAAGATGAAAAGTTTTGAATTTAATACGTATTATATAAACATTGACGAAATGCCGACAGATTAGGACATCAATAATTCGGCAGGCATTTCTGTAGTCGACGTTACGTCGAGTTATATTCGATGTATTAGGATTTTAGTCATAGTCAACTCAAGCATTGATATTTATATCGACGTTGCGTCGATAAGATTTTGAACTCTTCAGAGTAACCAACTCTCAGACGTTGCGTTGAGTGAATTTGACATTCTGTCGACTTCTTTTCAATGTTGCGTCGAATACATATTTAAATTTTTAAGTCTTTTGCTGGTTTTTCCCAGCAATAAATCCAATAAATATTGTATGTTTATATTATTCATATAAAAAGATTTTTTGCAGTTTTCATAGGTTAAGAGTTAATTTGAACACAAATTACCTTATACTTGTTACTCATTTTGTCGTTATAAGAAGCGATAACGGTATATAAAGGTTTGTTAGAATATCCCTTTGAATGATAACTAATAGGTCTATTTATCCAACAATTTTTGAAATCATGACTTTTTCTTAGGCAATTTGTCCATATACTCTCATGATTATGATAATCATTAGCAATGTGTGTATTAGAACTATTTGGTTTGTATACTTGATGTTTTCTTTGGTTTTCTCTAAATTTATCCCATTTGAATTCTGCTTTTGATAAATTTGATTTATTTTGTCATTAGATGACTCATATTTCCAGTGAGTAAGTAAATTTGTGTTTTTCAAAGGTTTAATCACCTGAGATATCTTTTTAATAAATTTCTTATTGATTTCTAATGATATTTTCACGTTAGATTTAGTAGTTCTTGTTAAATAATTTTATCTAATATTCATTGATTGATTATCTTTATTTTTAACCAAAATTATAGATTTATTGTACATTGAATCATTTGATACTAAATTTAGTTTAACAGATTTGTTACCTAAGTCTAGATGATTTACTTTCTTTGCGTGATTCTTATTTATTTGATATTGATTTTGATCCCTATCCTCTAAATGTTATTTGAACCTTTTACCATAGTTAACTTTGCTTATATTTTTTCTATTTTTTTATAGTTAGATTTGATATTTGTTTCTATAATTTTTTTAGTTCAATCCTGTAATTATAATTTTTATACTAATGACATTCACTTCTTATTTTATCTAATTCTTTTCTTAAGAGTTCAACTTGGTGTTCAGATTCAATTTGATCTATACAATTTTTTTTAAAACATATCTTGAAATCACCACAAATAAAGTCTATATCATGAAAATAATTTGGTACCTCAATTGAATCATGATTAGATTCGGTCTCCAGAGCTATAAGACAAGCTTCTTCAGCAACTCTTTCCTCTTCATTATCTTTTGATGAACTGAATTCTGAGCTTGTGTCACTACATGTTTCAGCAATAAAACCTTTTCCTTTTCTCTTATCCTTTTTCTTCAAATATTTCTTTTTTGATCCTTTGAGCTTGATCTTTCCTTCTGCTGTTCTGGACAATCTGTTGAAATATGTTCAGATTTTTTGCAAGTAAAATAAATTATCTCATTATTAGAAGTCTTGTCAAATTTTGGTTTTCTTATACTTTTGTATTTTCTTTTTGAATCTTATGATTTAATCCATTTTCTAAATCTTCTTGCCAGAAGATTAAACATTTTATTTTTTGTAACAAATGGTTTATTTTCAGTGACTTTGAATGCAACTGATTTTTCTCTAAATTATAAGCTATTCTCTTTAGCTTCAGTTTCTGCTCTGCTTTTCAATAATTACTCATATGATTTCAATTTTCCAAGAAAAATATTTGTAATGATTTTCTTGTGACACCTTGCTTCTCTAATAGCCCAAATTCTGGAATCTCATGTACTAGGAAAACACATGAGTAACTTATCATTAATTTCTGTGAGAAGTATGTCCTTATTTAGTCCTTTTAACTCTTTAATTATCATACTAAATCTGTCATACTTCTCTGATACAGATTCATCATATATCTTCTGGAAATCTTCATAGTGAGAGATTAGAAGTGATCTATCATTTCTCTCATCTGCACTTCCATCAACAATCATTGAGAGTGATTCTCATATCTCTTTTGCTGAGAGTCATTCTGCAACTTTTTGAAATATGCCATCTGACATGTTAGAGACCAAAATATTCATAGCTTTTGCATCACAATCTTTAACTCTCTTCTCCACATCAGTCTATTCATTTCTTGGTACATGTTCTGCAGTTAAATTACCATCTGCATCCTTTCTATATGACATTGGTGGTTTTGCCAAGATTAATTCAAAAATTCGCTCATCAATAGAGTTCATATACAATCTAATTCTGGCTTTTCAGAGTGTAAACTTATCAAAATTATAGACTAGTGACCTAGTAGATGCAAACCCTTTGAAAGTATTTGAAGCCATTTTTGTAAATAAAAATTTGAATTTATTTTTGCATCCGGAGTGATCTTTTGATCAAGATGTTAACCTTTTATAAATTAATCTTCTATAGATTAGCCTATTGATGATGAATCTCCCTCTAATATCAATTGAAATAGGAGTTCAATTGCTATATTCCTTAGAATTTTCTCCAGAGGGTAGGTGAATAAAGATTAAAATTATTTTCAAATACTCTAATTAATTTATAGAATTTGTCATTACATAAACCATAAAGCAGAACCAGATGCAATCAATTTATAATCACAACACAACAATATAAAATAAAGAATAAAAACAAAATCATAGAAGATACAAGGATTATAGTGGTTTCCCCTCAATCTGGGTACATCCACTCTTTTACCCACTTGGTAGGAATTCACTATCACAAAGAGTATTTTGATCAGGAGACTCTTAGAACCACACTAGATCTTTTGATAAGGAGATCTTGAACCAATTACAATCTGAGTCTTTTCTCAAGGAGACTCTTAGAATCTCTAACTGAATCCTTTGCAGAGAGATTCTTAAAACTTTTTTCTCAAATGTAAAAAAAATTTAAGAGAAGATTTGAGTTTAGATGATTCTTCTCTTGGTGTCATCTCTTTAGATTTCTGAGGACAATTGATGATGATCTCTGGAACTTTTGATGAATATCTGAATATCAAAGTAACAAAGATTATGAGCCTAATCTTCAGATGATCTTTCAACTTTTTTCTTTGAATCTGTTGAAACTTTCTCTTGAGAAAAAGAAGTACTAATTCTCTATCAGATTCAACAACTATCAAATCAATCGACTAATATTGGAAGATATTCAATTGCAGATGATAATCTTTCAAGTTTTCCCTGTCTAATTCAATGTTCTCACGATCTGTTATGATTTTGTTGATCGTCTGTTGATGATTGATAATCTGTGGATAGCCTCTTCTATTTTTCAATCCTCTTCAATTCCTAATTATTTTGTATCTCATCATATATATATATAAATCGACATCCTCAAACGTCTCCAAAATCTGTTATGTAAACCACTTTTTGATTTAATTCAGATTGAAGACACAGAACAAATTCTGTTAAGAAATCCAGTCGACGTAACATCGAGTTCTTGTCGAAGTAATATCGAATTCTGACTATCTGTAAGATTCACTCTGTAGTCGACGTTCCGTCGATATCATCTCGAAGTATGCGTCGATTTAACCCTTAAGTTCCGTTGGCTTATTCATATTTAGTTGCTCTGACTTCTATTTGAAGTAACGTCGAATTCCAGTCAAAGTTGCGTCGACTTCTAATCGAAGTTGCGTCGACTTTTACTCGACGCATGTTGACAATTAATGATTTTTTTTATATTCAGTATGCCTTTCTTATGTCCTTTTTATCAATGACATCCTAGGACTTCTAATACCAAATTTACCCTCACTATACATCATGAGTAATAAACCTAGGATTTAAAATCACTAAACATAATTTGTTAAGCTAAATCATAAGGGTTTTCCCCAACAACATTCATACACGATGATCTTGATGAAAAAGTGTACATGACATTCCCTCCTGGAATTGCGAAGGGACAATAAGAGTTTATCTGTCACTTAAGGAAGTCATTGTATTGTCTGAAGTAGTCCCCCAAGGCATGGTTTGACAGGTTTCTCAAGGCCATGCTCAAATTTAGCTACAAACTGGGACAATCTGATCATACTTTATTTATCAGGAAAAATGAGGGAAAAATTGTGGTTCTTATTGTCTACGCTGATCATTGTGATCATCGGTGATGACTCAGTTGATATCGCAAATTTAAAGGCTCTCCTGTCTGCAGAGTTTGAAGTAAAGAACTTAGGGAGATTGTGTTACTTCCTGAGAATAGAAGTGAACGGATCAAATCAAGGTATCTTCATCTCTCAATGCAAGTATGTTTTAGATTTTTTAAAAGAGACTGGTATGCTCGGTTGTGTTCTGCTAACACCCGTATGGTGGAGAATCATAGGATCGATAAAGACAGTGATGACGATCGCACTGATGGCTCGAGTTATCAAAGATTGGTTGAGAGGCTTTTATACCTATCTCACACTCGTGCTTGCCATCTGACATTACATATGTTGTAGGAATCTTGAGTAGATATATGCATGCTCTTAGGATCAGACATTAGGATGCTGCTTACCTCGTACTACGGTTCCTAAATAAGGATGCCGGTCATGGGCTTATGTTTTTCAAGAATAATCACTTACAGATCGAAGTCTTTACTGATGCAGATTGGGCCAAAAGCCGTGATGACTAAAAATACACAACGGGGTACTGTACTTTTGTTGGTGGAAATTTAGTGTCATGGCGTAGCAAGAAGCAAAATGTTGTGGCCAGATCTAGTGCTGAAGCTGAGTATCGTTCAATGTCTCAAGGTCTCTGTGAAGGTTTATGGCTGCATACCTTGTTCTAATACCCGGGTTCCGGGAGAATGTTACCATCTCTCTATTTTGTGACAACAAAACAACTATGAACATAACTCATATTCCTGTCCAATATGACAAAACTAAGCATGTTGGTCCATCGTCATTTTATCAAGAAATTTAATCGCTCCCTTCGTTCACTTTAAAGATCAGTTGACCGATGTCTTCACCAAAAGCTTAGGTTGCGATGTTTTTACTGATAATATCCATAAACTCAAAATTACAGATATCTACCGTCCGACTTGAAGGGGAGAGTTGTAGTCAATATTTTACATCAAATCTCTATTATGTGTATTTTACCCTCTCAGGGTTATTTTGGTCCTTTGCTATCCACTCTTACTCAATATATGTATGAGTAAATGGCTCTTAATCAAATAAGATATTATCTTTTACTCTCAGCCGTGCCAACCACACACTACCTTGATTAATACTTGATTGCCTACCTCATTTTGCTACGAGATAAATGAATATTGTAGTAGTTTGACATAAAATAAGTCTCAAGGACTGGCTTCTTTATTTATTATGTTTTATTTTAGGTTCTTCTCCGGATAGTACTTATTTCCTTCTGCTTATTTGTATTATTTTGACTAAACAATTTGGGAGTTCCCCTAAAGTTATTATCAACTGCAAATTGTTTGACATTCCATCTTCTCTTGTTTAAGAGGAGTGAAAATTTATCATGGACATTTATTTTTGATTATTTAATTGTAGGATGGTTTTAGGGATGATTCTTTGAGGATCATAAAAGAGATACAAAAAAACAGTGGAGTGCGCTGCCAGGTACTATCTTTTTCATGAGGATTATGTAATTCTTTTTTGCATATTATTAATTAAAATCTGTGATAATTGTATAACTAACTATGCTTAATTATAGTTTCTTTGGTTTGTTGCTTTACTCAACCTTTGAGTTTTCAATTGATGGGTCCAAGTATTTTATCTTGTTATTATCATGCAACATTTCTTACCGATTAAAGTGTCCGACTTATAATTGATAAATAAGTAGGTTTTAAAATCCTATTGGAGGCTATTCACCAAGGCTTAATCTGTGTTTCTCTGCATCCGGAAGTGATTGAATCTCACTTTTAAGAGCGAGTTCAAGCATTACTTGGCTTGAAATTTGATGAAACAGGGTACTTACTTTTGAAATTTACCTCAAAAAAATGCAAGAAGTTTCAATCCTGAAGATTATGACGTCAAGTATGATTTTACATTTTTAATACAATGCATAAATGGACTGATGGCTGAAATATTGCTTATACTAATTTATAAGAATAAAAAATGGAAAAAGTATGTAATAGGGCAATTGAAACTTGATCAACCCAGTAAATAAATAATAACTGAAGCTATTACGGCTTGTTTGGGAGATCATTTTTCACTCCGGTGAAGCATACTCTATTTTCATCAAAGATTTAGGTTTGTGTGAACCTGTCACCGCTGTGTTCAGTAATGCTCCATGTTGCGACCAAAAATCAAGGGTTTCATTTTTGAAACAATTAAGAGGCTTCATTTCCCTCCGAAGCTGAGCTTTATTTCCGTTTCATTTGAAGCTGAGTGACAAAATTCTCCCAAATAGTCTAAATGTGAGTTTTTTGGCAAACAAAACGAAGGTCACTGCTTAATTTCATAAGACTCACTTTCAAAATTGAGATTTGTTAGAGTTTAGTATTTTCTATATGTTACTTAGTCCACACCGCCTATCGTGTTTTGTTGTGGATGTTTTGTTCCTATAATATTGCCCCTTGGTATGAGAAAACTCATTCCATTTCCATTCTCCTTTCTAATGGTATCAGAGCTAAGATCGGATCTAACAAATTTTTCCCGATCAGCTGATATTTCTCCCCTCTCCCGTCCCGCCTAAACCCCCCGCCACGTTCTTTCTTCTCCCGCGCCCTGCTAGTCTACGCCCGCCGCTCCCGCTCCTTTCGACGAGTCGCTTTCTAATCCTGTCACTAGGAGCGCTCCGTCTCCGCCGTCGCTGCCCCTGGACTGCTTCTGCCTGCGACGTCGAGGCTTCTCCGCTTCCGTCTTCGACATCGACCTCGTCTGCTTCCTGTGCGACATGAGCCTATCTCTCCTTCTCTAATGGCTTCCTGCTCCTCGACGACATCCCGTCGTTTGCTTCTCCCGCATCTTCGTCGCTGGTTCCGTTGATCTAAAGCAACATAACACGTTCCGTCGGCTCTCTGCTCCTCTGCGACATCATAATGGCCCGACGAGCTCGCCATTTCTTTTTCCGATTTCTTCTTCTAGGCTACTTCTTCTCCAGCTGCTTCTCTCCTGGCACCTCTCCTTCTCCAGCTGCTGCTACTGCCGCTTCTTCTTCTCCTGCATGTATCTGCTTGACCACTGCTTCTCCGTGCTCTGACCGCGCTGCTTTCTTCGTCCGGCTGCTTGCGAGCCCATGCCTCTCCTTCCGTTGCTGCCGTGCTGCACCTTCATTCCACGGTCTTACCTCTTCTTCAGATCCAGCCCGCCCGAGGGTTGACATTTCACATTTTTATTTTAAAGTTGTTTGTGGTTTTTGTATTGGTTCTATGATTTAGCCTTTTGCACGTGATTATACGTGAGAGGGAGTGTAACTCCGCCTCCAGGCGTAGTCTAACCTTCTGCACAGTATTCCACGTGAGGGGGAGTGTTTTATTTCGGCGACTAAGCGATCTTCTTCCCACTCCTCTTAGTCTCACGCCGCCCTGGTATAACCTATGCTTCTTGCACCTGATCCGCACGGAGGGGATGTTTGTGATCATGGCGACTCAAACTTCTTTCCCGCTCCTGCATAGTCACACTGGCCCCTAGTTGATTTCATATTTGTTTAGTCCCTCAAGCGTTTTTCTCTGGATTTGTAGGGTTTGTTTGGTCTTGTGTGGTTGACCTTGTTTCCGTCGAGTGTATACCAGCGTTGTAATGTCTTTGAGGACCAGTCGTTGGCTTGCTTACCCAGATTGAAGTATCCCCTTGAGGGTTTACGGCTTGTTGGGAGCTGTTTTGTCCCGCTGCCGTTCCTTCTTT
Organism: Platanthera guangdongensis; assembly: GCA_039583875.1. Classification (NCBI taxonomy): domain Eukaryota; kingdom Viridiplantae; phylum Streptophyta; class Magnoliopsida; order Asparagales; family Orchidaceae; genus Platanthera; species Platanthera guangdongensis. Next base: position 32,909,847 of record CM077164.1, on the reverse strand, counting down.
TACCATCTATTTAAATTGTGTTCAACCCTGTCAGCTTCCCATAGCTTGAGGGAGGATGTTAGAGTTAGTATTTCTATAGTTCATTTATCCCACACCGGGCCTACGGTGGTTGGGTGTCATGTATGTGGTCCTATATTTCCCCATGTGAGTGAATAAAACGAAGCACCATGATTTATCATTCTCCCTTCTCCAAGATTCAAACGCTCTTAAATACTTACCGTGAAACTCACTTTCAGAATTGAGATCCAAACTCTCTTAAAAACTTACTATGAGACAAACTTGCGCTCGTTACTATTGAATTGTGCTTCATATATTAAACAAAATTTTTTTGAGTTGAAATAAATCATTTGTTGTATGAAGGAGTACTTATATTACCCTAGTTTCAAGGGGTATTTAGATTGAGTTCTCTCCATTGCTTCAACAATTGTACTCACCCAAATTAAGTGGCATTAATAATTGATAGATACACTCACGATGTGTACTCGCGCAAGATCTTGAGGGCTGGTTCTCCCAAAGAGTCTTTTATAAGAAAGACTCTAGACTTCCAAGATATCCTAATAATACTCCACATCTCTCCTTATATAGGGGAGGAGGTGACAATAATTATTGAAACACTACTAGCACTTGAATTACTAATATTGGACGCTCCCGAGTGATCGGGCCTGGATCTCACTAGCCCAAGGCAGTCATCCCAATGGTGCACATACGTATCATATGTGTCAATACTCCTCCCTTCAAAGTCGACCTTGTCCTCTAGGTCTAGGGTCAGTGGTTGCCTCCTCGAGCTCCAGGGCCTTGAAGTTAGCAACTATAATATCATTGTCTTCGGTCACGACTCACGAGTAGAAAACACTGCTCTTTATTGAGACAATTTGTGAAGAGTGGAGCAAAGTTATTTGCAGCCGACACAAAGGCCTTGGTCATGAAGTTCAATGTAATCTTTTGTGGGAGAAGCGGTGTGCTGAATGATTTGGTTTTGGTGGCGGGACTGGAGGTTGGACTTGAAAGGGACGCCGACATAATTTGTTGCACGAGGTTAATGTGGTGGGAGAGCGCAAGCATGCTCTTACTTGATTGGTCCGATGTGTTTACTCAATTGGAATGTCACAATACTGTAGTGAATGATGATGTCATGGTAAATTCTATTTCTATAAAGCGACCTGTTGTATGGTTAGAATGAGCGTGTTTGTATTTAAAATGTGCATGCATGCATATATGTGCGGTTGCAAGCCATGCATGAAATACCTAGGTAGTGGGCCATGTATAAGCTTGGAACATGTGTGCCAACTCTATGAAATTTTCGGCGTAGGCCTCTACCGAGTCGACTTGCTGAATAACATCGTCACGCATGCTGAGTTCCTCCTTGAGCATGACACAGTTCATGCGCGGCATTGATCGACAATACCAACACATCCAACTGAACTGTAACTCAAATCATTGTTCCGCGTGAGCGATCTAGCTATGCATGTCACAATCATAAAACAAGAGCATCTCTATCCGTTAGGGTGCCAAGTGCGGGGGAATCAACGGTGGGAATCTCCTGCATAGGGATTGGTCGAGCTCCTGAGGCTCATCTAATTGATGATCGCAAAATTGATGGTCAAGGATGGGGGGGGGGGGGCTTTGATTGTGATTGGGTGGCCTTGACAGAGGATCTATCATGGTCAGTACGATCCACCTTGTCATCCGATCTTGCGTGAGGAAAGATTTTCGAGACAGTTCTCCACTTCGTCTGTACGATCCATCATGGTGCACATGACAGTCATTGAATTAGCTAAGGAGAGGTTGTTTATGGAGTTGTTTCTTCTCGGAAGCACTCGGGGTCGGTGAGAGAGGAGTCTTGGCTGGAGTGGAAAAGCACGAAATCTGAAACTGAGGAACATTTGAATAAACAAACCTAGAGACGCCGAAAATTCGAAGACGAAATTGGGTTTGGAATGACACGTTTGTTTTTCGTCGATTCACCCTGCCGACATTGAGGAATATGTCATTTGCCTTCATTTTCGTTGATCAAAGATTACGCGGATAGGTTGATCATCCCTGGCTTCGTAGGCGTATCTGGATATGTTGTCATCGATAGTCTTTCTCTTTGTTGATAAGCGATTAAGTGAAAGTCAAATGCAGTGTGCCCGCGATTTCTTCAACCATGGGATTGGACGACGACTTCAATCATCTTTGGTTGTGTGAAGGGCATGCACGACTGCTCAGAACAAGTCGGCGTGGACGAAACTCTGATGATGATTCAATGAATCTTGCAGCCCTTGTGACCTAGGGCTAGGTGACAGTGGGGTTGGGATTGGGGTGGGGGACGGTGGTAGGTTGGATCAAGTTGGTTCACACTCGAATTGTTTTGCATTAATAATTAACAGATACACTCGTGAGGTACACTCACGTCCAAACATTTAAGGGCTATTCCCTAAGGAGTCCTCTCCAATTGAGACTCTAGATCTAAATTTCCTAGATAACCTAATAACACTCCACAACCTCATATAGAAGAGGAGATTACAATATTTACTGAAATATCATACATCAATTATTAATCAAGGTTGCAGATGTCGGATGTCGGATGTCAGTCTCATGTCGGTTTGAGTTTTTTATGTCGGATGTCGGATTGCGGGAATATATCGCGGACATATCAAAATGTCGGATTGTAATATTCTTATATATATCATAATATTTTCATTTATTAATTAGATGATAATTATTCTATCTAATTAAGTGCAAACTAAAATTCTTTTGAGAAAATTAAACTACTAACAAATGTTTAATCGTATTTGATTAGTATCATTCAGAGTCACCTTCTTATCAAATATCCAACATGGATCTCTACTCACTATGGAAGAAGTGCTAGATATCATCCTAGAAGGAACCTTCTGATGAATTTATTTTATAAAAAAAATTTATAATTTTTTTAAACAAATAAAAAAAGCTGCAATATTGGACCAAAATTAGCCGTCATTAGCCGCAATATTGGCAAGCTGATTGACTGATGTCCGACATATCGGCCGCAATACTGGAAAATGTGGTCAAATGTGGCGATAATGTTTCGTTTCCTCCTCAAAAATGACTTGTTTGCCGACATGTTGGACATGTCGGCCCCAATCTACAAGCTTGTTATTAATACTAGGTGCTCCCTTGTGATAAGGTCTTGATCTCATTTACCGAAAGCTGGCATCTCAGTGGTATGCCGTATGTCATGTCAGACAACTGTCCTTTCTTTCATCTGTGTCCCTTGCAAGGTTTGATAAAGTTGAACTAAATGCTCTTGTTGATTTCCTGTTAATCTTGGTCAGGTGCTTCTATTTTCTGCCACCTTTAATGATAATGTGAAGACTTTTGTATCGAGGGTTGTCAACGATGCAAATCAGATATTTGTCAAGAAAGAAGATCTCAAACTTGAAAAAGTGAAGCAATATAAGGTTTACTGCCCCGATGAGGTTGCCAAAATTGGTGTTATAAAAGATAAGATATTCGAATTTGGGCAGAAGGTGGGGCAAACTATAATATTCACACATACAAGGGATAGTGCCAGAACGTTACATCAGACATTAACGAAAGATGGGTATGAGTGTACGGCAGTTCAAGGCTCCTTGAAGCAAGAAGATAGAGACACAATTATAAAGGAATTCAAAAATGGAGTAACTAAGGTCCTCATAACGACTGATCTCCTTGCTCGAGGTTTTGATCAGTCACAGGTATGAATCTCTTATACTTCATTGGAAACAGCCTTGTTAATTTTACTTGGTGGTTTTAGACGCATATCGTTTTCTCCAGGTCAATTTGGTTATCAATTTTGATCTTCCTGTTAAGCACTACTTTCCATCAGAGCCGGATTACGAAGTTTATTTGCATAGAATTGGCAGAGCTGGACGTTTTGGACGCAAAGGTAGCTTTCATGGGATAACTCATGTTTTTGTTAAATAGCGCGTGTTTCTGTTCTATTTGAGAGTTTTTACCTTGCATGCTGTGAAATAAATGGAAATTATTGTTTCTTTTTTCTACAAATTGTGTTGTTTTTAAACATGACACATACTGAAGGAACTATGTTTTAAAGACCAATTTAATTATTTTACCCCTTGATATTTTATGGCCAATGTATTTCTGTTATATGTTTCACACTACTTATACTTTATTGTTAAACCGAGTTAGAGTAGTAACACTGCTGTAGGTATATATATGTACATATACACACATATTTTTGGTGTAATGGTGAGGACCGTGAAAGTCCTCTCTGCCATCCGATCTCGCTAAAGCCAAATCTAACCATTACCTACAACAACAGCAACACTCAAACCTTTATCCCACTATAGTGGGGTCGGCTATATGGATCCTTTGTCACCATTGTGGCCTATCCCACAGGTGCCGCATTCAAAAATCTTCTTTGTTTGCAGGACATCATTTATCCCACTTTCCTTGATCATTTAAAGATTTTTTCTCCCAAAAATCTAAAACATTTGCTTGCTTGGCTCATCTTCATAACGTATACAGATTATGTGAAGGAAGTTCAAATGCTGTTTCTGCTGCAATATGTATATATTTTTAGTAGCCAGTTTTATTATGCTTCTGTTGTTAGTGCACACCATTCTTCAATTGTGATGCCACAGGTGCCGCATTCAACCTGCTGTGCACAGATAGGGATAGGGCGATCATGGAGAAAATTGAGCGCCATTTTGATCTCTCCGTATCCGAGGTAATACTCTTGGTTCGTACCCTTCTCTCTCTCCGGCCATGTTTTCTTCCGCTGATTTCTGCCACATTTTCCAGGTCGTTAATTGGCGAAGTGAGGAAGATTTCGAGAAAGCGCTCCAAGATGCCGGCTTGCTATAGGTTCTTCCTGAATACCACAGTTTCCTTCCGGAATGTTCTAGTAAATTATTGTTCTTATTATAATCTGAGCACCCGTTTTAAAAAAAAGTGAGAGCACTTTCATACCTGTTTCATTCATTGAAGATCTTCATAGCAGGCAAAGCGATCTTAGTTGTTGAAACCATTTGATGCAACAGTCGGAGTAGTTGCTGCCGTTCCGGGGGAGCGAGTTTTTACTGGCACCATGAAGAGCTTGAGAATTTAGCCTCTTAAATTCAATGTTTTTATGGAAGAAGATGATTTATACACACAATGGTTGTTGAACATAAATCTGGGAATGGAAGACATTTCTGAGTGAGTTTGCGCTGTGAGCTGCATCTCCATTAAAACTTGGCTTTGCAGGTAATATTCTTCTACTGGAAAAATGTGAATGTGTGATGGATGCAATTGCAGAGTCGGTATCCTTTGGGGTGGCGCCGTGTGTGCGGGGTGGTGCCATGACCACCCCGCAAAAGCACCCCGCCGGTTATGCTGATCTGGGATGATGTAATTTATGGTAGCCCTGGGGTTTCTTATTATTTTTACCTGTGTTAATTTCAACTGTTATTGGTAAAAATATGATTGTACATGGGTTAATGGCTATGAGAGTTTTAATCTCACCTTCACATAGGAATAATTTACAGCTCTGTTAGTTATTATTTGCATATATACATGAGCATCCATGGCCCACAAGACACACTGAAAAACATCTCTTAAATTCAGGTCTCTCGCCCACGTGCGCATTTTGTTTCAAGGCTATTTTTTGGGTTATAAATATTTGCTTATCTTGCAATGGTTCTCGTGTTTCGTGGCTCCGTATGGCGGTGGTCATGAACACGGCAGTGTTAAATTATCATAGCCCACCTAAGGAACTTCATGCACTTTTATGTTCAAACAGATGATGTTTGTTAGACGATCCTTAACAAATGACAGTTTAACCCATGCGTTTATGACCGCCACCAGCGTGCCAAACGGAGCCAGTAGTATTTCGCATGCGTCTTCTCAAGTTGAAAGCGCCGAGTTTGTGTTAGTCCCTGGATCTTGGTGGAGTGAACCGGTGGAACTGTTTTTGTATGCTCGGAGGACTACATTCTTATATTATTTTTATTTATTTATTTATTTAGTGTTATTAGCATTTTTAGAATTTGCTATTATCAGTCGTATTTTATTGGGATCTTAAAATTTTTTATTTTCCCGCCAGTAGCACATCACCAATTTTTATTTTTTAAAAGAACTTAATTTTTTTTTAACTTATGTCAAATCATAAAATATGACATCTAATATGGGAATGGCTTTTATGGATGGGATTGGCTTTTGACCAAATTCATTGGTTTTGGGTATTGAAAAATTGGTTTATCCTCAAAATCTATCTAATTTGATGGGTTTTGCTGCATGCACAATCGGTCTTAATTGTATCCCCAAATGTCTGTTGCAGCCGAAATGAAGAAATCCAACTCCTATAAGTTAAGAGGGAGGTGTGGTTATATATTGTCCCTAATTTCATCAAGGTGGGCATATGGTGCTGAAGAAATCAAACTCCTATTCTTCGTTCTGTTTGAGGTGCAGAAGAAACCAACTCCTTTACCCTGGAGCTGAATATTGCATGAATCATTTTATGCTTCAACGTTCCCTTGCGAACAAAGAAGATAACGAACCGGGTCTCCGCAGCAAAAATAGGACCTTTGTGTTCTTCGTTTCTTCTGTTGAATTGGAGCTCTGCAACGAACGAAGAAGATGAATGATCCAAGAGAATGAACAGGAATTATTACCCTTGATTTTTGAATTTCATTTTTGAATTTTTTTCTATCTCAAACTTTCCTCTAAACGAAGAAAAAAATAATGGTTTTGGACCATTTCTAAAACCTACGATTTTTTGGGTTTGGATCAAAAGTAATTCTCTACGTTGAAAATCGTTGAAAAATACACACCCCTATTGCTTTTATACAGTCGCCGGGGCAAGGGAATAGCGTCACCAATGGTAAAATTGTCTTGCAAGTTTGGGCAGAGGCCTGCGAATCAATGGAAATTATGAGACAAGGTAACTTGGGAAATGAATGGAGTGTTACTGTTGGGTTTTTAAGGATGACACAATACTTGTGCACGCAGCGGAAAAAGAACAAGAAAAACCCAAACGAGTTCGTATCTAACAATGTTCATGAATCAAGAAGTAAGCCATGCTGTAGTAAAAATTATTTTTGAGGGATTGAGTCAGAACTCAACCTAGATGCATGGAGCCAGACTCTACCTAGAGTCAGAACTCAATCCCTCAAAAATAATTCCAACGGGCCCATTCTCGCACAATTCCAAACAAATATCAAAACACATATGCGCGCTCAACTCGCTCCTGATGTAAGGCAGTTAGTTTTCGACCGGTTCACGAGCCTCAACTAACACACAATAAATATATACAAAAATATTAAACTTTAAAACGCAAATTTATTAAAAATTAATATATTAATTAAAAATATATTACTACCGTCAGTATATTTTAAAGTTAATATATACTAAAAGTTAGCCTGTATAAAAGTTAATGTATTTAAAATTAATTATAAAAGTTAATATATTAATTAAATATATATTATTAACGTTAATATATATTAAAAAGTTAATATATTAAAAATTAATTATAAAAAATAATATATTAATTAATAATATATATTATAAACGTTAATATATATTAAAAAGTAAATATATGCAAAAGTTTTTTTTTGGAATTGTTAACCGCAGACCGAAAATGTCCATTCACAGACCAAAAATATCACTTTTTAAACGCGTTAAATATTTCACTTGTTATTTAAAACCCCTTATTCACAAACCAAAAACCTAAATCCTTTCCCCCTTCCCAGTCGTCTGCCCGATCCCGCATTTCGCATTTTCCCCTCTCTCGCTCTCGCCGATGTCGCCCTCCCGCTCGCCGATGTCGCCCGTCCGCTCGCCGACGTCGCCCGCCCGCTCGCCGATGTCGCCTGCCCGCTCGGCGACGTCGCCCGCCCGCTCGCCGACGTCGCCCTCCCGCTCGCCGATGTCGCCCGCCCGCTCGCCGACGTCGCCCGCCCGCTCGCCGACGTCGCTCGCCCGCTCGCCAACCGTTCGCTGCGCCTCCCCCGCTATGAGTACATTCAAATTCTTCACTTTGTTCGAAATAGCCCACCATTTCTTTTGGATTGCAGTGAGCATTGAGTTTTTCACTTTGTTCTAGGTGAAATGTTGACATAGTTCTTGAAGATCAATAGATATCGGCCCAACTACAGAGAGCAACGAAGAAAATGTGCCCGCGTATGGTAATGATCTAAATGTTTTCTCCAAATTTTCATGTGAGTTAGGAGTAAATATTTATACTCCGTTTTGCATAGATATGACTACATACTTTCAGTCCAGTGCTGTATTTGTGTCAAAAGTTGAGTTAGGAGCAAATATTTATACTCTGTTTTGCCGGTATATATAGCAGATCATATTACAGAAGTGATTAATGTTCTTGGTGGCGGAAATTGTGGCTATCGAGTGATTAGCCGAGCTATGGATATGGGGGAGAACTGGGCCCAAGCGAGGTTGGACCTCATTATGGAACTACGGATTAAGGAGAACATGTACAAGAATATTTATGGTATATCGAGATTCGAGTGTTTATTAGCATCCCTTGATTGTGCTCAAGTATCAGCACCACTAGGGAAATGGATGTCAATGCCAGATATGAGCATTGTGGTGTCATCTTGCTACAATATTGCATTAATCCAGCTTTCAACATTTCAAAGTCTAACATTTCTTCCCTTAAATTCTGGCCCACCGGCTACACCAAGACTAGTATGTTGGGCTTTATAGATGATAATCATTTTGTACACTTGATGTTGCGCGACGGGTGTCCATTGTCAAGTCTTATCTCACCATGGAGAAGATTTCGGATCTTATCGCTGAGTCATGGGAAGATATAGTTATTTCAAGATTGAAGACCACTCAAATGCAAGAGAATACACAAGAATAGATAGTCAATTTGGATGGTTCGTACTTTTGAGATATGTTAATGCTCATTATAATATTGAGTTTAGTTTCTTAATGCAATTATTAATTAGTACCAACATGAATGTTAATAATTTGAAGATATTTCTTTTACAGGTTAGTGGCAAAGTGCTGGTGTTGTTGAGCATTTGTGGTCTTGAGCTATTTATATAATATTTTGATGTATACTTGATATTTTTTGAGCACTTGTGGTGCTGGCGCTTCATATTTTTTGAAGCATGTTATGTATATTTGATGTATTTGATATTTTTTGAGTACTTGTGGTGCTGATGCTTCATATTTTTTGATGCAAGTTATATATATTTTGATGTAAGCTTCAATTTGGTGGTAATGAGCTATGTCCTTGCTGGTACTTGTGGTGCTGGTGAGTTTCTTGATATTTTTTTTACTTTTAATGTCGGTCTGCAAATAATAATAATTTCTGTGAATAACAATTTTAAGTATCTTTGGATCTGCAAATAGTAATAATCTGCGAATAGCCATTTTTGCGCTGCGAATAACAATCCCTTTTTTTAACAAAACAGCCCTATTGCAGCGCTGCCTGCCACGGGTCCTTACTAGTGGCAAGAAAATGGTGACTGATTCTAACCACCGCCTGAGCCTATTTATCAATTGGTGGTGGATTCTTTCTGTTGCGGGCTAACTCGATACCCCGGTCGGACCGGATTCAATTGGACCGTCTTAGCATGCGCGGGCGGTCGAGCGCGCACACAGTCAGAGAGAAAGAAAGGTTGACTCAGGATGTGATGACGTGGAAAAACCCATTATTTGGGTAAAAAACCACGCGACCGGCTCTGTGCCGGTCTAAATCCACTAGCTGCTCGTGATTACAATGCGTTCTGAGAATCGGGGCAACAGACCTCTCCCGTTACAACTTGGGATGAGAGAGAGAAAGTCTACGGCTCTCAACAGGCAACAAGCTGCGCCGAGGGAGCGATTTATACACTGGAATGCGTGAGAGATGGCACTGGCGCTCTGAAGCTTGGAGAGCGGGTTCGTCGTGCGCCTACTTGCAGGGGTCGCCTTCCCCTTCTCCTCGCTTCGGGACTTAGGTGTTTTGCTACTGGTGGTGCGCTGGTGGCTCATGGTGGCTGGAGGACGATCCATGAGAAGAGTCCGACAGAGCTATCGCCTGAGGGAAGAAGATGGCTGGGAGCCAAAAGATGAAGAATGAGGAGGCCCTGGGGCTCCTTTTATAGCCTCTAGGAAAGGTTCATGGCGGGCCCCACCACCAATGTAGTGGGTTAGTGGGTGGTTACCCACACAGATCAGACGGCGAGGAAAGCCCACCATGATCGGACGGCGGGCAGGTCGTCCATGGTGATGGGGCGACCGGGTGGTGGAGGCGGCCCGGCGGCGAGGCCGCGGCTACGACAGCAAGGCCGGCCTGGCTGTGAGCCCGGCTAGCGGCCAGGCTGCCGGAGGCCTGACGGCATGGTCGCGGCCTGCAGCGGCAAGGCCTGCCTGGCCGCGCCTGCAGCGGCAAGGCCGACCTGGCCGTGAGCCCGGCTAGCGGCCAGGTCGCCGAAGACTGGGCGGCTTGGCCGCGGCCTGCAGCGGTAAGGCCGTCCTAGCGGCCTGGCTGCGGCCTGCGGCGGCAAGGCAGGCGGCGACCGCGACTAGTCTGGCGGCGGCTTCCCCCTGAAGGGGGCGGTTTTTGAGGAGAAAGAGAAGGAGTGGGCCCCACCCCCATGTTCCCCTCATCATGGGAGGTGGGGTTTAATAGTCAACCCCATGATCTCCCATTTTGGGGGGAGATCGTGGCGGAGCTTTCCTTATAAATGATGGTGTAACCCATCAATTGCCCCCCAAATTCTTCTTGCCGGAGAGCGCTCCGAGCGAGGGAAGAAGGATTTCTTGCTGCCCCCTTTCCCCACTGTCATGACAACTTCCGGCGAGAAGGTGGATACGGTGAAGGGCATTGCTTCGAAGGTACTCAGAGCGATCTTGCTGCAGGAGCTGGCGAAAATGCCGAACTTGGCCATGCGCGACCTGGCGCACGTCCCGGGCGACTTGGCCGGCAGGCCGCGCGCCCAAGCCGCGTGCAGGAGGCCACGCGCGGCAGGCCACGCTAGCTCATGCCACGCGCGCCCAGGCCGTGTGTGTGCCTAGGCCGCACGCGCCTAGGCCTGGTGCGTACCGAGCCTCGTGCACTCCGGAATGCACGGGCAGCTTTTTTTGGAGCATGCATTCCACGCTTCCTAGTTTGTTAATAACAAATCTTGTTTGTATTTGATATTTGGATATTTTTGGTGTGCAGATAACACAGGTCTATAGCTAATATCTTTTTGGTGCTGAATCGGGTCAGAATTGAACACGGGAGATATCGCCAGGCGATATTGGGTATCGCCAACAGGCGACAGCGCCAGTCGACTCATTTCCGCTCGACACTCGACACATTTTTCGCTCGACACTTGAAACATTTCGCTATCGCCAACAGGCGATAGTGGGTATCGCCCACATGTGACAGCACCACTCGACACATTTCCGCTCGACGCTCGACGAAATCGTGGCTTCAGTTATTTCGCTATCGCCAGACGCCGATAACCGGTATCGCTCGACGACAGTGCAGGATTCGGCGCACAACGTTTATGCAATGCGACATTGAGGAGTTTGTGGGACACGTGGCAGCGGTTACCGATATCACCAGATGGCGATACCAGTATCGCCCGGCGATAGCGCCAGAATATAAAACCTTTCATCTTCTGAGGAAATCACGAATTTCATTACATGGAGTGTATTTACCTGCATTGACGTTTTAGAGAGCTCCAGAACTCAAAGATACTCTATACTCTCAAGAAGGTCAAAAGCGCGAAAGATTGACGGTACGTGCGAAGCATTCGAAGCATCTCTAGCAAGGATTCGTCGGCATCTTCAGCGCATTGTTTGAAGGTGTGTCTAGCCTAAGTGTTAAATTTGTTTTTGTTCTTTTCTTTTACTTTCTCATTATAATCGGTAGAGAAAATCACCGCCTTGTGCGTGGCGTCTAGGTCCTTATATGGCTTAGGAGAGAATCGCCGCCTTATGAGTGACGTCCAAGTCCTTGTGTGGCTTAGGGAGAAATCGTTGCCTTGTGTGCAGCGTCTAGATCGTGGTTAGATCTAGGGGGAGGTTAGTAGCAAGATCTAGGAAGAGATACGCTTTAGCCTGCCGGTTCTTGGTAGAAGAACCGGCAAAACACTAGCAAATTATTTATTTCATGAGCCTTTGTCTATAACTCTATAGAGACACTTTGTATTCAATTTATCTCTTTTGCAATATATCATTATTGTTTTTTGCTAGTATACATTTTCACTCTTCAATTATATTGTTGTTATTCTTCTAGTAAAATTTGTTTAATTTTTAAGACAAATTAAAAGAACCCTTATTCACCCCTCCTCTAAGGGCGCCGCAAGATCCAACACTTGTATCAGAGCCAGGTTACTCCAAAAACGGTTTCAGCACCGGAGTAATGACGCAAAACACGCATGCGTTTTCTGAGGGGCGAGGTATTAGTAGACCTCCCTTATTCACGGGGACTGACTACAACTATTGGAAAGCTCGAATGCGATGCTTTCTAATAGCACTAGATATCGATGTATGGGGCATGGTAGAAACATGCTACACTGCTCCTATTACTGTTGTAGGAAGTGTCTCTATGGAAAAACCAAGGACAAATGGGATGAAGCTGATAAGCTTCGATATAAAAATAACTCTAAGGCAATGAATACTTTATTTTGTGCGTTAGATAAGACTGAATTTAACCGTGTTTGTGCATATGATACTGCATATGATATTTGGAATCTTCTTGAAGTTACTTATGAAGGACATCACAGGTAAATGACTCAAAGCTTTTCCAGCTAGAATCAGAGTTTTAGAAGTTCAAAATATAGGTTGATGAAGATGTAGACTCCATGTACACGAGGTTCAGCAAGATAGTAAATGACTCGAGGATTCTAGGAAGAATTTCTCAAATGGAGATTTGGTGAGGAAAATACTTAGATCGCTTCCCCCTAAGTTTAATCCTAAAGTGACTGCCATCTCAGAGTCACACGATCTAAAGTCTCTTCAAATTGAGAATCTCATAGGCAACTTGAAACTCATGAAGTAGAGTTGAGGATTCAACAACAAGAGTATAGCTTGGAGCCAAGAAAGAAAGCTTTGGCGTTGAAGTCCAAGAAAAAGAAGGAAAGCGAGTCCGATGAAAGTGACGATGAAGATGAAGAGAGCTTGTTTGTGAAGAATTCAGGAGATTTATGAGAAATCCTGAAAGAAGAAATTCTTTCAAGAGATTTTTTAGGAGGTAAGAATCTGGGAATAGGAAAGGAAAGTTCCAAGCTGAAGGAGAGGATGATGAAGATAGACCACCACCTGAATGCTATCATTGCAGAAAGATTGACCACATAAAGAGCAAGTGCCCAAAGTATCTGAAAGAGCTGAAGGAGAAGCGGCACAAAAAGAAAGATAAGAAGAAAGTTCTAAAGGCTGAAACATGGATGAAGCCATTTCTGAGGAGTCAAGCAGTTCAGGGTCAGAAACTGAAGAGGAGGCCAACATGTGCTTGATGGGAAAGAGCGCTTCATCTTATGATGAAGGAAGCAGTGTCCAGAGCGACACTGAGGTAACTCCTGAAACTTATGATGCTTTATGTTGAAGTATTAGACCGGGCGGCTTAGCGGTCTGATCCAGCGGTTTGTTGACCGAGCGGCTTAGCGGTCTGATCCTGCGGTTTGTTGACCGAGCGGTCTTGCGGTCTCTCTGAAGCCTGGAGACCGGGCGGTCTATCGGTCTACCTCTGCGGCTGTTCTATCCTGCTGGAGTTGCCCGAGCGGTTAACCCATCTGTCTAACCGCGCGGCCTGTGCGGTCTCCATTATTCTAGCCGCTCAGTACTGTAAATGTTTAGTCCCACATTGTTTGTATACTCTCTTCTTATCTCCTCCATTCTATATAAGGGAGGTCATACCTTTGTAAATGATATCTTTTTTGGATAATAAAATTTCAATTATTCAAAAGTCTGTTCGCTTGTTCTCTACTTTTCGCTACTTTATAACATGGTATCAGAGGACACGGTCATTTCCTCCTGATTCTGTGCGCTCTCTGTTGTTCGCGGCTTGTTTTCCGCGTTCTGCGACTTGTTCGCGGCTTGCCTTCTCATCTGTCCGCGCGGTTTGTTTCTATCCGCGCGGCTTGTTTCTGTCCGCTGCCCTGTTCGCGCGGCTTGCTTCTTCTTGGTTCTCTTCTCCTACTGCTCTTTGTCGCAGCGACCTGTTTCCTTGTCGCCGCGCTCCTTGTTCTTTCCTGCCGCTCCAACTTCCTAGTCGTTGCGGTCTGTCTCTGTCCGCGTGTGTTGTCTCTCTACTCGCGGTTTGCTGCTGTGATCTGCCTGACTGTGCGGGTTGTTCCTTTCTCACCCGCATCTTGGTCGCGGTCACCTGCTCTTCTCCTCTCTTCTGTTCGCTCGGCTTTTCAGTCACTCCCTTCAGTCCGCGCGACCTCTTCCCCGCTGTGCCTTTGCCTCTTTCTAGCCGCTGCTGTTCGCGCGGCTTCTTCTGTTTTTTAACCGCTACTGTTCGCGCGGCTTCTTCTGCTTGCCAGGTTCTATGACTACCTCCGGTCTCACCACTACTCCTGCAGCTCCTTCTCCTCCTCCTCCTTCGGGCAACCTTGGCACTCTTTCCAAGCTTGTTGGCTCCAACTATCCCGATTGGAGCGTTTCTTTCACCTTTCTCCTTCGTTCTCAACGCAAGCGTCATCACCTCACCGATGACCCTCCTCCTCGCACCTCTCCTGAGTTTGATGACTGGGATGCGAGTGATGCTCTTGTTCGCACCTGGCTGGCCAACAGCCTTTCTGATGAGTGCCTTCCCGTCATTCGTCATGATGAGACGGTCAAGGCCGCCTGGCTTCACCTCGCTGCTCTCTATTCTAAGGGGGGCCAGACGTCCCGCATTTATACTCTCTATGCGGACCTCTTCGCCCGCCCTTCCATGTCACCAGCTGCGGCTTATCAGCAGGTTCAGGCTCTTGGTGCTGAAATCCTCCAGAATCGCCCCTTCTCCGCGGACTTGGCCGACCAGCACAAACACTTCCAGGAACTCCTGGTTGTTTGTTATCTTCTTCGTCTTCCCGACTCTTATGATATGATCCGCCAGCAGATCTTGGGTGAGGCGGAATCTCCTACTTTGGATGCCACTGCGGCTCGCATTGCCGCTGTTACTTCGCTCCTCCAGCGACCTCTGTTGGCCTCCCCCCCTTCCCAGGATTCCTTTGCTCACCAAGCTCAGAGGGGGAGGGGGGGGGGGGGGGGGGGGCTAGTGGCCGTGGCTCCTCTGACGGACGGGGTTCCTCCCGGTTTCTCTGCTCTCACTGTGGTCGTACTGGCCATACTGTTGACCGCTGCTGGCAGAAACATCCTCATCTTCGCCCTTCCGGTGATGCTCCTTCTTCGGCCTCCGCCTCTTCTAGGCCGTCTGCCTCTGTGGGCACGACGTCAGGTAGTGCCCACGTCGTTACCCAAGGTAAATGGCTGATTGACTCCGGTGCCACAAATCATATGACGGGCAACCCTCATTGCTTCTCCCGTCTTGAGACCCATGACCGCTTACCCCCAGTTCATGTGGCGGATGGTTTTTCCCCGTCCCCGGTTCATGGGACGGGCATGGTTCAACTCACTCCATCGCTTTGCTTGTAGGATACCCTCTATGTCCCGAAGTTCCCGTTCAATTTGTTATCAATTACTACTTTATGCCGGTAACTTCAGTGCTCCGTCTTATTCACTCCCACTACTTGTTCTTTTCAGGACCCGAGGACCCAGCGGACGATTGCTACTGGGACTGAGAGCGGCGGCCTCTACTTCCTCGACGATGTTTCCGCTCTCTCTGCCTACTCCTCCTCCACCGATCTCCTTCAGTGGCATCTTCGTCTTGGACATCCTCCTCCTCGGCTTATTCGTCAGCTTCTGCCCCACTTACCTCCTACCAGTTCTCCGCTCAACTGTGTTGCGTGTCAGCTTGGCAAACATCATCGCTCCTCCTTCCCACCGAAGCAAGGCCGTGGCTCCTCTCGCATTTTTGATCTTATTCATTCTGATGTATGGGGTCCTGCTCCTACCCTCACAGTTGGTCGGGGCAGTTCCTATTTTGTCACTTTTATCGATGATTTTACTCGATGTACCTGGGTGTATCTATTAAAAGATCGCTCTGAACTATTTTCTGTTTGGCAATCATTTTACTTTATGATTAAGACTCAATTTGCTATTTCTATTAAGTCTTACGTTCTGATAATTCCAAGGAGTATCTGACTCATGAGTTCTCCGCGTTCTTTCACAAACATGGCCTCCTTCATCAAACGACTTGTGTTTACACCTCCCAGCAGAATGGGGTGGCGGAGCGTAAAAACCGTCACCTGCTTGATGTTGCGCGTACTCTCATGACGCAGATGCACGTCCCTCGCTCCTACCGGGGCTACGCTGTGCTCCTCGCCTGCTATCTCATCAATCGCCTTCCCTCCGCGGTTCTCCACGGCCAGACTCCCTTCTCCCTTCTCTACCCCCACCAGGAACCTTTTCCTCTTCCTCTCCGTGTCTTTGGCTGTACGGCTTTGTTCACACTCCTCCTCTACCCGCGACAAGCTTTCCCCCGTTCCACCAAGTGTGTCTTTTTGGGGTACTCTACCACTCAAAAAGGCTATTGCTGCTTTGACCCCTTCTCCGCAAGCAGTTTGTCTCCGCAGATGTGACTTTTTTCGAAAATGCTTCCTATTTCTCTCATTCCTCTTCTCTTCCTTCTCTTCCTTCTGATATCTCCGTTCCTTCCACACCTCTCCACGTTTTCCCACCTTCGTCTCCTCCTCCTCTCACTCCTTCCCAGTCCGTCTCCCCACCCACCCCTCCACCCTCCTCTCCGCTGCCGTCTCTCTCTAGTCCCGGGCCAGCTTTCTCCGCCACGGACGCTCCGGTCGCTGACGCTCCCGTCGCCGACGCTCCCGTTTGTTGACCTGGATGTTCCCATTGCCCTTCGCAAAGGGGTGCGGGCGTGTACTCAACACCCGCTCACGGCTGTTGTTTCCTATGATCAGCTTTCTCCTTCTCGCAGGTGTTTTGCCTTGGCTATCTCTGCTACTTCTACTCCCCGTACCTACCAGGAGGCTCTCGCTCTCCCTCATTGGAAGTCTGCCATGGATGAGGAGATGGCTACTCTTACTGAACGGGGTACCTGGACCCTAGTTCCTCCTCCCGTGGGCACTGATGTGGTTGGCTGTCGCTGGGTCTTCGTTGTGAAGTTTCGCCCCGACGGCACTGTGGATCGCTACAAAGCCCGGCTGGTGGCCAAGGGCTTTACTCAGACTTATGGCGTTGATTACTTTGATACCTTCTCTCCGGTTCCTCGCCTCAGCACCATCCGGGTTCTCTTTTCTGTGGCTGTTAACCGGGCTTGGGCTATTTCCCAGCTTGATGTGAAGAATGCCTTTCTCTATGGAGATCTTCAGGAGGACGTCTATATGGAGCAACCTCCTGGGTATGTTGCTCAGGGGGAGACACGTGTCTGTCATTTGAAGAAGGCCATTTATGGCCTAAAGCAGAGCCCTCGGGCATGGTTCGACAAATTCAGTGGTATTGTGGCTACCATCGGCTTTCAAAGGAGTTCGGCCGATCACTCCTTATTCATTCGCAAAACGGCCTCGGGACTGGTGGTTTTGGCCGTATATGTGGATGATATTTCCCTTACTGGCGATGACCGAGATGGGGTGGACTTGACGAAGAAGCACCTCCGTCAGCACTTGGTCACGAAGGATATGGGCTCCCAAAATATTTTTTGGGGATAGAAATCTCTCGGAAAACTTGACTCCTTGGTTCTCTCGCAACGGAAGTATGCCCTTGATCTTCTACGAGAAGCAGGATTGACAGGTGCCAAACCAGCTCGTTTTCCCATGGCTGTTGGAGAAGACAAAACGTGGACGGATGATTCGCCTCTTCTATCTGATGTCACACGGTACAGACGTTTGGTAGGCAAACTCATCTATCTCACGGTGAATAGACCCGACATCGCCTACGCTGTAGGCAAGGTCAGTCAGTTTATGCAAGCTCCCAGGGAGTGCCATCTTCAGTCCGCCTGAAGATTTTAGAGTATATCAAAGCAGCACCGGGCAGAGGGTTACTCTTTCAGAAGAATGGCCATCTGAGGGTTGAGGCCTACTCAGATTCAAGTTACGCGGATGACAAAGGCGATCGTAAATCCACGTCAGGTTTTGTACCTTTGTTGGAGGTAATCTCGTGAGTTGGGAAGAGCAAGAAACAGTCTGTTGTTTCCAGATCCAGTGCCGAAGCAGAATACCGGAGTATGGCGTCAACCACGTGTGAGTTAAAGTGGTTGCGGGCTCTCATGCTTGACCTGTGCGAGGTATATGACTGTCCTCTACCTATGTTCTGTGACAACAAGGCCGCTATACACATATCCAGAAATCTGGTCTTCCATGAGAGAACAAAGCATATAGAGGTTGACTGTCACTTCATTCGGGAAGAGATTTTGAAAAACACAGATTTGTACTCCTTTTGTCACCTCTGACAAGGAGTTGGCAGATATCTTCACCAAGCCGGTTTCTACTTCCTTCTTCCGCATTTGTGACAAGCTGGGCATGATTGATATCTATGCTCTAGCTTGAGGGGGAGTGTTGAAGTATTAGACCGGGCGGCTTAGCGGTCTGATCCAGCGGTTTGTTGACCGAGCGGCTTAGCGGTCTGATCCTGCGGTTTGTTGACGAGCGAGCGGTCTTGCGGTCTCTCTGAAGCCTGGAGACCGGGCGGTCTATCGGTCTACCTCTGCGGCCTGTTCTATCCTACTGGAGTTGCCGAGCGGTTAACCCATCTGTCTAACCGCGCGGCCTGTGCGGTCTCCATTATTCTAGCCGCTCAGTACTGTAAATGTTTAGTCCCATTGTTTGTATACTCTCTTCTTATCTCCTCCATTCTATATAAGGGAGGCCATACCTTTGTAAATGATATCTTTTTTGGATAATAAAATTTCAATTATTCAAAAGTCTGTTCGCTTGTTCTCTACTTTTCGCTTCTTTTCACTACTTTCTAACACTTTATATTCAGAATTTTTGAGAACTTGCGAGTTTTTAGACAAAAAACTGCATAAAATTAAATTGATTAAATATGAAAATAAAGTATTAGTTAAAGAAAATAAAAAACTAAAAAAATGAAGTAAAAGTTCTTGGAAAGGAGAAAACGTCTTGTCAAGAGGATTGTCCCTCCTTGACAAAGATAGTGGAGCTTGAGAAAGATCTCTCTAAGACTCAGACTCGGGTTGAGACCCTTATAAAAGAGAAAGAGGCCTTAGAGAGATCTCTAAAGTTTTCTCAATCTCAAGTGGAAAGCAGCAGGAAGTCCCTCGCTAATTGTTACGGCACCATAGTTGCCGAAAATAATGTATTAAGGGGACAAGT
The DNA here is from genome assembly GCA_039583875.1 of Platanthera guangdongensis. Taxonomy (NCBI): domain Eukaryota; kingdom Viridiplantae; phylum Streptophyta; class Magnoliopsida; order Asparagales; family Orchidaceae; genus Platanthera; species Platanthera guangdongensis. The sequence goes on along the minus strand of CM077164.1, from coordinate 32,890,561 downwards.
CCATAATATAGAAATGGCCACTAACAAATTTGGAGTGGGCAAAAATCTCTAACTATGATTTTGGGAAACCAGTACTATGGTTCTGGAAAATTCGGACTTGGATACTCTCCTGAGCACTATCGCCGACGATATCCACTATCGCCGGCGATAGGAAAAATTCTAGGAAAGGGTCAAAATCTAATTTTCAGAATAAAAATAATAAACCCCCTATCCTGTAGCTTTCAGCAAAGGGTCAAAATTTACTTTAAAGAATCCGTCGACTTCTTTCATCAAGTGTGCCAAATGTTATAAGTTTGGTCACACAACACATACTTGTAAGAAGACGAGATACTGCTCAGTCAACCAAATCTGGGTGCCTAAGGCTTCCACCTATTCTATGGGAGGAACCACTTGGGTAGCCAGATCTTTACTCTCATCCTCTTTTTAGGTGTGTTGGCAGGCTAAGGATAAAGAAGACGTGTGATACTTGGACTCAGGGTGTTCCAAGCACATGACGGACAATAAATCAAAGTTCCTTAGCCTGGAGATGAAGAAAGGAGGAGTAGTTACTTTTGGAGACAACAGAAAGGGAAAAATCATCGGCATTGGAGTAGTAGGTAACAAATCATTTTCTATCTCAAATGTTTTATATGTTAAAGGTTTGGAGCATAATTTAATTTCAATAAGTCAGCTATGTGATATTGGCTTAAACGTCTTGTTTGACTTATCTTCAAACCTATACAAAATTATTAACTCTAAAACAAATGATATTGTTATTACTACTCCTAGATTTCAAAATATTTACATGATTAGATTTAATGATTTGTCACATTCTTCATTAAAGTGTTTTATTTCTAAAAATGAGCAGTTAGATTTGTGGCATAGACGTCTTGGACATTCTAGTTCCAAACTAATCATAAAATTGTCTCAAAATAAACTTGTTAAAGGTTTACCTTTTTTGCATGGAAATTTATCATCTTTATGTTCACCATGTCAAAAAGAAAATTTATAAAGTCTTCTTTTAAAAACAAAAATGTCGTTTCCACCACTAGACTTTAGAATTGATACATATGGATTTGTTTGGTCCTGTAATACACTAAGTCTAGGTGGTAGAAAGTACACCTTTGTTTTGATTTTGATTTGATTTTTCTCGCTTTAGTTGGACAATTTTCTTATCGTCTAAATCTGATGCGTTTTTAGAATTTACCAAATTATGTTTACGTGTTCAAAACGAAATAAAATTAAAAAAAAATGCATTCGTTCAGATAATGGAGGTGAATTTGATAATGAGAAATTTGTTTCTTTTTGCAATGAGTTATGAATTAAACATGAATTTTTTGCTTCTCGTACACCTCAACAAAATGGTGTGGTGGAAAGGAAAAATAGAACTTTGCAAGAACTAGCTTGCACTATGTTATCTGAATACAAATTACCTCGATATTTTTGGGCCGAAGCTGTTAGTACTTCTTATTATGTTATTAATCGTGTTATACTTCGACCCCTCTTAAAATTAACACCTTATGAGTCATATTTTTCAAAACAAATCAAATGTGTCTTATTTTAAAGTTTTTGGTTATAAATGTTTTGTTTTGAACACTAAGGATGGAATTTAGGCAAATTTGATGAAAAGTGTGATGAAGGCATTTTTTGGGTTTCTTCAACAAGTAAAGCTTATAGAGTTTACAATAAGAGGACTAAAATGGTTGAAGAATCGATACATGTTAATTTGATGAGTTTTTTTCTTATGTAAAAGCTAACAATGCAGTGGTAAGATAGAGCCCTCCCGTCTACAGAGGGTGGATGACGATGAAAACCTTGGAGACAAAGATGAAGAAAAAGGAGTCGAACAAGAAAGAAGAAGAAGAAGAGCAAGGATACGCGCCTCGAAGCGAACTAAAATTTTCTAAAGATCATCCCCAAGATTTGGTTATTGGAGAACCAACAAGAGGGGTAAGTACTCGTTCATCCGTATGTGAGTTATTTTTAAATGTGCTTTATTTCTGATATAGAACCTAAAAGCGTTGAAGCTATTTTAAATAATAATTCTTGGTTTTTAGCTATGAATGACGAGCTTAATCAATTTGAACATAATAAGGTTTGGAAATTAGTAGAAAGACCATCAAATCATCCTGTTGTAGGGGTCAAGTGAATTTTTAAAAATAAACTAGATAGTGAATCTAGGGTCACTAGGAACAAAGCTAGACTCGTAGCAAATGTTATTCACAAATTGAAGGAATAGATTTTGATGAAACTTTTGCACCCGTAGCATATTTAGAATCAGTTAGAATATTTCTTGCATTTGCTTGTTTTAAGAAGTTCAAATTATTTCAAATGGATGTTAAAACTGTTTTTCTTAACAAGTATATTAAGGAGGAAGTTTATGTAGAACAACCCACAGGCTTTGTTGATGTTAGATTTCCTGATCATATTTTTAAATTAGAAAAAGCCCTTTATGGTTCGAAACAGGCACCCCTCGAGCATGGTATGATAGATTGACTATTTATTTACTAAAAAATGATTACAAAATGAGCAGTGCTGATTGTACTTTATTTGTTAAACATATCAATGATGATCTTATCGTTTACAAATATATGTTGATGATATTATTTTTGGATCCACAAATGAAAAATTATGTGATAGTGTTATTGAAATTATGAAGAATGAATTTAAAATAGCATGGTAGGCGAACTCACTTATTTTCTTGGTTTTCAAATCACTCAAAAGCATGATGAAATTTTTATTTATCAATCTAAATATATTCATGATATTTTAAAAGATTTGGGTTTGAAAATCTAAAACAAGCAAATACCCCCATGAGTGTCTCATTAAAATTAGGAAAAGATGAAAGTGGAATTTCAATAGATCAAACACTTTATCGTGGAATGATAGGATCTCTATTGTATTTGACTGCCTCTAGGCCTAACATTATGTTCGCTGTATGTTTATGTGCTAGATTTCAAGCTAATCCCAAAGTGTCTCATTTAAAAGCAGTTAAACGTATTTTTAGATATCTTATTGGCACATCTAAATTAGGTTTGTGGTATCCTCATAACGATACTTTTATATTACATGCCTTCTCTGATTCTGATTATGCTGGGTGTTCATTATATCGTAAAAGCACCAGTGGCACCTGTCACTTTCTTGGCCCTTCACTTATCTCGTGGTCGAGTAGGAAACAGAATTCTGTTGCCTTATCCACCACTAAGGCTGAGTACATGACACTAGGCAGTTGTTGTGCACAAGCTTTATGAATGAAGCAAACTTTAGAAGATTTTGGAATAGTTCATGAATTAATTGAATTAAAATATGATAATAAAAGTGCAATTGACTTAACATATAATCCAGTTCATCATTCTAGGTCCAAACATATTGATGTACGTCACCATTTCATAAGAGACCACATAAAACAAAATACGATCAAAGTCAATTTTATAAGCACTGATTCACAGCTTGCGGATATTTTCACGAAACCACCTCTAGATTTACGTTTTTCTTTATTACGGTTAGAACTAGGAATTCTAGATCTTTTAACTTAATAGTACCACTATCTCCTATCGGCGATACCCGATATCGCTCGGCGATAGTGAATTTTTGCTGTTTCTTCAAATTGTCTTCTTGACTCAGATTTAGGCCAGGTGTAATGTTTTTTTTTGAGTTTTATACTAACTTGGTTCTTTAGTTCACCACTTTTATATCCGTTCTACATATTTCAGTACTAGTGTTCTTAAACTCGTGAAATTGTTTTTCGCATGCCTCTAAATATGAGAAATCTTTTAGTTATGATAATGTTATTTCACCCATGGTTGTGAAAATCTTCATATGCATCCATCTTATAAAATGTGAATTGTGAATGTTTTACCAAAACCACTAGTGATGTATGTTTTCTGCTTTTGCTTTATCTGAGTTTGGTACTGTGCACCATACTATTAAATTATTTTGTATGCTCTCACAAGTGAATTCAGACTCCTTTGTTCAACTAAAGAAAAAAATGTGAGTAACAAAAGTGTATCATCCCCAAAGTGCAAACCTTTGGTGATTGTTTCACACACACAAAAAAAGAAAACACTCAAATAATACAGGGCTGACAAGGAAGCTCTACCAAGCACTACTTACCTTCCTGATAAGTCTTCATAAGCATTGTGAGGTTGAGCACCTTGGAAAGAATTGTAAAGTGTCTTGTGCAAATTTTTACATGAAAAATTTCTTACTTGTGTGCTCTGAACTCTTGGGTACGAGTATAGCTCTGCATGTCTCCCTCTATGTTATGTTGCTTTTTAACATTCTCGTGTTCATTTTTTTTTGTAAGACTATGCATAAGTATTTTCGACAACACCTCACATGTACATAACATTATCCTATCTAAACGTTCTTCTTATGAGAATTGGACTGAGAACTGTTTCACACAAATTATTCACTAGTGTATGTGTTTGTGATATAGTTTGTTGAACGTTGTCAAAGTTACTGTTTACTCATTTTCTTTATTCTACATTGCTCACCTGTCCTCTATGAGTATCTCTTTTGTGTTTTTCCTTTTTTAGCTTCTGCCGCATTTTTCCCTCTCTTTTGACAATACCAAAGGGGGAGAAACTTTACAAAGGAAATCATTCACCGAAGTCTGTTCATATATTGGAAACCTTATTTTTTGTGCACACTTGGAATGGAACCTTATTTTCTTTTCTTCACATCTTTAATTAAAATACATGAATTTCCCTATGCTTCCATTTAGGGGGAGATCACATGTAGGGGGAGTGTTTCATCCAGGAGCAATTTGTGCACATACACATGCTTCGTCTTGATACTCAAATTGGGTGGACCTTTTTAACATTCATGATTTCTTTCATAATGGATTTGTTATTATCAAAAGGGGGAGATTGTTGGAGCATGCATTCCACGCTTCCTAGTTTGCTAATAACAAATCTTGTTTGTATTTGATATTTGGATGTTTTTGGTGTGCAGATAACACAGGTCTATAGCTAATATCTTTTTGGTGCTGAATCGGGTCAGAATTGAACACGGGAGATATCGTCAGGCGATATTGGGTATCGCAAATAGGCTACAGCACCACGTGACTCTTTTCCGCTCGATACTCGACACATTTCTGCTCGACACTCGACACATTTCGCTATCGCCAACATGCGATAGTGGGTATCGCCCACATGCGACAACACCACTCGACACATTTCCACTCGACGCTCGACGAAATCGTGGCTTCAGTTATTTCGCTATCGCCAGACGGCGATAACCGGTATCGCTCGGTGATAGTACACGATTCGACGCTCAACGTTTATGCGATGCGACAATGAGGAGTTCGTGGGACACGTGACAGCGGTTACAGATATCGCTAGATGGCGATACCCAGTATCGCCCGGCGATAGCGCCAAAATATAAAAACCTTTCATCTTCTGAGGAAATCACGAATTTCATTACCTGGAGTGTATTTTCCTGCATTGACGTTTCAGAGAGCACCAGAACTCAGAGATACTCCATACTCTCAAGAAGGCCAAAAGCTTGAAAGATTGACGACACGTGCGAAGCATTCGAAGCATCTTTAGTAAGGATTCGTCAGCATCTTCAGCGTATTGTTTGAAGGGAGTGTCTAGTCTAAAGTGTTAAATTTATTTTTGTTCTTTTCTTTTTCTTTCTCATTGTAATCGGTAGAGAAAATCGCCGCCTTGTGCGTGGCGTCTAGGTCCATGTATGGCTTAGGAGAGAATCACCGCCTTGTGAGTGGCGTCCAAGTCCTTGTGTGGCTTAAGGAGAAATCATTGCCTTGTGTACAACGTCTAGATCGTGGTTAGATCTAGGGGGAGGCTAGTAGCAAGATATAGGAAGAGATACGCTTTAGCCTGCCGGTTCTTGGTAGAAGAACCGGCGAAAACACTAGCAAATTATTTATTTCATGAGCCTTTGTCTCTAGCTCTATAGAGACACTTTGTATTCAATTTATCTCTTTTGCAATATATCATTATTGTTTTTTTGCTATTATACATTTGCACTCTTCAATTATATTGCTGTTATTCTTCTAGTAAAGTTTGTTTAATTTTTAAGACAAAATTAAAAGAACCCTTATTCACCCCCCCCCCCCTCTAAGGGCGCCGCAAGATCCAACACTTTTTTCCTTTGATTGGGTGCATAATGCATGCTTGTTTTGCGCGTAGCTTGGGCAAACCTGACCCTTTTTATCTTTACGCTGTGCAGGTCTCGAAACGCTCTTCTGGTCCGATGCGCTTGCGCTCCTCTTTAACCGAAGACGGTGCGAAGATTTGGAGGAAGAAATATGGGCTTCCTGCTAGTTTGGAGGTGAGGATCCCACGTGCCGAGGAGCAAGTCCAGAATCCTCCTCGTGGTTGGCTGACGATTTGCGAGGTTTCTCTGAGGTCCGGCTTCCGCCTCCCTCCCTGCGAGAAGGTGATCAAGATCTTGAAGTTCTGTGGGGTGCCAATTTCACAGTTTGTCCCTGTTGGAATTGCCCAAATCATGTGCTTAGCTGCATTCTTTCGCGAGCATGGAGGACGACTTTCCCTGGACCAGTTCCGAGATTGGTGTGACATTCGCTCTGATGGTGGCGAGCGGGTGGAGGTTTGCAGCAACAAAAGTTGGTTAGAGTTTGAGCCTCAAAAAGATTGTCGACATGGGAACACTTTGTTTGGGTATGTTAGGAATTCATGGGGCCTTTCCGAGGCGTGGGATACCCTGCCAGATCGCTGCCGCCGAATGAAGGGGAAGGAACGAGAATTCTCTCCGGTTCTTGGGTTTTCAGAGCCTCGCGAACTAGCCAACCACCTTTTAAATATTTTTGACTATGTGGAGGAGAAGCGCCTGCTGCGGTGTGTCATCTCTTTGGATACAGCTCAGATTGTTAGGACCTCTCAGGGAGGGGTCAAAAGAGGAAAGCTGTGGCGGCCCCTTCTGGCGATCTTGATACGGCGGCGGCGGCGACCCCTTTCGATGCCTCTCTCGAGTCAACTCCCGACACTACTAGAAAACAGGCTTTTGGCCAGGGCAAATTGCCCTGGCAAAAAGTCCAAAACCGTGGCTAAAACCCTTTAGCCACGGTCTATCCACGGGAAAAATCCGTGGCTAAAGTCGGCGTGGCTAAAAAGTTTAAGCCACGGATTGGCCGTAGCAAATACTTTTAGCCATGAAAAAAACTGCCGTGGCTAATATCTTGACTTTTAGCCACGGTTTTAATCCCTGGCTAAAAGTGAACTCATCATTTTTTAAAAACTATTTGCCACGGTTACAAGCCGTGGCAAATAGTAATTTAAGTTTTTTTTAAAAACACATTCAATACTTTAATGATTTGTTGGAAATTCGCAAAAAACCAAATGATAGCTAAAATAGGATCCAGGTCCGATGCACCTACCACCGCCAGGATGCGGGTGCTGGGGATTGAACATGTTTCTTTATGACATTAAAGTTTCAACAAACAACAATAATTAAGAAATTATTCAAAATGAGGAAAGACCATTGTGCTCCTATGAGTAGAAGTACACATTAAGAGATTATTCAAAAAGAGTAGAAGCACACATTAGTAGACCAGTGTTTAAGTTAGTAGCTTCCTTAATGATGCGTACAAGGACAAACAGGCGGCACCTCTATATGACAACAACAACAACAAAAACCTTAGGGACAAACAACCACAAATTTAATTGATAATGCCAGTAAAATATAGCTGGTTCACTTTAATGCATATCAAATTCAGCATGTTTTCAACAATAAAGGTTTTAATCCACAATAATAAGAAAAAATCATCAATCCAAAATAGAAGCATGAAAGATAACTGCTGGAACCCTCCATTTTCCAAATACAAAACTGGGTTTTTTAAGATGTCTCTTAATTAGATTGAACCATCATACCATATGTCAACAACAAAGGTTTTAATCCTAGTAATATATTGACTGTCAATTTTTATGGCTTCCTAGGCTCTGTTTCGTGCAATTATAAAGATTAATGCCAGTAACTTTTTAATCAAACAATATGCCGCTTAAGTTAATTTATGTGGAAGCTGAGTGGAAGCTTTAAAATGGCAAGCCTATATGTAATATGGTTCAAATCTTGAAACATAGATGATATGTTGATTAAATAACAAAAAAAGTCTAGTTAACTAGGAGCCTTATGGATGAAAGAAATAGCATATAGATATGAAGCAGGGTTTTCATGGCTAAAAGCACCTACAACTAAAACATCATACCATTTTCCAAAATGTCCCATACGATTGAACTACAATCCCTAATAAATCTGTAAGATATAATCAAAAAGTCGAACACTTATAATACTACAAAAAAGCAGTATGGTTTCATATTCCATCCACAAAATATTTGGTTTTATAGCAATCAGCATACAATGACATGTATGGTTGTGAAGATATGTAGTTGTCCCAAATAGATGAAATAAAGAATAGAACACTTGTAATGCTACAAAAAGAACATGTCTGCAATGTTCCATCTAAAATATCTAGTTTTATAGCAATTTATGTACAACTACAAATTCCAAGAGAAACCATATAAATTTTCTGTACACAGTTGTCTATCTGCACAAAAAATATTATGTTTTAAGAGATCAACTCCACATCATGAAGTTTAAAGGGCATCCCGGTGCACCATCGCAGTTCCAAACAGATTGGTTTAGAAGCCTCCATAAAAGTACACCATCGCAGTGTTTTCAATGTGATAAAAAAAGTAATTTAAACATTGTTGACAATTGACATGTGCTTATTCATGTTGAGCAGCCTAGACATGAATCTTTTGACAATATATTGATCCAAACAGATTGGATTTTTCTCCAGAGAAGCACCAGTCCCATGATCCAATCCCGGAGGTTGAACATCCTTTGCAAGATATATGGCTTTAGATACACGACATATAATGGGTTTAAGATCAACCCCTTCGAAAATCTCAATAAAACAAGCACGTAGGACCAAGGAAAAAACTTTTAAGATACACATGATAGAATCCTAAACCAAGCATAGAATGAAATCATAAGAAATGGGTCAATGAATCCCAGCAAATAAACTCAATTCCCATTACAAGCACTGGCTTCGAACTAAACCCATTATTTCAGCTGCTATGTTGAGCAGCAAGCAGTGTTCTTTGCAAAGGAATTTGTAAGAAGAGAATAGTACTGAGTGGGAAAGAGAAGAAAAAATATTCTCTTTTTCCAAGATTTTTGGATGAACAAAAAATCTCATCAAACTCGATAATTAAATAACAAAGCACTCAGTGCATTGAGTTAATTAAGTGATTGCAAGTTGAACGCAGTCTTACAACCAAGAAAAAAAATATTGAAGCTCAAACCTACTTGTAGCAGATGCTGCAGATTTTCAAACTCCTATAGGGATCTAGTACAATGTGCCTAAATGTAAATCAGTGAAAGAAACTGAAGCAACGAAAAATGAACAGATTTCTGATGATGAACTCAAAACAGGACAAATTATAGAGAACAACTCTGCAACATAAAATTGTTTTTTTTTCTTACGGAAATTACTGCATAAAGATGTTCAAGTCAAGTATTTTTTTGGACTCTTATCTATAGCAGATTCTAAATAATAAAATATATAAGAATATGTTAGGAGAAGAGAGGGGGAAGAGAGAGATCTAGAGAGGAAGAGGAATGGAAATTAGGGTTGAAGAGAGAAGAGAGAGAACTACCTTAATTCTTGCATTTCAATGAAGAATCCAAGGTTGCTAGGTTGCTGAAGTGGGAGATAAGCCGTGGCAAGGTCGGAGGGGTACCTTGAGGTAAAACGAAAAAAAAAACAATCGTTGGAGAGGGGGATAAAGAGACAATCAGTATATACATAATATTATACCTTTTTTTGTAATCATCATTGAAGGAAATGAGCTCCGAGGATATGAGCCGTTCGTGTCGGAGGGCGGAGTTACCTGGACGATGCCCTAGAGAAGGACTTTTGGATGGGCCGAGTTGCCTGCGACTCATAGCCAAGAGAATAGAGATCAGTTAGAAGCGGTTCAAAATTTTGGGGAGGAGAGAAGGCCTTGCCGATGATACCAGCGGAAACAGAGAGAAGGCGGAGTATTGCGGAGAGGGAGACATGTGCTGTTGTGAAGCTTCTTCGCGAGGGGCTGTGGAGATGGCGGGGTATCGGGGAGACGACAGAAGGCAGAAATAAAATGAAGAAATGATTTAGGGTTGCGAAGTTTTGTATATAACACATTTAGTTTTATTTTAAACCTTTGATTATCGGATGGAGGGTCAGGATTTATGTGATGAATTTTAAATTCATGGTTTTTATATATATAATTTTTATAAACTATATAATAGTACTTGTTTAGCCACGATTTCGTCAAAGCCGTGGCTAATAGTTTAGGTTTTTGCCATGAATTTGTTATCCGTGGCTAATACATAATTATTAGCCACAAAATATGAACCGTGGATAATACTTAACTATTAGTCACGGATTTTGACCCTGGCAAAAAAAAGTGTAGCTAATACTCATTTTTCTAGTAGTGCGAGGTGCAGATACTTGCGTCCCCAGTTCCTCAGGTGTCTTCGGAGGCGGTGGACCCTCAGATGTCCTCTTCCTTGAGGGCAATGAGTGATACAATAAGTGTCTTGACTCGTTGTGAAGAATCTTTTCCTCATTTTTTTTTCATTATTTGGTGCTAACCTTAGCCTTTTTCTTGTGCAGATAGAGACTCAGGCCCAGATTACGGTAACCTGGAATGACCATTATGTGAGTTTGAAAGATGGGTATCTTGCTCTTCAGGAGAAGCTCCGGTTGACGTCGAGCTCGCTTGCCTCCTTGAAGGAGGAACATGATCGGGACATTGCGTGGTTCCTCCAGACCGGGTCGGCGCTGAAATCCGAGCTAGAGGATGCACATGATGACTTGGAGGTGGAGAAAACCCTGGTGGAGAGGACCACCCAGATGTTGAAGCACTCGAAGGAGGAGACTTCGGGATTGGAGTCCCAGTTGTAGGCGGCACGGGAGGAAGTCACCGGTCTTGAGACTCAGCTGCGGACGACAAAGGCCCAAGTGGAGATGCTGTCTTCTGATAGCCACGTGTCGGAGTTGAAGGCTGCGGGACTTGCAGAATACCTGGAATCTTTGGACTACATGAGAGACCGTAGCTTGATTGCAGAGGAGGTTCATGACGAGATTTGCTACAAGGAGGTGGAGCCCCATATGGATGATGTTCGTGAGCTAGCGCTCCGACGCGGTTTTTCGAAGGCCTTCTGCCTGGTTAGCAAGAGTTTGAGATGTGACACATCCGGCTTTAGCTTTGCAGATGTTTCTGAAGATGAGCGTTCTGGCTCGGACGACGAGTAGTAGCATTTTATCTTTGCAGCTGTGTATTTGCATTTTGTTGTTTTTTTCTTCGTATTGTATTTTGCCTTTTGTTCAGCATTCGTCGTTGTTTCCCTTAAGCGCTGGTTGCCCCTTTTTGTATCATTCTAGTTGTTTTGTTATGACATTATTATTTTTATGCCATCTTAGTTGTTCTCGTTTGCACGGCTCTAGTCCGTGGATTTGTTTGCGTGGCTTTAGTCCACGTCTTTGTTTGTGCCACTCAGGTTCGTGGCTTTGTCATGAGGGGGGGGGGGGGGGGGGCAGGCCCTTGCGAGGTCGCACGAGTCAGGCTCATGTCTTAGGTTGCACGGCTCAGGTCCGCGGCTTAGTCTGCACGAGGGCTGCTCGCAGCTTCTTCGTGAGGGGGCAGGCCCCAACGAGTTGCACGAGTCAGGCTCGCTGCTTAGGTTGCACGAGAGCTGCTCGCGGCTTCTTCGTGAGGGGGGCAGGCCCCTACAGGGTGTGCGAGTTAGGCTTGCAGCTTAGGTTGCACGAGGGCTACTCCCAGCTTCTTCGTGAGGGGGGCAGGCCCTTACGGGGTGTGCGAGTCAGGCTCCCGGCTTAGATTGCACGAGGGCTGCTCGCGGCTTCTTCGTGAGTGGGGCAGGCCCCCATGGGGTGCGCGAGTTAGGCTCGTGGCTTAGGTTGCATGAGGGCTGCTCGTGGCTTCTTCGTGAGGGGGACAGGCCCCCACGATGTAAGACCCCCTCCCCCTTACCAAGGAGGCTCCCGGTCTTATGCCCAGAACCGCCGCCTTATGGTGACACTAACTCACGGGTTAGTCGACACCGTAAGACGCTGATCCTGCCGGCTAGTACAATCATATAACCCATTCGGCCAATTGAGAAATAAAAGCATTAATGCAGTGTATAAATAACTAGTCCACAAGTCACAACACTATCATCTATAATGAAAATGAAAGTACAATAAAGTCCAGAATGAGCACAACAAAAGAGAAGGGGCTTATGCCATGTACATGTAATCAAATCTCTCTCTCTCTCAAAACGACAACAAAGTGGAAGCTAAACTATCTTCAGAAAACTCGTCCCACCCGATGACGGGCTACAGTAGTAGTAGAAGGTGGTGGTGATATCAGCTCCTCACGTCCTGCCACCTCGTCCTGCTGGTCGTGCTGGTACTCCATCTCCTCGATCTCCTAAAATGATTTGGTGACAACCGACCGTTAGTCATAAAGACTAAGCCGTTTACTCCACACCTCGCCACCACAACTCCTAGGCATCGAGCGGGAGGACGAAGCGGAGGACAACAAGGGGTATAACAAGAAGCAGGTGACAGTGGAGCTATACTAACAAGTAAGTATAGTAACAACTATTTCTACTCTAGCAGTTCTATATATATAGCACATGTAAGGTATGAAGAACTGTATAGAAAATAAGTAAGGTGCTGTAAGGAAACAAGGTACTGAAAGTAAACAGAGTAAAGAACGACAAGTAGAATATGCTATTACTAAACTACCATCACAGAAGTACCTTAACTTATACGAATGCTCATACAAACTTATAAGTTAAGGTTTCCAAATATAACTTATCATATAAAAGAGCCCATACTAATTTATATGATAAGGATCTATGGTGCGTATGACCTAGTTATGAATGTATGATATGCATGCATTTTATGATTCATGCAAGTGCAACTCACATACACGACTCTGTGATCACAGACCTTTAGTTCCCCCTTTTTGGAGCTAGCATCACTATATGGTACCACCGTTCTAGCTACGACAGCAGTGGAGCCGGCATCTCCACTCCTAGGCGGGTATATATACTACCAGGCCTAGACCTCCCATACGCCTCTATACACGTCCTAGGTGCACTCTAGAGTCTTTGCTTACTATTTGCTGGCTACCCACCAATCTTTTTGGTCGAGTGTGCGTTTTTGGGGATCGTCATCCAGACCGTAGTGTAAAACAACCCACTGGCCCCTCAAACCATCACCCCTCGCCAGAGTCACCGTACTGCCATTGGTGTGACGATTGGCCCAGTACCGCATGACCTGCCACAAGTTTATTTTTATGCACATGCAAGATATTCCAACCTGAGTCTCCAGCTCGCAGGACCAACCCGTCCTGAAGCCCTCCAACCCATCACGGGTGAGATTGCATATCAATGTCTTAGTTCTGAATCTCTCCAACCCTTCACGGGTGAGATTGCACATCAATGCCTTAGTTCTGAATCCCTCTAACCCTTCACGGGTGAGAATGTACATCAATGCCTTAGCCTATTAGACAACTCTTGTCTAATGTTTGTTATACCTAGCAATTTAGGGTTAATCCCAGGACTGCCCTGGGCATGCCCGGTGAAGGGCTCTCGGGGGCACTAGAAACTACTATGGGCAGAAGCCTAAAGCTCCCATTCTCAAGGATATTTACTTTTATTAATGTCTACCCATGATCCATACCAACTCTCATTGTTACTCTGGGACAAAAACTAATAATTTAGAATGTTATCAGGAGAGCGACGGTCTTCCGCCGATCTCCGTTCTAGCCACTATCATTGGGATTTTGCACTCTACCACTCGTTATCAAGAAGTGATCTATTAGACACCAACCAGGGTTCATCTTCCCAACATAAATTACATCTCAACCGACAACCTTATCCCCTGAGGGTCCAAGTATTATGTGTTATTTTTACTAAGCGTACTCATGACCTAATGTTGACCCGTATGATGTGTTTACCAAACTCTTGGGCCAACTGCCCCTAATAATTTATCATGGTTGGCTCTGATGTATGATGTTGATCATCCTAGGTTTCACTATTTTTCTAAGGAGTTAAGGGCCTAAATTAATTCTTTTAATTGAGTGACCTGAGTCACATTGCACATGATGTACTACATATAATGGTTCAACCTATCTAAGGAATTTACTAGGTGTTCCATGTGGTTAAATATCACTGTCTATCAGGTTTCATAATTTTCCCATGCAAATTTCTATTTCATTCCCATTTGATATTAAAATCCCAATTTGACCACTTTCCAAATAAAGTACATCAACTATACAACCAAAAATTCTAAGAAAATTACTAAGTATCCATATTGATATAATAAAGCTAAATAAAGAATTTCAAAATCCTAAACAGTGATTTGACCTAACATATATCAATATGAACAATTATTACCAAAATGCCATTATTAGGGTTTTCAGCATACCAAGACATCCAAAAATTCTCAAATAAATTGACAGGGATTTAATCACAGAAATACGCTACTGTAAATTTTTCCATAATATCTAAGCAATAAGTTCCCTTATTTTTAATTAATTTCCACAAAATGGTAAATTTTACTAAAAATCCAAGTTAACATCACCTAACAGTCCCCTAAATTTTTCCAGAGGTAATCAATATCCTAATAAAGCTTGTGATAAAATTTCAGAATTAAATAAATTCATGTGCCCTAGATTCAAATTTATTTCCTATTTAGGCAAATTTTTCAATAATTCTAACTAATGGGATTTTTTATTCCAAAAATCCCAAACATCCCATGGGAGGTATATTACATCCCTATAAACCTATGTCCAGATTTTCATGGACATGCAATGGTCCAAATGGGCTAAATACCCATTTTTCTATTTTTACTATAGGCACCCCAAATTTCAACATACCTATCTCATGCATGTGGGATTTCCCAAGCATGCAGAAGTCAAAATGGCCTGAAATTTTTACCATGGTCATCTAATGACCCAATGGCCATGCAACCCAAATTTGGGGGAATTTGGAGTTGTAGATCTCCAGAAATTAAATTAAATTCCTCTGTCCCGAGGCTTGCGGTAGAGGGCCGAGGAGGTCTATTCCCCACTGAGCGAATGAACAAGCTACTTGCAACGTGTGAAGGGCAACAAGAGGTTGTCAGAGAATGTTGGCGTGTATCTGGCAACTCTTGCACTTCTGGACGAAGTGTGTCGCTTCCTTTTTCATGGTTGGCCAGTAAAAACCTTGGCGCATGATTTTACGGGTCAAGGCCTTTCAGCCCAAATGCTCTCCGCAGACTCCCCCATAAACCTCGCGGAGGGTATAATCAACATCAGTTTCCGTCAAACACTTCAGGTAGGGTCCTACGAAAGATCATTTATACAGTTCTCCACTGATCAACGTGAAGGTGGTCACCCTCATCCTGAGGCGACGGACCTCCTTTGGGTCTTCTGGCAACCGATGGTTCTCTAAGTAATCTACCAACGGAGTGATCCATGACTCTTTAGATTCCCCGATTTCCAACACCTCCCAAGGCCCCAGAATGCTGGGAAAGGCAGTTTCTTCAACTCGATGCCTTCTGGACAGATAGCAAGAGGGAGATGTGGATAGCTTTGACAGGGCATCTGCCCAGCTGTTCTGCTCTCTAGGGCTGTGGAGAATTTGGACTTGTGGTATCTGAAGTAGGAGAGATTTCGCGAGTCGGAGGTATTGGGCAAGATGCTCACTTTTCGCCTCAAATTCTACTTCGACTTGGGAGACGATGAGCTGGGAGTCAGAGTAGATCGTTAACCTTCTGACGTGACAGTCGATGGCGAGCCTGAGTCCTGCGATTAAGGCTTCATATTCTGCTATGTTATTGGTGACAAGAAACTTCAATCGGATTCCTTATTCTAGAGTGACGAGCACTGGGCTTATGAGAAGCAGCCCGACTCCGGCGCCTTCTATTCCGGAAGCTCCGTCAACGTACATAGTCCACCCTTGTGCTGGCTCTGTTGGAGTGCCCTCTGGTTCTGCTGGCAGGGTATTTTCGACGAGGAAGTCTGCTAAGACCTGAGATTTGATGACAGGGCGCGACAAAAACTGGATGTCAAATTCAGCTAACTCGACTGCCCACTTAACCAGCCGGCCCGATGCCTCTGGATTTTGAAGAATAGCACGAAGAGGTAGCTCGGTCAGAACTTTGATGGTATGGGCCTGGAAGTAGGGGTGGAGTTTACTTGCTGAGAAAACGAGTGCCAGGGCTGTCTTATCCGCAACTGAATACCGGGTTTTAGTGTCTAAGAGGATCTTACTAAGATAGTAGATGAGGCGCTGAACCCCCCTCGTCTTTTACCAACACAAAGCTCAGAGCGGCTGGTGTAATAGCGTGGTACAGAAAAAGAGTCTCTCATGGGGCCAGTTTTGATAGAAGCGGAGGGGAGGCCAGGTAGTGCTTCAGTGACTCGAAAGCTGATTGATATTCGTCCGTCTACTGGAAGCCTGTGGTTCTAGCTCCTCGGAGAATCTTGAAGAAGGGGAGGTATTTATCCCCAGTTCGTGCCAAGAATCAAGGGAGTGTTGTGATTCTCCCGTTCAACCATTGCACTTCTTTAATGGATCGAGGTGGTGACATGTCTTCCAGAGCCTTAATCTCTTCAGGGTTGGCCTCTATCCCCCGCTGGGTTACCATGAACCCCAAGAATTTTCCTGACGTTACCCTGAAGGCACACTTCGTGGGGTTAAGCCTCATGCCGTACTGTCGAAGGATCTTAAAACACTCCTCGAGATCTTCCAAGTGACCTTCATGACGAACGCTTTTAACCAGCATGTCGTCGACATATACCTCCATCGTCTTACCGATAAGGTCCTTAAAAACCCTATTCATGAGCCGTTGATAGGTGGCTCCTACATTCTTGAGCCCAAAGGGCATTACTTTGTAACAGTAGATCCCTTTGTCAGTTCGGAAAGTGGTATGCTGCTCGTTCGCAGGATTCATTCGAATCTGGTTGTACCCGGAGTATGCATCCATGAAGCTGAGGAGTTGGTGCCCGACGGTCAAATCAACCAACTGATCAATTCTAGGGAGAGGGAAGCTATCTTTGGGGCAAGCTTGATTAAGATTGGTGTAATCCACACACATCCTCCACTTTCCTGAAAACTTGTTTACTAAGATAACATTAGCTACCCAGGTTGGGTATTTTACTTCTCGGATGAATTGGGCGTTGAGGAGCTTCTCTACCTCTTCTTCAATTGCCTAGTGATGTTCCAGAGCGAAGTTTCTTTTTTTTTTCTGAATGACGGGCTTGCATGCTGGGTTGATGTTAAGAGAGTGTTGAATAATGTGAGGATCTATGTCTGGCATATCTTCCGGAGTCTAAGCAAAGATATCCTTGTTCTTCTGGAGATAGGCCATCAATTCCACTTTCTCCCGTTGCGGCAAGAGCGACCCGAGCTGGATGGTGCTAGCTGGGATTGTCGGAGAAAGAGGGACTTCGACCAGCCCTTCCATGGGAATCCCCCGCTGCAATATTATCTCATCGCGCAGGTCAAAGATGTCGATGTTTAGCGTGGTGGCCTTTGTTGGTTGTGCCTGCTTAGAATAGCAATTCCTGGCGGTCTCCTGGTTGCCGCGAACGACTCTGACCCCTCCCGGAGTGGGGAACTTCATTGCTAGATAAGGAATTGAAGGGATGGCCTTGAAGATGGACTAGACGGGCCTCTTGAAAATAGCGTTGTAGGCAGAGCTTGAATCTACCACGACGAACTGGACTTCGTGCGTCACTTGCCTTGGAAATTCCCCCATGGTAACTGGGAGCGAAATCATGCCCATTACCTGAACTGGATGGTTATCAAAGCCGTACATTGGTCTGTCCGCCGGTGTCAGATATTGGCCGGAGAGCTTCATGCTCTGAAGGGTGGAGTAGAATAATACGTCGACTGAGCTTCCGTTGTCGACGAGGATTCGCTTGACATTATAATAGAGGTCTCCGACCCCAATGTTGATCACGAGAGGATCTTGGTGAGGTGTTCGGAGCCCGACGAGGTCTTCATCTCCGAAGGTTATGGTGGTGTCATGTCTGCATTTCTTGTCTTCATGGGAGCCTCCTTGCATGCCTATTTAGAAGATTTGAGCAGAAAGAACGGGTGATCCGACAATGGTTTCAATATTTCCGACCATTTGCCTACCACCTGCTCCTCCCAGGGGAACGTTATGTTGATCTCGGGGAGGCCTAGGCGGGTCTTGCTGGTCCGGCATACGTCCCTGCAAAAACCTTTCGAGGAGCCCTAGGCGGACAAGGCGCTCGATTTCCTCCTTCGGGCGAGCACAGTCCTCGGTGGTGTGCCCTGTCGTTCGATGGAACTCACAGTACTTGGACTGATCATTTCTGGGATTATTGGCTGGCTGCTTGGGCCGATGTAGCGCTGGCTCATTTTGGATGGCATAGAGCACATTTGTGCATGTGGTGTTGAGGGGAGTATAATCCCTGGGTGGTTGATCCCTATGGTGGTCCCGTCGGCGCTGCCCATTACGACACCCTTCTTGGAATATTCCTTCTTGGTGCTGTGGAGCCGGTTCCTTCTCCCTTCTATGTTTCTGGGCCCCCTCGAACTGTTGGCGATGGGCTTCAATAGCTTCGTCGGTGGCGATCTGAGCCTCCACCCGATGCACGAGGTCAGGATAGCTATGGACAGTCTCTCTCATCAGTGCTGAGTAGAAGCCGCTAGGCCGAAGGCCTCCAAGGAATATCCCTCACAACAACTCGGTGTCAACCCCTGGAATTTGGCGGGCCTCCGCAGTAAAACGGCGGAAGAATTCCTTCAGGATATCTCCTTCGTTCTGGCGGATCCTAGACAGGTGGGAGGGGTCGCAAACAATCCTGCGATTGGCGATAAACTGATGGACAAATTGCCATGTCAGTTCCGTGAAGTTGGCGATGGTTCCTGCCCTTAATGAATGGAACCATGTTCGGGCCTGGCCTTTTAGAGTGGCCGAAAACACTTGGCAGAGCAACTGGTCTGGTACATTGTAGATCCTCATTATGGTGGTGAAGTGATTAACATGCTCTAGTGGATCGTCGGTACAATCGAACGTCTCAATGTTCGGAGCTTGAACCCATATGAGATTGGATGGTCGAGGATTTGTAGTGCCAAAGGGGAGTCTTGGCAAAGTGGTCGGCGGGCGTGAACATTTGTTCTTCCTGCCTGGCGGTATTCTTCAGCGATGACCTCTTGAATCTCCTCTCGAGTAAATCTTTCAAGCGGAGGAGGGTGGGTGTCATTGACAGGGTTGTGACGATGGTGGTCTACTCCGGCCCCTCTCTGGGCTAGGGGAGCGGAACTGGCGGCTTCAGAGTATTCCTCGAGCCCTTCCTGCCTTGAAGGAACTTCTTGGGTCCTGCTGATTCAGCTGCGGCGGAAGATTTGCCGGTGCTGGTGGCACCGCGGGTGCAGGAGGTGCTCCCAGGTTTCAGAGCAGGGTGAGCATTTCAGTTTGTTGCTCTTCTATCTGGCGAACGCACCCCTCCAGGGCGGTGACGGGAGCAAAAGCAGCTTCAGCCGTTAATGGCACATCTACCAAAGAGTGGGAGCGTGCCGGCTCGACGTGTCTGCCAAGGGCTGATCCTTCAGCGGTGCGAGTGCTTCTCTTTGACATTGGAGCAGGACTTGGAAGCGGCAGGGCTGGTGATCTAGTTCTTTTGAAGGATGTCGGGGATCAGTTTCCCACAGACGGCGCCAAACTCTTGCAAGCTAACTCGATACCCCGATCGAACCAGATTCAATTGGACCGTCTTAGCTTGCGGGGCGGTCGAGCGCGCACACAGTCAGAGAGAAAGAAAGGTTGACTTAAGATGTCATGACGTGGAAAAACCCCTTAATTGGGTAAAAAACCACGCGACCAGCTCTGTGCCACTCTAAATCCACTCTCTGCTCGTGATTATAATGCGTTCTGAGAATCGGGGCGACAGGCCGCTCCCTTACAACTTGGGGTGAGAGAGGTCTACAGATCCCAGCGAGCAACAGGCTGCGCCGCTGGAGCGATTTGTACACTGGAATGCGTGAGATGGCACTGGCGCTCTGAAGCTTGGAGCGCGGGTTCGTCATGCGCATACTTGCAGGGGTCGCCTTCCTCCTTCTCCTTGCTCCAGGACTTAGGCGTTTTGCTGCTGGTGGTGCGTTGGTGGCTCGTGGTGGCTAGTGGTGGCTGGAGGATGATCCGTGGGAGGAGTCCGGCAGAGCTATCACCTACATAAGAAGATGGCTGAGAGACAAAAGATAAAGAATGAGGAGGCCCTTAGGCTCCTTTTATAGCCTCCAGGAGAGTTTCATGGCGGGCCCCATGTAACGAGTTAAAATCTAAGATATTACGAAATAGTAAAGAAGAAGGGGGAAATGACTTAGAGGGGGTGGCCGGAGCTAAGAGAGAAGAAGAATGGCCGGGAAGGTTGGCCGGAGGTGGGAGAGAAGATGGGGGATCGGAAAATCGAGAAGACAACAACTTTATTAATACTGTTCCTTAATCCTCATTACAAATAGTAAGCCATATTTATAATACTAATTGAGCAAGTAAATGACCCTAAACCCCTTATTACTTGGCCACGTGACATCTTGTTGTTACATTGCATACGCCTTTTGAAAACGACGTCCTCATCGTTTGCTCTTCTAAAAAAAAATCTTCAATCGACCCTCAACTTGAGCTGTGCTTAGTTGATGAGGACAACTTGATTTGTCATCACATATAGAGGACGTGTTAAACTTGCATATGAATGCAATAGCCTCACCAAAATGTGACAACCAGGTGCTTGAATATAAGCATCAAAATGTCTGTATGGTGGCAGGTTGCATGAAGTATCTTGCTATGGCTTGGAAGAGCCAAGAACCAACTTCAAGGTTTGTTGCGCCAATAATTCCTCCATGGTCGAACACAAAAACTGTGGTAGTTGTGTCATGACATTTTAGAACAAACTGATTTTTGAATGCGGTGGTGTTAGAAAGCAACATAAAATCATATTTGTCAAGCTTCGATTGTGTTGTAGGTAGCGAAATGTGCTAGGCCGGAAGCATGATATCATAATAGAGGGTAGGGACGTGAACGGTGGAAATGTTGCTGATGCTAGGATTGAACTCCTCCAGAATTGTGTCGTTAAGTATCATTGATGATGCCAAATCGATGTGTATTAAAAGTTGTTTTTCGAGAATCCTGCTTTCTTGGATAATTTTTTGGTCTTCCTCAATATTTGTACTATCCAACTGTGGCGACATTTTTTGATGATTGGCGAGATCTGCTCTTGAACTGGTTGTTCTTGCTATCATTGAGACCTCTCTTGAACTGGTTGTTCTTGCTCCGATTGAGATCTCTCTTGAACTGGTTGTTCTTGCTCCGATTGTTTTGTCACCAATGACGAGACTGAGTTAAACTTGATGATGATTGCATCCATTCGTTCTTGGAAATCCACTATGGTTTGTAGCATTTGATCGAATCGTCAGTTCATGTCGTCACGATGCCGTTGTAACCTATTATCCATGCAATTAAATATGGCTTTGATTTCGTCCATCATCGTGGGTTGAGTTTCCAACTCAACAATAGGTTGGAGATTTTTTTTTGTTTCTCAACTGCAGAGTCAGAGCTTCCAATTTTATCCCAAACAAAAACAATCATGCATAAATCAATAGGCGCTGGTTCTTGATCACTGTTTATTGATCACGACCAAATAGAAGAGTAATTGCGGTGATGGTTGAACTGATGCGGCGGAGGCGGCGCATCCGCGGTGGCGGCGGTGGAGGTGGCAGCGCAGAGGCGGAGGCGGCGCAGAGGCGGAGGCAGCGTAGAGGCGGAGGCGGCACAGAGGCGGAGGCGGCGCAGCGGCGGTGGCGGCACAGCGGCGGTGGGCGCAGCGGCGGTGGTGGCGCAGCGGCGATGGCGCAGCGGCGTAGAATGTTCGGATCCAAGAACAGGGAGGTTCTGCTTCAGACCTTGGCCGGCAGTGGTGGGGAAGAAGAGTTGTTGTTGACCGTCTGGGATATGAACCAGCAAAGGAAGCTTTCTTGATGCTGAGATTGATTTGATCCAAGAAACAGAGATAACTCTGCTTCAATCCTTAAGCGGTGGTTGGAGGCGGCAAAACAGCAGAGGCGGCAAAACAGCAGAGGCGGTAGGCGGCGAAGGCGGCGGATCTTGGGTTTCTTGCAGCGGTGGTGCTGCGGAGGAGGCGGTGCAATGTAACACCGTTCTTGAAAGATTCCGGCGAGATGGCTGGAGAAAACGGGAGGAGCGCGAGTTGTGTTGGAGGATTTCGGTGGTGAAGAAGAAGAACGCCGATGGCTCTTTCTACAGAGACAGAATAAGGGCTTGCTGAAGATGTGTTGATCCAAGAAATGGAGACGGCTCTGCTTCAACATAGGCCGGCGGTGGTGGAGGATGAAGAAAAACTGTAGGCGGATCTTGGGTAAAAGAGGCGGAGGAGAGCTCGGGTCACGAGAGCACCAATGTAACGAGTTAAAATCTGAGATATTACGAAATAGTAAAGAAGAAGGGGGAAATGACCTAGAGGGGGTGGCCAGAGCTAAGAGAGAAGAATAATGGCCGAGAAGGTTGGCCAGAGGTGGGAGAGAAGATGGGGGATCGGAAAATTGAGAAGACCAACTTTATTAATAATGTTCCTTAATCCTCATTACAAATAGTAAGCCCTATTTATAATACTAATTGGGCAAGTAAATGACCCTAAACGGCTAAACCCCTTATTACTTGGCCACGTGGCCTCTTGTTAGGGGGTGTGCATAAATAATCGAAGAACCAAAAACCGAACCGAAACCGAACTGAAGCGGACGATTCGGGTCGGTTCTCAAGTAGTTCGGTTCGGGTACGGTTCCTAAGAAAGAGAGAACCGACGGTTCGGTTCGGTTCTCGGGTCCCGTGGTCGGGACACGAGAACCGATCCGAGCCAATTTATTCGGGTTTAAATTTATAAATATAATTTTTAAAAAACGCAGTTGTGAGATGAGATTACTGGATCATGGAGTTAAAAGGATAAAAGTTATGTCGCGTGACCATTTTTCTCCCGCTCCAAACCCTTGTGCCGTCTGCCTGTCCCCAACACTCCACGCTCGTGATAATCTACGAACCTCCTCATTCCTCGCCGCCGATGACATCTGTATCTCAGGGTTTCCTCCTAGATCCTCCCGTTGATGGCTCCTACGATTACTTTTCGATAAACATAAGGTAAGATCTTGATCTATTGTATCTCTATTTTCTGATTTGCTGTGTGTATCCTGCTTCCTGTCAGCATTTGTCATGGTTAATTGCCCTGATTTCTTGCGATTTATGTAATGTTTTGATTTTTTGCTAATGATTGAATGAATAGATTTGTGAGATCTTGATCCTCCTGCGAGTGAAAGATTATCAGAAACATATAATCCATGTTCCTGTTCGATCTTTAATTTGTCGGCCACATTGCTACTTATAGTTGGATGATCCTGGAAGTGAAGATTCATGAGTAACATATAATCCAGGTTTTACTATTTTTGCATGCTAATAGAATACCAATTACCAAGTATTATCATTGAATTTAAAGAACCGAGAACCGAACCAGAACCGAACCGATATTTACGGTTCGGTTCCGGTTCTACATTTTAGAACCGTGGGTCGGTTCCGGTTCCAAAAAGTTGGAACCGAACATATACAGGTCGGTTTTTGGTTCTCAGTGGAACCGAACCGAACCGATCCGAGTGACACCTCTACCTCTTGTTGTTACACCCCACCACCAATGTAGTGGGTTAGTGGGTGGTTACCCACCAGATCGGACGGCAAGGAAAGTCCACCATGATCGGACGGCGGGCAGGCCGTCCATGGTGATGGGGCGGCCGGGTGGTGGAGGCTATAAAAAGAATGAAGGCTTTAAAAAGAATGAAGGCTTTAAATGTTTCATTTGCTAAATTTATAGGTTGCCCAATTTAATTTTGAGCAAACGATGAATAAAACGAAAAATTGCTCAATTTCCAGCCGATTTGATTCGATTTTTGCCAACCCGAATCGATTTCGAGCCGACTCGATTCGATTTCGAGTTGACTCGGAATCGAGTCATTTCGAGTCCAGCCGACTCGACTAGAAATCAATTTCGATTTCGAGTCGAGCCAAAATCGCTCGAACTCGACTCGATATTAGGCCTAGGCGGGGCGAAAAATTTGCTCCTGGGCGAAAAAATAATGCCTGGGCGAAAAATTTGCGCCCGTACGAAAAAGTTGCGTCCGGGCAAAAAAGCACGCCCGGGCGAAAAAATCGCTCCCCGGGCGAAAAAATCGCGCTCGGGCGAAAAAATCTCGGCCGGGCGAAAAAAAATTTCCCGCCGGGCAAAAAATTCGCGCTCGGACGAAAAAATTCGCGCCCAGCTGAAAAATTTGCGTTCGGGCGAAAATTTCGCGCCCGTCCAAAAAATTCCCGCCGAGTCAAAAAAAATCGCGCCCGAGTGAAAGAAACGCCCGCCAGGGCGAAATACACCGCCCTGACAAAAAATGCGTGCATTCGCAAAAAATGCGCCAACGAGCAAAAAACGTGCTCGTGCGACAACATGCTCTCCCGGGCAAAAATCGCGTCCTAGAATTATAAATGTGTCTCCGATGGAATTGTCTAATTCTTATATATTTTGCAAAGAATTGTCTTTATTTAAAGTGAATTTCACGGAATTCATTAAAATTCAAATTCCAACATCAAGCGAGCAAACGAACGACGGAATTGGAATTAGACCTTTAATTCTAATTCCAGGAGCTCAATTTCGTGCAAACGAACGGACTCTTAGGGCCCCTTGATTTGGACCGAATTGTGATCCTAAAATTAGAATGCATTATTTTCATTATAATTGGACCATAATTTCAATTCTGAAGCTCTAATCCCGTCAAACCAAATGAACTCTTAGGGGTCTTAAGAATGTTTTGTTTTGACTTTTGGTGGAAGATAACCCTCCCCTAAAGTCATTCTCTTCTCTAAGGTAGGGTTTGAGAGCTAGTTCTCATCATGAGGAAGATAGGAGTGGCATGTGTACAATGTTTTCTATTCTCCAAAAATGAAACACCTTCACCATATTCTTCCATATTTCTCAATTGTTGGCTAGCTATAAAAGCAAAAGTTGGCACCCCATTACTTTTGGGGTACAAAATACGATGCAAAGGGGACCCTTTTAATGGACATGGAACTAAGGTTTTGAAAACCGGAGCGGACATCGAATCGGCAGAGGGAGAGGTTTAAGATTGAACCGGTCCAACCGGTTCAACCGACCAGTTTTTCGGGTTTTACCCGGTTCTGAGCTGGGCCGGTTTTTAGAGGCTTGACCGGACCGCCCGGGTGACCGGTCGGCGGTCCGACCGGTCGAACGGCTGGCGGTCCAACCGGTCGAACCGGCCGGCGGTCCGACCGGTCGAACCGGACGGTCCGGTCCGGTTCTTAAAACGCTGCATGGAACCACTCCTATATACCCATCATATTTCCGTTCCGACATTTCTGAATTATTCGCTAACACTATCATTTATTTTCCAAGGCTTTCCCGGCTATTAAAGGACATGAGCATCTCTTCATCCCATGCAATTAGTTTTAAATACGACATTTAGAGTGCTGTTCTATTCACCATTTTTTTACCAAACAGAACTCCACATTTGGTCTGTGTCTTCTACTTTTAGAAGTTGCTATTCAAACTCAAGTTGAAATTTATTCTAATTTTTGAAAAGATAGGTTAGGATAAAAAGAGTAATTTTTTATGTACTACATTGCATTTACTTGATACTTATATACATCATTTACACATACAAAATACACGAGAATACAAAGAGCTACACTATTGTTCTAGATTCAAGAAGTTTTTTAGATCCATGAGTATTTACTTTCTTTATTAGGAAGCATGATTTAGTGGTACTGTTGATGATAGTTATTGTATAGAGGCTACCAACATCAATTTGACATTAGGGCTCTATTTGGAGTGATTTATTTTTACCAGTCAAGCGATTACGATCGCATGAACAGGACCTTAATTCCTAACGGAGCCTAAGAGAGTATACATTGTAGAGGTCATGTCAAGAAGAGAATATTTAGCTTGATCTCTTCCACTCAAAAGATCAAGAATGCAAAAACATAAACCAATTTGACACCTAGGGTTATATCTAGAATAATATTCGCGCTGCGTTAAGCACGATTTTTATGGAAAAACGGATGGAGAATCAATGAATGATGAAAAAAATAAGAACAATAAGGTGGAGATGATGAAGATTACAAGACAGTTCAACTCCTGAAACTCTTATGGCTGCTAAGCCCACACCATTACTATTTGAGGATGTGGAAACTCCATGACCGTTCTTTGAGAGCGAATGCAAAATTTACGGCTTTTCTCGTGGTCCAAAACACTCCACAACGAGCGCACATATAATGAATATAAGAATGTAAATACCAATTAAGTCATTTAACCAGCCAATGATGAAGGAACAAACCCTAAAAAAGCCTATACAAAGAGGATAAGAAGCCTCCCAGCTTCACAGAACTTCATGAGGAAGGTTTTTCATTTCCAAGCTTTAAACAATCAACAATAAACCCAGACAAATTGTAATGTACAAATATAAAAAATCTACAGGGTTATTTACAGCGAATAAGGACACCTGAACATTATAAACTTTCAAAATTTTTGAAATAATTCTTCGGCAAAACTACTGGCATCGGTGGAGTTCCTGCGAAATGGATGGGGAAAGGAAATGGAAGGCGACGTTCCCTAAATTTTTCGCAATGGCGAAACCGATCAGCTCGATGGCTTAGCCTGGTTTCATATTACCTCCTTCTCGAGTTTAAGAACAGCCATGAAAGCCTCCTGAGGTACCTCAACTCTGCCAATTGCTTTCATTCTCTTTTTGCCCTCAGCCTGTAAAAAAACATTAGATCCTTATGAAAATAGCTACTATTGGCGAGGGCTTTCTAAAGATTAAACATAAGTATAAACAAGGAATTTGACCGAGTATTTTGAAAGATTGATCGGCATTTTGGGCAAGCAGATATTTTAGTCAAAAAAAGATTGGCACTTTGGCAAGTCTATTTGTTAGCCAAAAAAAGGAACAACTCAAGAAATATTGGTCATGAATGAATCATAGTGTTAGACCCTATGCATTTTGGGTCCGTTTGTTTGAACAGAATTGAGCTCCTAAAATTGAAACTGAAGGTCTAATTCCAACTATGTCGTTCGTTTGCACGCTTGACGTTGTAGTTGGAATTGAAATTTTAATGAATTCTGTGAAATTTATTTTGAACTAAAACAATTTTTTCCAATTTATATAAGAATTGAATAATTCTGGTCGAGATGCGGCTTTCGCCCGAGCTCGTGTTTTTTGCCTGAGAGCGTGTTTTCTCGCCTGGGAGCACATTTTTCGCCTGAGAGCGCACATTTTGCCAGAACGTGCGTTTTTAGCACGGGCACACGTTTTTTCGCAGGGGCGTGCAGTTTCACCGGGGCGCGCAGTTTCGCCGGGGCGCATTATTTCGCCCGGATGCCCCTTTTGTCGCCCGGGCTCGCGTTTTTCGTCCGGGCTTGCGTTTTTTGCCCGGACGCGCGTTTTTTGTTCGGACGCGCGTTTTTCGTCCGGGCGCGCGTTTTTCGTCCGGGCGCGCGTTTTTCATCCGGGCACGCGTTTTTTCGCCCGGGCGCCCGTTTTTTGGCCCGAGCACATGTTTTTTTGGCCAGACGTACGTTTTATCGCCGGAGCGCGCTTTTTTGCGCCTGAGCACGTGTTTTTTTTCGGGTATGTGTTTTGTAGCCGAACGCACATTTTTTTGCCCGGACACAATTTTTTATAATATATGTGAAAAAATATTAGCTTTTTCATAATATTTTCAAATTCTTAAATTGAATTTTATTTAACAAACCAACAAAAGAATTGATCAATTCCACAATATTGAATTGGAATTATCCAGATTGACGCGTTCCTATTCCATCGCTTCCTGAAATTTATAACATTGTTCAACAGGAGTCTGACTGCAGACAGTCCTGGAACACCACCACCCTTCCAGAAGGATCCGCATTAGCAGCTCATCAACCAAACGTTGGAGGTTGTGTTTCTCGTGATTTCAAACCTAAACCTACAGATGAGGATCACCTCACTTGTGATTATTGTAGCAAGCCTCGCTATACTCAAGCTACATGCTTCAGCCTACATTATTTTCCTTCCCCCAGGGGTGGTTGGTCTTCGTGTGGCGGTCGCGGTCGCTGTAGAACTCCAAGGCAACCCTATCACTCTGCTTATCTGATTGAGATTCCAGAGGGTTGTCCACCTCAGTCGTCCTTCTTCTCTGCTGAAGAGATGCAAACTCTTCGTCACTTGATGCACGACCTTGCTACTGATCCTACCATGGTTGTCAGGACCGCGATCCAGATCATAGGATCTTACGAGCCTACAATCCAGATTTTGTAAAACGATACTCGATCCAATCCTACCATCCGATCCGATCCAATCTCGAAATGATCTCATCTAGGATCTCGATCCTGATAACCTTGGATCCTACTACTGACTCTATGTCATCCTCTGCACTTGACGACACCAGTACTCCGGGCGCCCACTCTGCTGCTACTACTACTGACTCTATGTCATCCTCTGCCCTTGTCGATTGTGGTGCCACTGATCACATGACCGGTTCAACTTCAGGTTTTGTGTCCTATAATCCTCTTTCAGGCAGAGATAAAGTGAACATTGCTGATGACACTTTCTCCTCCATTGTTGGGAAAGGCTCTATCCCTGATCTTCTCTCACCTTATCTTCTGTGCTTCATGTTCCAAAATTTTACTGCAATCTACTTTATGTTAGTCATCTGACCACTTCACTTCAATGCTCATTTACCTTCTTTCCTTCTCATTGCATTTTTCAGGATCTGAAGGCGGGGCAGGTGATAGGCTCTAATAGCATGCATAATGGTTTGTACGTGTTTGACTCCTCTGATAGGGATACCTCTCCGTAAGTTCTCCACTCTTCGTATACCTCCACCTTGCTTACCTGGCACCGTCGGCTTGACCATCCCTTTGTTGCGACCATGCAACACTTATTTCCTGTTTTTTCTTCTACATGTTTAAAAACTTTAGTTGTGATGCGTGTGTTGTTGGGAAACATCATCGTCTTCCTTTTTACACTGTCCATACTGATGTTTGGGAACCCTGTCATGTTGCTTCTATTTCTGGATGTTATTGATTTGTTACTTTTATTGACTATTTATCTCAGACCACTTGAGTTTATTTGATGAAAAATAGGCATGATCAAAATTTTCATAAAATGGTTTCGAATCAACTCTCTGCTACTATAAAAATTCTTCGTAGTGATAATGACCGAGAATATGCCAATGCCCCCTTTGCTCACTAGCTGATCATGTCATCATCCACCAAACATCATGTGTTCATTCTCCGTCTCATAATGGAGTTGCTGAATGGAAAAATCGCCACCTCTTGGAGGTTGTTCGTTGTTTACTCTTCACTATGCACCTCCCTAAATTCTATTGGGGTGATGCGGTCCTGACGGCTGCATACCTCATTAACTGCCTATCATCTCCAGTCTTGGGTCATCAGACCCCTCTAACTAACTTAGGGATTCCACTGACCTCTATCCACCCAAGCACTTGACCCTCACGTTCTTAAGTGTGTATTTATTGGCTATTATCCCACTCAGAAGGGATATAAATGTTATCATCCTCCGACAAAGCGAATTTTTGTCACATCGGATATCATGTTTTGTGAATCCGACCCTTATTGATTCCCTACTCTACCAAACTCCACCAAACTGATTCCCCTACTCTACCCTTAATAATTCCTCCACCAAACTCCATTCCTCCACGTACTCCTCACGACGAGACTCGCATTCAGGGAGAGATTTCTCAGGGGGAGCTTCCTTGTAATGAACTGGAATTATATGTGTACACTAGACGGAGTAAAGCTCCTAACACACAAGCTCATCCCATGCTACCAGCGCCCGTGCCAACTCCGCAATAGAATCCTCAGAACCTCCCACTGTCCTTCGTAAAGGTATCATATCTTAAACCCAACATCCTCTGTCTCACTATGTTTCCTATGACGCTCTAACTCCTTCACATAGAGCCTTTGTCTCCTCTCTTACATCTGTCTCTATCCCTTCCACATGGCAAGAGGCTCTTGGACATCAAAAGTGAAAAGAGGCAATGATTGAGGAAATGACTGCCTTAGAAAAAAATTATACATGAGATCTAACACACATTTCACCAGAAAAGATGACAGTTGGTTGTAAATGAGTGTTTACTGTGAAGTAGAACTCTAAAGGCTTGGTTGAACGGTTTAAAATGAGATTGGTGGCAAGGGGATATACTGAAACCCTTGAGATTGATTATCAAGACACTTTTTCCCCTGTTGCAAAAATAAACTCTATACGAGTTTTGTTATCATGTGCTGCGTGCAAGGGTTGGGGTCTTACCCAATTGGATGTGAAAAAAGCATTCTTTCATGAGAATTTAGAAGAGGAAGCATATGTCTCTCACTCAAGGTTTTTCCCTTCAGACTACGAAGGGAAGGCGTGCAGGTTAAATAAGGCCCTCTACAACTTGAAGCAATCTCCGAGGGTTTGGTTTGGTCGGTTTCACAAAGCCATGATCACTCTTGGATACAGATAAAGTCATGCTGACCATGCTCTGTTTATAAAACGGAGGGACAATATGTTAACAAGTCTCATCATCTATGTTGACCACATTGTCATAATAGGAGATGTCAAAGAAGTGAAAGAATTGAGGGCGAATTTGGCAAAACAGTTTGAAGTAAAAGATCTAGGGAAACATAAGTATTTATAGGGGATTGACGTGGCTAGGTCTAAACGGGTATTTTCATCTCTCAGAGAAAATACATCCTCGATTTGCTGGAACAATCCGGTATGAGTGGTTTAGATCTGCTAAAACCCTATGGAAAAATGATGGTGATCCTATTGATGACGTTATTGGTTACCAACATCTTGTCGGACGGTTGATCTATCTATCCCATACTCGACCTAACATAGCCTATGTTGTGGGGGTTGTTCGCCAATATATTGACTCCCCGAAGACGAGAGATTTGGATGAAGCTCATAGAATCTTGAGGTACTTGAAGACCTCACCAAGAAGGGGAATCCTCTTCGCTTCTAATGCATATTTGAAAATTAAAGTTTATACTGATGCAAATTGAGCAGGCTCCATTGAAGATAAACGTTCTACAGTTGGGTATTGTTCATTTGTTGGTGGGAATCTAGTCACCTGGAGAAGTAAAAAACAATTCATCGTCTCAAGGTCTAGCGCAAAAGCATAATTCAGAGCTATGACTCATAACATATGTGAAGGGTTGTGGATACACTCCCTTATGTGTGATCTGGGTTTGAGTGAGTCTAGACATATCCGATTGTACTGTGACAACAAAGCCGCTATTAATATTGCCAACAACCCTGTTCAGCATGATCACACCAGACATATTGAACTGGACAAACACTTCATCAAGGAGAATATCGAGAAGAAGATTATATGTATTCCATTTTTCGCTCAGAGAGGCCACTAGCTGATATTCTTACTAAGAGTCTTGGGGGAAATACTTAAAGTGTTTGTATCAATAAGTTAGGTATGAGAAATATAACATGTCCAACTTGACGGGGAGTGTTAAAATGAAAAAAGGGTTTAAAATAATTATTAGTTGTAATTTTGCAACTTATATATAAGAGGGACTCCACCATTGAATAATATAAGGTTTTATTTGTCAAGACTAACAAGAAAAATAAAGAATAAATATAATTGGTACAAAGAATTCATCTTAGTTGCTCGGTTAAGAATTTAATTGTTGGCGGCATTGATGCAGAAAGGTAATGTGAAGAGAGAACTAAACACTATTTATTTAAATAATATAAGAACATAAGTTACATAACAAAAGTTAGACATGCATGAAATACGATGAAGTTAAGGATAAACCAGAGGGTATGTGTATGTGGGGTGGGGTGGGGTGGGGTGGGGTGGGGGGTGAATCACCTAAGTTAGGAGTTCATGAGAACTCTGTTGAAGAAATTATAAAGAAATGCCCATCTTGAAGGCCCATGTAAAGCTCTCTTAGAGATTAGTCCCACATCTTAGGATAGAGTTTAGACTCTCCTTTCTCCACCTATATATATGTACAAATACATGTGATGTATTAAGTGAACTTATGAAAAATTAATAAAATCATTGTTTTTCTCTCACTTTTATTGCTATTATCTACATGGTATTAGAGCTAAACCAATCCTGATTTTTTCTCTCTCTAACCGCAGCCCAAGCGGTTCTTGCCCGCCAGTCTGAGCGGTTTGATATTTCTCTAACCGTATACTTGCGGCTCCTGCCTCCACCCTCCTCCGCCCCTCTGCCCCTTCTCCCCCGCTTTTATAGCATTTCATTCCTGCCTCTCTGGGCCCCACAGCTGTTTGCTGCTTCCCCGTGCTTGCCGCCTAAATCGCAAAACTACCCTGTGGTCTCTGCTTCTTGCCGCCTGCTCGCTCGACCTTTCGCTTCCTTTCCGCCTGCTCGCCGTTAGCTTGCAAAGGTTTTCTGCCTCCTGCGCTCCTTGTCGCGTGTTGTTCAAATGCCAAGGTCGTCCCGCCCGACAAGTCCTCCTGGCCGCTGCGACTAACCGCTTGATCGCCGTTTTGCTTGACTTCTCGGCTTGGCGCAGGTCCTTACTCAACTCCTGGCTCACAACTCTAGGACGTTTGATCGCCGTGTTGCCTAATCACAAAATTTCTCTAATCGGCTTGCCCGCATGGCTTCTTGTCGGCTCTTACACGCAAGGCTTCTAATCGTTCCTTGTCGCTAATGCCCAGCCGCAGATCCAAGATAGTCTTGCCGTAATTCCTTTTCGCAAGCCCTTGACGCACACTCCCAGCGGTCCTTTACCGCAGGATCTTCTCTGGTCGCAGAACTTCTGCCCGCCTGTCCGCAGAGTTTGGAATCTTTGCTCGCGCGCCTCCAGTTCTCTGGTCACAGAATTTCTGCTTGCATTTCCACAAAACTTCTTCTGCCCTCCTTTGCATGCTCTTGTGACAGTCCTCTACAAGCTTCTTTTGGTTGGATCTTCATCAATGGCTGAACACCATCTTCTTGTCGAGATCGCACCTCTTCCCGGGATAGAGGTCGACATAGTCGCGCTCCTCTTCAGTGTACTTGCTGTGGTATGAATGGTCACCTCAAAGCCACTTGTTACCGTATGCGCGGTCTACCTCCCGCACCGCCCGCCTCTACTGCCATTCATGCTCCAAACAACATTCGAGTTGATGTTGATGCCCTGCGCAACAAACTCCAGCAACTTCAAGAGCTGCTCAGCCGTTCCTCCGACTCTGTTGTGTTTATTTTAGATGGAGGTATCTCTTGTCAAGCCCACGGTTCATCCTGGATTATGGACTTCAGAGCAACACACCATATTACCCCAAAGAAACTTCTCAATACTTGGACTCTGAGCATCCCAAGTTCATTACAGTCGCCAATGGGGACACTACCCTAGTATCTGGATGATAAAGGGCAACTGTCTAATGAGCTTTACATCCTGCATCCCCACCTCACGATTTTCTCCACTACTAGCTCTGTCGAGTGGCATCGCCGTTTTGGACATGCACCTCTCCGCATCTTCCAAAAAAATTCTTCAAGATTTGGCCCACACTGACTTCACATGCAATACATGTATCTACGACAAACACCATCGTTCTACCTTTTCACCTCATTGTACTCGGAGCGACGCTCCCTTTGTTTTAGTTCATTCAAATATTTGGGGACCCTTTAAAACCGCAAGTGTTTCTGATTATCATTACTTCGTTACTTTCATTGATGATTGTGCACGTATGACATGATTGTATTTACTTCATGATCGATCTGAATTACCTCGTGTATTTCGTTCCTTTATAATTGAGACTCATAACTAATTTTCTACTACCATTAAAACACTCCGAACTGACAATGATTGTGAATACAAAAGAGATGTGTTTACAGACTTGTGTGCTGAGTTTGAAATCATCCATTAAACCTCTTGTGTGTATACCCCCGAACAAAATGATGTTGCAAAACACAAGAATCGTCACCTTCTTGAGGTCACCCGCTCCTTTATGTTTCAAATGAATGTTCCAAACCTATGTTGGAACTTTGCGATTTCTACAGCCTGCTACCTCATTAACTGCACGCCCTCGTCAATTCTCAATTTTGAGATTCCCTTTAACCTTCTTTTTCCCTCCACACCCCCTTTGCAGTCAACCCTCGTGTCTTCAGCTGCGTTTGCTATGTTTATAATCTTAGTCTGTCCACTGACAAGTTAGCTCCACTTGACACAAAATATATGTTCGTTGAGCACTCTTGCACTCAAAAAAGCTATGTCTGCCACTCTCTCCATGATCGAAAGGTTGTTATATCAGCAGATGTAACCTTTCTCAAAGAAGACTAGCCCTATCATTCTCAACCTCGCGATTCTCCACTATCGCCTCTTCCTCCAGGGCTGATTGTTCCTGCGACTTTGACACTTCCACCTCTCCTCCCCACGTCACTTCCACAACTACCACCAAACCCCCCTCTGATTCGTGTGTACACTCGTCATCCTTCTCATTCTGATGCCCCGAGGTCGTTACCGTCTATTGATGATACTTTACGCTCTGCTGATCCGGATACGCCTTCTACAACTCACCCCATCAGTAATTTTGTTTCTTTGCATCAATTATCTCCACTACTTCACACCTTTGCGACATCATTGTCGTCGGTTTCCACCCCTTATCTTTGCAGGAGGCTCTTCAACATTCGGGGTGGTGGGTGGCTATGTAAGAAGAAATGGCTGCCCTCTGGGCCAATCACACATGTGAT
Organism: Platanthera guangdongensis; assembly: GCA_039583875.1. Taxonomy (NCBI): domain Eukaryota; kingdom Viridiplantae; phylum Streptophyta; class Magnoliopsida; order Asparagales; family Orchidaceae; genus Platanthera; species Platanthera guangdongensis. Next base: position 32,855,748 of record CM077164.1, on the reverse strand, counting down.
CTTGTCACTCTCCCTCCCAGCCAAATATGTGCGAGCTGCAAATGGGTCTTTACTATCAAACATACCTTCAACGAAAAAAAGGGACTTCACTATCAAACATAATCCAACAGGGACAGTTTAACGGATAAAAGCACTCTTTGTCACCCGTGGTTTTAGTCAACAACACGACCTTGACTACGAAGAGACCTTCTCGCTTGTTGCAAAGCTAAACACTGTTAGTGCCTTGATCTCTCTGACTGTTCATCGTCATTGGCCATTGCATCAGTTGGAAGTAAAAAATGCTTTTTTAAATGGTGAAATTGTTGAGATTGTCTACATGCACCAACCCCCTGTTTATGAGATCACGGGGGAGTCACTTGTATGTCACCTCAGAAAATCTCTTTATGCTCTCAAACAGTCTCCTCGAGCATGGTTTGACAAGTTCAGTCAGGTTGTTAGTGATGCTGAGTTTACTCGGAGCTCGGCTGACTTCTCTCTCTTCACCGATCACAGTTCATCAGGTACCGTGATACTCCTGCTTTATGTTGATGATATCTTAATTACTGGCAATGATTCAAAAGACATCCATATGATCAAGGAACATTTGGTCTCCGTATTCCAGATCAAAGATTTGGGGAATCTCCGATACTTTCTTGGCATCGACGTAGCCCGTGGACCCGATGGTCTTGTCATATCTCAAAGAAAGTACTGTCTTGATCTTCTTCATGACGCTGACTACTCTGGTTGCAATCAAACAAACACACCCATGGATGTTGTAGAGAAGGAAAAAAAACAACCTTATATATATGTTCACTTGTAAAAAATACAAAGAATGAGTACAAATATATAGATGAGAGAAAGAGAGAGGAAGGTCCTATACATGATGTGGGACTAAAGAGGAGAGAGAATAACAATAAAAATACATAATGAGCCTAGATTAAATGGGCTTCTCTAACACTTCCCCGCAAGCTGTAGCGTATAGGTCATATGCACCCAGCTTGGACAAACACTGGTAAAACAAGGTACTTGATAACGCCTTTGTGAGAATATCAGCAACTTGATCAGTTCCCGGAACATGCTTTAATTCAAGTTTCTTCAATTGAACTTTCTCTCGAATAAAGTGACAGTCGACCTCGATATGCTTCGTGCGCTCGTGAAACACCGGATTCTTTGCTATGTGTATGGCTGCTTGACTATCACAAAATAAAACAGCAGATGAAGGAAGTTTTACTCCCAGGTCAGTAAGGAGACTTTCAAGCCATGTGAGTTCTGAGACAACCGATGTCATTGATCGGTATTCAGCTTCTGCGGAGGATCGAGCGACCACGACTTGTTTCTTACTTTTCCATGTAATGAGATGACCACCAAAATAAGTACAAAACCCAATGGTTGACCGCCGATCGTCCAAGGAACCGGCATAATCGGCATCAGAATAAGCAACCAATGCTGGAGCAGAGTTGGAGGTTTTGTAAACAAGCCCTTGACCCGGAGCTGCCTTAAGGTATCAGAGAATCCGTTCAACCGCCTGGAGATGAGAAACCCGGGGAGCATGCATGAACCGACTGACAACCCCAACAACAAACGATATATCAGGCCTCGTGACCGTTAGGTAGATCAACTTTCCCACAAGGCGTCGATAGTATTCCGGGTTCTGGAGAAGCAAATCATCATCAGAGGCATGAACACATAGTTTGTGATTTGCCTCCATCAGGGTATTAGCTGGCTTGCAACCAGACTGGCCAGCATCTTTGAGAAGATCGAGACAATACTTCCGTTGGGAGAGGACAAGCCCATCCGGCCGTCGGGCAACCTCAAGACCGAGGAAGTAGCGAAGATGCCCCAGGTCTTTGGTCTGAAACATAGTTCTCAGATGCTGTTTGACCTCTTGAATCCCCTTTGATTCATCCCCAGTAAGTAGGATGTCATCAACATAAACCAACAAACGGACGGTTCCAGTTGCCCGGTGTCAGGTGAATAGGGAGAAGTCTGCAGAACTCTGAGTGAAACCCATGGCCCGAACCACCTTGCTGAACTTGTCAAACCACGTCCGAGGGGATTGTTTGAGACCATAGATGGATTTCTTTAGAAGACACACACGAGACTCCCCCGTGGTCTCAAACCTGGGCGGTTGGCGCATGTAGACGGTTTCATGAAGATCTCCATTCAAAAAGACATTCTTGATATCGAGCTGATGAAGGGGCCAGTGGCGGTGCACAACCACGGAGAGAAGAACCCGAACGGTGTTGAACTTAGCCACCGGAGAGAAGGTTTCCTCATAATCAAGACACTGCTGCTGAGTGAAGCCACGAGCCACCAGTCGGGCCTTTAGTCGGGCAATAGTGCCATCCGGAGCATGTTTGATGACGAAAACTCATTTACACCCAACAGAGTGCTGACCAGGAGGTAAAGGGACAAGGACCCAGGTCTGGTTGGCCCAAAGGGCCGTCATTTCGTCGTTCATAACAGCCCGCCAGCCTGGATGTTGAAGCGCATACTGCACAGAGTTAGGGACAGAAACAGAGGATAATGATGTGGCAAAGTGAAGAAGTGGCGGTGAAAGACGATGTAGAGAAACATAATTCGCCATCGGATGAGCGGTGGAGGCAGGAGCCGGAGCAGCAGGTAGTGGAGCATCAGAGGTCGAAGCCGACTACAGTGGGACAACGGGATGAGGAGAGCAACGAGAATAAACCCGGATAACAGGTTGATGTGGACGGACCGGAGGCTGGGCAGGAGGAGGAGATGATGAGGAACGTGGAGCAGAGATGACAGGACGAACGACAGGCTCTGGAACAGGAGCGATATCCAGAGCAGAAAAGAAGGGAAGATCTTCCCGAAAAGTGACGTCCGCAGAAACAGTAACCTTGCGGGTAGTAGGCGAATAACACACATAACACTTTTGAGTGCGCGAGTAGCCTACAAAAATATGTTTAGCTGCACGGGGATCCAACTTGTCGGTAGAGGAACCGAGGTGGTGAACCTAGCAAGTACACCCAAAAATTCGGGGAATAACAGGAAAAGGCGGAGTGGAGGGAAATAGGAGGCCGAAAGGAGAAGCATTCTGGAGGACGGAAGATGGTAGACGATTGATAAGAAAACAGGCCGTGGAGATCGCAAAGTTCCAGTATGATTTGAGAACCTGCATTTGAAGCATAAGGGATCGAGCTACATCAAGAAGGTGACGATTCTTGCGCTCGGCGACACCATTCTGTTGTGAAGTATACGCACACGAGGTTTGGTGAATAATGCCAAACTCAGAGCAGATGGTCGCGAAGTCATGACCAGTGTACTCGCGTGCATTGTCAGTACGAATAGTTCGAATGGGTGCAGAGAATTGAGTGCGAGTCTCAAGAATGAAGGCCCTGAAGACGCGGGGAAGCTCAGAACGATCGCGAATGAGATACAACCATGTCATGCGAGAGTAATCATTAATAAATATAAGAAAGTAACGGTAGCCAGAAATACTAGGAATCTTGTACGGACCCCAGATATCAGAGTGTACCAAAACAAAAGGAGCAAAACTCCGAGTACAATGAGAAGGAAAAGATGAACGTGGTTGTTTGCCAAAAATACATGTTTCACACTGAAAAGCAGGAAAAGATATATCCAGGAGAGCCTTCTGGAGGACTGGGAGAGAAGCATAACCAAGATGTCGATGCCAATCCGAAGAGGAGATAGATGCGAGGAGAGTAGGAGAGTCATCAAGAAGGTAGAGCCCGTTCTACAGCCGCCCCCTACCAATGATAGTCCGCGTCTGCTGATCCTGTATCAGAAAAGAAGAGGAAGTAAAGGTCACTGAGCAATTTAAATCAGTAGTAAGGCGACCAACAAAAAGTAAGTTGAAAGGAGAGTCCGGAACGTGAAGAGCCTAGCGCAGGAGAAGAGAGGAGGTGAGAGGAATATCGGCACATCCAGAGACAGGGACAGATGCCCCATTGACCACAGTAATGTACTTCGGGTGAGGTGAAGACAAGTACTGAGGCGGTCGAACAGAGGTGATGTGATGAGTGACACCAGAATCGAGGATCCATCGCGGGCCAGAGGAGAGGCATGCGATACCTTCATTGGAGATGGAGGCAGCAGAGGCAACCGAGGCTGGCGGGCGGCTGAGCAGTCCATGAAGATGCTGGACCTGAAGACGAACCTCCTCGAGGTCAGTACGAGTGGGAGAGGGGTCGGTGACAGCAACAGATGCCTACGGACGAGGAGGGCGACCATGATTGCGATAGCACGTGGCTTCAAGATGCCCGTCTTTGCCACAGAACGAGCACTTAGGCCGAGGCCGTCCACCCCAACCTCGTCCCCGAGAATCAGAACGGCCTCCACGAGCTGAAGACGGAAGAGGCAGTAAAGGAGCAGGGGCCTGCTGGATAAGGGCCGGAGAAGTAGGTCCAGACACATCCGGAGGCGGGGAGACTTTGAGAAGCATCGAGCACACATCCGAGAAGGACGGGGTAACAGTAGAGGAGAGGACGTGAGCCCGTACACTGTGAAGATGATGGGGTACCCGAGTCATCATCATGGTTATACGCACAACTTCCTTTTGGGCACGTTGGGCAGCAAGGTCCACAGTAGGAGGCTGATGTTGGATCCAAGCTTCGACCAGAGACCGAGCCTGGGCAACAAAGGAGGTCAGATCGGTCGCGCCACCGCTATCGAGGGCCTGGAGAGCCGTGAATCAGTGATAATGTCATACAAATGGTGGACACTATCCTTGCTGGAGTAAAGGGCATGGAGCTCGTCCCACATGCCCTTGGCCGTCTCGTGGTACATGGCCAGGCGATAAGACTCGCCATCAAGAGAATTAAGGATCCATGTCTGCACACGACCATCATTGCGTAACCAATCGTCAGTAGAAGTACCGGTAACGACCTGGGTCAAGTGATGAAGAAACCCCTTGGATTGCAGGACCCGGTGAACAGAGTGCGCCCATTGCACAAAATTCTTCTTGTCGATCAGAGATATAGTAGTAATACGGAGCTCATCTCGCACTTCCGGAATAAAGGCCGGGCGGTCTACAAGAGGAACCGCCGTTCCGATAGAATCAGCAAAAGAGGTCATGAAGAAGAGTGGCGGCTAGGAGAACAGCCCGACAACAGAGGAGACCGCACGACTAGAGCTGAGACCGCCTGGTCACGATGTGAAGACACCGGTGACAGGAGAAGGCCGCGACCAAAGGCGGAGCCCGGTAGAAAGAGAAGGCAGCAGCGGACAGAGACAAGCCGCGCGGATAGGAGAGAGGAGAAGACCACGACCGAAATGCGGGAAGGCAACAGTCCGCACGGTCTGGCTGAGCACAGCAACGGTCAGAGAAAAAGGAGGTCACGAGCGGGCAGAGAGAAGAGACCGCGAGTAAAGAAAACTCAAGCGGATAGAGAGATCAGATCGCAGCGAACAGGAATAGTCCGCGGCGAGTAAAAGGTCGCGAGTAGGACTCCAGCGACAAGGCAACGGATAGCAGAACACAGCAGACAAGAAGAGTCCGCGAGTAAGGCGAAGCAGAAGCAGGCCGCAGCGAGCTGGAGCAGTTCGCCAGAAGAGCAGGAGCAGGAGCAGTCCGCTAGATGCCGCTAGAGGCAAGCAGGAGCAGGCCGCGAGGAGAGATCGCGGTCTGGACTAGTAGAAGCGTGTAGGGGAGCAGGCCGCGAGAAGAGCAGACCGCGAGAGGAGCAGACCGCGAGAAGAGACCGCGAGAAGAGAGTGCGGTCTGAAGGAGATCGAAACAGTCTGAACGAGTAACAACAGGGAGAGGTGGACCCCACGAAATAGAGAGGAGAGGCTATAAGAAGCCTGAGGGGAAGGGTGGAACCACAGAGAAGAAGAGGAAGCAGAAGAAGAGAAGCAGAGCGGACAGGTGAGACATGCCGCAGGAGACCGAGCGGCAAGAGCGGGCAGCGGACAGAAAAGCAGTCCGCAACAGGCCGCAGACAGGGAAGAGGACCACACGGGATATGCGGTTAAGAAGAGGGAATCCGCCCAAGGAGAACCTGACTCTGATACCATGTAGAGAAGGAAAAAAACAACATTGTATATATGTTCACTTGTAAAAAATACAAAGAATGAGTACAAATATATAGATCAGAGAAAGAGAGAGGAAGGTCCTATACATGATGTGGGACTAAAGAGGAGAGAGAATAACAATAAAAATACATAATGAGCCTAGATTAAATGGGCTTCTCTAACGGATGTCAACCACAAGCTCTGTGCATGTTCCTCCGACTCTGATACACTCTTACCAAACACAGAATACTACCAGTGTCTTGTGGTAATATTAATCTATTTGACAGTTACAAGACCCAATATATCGTTTGTTGTTATGGTTTTTAGTAGGTTTATGCATGCTCCACGGACTTCTCATCTCAAGGTAGCTGAATGCAATCACCGATACCTGAAGTCTGCTCCTGGACAAGGGCTCGTATATAAGCTTTCCTCGTCTCTATCTCTCATTTCTTACTCTGATGTTGATTATGCTAGATCCCTGGATAATCGTCAGTCCACAAATGATTTTTGCACATGGCTAGAAAGCCTTCTGGGATATGTGGGTGTCAAACTCTCCTCTCATGCCACCTTGTTATGCAATAGTCAAGTTGTCATTCATATTGCCAAAATCCTGTGTTCCATGAACGTACCGAGCATATAGGGGTTGATTACCACTTATATTTAGGAAAAGGTTCAACTCAGGAAATTGGACTTGAGATATGTTCCTGCTACAGAACAAATCATTAAATTCTTACAAAAGCTCTACCGTGACCTTTATTTCTTCAGTTCTAGTCCAATCTTGGTTCCTACGTGTAGAGACCCAACTCCTGGGTTCTTCAAATGATTCAAGGATCGGACAATAGTTTTGAATACAATAGGTCACAACATTTAATACCACAGTACAAAGAACATAAACACAAGTATTATATTCCTTCATTATTTATTGTGACAACACCCGATAAAAGAAAACTAACATGCGTACTATTTATATTCAATACAGAAGTCACAATATGAATCTCTACACGAGTCCTATGCTTTTGATGAACTTCTCCAATGTCTACGAAGATCTTTAGCCATACCTTCGCTAACTCTTCTGGAGGAATCTTCTTAGGAGCACCGGGAGACGCTTCTGTTGCCTAAAAAAAAGTCCACAATGGGTTAGTCATAAAAATTATGACTATGTGAGATAAGTATTTCATGAAGTATTGTACATGCAAACAATGAGGATAATAACAATATGCATCAGTACAATAAAGCATAATTTCGATAGTATATCACAATGCTAATCCTTAAACCCTTTTATTTTAATTACATAAAATAGAAAATGCTCTGGTCATGCATCTATTTGGCCACACCCACTTAAGGGCTTTCCATAGGCTCACTCCTACTAGTGAATCCATTCGTAGATTCCTGCTACATCATAGGATTCTCAACCTTTGTATTTCCTCATGCCAAAATTTATTATTCTATTCTTGACGTACTTTTATATATAAAAGAAAAAAATATTTTTAAATAAAACACCCCCCCAGATAATTATATCGCTTCATGTTTTTCCCTCGCCCATATTTTATTCCATAGCGATATCTTAATGAGTTAAACTCATATGCACAGATATTGTTTATTTCAAAAAGTAAAATAGTAATAAAATTATTTGAATAACACTAATTCAAGAAATAAGAAACTCACCACAGCTTTGCCTTTTTTCACACTTTTATTTGCATTGTCACCACGATTATCTTGTGACGCCATGCTCAGTTTCTTCTGAATCGGTCTTGGTTGCGGAAACCACTATAATAACACTCATTTTACTGGGTTGCGTCTCATTCTAATCGTTTACATAAAGGATTTATAGTCGCCAAAAACATCGGAAATCCAAGATCGGAAAACGTCAAAAATATTAAATTATTTATAAACTTTGCCAGACAGCTATAAATAAGCCTCAAAATGAACTAAACCTGCCCCCAAATGGACATCCGTCCCTTCAAAAATTCTGTCTAGCACAGTCTAAAAAAATTGGGTAAACCACCCCTCGAAAACAGAACAAAATGTAGCTCAAAAATAATAAAACTTGCCTCCACATATTCATAAAAAATGTAAACAATTTTCTGCCCAAATAGTGAAGAAATAGCTACAGTTTAATTTGGAAGAAAAGGAGGAGGTGATAGCAGTTCAGTACAACAGCAAGCTTACAACGCACGACAACAATAGCTCACAGCACAAACTGTAGCAGAGGAAACCCAAAAATCAGCGACACTTAGCTATTCACGATGTAACAGTAAACAGAGAACAAGAGCGGCGGCAGAGAAGCAGTCAACAGCGACAGGAGTAGTTTCTCGGCAATCTAACTCTAAGAAGAAGAAGAAGAAAAGAGGAGCGGGGAAGTAGTCGGCAAGAGAGAGAAGAAGAAACCCCGGAAGAGGAAGCAGCAGTAGCTGGAGCCCTAGTCGACTGCGGCAAAGCAGAGGTGAAATCGGCACAGTAGCAACGGCGGTATCGTCGGCACAAAAGCACTACTGTGCCGACACAAGGAGCTCGACCTAGCTCCGTCAGCTAGAGGCACAGAGAAAGAGGGAAATGAAATAGAAGAAGGAGAAGAAGCGTCCACTGCCGACACAGAGCAGCCCGAGGAAGAAGAAGACGGGAAATCACAGAAGCAGAACAACGTCGAAGTCGAAGTGCGGGAGAGACAGCGGCTTGGGCTCGATTTATGGGAATGAAGTAAGCGGCCAGCGGCAAGGTCACGCCAAGCACCGCTCCAGGTGTTTTTAATCGAACCTAACATGCTATCCAGCCAACACCTAACCTAGCCAGCACATCACAAATATAGCCAACCAACAAACCAAGCAGCCCATTTTTCTTTGTTGCCAGTCCAAAATCAGCCCACAAAACAAAAACAGCCAGCCTTAATGTTCAAAGCCAGCCCACATCAAATGCAGCAAACTCAAATAAATAAAAGGGTAACCCAACTTTCAACGCTAAAAAAAATAAAATATGTTTTTTCATCATCGGGGATATAAATCGAAAAATTTTACAAGTATTTTCATTTCAGGTTATTACACTACGTCTTGTATGCTCCAGCTTGCGGGGGAGTGTTGAAGAAATTATAAAGAAAGACCCATCTTGAAGGCCCATGTAAAGCTCTCTTAGAGATTAGTCTCACATCTTAGGATATAGTTTAGACTCTCCACTCTCCTCCTATATATATGTACAAATACATGTGATGTATTAAGTGAATTTATGAGAAATTAATAAAATCAATAATTTTCTCACTTTGATTGCTATTTTCTACAAATTCCAAGATGATTATGACCATACAACAGATGCCTGTAGGATCACAGTAGTTAGAAGTCCTAACAAAATATTTCGTATAAGCTGGACTCCTCAAAAAAAAGAAAGAAAACCAATCTGCATTTGACTTCATCGTCAAACAAAAAATAGAAAGAAAAAAGAAAAATAAAAGGAGCAAAACAACAATTAGAATTTCATGGAACGAAAATGCGGCTAAAATAATCAAATAATGAAAATAAATAACAGATCAAAAAGGAAAGAATTTCTTCTATTATTTCGCATTTTTTTAAAAGCATTTGAATTTTATTACTTTACAATTATTTTAGCCAGCAGTTTATTATTCATGTTAAATGCACTTTACATATTTATATTACATTTTGATACTAATTCACTTGAATTGTATGTAAGCAATTAAAGCTAAAATAATTCATTGAGTCAGTACGACTGGCGAGTTTTAACCCTTATTATTTTAGGAAAAGAATGGCGAGATGTTTAGTCGATTATCAAAAGAGGGGAAGAGAATTATCCGAGAGGAGTATCAACTATGAATTAAGATAGTTGCTGCAATTACCGAGTACCTAGAGTGTCATAAGGAGACCTGCCAGGACGAGAATTGCCCACATGACAATATTAACTTAGAATGGTTCTGAGTCGGGTGGCCTAGTAGTGAATAGTAAGTTTTGGAGGGGCAAGTTTTAGGGTGTCTATGAGTAGGGCTAGAGGTTTAGGCATTTCAAATCTAGTGCATGTCGTGTCCAGTATTGTACATGTTACAAAAGCGATTATACGAAGATGACCAAATGTTGTATAAAAGATGTATCATACATATATATTTATATCTTTATTGCAGATTGCTCTATATTGAAAAACTTTTGGTAATCTGCTTAATGTTTTTTTGTAAAGCTCCACTGCAAATTATAAAAAAATTCAACAAAGCATTGCATCTGATAAGGTAAATAAAGCATTTGGATTGTGGCGGTCTCGCGGGCCGTTTTTAGTTATTAAAGGCAAAAGTTGCACCAATGAACAAAGAGGTCTTGGAGTCCAGGCACAGGCGTGCGTCTGACGAAGGTAAGCGCAACCACATCCATTTTAAATAATCAGCATCAAATATCATTTCAGTTTCTCGGTCAAATTCTTCATCTACTCTACTAATTAATCATTTATTACTATCATTTATATCTCTTAAAAATAAAATCAATGTTGTCATTTTCATCATATCTAAGTCTCAACACACAATTATCTTTCACAAACACAAAATCAATAAATTTTTTTTGAGTTTTTACATTATTTTTTCCTTAATTTTTGAAGAAAAAAATTCACAACAAAAATCTCACTCATGAGCGGTTTTCATATTCCAAAGGCTCAAATAAGACGCACAAGGGCGCAAACCTCTGAGCTTGCTGAGCCTTAGAAGAACCTTTAATAACATAGGGGTTGTTACAATTAAATTATATCAAAGCAAGTTTTGCATTATTTGGATGTTAGGACAAAAAAAAAACAAAAAGGATATGTAGAACATACCTATAAGTTGCTTAGGTATACCTTGTATAGGATTGTCTCACGTTGATATTAATGTTGCTGTAAATTGCGACAAGAGTTTCTCTGGGTATTTACAAGTTCAAGACATTGAGAGCCGGAGGAAAGCACACCAATGGAAAGTGGCGGTGTACATGAACCAAGTGCACAAGTATATGAATTGGCCCGAGCATTGACGAAAGTAATGAGGATGCTCAAGGAAGGTGCTGCACCAACTCCTGTTAGCTCTGGTGCTCTGCCTCAAATGCATATCGACCTCTACGTCAAGCACTTTTGGGAACTGAAACCACCTTCATTCCACGGGGGTGACTCCTATGAAAACTGAGGAGTGGGTCAAGAAGATCAAAGTTATCTTTCGAGCAATGAGGTTCCCAGAGGCCTGGAAGGTGGATCTTGCAACCTTCGTCGTACAAAGGAGATGCCAGAAGATGGCGAGATAGCCTATTGGAAGGAAGATATGCTAGAAGGGGAATCCGAGGAGTATCGTGGGCAAAATTCATCGAGAACTCATAGGTTGGTTTGTGGGATGGGGATCACAACACACATCAACCTACACAATGATCAGAGTAGTCCATTTTATGCGGATTGACGATACAAAAATTTTAGTTATGTTTTGTAATTTTTTTTTATTTTATTTTCATGTATTTTAGGGGTCGTCACGATCAGAGAATCATGACCGCCCATGATGACCCCCAGTGTCTATATATTGAGGGTGAGAGCTCTCATTTATGGGCACTGACGATTGGAGCATAAAAGCTTAAATTTTGGTCATTTTGGTGCCGAAGCTGAGCCGGAGTGTGAAGCCATGGTCCTCTCCCACCCCTCCTAGGCCTCAACAACCTACCGTTTTTGGGTGATGAGAGGCGGAGAGCTGGTTGGGGTGTAAGAGATCCAACCCTGATGAAAGCCGCCTTGGTGAGATGTCAGGGTGGGCCCCCTGGTGGTGATACCAAAGTGGCAGGCAGGTTTGATGCCTGTCCTACATCATAAAAGTCCATTTTGATGATGCATGCTTAGTTGGTGATCAGAGCTTTGGTGAAAGACTCTTATTTAGGAGGTCGGGTGTTCGATCCCGGGACTCAACAACCTACCGTTTCCTGGTGATGGAAGGTGGAAAGATGGTTGGGATATATGGGCTGTAGCCCTGATGAAAGCCGCCTTGGTGAGACGCCAGTCACCCATCACAAAGTCAAGCCAACATACACACCACGTCACCTTCTCCAGCCCCCCAAACACCCCTCAGAATTCTGTCCAGGGGTAGAATTACCAACCAGAGCAGTTTGCTGCCCCACACTCCTGGCTGAGGTCCAGAATTTTGGACAGCCATATTAAGGTTCCAGAACAGCCAATTTTCAACAATTCCTACCTTGTCCATCCTTTTGAAGGTTCCAGATTGCTATTATGGGTCGTTAACAGCACATCCAACTGCTGAACTCTCATCTCCAGCCATGTACATTGCTGTCCAGCCACCTCCCAGATCCTCCAGTTTTATTCTAGATTGCTGTCGAAATCTCAGGACAGCCAACTTCAGCAACACTTTGCATATTTCAGCCCCGGTTTGCGATTTTGGCTACTCCACAGTCCTCCGAAGACATCTCGAGCCCTCCCCTTTCAATATTATGCGAGTCCAATGTGTGTATGTTATTTCTTTTCAGTTGAATCTTGTGTTAGTGTTATCTTGAGGAGATATTGGATTGTAAGCTTTGAATTTAGTTGTTTAAGAATTTGTATTTTCTCATTAAAATGGTCATTTGATTTTCCAACACTCTTGCAATTATACGACTTTTCGTGTCTCCATATTTGGGAGCTTTAACTACTGTGACATATTTTATTTTGATTTATAAAACAAATTATTATTGAAAGTAAAATTCAACGGATATGCATGGTTGCATGTAGGAGTTCACCTTTTATTTTTTCCCGTCATATAGAACCGTCCTGCGTCATTGTGCATTTGTCTGAGAAGAGGCTTCTGCAAGAGAAGTTTCTCATATTGATGCAGGGAAGCCAATCTATGGCGCAACATGAAGCTGGGTTCACTCACCTAGCTTATTATGCGGGAACCCTTATTGTTAGTGAAGATGATAAATGTTTTCGCTTCCTGCAAGGGGCGAGGGATAATATCAGATCATACTTAATCACTCAAGGAATAAGGAACTATAATGACTTGGTGGAATCTACAAGACTGAAAGAGATCGATCTTGAAAATCTCAGAAGCAAAGGGAGTTTCAGATAAAAGAGGACAATGGAAAGCAGAGGAAAGGAGTCCACCTTAAAGGGGCAAACCCTAACGGGAAAAAGAGGAAGGGGTTTCAATCTCAGAAGCAAAGACACATAGTCAAAGTGTGACTCAACGTTCAGAGCCGAAGAAATGCGAAAAATGCGGAAATACACATGGCTGAGAGTGTTTGGCTGGATTAAGGGTGCGTTTGGGATTGCTAATCGCCTCCGGTCTGTTTTGTGCAAAACAGAGTTTCATTGAATCAACGTGTTTGGGCCCAATGAAAATGGAAACAAAATTTTTTTAAAATCTGCAAGCCTTAGGTCATTTATCATCTGTGGGTTAGGGCCTCCGTTTCGCGCATCTCAACATCACATCTCCTCCTCGATGACCAAAGCGTCTATCCCTGATCGTTCCGAACGACACTTCTCTCCTCGACCCCTCCCGATCCCAATTTTCTCTTCCCAATCACTGCTCCGGGCGGATCTCAATCTTCTTCCTTGTCGACATCAATTCGCTTTGTCGTCGCTGACCTCGCTTCTTCTCTCCGTCGGTAACATAGATCTAGATAGTTAATCGTGTGTATGATTACCTGAAGAAGTTCTTGAACATCTTCAACAACTAGTGTTGTCCCTGCAACCCATTCGTCACTAGAAAAGAAACTATTCGCAACAGTTTGCACCTCTGTTATGTGTTATAGTCCTCCGTCAGTTATCTTATTATCTCGTCGTGTGTATCGAGTCATAGTTATCTTATTATGAACGAATGAAGTTTCTTTTATCTCTCTAACTTCCTCTCCATCTCTCTCTAAACCCTCTCCTCCTCTAGGGTTTCCTCTTCCTCTTTCCCCAACTTCGTCTCTCTCCCAAGCTCTAGGGTTTCAACGCCCTTGTTGAACAGATAAAATGTTGGGATTAAACTATTACAAGAAACTCACCTCTATATATAGAGGTGAACACAATTATAGGCAACAAAAATAAAAACATAAAGGATAATCTAACACTCCCCCTCAAGTTGGGCGTGTGATGTTAACCATGCCCAACTTGTCCACAATATTGCTAAATACGTTCCCACTCAATCCTTTGGTGAGAATGTCAGCTAACTGTCGGTCGGAGGGCACAAAAGGTGTGCACATGATTCCTCTCTCAATGTTCTCCTTGATAAAGTGTCGATCCACCTCGATGTGTTTAGTCCGGTCATGTTGCATATGGTTGTGCGCAATACTGATGACTGACTTATTATCACAATACAGCCGGATGGGTCCTGCTTCAATAAGACCAAGGTCACTCATCACAGAGCGAAGCCATAACCCTTCACAGAGCCCGTGAGTCATAGCTCTAAACTCTACATCAGCACTAAATCTTGCCACAACTTGTTGCTTCTTACTCCAAGTAACAAGATTACCCCCAACTAGGGTACAATATCCTGAGGTTGATCGTCTACATCAACAGATCCGGCCCAATCAGCGTCAGTATAGACTTCAATATTTAGACCGGTATTGGGAGCAAACAGGATACCACTTCCTGGTGTAGACTTGAGGTACCGGAGGATTCTGTGAGCACCATCCACATGACGAGTTTTAGGAGCATGCATGAACTGGCTAACGAAGCTCACCGTATAGGAAACATCTGGACGAGTGTGGGACAAGTATATCAATCTCCCTACTAATCTTTGGTACTCAGAGATATCAGCAATCCTCTCCATCATCGCGCCCCAATCGGTGGTTTGCTTCAATTGGGGTGTCAGCTGATCTACATCCACTCATCCCCACCTTCTCAAGGAGATCTAAAGTGTACTTACGTTGAGAGATGAAAATCCCCTGCTTGGATCGAACAACTTCAATACCCAAGAAATACCTTAGATTACCCAGATCTTTGACCTCAAATTCTCTAGCCAATTTCTGTTTCAACCTCTAGATTTCTTCGATATCATCCACTGTTATGACTATATCATCAACATACACAATAAGTGCAGTGAGCTTTCCAATCCTTCGTTTAATAAACAGAGTATGATCAGCATTGCTTTGATGGAAACCAAAAGATAGCATGACCTTGAGGAACCGCCCAAACCACGCTCTTGGAGACTGCTTCATCCCATATAAAGCGTTTCTCAATCTACAGACTTTCCCTGCAGCACCTGTAGGAATGAGACCCGAAGGAATAGACATGTAAACCTCCTCATCTAGATCACCGTGGAGGAAGACATTTTTCACATCAAGTTGCAAGAGCTCCCAGCCTTTGAAGCAACACATGATAACAAGACCCTGATAGTATTCATCTTTGCCACCGGGAAAAACGTCTCCAGATAGTCAATACCAAGAGTTTGTGTATAACCCCTTGTCACCAACCTAGCCTTGCATCTTTCAACAATCCCTTGCAAGTTTTGTTTCACAGTGAACACCCAATTACACCCAACCGTTTTCTTTCCATAGGGAAGGGGAACCAAATCCCATGTATGGCTTTTCTCAAGAGCATTCATTTCCTCAACCATCGCCTCACGCCACATAGGGACCTCCAGAGCTTGCTGCCAAGATTCAGGTATGGAAGAAACAACAAGGGAAGAAACAAAGACCTTGTAGGTAGTAGAAATAGAATCATACGATACATAATGTGATAAAGGATGGCGAGTGCAAGACCGGATACCTTTCCTGAGGGAGATCGGTTGATCGGAAGACCCTGAGTCAGGTTCCCCTGACTGTCCTGGTAGCATAGTCGGATCTTGCGTGCTCTTCCGCTTTGTACGTCGGGTATAAACCTGCAAGCTCGGAGGAGGAGGCCCAGGAGGAAGACGTATGTCCACTGGTAGAGCAGGCACGGGAGGAGAGCTCACTTCCACTGGTAGAGGAGGCACGGGAGGAGGACTCACTTCCACTGGCAGAGATAGAGGCTCCCCCTGAAGTGAGGAATACAGTGGTGGTATGGGCAGAGGAATCGAGGGAAGAGAAATGGGAGTATGCGAGGCATCCAGGACAGGATAATATGCCTCGGATTCACGGAACGTAACGTCCATTGTGACAAATACTTTCTTGGTAGGAGGGTGAAGACATTTATACCCCTTTTTGCGTTGGAGAGTAGCCAATGAGGACAGAGTTTAGTGCCCGAGGATCGAGTTTGGAAGGACGGAGGTGGTGGATATGAACGAAACAAACACATCCAAACACCCTAATGGGAAGCCGAAAAGGGGGCACCTGAAGAGTGTCAAGGGGTGCAACATTCCCAAGAATACGAGTGGGCATATGATTGATGAGGTATGCCACAGTAAGAACGACATCACCCCACTAGAATTTCGGAAGATGAATAGTGGACAAAAGACAACGAGCGAATTCCAGGAGATGACGATTCTTCCGCTCAACCACACCATTTTGTGCGAGAGAAGACGCGCAGGTAGTCTGGTGGAGGATACCACGATCAGCAAGATATTGCCCAAAATGCGAATCATTGTATTCACGATCATTATCACTACGAAGAATTTTAATTTCAGAGTGAAATTGAGTGCAGATCATGCAATGAAACTATCGGAAAATCGAGAAAATATCGTTTTTGTTACGCATCAAATACAACCATGTAGTATGAGAAAAGCAATCTATAAAAGTAACAAACCACACACATCCAGAAATAGAAGATGTCGGGTAAGGACCCCGGATATCAGTATGAATAACAGCAAAAGGAATAGAACTTGGCAATGAAACATGCGTAAACGAGGTACGATGATGTTTGTTTAAGCTACATACATCACAGATAAAAGAGTCAAAGACAACAGTAGACATAGCGGGAAATAACAATTTCATAACAGAAACAGAAGGGTGTTCCAAGCGACAGTGCCAGGAGTACAAAGGATGGGCAGTGCTGGAATGAAGAGCCAGAGGAGACGTAGCCTGGTCGGAGTTGAGCACATAGAGTCCATTCACCATGCTACTAGAGCCAATCACCTTCCCCGTCGTCAGATCCTGAAAAACACAAGAAGACGGAAAAAATGTCATAGAGCAGTGCATGAAGTTAGTTAGATGACTAATGGAGAGAAGATTGCGGGTAAAATTAGGAACATGTAGGACAAAAGATAAGGTGAGGGAGGAGTAGGAGATGGAACCCTTGCCGGCAACGGAGGAAAGGGAACCATTGGCAATGCTCACCTTATCACGGCCAGAAAGAAGAGTATAGGATATAAAACTTGTAGAGGACCCAATCATACGATCTGTGGCCCCAGAGTCAATAATCCACTGGGTAGAAGGATGAGAAGCAGCAGAGTGAGCACCTGGGAGACCCATGTGAGTGTAGGAGGAAGAGGCAGAAGGCTCTGTAGAAAGGCCCTGCATCATGCGTCGAAGAGCCAACATTTCATCCGCTGTAAACTGAAGGTACGTAGTTCGTTCCTGCATGAGGGCACCAGGAGGGGCAGAGCCATCAGAGCTGGAATAACTAGGAGAGACTGCGACAGAAGCATCAGTAAGATGAGCAGAACGTGGAGCAGCAGTACGACCAGAGGAGCGCCCAGACCCACAACCTCTACGAGGCGGAGCACCCCCTCTGGGGTTAGGAAACCCATGAAGCCGGCAGCAGGTATCCCGAGTGTGACGGTTCTTGCCAGAATAATCACATAGCAGATGATCCTTATCAGAGCCCTTCAACCTGGAGTCTCGAGATGGACGAGTACCAAGAAGAGAGGGGGCGGTAGCCACCAAAGTTGACCCCTCAGGCATCAGGTCTAGAAGAAGAGTCAGACGGCGATCGTATTCCTGCTGCACAATACTGTAGACCTCATGAAGGGATGGTATCTGCGGTCGACCCAAAATCTGAACACTGATCTGATCGAAGTCGCAATGCAGTGCATGAAGAAACACAAATATACGATTGCGGTCATCCCGGGCCCGAACCATTGTCTCATCAATAGGGATCACAAAGGTAAGAGAATCAAAGTGATCATATTCCTGATACAGCTGCGTGAACTCCAAGTAGTATGCAGACGGCGAACGGTCACCCCGTCAAAGTAACGAGATCTTCTGGCGCAACTGAAAAATCTGAGCAGCATTGCCGCGACGAGAGTAGGTAGACTCTGCGAGGCGCCAAATGTCGGCAGCGTTGTCGAGGAATAGGTAGTTCCGGGCAATGGACAACTGCATCGAGTTAGTAAGCCAGGACATGACCAAAGAGTTCTCCGACTCCCACTGCGGCCATTCAGACCAATTCATGTCGGGCTCCTTCATTTTGCCAGTGACATAGCCAAAGAGACGCCGACTTTTGAGTGCCAGAGTGATAAAGCGAGACCACGAGAGATAATTGGAGTCGTCAGGACGTATGTTAGTGATTTGGGGTGTATTATGATCAGTGGTGCCACGGAAGAGGACCGTCGGGGTGGAGGAACCAGAAGAGGGAGCAACCCCAGAAGAGGGAGCGGGAGATTCAGCATCCCCAGACATGATGGCTCGGGAATAGAAATCTAGAGACAACACAGGATTAAGGCATCAAAAAACCGGAGAGGAAAATGAAGAGATCAACTCCATTAGAACACCCAAAGCAAAAGACGACGCCAGGTAAAAAACAAACTGGGCTCTCACGGCTTAAGCATACCGACGCCGGATGGAGGGCAGGAGGGTTGGAGACCCGGCTGGAAGAAGAAGAAGAAGAGGAAGAAAAAGAAGAGGAAGAAGACGAAGAAGAAGCACGACAGCGAGAGAGCGGGATCGAGGGCAGGCGGTGAGAGGAGAGCGGGATCGAGCGCAGGCGGTGAGAGGAGAGCGGGATCAAGCGCAGGCGGTGAGAGGAGAGCGGGATCGAGCGCAGGCGGTGAGATGATAGCGGGATCGAGCGCAGGAGGTGAGAGGAGAGCTGGATCGAGCGCACGACAGCGAGAGGTGAGCGAGATCGAGCGCACGGCAAGAGGTGAGCGGGATCGAGCGTACGGCGGAAGGCGAGGCTAGGGCACGCGGAACACCGTGGGCTCTGATACCATGTTGAACCGGGTAAAATGTTGGGATTAAACTATTACAAGAAACTCACCTCTATATATAGAGGTGAATACAATTATAGGCAACATAAAGAATAATCTAACAGCCCTTGTATCACCGCTGCCCACAACAACCTCTCACCCCCATTCCACCACCGCATCTTGCTAGTATCCAGTGCTTCCAGCGTCCAGTGCTTTCTTCCTGCTTGTAGATTGTAACAACCCGATTCTTGATTAAAATGATAATAAGGTTTATAATAATAATTATATTAATATAAACCTAATCTCCCCCCCTCTTATTAAACCTACCCGAGCCAGCCCTCCTCTTAATCCCGATCCCGCAAACCCCCGCTCCCAGGTCTTTCTGCGCAGCCGCAACCCGCTCCCGATTCCGCCCCGTCTCCTGCTCCCGATTCCGCCCCGTCTCCTGCTCCTGTATCACCCCGACGCAACCTCCTCTCGCTCTGGCCGATGCCGCTTGCTTCTCTGCTAGGGTCGGCGACCTACTGCGGCTCGTTCTCAAGCCGCCGACAACCTTCCTCCTCCTGTCATGGCCGACAGGAGTTCAACCCCTGCTTCTCCCTCAGGCCGACGACAGCAACCCTTGCTTTGGTCGGCAATCCTTCCTCTCTTAGGGCCGGCAGCCCTGTTCCCCCCCTTCTTCCTCTTCATCTCGGTTGGTGGTTGCAAGTGATCCACCTAGGGTTTTCTTGTTTTTCCCCTATACTCAGAAATTTCTGCCCGAATATGAAGCAGGTGACTGAGAGGAATTCAACAGGAGCGCCACCCCCGACCCATAAGCTATATCATTTTGGTTCCTCAAGCAATCTCGATAAGGGCAAAAGAGTTGAATCAGTTGCATCTTGTTTAATTGCAATCTCGATAAGGACGAAATAAATAAAGTTATTATCTCAACAATGAAGGCTGGGAAGAAGATTCAAAAGGGATGCGAAGTAATATTGGCGATGACCAAGAGTAATACCGATGTTGGGAAGGAATTGAGTTAGGAATCCCTCCTAATCGAGAGATTGAATTTTCAATTAATCTTACAGAAGGAGCATTGCCGGCGGCAAAGATCACCTATCGCATGGCTCCAAAAGAGATGGCCGAGTTGAAAAGTCAACTTTGGGAACTGTTGGACAAGAACTTCATTTGACCTAATTCATCGCCCTTGGGAGCCCCGATAATTTTCGTGAAGAAAGATGGAACGTTGAGGTTGTGCATAGATTACAGAAAACTGAGCAAACTCACAATAAAAATAAGTAACTACTACCTCAAATTGATGGTTTGTTTGATCAACTTGTGAATGTCATAACCTTTTCCAAAATAGATCTTAGATCAGGGTATTATCAGTTGAAAATCAAAGAAGACCATGTCTATAAAACTGCTTTCAGTATCAGATACAAATATTAAGAATTCGTCATGATGTCATTACGATCAACAAATGCTCCAGCTGTGTTTATGGATCTGATGAATATGGTTTTTAAGAAGTATTTGGATAAATTCATAATAATGTTTATTGAAGACATTCTCATATATTCGAAGAATAAAGAACATATTGAACACCTTGGGGTGGAGAACATTGAAAGAACACGAATTATATGTGAAATTTTCAAAATGTGAATTCTGGTTGGAGGAGGCTGCCTTTTTGGGGCATGTGATTAATAAGGATGGATTATCAGTAGACCCAACCAAAATTGAGTCCATTCTTATTGGCCTGGACCCACAATAGTGATGAAAATAAGGAGTTTCCTTGTTCTTGCAGTGTATTATCAAAAGTTTGTTTAAAACTTCTCCAAAACAACTCTACCATTGACCAAATTGACTCGGAAAAATGTGAAGTTTCAGTGGACTGATGAGTGTCAAGTAGGCTTTGAAGAGTTGAAGGAGAATTTAACGACTGCACCAGTTTTGGTGATGTTCAATGGGACAGAATGATTCCAGATATACAGTGATGCATCATTTTTGTGAGGTGGAGGTTTAGGTCACTATGCATAAAACTCTTTTGCCAATATTGTCATAACTATTCCAAGAAAGCATTTCTATGCTTTAGATACTTTACAACGAGAGTATCCATGGGCGGTCAAAAGATTAATATACAAAGAATAAATTAATAATTATTTCAACTTCTAATACGAAAGGAAATTGATTCAAGGTTTCTTATAGACTTATACTGCATGGCTTGAAGATCTTTAGATAATCTTGTTAAAGAATGTATCAACTTAACGAGATGAGCAAATAATATTGTCGAAAACTAGCACTCAAGCCTAAAAAGAAATCACCTGCTTCTTAAGTAACTTTTTTTTCCTCGTGATGTCGCCCCCTACATGAGAAGATAACTATGTTTATTTGAACCATCTCAAATTTAAACGACCATACCATTTTTTTCATGTTTATTTAATTTCCAAATGGCAATTTAAAACTCTGAAAGTATAGCCTGACAGTATACCATAACATTTTGAGAGGACATCCTTCCTAATTGCTGATAGAGATTCACTGGCAATCACCTTTGTCTCAATACATGCCTGTGACAAGACAATTATGCATTCTTTACATGCTAAAATAATTAGAAACATAAAATAACAAGCAGCAAATTAACTCAATGCAAAAGAGATAAAATATAAAGCCTCATTAGACAGCTAGCTATTCAGCTGAAAATTCATGATAATAATCAAGGTAGATGAAGATTTAAGGATAGAGTCTATGCTTATCAAATGTAGGGGTGCACTAAAATGTTCGTAAAGCTAATTCCTCAATCTAATTGGTTGGGATATAAAAATATGATATAAAACTGTTTAAAAGCGTTCACTAATCATACTTTGAAGATCATACAGCCTTGAAAGAAATTTCTAGAATTTCTAAGATAGAGTGGTTGAACAATGTGCTTTACCACTAAATAGAGAGCTCATTTCAGAAGCTTACGTGTCTTGATTTATGTTGAAAGAGCTCAAAAATTTGTATGTATTGCTTGTGTAACTAAATACAATGAGAGAATACGAATATATAGGAGGGAGAAGGTGAGAAGAAATCCTATACAAGATGTGGGACTAAGAAGGGAAGAAGGAAATACAATAAAAATGGGTCCAATAATGGGCTCTTTACATGGGCTTTTCTATCACTCCCCCGCAAGCTGAAGCGTACAAATCGTATGCACTAAGATTGGACAAGCATTGATAGAAGAGAGTACTGGAAAGAGCCTTTGTGAGGACATCCGCAACTTGTTCAGTCCCCGAAACATGCTTCAGTTCGAGCTTCTTCATTTGAACCTTTTCCCGGATGAAATGACAATCGACTTCAATATGCTTTGTTCTCTCGTGGAAGACCGAGTTCTTGGCTATATGTATAGGAGCTTGGCTGTCACAGAGGAGGAGAGCTAGGGAAGAGAGCTTTACACCCAGATCGATAAGGAGACTTTCAAGCCAAGTCAGTTCTGAAACCACCGATGTCATTGCCCGGTATCCTGCCTCAGCTAATGATCGAGCAACGACCACTTGTTTCTTGCTTCGCTAGGTAATCAAATGTTCCCCAAATTATGTGCAAAAACCACTGGTTGACCGTCGATCATCAAGGGAACCAGCATAATCAGCATAGAAATATGCCACAAATGTTGGAGATGAAGATGAGGTTTTGTATACCAGTCCTTGATCAGGAGCCGTTTTAAGGTATCTGAGAATGCGTTCAACGACCCGAAGGTGAGATCTTCGAGGGGAATGCATATACCGACTGACAATACCAACAACGAATGAAATGTCTGGTCTGGTTACCGTGAGGTAGATCAAATTTCCAACGAGACGACGATAGTATTCTGGATTTTGGAGTAGGAGATCTGAGTCAGATGCCTGAGCGCACAACTTGTGATTTACATCCATTGGGGTGTGAATCGGCTTACAACCTGAATAGCCTGCATCATGAAGGAGGTCGATGTAGTACTTCCGCTGAGAGAGGACAAGACCATCTGGTCGTCTGGCAACCTCAAGACCCAAGAAGTATCAAAGGGCTCCAGATCTTTTGTTTGAAATACAGAGCTCGGATGTAGTTTGATCTCATGTATTTCTTTCGAGTCGTCTCCTGTAATTATGATATCGTCAACGTATACTAGCAGAAGAACCGTTCTCGTTGTTTGGTGATGAGTGAACAACGAGAAATCTGTCGAGCTCCGAATAAAACCAACCACCCAAAGGGCCTTACTGAACTTGTCAAACCACGCCCGTGGGGATTATTTGAGACCATACATGGCCTTCACAAGACGACAGACCTGAGACTACCCCGTGGTCTCAAACCCGGGAGGTTGCTGCATATAAACTGTTTCCTGGAGATCGTCATTCAGAAAGGCATTCTTCATATCCAGTTGGAGTAAGGGCCACCGATGATGGACAGCCGCAGAGATGAGGACTCGAACGGTGTTGAGTTTGGCCACCGGAGAAAAAGTTTCTTCATAGTCGAGCCCCTGTTGTGGGTGAAGCCACGAGCCACCAGGCGAGCTTTCAGACCGTCAATCGTCCCATCAGCAGCATGTTTGATGACAAAAACCCACTTACACTCAACCGGTTTCTGACCCGGAGGAAGGGGTACGAGAGTCCATGTCTGGTTGGCCCAGAGAGTAGCCATTTCCTCCTCCATGGCGGCCCGCCAGCCAGGATGTTGGAGCGCCTCTTGCACAGAGTTAGGGACCGAAACTGAGGAAAGAGAAGTAGCAAATGTGTGAAGGTGGGGAAAAAAGCGATGCAAGGAGACACAGTTTGCCAGAGGATGAGCCGTGGAGGCTGGTACCTGATCAGCATGGCGCGGAGTAGCCGAGGTCGAGGCCGACTGCAGAGGGGTAACGGAACCGGAAGGGCGGCGAGTGTAGACACGGATAACAGGCGGCCAGGAGGGCGCAGGAGCCAGCGCAGGTGGGACCGGTGGCAGAGGTGTAGTAACAGGAATAACAAGTCGTGTGAGGAGTGGCGGGAGAGTTGTCGGTGCGAGAGGAGTGGGTAAAGGAGCAGAGAATAACGGCTGATCCTCCCGGAAGGTAACATCAACAGAAACGAAGACCTTCGGGTAGCGGGAGAATAACACACATAGCCTTTCTACGTACGCGAATAGCCGACGAAGATATGTTTAGCCACCTGGGGATCCAACTTGTCCGAGGACGGACCCAGTCGGTGGAAGTAGTAGGTGCAACCAAAAATGCGAGGCAGGAGAGGGAAGACTGGAGTAGAGGGAAACAGTAGGCTGAACGAAGTAGCATAGTGGAGGACGGAGGAAGGAAGACAGTTGATAAGGAAGCATGCAGTGGAGACCGCAAAGTTCCAGTAAGGTTTGGGAACATGCATTTGAAGCATGAGGGAGCGGGCAACATCAAGCAAGTGCCGGTTCTTTCGTTCGGCAACGCCGTTTTGCTGTGGTGTGTAAGCACATGATGTTTGATGAATAATCCCGAATTCAGAGCACAAAGCCGCAAAGTCGTGGCTAGTGTATTCGCGAGCATTATCGGTGCGCAATGTTTTGAGGGTGGTGTGGAATTGCGTACAGGTTTCAAGGACAAAGGCCCAAAAAACAGGGGAAGCTCGGTGCGATCATGAAGTAGAGGCACGTCGTGCGAGAGTAATCATCAATAAACATAATAAAGTAGCGATAACCAGAAATACTAGTAATTTTATAAGGACCCCAAACATCTGAATGTACTAAGTCAAAAGAAGCAGTGCTCCGGGTACAATGTGGAGGGAAAGAAGAGCGCGGCTGCTTGCCGAAGATACAAGACTCACACTAAAAAGGGTGGAGAGATATCAGGAAGAGCCCGCTGGAGGACTGGGAGAGGGTCATGCCCAAGACGTCGATGCCACTCACTGGAGGAGACAGAGGATGGGACGGTGGGATAGTCATCGAGAAGGTAAAGCCCGTTCCGCAGTGTGTCTTTACCAATGGTAATCCGCGTCCGCTGATACTGGATGAAAAATGAAGAGGATGTAAATATGACAATCTAAATCATTAGTAAGGCGATCAACAGAAAGTAAATTGAACGGGAAGCTCGAAACATGAAGAGCCGAGCGAAGGGAGATCAATGGGTTGAGAGAAGTCAGCCGAGACAGAGACTGGAACCGTCTCCCCATTTTCCACGATGATACATTTCGGATGAGGAGAATCCGAGTATTGAGGTGGCCGTAGCGAGGTAATGTGATGAGTGACACCCGAGTTCACAATCCAGCGGACTGGTGGATAAACAAGCAGCACCTGTGTTAAAGACTGAGGCGATGGAGGCAAAGGGCGGGTTGAGCTGCCCTTGAAATTGTTGAAGCTGGAGACAAACGAACTCAAGGTCAGGAGGGGCGGCAGAGGATGTGTCAGCAGCAACAGAGGCCGTCGGACGAGGAGGATAACCATTCTTACTGTAGCAGGTCGCCTCAAAGTGGCCGTCCTTTCCATAGTAGGAACACTTCATCCGACCCCGACCACCGCGCCCCCGGCCCCTAGATTCCTAACGTCCACCACGAGCGGAGGTAGGTGGGGGAAGTAAGGGGGGAGGGGTCTGCTGAAGAAGGGCCAAGGGGGAAGGCGCAGAAGTATCCGAAGGAGCTGAAACACGGAGGATCATGGAGCACACATCAGACAAGGACGGTATGGTGGAGGAAGCCAGAACCTGAGTTCGAATACTCTGAAGGTGAGGCGGAACACGAGCCATCATTATGGAAATGCAGACGACCTCCTTCTGAGCTCGCTGAGTAGCATGATCATTGGTAGATGGCTGATGCTGGATCCAGGCCTCAGCAAGAGTCTTGGCGCGAGCGACAAAGGAGGTCATGTCTGAAGCCCCCCCAGTGTCGAGAGCCAGAGGATCAGTGAGGATGTCATAGAGATGTTTGAGACTATCTTTGCCCGAGTACAAGGAATGCAGCTCATCCCACATAGCCTTGGCCGTTTCGTGATACATGGCCATCTGATAAGGTTCACCATCCAGGGAATTGAGGAGCCATGTCTGAACACGGCCATCATTTCTGATGCAGTCGTCGGTAGGAGGAGCCTGAATGAGGTGAGGCAAAAGGCCCTTGGCCTGAAGAACCCGTCGAACAGAGTGTACCCAAGGGATAAATTTTTTTTCCCAGAGAGGGAAATGGTGGTGATCCGCAGCTCATCGAGGATGTCAGCCGGATAAGCCGGGCGGTCTGCAGGCGGAGTAGCCTCCTGGCCGGTGGAGTCAACGGAAGAGCACATAGAAGCAGGAGGCAAGCCGCAACGACTAGGGAAGAGACCGCTCAGTAAGAGGCAAGTCACAGCGAGTAACAGGAGGCAAGTTGCAGCGACTAGGGAAGAGACCGCTGCGGGTAGCAGGAGGCAAGTCGCAGCGACTAGGGAAGAGACCGCTCAGCAAGCAAGCCGAGAATTCTTGAACGACAAGGCCGCGCCGGACCAGAATACACAGCGAGCAGTCACAGTGACAAGAGCAGCGACCAAGGAGAGGGAGGCCGCAAGGAAGAAGAGAGACGAGCTACTTGGAACAGTTCACAGCGGGCTGACCAGTAGGTCGCGAGCGAGAGGAGCTAGGCGAGAAGGAAGACGAGCTACTTGGAGCAGGTCGCGGCGGGCTGACCAGTAGGTCGCAAGGGAGAAGAGCTAAGCGGAAAGGCAATCTGCGCCTCTGAGGCAGATCACAACGAGAACGGGAAGAGAATCCACGACGGGTAGGCTATCCACGACGGATTGAAACAGATCACAACGAGCAAGGGAAAAACCCCGCAGCAGGAAGAGAGAGCAGGGGAAAACAGGTCGCGGCGACCTGAAGCAGACCGCGGCGAGAAGGACAGTTCGCGGCGACCTGAAGCAGTTCGCGGCGACCTGAAGTGGTTTGCGGCGAGAAGGCAAGAGCCCGTGGACCCCACGGGACAGAGACAAGGCTATAAGAAGCCCAAAGAGGAGGAAGGTGGAACCACCGAGGGGAGAGAGAGCGGTTACAAAAGGAGCAGTCCGCAACAGCCAGGTGGCTACGGCGGTCAGAGAGAAGGCGGATAGAAAACAAGTTAACCGCAAGGGGTGCGGTTAGAGAGGAGAAGAGGCGGCTAACAAAGGAGAGACCACCCAGATAGGAAAACCGCAGAGATGGTTGCGGTTAGTAATTTAGAGACCGCATAGAGGGATCGCTCCCTCTGATACCATGTTGAAAGAGCTCAAAAACTTGTATGTATTGTTTGTGTAACTAAATACAATGAGAGAATACAAATATATAGGAGGGAGAAGGTGAGAAGAAATCCTATACAAGATGTGAGACTAAAAAGAGAAGAAGAAAATACAATAAAAATGGGCCCAATAATGGGCTCTTTACATGGTCTTTTCTATCAATTTATATAAACTTGAACTTCATTTAACAATTAACATACAATTCAAAGCTAAATTTAAATTGGAATTGTATGGGGAAAACATACAATACTGAAATGTCAACATAAACTTGCATTTATAAGGTCTGGCCAAAGTGGCAGGTAGAATGCTATTGATGATGTAGGGAGATGGCTGCAACAATACTGCAGCTTAGTCCAAAGATGGATGTTCTAGAAAACATATACTTTTTTTTCAAGTAATAAGGGTTGTGGATTATAAGATAAAAATTTACGCTAGTAACTAAACCTCTTCAATAAAATCCATCAAGGAAATTTATCCTTCCTTGCACTAATTGATGGGGATCATACTTTGAGCGTTGGCTGTCACACAATGGGGCATGCACGCGTCAATTCTCGTAGTAGGCATTGATGGGATCATCATTTGGACGATCCGAGTCCGCGGTTGAGTCCGGAGCGTTGTTTGGACATTTTTCTATGTCTTTTTTTTTGTGTTTTTGCGTGTTTTATTTAGAGAGATGATAACTATCGTGTATGGTCAATCATAGCCATCCACGATAGTTGCCCTGAGTTGTTTTAGTATAAATATATGTGTGTGGCTGGTTTGAGGTCATTGCAGATTTTGGAAAAGATTATTGATATCACATAGTGCCGACTTCATGAACCACAAAGTGTTGACTCCTTGGTCAGTTATCTTCATATTCCAATGCTACCAAGCATAGCACGCTCCTCCTTTCATCCATTATTAATCCTCATCCGCACCCTCCCTCCTTTCCATTAGCCTTACTGGACCATCCATCCCATACAGCCACCCCAATCGGTGTACTGGAAACAGTACCTGCTGGCTGTTTGTACTTCCAGCGCTCTCCCTTAATCCCCAACCTTCACTCGCACCCTCCCTCCTTTCAATAAACCCTAGCCGACCACCATCCCATACAGCTGCCCCACTCCGGGTACCTGAAACAGCACTTTTGGCTGTTTGTACTTAAAGGAACCTTCCTACCACCCAACAGTAGCCGCCCAACAAACCCATGCGTGTGATCAAATTCTTTGTTGCTATGTTTTGAATTCGCCGTTGGTCTTTGCATGTGTTATATTTACCCATTAAGGTGAATAGAGTTACCCACCCACATGTCACATTAAAATTTCATTTTGGTATTCACACACACTTAGCCTACCCAACATCAATTGATAATTTTTATTCATTGGATTTTGTACATGCTTTCACATCATTCTAGGGTTGGACGTAGGTCTAATGCATTCGTTGGATGCTCGCTTTCATTGCAACTAGGGTTAGGGCATCGCACGTTCTCCATCTATAGATTCGTCATGCGTTACATGTATCCCGCAGATTTCCGACATCTTATCTTAGATCAGTTGGATCAACATGAAGCCTAGATCTACAACTTAAACAAGAGGTCACTACGATTAATGTCAAGATAGCTACCATAGAGAACCCAAGTGGTTCAAGTCAGGCCACTCCTCGCATGACAAAAGCCCATATACATCATGATGATCACCGTGAAAAGGCTCGTGTGGAGCGTCATGCTATAGATTTTCCCTCTCGGGATCCCCTGACCCCTTGAAACGAGACCCCGAGCTTGCGTACGATCAATGCCCGAGACATATCCCTGATAGGCTCCTTTGTCCTTAGGAGGAATTTCGCTACCCACCGCCGCCCTACGAAGAGATCATGCTCTCCCTCCAACATGATACGACTATAGTTGTGATGATTATTATGACGATTATTAAGAGTCTTGCTAAGGATACCCTCATGTTGAGGATGACAACAATCGTCGCATCCACATTCATATCGATGCTCCTTCCTTAGACGGCCAGCTAGACCCAAAAGTTTATAGCGATTGGCTTCTGGGCATGCACCACTATTTTAAGTGGTATGAGATGGCTAATGAGTGACGTGTCTGGGTTGCCAGGATGAAGCTCCATGGGCAAGCCTAGATTTACTGGAGTTTAGAGAGAATGCTAGATAGATACTGCCCCATAACCCGATGGGTTGATATAAAGCTAAGACTTCATAAATCGAACATAAATAGTTGGAATAAAATTTTAGAAAATGATCATGATGACATTTTGATATTTTATAAAAACATAAATTTTAGGCTTACTTGAATAGGAATTTTGAACATCTGCCTGGGAATTAGTTCCTTAAGTTTCACAGTCAAAGCCCTGCCTACAGAATATGCCTGAATAAAATAAGCCAAGTCTGATAAGTTGATGCCACAATAGTACGAGGTGTAGAAATTGTAAAAAACGTAAATCCATCAACTTAGCAGGGAAGAAAAGCAGTTTATTCCATGTGAAAGCAAATGAGCATATTTTGAGTAAACTTTGAATTATAGATTGCTGATAACACAGGAATGTGAATATATTCTAGTATTAAGCTATGAAAAATATATTTTTCTCTTATAAATGGAGTGCTTTTTCCACACGTAAGGCTTTCAAATTTCAGTTCTTTTCATTCAAATCAACAGTTAGAGCTACATACTGTTGGTACGGATAATATTGGCGATACCATGCAAAAGAAGATAGAGGAAGTAGACAATATGTTTACAGGCACTACTTTGATATACTGGTACATTTAGCACTACAAAATATCCAAACAATAGCTAATATATTTCACCTTCGATTTAACTTTTGGGCTTATATTTAACTACTTAACTTCATCTTTATTAATCATTTTTACATAATTTAAAGACGGAGAGTGTAAAGTTGCAATGACCAAATAAAAAAAAACAAATAAAATATAAATTGAATTATAAAGAAAGAAAATCTCCCTAAGAGAATCACACCTGATAATTCAAATATTGAACCATAGATGAACCGGAATTTATGTTCGCTGATTTTTGTTGTTTGGGATTTAAATCTATCCATGTGTATATATATTAAATACAAATATGGCATTGGATTATTGGACCAGCTACATGACATTTGACTGGATGTGTTTCTTATGTAGTTCCGGTTTAAGTAGAGACTATAGGGAAAGAGGTGGTTCACTAAATTAATAGGAGGCTTATTTACTTCGATTTTCTTATTGGCCCGGTAGACCCGTAAGCCGCACGTATCTCCCCCGCATCTCGATTTCTACAGGGCAAGGGTGGGGCGGTACCGATTAGAGGGGGTTCCGTCGATTTCTTCTCCCTGCCGACACACAATTCTCTTCCTCTCCTTCTCAATGCCACTTAGCACTGAATCGCGGCTTGCCGAGCTCTCATGAGAAGGGGTTCCTTTGCTTTGTCGATTAAGCTACCGACCTAACTTAGCTATATAAAGACCGATGGGGTTCTTCTCCTGGATAAAATGTTTCCTCTTCTCTGCCCTACTATATCAATCATGGCTCTATTGGTTGAACTGCTGGTCGTATGGTTTGGACGAAGCTTTAACTCCATACATTTCTTTCTCTCCCTCTACTCCTCCGACTTTTGATCTTGTTAGATTTTGGGCTTCATGTGGTTGGTTAAGGTTGCTGAAATTTATTAAATGAAGAAAGGGTACTCTGAAATTTATAAGTATGGCCATTTCTCCCTCTCTTTCTCCCCCGTCCCTCTATTTTTTCTTATTGATGAACTTGGAATTTTACTATAATTGGTAGCCGGCTATATGGAATGTGATATGGGGTATTTACTTGAGATTGGCCAGTGATGCTCGGCGGATCTTGGGAAGATAGAACAGTTAACTGGAAATCAGTGGATTTATATATATATGCTTATTATATTAATTGGGGGTTTGATTCAGTAAGATGTGAAGCAGCTTTAATATTTCTTCTCTCCTATATTCACTAATATTTCTTCTCTTAAATCCTTTCTATAAGATTAGCATATCATGATATGCTACTATTAAAAGATTATTTTCTCTCGTAAATGTGCCTTATTTGTAGGGATGAAAATTTTGTCCGGGACCGGTTGCCCGGCTAGGGTCTGAGCCCGGTTAGGCCAGGTCCAGGGCAAGGCCAGGCCTAACAGGCTCACCGGCCCCTCTTATTTGGCTAGGGTCCGGCATTGTGCCGTGCAAGTGCCCATTTGCTGGGCAACACCCAACATTAAATTGCTGGGTGGCCCAACATTTAATGCTGGGCAGCACCAAAAAATTTAATGTTGGGCGCTGCCCAACATTACATTGTTGG
Source organism: Platanthera guangdongensis (assembly GCA_039583875.1). Lineage (NCBI taxonomy): Eukaryota > Viridiplantae > Streptophyta > Magnoliopsida > Asparagales > Orchidaceae > Platanthera > Platanthera guangdongensis. The sequence continues at coordinate 32,824,355 of CM077164.1, read as the reverse complement.
GCGGCCCAACATTTATAATGCTGGGCGGCCCAACATTTATAATGCTGGGCGGCCACGTCAAGCATTAAATGCAGGGCGTGCCCACATCCAACATATTTCCGCTGCCAAACGGCAACAAATAATTTGTTGTCGTTTGGCAGCTGACAAATAGCATAATTTGGGCTTGCATGGGCCTGGTTTGGTAGGCTCAGGAAGACCCCTTTATTTTGGTGAGGACTGGGCCCATCCTGAACCCGGTTTGCGCAGGGCCCGACAGTGAAAAAGCCCGGGCCTAGGGGGCCTGAGCCCGAAAGGTTTTTTGCACACCTACTTATTTGAGAAGTGCCTTAGAGAAAAGCGCCTTCTGAAATGTGCCTTACAACGATAGTAAATAAAATGTGCCATACACATATACGTATGATGGATGGTCTGAAAAGAAAACCCACGCGATATATTATAACTACATGGGTTTGAATTCGTATAGCTGGGATACAGAGTACGTAGGTGGCGGTTGAGGTAAAACTACCTCAACCCAAAGGGGAATCTGAATACCACTCCCCACTCGGATACTTTACAACACTTGTCATTCCTAGATATTTTTAATTTCTATATTGTCCTAATGAATTTAATAAGTGCATGTGACCACATGTACAAGCGAATGACAAGATTAAGTGAAGATAAAAGTCAATAAGATGAATATAAAGGTGAAATACCACATGGAGGTATGCATGGTAAATTCCTTTTATTATGCTGCTGTTTGAATTTGCATAAATTAGAATAATGGATGACCGGTAAAAGGACTTGTTCATATAATATATATTAGAATTAGCTCCTGTAACAACCACAAATTTAAAAACGAAAAAGTTATTTATTTTAGGATTCAAACGCGGGTAAAATTCGTGAGCTTTGTCATCAGACAAAAGTAATTAATTTCATTTTACGATTACTTTGTATTATTAAAAAAACTGAAATAAAATAAATAATATATTGCACATTATTCTTTGGCTCGATTAAAAATTCAAAAGAGTGTAATGTACTAAATTAGAAGATTTTAAATGGCTGTGGCAGAGTTAATTTCCCCCTCAAATTAAAACCAAGTGACAGTTTTACCACCCCCCTCTCTTCATATCGTGAGCCACAATAATAAACTCCCTCTACTTTTCATGTCATAACTGAAGTCGTAACTCTTCATGCGGCCGAACGCTCGAACGGAACCGCCGATCCTCCTCGTCCGTTCACTTTGTTGACACCGGGTACTGACCGACGTCTTCATTCTCTCAAAATATCAATCCTCCTCCCTGTAGATTGTGATACGTCAAAGGCCCAGGTGTAGATCCAATGTAGCAGCCGGAAAACCTTCCTCTCTTTAACCTTTCTTTCCAGATATTTTAGCAGGTCTTCCTTTTCTTGAAATGTTGTTCTTACTGGATTTCAAGTCTTCTCCTCCCTCCCACCTCTCAATTACATATGTTTAGGACTAGTTTTCCCCTATTTCAGAAATTCCAACAAACAGAACACCTCCCACCTCTGCATTTTTCAGATCCCGTTGACTCTAAATAGCGAACTTCAAGTATTCGACCGTCCCAGTTAAGGATCAACTTTTTCCTTCACCAACAGCCCACCCTTTTCAGTAGAGGAACGATCCTTCACGCCATAACCTCGCCGGGTCTGTCCTGGTGAAGGTATACTTCTCTCGATTATTTCAGTAAGTGTCTCTTTCAGTAAAAAAAACCCTCTTTACCTTCTTTCATTTTACCACCCTTCGATTCGATGTCAAGCATGGGTTGTTGGAGTACCTTCTGGTGAAGCCCTAGACTAATGAAATTCAATTACTTAATGTCTATACTAAATTCAGATTTGAATTGACCATAAGTATCATGTCGCCGCACTGTGTGTACGAGCATGGCAACCTCAAAGTAAGAAATTCGACTTCTCTTGTCTAGACATCACTTTATATAATTGCATTACCTAAGTTACTCAAGAATGCTCACGTAAATTAATTATTCAACTTCTAGTTGTCAGTTATAAATTTAATTAAATTACTTCATTACGTAGAAAGCAAAGAACACATAACTTAGTAATTGTTAGAATAACCCTTGTATTGGGCCCATGTTTGTTGGCTCATTTATGCTTCTTCTCCTTTAGTCCCACATCTTGTATAGGATTTGCTTCCTCTCTTTCTCTCCTATATATTTGTATACTCTCTTTGTATTTACATACTCAATCAATATACATAAGTTTTGGGCTCTTTCTACATGGTATCAGAGCCAGGTTCCGACTCTCGCGGTCTGCCGACGTCTGACCGCACTGTGTAATTTCTCTCGCGGTCTTCCTCCCGCGGCTTGTTCTTCGCGGACTGTTTTTTTTCTAGCCGCGCTTCCCTACGGCCTGCCCTTTCAGTCCGCTTCCTTCTGCCCTTTTTTTCTCTCCGTGGATCCACCTTCCCCCCCTCTTGCTTTTATAGCCTTTTCTCTCTCCGTGGGACCACCTTCTTACCAGTCCGTTGCGGCCTCTCTCCTCGTCGCGGCCTCTCGTCAGTCCGCTCCTGCGCTCTTTGCTTGTTCGCGGCCTGTCTTGCCTGCGGCCTCTTTTCTGTCCGCCGCGGCCTCTCTACTCATCGCGGCTTCCTTCTCTGTCCGCTGCTAAGATCTGCCTGACCGTGCGGGCTGTCTCCTTCGCGCCTGCATCTTGGTCGCGATCTCCTGCCTTCTCCTGGTCGCCCGACTTGTCTCAGTCCGGCGCGACTTGTCTCAATCCGGCGCGTAAGATCTGCCTGACCGTGCGGGCTGTCTCCTTCTTGCCTGCATCTTGGTCGCGATCTCCTGCCGTCTCCTGGTCGCCCGACTTGTCTCAGTCCGGTGCGGCTTGTCTCAGTCCGCCCGGCTTGTCTCTGACCGACGCTTCCCCTGGTCGCTTCGCCTTTTGATCGCGGCCTCTTCCGTCGAGATCTGCCTGATTGCTGGTGCCATTGTGACCGTGCGGCCTTGTTCTTTTCCCTTCCCGCTCTCTTGGTCGCGGTCTCCTCTCCTCCTCGACGGGGCCTTGTCGCGCGGTCTCTTGCTCCATCCGCGGCGTTCTTCCCTAGTCGTCTAAGGGCCGCGGCCTGTCTCCATGACTTCCTCTGGTACTTCTCCCAGCTCGGCGGCCAGCCCGCCCCCTGTCCATCCGGCCTGTCCTCCAGACCGCCCGGCCTGTTCTGTCGAACTCCGTGACGAGCTCCGGATAACTACCATCTCTCTTTCTGGCAAGAAGAACTTTATTCCTTGGGTACATTCTGTTCGGCGGGTTCTCTAGGCTAAGGGCCTTCTACCGCACCTTACTCAGGTACCTCCTTCTCCAATTACGGATGATTGGCTTCATAATGACGGCCGTGTTCAGACTTGGATTCTAAACTTCTTGGATGGTGAGCCATATCAAATGACTATGTACCACGACACCGCCAAGGCTATGTGGGATGAGCTCCATTCCTTGTATTATGGCCGCGACAGCCTCCAGCATCTTTATGACATCCTCACTGATCTCTTCACTCTCGACACTGGCGGCGCCTCAGATATGACCTCGTTTGTCGCTCGGGCTAAAACGCTTGCTGAAGCCTGGATCCAGCACCAGCCGCCGACCACTGATCCTGCTGCTCAGCGGGCTCAGAAGGAAGCTGCTTGCATTGTCATCCTTATGGCTCGCCTTCCTTCTCATCTTCACAGTCTTCGTGCTCAGGTCCTGGCCGCTCCTACTACACCCTCCTTTTCGGATGTCTGCTCCATGATTCTCCGGGTCTCGCCTCCTCCAGATCCTCCGGCTCCTTCTCCACCGGCTCTCCTTCAGCATACCCCTCCGCTCTTACCCTCTCCTCCCCCTTCTACTCGGGGGGGGGGGGGGGGGACGGTCGGGCTCGCGGGGCCGTGGACGTGGAGGCCGTGGCCGGCCAAATTGCTCCTTCTGCGGGAAGGATGACCATCTTGAGGCGACTTGTTACAAGAAACTCGGCAACCCCCTCGCCCGACGGCTTCTGCTGTTACTGACGCTACTCCTCCGGATCTCGAGACCGTCCATCTTCAGCTCCAGCATCTCCAGGGTCTGCTCAACCCCCCCTCGGCCTCCGTCGCCTCCGTCTCCCACACAGGTACTGCTTGTCTCTCCCACAGCCTGGGTTGGATTATGGACTCTGGCGCTACTCGTCACATCACTTCGCAACGGCCTGCCCAGTAATCGGATTCTTCTTATCCGAAGTCCATCACCGTGGCCAATGGGGCGCTGGTTCCTGTCTCCGGCTCGGCCGATCTTTCTATCCACCAATCCCTCCCTCTTCGCTCGGCTCTTCATGTTCCGAGTTCCCCTTTTAACTTACTCTCTGTTGGGCGTCTTACGAGTGACCTGGATTGTTCTGTTATATTCACTTCCTCTTCCTTTGTTATACAGGATCGGCAGACGCGGACTACCATTGGTAAAGGCCAGCTGCGGAATGGGCTCTACCTTCTCGATCTCCGATCGCTCTGTCTTCCGTCTCCTCCACTGTCTGGCATCGCCGACTTGGTCATGCCCCTCTGCCAGTTCTCCAGCGGGCTCTTCCAGACCTTTCTTTTACTTTTTTTCAGTGTGATTCATGTATCCTCGGCAAACAGCCACGTTCTTTGTTTCCTTCGCATTGTACTCGGAGTGCGGCTCCTTTTGATCTTGTTCATTCGGATATTTGGGGACCATTTCGGATTCCTAGTATATGTGGTTATCGTTATTTTCTCACCTTTATTGATGATCATTCACGCACCACGTGGCTCTACTTACTTCGAGAACGCTCCGAGCTTCCCCGGGTGTTTCGGGCATTTGTCCTCGAGACCCGGACGCAATTCAATACCACCCTCAAAACTCTCCGTACTGATAATGCTCGTGAATACACAAGCCACAACTTTACCACCTTATGTTCGGAATACGGGATTCTCCATCAAACCTCTTGCGCGTATACCCCGCAACAAAATGGGGTTGCCGAACGCAAGAACCGCCATTTATTGGATGTTGCCCGCTCCCTCATGATCCAGATGCATGTTCCTAAAGCCTACTGGAACTTTGCGGTCTCCACTGCCTGCTTTCTCATCAATCGCCTCCCTTCCTCTGTCCTCAATTATGCGACTCCCTTCAGCATATTGTTTCCCTCCACTCCGGCTTTCCCTCTCTCGCCCCGTATCTTCGGAAGCACCTGCTATGTCCACTGCCTCGGGCCCTCCTCAGATAAATTGGATCCCAGGGCGGCGAAACACATCTTTGTTGGCTACTCCCACACCCAGAAGGGCTATGTTTGTTACTCACCCGCTACCTGCAAGGTCACTGTTTCTGCTGACGTTACCTTCCGGGAAGACGAACCGTTCTTTCCTGCTCCATCCCCAACTGCACTACCACCGCCTCCTCTTCCGCCGTCCTTACCCCGTCCCGTTATTCCTGCTACTCCACCACCACCACCGCTCTCCCCTCCCCCCGCTCCTTCTACCACCAAACCACCCGTTATCCGGGTATACACTCGTCGCCCTCCCAGTTCCGTTGCCCCTCTGCCGCCGACCTCTGCCGTGGACACTTCGCGTCCCTCTGATCAGGTAACGCCCTCCACTGCCCATCCTCTGGAGGCCTACGTCTCTCTTCATCTCCTTTCTCCACCTCCGCACACCTTTGCTACTTCTCTCTCTTTGATTTCTGTTCTTAACTCTGTGCAGGAGGCGCTTCAACATCCGGGATGGCGGGCAGCCATGGAAGAGGAGATGTCTGCTCTCTCGGCTAACCAGACATGGACCGTTGTCCCCCTCCCTCCGGGTCAGAAACCGGTGGGGTGCAAGTGAGTCTTTGTCATCAAACATGCTGCTGATGGGACGATCGACCGTCTGAAGGCTCGCCTTGTCGCTCGCGGCTTCACTCAACAACAGGGGCTCGACTATGCGGAAACCTTTTCTCCGGTCACCAAGCCCAATAACGTTCGGGTCCTCCTCTCTGTCGCTGCTCATCGCCAGTGGCCTCTCTTTCAGCTCGATGTCAAGAATGCTTTCTTAAATGAGGATCTCCAGGAGACGGTCTACATGCAACAACCGCCCGGGTTTGAGACCACGGGGGAGTCTCAGGTTTGCCGCCTTCGTAAGGCTCTGTATGGTCTCAAACAATCTCCACGGGCCGGGTTTGAGAAATTCAGTAAGGTACTTCGAGATGTCGGCTTTAGTCGAAGCTCGGCTGACTTTTCGCTCTTCACTCGTCACCGACCATCAGGGACGGTCCTTCTATTAGTATATGTTGACGACATCATCATCACGGGAGATGACTCACAAGAGATACATGCCGTCAAAGCTCATCTGAACTCGGTCTTTCAGACAAAGGACCTGGGAACTTTGCGATATTTTCTGGGTCTTGAGGTTGTCAGGCGACCGGACGGCCTTATTCTATCTCAACGAAAGTACTGTATTGATCTTCTTCATGATGCTGGTCTCTTAGGGTGTAAGCCATGTGATACCCCCATGGATGTAAACCACAAGCTGTGTGCTCAGGCTTCTGACTCGGATCTTCTTCTCCAGAACCCTGAATATTATCGACGACTTGTTGGAAAGTTGATCTATCTTACTGTTACCAGACCAGATATTTCCTTTGCTGTTGGTCTTGTCAGTCGCTACATGCACTCTCCTCGCAAGTCTCATCTTCTGGCGGTTGAACGCATTCTGAGGTACTTAAAAACAGCCCCGGGTCAAGGACTTGTGTACCGAACTTCCTCGTCTGCTCCTACCTTAGTGGCATACTCTGATGCGGACTATGCGGGCTCTCTTGATGACCGGCGGTCTACCAGTGGTTTCTGCACATACTTTGGGGGACATTTGGTTACATGGAGAAGCAAGAAACAAGCGGTCGTTGCTCGCTCATCGGCTGAGGCAGAATACCGCGCAATGGCATCTGTTGTATTCGAACTCACATGGCTTGAAAGTCTTCTCACTGATCTGGGTGTAAAATTACCTTCTCTTGCTCTACTTCTTTGTGATAGCCAAGCGGCTATACATATCGCCAAGAACCCAGTCTTCCACGAAAGAACGAAACACATTGAAGTCGATTGCCACTTCGTTCGAGAGAAAGTTCAAATGAAGAAGCTCGATTTAAAGCATGTTCCAGGGACGGAACAAGTTGCAGATGCCCTCACAAAGGCTTTTCCCAAAGCATCCTTCTATCAATGCTTGTCCAAGCTTGGTGCATACGATTTGTACGCTCCAGCTTGCGGGGGAGTGTTAGAATAACCCTTGTATTGGGCCCATGTTTGTTGGCCCATTTATGCTTCTTCTCCTTTAGTCCCACATCTTGTATAGGATTTGTTTCCTCTTTTTCTCTCCTATATATTTGTATACTCTCTTTGTATTTACATACTCAATCAATATACATAAGTTTTGGGCTCTTTCTACAGTAATGCATGAAAAAGTCAGGTAATTTAGTATAATACAACATACAAAATGAAACACGATTACCTACATTCCACAACAAGAATAGAGACAATCAAGAATATATGAAAAGCATGGTGGGCCCATAACCCACAGGTCGGAGGATCGGAACCTCCCTCTGATACCATGTAAAATAATGAAAAGCTCAACTCCAAATTGGAGCCATCCTCATATATATATAATCTCAAGAATATAAATACAATATTAACACACTAATACAATATTAACATTAATAACAAAATGGTAACTCCAGTAATATTTAGGCGAAGAGTAAAAATTTAAATTACGTAATACATATCAGATTAGTGGCCTCATACTCATATGATCAGCAGTTCATTTGAGCCTTAGACAACGGGTCGACAACTCACATTTACAGACTTGGAAAAAATCAGATGTGAGTTTGTGTTCCATTAAGGGGTACATCAGTTTAGGGTACCTTCGAGTCGCCATTTGGACTCCATAATCAGATTAAGTTTAGTATATCATAAGACGTGAAATTAATAAGTGGGAACATGAAACTTAATTACTCTATATTTAGAAAAAATCTAGTGTACTAAAATTAGTACATGAAAGAACATCAGATAATAAGATAGAATTTAAAATGCAACAATAAAAAAAAACTTATGGAACTACAAACAGTTTTTAGAAACATGCATTCATAATCAAAAAGATATTTTCATATACAAGCTAGATTATGTATTTTTTTTAGTGTTATTGAAAAGAGTAGTCTTTGTTTCTCATCAATTGAGCTGACCCGTCTTCAGACATTTCTTTTCATGTGTCACTGGTGAGAAGTTGTGCTTCAGATAAGCATTCACAAATCTACACATTTCTTTCTTTACAGTTGCCTTTCATTTCAATTGTACTTTTATTTATGAACTAAATGTATTGGATTTGTCTAAAGTCATCAATATATCAGTCTATGATTATGATTTAATTGATTCAGTTTTATGGATCTTTTCATTTCTAGTTGGCTTTGTGAATTAGATTTTGAGGTATATTTTTACCCTTAGCTGCATACTTTACTTCCCCTATAGGTTTTCAGTTATTACTTTCATTTATGTTTGCTATGCATCAATTTTATTACCGTTGCTTAGTTTACTTTTTATTACGAGTTCCGACAGGACTATTAATTGTTGATAAACTAGGTATCAGAGCTAGGTTTAAGTTTCTGTGACCCAGAAAATTCACAAAGCCTTAAATTTTCATCTGTATCACTCCTTCGACATTAGAGTCATAAGCTTCATCTAGCTCTTAGTTATGCATTTGTACGAAGATACCTTTCGTAGTAAGTTCTTCATTTATGCCACGATTAACAATAATTTCTCTCTATACATCTTATAGTCACCTTATAACAGTGATACCGGTGAGCCTTCATGGCAGAACACCACCCCTGATATTGTCATGGATGATGTTAATGCTCCAGCAGAGCCAATACCTACTGACAAGACAGTTCAAATTGTCTGGGCAGTAAATTTAACCCTTTTGGAGTTCAAGAATGCACTACCTGCAATGGCTCTAGCTTCGATCCCTACACCTGCTGTCGTGGAGATCGATATGGACACTGGTGCATCATAATGGTTCATAGCGCAATCTTTTGTGCATAGACTCAGTATAGAAATATCCTTTCGGACGCGACATCGTTAGATGTCATGATGATTAACAGTTCAACTATACAAACTGGTCACAAGTGTAGGACTCCAGTGTTGTTCGGAGAATCTGAAATCATTGTTCGTTCCTCCTACCTATTACTGAATCTGAATTGATTTTGGATATGGATTGGCTGCCTGATGATGTAAATGCTAAAATAGATTGCAAGGAAACAAAGATTCAGTTAGAAGGACTCGATCGGTCCCTTATCATTTTCGTGGTATGAAAGAAGTTTCCAAGCTGATTATATCATCTGTTAAGGCTATCATGAGTATTAATAAGGGTTGTGCAACTTTTCTAGTATTAATGCATGTTGAAGCTAAGAGCACATGCAGGAGGTTTCAACAGTGCGGAAGTTTCGAGATGTTTTTCCTGAAGAAATGTCTGGGGCCCCTCCTATAAGAGAGGTTGACTTTCAAATCGACCTTATTCTAGAATCTCTACGAGTAGCCAAGGCTCCATATCGCATGGCTCCCAGGAAATTAGCAGAGTTAAAGATCTAATTGCAGGAGTTGCTTTAATTAGGATTCATCAAACCCAGCACGCCGTCTTGGAGGGCACCTGTTTTTTTGTTAAAAAGAAGGATGACATTTTAAGATTGTGCATAGACTAGCGCGAGTTGAACAAGTTTACCATTAAGAACAAGTATCTTCCGAGGATAGATGATTTATTTGATCATCTAGAAGGGTCTTGCACTTACTCCAAGTTAGATTTGAGATCGGCTTACCGTCAGTTGAAGATTCAGGATGGAGATATTAAGAAGACATCTTCTTGCACAAGATACAAACATTATGAATTTGTGGTCATGTCGTTCGGGGTGACCAATTCCCCGTCAAATTTAATGGACCCGATGAATCAAGTGTTCTGAGAGTCTTCATAAACGATATTATGGAGTAAAGAAGAAAATGTCGCTCATCTCAGGACTATTTTGAGTACTCTTAGGGAGAATCAGTTGCATACAAAAATTTCGAAGTGCGAGTTCTGGATTTCAGAGGTGACATTCTTGGGACACGTTATCAGTCAGAGAGGTCTCGCCGTGGATCCGAAGAAAATAGAAGCAATAAGTGATTGGCCAAGACTGAAGACAGTTACTAAGGTCTGCAGTTTTCTTGGTTTAGCATGCTATTATAGGAGTTTCATTAATAATTTTTAAAAATTGCTTTGCATAAGAGTTCGATTACCAAGGAAGAAAAAACCATCAATTAGATAGTGGAATGTGAGATGGCGTTTAAGGAGCTGAAGATCAGACTGATGACTGCACCGATTTTAAGTTTACCTTTGGGGGTAGATGGTTTCCAGATCTATACTCATGCTTTGGGTCAAAGTTTGGGTTGTGTTTTCATGCAGTATGGAAGAGCCTTTGCGTACAGAAAGCTAAAGGTGAACGAGAAGAATTATTATGTTCGCAATCTGGAATTAGCAACAGTGGTTCACGCATGAAGATTTGGAGACATTACCTCTACATGTTTCATTGCAAACTCTTTACAGATCTTAAAACCGTAATGAATATGTTTGATCAATAAGAACTCAATATGCGGCAGTGTAGGTGGATAGAGTTTTTGTTAGATTATGATGTGAATATCCAATACCACTGACGAAAAGCAAATGTGATAGAAGATGCTCTCAACAGAAGAAGTTCGACTTATTCCCACATTATTCAGTAGGAGGACTTAGTGTGAGCTCTGGAGAGACTAGAGATCAGTGTGAAACCGCACATTAGTATGAATTCTACAAGATTATGTTGAATATATATTAAGTGTGACAAAAATAATATAATAAAACAGGTCTTGCCTTTAGATCCTAAGATGGTAGAAATTTGGGAATTGACTCAGTTAAGGCAAAAAGAGTACTTTGTGGTTCATGATAGTTTGCTACTTCATAAAGGAAGAGTGTGCACCCCAAATGTCAGTCGCCTGCACGAGGACATCCTCGTTGATGCTCATAATTCCAAGTAAACTATACATCCTGGTGGCACAAAGATGTATGCAGATCTTAAGAAGTCAGTGTGGTGGCCATGGTTAGAGAGTGCCATTACAGCGTTCGTAGGAAAGTGTAAAACTTATAAATTAGTTAAAGCCAAAATGCCAAAGACCAGGGGGCATGATGCAACCACTTCCAATCTTAGAATGGAATTTTGAAGACATATCGATGAATTTCGTTCATGGTCTTCCCAGATCTCGAAATGGTAATGATTCACTATGAGTTATTGTGGACCGTCTTTCTAAGGTTGCTCACTTCATCTAAAAAAAGAGAAGAGATCAAGGTCCGAGATTGACTCAGCTATACGTAGATGAGACACTCCGATTGCATTTCAGACAGAGATGACAGATTTACCTATAAGGATTGGAAGTACGTTTAAGAGTGTTTGGACACTAAGTTAAAGTTTAGCACATCTTTTCACCCTAAAACAAATGGGCAAACAAAATACACAAACATAACTATGAAAGATATGTTTCGTATGTACATTCTAGACTTTGGAGATAAGTGAGAGAAATATGTCACCTTTATAAAGTTCTCCTACAATAACAGTTTCCAGAAAAGTATTGGAATGACTCCTTTCGAGGCTCATCATGGCAGAAGTTGTCAGACACCTTTATGTTGGGCTGAAAGTGAAGAGAGATCTTCCAATAAAATAAATCATGGATTGACAAGACCGCAACTCATGCAAGACTCATCAGAGCGCATGAAGATAGCCCAAGACAGGCAGACCATGTATTACGATCAGAGGCACATAACAATGAATTCAACGTTTAAGATTATGTTTTTACCTGAAGATCAGACCAGTTAAAGGTGTCTTTAGAATTAAGCGGATGAAAAAATTTGATTCCTAGATGCATTGGTCCATCCAAAGTACTTGAGCGCGTTTGTGAGGTTGCTTACAAGTTAGCCATACCTGAGGAAATAAGTGGATTACATGACGTAATCCACATCTCCTATCTAAATATAGCAGTCAGGGATCCTAGTCAGGTGATCAGTACTGAAGATGCATGTTAGAGCACTAGATCAAGATTAAAGGAGAATAGAGGAGGAAGAGAGAAATCAGGGTTAATACTTGAGAGGAGCAGAGCGAAAATACCTGAAGAGTCTTTGCACGCCCTCGCCGAACAAGCCCTAGAGGGCCAGCCGGCCCCCATGTGGGCTGAACCCGCAGATTTAGCCTCGAGCCACCGCGGTTTAATTGGGGAGGGTTGAACCACTAGGTTCAGCCCTGTTTTGTACTGCGTCCTTCCGCCGATGCACATATTGTTGACCCGTGAACTAGTTGCTATGTGGGGTCATAACATTCCCTCCCCCATCAGCAGCCAGCTTGTCCTCAAGCTGAAAGTCCGGATAAAGTTCTCGAAACTCGAGTAAATCGACTTATGTGTTGTGCGTCACTGATAAGTTCTTTCATTTTACAAGGATCTCCTAGTAGTTATAACATAACTCCCCTTTTTGAACCAATTCCAACCTCGTCAACATACAATTGAGCTAATCTCGGACCTTGCTCTGTCCTTTTATTAGGAATAAAGTGAGCAACCTTGAAAAGACGGTCAACTATAACCCACAAGGAATCATTCCCATGCTGCGACCTGGGAAGGCCATGAACAAAATCCATTGATATGTCTTCAAAATTTCACTCCGAGATAGGAAGTGGTTGCAACTTGCCTCCTGATCTCTGACATTCAGCTTTAACCAACCTACAAGCTTCACACTCCCCGACATGCTATGATATATCTCTCTTCAACACTGGCCACCAAACCGACTTCCTAAGGTCTGCGTACATTTTCGTGTTGCCCGGATGTATTAAGTATTTGGAATTATGAGTCTCTCCGAGGATGTCCTCGCGCATGTGGCTAACATCAGGGATGCATACTCTTCCCTTATGGAGAAGTAAACTATCATGAATCGCAAAATCTTCCTTCTGCCTAGACTGCGCCATCTCCCAAAATTCTACCATCATCTGATCTAGGGGCAGAGTCATCCTGATCCTATCTTTAACGTCACAGGTAATCTCCATCCAAGCTAAACGTGCAGAACCAAAACTGGAGGGCGGTACAACTATGATCTCCAGTCTCGCCAACTCTCGAACAAGTTCCTCTTGTTGGGTGATGAGGGAGTAGAACAAACCCCTTCTGCTGAGGGCATCTGCTACGACATTTGCCTTACCCGGATGTTACTGAATATCCACATCATAATCTGAAAGGAATTCCAACCATCTACGCTGCCTCAAATTTAGCTCTTGTTGATCAAAGATATACTTAAGACTCCTATGATCTGTAAAGATTTCACAACGAACCCCATAGAGATAGTGACTCCAAATTTTTAATGCGTGAATGACCGTTGCTAATTCCAAGTCGTGAATGAAATAATTTTTCTTGTGCATCTTCAATTGGCTGGATGCGTAGGCTATGACTCTCCCATGCTGTATCAGTACACAGCCTAAACCTTGACCCGAAGCGTCACTATAAATCTGGAAACCCTCTACTCCCGAAGGTAAACATAAGATGGCCGCAGACATCAACCGAGTTTTCAGCTCCTCAAACGCCAATTCGCACTCAACAGTACAATTAAAGGATTTCTCTTTCTTGATAAGAGAAGTCAAAGGTAGATCAATTTTTGAGAAGTCCTTTATGAATCTCCTGTAATAACCTGCAAGATCAAGGAAATTGCGGACCTCAGCGATTGCCTTCGGTCTTGGCCAATCTCTGATAGCTTCAATTTTCTTGGGATCCACTGCAAGACCTTTCTGACTGATAACATTCCCAAGAAGGCCACCTCTGAAAGTCGAAACTCGCACTTCGATAATTTTGCATATAAATGATTCTCCCGGAGTGTACTCGAAACAGTTCGCAGATGGGTGACATGCTCCTCCTTCCTCTTGGAATACACCAAAATGTAATCTATAAAAACGATAACAAAATAGTCCAAAAACTCACGAAACACCCGATTCATCAAGTCCATAAAAGCTGACGGAGCATTAGTCAACCCGAACGACATGACCACAAACTCAAAGTGTCCGTATCTCGTGAGGAAAACTGTCTTCTGAATGCCCCCGTCTCGAATTCTTAACTTATGATAACCCAATCTCAAGTCTAGCTTGGAATAAGTTCAAGACCATTCAAGCCGGTCGAATAAATCATCTATCCTCGAAAGTAAGTACTTGTTCCTGATGGTGAGTTTATTCAGCTTGCGGTAGTCAATGCATAACCTCAAGCAACCATCCTTCTTTTTAACAAATAAAACAGGAGCGCCCCAAGGAGAAGTGTTGAGGATGATAAAACCCAAATCAAGCAATTCCTGCAACTGAATCTTTAACTCTGATAATTCAGTGGGAGCCATGCGATAAAGAGCTTTGGCTACTGGTCGAGATCCAGGAAGAAGATCAATTTGGAAGTCAACTTCTCTAACTGAAAGGGCTCCAGACAGTTCTTTTGGAAAAACATCTGGAAAATCTTGCACTATTTCCACATCCTGAAGGGTGCTCTTAGCTTCCATATGCATCAGTACTAGGAAAGTTGCGCAACCCTTACTAATATTTCTGATGGCCTTGACGAAGGAGATAATCAAATTGGAAACTCCTTTCATGCCACAAAACAAAATGAGGGGCTGATTGGGACCTTCAAGCTGAATTTCTTTGCTCTTGCAATCTATCTTAGCATTCACATCAGATAACCAGTCCATCCCCCAAATCAATTCAAATTCAGCAATAGGTAGGAGGGATGCCTCCGCAATAATTTCAGATTTCCCGAAATGCCCTGGGACCCTACACTTATAGCTGGCATGCAAAATTGAACAATTAGGCATCAAAACATTTAATGGTGACGCTTCTGGCAGGATCTCTAGACCGAGTTTGTGCACAAAAGATTCCGCAATAAAAGAATGTGAGACACCCATGTCAAAGAAAACCTTGGAGGGTACACTCTGAATCATGAGTATTCCTAAATGCATGCTATATACTTGAGTTATACTGTTACTGGGAGGGAAAAACTAATAATTAACACAGAAAAATTTCATACCTATGACCACATCCTCCTCCTCCTCCTTGGCCTCCCGATAGCCAAGACCATAAGCTCTGGGTTGGACTAAACCTCATCCAGCAGCTAACTTTTGGTTTGTGTCCATCAACGCCTTTCCCTTGTCCACCCTACTTGGACTGCCAATCTCAAACTTTGACTGCAAGGCATGTCACGAGAATGAATTTAGGCTAAGATTGGCTGAAATACTATATAACAAGAATTTTCAGACTTAAAGTTATATTACCTAGTTACCCGCAGGTCCTGGGCAAGAACGAGCAAAATGCCTGGTTGTTGACATTTATAGCAAACTCCAGAAGCAGCCAAGCTGTCTCCGAGGTGATAGAGGTTGCACTTTGGGCAGAGGGGATAGTTCCTACCCTTGGCCTCAAGCTGATTCCCCTTCTTATCACCCGACCTCTACTTGTTACTCCAATTCTTACCCTGGTTGTTCCTGTTTTGCTACTACTGCGGCGCTTCATGCGTCCGCTTAGAACAAAAAGTACCGTGCCTCTGAACTCACTGCTGATCGATCTTAAATCTCCTCGCAGTATCAACTAGACTTCTATAGTTAGCGTTGACCATAGTCATCAGCAGTTGCCTTAATGAGCCCCAGAGGCCATCAACAAACCAGTTGCATTTCTTGACCTCATTACCTTGCATTGAGCCTGCATAGCATGATAAGTAGGTGAGTTCTCGTTTGTACTCCGAAATAGATTTATCTCCCTGAAAGAGCCTGAGATACTTCTCCTGGAGATTTTGATGTGTAGAAGGGGGTATGAACCAGTTGGTTAATGTCGTGGAGAAGTCACTCCAGGTATACATATCTACTAAACGACCTGACCGAGATAAAGGTTACATTAACATCACACTAGATAGATAACAATTTCTATAGAAGGAAAAAGTTAAACTTAATTTCTTACTGGCAGAATCGTCCGCTAGACGCTTCGTCCACCAAACCTTTGCTTCACCCTGAAGGAGGAAGGTTGTCAATGACACCTTTTTATTATCAGGGCATTGTATTACGTTCAACAGATCTCTAGTATACAGTACCCAATCATCTGTTTCCATCGGGGTTTCAACTCCACTGAAATGGAGGGGTGGAGGTCTCTAAAGTCCCTCAGCAGTCGATCAATCCCAACCTCCACAGTTGCAGGTGCTGTTACTGGTGTTGGAGTCCCTGCAGGTTGAACTTTTTGAAATTCCAATAACGCTATGGCTACCGCCTTGGCAATTTGGGTTGCCAATTTAGCAGGTTTGGGTACCGCTGGCGCTGCTAGAGTCGCTGAAGGATTGGTGTCACTCATGGCGACTTCAGGAGCGGGGTTCTTACAAGAAGGCTCGCCTTCTTCACTGGTACGAGGCGCCTATACGACATAAAGAAAGAAAATATTACTGAGAGGCACAAATGAATAATTAAAACGAAAAGTATTTTCGTACACACGCATAATTAAAGTTAGACATGATTTGATGACTCTATTGACGAAGGAATGATTCTGATACAATCCTACGGCTCTGTGGCTCTGTGAACTTTTCTGGGCCATGGGATCCTAAACCTCCTTCTGATACCAATTTCTAACACCCCAACCAAGTTTAAGAACAAATCAGCAGTCCGGCCGGGTCCCGCGATAAGAAGTAAACTAAGTAACGATATTAAAACTAGTACATAACAGACATGATTAAATAAAACACTAAAGTAAGCTTACAACACAAGAAAGACTGAAAATGGGAAAATATGTGTAACTCTTAAGTTGATTCACAGAGCCACTAATAAAGGAAAGCGCTACACAACTAACATTTACTGAAAATTTTAACATTGTCTGATACAATAAAAACCAAATAGTCACCATGTTACATTTCTCAAATGCAAAAACAATAACTGAACTGAAATAAAACAACAGAAACGAAATACAAACTAGAATGAAGGACCACACTGCTTATCCTATGCACAACTCCTCACCAGTGACTCATGTAAAACAAGTTCAAACTAGGTTAGACCGACTGGAGAATAAGAAATACTACTCCCAGTGACAGTAAAAAATACATAATTAATTGGGCCATGAAATCCTAAACCTCTCTCTGATACCAATTTGTAACATCTCAACCTACTTTAACAACAAATCAGCAGTCCGGTCAGGTTCCAAGATAAGAAGTAAACTAAGAAACGCTATTAAAACTAGTACATAACAGACATGATTAAATAAAGCACTAAAGTAAGCCTATGACACAAGTAAGAAAGACTGAAAATGGGAAAATATGTGTACCTCTTAAGTTGATTTACAGAGCCACTAATAAAGGAATGAGCCAAACAGTTAACATTTACTGAAAACTTTAACATTGACTGATACAATAAAAACCAAATAGTCATCCTATTACATAGCTCAAATGTAAAAGCAATAACTGAACTGAAATAAAACAACTGAAACGAAAGGAGAACTAGAATGAAGGACCACATTGCTTATCCTATACGCAGCTCCCCACCAGTGACCCCTGTAAAACAAGTTCCAACTGGGTCAGACCCACTGGAGAGTAAGAAAGACTACTCCCAGAAATAGTAGAAAATACATAATTAACTCGTAATTGAAAATATGTATTTATTTTATTACTGCATGCTGATGAAACACGTTCAGGGCAAAGTTATAAACTGTTTACTGAACATATGGTTTCTCTTGCTACCCGAGTTGTTCTTTTTTTTTATTTTTAGATGTCCTGCTTCATTTTCTAAAAATTTGATACTCTAATTTATGATTTATGATTTGCAGGTTATGACTGATATTGGAGCCCAAATGGCGACCCGAAGATGCCCTGACTGAACTGAAGTGTTCCTTGAATGGGATACAACTCGCAACTAAAAAAGCACCAAGTCTGGATATGTGATTGATGACCTTACGTCTGAGGCTCATACGGACTGCATGCCATATGAGAATAGGACCGCTGGTTTGAAGCTTTCAACTTATTTAGCATCGTTCTTTTTCACCCTTATTGATCATTTGTAATTGTATTACATGGCATGTATTACATGATAATGAAAAACTGGTTTAATAACATTGTGTTATGCCATATGGTTATTATTTTTTTACGCACACTGGAGTAAATTAATTATTTTTACTGCTTGAATAATTATATTACACAAAAGTTCAAAGTTAATATAGAGATTGCACTTATTTACTGTGATATGTCTGCCAAAATGAGTCAAATTTCTTACAGTAATATTGCGGCGTCCGTACACAAGACGCGGTGACATTGGAGTCTAAGTTATGCTGAAACTCCTAAAATCTCCTATTCTGATCTAGCGATTGCACTGCCACAACCGCTTGCAGCCTGAAATGTACATACACCTTAACTAATTAGTTAAGAATACTAACTCTAACCCATCAAACTAAGGATCAATAAGGATCAAATTTAAGAAATTTCTAAATGAGCTTGCTACCTTGCACCAACGCAGCAAAACCCTAATGCAACAAGCCAAACAAATTCCAAATGGAATGAAATAAGGGTTTTGATTTCTGAAACCAAAAGTGAAGAGCATAGAAACAACTAAATCTGATGGGAAACAAAGTAGGGAGTGGCTGCACTAACCAAGCTTCATGATGAACTCACTCACCAGGGCACAACTCTGAAAATTTAGAGCTCAAAAAGTGCTGCCCTTCAAGAGATCTGGAGGAGAAATATTGCTGCTTCAAACTGCACAGATAGGGAAACAAGAGAGATCGGCTTTAGTGTTCGTCTGAAATGCACGACATAGTTACCGAATCGGGGAGAAGGGGTCGAGACCGGAGAAAAAGGGTCAAAACCAGTGAAATATTCTCTGGGCTGGAAATGAGGGCTCATCTAGGTCGACGAAACCTCCGCCGGAATCTTCAGACTTCGTCTCTGGAAGTGCTGCGGAAGAAAAAAGCCAGCGAACGACGGAGATGGAAGTGACGGAGGAAGATATCGACGGTTCGACTGGCGTCAATGGCTGAAAGGACCGATGAGAAACACAGGGGAGAGGGAAGGGAAGCCTGCTTCCGCGCGAACCGCCTGTGCGATAGAGGAGAAAACGCGACCGCGTCGATCGGCAATGAAGGAGTCAGGATTAGGGTAATGCGTGAAGTCCTGGGAGAAGGATTTAAAACCCGACTGATATAATCGCTACTACCCAGCATTTAGGAGGATGAAAGAAATAAAATGTGCGGTGCGACAAATAGGGATCGAAACGACGCTTCTCACAACTATTATCCCCTACGACAGTTCAATCAATTATACTCATGGTCGGACCCTGAGAACAAAACAAGTCTGACACGTAAATAAATTGGGTGTTACATTATGGTCTCAAACAGTTTGCTCGAGCATGATTTGATAAGTTTAGTTAGGTTGCTCATGATGTTGGGTTTATTAGAAGCTCAACCAACTTCTCTCTATTCGCTCATCATCGTTCGATAGGAACAATGATTCTTTTGGTTTATGTCGATGATATTTTGATTATGAGTGATGAATTCAAAGAAATACACATGATCAAGCAGCACTTGACCTTTGCCTTTCAAACAAAATAACTGAGAAATCTTTGGTACTTTCTTGGTCTCGAGATAGCACGACATCTTGATGTCCTTGTCCCATCTCAACGGAGGTACTGTCCCGACCTTCTTCATGATGCTGGCTACTCTGGATGCAAGTTTGCTGACACACCTATGGATCAGAATCACGTGCTCTGCGCTCATGCCTTCGGCTCTAATCTACTCCTTTCAAACCCAGAGTATTATCGTCGTCTTGAACAGAAGCTGATTTATCTTACAATTACAAGACATGAAATATATTTTGTTGTTGGAGTTGTCAGTCGATTCATGCATGCTCTACGAATTTCTCCTCTAAGAAGTTGAGCGCATCCTCGGATATTTGAAAACCTCTCCTGGACAAGAGCTTGCATACAAGCCTTCTTCTTCCTTATCTCTTATTGCCAACTATGATGCTGACTACGTTGGCACTCTGGATGATCGTCGATCCACAAGTGGATATTGTACATACTTTGGTGGACGCCACATGGCGCAGCAAGAAGCGGCCTATGGTTGCACGATCATCTGCCGAACCAGAGTATCGTTCAATGGCCTATGTGGTGTCTGAGCTTACATGGTTGGAAAACATCCTAAGTGACCTAGGTGTTAAACTCTCCTCATTGTCCACTTTTTTTTGCGACAGTCAAGCTGATATACACATTACCAAGACTCCCGTACTCTATGAACGTACCAAACACATCGAAGTCGATTATTATTACATTCAGAAGAATGTTCAACTGAAGAAACTGGAATTACAACATGTTCATGCTGCTAAACAAGTTGCCGACATTCTCACTAAGGCCTTACCGCGTCCGCTATATTATCAGTTCTTGTTGAACCTTGGTGCCTACAATTTGTACGCTCCATCATGCGGGGGAGTGCGGAATAAAAAATGTACAAAGGCCCATAACAAGACCCATCTAGAGCCCACTAGCTCATTAGGATTTAGTCCTACATCTTAGAATGGATTATAGCTCTTTCCTCTCTTCCTATATAAGTGTAACAACACTTGTATGTAATGATGGGAAAATTTTTTAAATTTTTTTTTATTTCTCTCATTACCGTGTTTCTCTACAGATACATTTGTAGACCGTTGAGAAATATAACATTTTGAATTGGCCATCGAATTGTCTTTTCTCACCTCTAATCCCTGTTGTTGCCCTCCCAAAAAGAAAAGAAAACATACAGTACAGTTGGGATACATTATTGAAGTTGTTCTCGGTTATGAATAAAATAAACTTGGTAATAATTAAAAATAACAAATGAAGATTTTAATATGCAGAAACAGAATTATAGAAATAATAAATATGCTTATTTAGTTAATCAAGACAGAAATTTTTAGATGACCTTATCTTTGTGAACAATTGTAGCCAGTGGCTCAACAGATTCACCGTTGATCCGGATATCAAGCTTTACTAAATCGCTTTCCACGTATCTGTCAATATAGAAACAACACAGTGAGTGAACTCATTTAACAGAACACTTTCATCTGAACTTCCATAAATTAGTTAATCAAGCATGCAAATCCAAAAGAAAACTGTATTTTGGAAAGGCATAGTTAAACTTTGATATGTATTGAAAGACAAAGATGCGTTTATGTGCTACAGTAACACACAATTTAAATATAAATACCGGCGAATACCCCCAAAATATAAATACAGAGAAGTCAGTTATGGGTCCATGATGGGGAACAACGTATCAGTGACGAGCGAAGCCACACAAGGATTGAGAATGAACTTCTCTTAGGGTCCATTTGTTTGTGAGAAATTGGCGGATAGGTATTGGAATGGGCCCCCCAATTTCAAATCCAATCTTCAGGGCACCTATCTAGACGAAAGAATTGGAAGTAACCTCAATTTCATAGGAATTATGCATAGGTTAAATTATCTCCACATCATGTCCAAATTAAATAGGCCAAATTTCACATTTCTGACCCCTACCATTGTTAGTGCTACCATTGTGATCTAGAAATGGTCAAACAGATAGTATCACTCCCAACACAATATGAGCCTATGTGGTCGCACATAAGAGTATTGAAGAAGTTGGAAATGTTTGTGTTGGCATTGCTCATATGTGATATCAGTGAAAGACCAATCCTGTGACATTCTAGATTTGGACCTATATCGTGAATATAGATGACCAGGTGAGTTGTCGGAAGACTCAAAGGTGAATTCGTCGAAAGGAATCTTAGTGTTTCAAAGAATACGTCTGAATTCGTCGAGTATACTCTTGACATCTCGACGAATTGGACTTGGATTCGTCAAGTATACTCTTGACATCTCGACGAATTGGACTTGGATTCGTCGAATGATCTCTTGATGTTTTGACGAATATGTTCTGTCTGAATTCGTCGGATATTTATGTATCATTTCGACGAATGGTCTTGGATTCGTCGAGTGATCTCTTGATATCTCGACGAATGGATCCTTGATTCGTCGTATATATACGTGTCATCTCGACGAATGCTGTTAAGTCCTGGTTTAATTCTTCTAAGTCAAATTTCGGTTTGGTCTGCGAGTAACGGCAGTTTCGGTCTTCTATGTATATAAATAGATGAGATAAATGTTATCTCCCATGCTTAACCTAATCGATCGAGATCGTGAGTACGACTTCTTCCCCGACGGAACTGTTCCGCAAAATAGAAGTCGTAGCCGTCGATTCGTTGTCGCCGACCATTCTGATCCGTTGCCGTCGCCGGAAAGTGTTTCCTAAGCTTCGTCTTCGTCACCGCCGCCTCTCCTTTAACGGATCTAGCAATCCGTGGATACGTTGAGGGCATTCTTTCTTCCAACTTAGATCTTGTGCGACAAAAGTCTAAGAGTTCTTCATGTTCGTGTGGATACTCATAGAGGCGTGGACATACTTCTACGCTCGGAACTCCAGCCGTAAGTGTTCGTGGGACTTCCTTGGAGCATCTTGGATGAGTAATGACTCAATCCCGCTAAGATATACTTTTATTCAAAGTTATTTTTACTTTTTGATTGATGATTATCGCAAGATCCATTTCTCTTTGGTTTTTTCTAGATTTATTCTGCTACGCACATATGATGTGCATCTCTTAGCAGAAACCCAACAACCATCCCCCACGCGATTTTGCTAGAAAACTGCAAGAAGCTCCAGCACGTCTGTGATTCTCCCCATGACATCATTTCTTCCCCTCTGGCTCGTCTTCCCTCTTCTATGTCAGTCGCATCCCCTCCGGCAAGCCATTTGGCGACACACAATTCTTGGGTTTCTGCTCAGATGCAATTATCCCAATCGATTAATATGATGTAGATGTTTCTTTCTGGTATCTCTCTGTCTTAACTAACTTCAGTGTTGAAGTAACTTCCCTCACATCAGTCCTCACCAACCTTAGTTGACTAAGGTGGTTGAAGGACACCCCTCACATCCCTCTTTTCATCCTAGGAAAGCCTAGGAAGTCTCCCCACTCACTCTAAGACATGTCTTAAAGAGAGGAGAGGCTTTCCCACTTCCACTCCCACCCCCAAGGCCAACCCTCTTCCTCAGATTTTCCTCCCCAAGACGCTGCTGGTTCAGCTTCTCCAACGACGACGACACCAAAATTGGAAGGAGAAACCCTAGCTATCAAGAAACTTCTCAATTTAAATATTTTAAAACTAATAACATTAAATCTGTCTCCGCCTAACAGATATGGAACTTCTTTCGCCCATACCTGTGACATCACAACCCGCCATAAGTGCATTCCGATCTTTGCTTTTAGACGGGTCGTGACAGTTGGTATCCGAGCCAGGTTGAGCATCTAAAGATAAAGTACTTTATATTTTTCACATATTTTGAAATCTATTATATAAATATATGTGCACGCTTCATTTCCTCACTCACCATATCACTGTCTGTTGTTCGAAGCTGAATAACTCACACTACACTTATACGCATGAATAGTATGCACACGAATGTTAAGGGGTTATGGACAAACTTAACATTTATGTGCATATGAATTCCCAATAGGATATACACCGCTTGCGGATATTAAATAAAAATGGACAGTTTAATATTCTCAAGTGCGATGACATTAGTATCATAAAATGCATGACATGTTAAGCGATATGGACACTTAACATGACATGTGTATCCATTCATGAACATTCTTAGAAATGCATTTTAGGCTCAATTGCATTACATGCATAGCACAAATCATTGCACAAGTGTTAAACTAAGAGCAACAGATGACGATTGTACATACATGAATTTTACAAATCGTTTTCTATCGCACGTGATTTTATTGTCGCATTTGCATTTGCATGGTCATTACCTATAGTTGTCCAAAGAAAATGTTGTGACTATTACATGATTTACGTATCCAATAGTACTAGAATGCTAGAACTTCTAATTCAACCCTTTCTGTTTAGCTCGACTACTCTCTTACTCGATTTTTTTGTGTCTCTTTCTAGATGACTCATAAGCGATCGCAGTGCAAGAAGGATACATCCTCTGTGGGAGGAGCTTCTGGAGACGCCACTGCCCAAATGCCGAGGCAGATTCTCGATCGTATCACTCGCCTGGAAGAGGATCGCCAAACTCCTGATCTAGCCCTTGGTTCCGGCAGTGCAGGGACAACTGGAGTTGCTATCGCCACTGCCCCTCCTGGAACCACCACTCCTGTACCTGGAAAAACCGGCTCGCCTGCTGGCACCCTAGAGGCCCTGCTTATGTCAAGTCTGGCTGCTCCTCCTGTAGCAATGGCAGATACTCTGGCATTCAAGAGGCTGAATCCGCCGTCCTTCAATGGTGATCAAAACTACTTCGTCATTTCTGAGTGACACTCTCAGATGGAGAAACACTTCGAGTATGTTGGAGTTCCTGAAGCTCAGAAGGTTCTTCTTGCTTCCTACAAACTTACCGAGGATGCGTACATCTGGTTGCTTCAGCGCCACAGTCTCCCCAATTCTGCCATCTTGACTTGGGGACAGTTCAAGGATGCTCTCATGGAGAAGTTTCTCTTCTGTGGAGCGAGACAAGTAAGCTGAGAGGTTCTTGTCCCTTCAGCAGTCCAACAGGACAGTGACCGAGTATGAGAAAGAGTTATCCCGCCTATCTCCCCTTGCCGCAGAGTTCGTGCCAGACAAGTCTAAAAAGATCAGCCGTTTCGTGAAGGGACTTCGATATGATTTCCGCCAGCATGTGGTAGCTCATGGAGCCGCCACCTATGCTGAGACTGTGAGAGCCACCTTGCAGGTGGAAGCTATTGAGCTGGACCGTTCTGTTAAGAAGATTCAGTATGATACAAGCAATGTCGTCGCATCTGACCACAAGCGCAAGGGTGCTCCATCTCAGGAACAAGACCTCAAGTTTAAGGAGGTGTGTGCCTTCTGACACAAGGTGGGTTATGTCGCTCAAGCCTGTCGTTCCCTCCTAAAGAAGCAAAAAATAGTTGTTCCTGCACAACAACCTTAGATGATGCTTGCCTCTGCCTCCTCAGTCTGTGACTCCTGTAAGAGGGTAGGTAATCTGGTGAAGGACTGCCGCCGCAAGCGGAATGCATGCTACAGATGTGGGCAAGTTGGTCATCATGTTCAAGACTGTCCTATGTAGGAAGGCACGATTCCCGCTCAGCCTCTGCAAGTCGTTTTTGGAGCTTAGGAGAAGGCCAAAGCTGTGTTGAATGTCAACTCTCAGGGCGAGGCGCTCGCATCTACCGACATCATCTCTGGTATGTATGCGTTGTTTTTAATCTTCTACATCTTATTTCATCTGCCTTAGTATCAGATGATCTTGATATGCGTCTATGATTTCCATTTCTAAGGAGATTTAGGGTCAAGAATAAGTAGATGCAAATTCTCTTTGATTCCAGTGCATCTCACTCCATTATTGCGCGTTATATTGTGAACCTTCATAGTTTGCCTACTTTGTCACTTGAGGTTCATTTTGAGATTTCTGTGTCAGGTCATCTGCACCTTTCAGCTAGAGACATTCTCAATTGTCTGCTCTTGCTTGGTGAATTGCAAGTCTCCGTTGACCTCATAGTTCTGGATATGACAGAGTTCGACATAATCTTGGGTATGAATTGGCTGGTAGCGTATAAGGTGAAGCTTGACTGTGTGGCGAAGAGGGTCAATCTCAGCATCAATGGCAAGGACTACAACGTTTATGTTCAGACCCGCAACCATCTGAAGGTAATTTTTACTGTGCGTGTCACTCGTCTTCTCAGTCAAGGATGTTCTGCTTGTTTTGTTTTTGTTTCGCTTCAGATGCTGCTACTCCTCAACTCGACTCTATCCTGATTGCTTCTGAGTTTCCTGACGTGTTCCCCGTCGTATTGTTTGGGATGCCTCCCGATCCAAATATAGAATTCTCTATTGATGTAGAGCCTGCAATGCACCCGATATCTAAAGCTCCTTACTGCATGACACCGCGCGAACTGGAGAAGCTTAGATCACAATTGGATGAGTTGCTTGAGCGTGGGAACATTCGTCCTAGCTCTTCACCTTGGGGAGCCCCTGACCTCTTCGTGAAAAAATAAGATGGTTACATGAGATTGTGCATTGATTATCGGGATCTGAATAAGATTACAATCAAGAATAAGTATCTCCTTCCACACGTGGATGATCTATTTGATCAGCTTAACGGTAGTACCGTCTTTTCCAAGATAGATCTCAGATCGGGTTACCATCAGCTGAAGATCAAGAAATCTGACATTCCCCGAACTGCTTTCAGAACTCAGTATGGACATTTTCAATTCTTGGTTATGTCCATTGGTATAACTAATGCTTCTTTTGCTTTCATGGATATGATGAATCATGTCTTCCGTGAGTATCTAGATACGTTCATCATCGTTTTCATTGATGAAATTTCGATCTACTCCAAAACTCGTGAAGATCATGCTGCACAGATGAGGCTCACTCTCTCCACTCTTCGTCATCATCAACTTTATGCCAAGCTAGAGAAATGTGAGTTCTGGTTGGATCGTGTGGCCTTTTTGGGCCATGTCATTTCAGGGGATGGACTGGAAGCGGTCTTCTACCCCTACTGAAATTCACAGTTTCCTTGATTTGACTGGCTATTCCCGGCGTTTTGTCAAGGGTTTCTCCTCTCTGGCTGCTCCTCTAACAAAGCTAACTCAAAAGCATGTCAGGTTCGAGTGGTCAGATCAGTGTGAGCAAGCCTTTTCTGAATTGAAGCAACGCTTGTGCTCAACGCCAGTTTTACCTCTTCCGTCAAAGAGGTTAGACTTTTCAGTTTACACTGATGCTTTCGGAGTTGGCTTGGGTTGTGTCTTGATGCAGGAAGACCATGTTATTGCTTATGGGTCGAGGCAGTTGAAAATTCACGAACGCAACTACCCCACTCACGATCGGGAGTTCGATGCGGCGATTTTTGCTTTAAAGCTTTGACGACATTATCTCTATGGTGTGAAGTGGCACTTCTTCACTGACCATTAGAGTTTGAAGTATATTTTCGTTCAGAAGGATCTCAAACTTCGTCAGAGGCGTTGACTCGAATTCATAACAGATTATGACTTGCAGCTCATGTATGTTCCTGGTAAAGCCAATTTAATGACAAATGCATTGAGTCGTCAGGCTTCTATTGCCGCATGTGCACCCATGTCAGCTACCCCAGCTTTGATTGATGACCTCGATCGGATGGGCATATCCATCTCACCCGAAGGCAATAAGGAAGTTTCTGATCCGTTATGGGTAGAGCAGGTGAAAGATTTGCAGCCAGCTGATCCTGCTCTCCAGCACATCCGCCAAAGGGCTGAACTTGCGACTCATCCGGATTTCTGAGCTCGCCTCTGTATTCCCGATGTTCCTGAATTACTTAATAGTATTTGCCGATAAGCTCATGAATCTCGCACATCTGGTCATCCAGACAACAATAAGATGTATCACGACTTGAAGCAAATCGTGTGGTGGCCTGACATGAAGAATTATATTGCTCTCTTCATCTCTCGATGTCTGACGTGCCAGAAGGTGAAAGCTCAGGGTCAACGTCCTGGTGGTCTTTTGCAGCCTCTGCTTATCCCTGCATGGAAGCGGGAGGATATCTCTATGGATTTCATCACGGGTTCGCCCCGCACTCCGAGGGGCATGACGCGATTTGGGTCATAGTAGATCGCATGACTAAAGTGGCTCACTTCATCACGTACAAGGAATGTCATTCCACCGAGAAGATGGCTCGAATCTATGTTTCGGAGATTGTTAGACTTCATGAGATTCCTTTGCGGATTGTTTCGGATCGTGACTCGAGATTTGTATATCATTTCTGGAAGGGCTTTCAGCAAGCTTTAGACACTGGTCTCAATCTGAACACAGCTTACTATCCGACGACTGATGGTCAGACCGAAAGAGTTAGTCAGATTCTTGAAGACATGTCGTGAAGTTATATTCTGGATTACAAGGGAGCTTGGGACGAGCACCTACCCTTGGTTGAATTCGTCTACAACAACAGCTATCAAGAGAGTCTCAAGATGGCCTCCTTTGAAGCATTGTACGGACGTCGCTGTAGGACCCCACTCTATTGGTCGGAAGTGGGTGAAAATGTTGTGTTGGGGCCTGAGTTACTTCAGGATATGGAAGAATCAACAAAGAAGACTCGACTCCAGCTCAGTCGTGCCATTGAGAGATAGAGAAAGTATGTCAATCAACGTCGTTGTCCGTTAGATTTTGCTGTGGGTGATCAAGTATTCCTGAAGGTTTCCTCTACTCCAGGGTGAAACGGTTTGGTCGTCATCATAAGCTCAGCCCGAGGCTCGTGGCACCGTTTTACATTTCAAAGCGTATCAGAGGATTTGCATATCATCTCAAGCTACCTGCTTCTTTAGCCGGTGTTCACAATGTCTTCTATGTTAGCCAGCTTCAGAAGTACATTCGTGATCCTACCCGCGTCATTGGGGAAATTCCAGTGATTTTTGAAGTCAATTTGTCTTATCCGGTCGAGCCCACTATTATCGTCGAGTATCAAGAACACAAGCTTCGTAAGAAAACCATTCCTATTGTGAAGGTATTTTGGATGCATGATAAGTCTATGGAATTCACTTGAGAACTTGAGTTTGACATGCGTAGCAAGTATCCACATTTCTTCTCTTGATCTTGATAAGTTTCCAAACTTTTTCTCCCTTCCAGTTGATTGTACTCATAGTCAGCTCTTTATACGTTGAATTTCAAATTTTGTTGTAATGAAAGACATCTGAATCTTCGCTATGAGAGCCCCTTTCGGGAAATCCTCTAAAGTTTTGGGATAAAACTTCTTAAGTGGGGGGAGAATGTAACGATTTTAAAAAACAACAATTATAATAGTAAGGGAAAATTTGTAATATTTTGATATTAGGTTTTATTTCCCCATCCCTTCTAAATACCTAATCGATCGGCCCTCTATTTTATCTTGATCCCGCTCCCCGACCTCTCTCGCAAGCCGCTCGCCAAATCCTCCCATCTCCCGTAAGAGCGCAGCCGACGCCTCAATATCACCACTCATGTGCCTCCCTGCTTGATGTAACCTAGGGTCAGGGTTTCAAAAATATTTATTCTTTTGTTGGAAAAATATTTTTCTTTTCTTTTATTTGAGATAAAAAAATTCGTTTTAGGATTTTAATTTTGAGAGAACAAAGAAGGCCACACGACCAAATTGGATTTTGCACGCAAATCGATCTTATCGCTCCGAGCTTTAAAAGTTTGTTAATATCGCTCGAGTGGACTTCCCACGTGTCTTTACGAATCGAACCCTCCACGAGAATTTTATTCTACCACAACAAATTTGCACCAATAATTTATGACTAACGATAAAATGAGTAAATAGAACATTGACATCAAGCTTGGGATTATTTAGAGGAGCACATAAAAATGACTAAAAATTGAAGCGAGAATACCCAAAAAACACAGCAGGGGAGAATGTCCAATCCAATCCTGTCGGGCAGGGAGAACAGCGGGCGGCTTCGATTTTTTCAGTCGCAGGAAGACAATCCTAGAGGAGGCCGGAATTGAGTAACGCAGACGACGACTTCCCTCACGCTGGGGCAGAGAGCGTCGACGACACCGAGCGGGAAAGACGTCGGAGTCGATGACGGAAACGGGGGAGACGAGCGACGGTGAGCGCGTAGTCGAGACCGTCGTAGATGCGGGAGTTGGCGGAGGAAACAGGCGACCTCCGACGATGTCGAACAAGGGGGATTTGATTGGCACTTGCAGAGAAGGAAAATACGTTACTCTGCTCTCGTCCGGAATGCAGCTTCTCTTGCACGGACAAATATCTATTAGCATTGGTCTTCTTCTTTGGCATAAAATTGGATTTCCTATTCTTCAACATATATATTTTAGACAATAAATTTTGTCAAGCTTATATAAAATCTCCTTCTAATAGCTCCAATTTAAATTTAAATTTAAATTTATGTTTTTCCTAAAATAACCTAAGCTTGCCACTACCGCCCTAATTATCAAATTACCAAAACTGTTTATTAAAGGTCTCATCGGACGGTCAACCCGACGAGCCGCAAATAGAAACAGTTAAGCAAAGAAATACATGAAATTAAAATGAATAAATGCAGAATAACGAAGCTACAAATGCATAAAAAATAACGAAGCTAAGATGCGTTGCAGAGCGTAGGGGTGTAAGCCAGAACCAACCGAACCGCCTAACCGAATCGAATCAAATCAAACCGCACGATTTGGTTCAGTTTTAGTAGCCCGCGGTTCGGTCACGGTTCCAATTTTTGAAAAACCGTGTTGTTCGATTCGGTTCACAGTTCGAAGTGTCAAACCGAACCGAGTCAAACCGAACCAAACTATATTAGCTTTAATTATATTTTATTTTTTTAGAGATATTTTATTTCATAAGCTATATGCCTAATTTATTAAAAATAAACAATATAATTATTAACTTTTACTATTTTATGCTGAGTATAATATATAATTAAGTCTTGACAGCACAACTATTATTAACATTAATTTTTTCATTTATTTTTAACATTTACATTTTTCATTATATGATAACTTCATGATTCAGTGTCACTTTTTTCTATAGTAGGATTAAAGGCAGAAACTATCCTTGATTAGCCACACAAGGTCTATACATATGTCGGGATAAAAAATCAGTTGGTGATTTTTTTCATTATGATGATAACTTTTACAATGTTTTGGTTTGACCTTAATACCCTCATCAATGCTAGTATTGCTTTTGTCAGTTCTCAGTAATAAATTTCTTTTCTTTTAAATATTGAACCACTCAAATCGAACCGAACCAAACTGAATGGTTCGGTTCGGTTCCAATGGTGTTCACGGTTCGTTTCGGTTTCAGATTTTTGGAACCTCATGTGGGTGGTTCGGTTAGCGATTTTGATCAAAAACAAAACCAAACCAAACTGTTACAACCCTAGCAGAGCGCATCAATTCTCCCGGGGCACCCTTCAACTTTGAAGGGAAGCTTTCAAAACAACATGATTAACATACGAACTTTATAGTAGCGATGGCCCACCCTTCAACTTTGAAGGGAAGCTTTCAATGCAACATGATTAACATAAGAACTTTATAGTAGCGCAAAGAATGATTCATTCACTTTGTAATAATGACATACAAATATTTTCCTATTTTCATATAGAACTACAATAGAGTGTTTTTTGTTAGTACATCATTTTTGGCTAGTTCAATTAAGTTGAATACTGTTGAAATAGTTGATATACAGGCCCATTAGTGAGCCCATTTATATATAGAGATTAGTCTCACATCTTAGGATGAAGTTGTAGCTTCTCTCCTCCTTCCTATATATATGTACAAATACCCATTTTTTAAGTACTAATGAATTAATGAAATATTGATTTATTTCTCAGTTTTACGTTTTTTTACATGGTATCAGAGCCATGGGTCCATGGAATGGACTCCGCACGGACTTCTCTTCGTAGCCTCCCTCTGCCTTGGTGCGGTTTCTTCTTTTGCTAACTGCAGTGTTCGTGGCTCTCCCCACTGGACCATGTCGTCCTCTTGCCTGTCCTCTTTCATTTCCCTTGGGACCTTTTATAGGTGTTGAATGAGGATTAATTTTATTATTCAGCACTACTCCTACATATATAGCACCGAGAAAATATACAGAGGGAAAGACGAATAAAATTAAAAGATATAACGAAACATAGCAAAATACAGAATCTCCAACACTCCCCTCAAGTTGGGTATGCAATGTCGGTCATGACCAACTTGCCCAATATCTTGTCAAACGAGCATTGACTCAATCCCTTAGTAAGCACATCAGCAAACTGCTGGTATGATGTGACAAATATGGAACACACCACCCCTTTACTATGTTCTCCTTAATGAAGTGCATGCCGATCGCCACGTGTTTAGTACGATCATGCTGGACTGGGTCGTGGGCAATGCTAATAGCGATTTTACTATCACAATAGATCCTAATTGGACCACCGCCTTCCACACCAAAGTCCCTCACAATCGACTGAATCCATATCCCTTCGCATATCCCAAGCATCATTTCTCGGAACTCCGCCTCAGCACTGGATCTAGCTATGACATGTTGTTCCTTGTTTCTCCAGGTCACCAGATTACCCCCAACAATGGATCAATATTAAGATGTAGATCTTCGATCATCAACAGAACTTGCCCAGTCTGCATCTGCGTACACTTCTACCGTTAATGCCTTGATGGGTGTAAACAATATGCCTTTGCCTGGAGAGAGTATAAGATACCTCAGGACTCTGTATGCAACATCAAGATGATGTGATCTCGAGGAGTACATATATTGGTTGAGAACACCCACAACATAAGATATGTTCGGACGAGTATGAGAGCGATAGATAAGTTTTCCAACCAGTCGCCGGAAACCTGGTATGTCATCGACCATTTCTCCACCATCTCTACCAAGCTTGTGATTGGCTTCAATTGGGGTGTCAATGGGTCTACACCCAACCATTCTAGTTGTTTCCAATAGATCCAGAATGTACTTCCTTTGAGATATAAATATCCTATGTCTGGATCTGGGCACCTCGATGCTAAAAAAATATTTGAGAGTCCCAAGGTCCTTCACTTCGAACTCCCTTGCAAGCCTAGATTTTAAGTTCTCAATTTCCGGTGTCATCACATGCTATCACTATATCGTCAACATAGACAATAAGGCCAGTCACCTTGCCATGTCGGTGTTTCACGAACAAAGTATGATCCGCGTTGCTCTGCCTGTACCCGAAGGACATCACTGCCAGGTGGAATCTCTCGAACCAAGCCCGAGGCGACTGCTTTATGCCGTACAAAGCCTTCTTCAGTACGCAAACTTTCCCTGTTGAACCTTCTGGAAGAACACTAGGAGGCAGGGACATGCAAACTTCTTCCTCAAGATCACTGTGAAGAAATGCATTCTTCACATCCAACTGGTTGAGACTCCATCCTTTGCACACGACACATGAAAGCAGTATCTGGATTGAATTCATTTTAGCAACCAGAGCAAATTTCTCCTAATAGTCGATACCAGCTGTCTGAGTGTATCCTCTAGCAACCAACCTAGCTTTGTACCGTACAACCGAGCCTTGGGAGTTCTGCTTCACAGAGAAGACTCATTTACTACCCACAACGATTTTACCTTCGGGTAGGTGGACAAGATCCCAAGTATGATTCTTGTCAAGGGCTACCATTTCCTCCAACATAGCATCCTTCCGTTCACTGTGCTCAAGAGCTTCCTACCAATAATGAGGAATATATATGAAAGACAAGGAGGTGACAAACGTTTTATGTAAAGGGGATAAAGAGTCATAAGTCGCAAAATGGGAAAAAAGATGTTGGGCAGAAATACAATTACCTCTGTCAGTGCCGGAAGATGGATCAAGTGGTGGCCCATGTAGTGTGGATAAGGCTTGTGTGTTCGTGCCCCGACGTCGGCAAGAATAAACCTGCAATGGAGGAGGCATAAAAGTAAGAGGCATCACTGAATCACTAGAGATAGGAAAGCAAACCTGGAGGAGGCATTGGAAGAAGAGGAAAGGAAACATGAGCAGGGGAATGGGCAAGGGAACAAAAGCAAGGGAACTCAATTCCCTAGTATTCGTCGACCCATGAAGAGAGGTCTCATAGTAAGCTTCTGATTCCCGAAAGGTAACATCCATAGTGACAAATAGGGGTGCAAGTTGAGTTGAGCCGGCTCGAAAGCTCGATGAGCCGGCTTGAAAAAAGCTCGACTCGAGCTCGAGCTCATCTAGTGTTGTTCATGAGCTCGCGAGCTGGCTCGCGAGCTTTTTATTTATACATTTTAAAAAATAATAGGAAAATAAAGCTCATGAGCTAAAAAGCTCGCGAGCAACTCGAGCTCGAGCTCGATAAGTTGGCATTGAGCTCGAGCTCGAGCTGGGATAAATGAGCTCGTCGAGCTCGAACTCGAGCTCAAGATGAAAAGCTCGAGCTCGAGCTTGGAAATTTTGTCGAGCTCGACTCGTTTGCACCCCAAGTGACAAATGTCCGCTTGGTGATGAGATGAAATCACTTATATCTTTTTAGGGTGGGTGAGTAGCCAATAAAGACACATCGCAGGGTGCGGGGGTCGAGTTTAGTCTTTGGATGGATGTGCGCAAAACACACACACCCAAAGATACAAGGCAAGAGAGAAGTGGGCCAAACCCTGAGAGTGTCTAGAGGAGTCTGAAACCAAAAAACAAGAGTAGGCAGGCGATTGATGAGGCAGGCAGCGGTGAGGACGACGTCACTCCAATAATATTTCGGGAGGTTCATTCAGAGAAGGAGACATCTAGCAACCTCAAGAAGGTGTTGATTCTTGCGCTCTGCAACCCCATTTTGAGCTGGAGTGTAGGAACATGAAGTTTAACGTATGATACCCACATCACTTAGGTATTTCTCAAAACGAGAGTCACTGTACTCACAGGCATTGTCACTACGTAAGACCTTAATGGTAGCACTAAACTGAGTAGTGACCATCTTATGAAATTGTTGAAAGAGAGAAAACACGTCACTTTTATGCTTCATCAGATAGACCAAAGTATATTGAGAATAACAATCAATAACCGAAACAAACCAGGAGCAACCAGAAATGGACGCAGTAGGACCAGGACCCCAAACATCGGTATGAATAACGGCAAAGGAAACAGAGTGACGTGAAGACACAAGAGGAAGAAAACTTCGATGATGTTTACCAAGTTCACATACATCACAATGAAAACCAGCAAATCGAGTAGTAGACATAGTAGGAAGCAAAAAATTCATAGTGGAGATAAGGGGATGTCCAAGACGACAGTGCCAGAAATCAACGTTAGAGAGTCGATCAACACGATGAGCCTTTGGAGACTGGACGAGGCTGGAGCAAGAGGAGGTGGAAGGGTCAAACACATATAGCCCATTGCACAATCTACTTAAGTCAATCACCGTCCACATCTTCAGGTCCTGAAAAACACAAGAGGTAGGAAAAACATTACTGAGCAGTTCATAAAGTTAGTCAAATGACTAATAGACTTAAGATTACAAGTGAATGCAGGAACATGAAGAACATAGTAGAGAGTAAGGGATGAGCAAGGAATAGAGCCCTTGCCAGTAATGGAGGAGAGAGATCCATCATCAATACTTTGTCTCTGCTAGACAAGGGAGTGTAGGACACAAACCTGTGGCTGAACAAGTCATGTGGTCAGTAGCTCCGGAGTCAATGATCCACTGTGAGGGTAGAGGTGTGGAAGCAGAATGAGCACCAGGAGGGACTTGGTGGGCAAAGGAAGAGGACGATGAACTAGACTGCTCAGCTGGAGGACCATTCACCAAGTGATGGAAAGGCAGGATTCCTTCAGCAAGACCTGAATTCGGATAGTAAGGAACAGAGGTATCCTCCAAAGCATCAGATAAGCATGCAACTCTTGACAGAGATGATCCAGTCTGGGATCGACCACTACGAGGTGCAAGACCTCCCCGGGTAGAAGGGAAACCATGAAGCTTGAAGTAAGTATCACTCAGAGACAGAAAGAAAAAAAACACTAAATAAAAATCGAGATGGAGTCACACGGAAACACAAAGGGTATCACAGGAAAAAAACGCTCTCACAGAAAGAGGGAAAGGAACCATAACTCCAATAGTAATTGAAGGAACCAAAGAGGGAATGTCAGAGAGGGGAAATCAAGTGGCCATTGCACTGACGCCCCAAGAGGACTAGAGACCCCCCCGGAAGGAGAAGCTCCCGGAAGACTGTTGTTGGAGGCGAAGCCCGCTAGAGAAGAAGCGAAGGGGGCAGAAGTCTGCCGAAAGGGAAGGAGAAGACCCCCCCCCCCGGTGGAAGCGAAGCTCGCTGCGAAGCGAAGGGGGCGGGAGGTGAAGCGGGCTGCGACTGCGGGCGGAAGCGGGCTGCGGGCGAAAGAGAGGCGAAGTGTGCTGCGGGAACTAGCGAGTGGGAGCAGGAACGAGCGTGGAAGCGGGTTGGGCGAGGTCGGCGAACCAGAATCGCAAGTCCTAGGGCTCTAATACCAAGTTGAATGACGATTAACTTTATTATTCGACACTTCATATATAGGAGTGAGAAAATATACGGAGGGAAAACAGACAAAAAATACAAGATATAATGAAACATAACAAAATACGGAATGCCCAACAATAGGCCCGGGCCTCCGTATTCAGCATTTCGACGGGCGAACTGCTCTTCCATAACCAGTCTCCCTGCTTCGACCGCGCGTTCTTGCAACTCCATCTTGACCGCATGTCGCAGGCTTTGTGCAGTCTCTCTAATTGATCCCTATGTGGTCTCTCAGCTTAAGCCCATCGCAACCACTTGTGTGGTTTCTCCGAGTGTGCTCATCGTGACTTCTGTGACCACGTGTGCGGTCTTTTCTCTTGAGCCTGTTGTGGCCTTGGTGCATATTGTGCAGCTTTCGAACTCTTGCCGTGAGCTTGATCGGGTGACCTCTTTCTTTTGAGGCCGCATATATCCCTTTGCTTGAGACAGTGTCGGGACTTATCCTTGTAGATTACTCTTCGCTTCCTGACAGTCGACATGTGTCAGCCTCTCATGGGCACTCCTGCGGTGGCCTCTTCCCTTGCTCTAACTTCTCTCCCTGACGTGCAGGATGAACTGAAGATTGCTACTATTTACCTCAACGAGAAGAAGAATTTTGTGGAGTGGGTGCATTCAGTGCATCGTGTTCTTCAAACTAAAGGCTTGTCTCATGTTACCCATGCTCCGCATGCCGAGCCTACGGAGCAGTGGCTCCGAGATGATGGTCGTCTTCAGTCTTGGCTTCTCAATTTCATGGAGACAGAGCCATACTGCATGACCATATACAACAAGACTGGCCACAACACGTGGGCCGAACTTTAGTCCCTTTACTCTGGGTGGGGCAGTTACCAACATCTCTATGATATCTTTTTTGAGCGTCAGACGGTTGATTCTGGTGTGACCGGTGACCTGACCTCCTTTGTCTCCACGTCCAAGACTCTCGCTGAGGCATGGAATCGCACCAGCCCCATCCTTACATTTCACTGTCTAATGTGCGCAGGAGGCCGTGGGCATCGCTCTCATGATGGCACGATCACCTCCCACCTTCACAGTGTCAGAATGACCATCCTGTCATCCCCTACTGTTTCTCCGCTCTCTGATGTGTGCTTGATGATACTTAAAGAGACATCGCCGCTCGAAGCCTTGATGCCTCCTTCTCCAGCCATTCTGCAACACTCTTCAGTCAAGCGCCCTCTTCTTGGGACTCATGGTGGTCGACCTGCCTCTCACAGCGGTGTCCGTGATAATCGCAATTTCCACTCTCGTTCAAGCAGTCGTCTTTGTACTTACTTTGGCCGCCCGAACCATACAGAGGCCATCTGTTTCAAGAAACAAGAATTTTCACTGCAGCCATCGAATGTGTCGCCTCATCCTGCTCTTGCGGTGACCGTTCCTTCTACGACCCACTCTGATGACGCCTTATGTAAGGAACTTCAACATCTTCGCGGGATGTTTACCCGGGCTTCTGACTTTGTCACTTCTACCTCCAACAAAGGTATATCCTGTTTTTACCACAGTCCGGTATGGATAGTGGACTATCGTGCTACCAACCACATTACCTTGCACAAAACTTCTCAGAATTCATATGCTGCTTCTCCTAAGGTTATTACGATGGCCAACAGTGATATTACCCCTGTCTGCAGCTCAGGCGATGTGACTCTCACTCCATCCCTCTTCCTCCGCTCTGTCCTTTATGTTCACGACTCTTAGCTTAATCTCCTTTTTGTCAGCCGCTTTACTCAGGATAATGATTGCTTAATCATGTTTTCTTCTTCTTCTTACTTTCTGAGGGCCCAACTTTCAAAAGGGTAGGGCAGAATTTCAAATGGGATGCACACCCTGGATCTTCCAACCTGAGTTATCTCCTCCATCACATCTGTCAACTGGCACCGGTGTCCTGGACATGCTCCTTTGCCTATCCTCAAGCGGGCTCTTCCTGAGTTTTACTTTCTGATTTTTAATGTGAATCATGTATTTACGGGAAACAACACAGTTCTACTTTTTTCTCCTCAATATACTCGGAGCCCTGCTCCCTTTGATTTAGTGCATTCTGATATTTGTGATCCCTACAAAACGATTAGTGTCTCTGACTATCGTTTTTTGTTACTTTTGTTGATGATCATTCTCCAATTATGTAGTTTTAGATGATGTGTGATCGTTCTAAGTTACTTCAGATCGTTCGTTCCTTTCTCACTGAGACAAACATAGTTCTCGCGATCTATCAAAATTCTTCGAAGGGATAATGCGCGTGAATATATTGGTCATGGTTTTCAGGACACGTATAGTACGCTGGGTATTATTCACCAAAGCTCTTGTCCCTAACACGACAACAAAACGGTGTGTCAAAAAGAATAAATCATCACCTCTTCGAAATTTCCATGTCCCTTGTGCTCCAAATGAAGGTAACATATGCCCTCTTCTGTTCTAAATTTTGCCACACCATTTTCGATTCTCCGTGCCACCAAGTATATGTTTGTTGACTATTCTCATATCTAGAAGGGCTACGTATGTACTTTCCACCCATCAAAAACTTGTAATCTCCACCGATGTCATCTTCCTTGAAAATCAACCATTCCGCCAATTTGAAACTCATGTCACCTCCTCACCAGGCCTTTCATGTCCTCACGTGCCTACCACCACTAATTCACCTCCTCCGGTGCCCACCACCACTAATTCACCTCCTCTGTTGCCCACTCCACTGATTGTGCCCCTCCCATCATTACCTCCTCTTCGTGTCTACGCAATTCGACTTCCACAGCCTATTGCCTTACGAGATTCGCCCGTCTATTGATGTTTCGCAGCTTGTTGATCTGGCACTAGCCTCTACCGCTCACCCTATTTCAAATTATGTCTCTTTGCATTGCTTATCTTTGGTGCTTCATAGGTTTGTGGCCTCATTGTCCTATGTTTCCATCCCTTCTTCTCTACAAGTGTCTCTTCAGCAACCGATGTGGCGGGCCGCAATGGATGAGGAAATGGTTGTTCTCTGGGATAATCATAGACTCTGTTTGGTTGGGTTGTTGCTGATGAGAAGCTGCTGATGAAAAGTTGCTGATAGAAAAAGTGCTGATTCTGAAAAACGAAGTTTTGTTAAAAAACTGTTTGGGTGAAATGGAATTTCCAAAACTGAGTTTTGAAAAAGTTGTTTGGAAACAAAACGGAGTTTTTAGTGATTTTTTTTTCAAAATTTTTAATTACCAACTACTTAAAATATGGAAAAAAATATTTTTTCAGTAATATAACACCCAAAACACATATATAACAGTTCATTCATATATTTTTTTTAGAACCAACCATCGCCAATTTGTTCTAAGCTTTAGCTTCATACAATTGATCTGCAATAATATTATGTAGCGCGATCATCTCCTCTACACCACCTGTTGTGTCAGTGCATGTTCCTTGCCGCCCTTGTGATGTCATCCCATGATCTCGATTCCTTCGTTCTGATTCACTAAAATCAATATCCACACGCGAAGGGTGTCGACGAATGAAATTATGTAAACACATTGTGGCGATCACAAGAGTTACTTGTTTGTCAAAGCGAAAGCTTGACATGTCCCGCGGTATGACCACTTCTTCTTCCAAACCCCAAATGATCGTTCTATCACACTTCTAAGCGATGAGTGTGCGTGATTGAATATCTCTCGACGTCATTCTGCTCGACGACCACCACGAGCAAAGTCAGGTAGATGATACCGTGTATCTTGATACGGTTTCAAGTATCCTCTTTGCAGAGGATAACCAGAATCTACCAAGTAATATTTTTCTGAAAATTATTAAAAATTATTTATCAACAAAATGTTTGTATAGTAATAAATAAATAAAAAAAATTTTAAATAATCACCTAGAGGTGGATGCATGAAGTTATAACGGGGATCACTTATGACAAAATTGAAAACGCGACTATCGTGCATTGATCCCTCCCAACCCGACATAACGAAGGTGAAGCACATGTTGAAATCACAAGCAGCCATGACATTTTGAGTTGCACTTCCACGTCTCCCAATATAAGGCACTTGACTTCCAACTGGTACGCACGCGTGAACATGTGTCCTATCTATTGCTCCAAAGCAATCTTTAAAAAAAGGCATGTAACGTCTGTCATACAGAATCTCTGGCGGATTGCTACTGAAAGACCAGTCTGATGGCTGAATCACTTCTTTCGCTAACTGTAGCAAAGCACGAAGATCTCGAGAAAAAAAATATGCTAGCAGTCTTCGTTGAATGCTGAAAGCGCTCAATTATTTTTCTCATTGATTCATTATGCGATAATATGTATATTGTCAGTGCCAGGATTTCTCTGGATGCAGTCCTTCTTATTCCCTGAAATCCACACTTCTCCAGAGAATGTAATAAGTCCATAAATATTTCTTGACTCATCATGAAAGAGTCATGAAACCTAACCCGTGACCCGCGTAGTAGCTCTCCAACCCATTTATCACCTCTTTGTTTTGAAGTCATGTGTGGTACTGGAAAGTATATCATAGAGGTATATTCAGATACCAAAGATATTGCTGCTACCACATTCTGATGATGGACAATCATATAATTTATTTTAGTAATATCTTGCTCTTCCCTCGAATTTTCAGAATCATCGCTAGACATTTTTTGTTTAAAAAATAACTATCAATAATTATTACCATAATAGAATAACAATAGAACAACCAAAATATAAGATAATATCATAATAGTGTCCACAATAACAACATAAGAATAATAGTCTACAGAGCCCATAACTGAACAACATATCAAAATAGTGCACATAACTGAACAACATAAAACATATCATAAGATAACTCCACTACCCCCCACGGAGGAAGCAGTTACGCAACCACTTTATGTTCATCCCATCTGGTAGGCACAAGAAAGTCTCCTTATGATTTTTGTCCATAAAATACGTGACTGCAAAATCATGGAAGTCTTCATCAGACTGAACTGCCGGGTACGTGGCTAATTTATCTATTGCCCGACGGATGCTAAACTCAGAAACAAGTTTTTTTGGTGCGTCCTGGATGCATCGACTGATAGTTTTAGAAGACTTCGCCAAGTCCTCTAACACGAAGCTAATAACTTTATTTTTCTCTTTCTTTTTTTTCTTGTCGGCTTCAGATGTAGTTGTGGTCTCACGTGACGGAGGATCACCGCTGACGTCAATGTCTTCAGGGTCACCACCTGACATTCCACTTTCGTCAACGGACTCTGGGATGTCGTTGATGGTGTTGGGGGTACAAGCGTGGTGTCCTGTTGCGACAACAGAACTGAATATCAATTTTAGTTTCTCCTCTAAATCTGGATGTATTCCTGAGTACCGATATTTCTTTGCTGCCGGGACAACCTAAAAAATACATATATTTAACATTAGATGTTGATCATTTAAAAATAAAAGTAAAACAAATTTACTTTAGTAAATGAATACCTTCAATCTTTCATCCCACCACTCGTCTGAGGCGTCTATAGTCTTTCTTGAAGCATTCCAACCCAATCCGGTCCCACCACGTTTAAACTCCGTCCATAATTTTCACTCCTTCAAATGATCCCATTTATTTTTTAATTAGACTTTATCGTATTGTTTTCTAGTAAGCTCTTCAAATTTCTTCATAACGCTACTCCAACCCTCTTTATTAAAATGTGTGGTTGGTCGATTCCCAATTTCTATCTCTTTAATGCATATGCCACAGAAATGCATGGTATCTGTAGTGTCCTAAAACGCGGCCACCCCACCATCTTTTGATTTACTCATCTTTAGAGAAATAAAATTAGTTAAATTTTTATGAAAAACACACGCACACACACATAAATCACACTCACACAACAACAAACATACACACATATAGCACACACACATATATCACACTCACGCACACGTACATCATACTCACAGAACAACACACACATATAACATACACACATATAGCACACACATATAACACACATATATATAATAACACACACACCACATATAACACAGACACACATATAATAACACACACACATCATATATAACATACACACAGACACACACACACACACACACACACACATATATATATATATATATATATATATATATATATCACACACATATAACAACACACACACATATAACAACACACACACACATATATATATAACACAACACATATAACACACACACACAAAATATATAACATACACACACACATACACACATATAATAACAGACACACAACATCAACACACACATATACACACACACAACATCACACTCACACAACAGCACAACACACACACAACAGAAAATGCACTTAACAGAAAATGCACAAGATCTGATTTTATACAAGATCAATTATAAGAGAGTATTGATTTTGTTCTTCTTCATAATAAGAAGAGGGACAAGTATCTCGTAGATTGACAAGTACTGAGCAAGAAAAAATCTAACAGATTTGTTATCTTGCACCTACTTGTATGATCCTCCATCAAGTATTGAAGCTAAAGAAAAAGAAGCAGAGAAGACAACAGCGACCGGGGTTATGAAGAGGAAGGATATTTGTATATTGGCGGCTGCGTGAGGAAGAAGAAAAGGTGTGGCTCCGGGAAAAAGAGGCGCGCGCGGATCCAGGAAAAAGAGGAGCGGATCGACTGGTGGTTCTTCCCTGTCACAAAACAGAAAGCCTCCGGTAGTCGGTGCTCGAGAGGATCTACTGGTGGTTCTTCCCTGTCGCAAAACCGAAAGCCTCTGGTAGTCGCTGCTCGTAGGGAAGAAGATGTGTGCTTCGCGATAGGGTTTCGGGAGAGAGTTTGCGTCTGGACGCAGGAAAAAACAGCGGCCGAGGTTATGAAGTAAACAACGAATGATTGAAAACGGATTTTTTAAAATAAGCAGTGCCAAACACAGCTTAATCCGAAAATACCGGTGCGGTCCAACCGCACAGCAGTGAATAAGCTAAACCAAACGCCACCATACATAGGACCTTGTCCCTCTTCCTTCTGGCCAGACATGTGTTAGCAGTAACTATAAGTGGGTCTTCACTATGAAGCCTGGTCCTGATGGGGCGGTTGAACGTCTGAAATCTCGTGTAATGGCTTGTGGTTTTACTCAACAACACGACCGCGACTACAAAGAGACCTCACCCGCTGCAAAGTTGAATAATGTCTGGGTCATAATCTCCTTGGTTGTTCATTGATATTGACTGTTACATCAACTCGACATCAAAAATGATTTTTTGAATGACCTCGCTGAGATCATCTACATGTAGTAACCTCCTGGTTATGAGCCCACAGGGAAATCTCCTATGTGATATCTCAAGAAATCTCTTTATAGTCTCAAACAATCTCTTCAGGCCTGATTTGATAAGTTCAATCTGGTTGTTCACGATGTTGGCTTCACTTGAAGCTTGGATGGATTCTCTTTTTTCAATCTACACCTCCTAATAGGCAGAAGATACTAGAATATTCTCATCACAAATGATGATCTCAATGGTATAATTATGATCAAGAAGCACCTGACATCAGAATTTGTGACTAAAGATCTGGGGACTCTTCGATATTATTTTGGCATCAAGGCGCGATCGGGAGGAAGCACATAATTATACGGTCTTGGTCTTCTTCCTAGCATCGCCTACTCTTCGTGCCTGATTTGATAAGTTCAATCTAACTCGTCGACATGATAGTCTCGTTCTTTCTCAACAAAAGTACGGTCTTGGTCTTCTTCCTAGCATCGCCTACTCTGGATGTAAGCCCGCAGACACACCTATGGATGTATGCACAAGCTCTATGCCCATGAATCCGATTTGATCTGCTCCTACCTAACCCGA
Organism: Platanthera guangdongensis; assembly: GCA_039583875.1. Lineage (NCBI taxonomy): Eukaryota > Viridiplantae > Streptophyta > Magnoliopsida > Asparagales > Orchidaceae > Platanthera > Platanthera guangdongensis. Next base: position 32,780,541 of record CM077164.1, on the reverse strand, counting down.
AGTACTATTGTCATCTTGTAGGCAAACTCATTTACCTTACTGTTACAAGACCTGATATATTTTTCGTTGTTGGGGTGGTTAGACGTACACATGCTCCACGGATCTCCCATCTCCAGGTCGTTGAGTGCATTCTTAGGTATCTGAAGACTGCTCCGGGAGGACTTGTGTATAAGCCCTCATCTTTATTACTTGTTGTCTACTTTGATGTTGATTACGTTGGGTCTCTTGATGATCACCAATCAACAAGTACTTTGTTAGATATCTTGTCACCTGACGGAGCAGGAAGCAATCTATGATTGCCGTTAATCTGCAGAAACTGAGTATCAATCAACGACTTCTGTCATTTCTGAGGTTGAAAAATCTTCTGTGTGATTTGGGTGTGAAACTCCCCTCCCCGACCACTCACTTCTACGATAGCAAAGCTGCTATTCATTTCGCCAAGAATCCGGTGTTGCATGAATGTACCAAACATATCGAGATCGATTGTCATTTTATTTAGGAAAAGGATCAACTCAAAAAATTAGACTCACGACATGTGCCCTGCTACTGGAAATGTTGTTGATATCCTCATTAAGGCATTACCTTGACTATAATATCATCAGTTTTCGTTCAAGCTTGATCCCTACAATTTATAAGAACTAGCTTGTGAGGAAGTGTTCAAATATAAAGGGCCATATCTTAGGATGGAGTTGTAGCTTCTCACCTCCTTCCTAAATATATGTACACATACCTATTTTTCAAAACAATAATGAATTAATGAAATATTGATTTCTTTCCTAATTCTACTTTTTTCTACAAATACCATGCTAGCTCTCTTGTTGATAATGTAAGCATCTACTCCTGGAATTTTTACCACGATTGACTGATTCTTTTTTACTACAAAAAATCATGAGTAATATGTTAAAGGGAAATAATACTTTCAAGTATATTTCTACCCAATAAAGGAGTATTCCATGCTAGCATATCCCTTGCTTCTAGACTTCAGTTGGTCAAAAAAGTCACCAACCATCTGCAGATAATCAAAAATACAGATCAAGTTATAATAATGCTTGAATCTCCTTTTCTTGAAGAAAAACGTTAAACGACTCATTCTATAAACAGTAGGTTAGATACATATGTTTCATTTATCCATAATAAGTGCCTTCTATCGTATATGTGCTCCATAACCATTACCCGGAATAGAGACATCCATTGAAGGACTGACTTGATAAAAAAATAATATTGGAGCCAAAAAATTACACTTAAATAATAATGTGAGATAACTGGAAGCATTCTAGTTAAAAGATTGTTACCTTATACGTGACTTGACAGCAGGACCAGATAAAAAAAATAGAAAACAAGTGAATGAACATGGATGTTTTTCACACCATTATGGCCATGAACAGTAACCACAAATTTCTCAAGAGCATTACCTCTGCTAGTGGTAAATTGTAAATAATTGATGCTCTTCCCTCGGTTATGTAATTCATCTCTTTGAATACACCTCTTCTTTCCTGACCAAGCTCCATAAGAGAGCCAATGTAATCCTTTGGTGTCAGCATTTCAATCTACATTATGATTGTGATTAACCGGGATGTCGTGAAATATCAGTCAACATCTAAAGAATGAAAACAGCCTGAAGAATGAACCTTCACAATTGGCTCTTCAATTGACTTTCTTTTTGTTGGTTCTGGAAGTGATGATGGGTTTGAGCATTCAATCTGCATAAGAAAGGTCTGTAAGTACCTCCATGCCACTTTTATAATTTAGCCTGTCTGAAAAGTGAGATCATTTAATACTGTGATAATCTGACGCTCATGTGGCTCTATTGAATAAAGCATATAGAAATAGGAACTCAGGAACTGATAACAATTTTTTTTGGATAAACAAGCCACTCTTCTGACAATTTGCATACTATGATCAGTATGTTATAGGTCAACCTGTCCGGATCTCGTTGTAGGGGATAAGTGGAGGTGGATATAAAAAGAACCGAGCTCAACCTACAAAGAATGTGAGGAAGAAGGACGAGGTGCCTTGCTCAAACCTAATCCTAACCTTAGAAGGAGGAGAGGAAAAAAACTAGAGAGGAAGATAGGAATTTTTTATAATTTCTAGTATATCCTCATTCATAACCCAAAGGGTTCTTATATAAAACCACAAAATGACATAATCATAATAAGTCCGAACATTTGAACTTATATAAAATACTATAAGATACCAATGACTCATAAGATAACGACTAAAATAAACATGCATAAAATATTTAAGGGTAAATAGTGTGGGCCCATAATATCTCACTCATCCATTAAATCGAGCTTGTCATCAACTTCGAGCGAGGTGTAGGCGGTTTGATCACTGACTTCTTTAATTTCTCTCCAGTACAACACCCTGTAACGCGTCATTGCATGGAGGTTGCATTATGGGACAAGCCTTCATCGTGCTCACAGATGTCATGAAGGATGATGATGCTGTCAGAGGATTGTAGCTTATGTGGCGCTATGATTGAAGAAGAGACCGCATCGTGACTATGAAATGGATGGGTCCCTTGTATAAGGCTAGTTGAGAAGGGTTGTCGTGAGTCCAGTGGGAGAAAAAGCATCTAACCATACAACAGATGGGTAACTGAGTGAGTAGGATGAAGGAGAATCATAGGGGTTGGAGGCGGCATAGATTGCAGAGGCACCATCATTGGGCTTGGCAGCTACAGTGTCTATTATGTGAATTGTGAGGAGACAACAACCAGAGGTGATGGTGGGGCGATGAGAACTGTGGAGGTTGGTGGGGCTTCTTTGATCAATGGTAGGATTGATGGTTGCTCCGGTGGGATTGGGCCTCAAAGTAGAATCTGTCAATGTTGGTAGTGAGTTGCAAAATCATGACTAGGTGTGATGCCAACATCTCCAATAACTTTAGGAACATGGACTTGAAGTTAATCTGCTCGTTAGAGCTAATTGCCATGTCAAGTTAGGCGTGTAAAGTTAATCATGCCCAACTTGCTCAATATCTTGTCAAAGGAGCACTGACTCGGTCCCTTAGTAAGCACATCTGCAAACTGCTAATTTGATGGAGCAAGGGGGTGCATACCATTCCCTTTACCATGTTCTTCTTAATGAAGTGCATGTCAATCTCCACGTGTTTAATATGGTCATGTTGGAATGGGTTGCGTGCATGCTAATAGTGGCTTTACTATCACAATAGATCATGATTGGTCCACCACATTCCACACCCAAGACCCTCATAAGCGACTGAATCCATAACCCTTCGTATATCCCAAGCATCATGCCCGAAACTCCGCCTCAGCACTGGATCTGGCTACGACATGTTGTTTATTTCTTCTCCAGGTCACCAGATTGCCCCCAACAATGGAGCAATATCCTGATGTGGATCGTCGATCATCAATAGAACTTGCCCAGCCTCCATCTGTGTAAACTTCTTCTGTTAATGACTTGCTGAGTTTAAATAGTATATCTTTGCCTGGAGAGAATTTGAGATACCTCGGGACTCTGTATGCAGCAACAAGCTGATGTGATCTCGGTAAGTGCATATATTGACTGAGAACGCCCACAACATAAGTTATGTCCGGACGGATATGGGAGAGATAAATTTCCCCGACCAGTCGCTGGAAACCTGGTATGTCATCAACCATTTCTCCACCATCTCTATCAAGCTTGTGATTGGATTCAATTGGGGTGTCCGCGGGTCTACACTCAATCATTCCAGTTGTTTTCAATAGATCCATAATGTACTTCATTTGAGATATAAAGATCTCATGTATGAATCTGACCACATCAATGTCAAGAAAATATTTGAGTCCCAAGATCCTTCTCTTTGAATTCATTTGCAAGCCTAGATTTTAAGTTCTCAATCTCCTTTGTGCCATCACCAGTTATCACTATATCATCAACATAGACAATAAGGGCAGTCACCTTGCCATATCGGTGTTTCACGAACAAGGTATGATCCACGTTGCTCTGCATGTACCTAAAGGACATCATTGCCCGGTGAAATCTCTTGAACCAATCCCGAGGCGACTGCTTCAAGTCATACAAAGCTTTCCTCAGCCTGCAAACTTCCCTGCTGACCCTTTTGGAAGAACACTCGGAGGCAGGGATATGTAGGCGTCCTCCTCAAGATCACTGTGAATGAATGCATTCTTTGCATCCAACTGACTGAGACTTCACCCTTTGCACATGACACATGAAAGCAATATCCAGATTGAATTCATCTCCGCAACAAGAGTAAATGTCTCATGATAGTCGATGCCAGTTGTTTGAGTGTATCCTCTAAAAAGCAGCCTAACTTTGTAACGTTCAACCAGGCCTTGGAAGTTCTGCTTCACAGAGAAGACCCAATTACAACCCACAACGGTTTTCCCTTTAGCCGGGTGGACAAGATCCGAAGTATGATTCTTGTCAATAGCCATCATTTCCTCCAACACAGTTGTCTTCCATTCACTATGTTCAAGAGTTTCCTGCCAAGAACGGGGAATAGATATGGAAGACAAGGAGGTGAAAAATGCTCTATGTGAAGGAGACAAAGAGTCATAGGTCACAAAATGGGAAAGAGGATGTTGAGTACCTTTGTCAGTACCGGAAGATGGATCAAGTGGTAGTCCAGGTAGTGTGGGTAAGGCCTGTGTGTTCGTGCCACATCGTCGACGAGAGTAAACCTGCAATGGAGGAGGCATAGGAGAAAGAGGCATCATCGAATCAGTAGGGATAAGAGGAAGAGGCATAACCGGATCAGTGGGGATAGGAGGAGGTATAGGCAGGAGAATAGAAGCAGTGGGGATAGGAGGTATAGGCAGGGGAATAGAAGCAGTGGGAATAGGCAGAGGAACAGAAGCAGGGGAACTCACTTTCATAGTACTTGTCTACCCCTGAAGAGAGGTCCTATAGTAAGCTTCAGATTCCCGAAATATGACATCCATAGCTTCAGATTCACTTTCATAGCACTTATAGCATTTCTGAGTGGGAGAGTAACCAATAAAAACACAACCCAGAGCGCGGGGATCGAGTTTGATTTTGGGATGGATGTGCATAAAACACACACACCCAAAGATACGAGGCGAGAGAGAAGTGGGACTAATTCTGAGAGTGGCTAGAGGAGTCTGAAACACAAGAACACAAGTGGGCATGTGATTGATGAGGTAGGCAGCAGTGAGGATTGCATCACTCCAATAATATTTTGGGAGGTTCATCCGGAGAAGTAGACATCTGACAACCTCAAGAAGGTGTAGATTCTTGCGCTTCGCAACCCCATTTTGAGCTAGCATGTAAGCACGGGAAGTTTGATGCATAATACCAAGGTCATTTAGGTATTTCTCAAAACGGGAGTCAATATACTCACGATCATTGTCACTATGCAAGACCTTAATGGTAGCACTAAACTGAGCAGTGACCATTTAATGAAAGTGTTGAAAAAGAAAAAAAACGCGCCACTTTTATGCTTCATCAAATACACCCAAGTACAACTAGAGTAACAATCAATAAACGAAACAAACCAGGAGCAGCTAGAAAGAGACGCAGTACGACTAGGACCCCAAACATCAGTATGAATAAGGGCAAATGGAACAGAGTTACGTTGAGACATAAGAGGAAGAGAACCGAGCAGTAGACATAGTAGGAAACAAAAGCTTCATAGTAGAGATGGGGGGATGGCCAAGACGACAGTGTCAATCATCTAAATCAGAAAGCCGAGCAGCAGAATGAGCCTTTGGAGACTAGATGATGCTAGAGCAAGATGAGTTGGAAGGGTCGAACACATATAACCCATTGCATAGTCTACCAGAGCTAATCACTGTGTCCGTCTTCGGGTCCTGAAAAACACAAGAGGTGGGAAAAGTTTCTGAGCAGTTCATAGAGTTAGTCAAATGACTAATAGAGAGAAGATTCCGAGTAAATGCAGAAGCATAAAGAACAGAAGAGGGAGTAAGAGAGGAGCAATGAATAGATCCCTTCCCAGCAATGGGGGAGAGAGATCTATCAGTAATACTCACTTTGTCCCGGTCAGACAAGGGAGTCTCGAATACAAAACCTATAGCTTACCCAGTCATGTGGTCAGTAGCTCCAGAGTCAATGATCCACTGTGAGAACAGTAGTGTAGTAGTCGAATGAGCATCGGGATAGCCCTGGTGGGTATAGGAAGAAGATGATGAACTGGACAACTCAGCAGGTGGAGCATGCATCAAGCAACGGGAAGCCCAAATTTCTCCAACAGAAAAAATAGGGGGAGCCGCATTTGAATCCAGAGAGTGAGGAACATAGGTGTCCTCCACAGCATCAGACAAGTGTGCAGACCTGGACAAAGATGATCTATTTTAGGACTGGCCAAAGCCACGATCACCACGAGGTGCAAGGCCACCTCTATGAGAAGGGAAGCCATGAATCTTGAAGCAAGTAACACTCTGAGACATAGAGAAACTCTAATACCATGAATACATATATGGATCAATACACTAGTTTATATGATAATATTAAACACCTCATAAAGCAGATGTGACTGCAAACACATGTTCATAAAACTGAATAGTTTTGTTACAATTTTGCTTTCACATTGCTCAGTTTTGATATTGTTACAATATGGGTTATTTATATTTTTATTTACAGCTTTTGTAATATCATTTATCTATCTTGATCCACCTCCATATATAGAGGGGACTTGTGTTCTTTGCAATCAATCAAGTATTATTTTTTCCCTCAACATGGTATCAGAGCTAGATATCTTGGTACTGTGGCACTCAAGCACCGTTGTCTATTTAGTTATGTCACTGGGCAAACTAAGGAACTATAGAAGACTGCCCCTGATTGGCCTTAATGGGAGTCAGAAAATTCCTAAGGCAAGTTTTGGATAAGGAATTCCAAGCAGGAGTTCACCGCTCGCAACTACTTATTTTTGGATACTGTTGTTGATATTTTACGGCGTGCGGAGACTACTTATTCTTGAAAAGGTTAGTCTGCCCAGATCTTCCAGTTGAGACGGAAGATATCCTTACTCCGTCAGGGTGATTGTCCACCATCTGTTTACTATTTGGAGTTTACACGGTTGTATCAAGAATACAATCATTTTGATACTCACGCTTTTGTTAGCCCCGTTGATGAGGCCATAGTCCGTGCTCGGGAGGATCGCAACTGAATCTTTGAGTTTCTACAAGCTCTTCATTGGGATTTTGATCAAATCAGTGTTCAGATTTTGGGGCGTTTATTGTTACCATCTCTTCTTGAGGTTTATAGTATTGTTCAACATGAGTTTGATCGTCGCTAGACTTTACTTTCTGACCCGCTTCTGAGAGTTCTGCTCTTACTGCTGGCACCCCTTCTTTGCCGAGGGCTCGTCCAACCGTGATTCTAAGTTGAAGGGTAGTGATAAAGACCACCACTTCTGTGATTATTGTGGGAAGACTCGTCATACCAGAGACACTTGCTTCAGACTCCATGGTTTTCCTCCACCGAGAGGTGCTCCTGCTCGTGGTGGTTGTGGCTTTGGGCGTTTCCCTGGTCGGCATACACCTCGTTCTGCAAATCTCACTGATGCTACTATGAATACTTCTCCAACTATATCTGGTGTTGATCCTTCTGTCCTCCATAGTGATTTTTCGGCTGATGGAGTTCTTTCCCTTCGCTACATGATGCAAGGTCTTTCTATGTAGTCATCTTCCTTGTCTTCGTATGCCCACATTTGGACTCCAGGTGCTCACTCAGCTGCTGCCCAATCTTCCACACAGTGGACAATTGACTCTGAAGTCACAGACCAGATGACCGGCTCTGCCTCAGATTTGTGTTCCATCCCTCGTTCCTCTATCACCATATCATCAGTTTTACATGTTCCAAATTTCACACGCAATTTACTTTTTATTAGTCATTTGACTAATTCCATGAACTGTACTGTAACCTTTCATATCATTTCTCTCGAGTTTTTCTGGACTTGAAGGCGGGGATGATGATTGGCTCTGGTAGTCTGATCAATGGTCTATACATGCTTGATTCCAGCCCAGTGGCACCTCCTCTAGCCCTTCACACCAGCACATCCGACTTATATTCCTGTCATTGTCGCTTAGGCCACCCGTCTATTCCTGTTATGAAGTTATTGTTACCTGTTATGCATGCTGCTGTTTTTTCTTCTTTTGTTTGTGTTGGTCGTGTTGTTAACAAACATTGTCGTACTACATTAAATCGTGTTTCATTGTCAAGCTCTGTTCCTTTTACTGTGATTTATTCTGATGTTTGGGGACATTGCCCCGTATTTTCCATTTTGATTGTGCTTGGTTTGTTACTTTTATTAACTGCTTTTCTCGCACTACATGGTTATATTTACTGTGCAAAAAAGTGATGTATTTATTACCTTCAAAAAGTTTCATAACATGATCTTCACTCAATTTCATGTCAAAATTCTGATCCTCCGCATTGATAATGATCATGAATATCTGTATTCTCATTTTGCGGACTATCTGGCTCATGACATTATACACCAAACTACTTGTGCTTATTCCCCTGCTCAAAATGGGGTTGCGGAGCGTAAGAATCGTCGCCTTTTGGAAGCGGCTCGTTGTCTTTTACCCAACATGCATCTTCCCAAGTATTACTGGAGGGATGCTATCTTTACTGCAACATATCTTATTAATCGCATGCTCTCTTGCATTCTTGAGAATGTCACTCCCCTTGACACTCTACGGGTCCCTTCCAATCAGCTATCCTAAGGTGTTTGTATGTGTCTGCTTTGTTCACATTCATAACCCTCTTCCCACTAAACTTGATCCACGAGCACTAAGGTGTGTGTTTATTGGCTACTCTCATACCCAAAAGGGATACAAATGATTTCATCCTCCTACTAACAAGGTTTTTTTCACCATGGATGTCACGTTTCGTGAAACTGAGGTCTATTATCCTGCCCCGGATGACACCTCTTCTTTGCCCTCTTCTTCTTTGACCTCCCCGTTTGTACCTCTGTTCATTCCTCCACCTTATCCCTCAATTCAGGGGGAGTTTCTACCATCTAAAGTGAGTGATTTTACTGTCCCTACTCCTATCCCTCCTAGTGCTCCTACCTTGCAGCTGTACCCTGGGCAAAAAAGAGGCCCACCAGCACACTTGACCCGGATGTGCAACTAGATCAATCATTAGATCTGGATTCAGGTCGTTCAGAGTTTCCCATTGCACTCAGAAAAGGTATATGATCCTGTACTCAACATCCTCTTTCCAATTATGTTTCTTATGACTCATTTTCTACCTCCCATAAGACTTTTTTGTCTTCCATTGCTTCTATATCCATACCAGCGTCTTGGCAGCGTGCTCTAGATATTCCCGTGTGGAGATAAGCGATGTTTGAGGAAATGGTTGCTCTTGAAAAGAATAACACATGGGATTTAGTGTCCTTCCTCATGAAAAACCCAGTTGGATGCAAATGAGTGATCTCTGTCAAACAAAATTCTCAAGGTGTTGTTGAAAGGTGTAAGGCAAGACTGGTGGCAAGAGGGAATACCCAAACCCCTAGAATTGACTATCAGAAAATGTTTTCCCCTATAGCAAAGATGAACACTATCAGAGTTCTTTTATAATGTGTTGTCTGCAAAGAATGAGACTTTTAACAACTAGACGTTAAAAACGCTTTCCTCCATGGAAATCTGAACGAGAAAGTTTATGTCTCTCCCACCAGGCCTTACTCCTAAAAATTCAGTGAGAAACATTTGCAAGTTAAAGAAAGTCATATATAGGCTGAAATAGTCTCCAAGAGCTTGGTTTGAGAGATTTCACAAAGCCATGTTTTCTTTTGGGTTCACCAGAGCAATACCGATCATATAATGTTCATTAAGCGTAGGATCGGTAAACTCATAGCTCTCATTTTTTATGTTGATGATATTGTTATCACAAGCGACGATGTGGAAGAAATCAAGCTTCAAAAACAAAAATTAGCTTTTGAGTTTGAGGTCAAGGATCTGGGTGCTCTCAAATATTTCTTGGGCATTGAAATAGCAAGGTCCAAGCATGAGATCTTTATCTCCTAGAGGAAGTATACTCTGGACTTTCTTGAGAAGACTAGGATGAGTGGTTGTAGACCAGCTGATACCTCATTTGAAGCGAACCGCAGAATGGGTCGTGATGATGGAAAGTAGATTGAAAATATACCTAAATTTCAGAGGCTTGTAGAGCGGCTGATCTACCTGGCTCATACCCGTCCAGATATTGCTTATGTTGTAAGTGTTATCAACTAGTTTATGCATGCTCTAGAAGACTCGTCATGTAGACATTGCCCACAGAATTCTCAGGTAACTTAAGTCCTTGCCTGGGAGTGGGATCTTGTTTTCCCCAAATTACGCTCTAAGAATTGAGGTCTACACCGATGCTGATTGGCCCCGGTCAATCGACGATCGACGATCTACCTTAGGGTATTGTTCTCTTGTTGGTGAGAATCTTGTTACTTGAGGAGTAAAAAACAACATGTCATGGCAAGATTTAGCACTGAAGCAGAGTTTGGGGCTATGGCTCATGGATGTGAAGGTCTTTTGTTACGTTCTTTGCTAAGTGACCTGGGACTCTCTGAAGATGAGCTCATTCAGTTGTATTGCGATAATAAGGTTGCTATCATCACCGCACACAACCATGTCCAGCATGATCGTACTAAACATATTCAAGTGGATCGTCATTTCATCAAGGAGAATATTGAAAAGAGGCTTGTTTGTACTTCTTTTGTTCCCTCAAATAGACAACTTGCTGATATTTTCATGAAAAACCTGAGTGAAAGTACCTTTGGAAGAATTGTCGTCAAGTTGGGCATGATCAACATCTCACGTTCAACTTGAGAGAGAGTGTTACAATATGGGTTATTTATGTTTTTATTTACAACTTTTGTAATATCCCTTTTTTTCTTGGCTCGCCTCCATATATAGAGGAGACTTGTGCTCTTTGCAATAAATCAAGTATTATTTTGTTTCCCTCAACAGATATCACAGTATCATCATACCTTCATGTTGAATCAATCAACTAAAGTTGGGAAACAGGCGAAGGGCAAAGCCGCGTCAAGCATGCACCTACCCAAGAAAATGTGAGAGCTCATTACAAGAGCACCACATCTGTTGAAATATCTCATGTTAATATACAGATAATAAGTTTGGCTTTCAACTTTGCATGTGTTTAACATAAAACCTCAACAAACTATTCAAGCATATCTTCCATCCTTATAAATCAATCTAGTGTTTTACACCAACTCAAACTGTTAAATGGATTTTACCCACCACAAATAATTATTTTTCCCAAAAGACTTAGACACATCAATACCATCTTAAATAGTACTCAAGCTCTACTTCAAAATAGATGAGGAAAAAACATATGTGTGGCAAGTAGTTCCCAAACAAAATGGAGATAGTTAAGTAACATGAATTCATGCACAGAAAAGTATGTCAATCAATATGTCAAACAATGAGTTTCTTCTCGTATGAGGTAAAATTTCACATATGAATTAAAATATGTGGAAGAAGGATCAAGGATTTACAGTATCACCATTCACACAGTTGACACGGTAAACCACACTAGGTGCTGTTGTTATTAAAGTCAAGTTGTACTCCCTCTCTAGCCTTTCCTGAATAAACAAAAGAACCATGATATACAGATTGATAAGTCATCGTGATAAGTCAACTAATAGATTCAAGAAAGACTGCATTATTTATAGCTTTACCTGAACAATCTCCATATGTAGAAGTCCTAAAAATCCACATCTAAAACCAAAACCCATGGCACTTGAAGTTTCAGGTTCAAACTGCATCAATAAATATCTAGTTGAGAATAAACAAAGTTGGTATTGAAATTTATTTCACGAGTTATTAAATAGTATATTCAGAGAAAATGAATAACAACACCCAAGCCTTTTATATCCCACCATAATGGGGTCGGCTACAAGGATCTTTCGTCGCCATTGTGCCCCATCTTTAGTCATAATCTCACTAATGCCTAAGTTCATCATGTCTTTCCTTATAGTTTCATTCCAACTCTTTTTCAGAGAAAATTAATGATGTTAAATTTTTAGCTGTCCACAACAAAAGTATGAACAGTTGAGTAAGACCTTTAATGCAAAATAATAATTCAAAATAATCAAGATAATATTCCATGTCTACGAGCAAATAACTGAAAGACTCGGGATTTGATGAACAATCAAAAAATGGGGCAAACATTACGAAACCTACACTCTAGATCTTTCTCAAAATGATGATCCTTGAAATAATAATGCCTAAAATAATCAAGTCTTGCAGAAGGGTCAACATGATCTGCTCATGCATAGGGATGGGGATGCTGATAATCATCATAGTAAACATCTCTAGCATAGCGGAGTCACGTCGAGGGGTCAACATAATCTCTGGAAGTGGTGTGTTGCGAACAATAATAATCATCATAACATGAGAATCTCTCTAAAGGGACTTTATGAGATCGGATATATATAAAATTGGGATCCCCAAATAGGGGAGAGGAATAACGACGATAACTAGTCATAAATGAACCTAAAGAATCTATATGACCTATCACTATGTTTATAAATGTGGCCCAAACCTTGGGCTCTGATACCAATTGATGTAGGGTAAGCTATGTGAGTGTGAGACTAACATGCAATCCTAGGTGAAGTGCGGGAGATAATTTTATTACACACATGAACTCTATATAAACACACATACGCAAACCGATGGTGAAATCAAATTAAGCAATAAATCATTAGATCATGCTTAGATAATTGAAGCAATGCAAAATTATTTCATTAAGCGAACAAGCTTAGACTTTTCTCTGCGTGGAGGGCCAAAGCGAGAGCGCGTAACAAATAGAACATTTCCTGCAATCAGAGAATATCAAGACAACACAGATATCCAACAAAGCACAAATAAAGCATTCCATATAAAGATGCTGCAATCAAACTCCAATACAAATGACACTCACAAAATTATTAGAATTGGCGCCACATGGAAAATCTGGAATTTAGGAGTGACTTTGGTGGATAAAATTTAGGTTCCAAATGCTTGGGGAGTGCTAGATTGGGACAGGAATCAGGGGCTTTTCTGGCTAAGGAAAATAGGTCTGATCTGCCCTATATAGGGGCGGAAAACAATAGTAAAACAGGGACCACGAGGCTGGAAAACAGAGCAGGTTTTTCCCTATTCAGAGGGGAAAACAGGGATCTGGAGGGGTTGGCAGGTGGCTGGGAATGCGGCGGTAAAACAGAGTTGTAGGAAGGGTTTGGGTCTTATGACTCACTAGGCTCAAAGGTTTGTGCATTCGTGCACCTTATTTGCGCCTTTGGAACATAAAAGACGCGCATGAGTGAGATTTTTGTGCGCCTTATTTGCACCTTTGGAGGTAGACCCGACGAATGGGTGGTTAAGGCATAAACATGTCGATGTAGTCGTCGAGGGAACCTGTTTGATGGATGCCACAAAGTAACGACGGAAAATATTGTGTTGAAGCTCCAACCATGAGAGGGAACACATCGATTGACGAAGCCAACAAACAAAGTGGAGGGCCTACACCACCTCCACGAAGAGGAAGATGTGGCGACTTTGTGTGGCTCTGAAGTCTTATGAACGTCAAAGAACTGTTCCATATAGGCAATCCACCTCATGAGATCGATGTCGTTGAAGGAAAGAATGTCGAAAGAGAGATGTGATTGAAGAAAGCCCATCGGTCATGGAATGGGGTCTCGTAGAGTATTTGAAGGCGCTCTTAGACCTGATGAGGACTCTGCATTGGCAGTAGAAGATGTACCTGGGCCGTTAGATAGCATCAAATTTATCATTCATCTACTACATTAACACTTGGAGGGAAGTGATGGATGCCTCATAAGCATCGAGGAGGCGGGAGATGGCTGGATCGATAGGGGACTAAGGCACGGGAGCACTATAAAGCAAAGTCTAAGGGCATGCACGCAAGGAAATTAACAGATGTTGCAACAACTGTATGGTTCGTCAGCCGCACGAGGTAGTGGAAGTCGGGAGAAACCCGCACGAAGTGTGACCGGCTCCGACTTCAGCAGTTAAGAAAAACAAGGCGAGGAGGGCGAGTCGCTGCCGTAACAACGAGCGGTGACGGTACGAGAGCGCTAGAGCACAGTGTTAGCAAGTATGACCCGACGACATATCGAGCGGATATGAGCGCAGGTGTGTTGAGCGAGATATAAGAAGGATTGTTGGGTCGTTAAACCGCAGCTAAAAGAAGGCAAGTCAGACGAAATATTACGTATTTGGGGATGAGTTTGATTACCCTAGCAGAACTATCAAAATTTGGGAAAAGAAGGCGGAAGGGAGAGGAAGAAGAGATAAGAGAAATAACTCGTAAGGTTCCAATTTCATAATACTTCAAAGATAGCCCTCATGCAAGACGGGGGTTTATATAACACCCTTTAGGCCGAATATATGGCCTAACAATAAAAACCTAAACAACCCCAACATAAAGAAAATACATGGAATTCAAAATAGATGTGTGCGCCCTGATGGTCTTCCTTTGATGTATCCTTCACATGCCTTTCGCCGTGCAAATTTACTTGTCAGACTGGGAGGGCATCCCACCCCTCATCGATATCCAGAACAATTTGCGACTATTTTAACAAAACTCGACAAAGAAGGAACACTTGCTACAAAGATCTCTGGCCATCCCCACAATGCAAAGAGTCATCATCACATACATAGTTGAAATTGTGGGGCATACTAAATGCATTTTAGTCCCAGACTTCCATATAACTAGAAATGTTACTAATGTTACTGTGATGCTCACAATACATAGTTATATTCACCTTTTAAGGCCTTTTGTCAAAGAACTCTAGACTCCGAGGATTTTTTAAGCATATGATAACGGGTTCAAGCGGACAGCAACAACAATTGTCACCGCATGGAGCAGATGGATCAGAAACGATCTCGTCGAGCAGATACGGCGACGATAGATCTGGAATGATCGATCAGAGAGGCGGAGGAAGCAGTAACGTCGTCTGTCTTAGATCGGCTATGGATTAGCGTCGTCTGTCGTCAATCTAGATTAGAGAGGCGGAGGCGTCGTCCATTTTCGATCGGCAACGGAGCAGCAAAACGCGAGAGGAAGCAACAACGTACGAGAGGCACATGAGGAATTAAGCCCTAACCGTGCTCTGATACAATGTCAGAGGATTTGGAAGACTTGATGCCTCCAATAGAGGTCCAAGGTATATTTATATAAAAGTAAGAAACTATATATTCTAGTTACATGACGTGGGACTAATATATATCTAACAAAACTGATTTTGATTTAGGGGCATGTAATGTAATAATTTTTATCCTACATATGTTGGATGTCCGACTAGTGTTATAATTGACTTGGAGTTGTCTGTTGAGGATTAATTACTTAGGAGAAGGATTAATTTAATTCCAACACTGAATTTTATTGTGGTTGGATGATTGTATTGACTGTTTGTATTGGGGTGAATTTATAGAACTAGTTCTGGTATTGTTTTCAAAAAGTATTCAAGTGAAATATGAGTTTTATGGTTGGAATTAGTGATTTCAAGTTGTTTATCGTTATTCATGTTGATATACGACAACCTTAGTTTTTAAAGGCGCAAAGCGCACCAAGGAGCAAAGTGGTCTTGAAGTCTAGGCGCAAGGCTCAAGGCGCAGACGCGCGCCTGACAAAGGCAAAGCGCAACTACATTCATTTTTAAAAATAAGCATCAAACATCAGTTTATCTTCTTGATCAGATTGATCATCTATTCTACTCATTAATCATTCATTACTATCGTTCATATCTCTTAAAAATAGAATTAATGTGGTTAATTGCATCATATCTACGTCTTAACACTCAATTATGTTTCATGAACACTAAACCATGCAAAAATTATTGAGTTCTTACATTATTTCTTTCTTCCTTTTGGAAAAAACTTGGCAATAAAAATCGCACCCGAACGTGCCTTTTATGCTCCAAAGGAGCAAAAAAGGCGCACGAAGGCGCAAGCCTCTGAGCCTGTTGAGTCTGGATCCTTAGGCGTGCCTTTGACAACATAGACGACTACTCTATCTTGGAGGTTTAAATTGGAAAGAATTTATGATTGATTTGAAAATAACATTTTTGGGAATCGGTTTATTCATGGTTGATGATTGGCTGAAATTGATAGAAGAATCATGGGGTAGATTTTTAGATGAAATTGGATATATTTTAGATATTTTCATTTACTAGATTTCATTTAGAGTAACTTAACAAAATTTTGATTTAAAGATTTCCTGCCTAAGTTCGCGTAATAGCAGATAACACAAAAATTAACAGCAAATGATAAATATGATGAGAATTCAAAGAACCATAAAAGGAAGAGAAAAGCAAAGTGAATACTTACCTTTTTAATTATGCATAGCTTTCAATTATTTTCATAATACATCGGGATAGTTTTTTCATATAAAAAATATTTTAGTGCTTGTGCATTAACAAGGAATTGAAAGAATGGGAACCTTGAAAAGATGCTAAATTTGAAATAACAAGAATGAAGCAATGAAAGAATTTTGATGGGAAAATTTAAATAAAGAATGAAATAACACGAGAATTTGAATCAAACACTGATATAGAAAATGAATATATCTACGTAAATAAGAACCAAAGAAGAAAGAAAAGATATAATATAAATAAAAGACAATACGCATCGATGCATAGAAAATGATAAGGGTTACCCAGTAGTCGTAGGGGGGATGTGAGTACCCTATGGCAGAATACTTTTGAGATTTACATGAGGTTGTTGAAGGCCAAGAGGTCGTTGAATACCAAGAAGGGATGAAACTACAATTACCCTTATGATTTCCTAGATTAATAAAAATAAAAAGATAAGCGAGAAATTTATATCATATAATTGAATATGGATGAAGATTCTGACGATTGAAAATGAATCACATGATATACGAACAAAGAATGGATATGAATGAAGATTGAGTGTGAACGAACATGAATTGAATAAGAAAGACAATTGATGATGAACAAAAATCTTCGCATTAATTGTGAATAGACTGAATGCAAGAATGAATGAAATGTATACCAAAAATGCAAAGAATGAAAAGAAACTTGAAAAACCATGAAGAACGAATAAATAGAATGGATACAAGAATTTGAAACATAAATTATTATTGCATAAGCACTATACTTCGCTTACTGACATTACATTTTCTTACTTACTGCATTTTTGTATACAGAAAGTTAAAGACGTATGCATATTAATACTGATATTTTTTGAATGCATGTATAACAGTTAAAGAGGTATGTTACACGCTTAGCTGTATTTTTATGACTAAACTCGTCGTGGTTTATCAGTTTAGGTAAGTAACAAAATTCTGAATGTTCTGAAAGACGTTCGTATGACTCATGAATAAAAGAAGAAATTCATCAAGTAGTGAGCAAAGGTATGGTTTAAATTTACGAAAAGTTTTTATTATGTGTTTTATTTTTGTACTCACTATCCATACCTCATCCTGAGGAAAATGACTTGCAAATAAGCTGAGATACAAATTTCTTTTGGGGGTCTGAATTGGGGCCTCACACATGTGGCATTGAAAGAGGCTAGTTTGGCGTCCATCCCGATGAAGAAAATGGGAGGAGTTAGAGCCCAACATCCGGCCAAGACACTAGGTGATTAGAGAAGGCCAGGCAGTAAGAAGAAGCGAGAAAATATGACAAGAAGATTGCATGAAGGGGAACGATTACACTAACATGTGGAAGATATACTATCGCCAATACAATCGAAGGTTAATTCGCTATGCCAGCACAAGGACAAAGATTCCCAAAGAAATATTAAAAAGATGATAGATCCACATTGCAACTTACTCCTTATATAAATTCTCAAGGTACACAAAATAAAAGGTTAAACTAATAAATTAAGAGAAAAAGAGAACTAGATCAATATTAAACAATGCATTGGTCCCCACTACGCCAACATGGAGGCTACCGGTTCTTCTCTTACCATGTGTGTATCTGTTGGAGAATGTGTAAGTACTGTGACCAAGGGGTTGAGGAAGATTATTGCTTTTGAAGGCAATGAATGGAAATCCAAACATGATACCCTTGGAAAGTTAGGAATGTTTAAGTACTGACTCCAGGCATAAATTAAAATTCATAGTGATGCAAAGGCTAAATCAGCTCATACTGATACAAAGGCTAAATCAAGTCATATTGATACAAACACAAGGAAGATTAAGTCTAATCTTAAAACTCTTTTAAATATTATATATCCATTACGAACTACAAAAGTTTAGAAATCTTTAAGAACAGAATTAGTCCATTTCACTTGCAAATGTTAATTTTACTTTTAAGGAACTCACCTGTAGTGCTGCATCATTGAGTTGAAGTTTTTCCAATGCATCGCGCAGCACAGGAAATCTAACAAATAATTGATTTGAAAAGAAGTATTGCTTCAGAGGGATACTAATGATAAGTAAAAAAGTAAGAAAACAAGATAGCAGAGTTAATACTGGTCAGCATCAATAGGGAAAAGACCACAAAACACCATTGGTGTAGCCTCTGCATATCCAGGCAATGATGTATCAGCCCTTCTAGCAAAATGAGTAATTGTGTCACCCACCCTCGCATCAGCAACAGACCTTATTGAGGCTGAAAGATAACCGACCTAAAAAGACAAGGATCAAAAAATAAACAAAATTTAAAAGCAAATCTCATGCAATTATAGAACTGCAACAAGCTCAGAACTAGAAAGGCATATAATGTGTAGAAGTCAAAAAAAACATTCACACGGATAGGGATTGATCACGCTCGTTTGATCAAATAAAATCAACGACAACATTTGGATCATCAGATTGACGATAGGAAACCACCATCACTTTCGTCACGATTTTTCATATTTTTTTAATGTATTTTGCTTTTATTTTTTAGTGCTATTTTGAGTCTTAGGTCGAATGAACCAATCGAGTATTTTGATCCATCGGATTCATGTAATCTAAAATATTAGAGGCTAGGGGGATTGAGAGTTTGATTTTTTGAAGTCCTGCTCCATTACTACGGGTGCCAAAGCCCACAGAAGGTGTCGGCTCCTCCTTCCAGTGCCGACACCAGGAGTCACAGCCACCTCCGCCGCCACCTCCTCCTAGCAGTCCCGCAGGTCCCCATTGCCCCCTCTAGTGGACTCCCGGGACACTCCCCCATCTCCAACTACATCTTCCAGCATTTTCCCCTTCATTTCCTGCAGTCTGCCACCCTCCCAAAGCTCAGCCGAGCCTCTGTTTGCTGCCTCCAGCTGCCACCCTACCTCCAGCCGCCGCCATACCACCACACATCCTATCTCCACCAAAACAGTCAGCCAGCCAACACAGCCTTCTCACCAATCCCAATATCCACGGCTTTTCCCCATCCAGGATACTCTCCAGCCTAGCAAACCCACCCAGCCACCTTCTTCTATTGCTGACAGTCCCAGGAAGTACTTTCCTATTGCCATATAACATATCCAGCCATCCCCATTTGCAGCCTAGCCCCTCCCCACATTCCAGCCACCATACAGCCCCTACATCCACCAATACCACCTCCAAATAGCCACTACAGAGCCTCCATGTTCCTCTCTGACAACCATGACATTTCACGGCCACCGGATCTTCTCCTTCATTGACGATTTGTCGGTGTTGAATACTTTGACTTCACATTTTAGTTTCATCTTTATTTACATTCGAACGGGTGCACAATTTTATTTCTAGTTACATTTTGCTCTGAGTTATTTGTCAAGTTTCTTTCAATGAACTTGAACGTTTTATTCTCTAATACTCAATATCTCAACACTCTTAATTACATGCAACTATTACTTGTTACTTGTCAGAAATGATTGTGAACTTGTGTGGTTGTTTGTGCAAAATTAAATTTTCATTTTTTAATTAATTCTGCATCGCACATTGTGTGATGACTCATTTAAGGGCCTTTTATTAGAGCTAAGGTTAGCTAACTAGTATCCTGTTCATAAAATTGTGCGCTTGCACTCACACCCTCTAGTCATTCGTAAATCCATTTAGGCTTCAGTTCGTTTCGCAGGAATTGAGAGATGAGAATTGGAATTGTGTAGCCCGAAGGAGCGCTGACTAGGATTCCACTATACTTTGCTTTGGAGGGCCCCCTTCGTACTCAGTTGGCTTGGGACAAGCTACAGCCGGAGCAGTCCCTGTTCCAACAGGTCTTCCAGAGTCGCTACCCGCAAGGTTTTGGACCGAGTCTTGTCCGGCGCGGAGACTCATTTGTGCTACGGTTGCTGATGGATGGGGCAGAGGTGCCGCAACAACTCCTTCGTTGGCGAGTTATGGAGCGGCAGCCCGGTCCCGACACTCGGTGGCTGAAGTTTTAAGATAAGTGGCTCTCCTACCCCACATGTGGGAAGCTGGTTCGAAAAAACTGGGAGCGGGCTGACCATGGCAATAGTGTGGATGTGCTGGCCCATAAATGCCAGCGTACTCTGAAGGCCCTATACTTTTGGAGCAAGCACACGACTCGGGAATTGGGGAAATCTAAGGAACAGCTGGAGTGCGAAATCTATGACCTCCAAATGAAGGAATGTTCGGAGACGGGTCTTACATCCGTGGAAAGCAACACCTTTGTTGGCAAGGTTAAAGCACTTATTTCAACTCTAGCCAGAATTGATTCTTGGAGGAAGCAGCGCGGTAAAATACGTTGGATAAATGAAGGAGATGCTAAGTCACACTACTTCCACTCCATTGCCTTCGCTCGCAGCCGCTCTAATCGCATTACCCACATCAAATATGAGGGCAAGATATCATTGATGACCCTTTGCAAGTTGAACAGGAATTCATTAAGGGATTGGATCGAGGCGGACTGCGGCTTCCGCCAAGGGTGCCCCCTCTCCCCTTATATCTTTATTTTAGTTGCTGAACTCCTCTCTTGTGTTTTACGACAACAGGGCTCACTAATCAGAGTGTCTCTGGTGCCGGGTGGACCGTGGCTCACCCATTTGCTCTATGCGGATGACATCTTGGTGTTCTCCGAAGTCTCCACTGCTATGGTGGAGGATCCCCATCATTATTTGGAGTTGTACTGTACCTGGACGAGCCAAAAGATCAATCTCGTCAAGTCCATGGTGATGGTGGTCTTTAGTAGCGGAGCCCGAGCATCACGATCCGGGGATGACTACAAAGGGTGATCATCGGGAGGGTGTACAAAATTAGATTTCTTTGCTTTGGGCCGCCGTCGATGCCGAGCAAATAACCACGGGCCGTAGTTATGTTCCTCATCCACTGGAGCTGACGGCGCATCCGTACCAGGGGTGACAGGGGCGCGGGGCATAAGAACTGCTGGAGCCTTACCCTTACCCGAGAGATCAACAACCACTTTCCTGGCAGTGGAAGCTGGCCGAACTTGAACCTGCGGCCTGACGCCGGTGGGTTGTTGTGGAGCAGGTTTGGAGGGGTTTTCATTGACCTTGGGGCACAGCGGGCAACCCTCCACCTTGTGTCTGACACATCCGCACGTTAAACAAATTGAGGCAATCCCCTCGTACTCAACTTTCTGCAAAAATTTACCGAATGGGCTGCTGATCCATACCCCCGCAAGAAGGGGCATTGAAAACTTTGCCTTGACGCAAACCTGGGCAAATTCCGCACGTTCCCAACGGCTCGTGGCAGCATCAATCCAGAGCGGAACACCAAGCATGACCGCAATGCGTTCCAGGTTTTTCTTATCCCAGTAAATGAAGGGGAGCCCTGGCAGCCGAACCCATAGCGGGGAGGACAATCCGTTCAAAGAAGATGGCGAGAAAGTCCTTGACCACACGTCCAAGCCAACAATGAAGCTATTAATATACCCAGGTCCGCCCTTTAGAACTCCGTCTCGGGCCTCGGCGAACTGGAATATGCAGGTGAAACAATCCCCGCTAAGCATAGTCAACTGGAATTCCCCGTGAGACTGCCAACGCCGTTGCAGCTCCGCAAGCAGGAAGTCGAATGGCAGTCGCCTCCCCAATAACTTGCCCACAATAGCGAACTCAAATCGGCCCATGGCTTGGTGAACCAAGTCTGCATCCATTCGAACGATATTACCGTCAATACAAAATCCTGGAGGTTCTCCTTGAAGTCAAAAGAATCATACTTAACTTTAGATGCCTCTTAGTTAGGACTTCCCCAAGCAGACTTGGAAATGGCATAAACGCAAACACCTTGTGTGCACATCATATCCCTGAAGGTAGCAGCATTATGGGTAGAAGGGGATAAACCGCCATTCTGTTGCCCGACCATGTCGTTGTTCTGGAACCCATCCGCATTAAGCATCGAGTGCTCCGGCGAAGATGTACCATCAAAATCCTCACGGACCACTTCCTCCACCATATCCACCCAGTTGTTGCCATCCCGCGGAGACTCCACTGGTTCATACGGCACCAAGCAGCGAGATCCTGATGGGGCGAAGGCGCGACTTCCAACACACTCCGCTCAGTCCGCACCGCCGACGGAACACTTGAATGCGGGTCGTGGAGGCCGTCCATCCAGCAACCTTGTTGGCCGAAGACTTACCCGATCCGAAGAAGACGCCCGCGTGCTAAGCCGCATGGTAGAGGAAGGCCCATGGCCCCCTCCTGCCATGGGAGCTTCTCTCACAAGAAACCTAGTGAGAGAAAGAGATCACAAGAAACCCAACGACTCCATCCTCGTCGCGAAAGAGGGCGCAAGAGAGGGATGTTAGAGTCCTCCGGGGTTCCATCATCCAAGAAAAGTATCGGCCTCACGTATGCAAGTTATGGTTGCGCGAGGAGGAACGTCGAGAGGGAGAAGAAGAGCATATCATTGCGAAAGACTTCTTCCTCGGTCACGAAAACAGGCTGCGGGAGGCTGCAAATCGCCGATGAAGAGCTCGCTAGGTCGGCATTGTGGGGAGAAATTTAGGTTAAACTGAATTCCTACATAATTGGATTGAATTCCAATTCCCACCAAAAGTATTGGTTGTCGAACAACAGAATTGGAATTGTCAATTCCGATTCATTTCTCCAACTCAACCCAAATGAACGGGCCTTAGGGTTATGGCATCGCTTGTCCGACACTATAGATTTATCTGTGTCAGACGCCAGGGCAGCCACACATGCAAATTTTGGTATAATTAATTTTTAAGTTTAAAAAAGCCTTCCATTTACACAAACTTTGAAGAGCTTTTCAGACCAAGAAAAAATAAAGAAAAATGTTGATAGATTTCTGCCAGAGAATGAATTTAAATGAAAACGTATGCAAAAGGTAAGACAACTTGCCTCACCAGCATATAGTTCATCAACTTGCAATTGATTCGGTGATAAGACACCGACTTCATCAGCAAAATAGTCCTGATTTTATTTACCACAACTGACAATTAGCTGTGTTAAAAAAATAAGAAATATGCAAAAACTTGTCAAAAAATTAAGCTGCATTATGTCCATATCGTATTATTCTGAAAGGAAAAAAAACATCACAGACATTAGTTTTTGAACTCATGGACTAAATCATATAGAAAGAAACAGACGTTATTTATTCAGATTCTTCTTATTTGAAGACGAGAATTGAGAACTAAAGCTGATACAACAAGAATACTGTCTAAATATTAGATGCAGATTATGATATGAAAACAGTATTATTTTGCTTAGTGTTGTACTTAGTAAGCACTGCACTTGCATGTCATATCATCACTGCCTGTTGTTTCCAGATTTCAATAATATGACAATAAATAATGACATACATTACCAACATAATTTGTACTTCAAGGTTTCCTTCCCGGATTTTTTCTTTTTAACAATAAGATGTCTAATCAAATGACCACCATAACGAAGAAACATAGTTCCAAGTCAAACCCTACATTTATTGTGTGAGATGTCACAGATTAGGGGCTAGGTTAACTACATATGCAATCTGTCATCAAATTGTTTGAAAGTCGAGATTTATAAGGACATATTGGTTAATTAAGAATTACTTATTTGCGAAAATTATTTGCGAAAATTCTACTTTTAAAGGGTTTATAAAGTAGTAAGCTGATACACCCACACATGATGATCAACCTCCATAGATATTGCATCTTACGTACGTTTTTCACCAGAGGGGCATTTTGGTAATTTAGTTTATAGAGAGCCCTTCCTAATATAAGGGAGAGTAGGGAGACTTAGAATGTGGCTAGAGAGTTGTTTATAACTCTCTTTGGAGAGGGATACTTGAGGTAACTAGGCCCCGAGTAACTGGCGTGAGCATACCTCGCGACGGGGTATCTCTAATCTCCATTAGGGTGTGTTCGTTAGGTCGGAATTGACGCGTTAGAATAAGAATTCAATTGACAATTCCAATTCCACCGTTTGGAGGCCATAAAATCACCTCGGAATTGGAATTCAATTCAATTCCCATAGGAATTGATTATAGAGGAAACATGTCTCCCTCAATTCTGACCTTGCGAGATCTTTATTCTCGATTCCCACCCCTACTTGCGCGCTCCTAACTCTCTCAAAAACACCTCGACGCTAACTCTGTTGTTTGTCCGATAGTGCATTTTTTGCCGGGGAGCAAATATTTCGTCAGGGCGCGCATTTTTCGTCAGGGAGAACATTTTTCGCCTAAACGCGCATTTTACGTCCGGACGCACATTTTTGGCCCAGACACGTGATTTTAGCTCGGGCATGCATTTTTCTGCTCGTGTGCACATTTTTCACTCGGACACGCATTTTTCGATCGGACGCGCATTTTTCGCCCGAGCGCGCATTTTTCGCTCGAGCGCGCATTAAAGTTCAATCTTTTATTTTGTGATCCCCAATCAATTGGTACGATCTGTCGTTCTGCACCCCTTATGCTTTAGTTGTTGGCCTCCATCCAATTTTCAAATAAAACTTCCACTACCCCGATTTCATTCCACTCGCCGCCCCGCAGACTGAAGCCCTGCGCTAGCAATTCCACTAGTGCAATGTATGTGTCTTAGCTTTCAATTAATGACACCCAAGAATTCTAATCGACGGAATCTGCTCTGTTCTCGTTGTCCCTCCACGAAGGCATCCAGACCCAGTAGACTGCAGCCTTTGTGTCCTCCTTCACACAAGACTCATGATTTTATCCTATGTCGAGTTTCTGTATTGTATTTGCCTCTTGCGTCCTTCTCCACACATGTGACACTTATTCTAGTGGAACATTCCACCTTCCACTGGTTGCCTAACCCATTTTTGGACATCCATTTGTGAGGCCATCCATGGTTAGTTTTATGGCTACCCTTGTAACGACTCAAAACGAAAATTGAACCTAAAAATATATATATAGATATAATAATGAAAAGAAATTCACGGTGATGAAAATAAACTAAAATCAATGTCGATATAATGTTGCACTTTTATTTTTGAAGTTCGGAATTTTCGTGTTTTTGAGACGCTCATTTCGTTTTGTTTTTATTTTATTTCTCTTTGATATGATCAGATTTATTGCTAACATTTGTTTGATGGGACTGGGCGGTTCGTATTGTTGCATTTTGGCTGAAATATAAATTTGAGTGTAAGTTATCTAGATGTAATGTTGGCTGGATTTTAAGTAACCTGGATTGCAAGTTGGATGGCTCTTTTCTGGTTGGCTGACTTGGGTTGACCGGATTCATATGCTAGATTTTACATATATATTATGATGATAATATAAGAGCGGTGGATTGAGCAGTGGATTACATCTGAGGCGGTGAGTGGTGGACTCCTTTCTTTATTTAGCCGCTCAAGACGTTTCTCTCTTGTCATTTTCGTCTCATGGAGAGTTCAACAATGTCGGTCGACGCAAGGGATTACCTTTTCCTACGATGCTCCTGCTTCTCACCACTAGATTTCCCATCTCTTGGGCTGGGAGAGCTTGGTAGGGTGTTGTCTCCATCATTCACTGATACCTAAAGGATTGGTGCTCTTGTTTGGAGGTGCTTGGCAACAACCACTACACCGTGAGCCTTTCCCTCTTCGACCTTCTTCTTCTTCTCCTCCTTTAAAATTGTTGGAATAGATTTAAAATTGTTTGGATTTTTTGATTGTTGGAAGGATTTAAAAAGTATGGTAACTCAGAAACTAGGGTTTTACGATTAACTTGGGGATTTTAATGTAACTTTCTTTCCACTTGTCATTTAATTGGTACCAAGAGTTGGTCGGCTCATTGGATTAAAGATTTCTTTCGGTTGCATTGTTTTCTCTGAGATTTCTTTTGGTAGCTCTTGAAAGTAGAAGCAAAGCCTCACCTGCAGACTGCAGCAGTTTTTGACAAGTCATATCAACCACCGAAGAAAAGATCAAGAGAAATCAGCAAAAAAAGAAAAAGGAAAGAAAAGATGTGCAATCATGATCCTAGGCATGGTCCCGCCAAAAGCAGATATGGGCTGTTTATGAGCACCGTGTAGTTTGTTTTTTTATCCTTTATGTATTGGTCTGTAAGGCTGTATGAAGCCGATTATGTCATGGCTTGAGAATATTGGAATTTGAAAAATAGAACCTGTGTAAGAAACGGGTTCTGCAATGTGATTCCTTAAGAAAATTCTGCATCCCCCTCTTTTTCTTTCTTTTTGTTTTAATTTGAGAACTGCTTTGTTATTTTCCTCCTCAATTTCCAACATGGTATCAAAGCCATGTTCTGTTGGTTGGTCGATCTCGCCGACAAAGTCCTTGTGAAATCAAATCTCGGCGAGACCATGAAGAGAGGGACCAATAATATGCGGAATATCCCTGATGGCTTGTTTGGGCTTTATCTCACAATTTCTAACTAGCAAGGTCGCGTCTGGGTGATTTCGTCTTGCCGTGGACGTGCCATTTGGGGTGCAGAGTCAAGGAATACCATGACGAGAGGGACTTGAAAAGAAAACGAATTATCCCCGGTGGCGCGTTGAGTTCGGTCCCACTT
The DNA here is from genome assembly GCA_039583875.1 of Platanthera guangdongensis. NCBI lineage: Eukaryota > Viridiplantae > Streptophyta > Magnoliopsida > Asparagales > Orchidaceae > Platanthera > Platanthera guangdongensis. The sequence goes on along the minus strand of CM077164.1, from coordinate 32,753,758 downwards.
CGCCTACCCGACAGTGTCCGCGTACCTCCTTCCAACAAGATCCATCAATATCGCCGGAAGAAAATAATTTTTAGTTGCAGATTTCGACTTACGGGGGGTGCTGAAAGTAGACGCTAAGGCTCGCCAGCAACAGTTTTTGACAAGTCATATCACCCACCGAAGATAAGATCAAGAGAAATCAGCAAAAAAAGGAAAGAAAAGATGTGCAATTATAATCTTAGGTTTGGTCCCGCCGAAAGCAGATATGGGCTGTTTTTGAGCACCGTGTAGTTTATTTTTTTATCCTTTATGTATTGGTCTGTAAGGATATATAAAGCCGATTATGCCATGGCTTGAGAATACTGGAAATTTAAAATTAGAACCTGTGTAAGAAGCAAGTTCTGCAATGTGATTCCTTAAGAAAATTCAGCCTCTCCCCCTCTTCTTCTTTCGTTTTGTTTTAATTTCAGAATTATTTTGTTAATTTATACAAAATTTTCAACAGTATCTTTGCTTTCTCTGATGGTCGGCCAGCTGTATTGGACCTAGATGAATTACTTATTGCTTTGGATGGATTTTTTTGTGAATATGCGGGCTGCTTTTGCATATGCTGATATATTCTTGATGGGGGGAAAACCAAATAACTGACAGCTGTAGTTGATCCTTATATTTCCCCATAACTTCCTGTTGGGCTGTTGTTGTAAGCTGTCATGGGCTGCCAAGAGAGGCTCTTGTTGGCTCGACTTGATGCCTCTTGTGGCTGTCATTGAAGGATCTTATTGGCTGCCCTTGGTAACTTTTAGTGGCTGTCCTCTATGTAATCTGCTCTTCCTTGATGGAACTTGAAGTGAATTTTCATTATAATTCTATACGCAGAAAAAAAACATTATATATATATATATCAATTGCTAAAATTTATCGTTTTACATTTGTTCGTTCATTTAAGTTGTTTCTCTCCTTAAACAACTCATATTGAGTCGTGAGTCGTAGTTGTAATCGTCGTAGGAATTAAATTGTATCTAATTAGCGAGGCAACCCTAAAGTAAATGATTTCACTGATACTACAGTGGATGAAATCCGTGTTGGAAATTTCCAGTTTAGGTGGACACGATTCATCGAGACGTCCCAGTGAGGTCGTACGAGGATATTTGGTCTATTCGGACTCTCACGAGTGTGCGTTAATTCAGTCGCGCGAACGGTCAAAGCATGTGATATGTGGCCCCAACCGCCTCGTAAATTCAGTCGCGGATTCGGTCTCGCCCTTGGCACGTTTTGGCATGATCATGAAATCTCATTAATTTGGGAGGTTTCATCTTGCTTAATTTGGGGTTTTAATTAGAATGAATAACTTCAATTCATTTTGTAACTCCTACTCAAGAGGTCTACCTATTAAGACCAATCATCACGCCATTTAGAGATGTGCGATCTGTGAACAAGGGTGAATACTGAATCTTTTTCTCTCAGCCTTCAAAACCCGCCAGCCCTAGACACTCGCCATCAAAATCTTGGGAGAAGCATCACCCCGTCGGCAAGCTAAAGGCCGGCCACCTCCGCTGGAGTTAGAGCTTCACCGCCAAGAGATCAGCCTTCAGTTTTCCTGGGCTACCGTCCATCGATCACATCTCCGGTGATCTCAAGCGGCCGACCAGATCTGGAACATCTCGGGCGATCTCTCCTCCATCTGGTTGTTGGAAGAAGACAGAGAGTGTCTCCTCTTCCTTGAATCTGTGAGATCTATACTTGACGTCACCTCCACGATCTCGACCGATGGGCTTTTCCACCCTATTTGGATCGGCATCGTAAAAGAAAACAGTGTAATCACCGTCACAGTTTCGTGGACAGAAAGGTCTTCTGGTTTTGGATCTTTATTTCCACCTTCAAGGTAAAGGTAACACTGCTGCTCTGCTTGAGTTTTGCACTTCTCTGTTTTCAGATTGGGACATTAGCATGAACAATATCCTTGCAATTATTTCCAAAAACATTTTGCTGATCTTGTGAAGAAATACAGATTCACACTGATTTATTAGAGATTCATAAATCTCATATAGTTTCCTGTAGGAGTTAACACTAGCATCCTGTTAGTATTCAGTTTTTATACTCAATTTATTTATGCTTCGTGCTAAATCTCTTTTGATGTAGAGATCAAGGTTTTGATCCTCTGATAGTTGTGTATGCAAGTGGATTCTCATAACTTCGCAGACTTCATAAGGAAGAACGCCTCGAGCCTTCTTGGTATTGCGGCTATAATGAAACCAGAACAAGACTCAAAAAACGGTATACATTAAGCTTTCGCACTTCAGTCGTATATCCATTTGATTCTAGTTTCATTTGTGTGTTCTTATTCAATTGAGTAAATTAGGAAAATAAATTTATGTTTGCACTCCAATTTGAGACTAATATAGTTTGACCATAACGATCCTATATGATTGTTTGTCGCTGTGTTTGCTAGAAAACTTTGATAATATTAATTCGACGTGGCGACGCATATTTCTAAATTTTATAATAGTTGGTATCATAGGCAGGTTAACTCAAGCCTATTAGTCTCCTTCATAATTTTGGAGAAAATTATTTTTCTATTTAATTTATTTAAAGAACACTACTTTCAAAACCCATTAAGTATTTTGAGAGAAGTAAAATTTGGGATTGAAACTCAAAGTGCTTTCATTATTCAATTCTTGGCAAAAGACTCGTGTTTTCTTCAGACGATTAAAGAGCTCATACGACATTAAGCGAAAGAAACACGATATTAATTTTCGGGCAATATTCAGATATCCCGGTGTGAAAGAGTCTCGTGAATTGATAAGAATTGTAGCCGCCAAAGTGGCCCTTTCGAGTCAGTTCGTGAGATTTCGGTTTCATATGTTTTAGTGAGTTCTCTGAGACTAGTGCACAATCATTCACCGAAAGGTGGTGCTTCCGCAATAGGTTCAGAGGGATACACAGGGACATTTGGACGATAGTGCAGGGCTCTAGTAATTTATTCGTCCAAAGGTGGTAGATCTACAAAAGGCTTAAGCATAACTATTGCTCGTCCTTGTGTGGAGGATTACTAATTGTGTGGCGCGTAGTCTGCCCAAAGGTATTGCGCGTTGACGCGTCTGAATTCTCTACCTAGTGTGCTATTAGGGTTTTATAGTCATTATTGCCCTATTTGTCACTAATAATTGTTTTCTCTCTACATAGTCACCTTTACAGTTCATAATAATATGACGACCATTGAGAAACTCACTGGATCAAATTTTAAGAAGTGGAAGTCCGACATCATGTTTGCTATTGAGATGACGGATATAGAGATGATCATGAGTACCAACCAGCCTGCAGCCCTCACAACGTCTAACACTCAAGTTGAGAAGGATCATTATGGTGCATGGAACAAGCCCAACAAGATCTGCTTGTTGACTATGAAGCGTCCCATTTCAGAGCACTTATTAAGTGGTCTTCCTGACACAACCGTCGCCAGAGATTTTCTGACGGCCGTTGGGCAGAGGTATAAGGTGTCTTCTAATGCTGAGATCAGGACATTGATTCAGGACCTCTTATCCATGATGTATTCGGGAGGAGGCGGAGTCCGCGATTATATACTGAAGATGGTCTATTACTAGACCAAACTGCAAGAGTTGGAGATTGCTCTCCCTGAAGCCTTGATAGTGCATCAAGCACTTAATACACTCCCTGCAGAGTTCAACATCTTGAAGACTACCTACAATTCCCAAAATGAGCCGTGGTTGATAAATGACCTCATTACTCGTTGCGTTGCTGAAGAAAAGTTGAAGCATGAGAAGACAAACATTGCACTGCCCGTAGTTAAATCCCCATTTAAGAAGAAACAGAAGCTCAAGGCTTCTTTTGTAAGAAGAAGGGACACGCTAAATCGGAGTGCCAAAAATTTAAAGCTTATATGAAAAAATGTGGCTTTGCACCTAAAGGTAACCCTTTAGCTTTTGTCCTTTGTGAATCCAATTTGATTGAAGCTCCATCAAGTTCTTGGTGGCTCGACAGTGTAGTAACTAATCATGTTGCTTTCACACTACAGGGGTTCATCAAAAGAAGGAGACAAAACAAGGGTGAGTGCAGACTCACGGTTGGAAACAACGTTGAGCTGGAAATGAAGTTCATTGGAGATGTTTGCTTAGTTTTTTCTTCTGCATATGAACTTGTTTTAAAAGACATTTTGTATATTCCTTCGTTTAGAAGGAACTTGATTTCAGTATCTGTTTTAGATAAACTTTATTATGGTTTTAACATTCATGGTGGTTCTATTAATATTTCTTATGAATCGCAAGTTATAGGTCATTGTTCATTATCTAACGTATTATATAGTTTATGTCTTGCTCCTGCGAACATATCTGTGACCACCTATAATGTAAAACACGTTGGCAATAAAAGATCTTTACTTAAGAAAACATCGTCCATGTTGTGGCATAAACGTTTAGGTCACATTTCTAGGGAAAGAATAGAGAGATTATTTAAGAATAATATTCTCCCTGCTCTTGACTTCAGTGACCTAGAGACATGTGTTGATTGTTGTAGAAGTAAGATGTCCAAGATTAAGAAGAAAGACTCTACACGTAGTCTCGAATTATTAGAGGTCATCCATACAGATATCAGCGGTCCATACTCCACTACGCTCTGTAAGAACACATACTTCATCACTTTTATTGATGACTACTCCCGTTTCGGATATTTGTACTTAATTAAAGAAAAATCTGAATCTTTTGAAAAATTCAAGATTTTTAAGGCTGAAGTTGAAAAACAAATATAGAAAGTCATCAAGATTGTTAGGTCTAACAGAGGTGACGGGTATTTTGGTATGCATAATGCCTCCGGGCAACATAAAGATCCGTTTGCCAAATACTTGGAGAGCTGTGTCATTGTTGACCAGTACTCCATGCTGGGTAGTCCTGAGCAGAATGGTGTGGCTGAAAGGCGTAATCGCACACTTAAGGAAATGATGAGAAGCATGATGAGTATGACAAATCTTACTGAATTTTTGTGGGGTGAGGCGCTTAAAACTGCAGTGTACATCCTTAATAGAGTCCCGTCTAAGTCAGTACCTAAAACCCATTTTGAGTTGTGGACTGGTAGACGACCCAGCCTTAATCATTTGCGTGTCTGGGGTTGTCCTGCAGAAGTTCGTTTGTACAACCCATCAGAAATTAAGATTGCCCCTAGATCTTGTCGTTGCTATTTCATTGACTACCCAGATCATTCCAAGGGATTTAAGTTCTATTCCCCTTCAGGAGGTCCCAGAATTGCGAAGTCTCAAACAGCTAAATTTTTAGACTGGGATGTCGTTGATGAACCTAGTTGCTCTCGTCCTATTAGTGAAATCGAGGAAGTTATGCCCATTAATTTATCTGTGCCCTCGGTAGGAGATCCTGCGGTGCATGAACCTGTGACGGAACAAGTAGAGGACGTGGAAGTGGTCTTACCACCGATTCCAGTTGTGGTTCCTCCTCATGTTCAGGAGGTTCATCCACCCGCTAGGAGATCCGTTAGGCAGAGAAGACCTACAATTTCCTCAGACTATAAAGTCTATTTAGGGGAAAGTGATTATGACATTGATCAAGTGGTTGACCAAGTGGCATTTAATGAAACTGTGTCTGAACCTTAAGTTGATTTGTGGTGGGATGCGATGAAAGACGGGATGGAGTCTATGAAGCTGAATAAGGTTTGGGAGCTGGTTGAGTTACCCAAAGGCTGTAAGCTCATTGATTTTAAATGGGTGTTTAAGACAAAAAAAAGACTCTAAAGGAAAGGTCGAGCGGTTTAAAGTCAGACTGGTAGCCAAGAGATTTATGCAGAGGGAAGGAATCGATTATCCCGAGACTTTTTCTCCCGTTTTCTCTTAAGACTCTTTCAGAGTGATTATGACATTAGTAGCTCATTATGATTTGGAGCTACACCAGATGGACGTAAAGACTGCATTCTTGAATGGTGATCTTGTCGAAGAGGTCTATATGGTGTAACCTGAGGGATTCAAGTCAGGTCATTCCGACCAACTTGTATGTAAACTTAACAAGTCTCTATATAGTCTGAAGCAAGCTTCTAGACAGTGATATATGAAGTTTGATAAGCTGGTTACTTCTTTTGGTTTTGTAGAAAATAAGGTAGACCGTTGTATATATCTCAAGATCAGTGGGAGCAGATTCATCTTCTTAATTTTGTATGTAGATGATATACTGCTTGCAAGTAGTGATTTGACATTATTGCATGAATCTAAGCAATTTCTGTCAAAACACTTTGATATGAAAGATCTTGTAGAAGGAATTGAGATCATTAGGGATCGATCTCACAATACATTGACACTCTCTCAGAAAGCCTACATCGAGCGTGTACTGGAGAGATTTAGCATGCTCGGTGGTAAGCCTGGTGACGTACTTGTGCTTAAGGGTGATAAGCTCAGCTTATCACAATGCCCCAGGAATGATATAGAGAGAGCGCATGAAAGATATACCTTATGCTATTGCGGTAGGCAGCTTAATGTATGCATAAGTCTGTACCATACCGGACATTGCCTTCGCAGTAGGACTCTTAGGCAGATATCAATCGAACCCAGGACCTGATCATTGGATGGCTGTCAAGAAAGCCTCAAGGTATCTGAAAGGAACTAAGGATATTAAGTTGGTATATCATAGAGTTCAAAAGCTTGAGTTGGTGGGCTATACGGATTCTGATTTTGCCGAGTGTGAGGATGATAGGAAGTCTACTTTAGATTATATATTTAAGTTTACTGGTGGGGCCGTTTTGTGGAAGAGTGTCAAACAGACACTCATCACTTCGTCCACAAAGCATGCAGAGTTCGTAGCTCTTTTTGGAGCTTCTACTGACGTAGTGTGGCTAAAGAATTTCATTACAGAGTTGAATGTCATCGATTCTATAGCTGGACTCATCCGGATGTACTGTGATAATATCTCTGCAGTTATGTTCTTTATGAACAATAAAAATATCACAGGGTTCAAACATATGGAAATTCAATTCTTGACCGTTAAGGAATTGGTCAAGAAGGGTGAAATTTTAGTGGAATATTTAGGGACAGATGACATGTTGGCTGATCCACTTACTAAATGACTTCGCTCTAACGTGTTTCAAAAACATGTTATTGATATGAGGCTTAAAGAGTCAATCGATGCGCTTGATTAGTGAGAGGCTACATGAATCTCTGATTCAGTTATCTGTCATTTATATTGCACTTTATTCAAATCATTAATAATTAAAGAATATTCGTTCAGGAATATCATTAAGTTTCAATATTCGTTGAATTTTGTGACACATCACACTTCATACAAAGTCTAATGACTTGTGTCAGTCGGAGTATAAGGCTCCGGACACTTCATTTAAATTATAATCTCTGGTATGACTTTTGACACATGATTTTCAAAACCTTAAGGTTGGACATACTTGTTCTTTCGAACACTTACGAACTTCTCGCAACATGATTTAGTACATTCATTTGAGAAGTTTGGTTGACCACCAAATTAGAACAACTTTCATGTGCACATTTTCAGTGTGTTGTTCTATGGTTTATATAACCGCGCTTTGTCCATGACGATTAGATCCACAAGCTACTGTGACCATGAAAGGACCCGTGTCGCAGAATGATACGGTTGCCGCCATGATTCAGAGTGAAGGATTTGGTTCAACTGGATTGACGTGAGAGTAAACTCAATATCGCGTTCGCTAATTGGTACCCTTAAATTTAGTGAAGATTTTATCGGAATGTCATAAATTACGATGAATACAAGTCCAAGTGGGAGAATGTTGGAAATTTCCCGTTTAGGTGGACAGGATTCATCGAGACGTCCCGGTGAGGTCGTACGCAGATATTTGATCTATTTGGACTCTCACGAGCGTGCGTTAATTCAGTCGCGCGAACGGTTGAAGCCTATGATAGGTTGGCCCGACCATCTTGTAAATTCAGTCGCGGACTCGGTCTCGCCCTTGGCATTTTTGGCATGATCATGAAATCTCATTAATTTCGGAGGTTTCATCTTGCTTAATTTGGGGTTTTAATTAAAATGAATAACTTCAATTCATTTTGTAACTCCTACTCAAGAGGTCTACCTATTAACACCGATCATCACGCCATTTAGAGATATGCGATCTGTAAACAAGGGTGAATACTGAATCTTTTTCTCTCAGCCTTCAAAACCCGCCGGCCCTAGACACTCGCCATCAAAATCTTGGGAGAAGCATCATCCCGCCGACAAGTTAAAGGTCGGCCACCTCCGCTGGAGTTAGAGCTTCATCGCCAAGAGATCAGCCTTCAGTTTTCCTGGGCTAGCGTCCATCGATCCCATTCTCCGGTGATCTCAAGCAGCCGACCAGATCTGGAACATCTTTGGCGATCTCTCCTCCATCTAGTTGTTGGAAGAAGACAGAGAGTGTCTCCTCTTCCTTGAATCTGTGAGATCTATACTTGACGTCACCTCCACGATCTCAACTGATGGGCTTTTCCACCCTATTTGGATCTGCATCGTAGAAGAAAACAGAGTGTAATCACCGTCACAGTTTCGTGGACAGAAAGGTCTTCTGGTTTTGGATCTTTATTTCCACCTTCAAGGTAAAGGTAACATTGTTGCTCTGCTTGAGTTTTGCATTTCTCTATTTTCAGATTGGGACATTAGCATGAACTATATGTTTGCAATTATTTAGTACATTCATTTGAGAAGTTTGGTTGACCACCAAATTAGAACAACTTTCATGTGCACATTTTCAATGTGTTGTTCTATGGTTTATATAACCGCGCTTTGTCCATGACGATTAGATCCATAAGCTACTGTGACCATGAAAGGTCCCGTGTCGCAGAATGATGCGGTTGCCGCCATGATTCAGAGTGAAGGATTTGGTTCAACCGGAGTGACGTGAGAGTAAACTCAATATCGTGTTCGCTAATTGGTACCCTTAAATTTAGTGAAAATTTTATCGGAATGTCATAAATTACGATGAATAAAAGTCCAAGTGGGAGAATGTTGGAAATTTCCCGTTTAGGTGGACAGGATTCATCGAGACGTCCCGGTGAGGTCGTACGCAGATATTTGATCTATTTGGACTCTCACGAGCGTGCGTTAATTCAGTCGCGCGAACGGTTGAAGCCTATGATAGGTTGGCCCGACCATCTCGTAAATTCAGTCGCGGACTCGGTCTCGCCCTTGGCATGTTTTGGCATGATCATGAAATCTCATTAATTTAGGAGGTTTCATCTTGCTTAATTTGGGGTTTTAATTAAAATGAATAACTTCAATTCATTTTGTAACTCCTACTCAAGAGGTCTACCTTTTAAGACCGATCATCACGCCATTTAGAGATATGCGATCTGTGAACAAGGGTGAATACTGAATCTTTTTCTCTCAGCCTTCAAAACCCGCCGGCCCTAGACACTCGCCATCAAAATCTTGGGAGAAGCATCATCCCGCCGACAAGTTAAAGGCTGGCCACCTCCGCTGGAGTTAGAGCTTCACCGCCAAGAGATCAGCCTTCAGTTTTCCTGGGCTAGCGTCCATCGATCCCATTCTCCGGTGATCTCAAGCAGCCGACCAGATCTGGAACATCTCCGGCGATCTCTCCTCCATCTGGTTGTTGGAAGAAGACAGAGAGTGTCTCCTCTTCCTTAAATCTGTGAGATCTATACTTGACATCACCTCAACGATCTCAACTGATGGGCTTTTCCACCATATTTGGATCTGCATCGTAAAAGAAAACAGAGTGTAATCACCGTCACAGTTTCGTGGACAGAAAGGTCTTCTGGTTTTGGATCTTTATTTCCACCTTCAAGGTAAAGGTAACATTGTTGCTCTGCTTGAGTTTTGCATTTCTCTATTTTCAGATTGGGACATTAGCATGAACTATATGCTTGCAATTATTTCCAAAAAAAAGTTCTAATCCTGTGAAGAAATACAGATTCACACTGATTTATTAGAGATTCATAAATCTCATATAGTTTCCTGTAGGAGTTAACACTAGCATCCTGTTAGTATTCAGTTTTCATACTCAATTTATTTATGCTTCGTGCTAAATTTCTTTTGATGTAGAGATCAAGGTTTTGATCTTCTGATAGTTGTGTATGCAAGTGGATTCTCCTAACGTTGCAGACTTCATAAGGAAGAACGCCTCGAGCCTTCTTGGTATTGCGGTTATAATGAAACCAGAACAAGACTCAAAAAACGGTATACATTAACCTTCCGCACTTCAGTCGTATATCCATTTGATTCTAGTTTCATTTGTGTGTTCTTATTCAATTGAGTAAATTAGGAAAATAAATTTGTGTTTGCACTCCAATTTGAGACTAATATAGTTTGGCCATAACGATCCTATAGGATTATGTGTCGCTGTGTTTGCTAGAAAACTTTGATAATACTAATTCGACGTAGCGACGCATATTCCTAAATTTTATAACAATCCGGTGATAAACGCAATGAAAATCCTGGTGCTGATGAAGGCAAGGGAAAACCGTGAGTACTTATCGTTTTAATTATGCTTAATTTTAATTTATTTTTAGAACACAAGTTGTATAACATTTTCTCATATAATAGAAAGTATTTTTATTATTGTGCATTGACATGAATTTGAAATAGTTTGAATTTTCGAATCACTAATAAGAAAATGAGAATTGCAAAAGATGAGAAATTCGAAAGAGCAAGAGTCAAGCGATGAATTCTAAGGGAAATTGTAAATAAAACACACATATGTGTAATTTGACATCAATATAAATATGAACAACAAATACATATACATAACTAAGAATCGAAAACAAAAGAAAAGACGAATAAAAGATATTATGCATCAATGCGTAGGAAATGATAATGATTAACCTAGTAGCTAGGGTGGAAGGGGGTTGAATACCCAATGGCAGAATAATCTTAAGATTTATATACAACCATTGCAGGCAAAGGCCATTGAAGGCCCAGAGATCGTTGAAGACCAAGAACTGATGCATTATAAACATACACTTATGATTTCCTAATTTAATAAGAGTAAGATAACAAGAACTGTGATGTTGAATTGCATATGAATGAAAAGAATGATATTGAACATGAAGGGAATCCGTTCTGAATGAAAAGAATGATAACGCACACGACGAGAATAACTAATGAATAGAACAAAGACGAGAATAGATAAAAAGAAATGCATAGCAAAGATAACGAAATGCAAAAACATTAAAGAACAATGAAGATCGAATAAAGAGAATACAAACATTTGAAATATAACTTCATGTTGCATACACACTCCACCTTTCTTACAGATTTTTACAGCACTTGTCTATACAAAAATTTAAATATATATGTATATTGTTACTAATGTTTATTGCTAGGAAGCACAGATACGCCAAAAATAGGGTCGTACCCGTACTGGGTACGTTTCATGTACCGATACGCGTACCGCACGGCTGGGTTCGATAATATTATCGCGCTTTTAGTTTTTTAGGTTTCATTTCTCTGATCCCGCTCCCTGCTCCTGATCCCGTCGTCGCTCCCTGCTCCTGATCCTGATCCTGTCGCCGCTCCCTGCTCCTGCTCCCGATCCCGTAGCCGCTCCCTGCTCCTGCTCCGGCTCCCGTCGCCGCTCCCTGCTCCCGTCGCCGCTCCTGCTCCGGCCCCCGTCGTCGCTCCTGCTTCGGCTCCCGTCGCCGCTCCGGAGCTCTTCTTCTTCTTCATCTTCTTCTATTTCAGGCATTCTTCTTCTTTTTCTGTTTCAGGCTTTCTTCTTCTTATTCTTCTTCTTCTTCTGTTTCGGGCTTTCTTCTTCTTCTGTTTCAGGTTTTCAGCTGCCTCCCAAGACTTCTTTATTTAGTTGATGTAGGAAAACATAATATGATATCATATCATTTTTTCTGTTTGGTAGGCAAGTGGGGAGAATTCATCACGAATGACAAGAGACACTATCTCAAGGAGAAGAGAGATCAAACAGTAAGATTTCGGGTTATCAGTTTCGTTGTTGGAAGGTAAACCCGCCTCTAGGACATGTGTTGTTAGTTCAATTAGTTAGTTCAAATTAATTTGTGAATGTGATGTTAGTTCAATTAACTAGTTCAAATTAATTTGCCCCAGTGAATATACCACCTCCTGTGAATGTACCCCCTCCAACTCCTATCAATCTACATGTGGTTCCAAGAGTTCCACGGGGACCACCTCCGAAACAAATTCTGTAGTTAAAACTACCCACATTTAAAGGGGGTTAACCCCCGTTGGAAATTGAAGATTGGATTCTGAGAATAGAAACCATTTTCCAAATAATGGAATGTCCAGAGAACCGAAAAGTGGGATTGGCTACGTTTTTACTCGAATTCAAAGCAAAGCGCTGGTGGGATAGTATAATGCGAAGAAAATATAAAGTTCAAGGCCTCAGAATGATAACATGGAAAGAATTTGAACAAGAGTTTACGTCATGGTTTATAACTAGATTTGAGAAGCGACTATTTCATGATCAATTTCTCGAGCTAGCTCAAGAAAATAAACCAGTGCTACCATATGAAGCGGAATTTTCAAAATTAGTATGGACTTCGTGATGAAATACGTACTTTTTTGGTGCCCATGGATATTCTGAACTAAGGAAAATTAGTAGAACGTGCTCGAATGGTCGAAGTAGATTTAGAGAAGTTCTGAAGGAAAGAAATGTTCAAAAGAAAGATAGGTGAATGTCTAGGTAACGAAATGACGAAAAAGGTTAATGAGCCTCAGTGGAAAGAGAGGAAGTTATCGCAAGCTGTGCCAGCAACAAGCAGTAGTGTATTCCAGACAATAACGAAATGTTTGAAATATGGAAGGTAACATAGGAGAGAATGTCTCGCAGGTGTTTGCTTTTATTGTCGTCAACCGAGACATAGACGAAGTGAATGCCGAAAAGTTTCTGCAGATGAAAGAAGGTTGTGTACGAGAAATCTCAATGCCCCACAACAGAAGCTATACTAGATCTGCGCGGAATCAATAACCTCTACGCCAGTAAGAGAAGAAGCAGTTCCAGAAGAACGTTATATCGAACCCTGAGCTTTTAACTTAGGCCAACCATGAGAAAGAAGTGAATCGTCTTTTTTATATTCTGTTTAAGAACAATGTTATGTATTAGTGTGGTTTTGCTTACCAACATATATAAGTAATGTAAAAAAGTAACTTAGTTATGCGTACTCTTTAATAGATATTTTGTTTCAAATGAATGTTCTTGTTAAAAGTAATATAGAATTTCCGTAATTTTCGCGAGCGAAAATCCTTTGTAATGACCTAAAACGAAAATTGAACCTAATATATATATAAAGATATAATAATGAAAAGAAATTCCTGATGATGAAAATAAAATAAAATCATTGTCGATACGACGTCACACTTTTATTTTGGAAGTTCGGAATTTTTGTGTTTTTGTGATGCTCATTTTGTTTGGTTTTTATTTTTTTTCTCTTCGATATGATCATATTTATTGCTAACATTTGTTTGATGGGACTAGGCGGTTCGTATTGTTGCATTATGGCAGAAATATCAATTTGAGTATAAGTTGGCTTGATATATTGTAGGTTGGATTTGAAGTAAGTTGGAATGTAAGTTGGCTAGTTCTTTTCTGGTTGGCTGACGTGGGCTGACCGGTTTCATATGCTAGATATTACATATATATTATGATGATAATATAAGAGCGCTTGATTGAGCGCTGGATTATATTTGAGGCGATGAGCGGTGGACTCCTCTCTTTATTTAGCAGCTCAGGACGTTTCTCTCTCGTCATTTCTATCTCTTGGAGAGTTCAACGACGCTGGTCGACGCTAGTGCTTAACATTGCCTGCGATATTCCTACTTCTTGACGATAAATTTACCCTCTCTTGGGCTGAGAGAGCTTGGGAGGGGGTTGTCTCCTTCTTTTACTGCTACCTAAAGGATTAGAGCTCTTGTTTGGACGTGCTTGGCTTCAACCCCTCCACTATGAGCCTTTTCCCACTTCCCCTTCATATTTTTCTCCTTTAAAATTGCTGGAATAGATTTAAAAGTGCTTGACTTTTCTGATTGTTGGGAGGATTTAAAGAGTATGGTAACTTTTAAACTACGGTTTTACGATTAACTTGGGGATTTTAATGTTACTTTCTTTCCCCTTTTCATTTAAAGGATACCAAGGTTTGGCCGGCTCATTGGGTTGAACATTTCTTTTGGTTTCTTTGCTTTCTCTGAAATTTCTTATGGTTGCTTTGCTTTATCTGAAATTTCTTTTGGTTGCTTTGCTTTATCTGATAGTCAGCCATCTGTATTGGATGTAGATGAATTACTTAATACTTTGGGATGGATTTTTTTGCATATATGTAGGCACCTTTTTCATATGCTGATAAATTCCTGATGGGGGAAAAACCAAAGAGCTGGCAGTTGTAGTTGATCCTTGTATTTCCCCTTAATTAGCAGACTGAATGGTGGACGTTGCCTTGGAATGTAACTGTCTTTTGGGCAGCTGTTGTAAGCTGTCATGGGCTACCAAGAGAGGCTCTTGTTGGCTCGGCTTGATGCCTCTTGTGGTTGTCATTGAATGCTCTTATTGGCTACCCTAGGTAACTCTTAGTGGCTGCCCTCTATGTCATTTATTGACCTACTCTTCCTTAATGGAACTTGAAGTGAATCTTCATTATAATTCTAGAGGCAGAAAACATATATATCTCAATGGCTAAAATTTATCGTTTTACGTTTGTACGTTCATTAAAGTTGTTCCCCGCCTTAGATAACTCATATTGAGTCGTAGTTGTAATCATTGTAGGAATTAAATTGTATCTAATTAGAGGTGAAACCCAAAAGTAAATGATTTCACTGATAATACAGTAGATGACGTCCGGTGATAGGGTGCGATAAAAATCCTGATGCTGAAAAAGACGAGGAAAACATTGTGAGTGCATAACGCTTTAATTATGCCTAGCTTTAATTTATTTTCAGAACACAACTTGGATAACTTTTTCTCACACTAAAGTCTTTTAGTGATTGTACATTGACATGAAATTGTAATAGTTAGAATTTTTGAATCATTGATAATTATATGAAAATTTGTAAAAGATGCGAAATTCAAAAGAGCAAGAATCAAGCGATGAATTATGAGGCGAATTGTAAATAAAGCACGCCTATTGGTCCTCCGACATCAATATAAATATGAACAACGAATACATGTACATAATTAAGAATCGAAAAACGAAAGAAAAGACGAATAAAAGATATTATGCATCGATGTGTAGGAAATGATAAGAGTTAATCCAGTAGCTGGGGGGGTTAATACCTTATGACAAAATATTTTTGAGATTTATATGCGGTCGTTGCAGGCCAAAGGCCATTGAAGGCCCAGAGGTCGTTGAAGACCAAGAAGTGATGCATCTTAAACACACCCTTATGATTTCCTAATTTAATAAATGTAAGACAAACAAAAAAAATGTGATGTGGAATTGCATCTGAATGAAAAGAATGATATTGAACAAGGGAATCAGTTCTGCATGAAAAAAATGATAATGATCATGAAGTGAATAAGTTAAGAATAGAACGAAGAAGAGAATAGATGAAAAGAAATGCATAACAAAGATAACAAAATGCAAAGACATTGAAGAATCATGAAAAACGAATAAAGAGAATACAACCATTTGAAATATGTAGAAAGAGAGAAATCAGAGAGAGAAAATCACCCTTAATTGTATTATTATTAAAAGAATAGTAATACATACACTTATATAGAGGTAGATAGAGGGAGAGATATCTACTTTTACAATATGGGACTAAAGGAGTTATACATGAGACAATACACATGGGCCTCCCAAATAGGCTAATTCTATTTTGTCTTTAACACTCCCCCGCAAGTTGGAGCGTACAAGTCATAAGAGCCAAGCTTGGATAAAAACTGATAGTACAAAGTCCGAGAGAGAGCCTTGGAGAAGATATCAGCAATTTGACTGGAGGCCGAGACATGTTCCAATACTATCTTCTTTGATTGAACCTTCTCCCGAATGAAGTGACAGTCAACTTCAATATGCTTTGTGCGCTCATGAAACACCGGATTCTTGGCAATATGTATGACCGCTTGACTATCACAGAGCAGGGTAGCAGGAGAGGAGAGTGTGAGACCCATATCACTGAGGAGGCCCTCTGATGCAGCACCTGGAGTCACACCAGGCCTGCCACCCAGCCCTGCGTCACACAGTCCGGGGGCCCAACATGGCGTCGCATCATGTGGGCTTTATCAGGGCCGCAGCCCATGCACCCAAACCCATCTCGGGGTCCCACCACAGGAATACCAAAGGTTTTTGCGGTCGCATCTGTTCGAACCCTCGACCGCCTAGATAAGAGACTCTCAGGCGAGTCTTCATCACCAACTGATCCGCGGATCAGTTGGTGATGAGAATTGTCGTGAAGGCCTCTTATCAAAGGGGTGCCGGATTCTAGCCCCTGCCTCAACAACCTGTCGCCTGATGTGACGTCAGCGGAGAGCTGGTTGGAGTGTACGGCCCGCGGGCCTGATTAAAGTTGCCATGGTGAGACGCCATGGTGGGCCCCCAGATGGCGTGACGCCTAGGGGTGGCGGGCCTGGTGTGACTGGGTGCCGCATCATAAAAGTGCACTTTTATGATGCAGCACCTGGCGTCTCACCAGGCCTGCCACCCAGCCCGGCGTCACACCGTCTGGGGGCCCAAAATGGCGTCGCACCATGTAGGCTTTATCAGGCCAGCGGGCCGTACACCCAAACCCGTCTCGGGGTCCCACCACAGGAATACCGAAGGTTTTTGAGGTCGGGTCAGTTCGATCCGGCGACCCCCTTGATAAGAAGCTTTCAGGCAAGCTTCCATCACCAACTGATCCACGCCCCGAGATGGGTTTGGGTGCATGGGCCGCGGCCCTGATAAAGCCCAGATGGTGCGACGTCATGTTGGGCCCCCGGACTGTGTGACGCCGGGCTGGGTGGCAGGCCTGGTGTGACTCCAGGTGCTGCATCATAAAAGTGCACTTTTATGATGCAGCACCTGGAGTCACACCAGGCCTGCCACCCAGCCCTGCGTCACACAGTCCGGGGGCCCAACATGGCGTCGCACCATGTGGGCTTTATCAGGGTCGCGGCCCATGCACCCAAACCCATCTCGGGGTCCCACCACAGGAATACCGAAGGTTTTTGCGGTCGCATCTGTTCGAACCCTCGACCGCCAAGATAAGAGACTCTCAGGCGAGTCTTCATCACCAAATGATCCGCCTGAGAGTCTCTTATCTAGGCGGTCGAGGGTTCGAACAGATGTGACCGCAAAAACCTTCGGTATTCCTGTGGTGGGACCCCGAGATGGGTTTGAGTGAATGGGCCGCGACCCTGATAAATCCCACATGGTGCGACGCCATGTTGGGCCGTCGGACTATGTGACGCAGGGCTGGGTGGCAGGCCTGGTGTGACTCCAGGTGCTGCATCACCCTCTAGCCAGGTGACCTCAGATACGACCGCTGTCATAGCACGATATTCAGCCTCAACAGATGATCGGGCAATAACAGTCTGTTTCTTGCTGCGCCAGATAATAAGGTGTCCACCGAGGTAGGTGCAAAAACCAGTTGTGGAATGTCTATCATCAAGTGACCATGCGTAGTCCGCATCAGAGTAGGCAACAAGAGATAAGGAAGTCGATGACTTATACACAAGTCCTTGTCTAGGAGCCTTCTTTAAATATCTGAGGATCCGCTCGACGACTCGAAGATGAGAAGTCCGAGGAGTATGCATGAATCGGCTTACAACCCCAACAACGAATGAGATATCAGACCGCGTAACTGTGAGGTAGATTAGTTTCCCCATCAAGCATCGATAGTACTCTGGATTGGTCAGAACAGGGTCATTCCCAGAGTCATGATTCGACAGCTAATGATTCATATCCATCAGAGTATTTGTAGGTTTGCATCCCGAATAGCCCGCACTTTGTAAAAGATCTATGCAATACTTCCGTTGAGATAAGACTAGTCCATCAGATCTCCTTGCAACCTCAAGTCCAAGGAAGTATCGTATATTCCCCAGATCCTATGTCTGAAAGACGGAGCTCAAATGTTATTTGATTTTCTGGATCATGATGGTGTCGTTTCCCGTAATCAGAACGTCATCAACATAGACAAGAAGAAGAACTGTCTCTGTTGCTTGATGACGAGTAAAAAGAGAGAAACCAGCAGAACTCCGAGTGAATCTCATCTCGCGAACCACCTTACTGAACTTATCAAACCAAGCGCGAGGGGATTGTTTGAGACTATATATAGACTTCTGGAGATGACATACACAAGACTCCCCCGTGGTCTCAAACCCAGGTGGCTGGTGCATATACACAGTCTCTTGGAGATCGTCATAGAGAAATGCATTTTTGACATCCAATTGATGAAGGGGCCATTGGCGGTGCACAGCAAGAGAGATCAGAACCCGTATAGTACTTAGTTTTGCCACCGAAGAGAACGTTTCGTCATAATCGAGGTCATGTTGCTGAGTGAATCCTCGGACCACCAGGCGGGCTTTAAGACGATCAACTGTTCCATCCGGAGCATGTTTGATTGTAAAGACTCATTTGCAGTTAACACAAGACTGATCAGGAGGGAGAGGAACAAGGTCCCAAATCCGGTTAACCCAGAGAGCTGTCATCTCATCGTCCATGACTGCACACCAGCCCGGATGTTGGAGGGCATTCTGCAAAGAGTTAGAAATGAAAATAGTGGAGAGAGAGAGGGCAAAAGTGTGAAGAGGTGGAGAGAGGCAATGGATGGATACATAATTTTCCATGGGATGAGCCGTACAGGGTGGTGCTTGATCGTCAATGCACAGAAGATCATCAGTAGTAGGGGGCTGCTGCCAGACTGCAATCCTGGAGGAGGGAGAGGTGGTGAAATTGGTACTGGAGGAGCGGAAGATGTGGGAGGCAGAGATGTAACGGGAACAGCCGGACGAGGAATAGTGGACTGAGGTGGAAGAGTGGAGGTGTGAGAGAAGAAGCTTTCATCTTCAGCAAAGGTAACATCCACGGAGACGAGCACCTTGTTGACTGTGGGAGAGTAACAAACATACCCCTTTTGAGTACGAGAGTAGCCAACAAATCTATATTTGGTGGCGCGGGCGGCAAGTTTGTCACTTGGTGGTCCGAGAGAGTGAACATAACAGGCACATCCAAATGTTCGAGGCGTGAGAGAAAATGGGAACTTGGAAGGAAATAGGAGACTGAATGGAGAAGCAAACTTAAGCACGAAGGAGGGCATACGATTAATGAGATAGCAAGCAGTAGAGACAGCAAAGTTCCAATATTCAGCGGGGACTTTCATTTGAAGCATGATTGACCGAGTGACATCAAGGAGATGGTGATTCTTCCGCTCGGCCACGCCGTTTTGCTGGGGTGTGTACGCACACGAAGTTTGATGAATTATCTCAAAGTCGGTGCATAAATTGGAGAAGCTGAGACTAGTGTATTCACAAGCGTTGTTAGTGCGAAGCGTTTGTAGGGTAGTAGAAAATTGCGTACGTATTTCAACAATAAACGCACGAAAAACAGAAGTTAGCTCAATACGATCATGAAGTAGATAAAGCCATGTAAGACGGGAATAGTCATCAATAAAGGTTACAAAATACCGATAACCAAAAAGACTGAGAAGTTTATAAGGACCTCAGATATCAGAATGAACTAAAGAAAACAGAGTACTACTCCGGTTACAAGCAGGAGGGAAAGAAAGACGATGTTGCTTGCCAAAGATACATGACTCACAAGAAAATTCCGTAAAGAAATATCAGGAAGGGCCTTCTTGAGAATCTGAAGAGGAGCATGGTCAATACGATGATGTCAGTTGACGGAGGGAACGACAGATAGTGAAGTGGGAAGAACGTCCAGGAGATAAAGCCCGTTTGACAGCAGCCTCTACCAATGATAGCCTGTGTTCGACGATCCTGCATGACAAAAGGAGAAAAGATTAGACAACAATCAAGATCTTGAGCAAGCCTACTAACAAACGGTAGGTTGAAGGGAGATCCCGGAACATGAAGGACCGAGGTTAAGAAGAGAGCGGGAGTAAGTTGCAGATCAGCAGCTCCAGACACAGGAGTAGTATCGCCATTTGCCACAGTGATAAACTTGGGATACTCAGTGTGCACGTACTGAGGAGGTTGCTGAGAAGAAATGTGATGCGTGGCTCCAGAGTCCAGGATCCATTGAGAGCTGTAGGAGAGACAGGAGATACCTTCAGTAGAGAAGGAAGCAACCGAGCTAGAGGAACGGTTGACCATGTCTTGAAGCTGCAGTATCTGTAGGCGGAGGTCATTGATATCCTTCTGAGCAGTCGATGAGGGGTCGGTGGTTGAGGAGCCAGCAGGAGCAGGAACAACAGCAACATTAGGAGCAGTAAGATGAGGAGGCAAACCATGTTTGCGATAGAAGGTAGCTTCAAGGTGGCCATCACGACCGCAATAAGTAGACTTAAGAGTAGAGCGTCCAACACGTCCCCGACCACGAGACGTGAAGCGGCCTCCCCGAGTAGAAGAACCTCGGCCAGAGGGAGCAGGAGTAGGGAGTAGGGGCTGTTGGAGCAACGCGGGAGAAAAGGTGGTTGGAGCCTCGGGAGGTGGTGTAACCTTGAGCACCAATGAGCACACATTAGACAGAGAGGGTGTAGTAGAAGAAGAGAGAATCTGAGCTCGGATGCTGTGAAGATGACTAGGAACACGGGTCATCACCATAGCGATCCCAACAGCCTCCTTCTATGCCCATTGAATAACAAGGTCTGCAGAGGGAGGTTGGTGTTGTATTCAGGCCTCTACCAGGGTTCTGGTCTTGGCAACAACGGAAGTTAAGTCGCCAGTGGTGCCAGGGTCCAGTGATTGAAGAGCAAAGATAATATCAAAAAGGTGTTGTAAGTTATCCTGGCCAGAGTAAAGAGAGTGCAGATCATCCCACATTTTCTTAGCCATTTCGTAATGCATTGTCATCCGGTAAGACTCTGTGTCCATAAAGTTAAGCAACCAAGATTGGACTCGGCCGTCATCGCGAAGCCAGTCATCAGAGGGATTAGTAGGTTTGACCCGATTAAGGTGAGGGAGTAGACCCTTAGTCTGCAGAACACGACGAACGGAATGAGCCCATTTGACATAGTTGGCCTTTCCACTGAGAGAGATAGTGGTGATGTGAAGTTCATCACGAACCTCGGGAGGCGGGGCAACAGCCCGGGCGGGCAGAGAGGAGGTAGTCGCGGTTGAGTCACTAGAGGCCATAGCGGATAGATGAAACAGGCCGGGCGGCTAGCAGCAGAGGACAGCGGACTGAAGCAGGAGCTCGCAAGGGAGAGAAAGGGCAAGCAAGGAACTTTGAGGAGCAAGCCGCGGCGACTAGAAAAGGGCCCGCGACGAGAGAAGAAGATGAGCGAGGCGAGAAGGGTTGTTGGGTCAATTGCCCACAATATTTCTTACATTGGATTTGAAGAAGCATCAACATCAACACTAAGAGCATAGTTGTATTTGATATTGTTTAAGCTCATCATGTACAGGATGTTCCATGGAACAAGTTTAGACAGATTGTCTAAGTGATATGACAGGTGGTCACAAAGTGAAGATGCTGGATAGGCTGGAAATCGCACAAGTCCACAGGCGTTGAGTGTATTCTACTCACTCAATGCCAGGTAAGTAAAATCGTTGAATATAGCTTAGTAAGTCTAAGTCTAACTATTGGCTAGACAGAAAAGTGTTAAGTCCATAGGCGTTGAGTGAAGTCAACTCACTCAACGCCATACCGGAAAAGGTTGTGACATAGGCAAAGCATAAGAAGAAGTAGGGAGAAATGTGGCTAAGTCCACAGGCGTTGAGTGAACATCATTCACTCAACGTCATTGCTTCATAATTGTTGAGGATAGCTTTGTAAGTCAAAGCGACAGAAAATCTGTGCTGATATTTGACCAAGTTCACAGGAGTTGAGTGAGGCAAGCTCACTCAACGCCATGTGATGAAAGCGTTGACTGTATTACATCAAGTCAGTGTTGTTTCTTAGACACAGAAATTTGGCTAAGTCCAAATGCGTTGAGTGTAGTTCATTCACTGAACGCAAGATAATAGAAGAAAATCTGTTAAGTTGTTTGGCATTGAGTGGAGCTTGCTCAATCAACGTCACGGAGCAGAAAAATCTAGCTAAGGAAGAAAGCGTTGAGTGAGGCGTGGTCACTCAACGCTCTTAACGCCATGATGCAGAAATGGTCAAGACAGAAAGCGTTGAGTGAGGCGTGGTCACTCAACGCTCTCAACGCTTAAGATGCTGAAGAAGCATAAATGGTTAAGGCAGAAAGCGTTGAGTGAGACATGCTCACTCAACGCTCTCAACACCTATATAACAGAAAGTATGGCTAAGGCACAAGACGTTGAGTGAGGTGTGCTCACTCAACGCTCTCAACACCAGACATGCAGAAATGGTTGCAGAAATGGTTAAGGCAAAAAGCGTTGAGTGAGACTTGCTCACTCAACGTCGTCAACGCCTAGATAGACAATTGTCTAAGTACTTTGGCGTTGAGTGAAGTTCATTCACTCAACGTCGATTCTACTGATGCTTGATTTTTGACCAAGTCTTCAGGTGCTAATGTCAGCAAGTCAAAAAGTCAATCTTATTCAAATTGTTAGTGGCAAAGCTACAGTACAAGCCAAAAGGCGCCGCTGAGCTACTGTACGACAGTTGGCGTTAAAGCAAGGTTGCAGCTGACATTAAAAGTGTGGGGCTCACTGCTTAAAGAGCCGTCGGGACTTAAATGATAAAAGGAAAAGTTCTTACTGAGGAAGACAGCTTTTGAGAGAAGCTGTCACAGTTGTTCTTTTTCATCGTCATTGTTGTTGTGACTAAAGAACAGGAAGCTCAAGATAGCTAGCCTGAAGGCTTAGCAAGTTAGCTGATTGTCTTCTTCATCGACATCAGCAAGATCAGAGCAAACCTCTGAAGAAAAGACAGCAAGTTAGCTGATGTCATCTTCACCTGCACTAGCAAGTTCAGAAGGTCATCCTTCAGAGGGAGAAGCAGAAACAGAGATCAAGTTTTTGAAGATCAAGTAGCTTCTCAGTTCGGCAAGCTCAAATTTGAAGATCTTCTGAAGCTGAGAAGAAAGAAAGCAGGATAGTTGGTGCCATTTTCCATCTGCACCAGCAAGATCTTCACAGATCCAGCTGTATAACTCTGAAGAACATTTATTGTAGGTTGTGAAGAAGAAGTTAAGGCTGAATCTCCTCAGCCCAGGAAAGGAAAAAGAAGCAGAGTTGTTTTCTGCAGGTTACTTCCAGCACATGCCAAAGCAGGATCTGCATCCTTGTTGCTGAGAAGAAGTCAGGGCTGGGATTCTCTCAGCTCAGATAACAGCAACTGCTGCAGTTACTTCTAAGTTCCAGCAAAAAATCTCTGGTGTTGAGAAGAAGTTAGGACTGAGTATATCTCAGTTCAAGTAAAGGTAGATTCAGGAAATACATTCCTGAAATCAAAGTTGAGCTGAGTCTATCTCAGTCAAGGTAGATTGGCACAGAAAAATTTCTCTTGTGTCCAATCAAGACTCACCAACCCATTTCAATCTTATAGGATCCTCTTGGATCTGAGTGGTAGGAGCAAATTTGCTCTGAGGTAGAATCCAGAAGTGGATCTGAGTGGTAGGGTTGTTTAGCCTGAGCTGTAGGATCCAGTTTGGATCTGAGGTAGGTGATCAGTTGATCACTGAGCTGTAGGGCTCTTGCGCCTGAGCTGGTGAGTCATTCTCACTGAGTGGTAGGGCACTTGTGCCTGAACTGTAAGATCCTTTGGATCTGAGGTAGGACCTTTGGGTCTGAGCTGTAGGAGAGTCATTCTCTCTGAGTAGGATCCCTTGTGGAACTGAGGTAGGGTTGTCCTACCAGCCTGAGTTGTAGGGCCTTTGACCCTGAGGTAGGTGATCTTTGGATCACTGAGTTGTAGGCCCGAGTGGTCCTACGGGACCGAGTGGTCCTATGGGATCGAGGTGTAAGCTCCTAGGAGCAGAGTTTTGGAGAAGTGCCTAGTCCAACAAGATAGTTGGATAGGTGGAAGGGAAAGTGGATGTACCCTTGTTAGGGGAACCACTATAAATTACGTATGTGGCTTGTGGGTTTTCTCTGTGTTGGCTTTATTGCAGGTTGCATATCTTGAAAGCAGAATTTAATCAACTAATAAAGCATCAAACTCAAGGAAAATAAAAGATAGTCATTAAGGACTAAGAAACCTAGTCACCCCCCCCCCCCCCCCGCTCTAGGTGATTTAACTATCCTTGAAAACAAAGACTATCAAGGGCCAAGAAGGGGAGACAGACCGTGACGACTTGAAACAAAGGTCGCGGCGACTAAGAGTAGTCTGCGGCGACAAAGAGCAGGTCGCGGGTCACGGTGAGGAGAAGCAGGGCGCAGCGACAAGGAGAAGGTCGCAGCGAGAGGCGGCAAGGAGACAAGAAGAAGGTCGCAGCGAGAGGCGGCAAGGCGACAAGGAGAAGGTCGCGGCGAATTGAGGCAGACCGCGGCGACTGGAGACAGATCGCGGCGACTTGAGACAGGTCGCGGCGACAAGGAAAAGAAACCCTCTGGAGCAGCAACGAGCAGTGGACTGGAGCAGGAGCTCGCAGCGGACAGGAGCTCGCAGGTCGCGGCGGACTGGGGCAGGATCTCGCAACGAACTCGAGCAGGAGCGAGAAGCGAGAAGAGAGATGCTTCTTAGAGCAGTCCGCGGAGGGCTGTATTAGTAGATCGTGAGCGAGAAGAAGAGGCGAAGACTGTCCGCGGCAAGAAGAGCGAGAAGACTGTCCACGAGAAGAGCGAGGCGGGAAGACTGTCCGCGGCGGACTGAATCAGACCGCAGCGAGCAATGGAAGACTGTCTGCGGCGGACTGAAGCAGAGTGCAGCGAACAGGCAGGAACAGGTGGACCCCACGGGACAGAGAGGCGAGTCTATAAGTAGCCCTGAGAGGGGGAAGGTGGATCCATGGAAGAGAGAGGAGGCGGTTAAACAAAGGGAGTCCGCCGAAGGCCGCGAGAGTACAGCGGTCAGAGAGGAGAGGCGGGTAGAAGTCGGAGTCTGCTAGAAGTCCGCTGGAAACACAGGGAAAAAATTAGAGTCCGCGTGAGGCTGCTGGAAGCACAGGGAAGGAAGAATGTCTCTGATACCATGTAGAAAGAGAGAAAATCACCCTTAATTGTATTATTATTCAAATAATAGTAATACATACAGTTATATAGAGGTAGATAGAGGGAAAGATCTACTTTTATAACGTGGGATTAAAGGAGCTATACATGGGCCAATACACATGGGCCTCCCAAATGAACTAATTGTATTTTGTCTTTAACAAAATATAACTTAATGTTGCATACACACTACACCTTTCTTACTGAGTTATATAGGCCTTGTTTATACCAAAATTTAAATATAGATGTATATTGCTACTGTAGAGAAGTGCACGAGCGATGAAGGAAAAACAGTAAAACTTGTAAATCCTTGTTGAATATGTAAATATAATGTATGAGTACACATATATAGGGAGAGGAGAGTGAGAGGAGTCTCATACATACGGTGTGGGACTAATACAAGAATAGAATGAGCTATACTAAATGGGCCAATACATGGGCATTTACATGATCTTTTCTAACACTCCCCCGCAAGCTGGAGTGTACAAGTCGTAGGCACCAAGCTTGGACAAGAACTAATAGAACAGGGTACTCAGTAGGACCTTAGTGAGAAGATCAACAACTTGGTCAGTACCCGGAACATGTTTCAATTCCAGCTTCTTCATTTGAACTTTCTCCCGAATGAAGTGATAATCAACTTCAATGTGTTTCGTTCTTTCGTGGAAGACCGGATTCTTAACTATGTGTATAGCAGCTTGGTTATCACATAGTAAGGTAGCTGGTGAGGGAAGTTTTACTCCTAGATCAGCGAGGAGACTTTCAAGCCATGTAAGCTCAGATACAACAGACGCCATCGAACGGTATTCAGCTTCAGCTAAAGATCGAGCAATCACAGATTGTTTCTTACTGCGCCAGGAAACAAGGTGACCTCCGAAGTAGGTACAAAATCCGCTGGTAGAGCACCGATCATCCAAGGAACCAGCATAATCTGCATTTGAATATGCAACCAACATTGGAGTAGGGGAATAGGTTTTGTACACCAGCCCTTGACTAGGGGCTGTTTTACGATATCTTAGAATGCGTTCGACGGCCTGTAGATGAGACATCCGAGGAGAATGCATAAACCAACTGACAACCCCAACAACAAAGGATATGTCTGGTCTCGTGACTGTTCGGTAAATCAGTTTTCCAACGAAACGTCGGTAGTATTCTGGATTCGGAAGAAGTAGATCTGTATCTGAGGCATGTGCACAAAGCTTATGATTGACATCCATCAGAGTATTAGTTGGTTTGCATCTATAGTACCTGACATCCTGAAGGAGGTCGAGACAGTACTTCCGTTGAGATAGGACGAGGCCAACGGGACGTCTTGCAATCTCAATGTCGAGGAAGTATCGAAGGTTCCCCAGATCTTTTGTTTGAAAAACATAGCTCAGATGTTGTTTGATCATTTGTATTACCATTGAGTCATCACCTGTGATTAGGATGTCATCGACATAGACTAAAAGAAGAACGATATTTGTTTTGTGAAGTTGAGTAAACAGAGAGAAATATGTCCAGCTCCTTGTGAAACCAACCTCTAGCATAACACTACTAAACTTGTCGAACCATGCCCGAGGGGATTGTTCGAGACCATAAATCGACTTCTTGAGGTGACAAACCCGGGACTCCCCCATGGTCTCAAACCCCGGAGGTTGCTGCATGTAAACTGTTTCATGTAGATCACCATTTAAAAAGGCATTCTTGATATGCAGTTGATGTAAGGGTCATTGGCGATGTACAGCCACTGAGAGGAGGACACGAACCGTGTTGAGCTTGGCCACTGGAGAGAACGTTTCCTCATAATCGAGACCTTGCTGTTGAGTAAAGCCACGAGCGACCAGTCGGTCCTTAAGACGGTCAATTGTCCCATCAGGAGCACGTTTGATGAGAAAGACTCATTTACAACCAACAGTACTCTGGCCTGTAGGGAGAGGAACTAGATCCCACGTCTGGTTAGCCCAGGGGGCTGTCATTTCTTCGTCCATGGCTGCACGCCAGCCCGGATGTTGGAGAGTCTCCTGCACAGAATTAGGGACAGAAAAAGAGGATAATGAAGTAACAAAGGTCTGAAGCGCTGGGAACACGCGATGTAAAGATACATAGTTCGCCATGGGATGAGCGGTGGAGGCCAGTGTCGGATCAGCAGGTCGCAGAGTGTTAGAGGTCAAAGCCGACTGCATCGAGGATGCGGAGCGAAGAGCGCGACGAGTGCAGACACGAATAAGAGGGTTCTTGTGGAGAACGGGAGCCGGATCAAGGAGGAGTGGTAACTGGGATGACAGGTCTTGGTAAGGAATGTGGTGGAAGAGGTAGGTTTGGAGCGGAGAAGAATGGTTGATCTTCCCGAAATGTAACATCAGCTGAACGGTTACCTTGCGGGTAGTAAGAGAGTAGCAAACATAGCCTTTCTAAGTACGAGAATAATCGACGAACATGTGTTTGGCCCCCGAGGATCCAACTTGTCCGTGGACGGACCTAGTAAGTGAACATAGCAAGTACAAACAAATATGCAGGGTGTGAGAGAGAATGGTGGAGTAGAGGGGAAGAGGAGAGTAAACAGAGTAGCATTCTGGAGGACGGAGGAAGAAAGACGGCTAATTAGATAACATGTCGTTGAAAGCGCAAAGTTCCAATAAGCCTTGTGTACCTGCATTTGAACCATGAGAGAGCAAGCAACATCAAGAAGATGTCTATTTTTACGTTCAGCAATTCATTTGAATAATTTCAAATTCCGAGCAGAGGTTAGCAAATTCATGGCTTGTGTATTCGCGAGCATTATCTGTTCGGAGAGTTTTAGTTTTGTCGGAAAACTGGGCATGAGTCTCGAGAATAAAGGCCTGAAACACACGGGGAAGCTTGGAACGATCACGAAGTAAGTACAACCATGTTGTTTGAGAATAATCATCAATAAAAGTGATAAAATAACGATAACCAGACAGACTAGTGATTTTATATGGGCCCCAGACATCAGAATGTACTAAAACAAAAGGAGCAAAACTCTGAGTACAATGAGCAGGAAATGAACGGTGTTGTTTTCCCAAGATATATGAATCACATGTAAAAGCTGGAAGAGAAATATCAGGAAGAGCCGTCTTGAGGACCGGAAGAGGAGCATGTCCAAGACACTGATGTCAATCAACGGAGGAGACTGGGGAGAGGATGGTAGGAGAAATATCAAGAAGATAGAGCCCGTTTTGCCGCAGTCCTTTACCAATGATATTATGCGTCTGTCGATCCTGCTTCAGAAAATAAGAAGAGGTGAATGTGACAGAGCAATTCAAATCGGCAGTGAGGCGACTAACAGAAAGTAAATTAAACGAGTAGCCCGGGACATGAAGAGTCGAGCGGAGAGAGATAGAGAAATTGAGAGAGATATCAGCAGAGCCGGAGACAGGAACGGTGTCGTCATTGGCCACTGTGATACACTTAGGATGTGGAGAATCCAAGTATTAATGTGGCTTCAGCGAGGTGACATGGTAGGTAGCACCTGAATCCACTATCCAGCGCGGACTAGTGGAGAGACAAGCGATACCTTCATTGGAAATGAAGGCAACAGAGGTAGGAGGGTGGTTGAGCATTCCGTGAAGTTGTTGGAGCTGGAGGAGGACTTCGTCAAGATCAGCACGAGTGGCAGATGGATTGTGGGTAGCAACAGAAGCAGTCGGACGAGGAGGAAGACCATGCTTGCTGTAGCAGGTCGCCTCAAGGTGTCCATCCATACCGCAAAAAAGAACACTTAGGTCATGGTCGGCCACCTCGACCCCTTCCCCGAGAGCTTGAACGTCCTCCACGAGCAGCGGGAGGGAGATGTAGTAATGGCGCAGAAGAGTGTTGTAGAAGGGCCGGCGAGGGAGGTCCGATAGTATCAAGATGGGGTGAAACCTTTAGCAACATGGAGCACACATCAGATAATGAGGGAGTAGCAGCAGATGAGAGGATCTGAGCCCGAACACTCTGAAGATCAGGCGGGACA
The DNA here is from genome assembly GCA_039583875.1 of Platanthera guangdongensis. Taxonomy (NCBI): domain Eukaryota; kingdom Viridiplantae; phylum Streptophyta; class Magnoliopsida; order Asparagales; family Orchidaceae; genus Platanthera; species Platanthera guangdongensis. The sequence goes on along the minus strand of CM077164.1, from coordinate 32,724,717 downwards.
CGTGCCATCATCATAGCAATACCGATTGCTTCCTTTTGAGCGCGCTGGGCAGCGAGATCTGTAGTAGGAAGCTGATGTAGGATTCAGGCCTCAACCAGTGACTTAGCTCAAGCAACAAATGAGGTTAAGTCGCAGCACTGCCAGTGTCAAGAGTCTGAATATTTGTGATGATGTCATACAGGTGTTGGAGACTGTCCTTGCCGGAGTAAAGGAAATAGAGCTCATCTCACATCGCCTTGGCCGTCTTGTGATACATGACCATGCGGTAAGGTTCGGCATCAAGGGAGTTGAGAAGTCAAGTCTGAACATGGTCATCGTCATGCAACCAGTCATCAGTAGGTGCAGAAGGAGGAGAGATAATGCAGAAGTCCCTTGGACTAAAATACCCGTCTGATAGAATGCACTCATTCAACGAAGTTCTTCTTCCAATAAGGGAGATGGTGGTATACGCAACTCATCACGTAGCTCGGGAGCAGGAACCAAGTGGGCTGAAGAAGAAGAGTCGGTAGAGGAACCCATGGCGTGGCGACCTGGCGGCTAGAAATAGCGGGCAGGAGCTTGGTTATTTGGAGAGGCGACTTCAAGCTGCGAACAACAACAAAGACGAAACCGCGGACACTAGAAAGACGGGACTGTGGTCGCGGCAAGAGAGGACGCAGCAGCGAATAGCGAACAGAGGAAGAAGCTGTGCAGATAAGAATATTGAAGGTGAAGAGCCCGCATAACGGGAAAACCACAATAATTCAGTAGCCGCTGCAGATAGAGAACAACCAACAAAGCCCGTGAGAAAAGATGAGACCGTGCGAGCACAGCAGAAAGAGAAGATCTACGAGAAGCCAGTAACGGCCAAAAGAAGCGGCCAAGATCTGGGGCAAGAATAAGCGGCTAGGCAACACGACCTGGCCGAGATAGGCGGCCTGGAGCTGCGACAAGAAGAATCGGCTAGAAGAAGCGGATAGGCGGGTATAGCGGACCGATCTCTGCGGACTAGGGCAGAGGTCGCGGCAGCAAAGTTTGGAGAAACACACAGCACAGGCTGGAAGAGTAACAGCGAACAGAAGACAAACCGTCGGCGAGCAGTAGACAGGAATCCACGAGTGCAGCAGACTGAGGAGCAGCGAGTAGAATGGAGATCACGACAAGAGCAGAAGGCCGACAAGCAATGTAGAGGACAAGACACAGCGGACAAGGCACAACAAACACAATCCAGCAGCAGCCGACAAGGCACAGCGAACAGAGCAACAAGCAGAGAAGAGACTGTTGCGGGCTGAAGAGCAGCAAGCTGAGATGAGACCGCGGCGGACTGAGCGACTATTAGAGAGAAGACCCCGGCGGGCTGAAGGGAGGCCGCGCTGCGACTAAAGAGACAAACTGTGGCAGGGGATCAAGGTCGCGGCAAGGAAGCAGCCCGTGGCTGACACAGAGCAGGCTGCACAGTGGGTCCCGACAGCGAAATCTATAAAATCGAGGAGGAACGGGTCCAAAAGAGGAGGGAGCAACACAGGGAGAACAGGTCGGCCAGACGATTTTTATCCGCTGAGGGATGCGGATATAAAGTCGCATAGAGGTTTACGAGTAGAAGAAGTCTATCCACCGAGCAGTTGCGGTTAGCAAACCGCACAGAGTGCGGCGGTTAGAGAATTAGTGACCGCCCAAAGGGATCGTATCCCTCTGATACCATGTAGAGAAGTGCAGGAGCGATGAAGGAGAAAACAGTAAAACTTGTATATCCTTATTGAGTATGTAAATACAATGTATGAGTACACATATATAGGGAGAGGACAGTGAGAGGAGTCTCATATACACAATGTGAGACTAATACAAGAATAGAAGGAGCTATACGAAATGGGCCAATACATGGGCCTTTACATGATTTTTTCTAACAACTACTAATGTTTATTTTCTTCATGTATCGCTGTTCAAGAAGTATGTTCCTCATTTAGTTATATTCTTTATGACAGCCCGTCGTGGTTTCTATTTTTAGGTAGTTGAGGTGACCCTGATTGTGCCAAGAAAGGCTAAGTAGACTGAGGAAGAACGAAAAAATATTGCTACAGAATGACCCAAGGCATGGGTTAAGCATTTTATGTATTTTTTGTACTCATGCATTACATATCCTGCGGCGAATGCTTGACAAACTTACTCAGACACAAAATTTCAGATAGGTCGGAAATGGGGCCTCACAACCCTCTAAATTGTAGCCCCCCCCCCCCCACCGCCTTGTCGGTCCCCTAAATAGCGGTTCGAACAATGGCTCCACCTATCAATCCTCCGGTTAATGCCCGTCACCCACTCCATGGCCACTCACGTTGGCGGTGTAATTATAACGGTCTCGACCCTTTCCGGTTGCATCAATCGTGTTGAGTGTCCAACATCCAGAATGTTGTGCGAGAGATCCACGTGCTCCTCATGGGTCAACACGACCTTCCTCATTCACTACCTGCAATGTCAAAAACACTCACTATCAATAGCCCTTTGTGGCACCACCACGCCAAACGGACAGCTGCTATCCTCCAAACCTTTGTTGACACTCCTTCCTTCCATTTTAGTGCATCGACATCCTTATATTCCATGGGATCAACCTTGTTTGTCGGACTGCTTGCGCAGAGAAATTTTTAAGCTTTAGGGCACCACAGAATTTCAGAAGGTTACATTTCCATCATATACATGCAAGGCTCTGTCCTCCACTGACTTTACTGTACCCACCAAGCCAACCTGACCTGAACATGGACAAGTTTGAGAAACTGATTAGAATGAGTTAAGGAAAGTTTTTGTTTACACGTAAAATAACATCCATGATATAAAAAACGTCAAGAGGAAGGGTGGCAACAATGACACCCTTCCTAGTAGAGGAGTAACCCACGGAAACATATTTGTTGGAAAAACATCCAGTTTATCATGGTTGGGTTGATGAATATGGACAAAAAAAACATCTAAATCCTCTCACTTTCAGTAACTGCCATAGTTCTTGATAGTGAAAAACAGACTGATGTTGTCTGTGGCGTACCTCATCTTAGGGTGAACCACCTAAATTAGTGTCATCTGTGTTGTTTCTTTTTTGTTAGTTTTTCGTAACTAACATATTGTAGAGTATTGGACGGAAGACGGTTAATGAGGTAGGTCGCTGCAAGGATAGATTCGCCCAAATAGGATTTGTGGAGACTCATTATAATAAGGAGGCATCGTGCAACTTCGAGGAGATGTATATTTTTCGTTCGTAAACACAGTTTTGGGTGGAGGTATGAACACGTGAGTTTTGATGAAGAATACCATGATAACCAAGACATGTCCTCAAATCATCACGGTCGTTGTACCCCCCCCCCCCACACACACACACACACACACAAATTGTGACGCAGGGTAGGCTATGAGGAGGTGTGCCGACGCTAATGTCAACCTACGTGAGTGTAGTTGGATTAAGAGTTGTGCTAAGCGCCCTCTTATAAATGAGGTTCCGGGATCGTCCCCGGTGGCAACAACAAATCCATGGGATTAAATGGCCAACAAACCCTCATGTGAAGATTTGGTTGGGATGTTTAAACTACAGTCTGGCGAGTGGCGTGATTATCCCAACCGCGTTGGAGCGACTCTCTTCTCCTTCCCTCTCTTCTGTTTCGATGGGGAGCTTGTTGTCGATCCATGTTCCAGTCATGGATCTCTCGATAGAGGATTACCTTACACCGCAAGCTCCGGTCAACAGTTGTGTTGATCATGAACTCCTCCTAATTCTCATTGTAAGCATTTCTCCTATTTTCTTTCTTCTCGTCTTAGATGGCTTCTTTTCTTATTAGATGGCAAAAGGATTTAAATATATGATAGGGATTTTCTCTTTCTCTTCCCTTGCCTTCTTCTCTACTTCTTCTTCTCCTTCTTCTTAATTTCTCTCATATATTAAGTATTATTTTTGTTAAGAATTTTGTTTGTTGTTCGGTGACTTTATTGTTTTTACATGCCCTTCAATTCTTTCTCTCCACATACGAACACCGAAGTCAACGTCGTTTTTATTTAAAGACGCAACCCAATTAAAAGGATGCATATTGACAGATACTGCGGTCGATGCCATCCCAAGATAGACACGATGATGAACTGAAGAATGAAAAGGGGAAAAGCTAGTGGTGAGTGTTTACCTATTTAATTACACTTATTTTGAAGAATTTAAAATTAAAACCTATGTAGTTATGTTCTCACCGAGCATACTTTTCTGCATGTGCAATTCAATTGATATTATATATGTTAGATATTTAAATCACTGACAATCAGAATCGCTAGGACTTGGCTAAAAATGGTTGGAAATTAAGCCATCAATGTTATGAGGGGAAAATTTAATTATATAATACCTAATCCATTAATACGAAGAATAATGTACATACAAGCATTGATACATAGAAAGGTTAAGAGAACCCTGGTAGCGGAGTGTGAATTGCCTACTAATTTGTTGGTTTGTATATCCAATTCAGGGGGTCAGAAGTCCTATTGCTTGTTAGATTGCCCTAAATTGGAAAAGATGGTTAAGGCAGAGGGACTAAAAGGCCTTTGGGTGTTCGATCATCCTGACTCAGCCGATGACCCAGAATGGACGGACCCAAACGATGGACACTAAGATTACAGCTACCCTTAACATTCCTGATGAAATAAAAAAATGTGATCTGATAAATATTAAGAAATGATGCAATAAGTAGACAAATATGACATGGTAAATGATCAACTAAGAAACCAGATAAATTGTGAATTTATAATGGAGAAAATAAGACAGTAAGTAAAAAAATAAAATTACGATTTTATACTTTTTCTTTACACGAGCTCAGTCACTATAGTTTTTTAATTGCTTCTTACTCCATAAATCCTTTAATACATATTGATACTAATTCTTTGTGTTGCAAGTACAACGGTTGAAGAGGTAAAACTCTCACTTAGTGATTTCTTAATGGCTAACCCTTTATTACTAATTTTAGGGTTCAATAAGTAGATAGGATCCCCCGAAGAAACTCACCTAGAAAGAAAAGAGGAAGAAGAGGGAGGACGAATACCGACTATCAACAACACTCAGGCCTTTAACCCACAATAGTGAGGTCGGCTATATGGATCCTTTGTCGCCATTGTGCCCTATATTTAGTCATAATCTCACTAATGCCTAAGTACATCATGTCTCTCCTTATAGTTTCATTTCAAGTATTTATTGGTCTACCCCTCCATCATTTAACATGGAAAAAATATTTGTAAGCATCAGGGAAGTAGTGGAGGAGCATGTCAAATGGTGTCGGGACCCACAGTGTCCCATGTGTCAAAGCACGAATTAGACGATCTTATAGTTGTCTTGTATATTGTATAGTGGATATTACGTAGTGGGTTTATGTTCGTACATATTTATATTGTTTAAAACTTTGATGTATCTTTAACTTGCTAATGAAGGAAAATTTGTATTATGTGCATATTTGGTACTAATTAAGTTTTATTTTGTGTTGCACTATACACTGAAAACTCTGCTCAGATATTGACTTTAAATTGTGATGGTCAAAGGAACATCGCACCTTATGAATCTCATTATTTCCAAGATTCAGCTCCTCCATATTCCTTAGATCATGCCTAAAGGACCAGAATTATCGTGAAATAATACCTGAAGAAACCCCAACAGTGAACAGAAAAAGTAGCAGCAGCACAGAGAGCATACCACCAAACAAAAACCTCAATTACATAGCAATGACACCTGTGTTATCAAGGCGCGCCTGAGGCGTCGGGCGCACTCCGTTGTTCCTCAACAAGCCTTAGGCGCGCAATGTGCCTGATGCGCTCCTAGGTACAACTAAGGTGCATCTAGGCGCCCAATACGCTAAAATTCAGTGAATTTGGGGCACAATTCGCTGATTTTCCATGAATTTGACGCTCAAATGCTCAATTCACTGATTTTATTTTATTTTCTCATTTTTGTGCATCACATGCCACGGGCGTGCGTCTACGCCTAGGCTCCAGGGTCCCCTTGCGCCTCGATGAGCCTTGATGCGTCTTGCGCCTTTAATAACATAAAATGACACCCTACGGGCCTCTACAGAGCCCGGATGGAGGTCGTCGATCGAGCCGCGCTCGCTGACCACATGGCTCCATTGATTTCCCGTGGAAGGCAAAAGCCCTCGCCCTCAATCTCTGATCAAGTGCAGTGCTCACCTCGCGCAGTACTCACCTCTTTCACCGTGCTATCAAGTGCAGTGCTCACCTCGCGCAGTACTCACCTCTTTCACCGTGCTCACTCCGCCTCTCTCGTTAAAAGTTTAGAATAAAACAAAATACAGATGCAGCAAAGGTTCAAAATGTTGATTAAGAGAGCACGGGAGCGTACCTTGGGTTTCCGTGAGATCCAAAATCATCAAGCAAAATGAGCAAGCACAACCGCACAACCTTCGATACAATCAACCACTCTCTTGGTTATGGTCACCACCCAGTGAGCATATGTTAGCTTGACTCTTAAGACTCCCCTCAAGCTAAAGCCATGAGCATCCAGCATCCCGAGCTTGACAGAGCAAGACCGAAGAGATTTACCAGAAACAGATTTAGTGAGCATGTCAGCAAGTTGATCTCCAGATGACACAAACACCATAGCAACAGTCTGATCCTGAATTTTGTCCCGCACAAAGTGGCAATCGATTTCAATATGCTTCGCTCTTTCATAAAAGGCAGGATTGTTGAATATATAAATAACAGCTTGATTATCACAATAAAGGTGCATAGCCTCAAGAACAGGGAAGTCAAAACCCCCCAAGATAGATTTAACCCAGATGAGTTCACAGGTTGTGACAGCAATGACACGATACTGTGCTTCAATGAACGAACGTGTGACAACATTTTGTTTCTTACTTCTCTAAGAAATAAGGTTGCCACCAACAAAAATAGTATATCCACTCGTAGATCTTTTGTCTAGGGAAGAACCCGCCCAATCAGTATCACAGTGCCTGTGGACCTTAAGGTGGTGATGATCTTGATAGATAATGCCCTTTTCGGGGTCCTTTTTTAAGTATTTGAGGAACCGCAGAATTGCTTGATAGTGATGGACTTTAGGGTTGTGCATGAATTGACTAACTAGGTCAACGACGAAGGAGATATCAGACCTGATAATTGTCAGATAAATCAACTTTCCCATGAATCGTTGAAATTCTAACTTCCTCTCAAGATCAGAAGAACTTTCTCTATGAATGTCATACTTAGGGTCCACAATACTATCCACAAGTTTGACTCTCAAATATCCAACATCACTGAGAAAGTCCAAAATAAATTTACGACTTTACGCCGAGAAATCACAATCTTTCCAGCAGATCGAGCAATCTCAATTCCAAGGAAGTATCAAAGAAGACTCAAATCCTTAATTTCAAAGGCAGAAGACAATTCGTCTTTAACCAGAGTAACGTGGTGGTTATCAGTTCCAGTAATGATGATATCATCCACATAGACTATGAGAATAATAGTACATTCCTTCTTTTTGTGGACAAAGACAGAGTGATCTGAAGTACAACGAGTTAAATTTAAATGTATAAATTTGTCTCTTAGCTTGGCAAACCAGGCACGAGGTGATTGTTTAAATCCATACAAGGCTTTCTTGAGGTGACACTCATGTCTTTTAGGAACCTCCATACCAGGAGGAGTCATATAGATTTCTTCCTCTAATTTACCACGGAGAAAGGCATTTTTTACATCAAGATGGTGCAAAGTCCAGGAGTTATGGGCAGCAATAGATAATAAGATTCTGACCGAGTTCAGTTTAGCGACCAGAGCAAATGTCTCTTGGAAGTCAACTTCATCAACCTGAGTGAATCCTTTAACAACCAATCTTGCTTTATATCTATCAAGAGTTCCATCTTGAAGGAATTTAGTAGTTATATCCATTTGCATCCGACTGGGTGACGCCCACGTGGGATAGGGGCAATTTCCCATGTTTTGTGACGTTGGAGAGCATCCATCTCCTCCTCCATAGCTTTTATCCAATGGGGATTCAAGCTAGCTTCTGAAAAACTGTTAGTAATAGAAATAGAGGAAACAGATGCAAGATATATTTGTAACGTGTGAGAGATAGAGCGATATCCAACATACTTATCAATAGGATACCTAGTACGACGACTATGAATTCGAAGTGCAGAAGTGGTCTGTTGAGTGGTGTTGTTGCTTGGATCTGGCGGAGTGGTGGTAGGTGGTGGAGCATGAGTGTGACATTCTTGTCCAATATTTCTGTTTTGCTTTCTCTGGTAAACTTGAAGATCCTTTCTCCTTTTGTACACACAAAGATCATTGGTTGGAGCTTCTTTTCTAACAGGAATATCCACAATTCCCGGAGCAAGCACATCAACTATAACAGGAAGGGGGGCAACATGTCACTCTCTTTGTTGCTTTCCTCTCGAAATGTGATAATTTTGTCCTCATTAGAGTAGTAAGAAGAATTTTCAAAGAAGGTAACATCCTTTGATATAAACCTTCTTCGGAGAGCAGGAGAATAACATTTAAACCTCTTTTGGTTGGTAGTGTATCCCACAAAGACACATTTTATCACTCACGAGCCTAAATTGGCTCCACAATATGAACAAAAGTGATACATCAGAATATCTTAGGAGGCAGATTGAAGAGAGACATATTTGGGCAAAGAAGCTTTAGGGGGTACTTTCCCTCCAAAATACCAGTGGCCATTTGGTTAATTAGATAGATGGAGGTGAGGACACCTTCATCTCATAGTCCCTTAGGGGTGTGCATCTCTTGCAACAGGCAACGAGTGGTCTCCAAGATACGACGATTCTTCCTTTCAGCTACCCCATTCCGCTGAGGAGTCCCTGGATAGGAAGTTTGAAAAATAATGTCATGGTCTCCTAGAAATCTCAGAAGATCACTGCACGTGTATTCACCTCCATTATTACTCCTAAGCACTTTAACTTTTTTTTCAAATTGAGTCTGCACACGATAAAAAAAACTAAAATATTTCTGAAACCTCATTCTTCTTTTTCATAAGGTACGCTCAAGTAAAGCGTGAGTGATCATCAATAAAAAAATAAAATATTGAAAACCATTCATAGAGAAAATAGATGTCCAGACATCAGAATGTATCAAATCAAAACATTTCACACTTCGACTCAGACTAGGAGCATAGTTGGTTCTACAGTGCTTAGCCAATTCACAAAACTGACAATCAAAAATAGTTTTTTTAACATTAAGGAAATGCGGAAAGATAGCTTTTAAAGTCTTTAAACTAGCATGTCCAAATCTCTTATGTCACAAAGTCAACGATCAGGATTGGTAAACCTCTGAGCACCAAGAGCTTGAATGTTGTGCATGACATACACACCACCTGACTCATGTCCACCACCAATCGTCTTCCCACTCGCCAGATCATGAAAGACAATGACAGGAGAAAAAAGTGCTAGAACAGTTAAACTGTTTAGTTAAATTGCTCACAGATAACAGATTTGCGGGAAATTAGGGAACAATAACCAAAGATTTGAGGGAAACAAAGGGAGAAAGATGAATAGCCCCTTTTCTAGTCACGGAAGTTGAGGATCCATCAATGAGTTTCACACTGCCAGATGCGGGAGAAATAGAAGAAACTCCCACGGAAGACCCAGTCATGTGGTCGAAAGCCCCCCGAGTCAATGATCCAAGGAGATGATGGTCCTTTAGAGGACGCAGAAGTAGTATGAACATGAACAGTCGTACCTGCCCAGTCATTGGCAAGTGATCTTCTAGTGGCATTGACTTTTAGAGTCTTGAGTTCTCTAATCAAACTCTCGTTTTCCGCCAGAAGATACCCAGTATTCTCAAGATTGTCATACATAACGGTTTGAGATCTCACATATTTACCATTAGAATCACAAATACAACCTGAAGGAACCAAGTGAGGATCAAGATCCCAGCATTTCTCCTTCCCATTACCTTTGTTCGCACAGTGAAGGCACTTCATTTTACTTGTCTTTTTGTCTCATATTTCTTGGATGTTGTATCTTCTGCTCAGTAACAAGGGCAGATTTCTCATGATCAAAATGAATATCTGAACGAAGGGAGTTTATATGACTTGCCTATCCTCGAATATAGTGGGTCACCGTCTCTAGATCAGGCATAGGATCAGTCCCAACATCTGAACTCTCTGGAATTCAAGTTCAGGAGGAAGACAAGAAAGAATTTCAAATACCCTTCGTTGCATAAGTTCAGTCTTGTAGTCTTCTATAGTCTAGATAGCGGAATATTGATCAATTTTTGCCCACTTCTGGGTCAATTTGCTATAATATTACTCGAAATCACTCATCCTTGTCATGTGGATCTGCTCAGTCTGGAGTTAATATATTCTAGACAAGTCCTTTTTTGAGTAATTTCGTTCGATCAGCTCCCACATATCTTTCGTCATTTGACAGAATAGAACGTGACTTGCGATCTTCGGATCCATAGAATTGATAAGCCAATTGATAACAGTGAGATTTTCACCCTCCCATTCCTCATATAGAGGGTCAGTCTTGGTAGGATCCGTCTTGGATCTGGTGAGAAACTCAAGTCTTCGACGACTCCCAATGAATATCCGCATAGATTGAGCCAATAGGAGGTAATTACATTCATTGAGCTTGATTTGAGTAACACCATGATTGAAGTCCATGTTAGAACCTCCTCCGTTATAGTCTTTAGATTGATCAACCACAACTTCAGAGGCACCAACACTCTTCAATTTGTCATCCATAGGAACAATCACCAAGAAGAGGAGGGAGACACCGAGACAGAAACTAGCCGATACCATAGGCAGTAGGTCCTTCAAACAGCAACAGTAACTCCCATAACTGACGGCTTCAGCCCAACTGATACCAACAAACGGCAGGCTGCACCAACAGACGGCTTCAGCCGCACCTCTGCACTGACTGACTGCTCCAGTAAATGGATTCATCCTGCGCCACCAGATGGTAGCCCCTGGACCAACAGACGGCTTCAGCCACACCTACGGAATGAAGAAGAAGACCCGACAGCTCCTGCACCAACAGACGAGGATGATCGATCGAGAGACGACGGCTTCAGGAAGATCGACTAAGAGACGACGACTGCTCCAGGACAACGGAGACGATCGATTGAGACGGATGGCTCCCAAGCGCGACAGCGAGCGGCGAAATAGCGGCAAGCCTTTAGGCCGATGCGGAACAAACCGGCTCTGATACCATGTTGATTGAGAGAGCATGAGAGCGTACCTTAGGGTTTTCGTGACATCCAAAATCATCAAGCAAAATGAGCCATCACAAACGCACAACCTTCAATACAATCAACCACTCTCTTGGTTATGATCACCACCCGTTGAGCATATGTTAGCTTGACGCTTAACACAAAGAACAACTACAAAGCATGCGAATTAGAAAAAATTAAAAAAAAATATTTTGTATTTGTAGAAATGGAGAAAGCCAACCTTGTATATATGTCCACTTGATACAAATACAAAGAATGAGTACATATATATAGATGAGAGAAAGAGAGAGAAAAGGCCTATACACAATGTGGGACTAAAGAGAGGAGAGAAAAGCAATAAATGCTATACAAATGGGCCTAATATTAAGTGGGCTTTTCCAACACTCCCCCGCAAGCTGGAGCGTATAGGTCATATGCACCCAGCTTGGACAAACATTGGGAGAACAGAGTGCTTGATAAGGCCTTTGTGAGGATGTCGGCAACTTGATCAGTTCCTGGAACATGCTTTAATTCAAGTTTCTTCAATTGAACCTTCTCACGAACAAAGTGACAGTCAATCTCGATATGTTTTGTGCGCTCATGAAAGACCGGATTCTTTGCGATGTGTATGGCGGCTTGACTATCACAAAATAGAACAGCAGAGGAGGGGAGTTTTACTCCCAGGTCAGTAAGGAGACTTTCAAGCCATGTGAGTTCTGAGACAACTGAGGCCATCGATCTGTATTCAGCCTCTGCAGAGGAACGGGCTACCACAGCTTGTTTCTTACTCTTCCAAGTAATAAGATGTCCACCAAAATAAGTACAGAACCCACTAGTTGACCTTCGATCGTCCAGGGAACCCGCATAGTCGGCATCAGAATAGGCAACCAATGCGGGAGCAGAGTCGGAGGTTTTGTAAACCAGTCCTTGACCTGGAGCTCCCTTAAGGTATCGAAGAACCCGTTCAACCGCTTGGAGATGAGAAGCCCGGGGGGCATGCATGAACCGACTGACAACCCCAACTGCAAAAGATATATCCGGCCTTGTGACTGTTAGATAGATCAACTTGCCCACAAGACGTCGATAGTATTCCGGGTTCGGAAGTAGCAAATCGTCATCCGAAGCATGAGCGCATAACTTGTGATTTGCCTCCATCGGGGTACACGCTGGCTTGCAACCAGACTGACCAGCATCTTTGAGAAGATCGAGACAGTACTTTCGTTGGGAGAGTACCAACCCGTCCGGCCGCCGGGCGATCTCGAGACCACGGAAGTAGCGAAGTTTCCCCGGGTCTTTAGTCTGAAAAACAGTGCTCAGATGTTGTTTGACGTCTTGAATCCCCTTTGAGTCATCCCCAGTGAGAAGGATGTCGTCAACATAAACCAACAGGAGAATGGTGCCAGTGGCCCGGTGTCGGGTAAAAAGGGAGAAATCTGCAGAACTCCGAGTGAACCCCATGTCCCGAACCACCTTGCTAAACTTGTCAAACCACGCCCGTGGGGACTGTTTGAGACCATAAATTGACTTTTTGAGAAGACAGACCCGAGACTCCCCCGTGGTCTCAAACCCGGGCGGTTGGCGCATGTAGACAGTTTCCTGAAGGTCGTCATTCAAAAAGGCGTTCTTGATATCAAGCTGATGAAGGGGCCAGCGGCGGTGCACCGCGACGGAGAGAAGAACGCGGACAGTGTTAAGCTTGGCCACCGGAGAGAAGGTTTCCTCATAGTCGAGGCCCTCCTGTTGTGTGAAGCCACGGGCCACAAGACGGGCCTTCAGTCGGGCAATAGTGCCATCCGGAGCATGCTTGATGACGAAGACCCATTTACATCCAACAGGGTGCTGACCGGGAGGTAAGGGAACCAAGACCCAGGTCTGGTTGGCCCAAAGGGCCGTCATTTCTTCGTCCATGGCCGCCCGCCAGCCAGGATGGTGAAGCGCCTCCTGCAAAGAGTTAGGGACCGAAACAGAGGATAATGAGGTGGCAAAGTGAAGAAGAGAGGGGGAGAGGCGATGGAGAGAGACGTAGTTCGCCATCGGATGAGCGGTAGAGACGGGAGCCGGAGCAGCAGGGAGCAGAGCACCAGAGGGCGAGGCCGACTGCAGAGGAGCCACGGGATGAGGAGAGCGACGAGAATAGACCCGGATAACCGGTGGTGGTGGACGGACCGGAGGTGTGGAAGAGAGAGAGGATGAGGAGTGAGGAGCAGGAATGACAGGACGAACGACGGGAGCTGGACTCAGAGCGATATCCGGAGCAGGGAAGAATGGAAGATCTTCACGGAAAGTGACGTCAGCCGAGACAGTAACCTTGCGGGTAGTAGGCGAATAACATACATAACCCTTCTGAGTGCGCGAGTACCCGACAAAGATCTGCTTGGTGGCACGAGGGTCCAATTTGTCCGTGGAGGGACCGAGGTGGTGAACGTAGCAGGTACACCCAAACACCCGTGGCGGAAGGGGAAAAGGCGGAGTTGTGGGAAAGAGGAGGCTGAAGGGAGTAGCATACTGGAGGACGGAAGACGGGAGGCGGTTGATGAGAAAGCAAGCCGTGGAGAGAGCGTAGTTCCAGTACGGTTTGGGGACCTGCATTTGAAGCATAAGCGAGCGAGCGACATCAAGAAGGTGACGATTCTTGCGCTCGGCGACACCATTCTGTTGTGGAGTGTACGGACATGATGTTTGGTGAAGAATGCCGAATTCAGAGCAGACAGTGGCAAACGAATGGCTGGTGTACTCCCGCGCATTGTCAGTACGAATAGTGCGAATAGGCGCAGAGAACTGAGTGCGAGTCTCAAGTATGAAAGCCCGGAATACGCGGGGAAGTTCAGAGCGATCCCGAAGGAGATATAACCACGTCATGCGAGAGTAATCATCAATAAAAGTAAGAAAATAGCGATAGCCAGAAATACTAGTAAATTTGTACGGACCCCATATATCGGAGTGTACTAAAATAAAAGGAGCGGAGCTCCGAGTACAATGAGGGGGGAAAGAAGAACGGGGCTGTTTGCCCAAAATACATGTGTCGCAGCGAAAAGCAGGGAGAGTAACATAAGGAAGAGCCTTCCGGAGGACTGGAAGAGGAGCATGTCCCAGACGGCGATGCCAATCCGAAGAGGAGATAGATGCGAGGACAGTGGGAGAGTCGTCAAGAAGATAGAGCCCATTCTGCAGCCGTCCTCTACCAATGATAGTCTGCGTCTGCTGATCCTGTATGAGAAAAGAAGAAGACGTAAATGTCACTGAGTAATTTGAATCAGTAGTAAGGCGACCAACAGAGAGTAAATTGAAAGGAGAGCCCGGAACATGTAGAGCCGAGCGCAGGAGGAGAGAAGAGGTGAGAGAAATATCAGCACATCCAGAGACGGGAACCGATGCCCCATTAGCAACAGTAATGTACTTCGGGTGAGGTGAAGACAAGTACTGCGGTGGCCTAACAGAGGTGATATGATGAGTGGCACCAGAATCAAGGATCCAACGCGTGCCAGAGGATAGGCAGGCGATACCTTCATTGGAGATAGAGGCAGCAGAGGCAACCGAGGCAGGCGGACGGCTGAGCAAGCCATGAAGATGCAGGAGCTGAAGACGAACCTCGTCGAGCTCAGTACGAGAGGAGGCAGAGTCGGTAGTAGCAGCAGAGGCATGTGGACGAGGAGGTCGGCCATGTTTGCGAAAGCAAGTGGCCTCAAGATGACCATCTTTACCACAGAACGAGCATTTAGGCCTAGACCGGCCACCGCGACCCCGGCCGCAAGAGTCAGAGCGGCCACCACGGGCAGAGGGGGGAAGAGGCAATAAGGGAGCTGGTGCCTGTTGAACAAGGGCCGGAGAAGGAAGTCCGGGAACATCCGGAGGCGGGGAGACTTTGAGAAGCATTGAGCACACATCGGAAAAGGACGGTGTAACAGTAGAGGAGAGGATGTGAGCCCGGACACTGTGAAGATGAGGGGGTACCCGGGCCATCATCATGGCGATACCCACAGCTTCCTTTTGGGTACGTTGAGCAGCGATATCTAGAGTGGGAGGCTGATGGTGGATCCAAGCCTCAACCAGAGACCGGGCTTGAGCAACAAAGGACGTCAGGTCGGTTGCGCCACTGCTGTCAAGGGCCTGGAGAGCGGTGATGATATCATATAGATGGTGGAGACTATCTTTGCCAGAGTAGAGGGTGTGGAGCTCGTCCCACATGCCTTTGGCCGTCTCATGATACATGGCCAGGCGATAAGATTCGCCATCAAGAGAGTTGAGAAGCCAAGTCTGCACACGCCCATCATTGCGTAACCACTCCTCAGTAGGGACACCAATAACGGCCTGAGTCAGGTGATGAAGGAATCCCTTTGACTGAAGGACACGGCGAACCGAGTGTGCCCATTCCACAAAGTTCTTCTTGCCAGTGAGCGAAATTGTAGTGATCCGGAGCTCGTCGCGGACTTCCTGGATAGAGGCCGGGCGTTCAGGAGGAACTGCCGTGCCGACGGAGTCTGCAGACGTAGACATGAGGGTGACCTAGATGAGGTCGCAGCGAGCTGAAGGAGGCCGCAGCGAGCTGAAGGAGGCCGCAGCGAGCTGAAGGAGGCCGCAGCGGGCTGGAGGCCGCAGCGAGCTGGAGGAGACCGCGGCGGGCTGGAGTCCGCAGCGAGCTGGAGGAGACCGCGGCGGGCTGGAGGCAGCAGCTAGAGGAAGCGGACAGACAGCGGACTGGGAGAGGATGCGGCGACCTGGATGAGGGCGCGGCGAGCTAGTAAGAGACCGCGGTGAGCACAGACGCTCAGCAAGGAGTGGGCCAAGAGAGGCCGCAGCGGATGGAAGAAGGGCGAGGCGGACTGGATCAGATCGCGGCGGTCTGGATCAGACCGCGGCGGACAGGAGCGAGCTGAGAAGAGAGGACAAGTCGGGGAAGCAAGAGAGCGACCGCGGCGGGCTGGACCAGTCCGCAAGACTGAAAGAACGCAGAGGGTCTAACCCGCGGCGGACAGAAAAAAAAACTGCCGGAAGAGGAAGGAGAGCAGCCGCAAGCAGGCGGACTGCGGACAGAGGACGCTGAGCTTACGGCGGACGAAGGAAACCAAGAGGTTGAGGTCGCCGAGGTCGCGCCGGACAAGAGGAGGCCGCAGCGAAAAAAGGGAAGCAGTGGACCCCACAGGATGGCTATAAATAGGGGGCCAGAGGAGGAAGGAGAAGGCGGGAGGAGAGATGATTCCACGGGAGGAGAGGCTGCGGACTGGACAAGGGAGGCCGCAGGAGTGAAGCAGCTAGAAGATGCGGACACACTTTCGCAGGCCGCAGAGGAGAGGTGGTTCCACGGAGGGAGAGGCTGCGGACAGGAAAAGGGAGGCCGCAGGAGGTCGCAGGCCGCAGGGCGGACAGAAAGGGGAGTCCGCAGGAGTCAGCAACCTCGCTTTGATACCATGTAGAAATGGAGAAAGCCAACCTTGTATATATGTCCACTTGATACAAATACAAAGAATGAGTACATATATATAGATGAGAGAAAGAGAGAGAAAAGGCCTATACACAATGTGGGACTAAAGAGAGGAGAGAAAAGCAATAAATGTTATACAAATGGGCCTAATATTAAGTGGGCTTTTCCAACAGTATTCTTAAAAAATGACATGTCAGTAAAAACACCGGGGATCAGCAAGTAACGAACTTATAAAGCAAAAAAAGGGAATTGAGATATTTTACCTTCCCACTAGCCATGAAATATATTTTATCACCTTTTTTTATTGTTCCATCAATAACCCGAAAATAAACAATGACGCCTCTGTACGGATCATAGTAGCTATAAGAATAAAAACCAATGAAAACTGATTAATGGGTAACTAATAAATTTAGTAATACATAATACAGAAAAATTTAACATGAGCAATTTATGAAACTGAAGGTTGATATATTTAATCTCAAATAGAGATCAACTGTCAAGAATGCATGAACAAAATAAAAACTTCATCTATGATGGAAAAAAATAGCAAAACCTGTTGCATATGGGTGTGTAAGACTTACCACAGCAAGTGTTCGTTCATAATTTCACATCTCCTTTGAAGATAATCAATCATTGAACTAAGTGATAAAATATGTTGAAGTTATTAAATATATGTATAGAGTTTATTTACCAGCGGATTTTAAATATATTTATTTATGACGTATTTTTATGTTTTACGAGCAAATGTTATTCAAAATGTCATTATTTAAGTTTGACGGCCAATCATAGAGGCGCACAGAGGCGCAAAGGGGCCCGGGAGCATAGGCACAGGCGCACGTCAGAGGCACGTGGACACAAAAATGAGAAATACAATACAATCAGGGAACTGGACGCCCAATTCATGGAAAATCAAGGAATTGGATGGCCAATTCGCTGAAATTCGCGAATTGGGCGCCCAGTTGGGCTGATTTGGGAGTCTAATTCGCTCAATTTCAGCAAATTGGGCCCCCGATCCGCTCAATTTTCGCGAATTGGGCGGCCGATTCGCTCAATTTCAGCGAATTGGGCGCCTAGGTGCGCCTTGGGTGTGTTTCAGATGCACCTCAGGTGCGCCTCAGGCGCGCCTCAGGCACATCGCACTCCTAGGCCTTTCTGAGGCACAACTGGGTGCGCCCGGCGCCTCAGGCACGCCTAGGCGCGAGCTTTGATAACATAGGGTGTTATGGGTTTCGGGCGTGGTTATCGAGTTGTTATGTTATGTATTTTTGGTCTAGTTATCGAGTTGTTTTTATTATATGTCTTGTATAAATAATTATTGAGTCATTTATAACACCCCAGTCTACTATGGGTGCGCTACAGGTCTGCAGACAAGTGACCCCAACCAATCTCCAAGGATCAGATTGGCTGCAGCCGCAAACTCCAATGGCAAATTGCTGAGGTTTGGTCTCTAACCACAGACCTCGTTTGATGAGGGAAACTTCAGTTAAGCAGACAACACGGGGACTTCTCAGGAGGTTACCCATCCCAATAATACTCTTGCTCAAGCATGCTTAACTATGGAGTTTTTCTATTGATAAGAAGTAGAAAAGCTTCATAGTTAAGCGTGCTCGGACAAGAGTAGTATTGAGATGGGTGACCTCCTAGCAATTCCATGCGTTGTCTGCTTAATTGGAGTTTCCCATCAAAGGAGGTATGTGGTTAGAGATCCAACTTCAACAACCCGCTAATGGAGTTAGCGGTTGCGGCCAATCAGATCCATGGAGCCGGGTTGGGGTCACTGGTCTGCAGACCTATATCGCACTAATAGTAGACTGGGGTGTTACATAAAAAGTGTAATGCAACGCCCCATTCTACTATCGGTGCGCTACAGATCTGTAGACCAGTGACCCCAAACCAACTCCATGGATCTGATTGGTCGCAGACGCTAACTCTAATGGTGGGTTGTTGAGGTTGGGTCTCTAACCGCAGACCTTTTTTAATGAGGGAAACTCCAGTTAAGAGGGTAGCACGGGGACTTCCCAGGAGGTCACTTATCCCAATACTACTCTCGTCCGAGCATGTTTAACTATGAATTTTTTTTACTTATCTGCTTCCGCCTTAGCAGACATGGTTTTCTTTCTGCACATGCATGTGACATCACGACCCGCCCGAAGCGCACTCTGACTTTAGTTGAGATGGGTCGGGACACCGGTTGTATGCAATCTCCATCCGTTGTTGGGCCTGCAGAAGGCGAGCCCGGGCGGTCTGTAAAAAAGTGTAACGATCTTCCAGCTCCCGATCGATGGCCGTCAGGCGAGCCGAGCCACCCGTGTAGGACAAAAGGCAGGAGGGGGGTCGCGGCCGTAAATGAGGCGAAATGGCGTGGTTTGCAGTGTCGTGTGGCACGCTGTGTTGTAACAATATTCGAACCAATGTAACCAACGCGGACAATTGCGCGGACGGTCCCTGGTCACGCACCGCAAATACATCTCGGGGGTGCGGTCGACCACCTCGGTCTGGCCATCAGACTGGGGGTGGTATGCTGAAGAGAAAACCAACTTGGTGCCGCTAAGTGAGAAAAGTTCTATCCAAAAGTTACTTTTGAAGACTTTATCCTGGTCCGAAACAAGCGTCTCTGACATGTCATGCAGTCGAAAGATCTCCTGAAAGAACACTCGTGCCACGTGCTCGGCGACAAGCGGTCGCGCCAAAGGAATGAAATGGGACCCCTTTGATAACCGATCCACCACCACCATCAAAATTCTTTTGTCGTGAACCGAAGGCAACCCTTCAACAAAATCCATAGAAAGATCCGCTCAAATCTGTCTCGGAACCGATAGGGGCTGAAGTAAGCCGGCCAAAAGAAGGTGATCCGCCTTGTTTTGTTGGCATACGGTACATGCGGAGAGGAACTCGTGGACGTGTCGATGCATGCCCTTCCAATAGAATTTCACGCGAAGGCGCTGGAGAGTACGGTGAACACCCTTGTGGCTGCGGGAGTGGATGTCGTCCAAAACGGTGAGGATGAGGGGCGAGGCCGGATCCACGTGCAACCGCTCTCGGTAATAGATCAACCCTTGACGGGCTGTCCACTGCGTATTCGCGAGGCCCTGCTCCGTCTGGTGTAGCAGCTCAGACAGACTGGGGGAAGCATGGATCTCCTGACGAAGCAAGGTGAGGAGGTCGGTCGTGGGAAAGGAGATGGCACAAAGGGCGGCTTCCGTAGGAGTGTCCCGGAGGGATAACACGTCGGCAGCACGGTTGAGTGACCCAGCCTTATGCTCCACCTGAAAGTCGAAGCCGAGTAACTTGTTGACCCACCGCTGTTGTGGTACGGTAGTGAGACGCTGCTCGAGAAGGTATTTGAGGTTGTGGTGATCTATCTGAATGATGAAGGAACAGATCCAAGAATAAGGCCGTCAATGCTGAATCGCCTTGGCAAGCCCGATGAGCTCTTGCTCGTATGCCGGAAGTTTCCGGTGGTGGATGGTCGTCTGACGACTGAAATAGGCGATGGGGGTGGCCGTCCTACTGCAGCACCGCACCATAGCCTAAACCGGAAGCATCATACTCGGCGAGGAACGGCACGGTGAAGTCCGAGAGGCGGAGAACCGGAGCGGATAGCAAGGCCGCTTGAAGAGAATGGAACGCCCGTGTCGCCGTGTCGGTCCATACAAAAGCATTCTTCTGAAGCAAGCTGATCAGGGGGGCGGTGATGTTGTCGTAGTCGTGTATGAAGCGACGGTAATAACCCGTGAGGCCGAGAAAGCTCCAGAGGTCGGTGATGTTTTGCGGTAGTGGCCATATGACGCCACACCCTCGAGCTTGGCCGGTTCGGACGAGACCCCCGAGTGATCCACCACATGCCCCAAATAAGTGATCGAACGTTGCCCAAATGAGCACTTTGAAGGCTTGAGAACTAACTGCTGCGTGCTCGCTAAACTGAGGACGGCCCGAAGATGACGTAGGTGCTCCTCCCAAGATTTGCTATACACCAAAATATCGTCAAAAAAAAACCAGAACGAACTTGCGGAGGAAGGGTTGGAATACCTCATTCATCAAATCTTGAAAAGTAGAGGGTGTGTTTGTTAGGCCAAACGGCATTACCAGAAACTCGAAGTTCCTATGATGCGTCTGAAAAGCCGTCTTCTCCACGTCCATATCCGCCATGCAGACTTGATGGTACCCGGAAAACAAGTCGAGCTTGGAAAATAAACATGCTCCATGTAGCTCGTCCAGAAGCTCCTCGACTACCGGGATAGGGAATTTGTATTTGACGGTAATTGCGTTGAGGGCGCGATAGTACACACACATGCGCCACGTGTTGTCCTTCTTGTGCACCAACATTACCGGAGAAGAGGAGGGTAAAACGTTGCGCCAAATGAGCCCCTGCTGGAGGAGGAGATCGCATTGCCGTTCGATCACATCCTTTTGGAGTAAGGGGTAGTGGTATGGTCGCACCACCTCCGAAGCCGCCCCTGGAAGGAGGCAAATGCGATGGTCCTGTCGCCGCCACGGTGGAAGTCCCAAGCGCGGGCTGAAGAGCTCGGAAAATGACTGAAGAAGGGCGGCATGATCCGTCGGTTGGTCCTCCGACTGGTGTGTCGGGGCGGCCAACGGCTCTGTATGGACTAAAAAAGAGGACGGAGACTGTTGTGGAACCTGCCCTTGCCACTGTACCAAATAAGAGTCGGCTCGCCAGGAGATGGTCATACGATCAAAATCCCACGTGAGGGGCCCCAGCGTACGTAGCCAATGAACGCCCAATACGAAGTCAAAGCCCTGAAGGTCGACAAGGAAGAGATCAGTCTGGAAAGAAAAGTTGTCCACCTCGAAAGCCACGTGCCGACATACCCTCTGACACGACATCTATTGGTCGTTTTCCACCTCCACCTTGACGTGGCTGCGCGTCACATACAGAAGATGAAGCTGGAGGGACCTGTCCCTGCAAATGAAACTGTGGGTACTACCCGTGTCCAAAAGAGCGAGCAGTGATGTACCCATGACAATCACAAAAAGCTGAATGGTGCAGCCCTCCTGCGGTCCGGCTAAGGCATGGAGAGACTGTTGTGGTGCGTTCGAATCGTCGAACCCAACGTCGCCATCCTTCGGTGGGTCGTCCACTTCCAACCAAAAAAGGCGCTTGTAGCGATGAGAGGGTGTGTATAACTCATCACAATTGAAGCATAAACCATTCTCACGACGGGCTGCCATCTCCGACCGGGTCAAACGGCGACGAAAAGTAGGCCGTGGGGGCTGGTCCCCCTCCGGCGGCTGAGATGTGGCAAACGGTGAAGGTAGTGGTCGAGGGCGGCCCGAGGGCTGCCGATCCAAAGCGAGGCACCGGTCAAATGCGCGGGCGAGGCTCATAGCCGTCAAGAGATCTGGTGGCTTCTGAAATTCCACATTCCGACGGAGCCGGTCGGGCAAGCCGGCGGTGAAAAGTGGGAATTGTTGGGACGGTAACATAGTCGTGGTGCGTGAGAGTAACATCTGAAATTGCTCCAGATAGGAGTCGATGGAGCCGGTGTACTTGAGAGCGATAAGGTCGCCGAGAGGGTTGCCCGGCATGGCCGACCCAAAGCGGAGGGAGCAGGCTGCCCGAAATTCGTCCCACTAGGTGGTAGGGTGTTCCCGGAGGAGTTGTGAGACCCACAGTTGCGCCGGAACTAGAAGGTGGAACGAGGCGAGGCCGACACGCTCCTCGTCCGGAGTGTGTTGGTTAGCAAAGAAGAAATCGCAGCGCGTTAGCCATGGTAAGGGTTCTTTGCGGCCCTCATATAAGGGAAAATCCATACGAACGAAACGGTTGTTGGAGTAGGTGTCGCCACGAGGAGGAGGAGCCGAGTCCACCCGACTCTCAAACGGAGATGCGGTGGGGTGCAGTGGTGGAGGAGAGGCGCCGTGGAGGGAGTTTAAGTGCGCATTTAGGGCGTCCATCTTGTCACTTTGAGTGGCGAACATCGCCTGAAACATCTCCATCAGTTGGTGGATAGAAGGACCTCCTTCGGACATGGGAAGAGGAGGAAGTGTCGGAGATGGCAGCAGGCCGGCGGGCTCCCTGGCGGGGGGAATAGGTGCAGCCGGACGGCAAAACCCGGTGAGGACGGCGCGGTAGGGGCGGGTGGGGAGATCCCGACGTCGGCCTCTGATACCGAGTTGTTGTGATCCCCCGATCGAGATCTGGTGATGGGGCCAGAAGAGGAAGAAGATTTCCAAGGCTCGGAGGAACTCGTCTTGGATTCGGTCGGTGAAGACAGCTTGAGAATGGAAAGGAGAGGGAGGAAGAAGAGATGGAGGAAGAGGAGAGAAGAAGAAGGAAGAAGAAGGAGAAGTAGGCGGAGGGGAGGAAACCGAGCCCGATCGGCAACCCTGTCGCGGAACGGCGGAAGCAGCGATCCGCTTAGATTTTTCCTGCGGGAAAACGGGAGAGGTAGAGAGAGAGAGAGAGGAAAAGAGGAAATAATTCTTGCTTGCATTCTCACAACCAAATCGGATCATATAGGTCCCAAACATCAAACCGAATTTAAATTGTCTGAGCCTCTCACCTGTGCTTACTACAAGTGAGATAATGAGCTAAATAAAAATACGAAATGCGATACAAAACATAGGATAAAAATCATGCGGTCTCGGCCGGTCGACGGCGCTGATAAGTGAGGCCCCAATATCGATCTAGTGCGTCGAGTGTCGTAACAAACACAGATACCATGAAGCAGCAAACCAAAAAAGTTATCATCTTGTGAAAAACACCAAAAACAGACGGGATCGGCTGCTATGGATGTGCTGGAGATCGAAGCAAACCAAAATACAGACCTGATCATTAAAGAGGCTGCCAGATATGATAAGTACTTAGAGTGGTGGTAATGATGTTATTAAGCAATTTAAGTGGTAAGAGTGGTGGTTATGGTGTTTTTAAGTAAATTAAGTGGTAAGGGTGGCAGATATGATGTTAGTAAGCAATTTAAGTGTTAAGTGGGTAAATATTGAAGTTTCGGTGTTAGCTATAAAAACACATAGAATCATATAGATAAATCCCCATCAAATATATACCGGTAACTAAAAGGAGAGGTAATTAAGAGGGCAAGAACATGATTAGAATTAAGTAATTTAGGTGGTAAGAGTGGTGATTATGATGTTACTAAGCAGCTTAAGTGATAAGTGGGTAAATATTGAAGTTTAGGCATTAGGTATGTAAACACATATAGTGGCATATATATATATATATATATATATATATATATATATATATATATATATATATATAAATCCCCATCAAATAAATACCGGTAACTAGAAGGAGAGGCAATTGAGAGGGAAAGAATATAATTAGTGTACCTATCAAAAATAAGAGCTCTGAGGGAACTTCCTGCAGTGTCCTTTGGAGGAGGAATTCGTGTGACAATTGCATGTAAAATTTCTGCTATACCAATTCCCTCCTGAACAATATTTTGATTATAACAATGGAGCAAACAATTCTGTATTCTTAAAATAAACAAAAGAGTTATAGACTCGGGAACATCCAGCAAAGAGTTACCTTAGCTGAACAACGGATTGTATTACTACAATTTAATCCAATAACCTGCAAACCTAAAACCAGTTTGATCAGTAAAGAACAGGTAAAAAATGCATTGCAGTGTCATTGTTCAATACAAGCAAATGATCTTCATATGAAAAGTTCTATTAAAAAATAAAAGGAAGCACTTCAACCTCCCAAACATTGACGATTAGCACTTGGTTGGACATCTTGCACAACCAGGTCGCTAACTAATCAAAAATCTAGCAGTGTTTGGAACCAATAAATGAGATTTTATGAACTTGTGGAAAAGAACCAAAGGAATGCAATATCCTGAACTTGTGAAAAAATAAACAAAGGAGTGCAATATCCTGATATTTTGTGTGCGTGCACGCGCATATACACACAGGCAAACATAAATATATTTATATGAACAACATTAAAGGAAGTTTTTTAAAAGAGTTCTTCCTACTCATATAAGATCATCAAAGCATCTGGGGCATCCGATCCGTACATGAAAGAGGGGGAAAAGAGAGGATGGGAAAGAACAAGATTTTCCTAAATCTCTTAAACTACTCAAATAGTTAAGGGTCTAGGGAAGAGAGGGGTGGCCGGGTGAGAGAGTGTGGTTTTATTTTCTTTTTTTAGGTTTTTTATTCTTCATTTTTTATCTCTAAAATAATGTTGCAAAGCACTTTTTTCTTCCATTTCAAATTAGTTGCACGCCAGAGCCCGGCACGGGTAGAGCCTATGGATCGTTATGACTGCTAGTGTGTGTGTGTGTGTGTTATACAGAGAGAGGGAAAAATAAAAGACATAATACAAACCAGCTTAACATCTCCCTCTAAAATCTAAAAAAGATATCAATCATTCTCAACATATCAGTGAAGGTATCTCAGTTCAACCAATTGGTAAAGATGTCCACCATGTGATCCTCGAAAAAATTAAAGTACACTTCCATGTATTTAGTTCTATCATGAAGAACCATATTATGAGCAATACTGATAGCACTATTATTATAACAATACAGGAGAATGGTAGTATCTTTCGGGAGTTTAAGATCTTGAAGAATAAATCTACAAAATAAGTATTCCCATAGATCTTGTATCATAATCCAATATTTTGTCTATGCACAATAACATGTTTTTGGCTTTGCCACATCAATAAGTTACCACCAATAAATGTGCAGCAACGTGAAGTGAGCATGGTAGACTGTGTCTGTGAAACGGAATCCTAATGATGCAACCCTAGGTATAGTACCGGGCAGGAAAACCTTACTTAACATTAGGATGATGTATGTAATCAATGAGTGTTTGTTATCCAATTGAAAAATAGTAATGAGAGTAAAACCACACAGATAACAAAAGGCAAAGAATAAAATAATATATAAAAGCAAGCTGGTATGATTTTTCAGCGTGAGTGGTCTTGTTAGGCAAGGAAGCAAAAAAGTCTTACAATAAGTAACCAATCACCAGCAAACTAACATTCAAAATCATATGAGAATATCACAATTCAAACAACAAAGAAATACAAAATCACTAAACAATGAATGCACGCGAGGATAATGGAGTCGATGATGAAGACGTAGAGATCCGGTGAACTTAGAGGTGGTGATGGCTGCCTGGATGTGAGGGGGTTGTTGGACGTTGGCTGAAAGTGGGAAGGAGATGTCAGAAGGTGGTAGGAGTCAGCCAGAGACATGGAAGGTTGTATGGGTGTTAGAAGGCGTTAGTTGGATTTGAGGAGGGCAGGCCGTGGAGTTGTGGAGTGTTGGGAGAGCGGCACAGTGGGGTGGATGTTAGCAGAGGGGGCAGAGAGGGGTTGGTTGGAGGTGGAAGGGAAGTGAGGCCTTGGGGAAGTCCTAGAGAGGTTCGGCTGGAGGAAATATAGCAGGATAAGTTGTAGGAGGTGGGTTCCAGCCTCCAGGGTGGTTGGCAGCTGAAGTGGAGTTGGTGGTGGCTATAGAGTTTTGAGGAGAGGCAACTAGCAGTGGGGAAGTAAGGGAAACAAGGATAAAGCCAAATGAGTCATCAACTTAGGGTTCTGTGGAGTGTTGCTACGAGATCACTGATTCCGGAGGAAGAAGCCACTAAAATCTAGATTTTCATAACAGCTTCCACAATCCTCCTATTTATAACACAACTGATTAGGACGCCCACACACAGATGTCTATGATTGGCATTTATTGTTTGGTGCCCGATCTAAATGAATAATGCATAGAAACAATAAAATAAACTACAGAAAGTAGGTAACAGCATTCTGGACACATCTATGGATTTGGATCATCAATCCAATAAAGATCACTTGTGCAAATAGACATAAGTCCTCACTTCACCAAGTGCTCTCCCACCAAACACCGCAATAGATTTTCTAGAATCCTATTGACCACCTCAGTTTGCTCGACTGTTTAAAGGTGGTGTCAGTCTCTGTAAACAAATGAGAATTTCAAGGTGATGTCAGTCACGTGTCATTGTGTCTTCCAAAAATAACTCAAAAATCTAACGACTTGAACTGTCACTATGGTCTTGGATAAACATGTAACATAAATACATCCCACATAAACAGTGGCACGACATGTGAAGTATCAGTGATCTTGCTACATACGATAAAAAGCGTCATCTTAGAAAATTGTTCAACCAATACATATATAGAATCATGCTTCCTAAAGGTACATGGAAGCCGGAGCACGAAATTTATGTGAATGTCAACCTATGGCTGATGTGGAACAGATAGGGATGTGTAGAGACTCGTATTCTGCTTAGACCCATTTGTCATCGAGCAGATATGAAACTGACGAAAAACACGAACTACGTCCTTCTTCAAACCATGTCAATAAATTAGTACTCGACTAATGAGACTGACATATCCTTATCAAAGTGTCTTGCAGCGCAACCTCTTCAGGAACCCATTAGTAGATTCTTTGGGATCTCTCGACAATGTGATGTCAATCTGACCAAAATTAGGGCAAGTCGGATATTTGGAGATCATTTTCTTGAATCCGTCCACTCACACACTCAATGTTTGTAATAAATTGGCATGATTGCTCAATGCATCTACAGGTTTGTTCTCAACATTAGTGCGGTGTTTGCAAACATAATGAAAGTCATGCATGTAATCAACTCACTTGGCGTAGCGATGCCATAACTATCTTTAAGAGTTAAGGTATCATAACGCCTAGTGATCAAAATAGAGAGCAAACTCCCTGGGAAGGAGAGAGTGCATCTAATTTCCCAACAATGGAGTATTGTGTTAAACTTCTATCATAATTTGAGTATTTTTGTCTAGCCTCAATTACCTTCTCACTAAAATATGAAATTGGGTGCTATTTCTGGCTCAGTGCTCTTGCCAATTTCAACTCCAAAACTATTGCAATTTGCATACGATCTCAAAATCCTATTGGAATCAGGGAGTATAGATACAGGTATGATCATCAACATCTCCTTAATCTCCTCAAAAGACCTAGTGGCACCGGTAACATTCTAAGTATGATACACCCTCTTCTTCCAAGAAATGTTTGCTCGTTCTTTAAGGGCGGTCTGATGAAGAAGGGAAGTGCTTTGGAGGCAGAGAATTCAAGACAAAGCCCTCCTGGCAAGTGTTATGGGCCCACTCAGGGGATGACCACATGTGTCTGGAATGATTTGGACCTACTAGTACATTGTATCTATATTTGTTGTGCATTATTATTCTCTCCTTATTTTTCCGCACTTTTTTCTCACATTTTGTCCGAGTGAGCTGCATAATTGGTACTTCCTGTTAAACCCTTTCCACTCACTATATATAGGTGGGGGAGTGAGTTTGATGGTTATGAAAGAATAAACCCTGATTATCTCTCCCTTGAATCTCCTCCATCTCCCCTCATCGTCTTGGTTATGGTTTGGTTTGAGCAAGGCTCCCCTCTTCCCTCCTCTTGCGATCGAGCACGACTTCCATTGTGTCTCCCACCATGGGAAGGCTAGGTCGAGGAAGGGCCGTGACGATCCTCTCTGAGATTTATCCCTCTCAGGACCGCACACCCACTCCCAAACGGAGGTTCATATCACCTTGGTATCAGAGTCGCCTCCCTCCTCTAGTCCCAGCATTCAACTTCAGCACGTGCATTCCCTCGAGGACTTTCACATGTCCAACAGTGACTCTCGATCCCATTCTCAACCCGACAATTTCTCCCTCGACGATCAACCCACTCCTCCCGTGTCGACAGTAACCACTAAACACATTGACACAGCATCAACGACTCTCGATCCAGCCTCGACTCCCCTCGACGACTTCTGTGTTCCCTCTCCGTCTGTTTCCACACCAATTGTGATAGGCCTGTCGGACGACAAGCATACAACGTCGGTAGAGCTGCATCTGCCGCCTTCTGCGGTGGCTTTCCCTATTCTAATTTGTTGCATTGATCTCACCTACCTCCGACGAGACTCCCATCCCTCCCACGTCGCTACCTTGTTGCTTACACATCCAACCAAGCGCCTAATCAGTAGAATCTGGGCTTCCAGCCCGCCTCTCCCACATTCGGACGCTCCCCACGTACCCTGTCTTTCATGGAAGAGGAAGGTCTTACCCTTACGTGCATCATGGATACCATGCAAAATCTAATGGCTACTCAGGTTCAACAACAGGCCTCAATCGCGACTTTGACAAACCTATTAGAGGGTCATTCCATATCGGGAACTGTTATGGGCCTACTCGGAGTGGTGGTCGAAAGATGACCAGAGACGGGGATGAAGGCGGATATACTATGGAGCTAGAATCGTGATTGCTTAAGTGGGGCATGCTCAAGAAAGAGAGCTTCTAAGATCTATTTTAGGGTTGAGGAAATAATCTTAACTTTCATTGATAAAAAATCTCAAGAATACACGTCTTTATATAGGCTTACAAAAGGGCATGACTGTAATTATGACGCCACAGACTAAATGTGACACGGCGCGACATAACGGCATAACATAATAACGATACAACATGAAATAACATATGCTAGATTCGATGTAAATAAAGACCCAACACTTATCAATACATAACAAGACGGTATAAGAAATACATAATATGACTCGATCATAATGGAGCGTGACACCAATAACATCTCCTTTGTCCTTCAAATTGAGCTTGTTTTCAAGCTTGGACAAGGTTTGCATTGCTTGATCATCTGACTCATTGATTTCCTGCCAGAATAACTTTTGATAGCGAGCCGCGGCGGTGTGTAATGGGGGTGCCTTGGAAAAACTGGGCGGCGGAAGGAATAGGACCGATGGGTACGGCATAGAGGCAGACGGAAGCAACGGCAAGGCGTCTGAAGAGACCGGCAGAGCAGGAACCGGGGGAGCAAGGGCCGGCAAAAGATGCGGCGAGGGGGCAGGGGGGACGGCAGAGGAGAGGTCGGCAAAGCAGGGGCCGACAAAAGATGTGGCAAGGTGACGATGTCATGGGCTGGGGGAGGGATGGAAAAGATAGAATTTGCGTCAGGAGGTTGCTGACAAGTTCTAACAACGGTAGGGATTGTAGTGGTATGACCCGGTGACCAATCAGAAGAACTTGTTAGATGTGACCCCAGGACGAGAGTGTCGATACGTTGCGAAATGGAGGCCATAAATGCCCGCTTTGAATGGATGGCGGCCTTATCTGTATCAATTATCTTGATTTGCATGATAATTAATTGACGAAGAAATTAATCCACGAAAAATTACTTATATCAATCAACTAAATAAATAAAATTTGACTTCGAGTGGCTGTCTTAATAAGGGAAACGTGCACAGGGCTCGAGAAATGAAAAGAGCTAGAGTTGGGGGGGGGAGCGATGTTGGGTGTCTGCCTTGGTGGGCTCGAGATGGAAGATTGATAGAGACTTCAGTAGAATGGACGGCTTCCCTGCGTGCAATCCAGGTAGAAAGGACAAGACGGAGATTATGCGGCAATAGTGCAGCAGATGGAGCGGACGACAAGGGTTGCGTCGGATGTGGTCTGGGCATCGGCAAGGGGCTAGAGCAGTCGATGGTGGTGTCGTGGGCTAAGGAAGAAGTCGGCTCTGAGGAAGACGACGAGGGCTCTGCTCAAGGAAACAGAGGTTGTTGGTGTTACAGAAGCGAAAGCGAAAGGAATGAGTTGTTTTGGTGTCGAGGAAGACTGTTAGGGTTGGATATTGTGGACGGAAAGACGAAATTAAAGGCGCGGTGTTGCTGAAATGAAGCGGACCGAGCGATGATGTTTGAACGAGTGTCGGATTTATCTGATACCAAGTTATTATGGGCCTACTCAAAGCGGTGGCCGAAAGATGATAGGAGACGAGGATGATGGAGGAGATACTACGAAGTCGGAACCACGACTGCCAAAGCAGAGCGTGCTCAAGAGAGAGTTTCCAATATCACTTTTAGGGTTGAGAAAATAGACTTAACTTTCATTGATAAAAATCTCAAGTATGTATTTGTCTTTATATAGGCTTACAAGATGGCGTGAATGTACTTATGACGCCTCACACTAAATGTGACATGATGCGACATAATGTGTTACGTGTTGCGTATTATTATAATTATCTCTATTATCGAGGTGTCTAGTTGTTATCATTAGGTAGGAGCCTCGATCCCCGAGTCTAGTCTTATGTGTCATCATTAGTATTTTGTCTTCTAATATGTTGTAGCCTATATAAAGGCATTGGATGTGTTGTAGGAATTAAACAAGAAAGAATTCCAGTTCTCATCTTTGAATGTGAGATCTTGGTGGCTCTCTCCTCTAACGAGCAACCCCACCTAGGCAGTCGCGGTTCCGGCTCCATAGTATCTCCGTCATCGTCATCTCCACCTCCGGCCACCACCGAATTAGGCCCATAACAACTTGGTATCAGAGTGATCGGTCGTCTTCCGGGGACGCAAACATTCCAACTCCCTCAAAACCCTCCTCTGCTGGCCGCAGCAGCTCCAACGCCAACATCACTCACCCTCCGCGTCTCCCACCTTCCACGGTACCTTACAGCTTCATCAAACCGGGCCGATTCTCTCGACATTGTCATTTCCACCGCTATCTACTTCATCAATTACAAGCTCTACTCATTTACACAGCCACCGGTCTACATAACATTCTTGTCGCCTGCAACGAACGCACCTTCAGCCGTTGATCCTCTTCCAGTTCGATCTCATCGCCATCGCCGTTGTGTCCCTTTCCAGTGTCGACCCAGCGAGCCTACCCCGCAGCGCCCTTCTCCCCTCAACTCCTCGCTTCCGCCGTCGATTCATCCGGTAGAACCCGCACTCGCTTCTCCATCCAGCGACGACGGACTCCCCCGCCTCTTCCCGCATCGATGACAAGACTGTTGCACGCGCCTGCTGTTGTCGAGCCTCGCGCACCTCTGACGCTACCTCATTTTCATTTCTGGAGCCCCGTGTCGCTTAATTAATTAGGCGGACTCAGCCGGCCATCATTTCAGCAACCCCTCCTTATTACTAAGACTTGTGGGCCCCCTTTCCCTTTTCAATACAGCAAACCCAACCATTCCTCCACCTGGTTTTCTTTTTAATTATTTCAGCAGCCCACACCAGCTTTACACTTTTATTTTATTATTATTTTTATTTAAAACCCTCCTCTAGTCCTATTTCCTCTTTAACCCGCTCCAATAAACCTCACCTTATTTATTCTTCATTTTGTTTACCCCACTCCCTATTAAATGAGTTGTCGCCCCTTTCCAAAGAATTAATTAAGTCATCAAGTGTTATTATGGCGACCACCAAGTTGACTGTCGCGGATGTCGGCATCATCCAATCGACGCTACGAGCAATGATGAGCTTCATGGACACACGCCTTCGGAATGCAGACGCACTCCTCCACCACATTAAGAATCCTACAGCCGCCTTTCTGTCGCATCTCGTGTCCCTACCGCTTCCACCGTCGTCTCTTTTCGTGCAGTCGCCATCTGCGCCGGCCGCTGACGCGCCACCGCTATTAGCGGTAATTGCCCTTCTGCCATCACCTGTTGTGGTGGTGCCACCCCACCTTGGGCCACCTTCGTCAGACATCATGGCCGTCTTTTCGCCAGCACTTGCTCAGCCGACCCTGACGGTCACCTCCCTGCCTACAGATCTGTTCCTTCTGCCGGTCATCACCTCCCCGACCTACTTATTGATGTTGCTCTTCACTGCCCCACCGACCTTGCCAAAGTCATTACTTCTTCCGCTCATCTTTCCAACGGCGCCCCCGCTACTCACCGACTCTACTGTCATCTCTACGCGATATCATGCATTGTTCTGGCGGGAGATCAAGCTGTCAGATGCTCCGGTCACCACGTAGAGTTCGAGATTGAGGGCAAGCTCGATTTCAAGGGTGGATGAGATGTTACGTGTCGCGTATTATTATAAGTTCAGTGTTAAAAGCACACCAATTATGGCTAGTAGCACACCGAAAAAACCAAAAAAAACTTAAAACCCTAAAACTCCAAAAACACCAAATCCTTTAAGCACACTCCACCCGACAGCGCTCTCTTCTGCTTCTACGGTTCCGTTACTGTCGCTCCCTTCCGATCACAGGTACCTCAGGAAGGTGCAAGACCATTCACCGAGATCGCTGACAAGATCTACATCACAGTAGAGCGCCGAGACCGGATGACATCATTTAAGTAGTATGGAGGAAATCGCTATAGCGATTTCTTGAGAAACGCCGAGTTAGGTAAGATCTTCCTCTGTTTTTTCCTCTCAAAATCCAGATTTTCCTCCGTTTCTCCTTGCTTTTGCTCCAAAATGTTTAGGTTGGAAATATTGTTTGTGCAAAGTCAGATTTGGAAAGGTTTTACCATTTTCTTGGAGTTTTTTGGAATCGAGTTTGCTCGCCAGATTTTACCTTTGTTGTTTGGGAGCAGAAGGCGGTGATTTTGTGGGCTGTTGATTCGTCTCTGTAATATTGTGGAGGGTTTAAGTTTGTATAAGTGGTTTTTTGCTTTGAAATTCAGATCTTTGTATAAGTTATCTTGAGAGTTTATTCGCCAGTAATGTTAGCAAGATAGAGAAAATTTAAAAAAAAATGAAATTACACTTTTGATGTGCAATTTAAATAGTTCAGTATTGGTGTGTTAATAACTATAGAAATAGGCCCAAAACCTTGTATATATTCATTCAAGTAAAAGTTACAAGTATACACACACTTATATAGGAGAAGAAGGAAGGGAGAAATCCTAATACATGATGTGAGACTAATACAAGGAGAGAGAAAGAA
The DNA here is from genome assembly GCA_039583875.1 of Platanthera guangdongensis. Classification (NCBI taxonomy): domain Eukaryota; kingdom Viridiplantae; phylum Streptophyta; class Magnoliopsida; order Asparagales; family Orchidaceae; genus Platanthera; species Platanthera guangdongensis. Next base: position 32,691,466 of record CM077164.1, on the reverse strand, counting down.
GAAAAACATGGGCCCTTAAATGGGCTTTTCTAACACTCCCCCGTAAGCTGGAGCGTACAAGTTGTAGGCACCAAGCTTGGATAAGAACTGATAGTATAGCGGCCTGGAGAGAGCTTTCGTCAGGATGTCCGCAACTTGGTCGGTAGCAGGAACATGCTCCAAATCTATCTTCTTTGACTGTACCTTTTCCCGGATAAAGTGACAGTCAACTTCGATATGCTTAGTTCGTTCGTGAAAAACCGGATTCTTGGCAATATGAATTGCTGTCTGACTGTCGCAAAATAAGGTTGCCGGAGATGAGAGACGAACACCTAAGTCTCCCAGAAGGCCTTCAAGCCAGGTTAGCTCAGAGACAACAGCAGCCATAGCTCGGTACTCAGCTTCAGCAGAGGAACGCGCAACCACATTCTGTTTCTTGCTACGCCAAGTTATGAGGTGTCCACCAAAGTAAGTACATAATCCAGTTGTGGAGCGCCTATCATCAATAGATCCTGCGTAGTCAGCGTCAGAATATGCGACAAGAGATAGAGATGTAGATGGCTTGTACACGAGTCCTTGTCCGGGGGCGATCTTGAGATATCGAAGGATGCGCTCGACAGCTTGAAGATGAGATGTCCGAGGAGCGTGCATGAAACGGCTCACAACTCCCACCGTAAATGAGATGGCTGGTCGAGTCACCGTAAGGTATATCAGCTTCCCAACCAAGCGTCTGTAATATTCCGGATTTGTAAGCAGCTTGTCAGAGTCAGAGCTATGGACCGAGAGCTTGTGATTTGCGTCCATAAGAGTCTCTGCAGATTTGCACCCAGAATAACATGCATCACGAAGGAGGTCCATACAGTACTTCCTTTGAGATAGCACAGGACCATCAGGGCGTCGTGGGACCTCGAGCCCAAGAAAGTACCGAAGGTTGCCCAGATCTTTGGTCTGAAAGGCGGAATTCAACTGTTCCTTGATCTGTTGTATTCCTGCCGTGTCGTCGCCGGTAATCAGGATATCATCAACGCAGATCAGAAGAATCACAGTCCCGGTTGATCGGTGTCGGATGAAGAGAGAAAAATCAGCCGAGCTCCGAGTGAAGCCACTAGCACATACGACCTTACTGAACTTTTCAAACCACGCACGCGGGGACTGTTTGAGACCATAAATAGATTTCCGAAGGTGACATACCAAAGACTCCCCAGTGGTCTCAAACCCGAGAGGTTGTTGCATATAAACTGTCTCTTGTAGATCTCCGTTGATGAAGGCATTCTTAATATCCAGCTGATAAAGTGGTCAGTGACGATGAACAGCCAAGGAGAGAAGAACGTGGACCGTGTTCAATTTGGCCACGGGAGAGAAGGTTTCCTCGTAATCAAGGCTATGTTGCTGAGTAAAGCCCCGTGCCACAAGACGGGCCTTCAGACGGTCGATAGTGTCATCCGCCGCATGTTTAATGACAAAGACCCATTTGCAGCTAACAGAGGTGTGGCCAGCAGGAAGAGGAACCAGATCCCAGGTCTGGTTAGCCCAGAGAGCCCGCATTTCATCGTGCATAGCGGCCCGCCATCCTGGGTGGTGAAGCGCCTCCTGCACATTGTTAGGTATAGAAATAGAGGAAAGGGAGGTGGCAAACGCGTAGAGAAGCGGCGTTAGCCGATGTAGAGAGACGTAGGCGGCCAAGGGATGAGCTGTAGAGACGGGAGCGTGATCTGCCGTAGCCGAGGTATCGCAGGCAGGGGGGAGCTGGGTCACGGGAGCATCCTTGGATAGGCGACGAAAGTAGACACGGATTAGGGGGGGATAAACCCGAGGAGGAACGGGGGGAGAGGAGGAAGAAGACGGTACAGATGGCGTGACCGGTACAACAGGTCGGGGAAGAGAGGGAGCAGAAGACGAGGTGGTGCTGGGTAAGTGGAAGGGCTGGTCTTCGCAGAAGGTGACATCCGCAGAAACGACCAGCTTGCCGTTGGTAGGAGAGTAGCAGACATACTCATTTTGAGTGCGGGAGTAGCCAACGAACATATACTTGGCGGCCCGAGGAGCAAGTTTGTCGGAAGGAGGGCCAAGAAGGTGGACATAGCAAATACACCCAAAGATCCGTGGTGTGAGAGAGGTGAGGGTGATGGAGGGATAGAGAAGTTGGATGGGTGAGGCAAAGTCAAGTACAGAGGAGGGAAGACGGTTGATGAGATGACAGGCGGTGGAAATAGCAAAGTTCCAATATTTGGTGGGAACGTGCATTTGGAACATAAGAGAGCGGGCAACATCGAGACGATGACGATTTTTGCGTTCTGCCACCCCGTTTTGCTGAGGGGTATATGCACATGAAGTTTGATGGATGACACCAAAGTCAGTGCAGATATTGGAGAAGGCACGACTCGTATACTCCCGAGCATTATCAGTGCGAATTACTTTGAGAGGGGTGGCGAACTGCGTACGCATCTCAAGTAAAAAGGCGCGAAAGACAGAGGGAAGTTCAGTGCGATCATGTAGTAAATAGAGTCACGTGGTACGGGAGTAATCGTCAATAAACGTGACAAAATAACGAAAGCCAAAAATACTAGGGATCTTATAAGGACCCCAAACATCAGAATGAACTAACAATAAGGGAGTACTACTTCTGGTACAGGCAGGGGGGAAAGAGGAACGACGTTGTTTGTCGTAGATACAAGATTCACAGGAGAACTCCCGTAAAGGTATATCAGGAAGAGCCCGCTTGAGAATCGGAAGGGGAGCATGTCCAAGGCGACAATGTCAATCAACAGTGGAGATGGCGGAGAGAAGAGTTGGTGGGATATCCAAGATGTACAGCTCATTCACCAGCTGCCCCTTCCCAATGGTACTCCGGGTGCGGCGATCCTGCATAAGAAAAGAAGATGGTGAAAAGGTAATACAACAGTCAAGGTCGTGTGTGAGACGACTAACTGATAATAAATTGAAGGGAGACCCCGGAACGTGAAGAACCGAGGAAAGAGAAAGGGTCGGCGTAAGCTGAAGAGCAGCGGAGCCAAAGACTGGTAGGGTGTCACCGTTGGCCACAGTGATGCGAGCAGGATGAGACGTTTGTAGATACGCTGGGGGCTTCTGGGAGGTGATATGGTGAGTAGCGCCGGAATCAACGATCCAACAAGGATTATGAGAGAGACAGGTGACACCGTCCGCAGAGAAGAACACAACAGAGGTGACAGCGGAATCATCAGACGCCATGCGTGGAGCAGAGAGGAGGCCGGGCGGCTAGTAGAGAGGAGGTCGGGCGGCTAGCAGAGAGGAAGTCGGGCGGCTAGCAGAGAGGAGGTCGGGCGGCTAACAGAGAGGAGGCCGAGCGCCTAGCTGAGAGGAAGTCGGGCGCCTAGCAGAGAGGAGGTCGGGCGGCTAGCAGAGAGGAGGTCGGGCGCCTAGCAGAGAGGAGGCCGGGCGGCAAGCAGAGAGGAGGCCGGGCGGCTTGCAGAGAGGAGGCCGGGCGGCTTGCAGAGAGAGACCGCGAGTAGGAACTCGAGCGGGTAGAGGAGAGAGGCCGCAAGTAGGCACTCGAGTGGCTAGAGGAGAGAGGTCGCGAGTAGGAACTCGAGCGACTAGAAAAGAGAGACCGGACGGTTAAAAGCAGACAAACCGCAAGCGGCAAGAGGAGCCGCAGAGAGAAGTGGGGCCCACGGGATAGAGCAGAGGCTATAAAAGAAGATAGAGAGGAGACGGGTAGACACAGGCCGCTACCCAGAGCGAGTTGGAGGAACATGCCGCAGAGGAGGAGCGGTTAGGCGAAGGAGTCAAGCGGTGCGGTTAGAAAAGGTGAAACCGCGAGGTCGGGAACCTGGCTCTGATACTATGTAGAAATAGGCCCAAAACCTTGTATATATTCATTCAAGTAAAAGTTACAAGTATACACACACTTATATAGGAGAAGAAGGGAGAAATCCTAATACATGATGTGGAACTAAAACAAGGAGAGAGAAAGAAGAAAAACATGGGCCCTTAAATGGGCTTTTCTAACAATAACAATGTGATGCGTAAATAAAATTTTTGATGTGTCAATAAAATTTGGTTGTAAATAGACAAAATAGGTGTACTTTTAACATTAGCCTATTATAATTATCTTTATTATTGAGGTGTCTAGTTGTTATCATTAGGTAGGAGCCTCGAGCCCCGAGTCTAGTATTAGGTGTCATCATTAGTATTTTGTCTTCTTATATGTTGTAGCCTATATAAAGGCATTGGATGTGTTGTAGGAATTAAGCAAGAAAGAATTCTAGTTCTCATCCTTGAATGTGATATCTTGGTGGCTCTCTCCTCTAACGAGCAACCCAGCATAGGCAGTCGCGGTTCCGGCTCCACGGTATCTCCGCCATCATCATCTCCACCTCCGGCCACCACCGAATTAGGCCCATAACATAATGACATATAAAAATAACGACACAACACGAGATAACTTATGCTACACTCGATGTAAATAAAGACCCAACAATTAACAATACATAATAAGACATGATAAGAAATACATAATACGACTCGATCATAATGGGGTGTGACACTCATAACAGGAACCTCCCATCTCTCTCCCCACCTAACGAGTCAAGGCGAGTTCTAATCAGGGCGCACCAATCGTGCCTTTAGAGACCCACGCACCTCGGTCCGCAGGAGGCAGTATCTCACATTATGTGAAGTTGGATTTTCTCCTATTTGATTGCAAGAGCAACTGCATGGCATAGCTCCCACGTTGTGAGCACTTTTCGCCAACCAGCTCACGCCACTAGAAGATTGGATCAGGTTGGCCTCCTTCCACCTCTTGGGCTCGGCACAATTATAGTATGGCCAACTGGTGCGAGACCCCTACTTTGACTTGGGCCACATTCAAGCAAGCCACCAATCTGCATTTTAGGTCACCCCTCTGCGGCAATCCCTTTGGTGTCAATCTTAAGGAATATGCATCCGTGGATGGTCACTTGGAAATCTTACAGATGTTACTTGCACATGTTCATTTATATTATCAAAGCACCAGTGCCTATCTTTATTGTCATCCTACACGATCGGATGCACCTCGATGTTGAGTTTCAAGCCCCGAAGGACCTTAGCAAAGCCATGAGTCTCGTCTGCATTTGTTAGAAGTGTCTCCTCATGGACACCTTCCGGCAGCCACTACGGTAAGTACGGGAACAGTCGGCGTGAGGACACACTCCGCATTCTGGCAGTTTGTCACCCCACTTAGGGGTAAGGAATCAAACATCCCTTCCATCAAACGACTATCACGAGAAGAGGTAGTAAAACTTTGTGCACAAGGCCTTTGCTTCAACCATGACAAACCATATTCGGTCAAACGCAAGTGCAAACGTCTTTTTTGGCTCGATGTGGATGACCCGCGGATGACAGGGATGAGGATGTTGGCTCAATGAGATTCCCGTACTTCAAGCTTGATCCGAACAGGGGAGATGTTATGGGCCCATTCATGGGGTGATGACGTGTATCTAGGATAATGTGTATATACTAGTACATTGTATTTTTATTTGACGCACTGTTATTCTATCCTTATTTCCACACGCTTTTATTTCTCACGCATTATGTAGCCCGGGCGAGGGGCATAAATGGTAAATTTTGTTAAACACATTTCTCTCACTATATATAGGTGGGGAGAATGGGTTTGATGGTTATGAAAGATTAAATCATAATTCTCTCTCTCTTTAATCTCTTACACCCCAACCCCCCCCCCCCCCCCCCAATCTCCTTGGCTAGGGTTAAGGTTGTGCAAGACTCCCCCTCTTCCCTCCTCTCTTGGTCAAATCCAACTCTAGTTGTATGTCCCTCCATTGGGAAGGCAGTTCAAGGAAGGGTCGTGACGGTCCTCTTAGAGATTTCTCTCTCTCAAGACTGCACACTTGTTCCCAATCGGAGGATAGTATCAGCAGGCCTCCTGGATGGCAGGTTTCTAGGTAAAAGCAGGCTTTTCTCGGTCCTCCAGTATCAGCAGGCTTTTCCCGGTCCGGGTCTTGCCGGGCTTTTTTTGGGCCCAGTTTTTTTGAACACCACTACCCTTAATGAATCTAATTTTGTCTAAAGTTTTTAACATGCCAATTATAAATGATATGTTTTAATCTTAATTTTCCATCCTAAAATGCATGTCTTCTTAGATTATGATATTCTCAGATTTTAGTGGTTATATTGTTATATCAATTCATATGGTAGTTTCTTTAACATGCATGAAATAATTTTCATCAAGTAAAATTTCTAAAAGTTTGGAGACATTCATGTTGATTCTCACTTATTTTCTTCTAGCATGTATGAATAATTAATTTGATGTAGAAATTTTAACTTCTATTTATTCTCATGAATTTGTTGTCAGCAATCTTTGTGAGGAAGAACGCTCGTTTATGGTTTATGAAATTAAAATAAACGAAGACTCGTAGTTGTATTAGTGCATGTACATCTTCAACTCGTAATTGTGTACATCATTCTCTTAGATGAACCTAAAGATTATAAAATAGAAAAACTACTTATCATTGTTTATTATAGTAAGGAGTTAGAGTCAAGATTCTCACTTTTCCGTACAAAATACATGAATGAAGAGATCAATTAGCAATCTGCAGTGTTGTTTCAAATTAAAGAAACCATAGAAATATGAAAGAATTTAAATATTTATGCAATAAACCACAATTTAAGGCTCACCCAGCAATCTATTTGATGTTAGGGACTTATTTAAGCCCTCTAGATGCCTCCAAGACACTTAAAAATGATTATTTACCAGTAAGATCTTAATTAGGCCCATAAGCCGCAACAACTTGGTGTTATAAATAGTAAAGCCATTAATTAAACAATATGGGTATAACTCTATCTTAAGGGTTAATAACTCATGTAACTAGTAGAGGTAAGACATGAATAATGAAAATGTAAAAAAGATAAACATAATCTTGCCGGTGAATTTTCTTAGGAGCAATTCTTTGAAAACAAAGATAATTACATTGACATAGTTAGGTGAAGCCCCACAATATTTAACGAATGATCAAATTGCTCGGGAGGGGTAACACTCTCCGGCGGTGAAGCTTAGTGGAATCACCATAGTTATTTCATGTATGGGGGTAAAGGCAACATTGTCATAGTTATAGATCATGTATGAGCTAAGAAAATCTCAACTGACCACAAGGCTTAGTTCTGTATTTGCTTCTAAACAAATTTACAAAGAATGAATCTAAGATATCACCCAATATTTTTTTAACACTTTCAGTTACATGATATCATCAGTGTTTAAAGCCCCATGATTAGCAGGAAATGAAGGGGAGAAGAAAAGAATCTATGAATGAGTTCGGGGTCTTTGATCAACTTCAGCTCATATTTCTTTTCTCTTTAGTTTTTTCATGAAGTATGAATTTTTGTGTCCTGCGTGCCAAATCTCTTTGTACAGAACTTTTATTCTTTTGGACATATGTTTAATGAGTATACTATAACTTGATGATGGTGATAACGATGATGGATATCAAATACTCATGTTATGTTTAGATGGCTCTTTATGTGTTCATGGGGATTAGTGATATTGCATTATCGTTGCACTTTTATTTCGCATATAACCTCGCACGTAGTTAATATAATAAACTAGTTATATTAAACCATGTTCATAGACCCCATAGATGTTAAAAACGAGGTGCAGGAATGAACCGAGTATCATATCATAATTGAAGGGAAAGTTGATGGACTTAAGTAATAATTTAACCCTCAAATATCAGAGGCATCTTATCGAAGCAAATGGAGTTGTGGTGAAAACTCTAGTAAGCATGGTCCGGTGAGAGTAGTCCTGGGATAGGTGACCTCTTAGGAAGTATTTGTAGTTCACCTATTGAAAAGGAAAAAAATCATATGCTTCATTTATGCATTGAATGGAATGAACCAAAGCGTACAATACTTCAAATATTTTGAGGGTTGGATCGTTACAGCTACCTTGGTCCACTGGAATCACCCTTACGGAGGCAACTAGTAAAGCAGGTCATAATCGTATTAAATCCCTTGACGAACATTCTATAAAATGTGGCAAGTTCATGAAAGTTATGGGCCTCATAAGTCATAAATAGTTGTCGGTACGGTTCAATCATGAATGGACTTTACCTTGTCATGGTCCACAGATACTCTTGAGGTGGACACTAAGAATCCCATAAAATGACCTGACTCAGACATAAAAGAGATTATCGAAGAGAAATCGTGGGAGTAAGGTGGTATGAGTGGGTGTGGCTGGAGATCAGAATGTCGTCAAGTAGACAACCAGGAAGTTGCACAAATGGGACTACTAAACCTAGGTCATGACTCTCAGGAATGTGTTTGGGGCATTGGAAAGTCCAAATGACATAATCAACCACTCATAAAGATTATCCTTGGTCTTGAATGAGTAATATCACTCAACCCCTTCTCGGGCCTAAATTTGGTGGTACCTACGATGGAGATTGATCTTCGATAATATCTAGGCACCTGCCATCGTATTGAGGAGGTCACAGTCAAGGAATAGAGAAAAGATACTTTAATGTGATTATGTTGATAGCCCTGGCTATCAATGCGCATGCGCCATTTGTCATCCTTCTTGGGAGTAAGAAGGGTAGGGAACACGCAAAGATTCAAATTCTTGCGAATGAACTGCTTCCTAAGTAACCCATCAATTTGTCACTTAAGCTCGGAGTGTTCATCAAAATTCATGCGATAATGCAAAAGCTTCGATAGCGAAGCACCCAGGGAAAGATAAATAACATGGTGAATATCCTGCGGGTAACAGCTCATTAGATAGATAGTCGGGCATGATGTCAGAAAACTCATCTAGGATGCAACAGAGATCCGGGTGAGACACAAGAATGTCGGAAGGGCCCTCAAATGCTATGGTGGTGGCCACTAAATAAACATTGCCTAAATCGGAGCTACCACTCAGAAGTTCACCACGCCTCAAGATAGGTAGGGGTCTCAAGGAGCTCGTTCCAATAGAGGACTCAACACGACCCTTCGATATCTCCTTGGGTTGGGTGGGAGGTATGACAATCTAATGACAATAATAGTAAAATACACGTGTTCGACTGATCGAACCATATGACGTCGCGATCATAAAGCCAGATTCTCCCTGGTAATACAGGAATGGAATCCATCGAGATGACATCGCACTACACACGATCCTCAAAGGAGGCAAGACTGGTTGACAGGTGTAATTGGGCAACTTGGATCACAGTTTTGTCGACCCAGATAACTCGGTAAGGGGGTGAGTGTGACTCATCCTTCACCCAAATCCGCTCAATACCCTTTTAAGCCATTCACGAAGCTTACATTATCTATGGCAAACTTATAAGGTCTATCATCCTAGAATCTTGTCAGAAGCTGCTTTGTTTGGGCTTCACCGCCCTCAAAAACACTTTGCACTCATCAGACTGTCCTCGTCGAATTCAAGATACTGCACAACACGTGTTGTTGCTCTAGCTATGTGGTTCATCAATTCTAGTGTGTTACCAATCATATGACTTAGAAATCTCTTGCCTTCACTTATTTTGAGCGGCATACACGGTTACCACCGGTATTAGTGGCATATGGCTTTCCTGCTCAAGTTTTTGGAGTTCAGTATTGTTGCGGCCAACTCAACGCTCCTGGTAGACCGGACAAAACTAGGCCTCTTAGCGCATGAAGCGGCCGAGCACGCTAACAGTCACAAAGTAAGTAAAAATGTGCACAAAATGATTTTAACGTGGAAAACCCCTCAACTGGGTAAAAAACCACGTGACTGGATCGGCATCAGTCAAACTTCACTATCAGCGACAGTTTACAAATTTACAAAGAAATCGAGGGCGACAAGTTGATCCTCGTTACAGCTTGAAGATGAGAATACACGAATGTGCTTGGTGGGAGACAGGCCGCCTTATACAGAGCTCAGTTTCTGTCTCTTTCTAAAGGTGGCAGACGGTCTCGGACACTACCCGGCTGTTAAACACTGTTGCGAGGTGAGTAGAGATGCATTGGTAGAAACTCGCAGAATGTCGCGCACGTAGGAGACTTCTTGTAATGGCTTGTGAAACGTCTTCTTCTTTGGAGCGTTGTGGACTTAAACGAATTCTCAGATTGCTCGACGGGAGGAGATGGCTCGTAGGAGGATTTCGGCAGAGCTACGGCCTAAAAAAGAAGAAAGCTGAGAGGAGAAAAGGTTAGAAATGAGCGGTGTCTAGGGACCTTTTTATAGGCCTCGGGTGGTGGTTACGGTAGTTATGTGCCTATCCGCACACCGTAACCACCCAAATTACTGGCCTCTTAGCGCATGAAGCGGCCGAGCACGCTAACAGTCACAAAGTAAGTAAAAATGTGCACAAAATGATTTTAACGTGGAAAACCCCTCAACTGGGTAAAAAACCACGTGACTGATTCGGTATCAGTCAAACTTCACTATCAGCGACAGTTTACAAATTTACAAAGAAATCGAGGGCGACAAGTTGATCCTCGTTACAGCTTGAAGATGAGAATACACGAATGTGCTTGGTGGGCGACAGGTCGCCTTATACAGAGCTCAGTTTCTGTCTCTTTCTAAAGGTGGCAGACGGTCTCGGACACTACCCGGTTGTTAAACACTGTTGCGAGGTGAGTAAAGATGCATTGGTAGAAACTCGCAGAATGTCGCGCACGTAGGAGACTTCTTGTAATGGCTTGTGAAACGTCTTCTTCTTTGGAGCGTTGTGGACTTAAACGAATTCTCAGATTGCTCGACGGGAGGAGATGGCTCGTAGGAGGATTTCGGCAGAGCTACGGCCTAAAAAAGAAGAAAGCTGAGAGGAGAAAAGGTTAGAAATGAGCGGTGTCTAGGGACCTTTTTATAGGCCTCGGGTGGTGGTTACGGCAGTTATGTGCCTATCCGCACACCGTAACCACCCAAATTACTGGGTACAAACCGTATTTTGGTAGTTTTAAGAACGTATTATTTCTATAATATTCCTTATGTGCGCACCGTACTTAATTAAATAAATATTCCCACTTACCATGTAGGTTACGCGGGTGGTTACGTGGGTGGTTACCACGTAACGGACGGCAGCGATCGCGATGGAATGATCAGACGGTGGAGAAGGGTCGTCATCAACGATCTACGGATGACGAACCCCCAGCAGCGAGCAAACGCCGGGGGAGGACGAGGATCCGCGGCCGGCCGCGGGCGGGCAAGGAGGGCGGGCGGTCGTACCTCGCAGCTGTGGTATGGACGATCGGCCATGGCGATGGCCGCTCCTTGCGACCACGGCGCCGGCCGCCAATAGCGGGTGCGGCCGACCAAGCACGCCTAGCCGGGGAGGACGGGCGCGGTCAACCGCTTCCCGCGGGGCTGGCCGCCCTACGCATCCGCCCTACGCAGCCGCCCTACGCGGCTGCCGGCCCGTGGCTACTGGGAGAGGCTGTGAGGAGCGGCCGCAGGGGATGGCCGCGGCACGCGGCCGCTCATTGCGGCCACGTGAGCGGTCGCGCCCGCCGGCCGGGTGGGGCCGCAACAGCGCCTTGCGGCCACGCCCTCCAGCCGGGAAGGTCGGCGGCGGTCGTGGGCGCGCCTTGCGGCCACGGGCTCGCGGCCCCGAGGCGAGGCCTCAGGCGATCGAGAAACCGGCTGGGAGCCCCCGGCCCTGGAGGGGTTGGCCGTCGGGGAGTGGCGGCGGCCGACCATTTTGGTCGACCGCGGGGGGTTTGTGTGCGGGGTGGGATTACATGCGCGGATCATTCGGGAGATCGGGCGCACCGATCGCGTGCGGGGCGGTTGTTTTCATGATCCCCACCAAGTTAGTGGAGATTATGAGTGATCGGGTAACTACACACCATTTTTTATATAAATTATGTCTGGCTCCATAATTTGCCTCCCAAAATCCTCGGTGTTCAGAGTTGGAGCGTGAGAAGAGCAGAGATTTTTTACAAGAGACTGGATTGTGGGGATCATGTTGGCGACGAACGGAGAGACGCTGGAAAAAGCAGATGGTGGTGGCAACACGTCAAGGTACATCGTGAAGGGGCGGAGAGGTTGGGCGGAAAAGGCACGCCCACATGGGATTCGCCTGTGTGTGAGGGCGCAGAGAGGACCAGTGGGTGGGCGTGCATGCATGCCCGTGCGCACCCGAGCACTAGCGGGGTTGCAGGTTCGCTCGCGCACGGGTTTGTGCGCGCCCGCGCGTACCCTCATTCGGGGTTGCGCGCACCCGCGCGCTGGGCTGTGTGCGCGTGCGCAAGCGGGGCGTTGCGCGCGCGCCCACACGTACCAGCGCGCGATCCTGCACGCACCGTGCGTGCGTCTCCGCGTTCTTGGGTGTAGGCTTGCGCGCACCCGCGTGCATTTGCACGGTCTCGCGCGCTCGTGATGCGGTCTTGCATACTTTGCAAGTGCACGGCGGCTCTCCGTCGAATGCCTGAGGGATGATCGTCGTACTTACGAGGCAGCCTGTTTTTTATCGCGTGTGAGCGCTCTTTGGCGTTCTTTTTTCATGACTTTTTTCTTTTCAGGTCTCAAGGCTCAATGCACAATGTCGACCCATGCTGTTGCGCTCCTCGCTTACCGTTGAGCAAGGATCAATTTGGAGAAAGAGATACAGGATACCTGTCGACCTTGAAGTAAGGATACCTCATGTTGAAGAGAAAGTTCTGAACCTGCCAAAGGTTTGGCTGACGCTGTGCGAGACGATTCTGAGGTCCGGATTCTGTCTTCCGCCATGCGAAGAGGTGGTTGATATTTTGAAGTTCTGCGGCATTCCTATATCCTAATTTACCTCTCTTCGGATGACATGTATCATGGGGTTGGTTGCATTGTTTAGGGAGCACGGCTCAAAAATTTTTTTGGATCAGTTCAGAGAATGGTGCGAGATTCGAGTTGACAGCGGCGGACGTGTTGAGGTTTTTATCAACAACAGCTGACTTGATTTTTAAAAACGGACGGATCGTCGTCATGGGAACACCTTATTTGCCTATGTTCGCAATTTCTGGGGTTTGCCAGAGCTTTGGAATTCATTACCCGATTGTTGTCGTCGTCTGAAGGGGTGAGAGCGGGACTTCACTCCGATATTAGGGTTCACAGGGCCTCGAGAGCTGGCAAACCGTCTATTCAGCATTTCATTCTTTGTGGAGGAGATACGTCTGTTGTTGTGTGGGCTTTCTGCTGATCCAGAGTGTGTAGCTGCGGCGCCACTGGTTCTCGAGCAGAAGAGGAAGCTTATGTTGAAAGGTAGCAGTGATGCGGATGCAAAGCCCCGATCTTCTTTAAGGGAGAGAGATTGTCAAGTTGAGGAGATCCCTTGCAGCTCCCAATATGAGATTACATCGGGTGATCCTGATCTTGAGGTCCTGGGGCCTTCTGCCCCCCAAGTTCCCCATTCGAAGGCCCCTGCTCCCCGGGATCGACACATATCTCGCTTTCGACAAATTGGGTCAGAGCTAAAGGCGGAGCTTGAGGAGTCGCGGGCGGCGTTATAGATAGAAAAATCCTTGATATAGAAGACTGCACCGTTGTTAAAGAACGCTCAGGAAGAGACTGCCTGTTTGGAGGCCGAGCTTGGGGCTTCGAAGGCCGAGGTGGAGCGACTTTCTTCTGAAGATCAGATTGCAGAGCTAAAGGTCGCGGGGCTTGCAGAGTCAAAGAATTCTTTGGATTATATGGGGGACCGTTGCTTGATTGGCGAGGAAATCCGAAATGAGGTCTGGACCAGGGAGGTGGAGCCCTAAATTGAAGATGTTTGAGTGGTTGCTCTTAGACGTGGAGTGTCGAAAACTCTTTGGATGGTGGCCAGGAGACTTAGTGTGATGTCTCTGGTCTTGGCTTTACGATCTCTCGGAGGATGATGGCTTGGGCTCAGATTATGATGTTGATGTTGTAGGCGAGAAGAGGTCTTGCCTTTGTATCCTTATGTATGTTTGCTTTGTTAGTTGAGTCTGTATGATCCCGTTGCTTTATGATGGACTTGGTATCTGTTTTTGAGCCTTTGCACTCGTACTTTGTAGTAACTTTGTATGTTGTATTTGACGCTTTAAGCACCCTTTTGAATTGCCTTTGTAAGTTTTTCTCAACGTTGAGCCTTACTCTGATATTGATTGAGCTTGTCTGGTATTGATACCGTTGTTTTCGATCTCCTTTTTGAATGCTCGCGGTTGAGGGTGAGACCAGTGCGGTAGTGTAATCTTCTACCGGGACGAAAAGCGAGTACATCTGGCCAAGTAGTGAGTACTTCTTGCCAAAAGGCATGTGTTATGTGCACGCTGCACGAGGGCAAGGGTTATGAGCGCACTTCCCGGAGGCAGGTGTTGTTGATGAGCGCGTTGCACGAGGGCAGACGCTGTGAGCGCATTACCTAAAGGCAGGTGCTATTAATGAGCACGTTGCATGAGGGCATGTAATCTGAGCGCGTTGTCGGGAGATAGGTGTTGTTAATGAGCGTGTTGCACGAGGGTATGTGTTGTGAGCATGTTGCCCGGAGGCAGGTGTTGTTAATGAGCGCCCTGCACGAGGGCAGGTGTAGTGAGCGCGCTGCTTGAATGCAGGTGTTGTTAATGAGCGTGGTGCACGAGGGAAGGCGTTGTGAGTGCGCTGCCCGTAGGCAGGAGCTATGAGCGCACTGCCCGGAGGCTAGTGCTATTAATAGGTGTGTTGCATGAGTGCAGGTGTTGTTAAGGTAAGCAGGTGTTCTTTCTTTTGGTCAAGATGTGTACGTAGTCCTGATGACACGGATGATGTTCGCCCTTTATAGGCGTGAAATGCACGAACTTTGAAAATCATTAGTCACAGTCACAAGTTTGTTCGCGCGGTAATTTACATGAAGTATTCATAGAAAAAAAGTTAATAAAGCATTGTGGTGGCACGGGTTGAGCTTTGTTGATGAGTAGGGAGCTTTCTCCTAGTTTAATTGTCTTAGTGGTTGCCCCCGGTCCTTCCTTGCGAGCGTATGCTTGACCTCCTGCTGGTTGATTCAGTGCTTGGCTCTGCAAGAATCTTTCAAACAGCCCTTGTCTAATGAGGCGCTCGATCTCCTCCATCTTGGAGCAATTTTATGTGTTGCGTCCTCATATATGGTGAAACTCGCAGCACTTTGACTGGTCGCCTGCATTTTTTGCGAGCAGTCTAGGCTTGTGGAGTGCCACCTTGTCTTGGATTGCATAGAGTATATTTGTTCTTGAGGCCTTGAGGGGTGTATAGTTCTGATGTTGTCTTGGTCGCGGGTTGCCACGACGCTCACTGCACTTTTCAATGTTTGATTAGGCTTCTTGCTCCCTCCTTTATGGGTTTCTATCGAATTGTCGTCAAAGTGTCTCGATTGCTTCGTCAGCGGCGATCTGTGCTTCAACCCGTCATACCAGCTCAAGGTAACCTGGTAATGCTTCTCTCATTAATGTTGAGTAGAAGCTTCCAGGGTGGAGTCCTCCCAAGAAGAAGCCTCGCAATAGTTCTGGGCCGACTCCTGGGAGTTGTCGTGCCTCAGTCGTGAAACAGCGAAAAAATCTTTAAGTGATTACCCTTTGCTTTGTCTGATCCCAGAAAGGTGAGAGGGGTCTCGTACAACCCTTCGGTTTGCGACGAACTGGTCGACAAAGAGTTGAGATAAACTTGTAAAGTTGTCGATCCCCACTTCCTTCAGAGAGCAGAACTAGGTTCGGACTTGTCCTTTCAAAGTTGCTAGGAATACTTGACACGACAACTGATCGGAGGTGTTGTTGAGCCTCATGACAGTGGAGAAATGGACTTGCTTTGATGGGTCGTCTTTTCCGTCGAATACCTCGATTTTGGTAGCTTGAAACCGTGCGGATCGGATTTACCAGAACTACGGGCGCTAGCGGGGACCCGATCCCAACGGGGCGGTGCAAATACGTGGCATGTGGGCCGACCTGGTCGTACTCTTCAGCCATCAATTTTCTGATCTCTTCTCTGGTTGGTCTTTCTACAGGATTCTCGGGGGCACGCGCTTGTTGGCGATGTTCCTGCTAAACGGCTTTGGCGGCTCTGGGAAAACGGTCGAGGTGTTAAATGCTTGCGGCTTCCGAGTACTCCTCGGAGTTTTCTTTGTGGTGGTTCTCTGCGACGGGAGCGGGAGGTGGAATAGGGTAATTGACGGGCGCGTGTGGCACAATAGGAGCTTGGGTTGTCCCCATATTTTTGAGGAGCGTGACTACTTCAGCTTATTGTTCTTCCATGCGGATGGCTGGTCTGGCAGGCGCATTGTCTGGTGCAGCGGTGTTCTCCTCCTATTGAGGTGTGTTGATTAGAGAATGGGCCCCCGAAATTGTCGAGTCCCTATTGGGCGGATCCCAGGGTAGTGCGAGTAATCCTCCTTGTCATTGTATCAGACAATCAGTCACGCGTATCGCTGGATGGAGATACTGTCTTCAGAGTCTTCGAGGAACTCCTTCCCACATACAGCGCCAAATTGTTGTGGCCAACTTAACGCTCCTGGTAGACCGGACTAAACTAGGTCATCTTAGCCCGTGGAACGGTCGAGCGCGCTAACAGTCACAGAGTAAGTAAAAAAATGCACAAGACGATTTTAACGTGAAAAAAACGTCTCAACTGGGTAAAAAACTAAGTGACCGGTTCAGTACCAGTCAAACTTCATTATTAGTGACAGTTTACAAATTGACAGAGAAATCGATGGCGACAAGCCGCTACTCGTTACAGCTTGAAGAAGAGAAAACACGGATGTGCTTGGTGGGAGACAAACCACCTCACACAGAGCTCCGTTTCTATCTCTTTCTAACGGTGGCAGACGCTCTCGAACACCACCCGGTTGTTGAACACTGTTGCGAGGTGCGTAGAGATGCATTGGTGGAGCCTCGTAGAATGTCGCGGATGTAGGAGACTTCTTGGAATGGTTGGTGAAACGTCTTCTTCTCTGGAGCGTTGTGAACTTAAACGAATTATCAGGTTGCTCGACGGGAGGAGGTGGCTTGAAGCAGGATTTGGGCAGAGCTCCGACCTGAGAAAGAAGAAAGCCGGGAGGAGAAAAGGTTAGAAATGAGAGGATTTGGGGGGCTTTTTATAGGCCTCAAGTAGTGGTTACGGTAGTTAAGTGACTATCCGCACACCCTAACCACCCAAATTACTGGGAGCAGACCATATTTAGCATAGTTTTAAATACGTATTATTTCTATAATATTTCTTATGTGCACACCGTACTTAATTAAATAAATCTTCCCACTAACCATGTTGGTTACGTAGGTGGTTACATGGGTGGTGTAACGGACAGCAGCGCTCGCGATAGAATAATCGAACGGTGGATAAGGGTCACCATCAACGGTCTATGGGCGACGAGCCCCCGGTGACGGGCGGTTGCCGGAGGAGGAAGAGGATCCACGGTCGGCGGAGCTGCCGACCACGAGCGAGCAATGGGGCTGGCGGCCTCAGCGTCGGCCGCCACTTGCGGTCGCGGCTCCGGCCGCCCCTAACTGGTGCAGCCGGCGGGGCCGGACGCCCTATGCGGCCGCCGGCCCTTGGTCACAGGGAGCAGCTGCTGTGGCCGCGAGGAACGGCCGCAGCAGGCGGCCGCACCATACGGCCGCGCCCGCCGGCCGACGGCGGCCCCGGCCACGCCTTGCGGTCGTTGGCTCGCTGCCGCAAGGCGCAGCCTCAGCCGGCCGAGAAACCGGTCGGGAGCCCCCAGCCCAGGAGGGGTTGGTCGTCGGGGAGCGACGACGGCCGACGGTTTTGGCTTGCAGCAGGCAGTTTGCGCGCGGGGTAGGATTCCATGCGCGGATCGTGAGGGAGATCTGGCGCGCTGATTACCACACTGCGGTTATTTCTATGATCCCCACCAAGTTAGTGGGGATCATGAGCAATCGGCTAATTACACACCATTTTCTCTATAAATTATGTCTGGCCTCATCAAGTATATAATATTATCTATCATCTCAAACTGGATGATACTTTATGTCCCAATTTTCATGCAATCTATTATTTGTCAATGCACTTACAAAACAATTACAATGTTATGTCTCAGACTTTCAAACTCCTTATTTTAAAGACCTTCAATCAAAGCAAACGGATGTTGTTGGGACGTAATAGGGAGGGGGGAGATTTACTATCTAGACGGTTTTCCCACTTTCCAAGCATATGGTGCAACAACATCTTGGCTATCCTCCTCTATATCTTCTTTCGCAGCTTCTGTCATTGTGTGTATGATTCTATCCTAGAATGTGGAGCAAGTCTATAAGGCAAGCATCCCCGTACTAATTTTCCTATCAAACTATGAAATAGTTAAGTACGCCCTTTTGATTTTATTCATCCTGATATTTTGAGTTCAAGTCCCTCTAAGTGTATTAGTGAAAGAAGCTCGTATTTTTTTACTTTTATTGATGATTACTCTAGATATACTTGGGTGTACCTTCTAAAAGAACAATCTGAATATTTTATTGTTTTCAAAAGTTTTATAATGAAATGGAGTGGTAAAGAGAGTGATTGTGCACGTCAGACTGATTGTGCACATCAGACTGATTGTGCACATCAGACTGATTATGCACATCACCACAAAATGGAGTGGTAAAGAAAAAATCGGCAACATTTTGATGTTGACCACACTTTTTGTGTCAGATGAATGTTACCAAATCCTATTAGGACCATGTTCTTCTAATTTCTTGTCTTCTCATTAAAAATTGTATGTTTTCTTATACTCTCTAGGATAAGTATAGTTGTCACTTAAAACCGAAAACCGCAAACTAAACCAAAACGAACTGGAACTGCAAAGAACCAGACCGAAGCGTTCGCAAATTATTCGAGTTCCGGTTTGAATTTTAGAACCGTAAACAACATTGGTCCGGTGTGGTTCTTACATTTCATTATTCGGACCGAAACCGGAACCGGAACCTCAACATACAAGACTCAAGCGGTTTCAAGATTCTTACACCCGATCCGAACCGGACCGAAGTAGAACCGAACCGCAACCCGTTTATTATTATTATTATTATTATTATTATTATATTGTTATTATTTATAATTTATCTATAATATTTATACTTACTATCACGAGTGAAGTTGGTGCAGTTTGAACCCAAACCGCAATCGCACTAAAGGAGGTCGATTTTGGACCGAACAAAACTTCACTGTATAAAAACTTTGGTATGATTTGACATTGGTGCAGTTTGGAGTTAATTTTTACAGTACACTTTTGATTTTTATACAGTTATATAATGTATTTTCAATTTTACTTACATATTTTTTGAAATATTTTATTTAAAAAATATAAAATATATGCAATTACTATTTATTATTAATCATGAAAGACAACTAATTATAGCCGATTGTTACGGTTGAGCATGTCGATGAGATGTGTGCAAGCCACCTGGACGTTGTGACAAGACTACACGCGTAGGAAGACGATGGATACTATCCCACCGATCGTGGAAAAGACAATCGAGAAGTGCGCAACATAATTATTTCTATTTCGACGTTATTTTGAATTTTACTATTTGCAACCTGCTTTTATTTCATTCCGTCAAGTTTGATTTTTGTTTAAGTTGGAACCGATTGGAACCAGACCGAACCGCATAGAACCGGACCAAACCGTTAGTGGCTGGTTTGGTTTTGGTTCTTGTTGAGCCGTAACCGAAACCGTTGACACGACGGTTCCAAAAATTAAGTTGGGACTGGAACAAAAATCAAAACCGGTCAAACCAAATAAGGTTTTGGTTCTAATTTGAATAATCGTTATCTTAGTGGTTCGGTTCGTGATTTTAATAGAACCGGAACCGAATCGGAACCGTGACAGCTCTAAGGATAAGGCATCATTTTGAATTCTTCATCCAGAGGGTACCAGTTTTTCCCTCACTCATTGCATTTTGGTTGTATTGCTTTCATTCAAAGTCCAGCTTCTGGTCATGAAAAAATCTCCAATTGCGCCACGAAATGTATATATGTGTGATATTCTTCTACTCAAAAGGGTTATCATTGCATTGATCCAATCTACACGTGTGAGTATGTCTCTGCAAATGTCACTTTCTTTGACACTATTCGCAACTTCTCCAAGGACAATGGTTTCCTTTCTCTTGCATCTCACCTCCCATGTCTCCTATGTCTACACCTGATTGTGTCACCCTTCCTAGTGTTCATGCTCAAATGAAGATGTTTTCATTGCTCAACGAAAAGGAATATGCATTTGTACTCAACATTCTATTATAAAGTGGTTTCTTATGTCATCCTATGCCCTTTTTGCAACAGGTTCTCCTTGACATTATCTGCCGCAATTATCCCTTCAGCATATTACGAAACTCTTCGTATACCTTGTGGATGAGAAGATCTTTTCTTTAACATCATGGGGTACTTAGACCCTTGTTCCCACCATACCTAGTGGCAATATTATTAGATCTCAACGGATATTTGTAATCAAGTTTCAACCGTGCGACATTGTGGATTGATATAAAACTTGTCTTTTCGTAAAGGGATTCACTTAAATATATGGCGTTGATTTCTTTGGCATATTCTCTTTAGTAGCTCATATCAGCACTATCTGGTACTCTTCTCCATTAATATCAATCAAGATTAGAAAACGTTCCAGGTGGATGTTAAAAAAGTCTTCTTACATGGATATATACACAAACTACTCTATAGGAAGCAATCTCCTTGTATTGTTGCTCAGGGGGAGTCTCACCTATATAAGTTGCAGAAAGCCCTATACGGGCTTAAGCAAATCCCCAGAGCATGTTTTGACAAGAACAATCACATTTGTTCTACCACTCTCCCTTCATACAAAAGACAGACCATGAATGGTTATTCTAGTCGTATATATGGATGACATCCTTTTCACGGGAGATGACTCATCAAGCATAAACGCACCTTCAGAGAGTTTGTAATCAAAGATATGGGGGTTCCCCGATATTAACTGGGGATTGAGATTGCGAGACGTAACAACGACGTGGCCCTTCC
Organism: Platanthera guangdongensis; assembly: GCA_039583875.1. Taxonomy (NCBI): domain Eukaryota; kingdom Viridiplantae; phylum Streptophyta; class Magnoliopsida; order Asparagales; family Orchidaceae; genus Platanthera; species Platanthera guangdongensis. Next base: position 32,670,648 of record CM077164.1, on the reverse strand, counting down.
CAACGAAAGTATGTCCTAGATCTACTTGATGAAATGGGTCTTCTTAGCACGAAGCCTACATGAAATTCAATGTCTAAGGCAATGTTCTTGATACCCATCAGCATAGCCAACATGTCATACAACATAAAGGTTTCATTGACAAAACATGTTTCCGATATTTTTTTGCAAAATAATCTTTATAATGTAATATTATTTGATATATCAGCTATCGACCGATAAATTGTCCGATATAGCCTGACAATATATCGTTGGCTTTTTAAAATTTATTTATTTTAGTGTATATGGTTTAATAAACATCAAAATGAAATTGTTTCATTGTCTGGATTGATTTGTGCCTCGACGCTCGACACTCCTTCTGTTTCCTCAGTCTTTCTTCCTTGCATCTGTATGTCACCAGCATAAATTATGCTTGGCCTTTGAATTTTAAACATGGGGTTTCTTATCTTCGATCTTCATCGACGACTTCCCGGCATCCTGCTTCTTTTGGCTTTCTTGCACGTGTAGTACTTTTGTAACATAACATGTTTATACTAATTTAATAGATTTGGTACCTTAATAAATGTTAAATTATTAATATATCAAAATATATCATTTAAAAAATGTTTTTTTATATATATATAAGTGACAAGCACGGGGCTTTGCCTCTATCTTTAACTGCAATCATGACGAGGCTCTACCCCTATGAGAGCACTTTTTAAAATAATATATATATATATATATTAACTTCAGTTTTTTTTAAATCACAGAAAAAATATATAAATTTAAAATTTTGGAAACTTTTAATAGTAATGGGTAAAATTGGAAAGTTAAATGTTGCACCGAAGAATGTTTTTCCCTTTTAAAATGGTATCTATACATACCTATATTTATTTATTTATTTAAATATTCAAACTCGATATATAAAATATCTTTGTTATATCTCTTGACATAAAAAACTCAAACCAGCATATCCTCAACATCCAACATCTACAACTTTAGTTTATGGGCATTGGGAGACTTTGAGATGAGACATTTCCATCTCCCTCGAGGATAACTCGTTGCGGGAGTCTGGTATTTAAGCTCATCTCACTTTTTCTCTATGAAATTCTGCCGGTTTATGCAGGCTCCCAAAGACTGTCATCGTGAAGTTGTAGTAGAGATATTAGAATATAACAAAGAATCTCCTAGCAAAGGCGTTTTAAACTAAATAATTACTTATGTATTGAAGCCTACTCAGATGAGCTATGCAATGATAAGGGAGACCAAAAATCCACTTCAAGATACTGCACTTATGCTGGGGAAATCTCGCCATATGCAAAGCACGGATACGACAAAATAGCAGTGAACCCGTACTGAGTATGTTTCAGGCACAGGTACACATATCATACGCAATAATATCTGCGGTCTTGAGATAAAGAGGTTCACAAAATTGGAAAATGCATGGAACTAAAAACAAAAAAATAATAAAAAGTTGAGCATACCTAGAAGTGGACTTGGGACAGATGGAAGTGAACAGTTTAAAAGAAGATAAGGTCTGATAGCGTAGTGAGAGAGGGCGGAGAGGAAAGTAAGAAAACATGTGAACCTTGAGGAGTGAGCAATAGAAGAAAATCTAAGGAGAAGATATCATTATATCTGATGGTGTAGAGAGAAAAGAATAAGAAGAGGAAGAGATGAGTAACAATGTGGATGTCCTAACCGAAGATAAAGAGGCTGGCTATGATTGCTTCGTGGGACGAGAAAAAGGTTTCAGAGACGGAGGCAACTGTTGAAGATCGGGGATGCGCGGTTTAGGATTCTGAAGTGGAGATCGAGAGGAATAACAAGCTGAGAAACAGTTTTCATTTTGTTAGCAAAAGCAGGATAAGTGAGGCAAAAGAGAGATATTTTGTAATATAAGCTTATTTTAATTGTTGAACCATCAAGATGGTACCTTTACTTTAAGTAGAAAGGGTTGATGTGACAACACCTTAACTTTAAGCTGAAACCAAACGGATGAATCAAGCAATTGTTGTTTATCTTATGATGTTAGTATTGAAACTGTTGAGAGAGCACAAAAACATGTATGTATTGCTTGTGTGTCTAAATACAAAGAGAGAATACAAATATATAGGAGGAAGAAATAGAGAGAACAATCATATACATGATGTGGGACTAAAGAAGAGAGAAGAGGGAAAACAAAAATGGGCCCAATAATGGGCTCTTTACATGAATTTTTCTAACACTCCCCCCGCAAGCTGGAGCGTACAAATCGTATGCGCCAAGCATGGACAAGCACTGATAGAAGAGGGTACTGGAAAGAGCTTTTGTGAGGACATCCGCAACTTGTTCAGTCCCCGGAACATGCTTCAGGTCGAGCTTCTTCATTTGAACCTTTTCCCGGATGAAATGACAGTCGACTTCAATATGCTTTGTTCTCTCGTGTAAGACCGGATTCTTGGATATATGTATAGCAGCTTGGCTGTCACAGAGGAGGAGAGCTGGGGAAGGGAGCTTTACACCCAGATCGGAAAGAAGACTTTTAAGCCACGTCAGTTCTGAAATCATCGACGTCATTGCCCGGTATTCTGCCTCAGTTGATGATCGAGCAACGACCGCTTGTTTCTTGCTTCGTCAGGTAATCAAATGTCCTGTAAAATATGTGCAAAAATCACTGGTTAACCGTCGATCATCAAGGAAGTCAGCATAATCAGCATCAGAATATGCCACCAATGTTGGAGCTGAAGAAGAGGTTCTGTAAACTAGTCCTTGGTCAGGAGCTGTTTTAAGGTATCTGAGAATGCGTTCAACAGCGTGAAGATGAGATTTTCGAGGGGAGTGCATATACCGACTGACAATACCAACAGCGGAGGAAATATCTGGTCTGCTTACCGTAAGATAGATCAATTTTCCAATGAGGCGACGATAATATTCTTGATTCTGGAGTAGGAGATCCGAGTCAGATGTCTGGGCGCACAACTTGTGGTTTACATCCATTGGGGTGTCACTCGGCTTACAGCCTGAATAGTCCGCATCATGAAGGAGGTCGAGGCAGTACTTCTGTTGAGAGAGGACAAGCCCATCTGGTCGTCTGGCAAGCTCAAGATCCAAGAAGTAGCGTAGGGGCCCCAGATCTTTTGTCTGAAAGACGGAACTCAGTTGTAGTTTGACCGCTTGTATCCCTTGTGAGTCATCTCTTGTAATGATGATATCGTCAACGTATACTAACAGAAGAACCGTTCTTGTTGTTCAGTGACGAGTAAACAGCGAGAAATCGACCGAGCTCCGAGTAAAACCAATATCCCGAAGGGCTTTACTGAACTTGTCAAACCATGCTCGTGGGGATTGTTGAGACCATACAGAGCCTTCAAAAGACGACAGACCTGAGACTCCCCCGTTGTCTCAAACCCGGGTGGTTGTTGCATATACATAGTTTCCTGGAGATTGTCATTCAGAAAGGCATTCTTGATATCCAGTTGGAGTAAGGGTCACTGGCGATGGACAGCTACGGAGATGAGGACACGAACGGTATTGAGCTTGGCCACCGGAGAGAAAGTTTCCTCATAGTCGAGCCCCTGTTGTTGGGTGAAACCACGAGCCACTAGACGAGCCTTCAGACGATCAATCGTCCCATCAGCAGCATGTTTGATGACAAAGACTCACTTACACCCAACCGGTTCTGACCCGGAGGAAGGGGTACTAGAGTCCATGTCTGGTTAGCCCAGAGAGCAGCCATTTTCTCCTCCATGGCGGCCCACCATCCCGGATGTTGGAGCGTCTCCTGCACAGAGTTAGGAACAGAGACCGAGGAAAGAGACGTAGCAAATGTGTGAAGGTGGGGAGAGAGGCGATGGAAGGAGACACAGTTTGTCAGTGGATGAGCTGTGGAGGGAGGTACTTGATCAGCAGGGCGCGGAGTAGCCGTGGTAGAAGCCGACTGCGGAGGGGCAACGGAACTGGGAGGGCGACGAGTGAAGACACGGAAAACGAGTGGTTTGGAGGGAGCAGGAGTCGGTGTAGGTGTAACCGGTGAAGGTGGTGCAGTAGCGGGGATAACAGGGCGTGGGATGGATGGAGGGAGAGGAGCCGGTGGTAGGTGAGCGGGTAAAGGAGCAGGGAAAAACGGTAGATCCTGCCGGAAGGTAACATCAGCAGAGACCGAGATCTTTCAGGTAGCTGGAGAATAACATATGTAGCTCTTCTGGGTGCGCGAATATCCGATAAAGATATGTTTAGCTGCCCGGGGATCCAACTTGTCTGAGGACGGCCCCAGGCGGTGGACGTAGCAGGTGCTGCCAAAGATACGAGGCGGGAGAGGAAAGGTCGGAGTAAAGGGAAACAGTAGGCTGAACGTAGTAGCATAGTGGAGGACGGAAAAAGGGAGACGGTTGATGAGGAAGCAGGCAGTGGAGACCGCAAAGTTCCAGTAAAATTTGCGAACATGCATTTGAAGCATGAGGGAGCGTGTCACATCGAGCAAGCGGCGGTTCTTCCGTTCGGCAAAGCCGTTTTGCTGGGGTGTGTAGGCACAGGATGTTTCATGAAAAATCCTGAATCAGAGCACAAATCTGTAAAGTCATGACCGGTGTATTAGCGAGCATTATCAGTGCGGAATGTTTTTAGGGTGGTGTGGACTTGTGTACAGGTTTCAAGGATGAAGGCCCGAAAAACACGGGGAAGCTCGGAGCGATCACGAAGTAAGTAAAGTCATGTTGTGTGAGAGTAATCATCAATAAATGTGATAAAGTAACAAAACACGGAAATATTAGAAATCTTGAGAGGGCCGGCGCTTGCCGAAGATACAGGACTCACACTAAAACGGATGAAGAGAGATATCAGGAAGAGTCCGATGGAGGACCGGCAAAGGAGCATGCCCAAGACGTCGATGACACTCGCTGGAAGAGACAGAGAAGAGGATGGTAGGAGAGTCATCGAGAAGGTAGAGCTCGTTCCGCAGTGTGCCTTTACCAATGGTAGTCCGCGTCCGCCGATCCTGTATGACAAAAGAAGATGTGAATATGACAGAGCAATCAAGATCACTAGTAAGGCGACTAACAGAAAGTAAATTGAAAGGCGAGCTCGGAACATGAAGAGCCGAGCGAAGGGAGATCGACGGGTTGAGAGAGAGGTCCGCCGAGCCGGCGACGGGAACCGTCGCCCTATTAGCCACAGTGATACACTTCGGATGAGGAGAATCTGAATACTGGGCAGGCCGTCGCGAGATAATGTGATGAGTGACACATGAGTCCACGATCCAGCACAAACTGGTGGATAAACAAGCAGTACCTGTGTTGGAGACGGAGGCAATGGAGGCAGAGGGCGGGTTGAGTAGCCCCTGGAGTTGCTGAAGTTGGAGACGAATGGCCTCAAGGTCAGGAGGGGCGGCAGAGGAGGCGTCAGCAGTAACAGAAGCTTAGTTATTAAAGGCGCAAGGCGCACCAAGGCGCAAAGGGGTCTTGGAGCCTAGGCGCAAGGCTCAAGGCGCAGGCGCGCGCCTGACGAAGGCAAGGCGCGACCACATTCATTTTAAATAATCAACATCAAACATCATTTCAGCTTTTTGATTAAATTTTTCATCTAGTGTATTAATTAATCATTCGTTAATATCGTTTGTATCTCTTAAAAAATAGAATCAATGTGATCACTTGCATCATATCTAAGTCACAACTCACAATTATCTTTCATGAACAATAAATCAATAAAAAAATTGAGTTCTTAAATTATTTTTTTCTTAATTTTTGAAAAAAGAAATTTACAACAAAAATCTCACTCAGGGGCGCCTTTTATATTATAAAGCCGTAAATAAGGCGCAAACCTCTGAGCCTAGTGAGCCTGGAGCCTTAGGCGCGCCTGAGGCGCGCCTGAGGCGCGCCTTTCATAACATAGAACAGAAGTCGTCGGATGAGGAGGATAACCAATCTTCCGGTAGCAGGTCGGCTCAAGGTGGTCGTCCTTCCCGCAGTATGAACACTTCGGCCGACCACAGCCACCGCGCTCACGACCCTGAGATCCCGAACGTCCGCTACGAGCGGAGGTAGGTGTGGAAAGTAGGGGGAGGTGCCTGCTGAAGAAGGGTCGGGGAAGAAGGCACAGAAGTATCCGGAGGAGGTGACACACGGAGGAGCATGGAGCAAACATCAGAGAAAGACGGTATTGTGGGAGAAGCCAGAACCTGAGTCCGAATACTCTGAAGATGATGCGGAACACGAGCCATCATGATGGCAATGCAGACGACTTCCTTCTGAGCGCGCTGAGCAGCATGATCATTAGTAGACGGCTGATGTTGGATCTAGGCCTCAGCAAGGGTCTTGGCTTGAGCGACAAAGGAGGTCATATCTGAAGCCCCCCCAGTGTCGAGAGGGAGAAGATCAGTGAGCATGTCGTAGAGATGTTGAAGGCTGTCTCGGCCTGAGTACAATGAATGCAGCTCACCCCACATAGCTTTGGTCGTTTCATGATACATGGTCATCTGATAAGGTTCAGCATCCAAGGAATTGAGGAGCCAAGTCTGAACGCGACCATCATTGCGGAGCCAGTCGTCGGTAGGTGGAGAAGGAGTTGCCTGAGTGAGGAGAGGCAAAAGGCCCTTGGCCTGAAAAACCCGTCGAACAGAATGCAGCCAGGGGATAAAGTTCTTATTCCCAGAGAGAGAAATGGTAGTTATCCGCAGCTCATCGCGGATTTCAGCAGGACAAGTCGGGCAATCTGCAGGCGGACTAGCCGCCAGCCGGTGGAGTCAACAAAAGAGCCCATAGAAGCAAGAGAGAGACTGATGCACGTCGGGCGGTCTGCAAGTCGCAGCGCCTAGAGACCGTAGCGGATGACGAAGACCGCTGCGAGAAGAACTCGAGACTGCTCGGTAGGCAGTCCGGGAGCCGGTGGACGGCTAGACCGCAGCACCAAAATGCGGGAAGCTTGAGAGAGAGACTGCGACCAAAATGCGGGAAAAAACAAACTGCACGGTCACAAGGTGGACACCAGCGGCCAGACGGGCCGCGACCAAAATGCGGAAAAAAGATAGACCGCACGGTCTCAGTGAGCACACCAGCGGTCAGAGCAAAAATAAGGAGGCCGCGAGTAGAACTTGAGCGGACAAGAAGAGGAAGCCGCGAGTAGGAGAACTCGAGCGGGCAAGAGGAGGAAGCTGCGAGTAGGAGAACTCGAGCGGGCACGAGGAGGAGGCCGCGAGTATGGAGAACTCGAGCGGACAGGAGAAGAATTCGCGAGTTAGAGAACTCGAGCGGATAGAGGAAGAATCCGCGAGTTAGAGAACTCAAGCGGATAGAGGAAGAATTCGCGAGTTAGAGAACTCGAGCGGATAGGCAGGAGAGACCGGGCGAGTAGCACCGGAGGAGGGGCCCACGGGTCAGGTTATAAAAGGAGAGGGAATGATGGAAGAAACTGGAGCCACGGAAGGAAGGTGGAGAGCGAACAAGTCGTTGAGGTCGGAGCGGATTGCGCGAACAGAAAGAGAGGAGAGCGGGTATCGAGTAGGAGCGGATAGCGCGAGAAAGCCGCAGAGTTCGCGGACAGACCAGAGCGGATAGGAGCAGTAAAAAACCTAACCGGACAGACCGGAACATGGCTCTGATACCATACTGAGAGAGCACAAAAACTTGTATGTATTGTTTGTGCGTCTAAATACAAAGAGAGAATACAAATATATAGGAGGAAGAAAGAGAGAGAACAATCTTATACATGATGTGAGATTAAAGAAGAAAGAAGAGGGAAAACAAAAATGGGTCCAATAATGGGCTCTTTACATGTGCTTTTCTAATAGAAACAAATGGCTCAGATTTTAGCAAGGAAATTCTCTCTATTCTTTTTTAATTTATCTATAGTATATATATATATATAATATTTTTATTATATATTATACAGTATCTCGTCATATTCGTATCCTTATTTTTATAATTTTATCGTACCACCGTACCAGATATGCATTGTACCTGGTACCCATACCAATGTTTCCTAGCTTGTCACCTAGAGAAGTAAGAAACAAACCGTGGTGTTCTGATCAACTGTAGAAGTTGACAACAAAAGCACGACTCAGACTGTTTATGAGTTAAAATAGTTAAGGACACTTCTAAAAGATTTTAATGAAATTTACAACTACCCTTGACTGATGTTCTATGATAACAAAATTGGCATCTACACATCTAAAAATTTTGTGTTTCATGAAAGAACAAGATATATGGAAGTGGATTGTCACTTCATCAAAGAGGAAGTTATCAACAAAATGTATATGCATTCCATTTGAAACATCAGATAAAGAGCTCATTAAACTTATTTCATCATTTTTTAGATTTGTACCAAAGCTGAGAATGATTAATATATATGCTATAATTGAAGGGCAGTGTTAAAGCCCAATTGTAAAACTCAAACAAATGCTTGTTGTCGATTTTTCACCTCTCTTGTATTTAGTATCACACCTCCTAATGGAGATTGTTCCTTCTCCTCTACCGAACATAAAGAGGGAAATTCAATAGAATATGTTAGATTGAAATATTAAATATTATATTTCAAATTCTCACAGTTATAAAAAGGGATCTCTCATTTTATGCTCTATTTTATAACGTAAATTGCAATGACTATAATGGTCCACTAAAATCGCAGTCATGGGATTTCCACTAGTTGGCAAGCATTCCCAATTCAAACAACAATTATCCTCATTTAGTTGGCTTGATTCAAAAAAAACTTAGGCCGGAGGATGGAGTTTTAAAAAACTGTCAAACTTTTAGAACATTAGTTACAAAGATAAACATATTATAGCATTAAGACTTGGTTATTAATGTACAAAGCCGGTGTTGTGGATATCCTACGGCATGGCCGACATGTCGGCCGACATAAAGATTTCATAGACAAAACGACACGATTCTGATATTTTTTTGCAAAATATACTTTTGGAATATATCATCTTATATGTCTGTTATTGACCGATGTATTCGCCGATATATCCCAACATTTTATCGACCGGTTTTTTTCAATTTATTTTAAATAGTGTCTATGGTCTAATAGACAATAGACCAAAAATATTTCATCGTTTAGGTTGTTTTTTCCCTTTCTCTGGCTTTCTTCCTTGCTCAAGTTTGTCGTCGACTTCAATTATGCATGGTTTTTGAGTTATGAACTAAAGGTTCCGTAACTTTCATTTTCATCGATAACTTCCCAACATTCAACTTTCTCTTGTTTTATTTCACATGTTATATTGTTATTATTTGTGTAACAAAAAATATTTATATTAGTTTGATAAATTTATGTGTTCAATGAATATCAAATTAATATATTAATACATAAATTAAAATATGAGTAAATTTATAAATAATTACCCATATAAATAATAAAATATTAAAACCCGTTATATGAAATATCCCCAAAATATCCCTCAACATATTAAAAACGACATGAAAAACCTAAACCGACAAATCCCCAATATCCGACATCTAAACTCTTGCACAGCACATTGGAATATTTCAGCCTTGAAGCATCCAGTGTAGCAAAGAGTGCTGAAGGGTGAATCTAACAACTTATGGACAACCTAAACCTTAACACAGAAAACACAACATGGTATTAAAGAATTTAAAAGTCTTTATAACTCATGGAATAATATAATAAGATTGTAGACGTATACAATCAAATATAAATAACAGAAACAAAAATAAAGGAAGTTACGCTACAGTACGTAAGAGAGAAAAAGAAGTATTATCATTAGTTTGTTGTTAAAGTTGAGCTGATTGAGAGATGAGAAATGAACTAAAATAAAATTGAATAATTCAGTCATTTAAAAATCAATAGAGGAAGAATCTACAATACATTAAAAGAAAAAAGTGAATCGTGTCGTGGTGTAATGGTGTGTCATGCCGGAGAAATTGCAGCTATTAATTTCAAACCCATTTGATTCACTTGTTCTCAGCTATTTAATTAAAATTTTGAAAAACCCGTGCTTCAAAACCCTAAATTCCACATAATGGTCGCTAGTCTCTCCAATCACATATCTCGTTGAAGCACTGGGATAACTTTCTCGGGAATTTCTGTTGGCACATTCCCCCAAATGCTTGTTAGAACACCCCCTTCTTCATCAATGACTCTACCTGCATCCTCCTTCCTGCATTAGCATTGATTCCGCATCGGCACCTCTCAATCCCGTTTCCGATCAAGACGGACAATACGCCGATCTGCCCACTTCCGCCACTACGTCCGCCGATCCACTCCTACCACATCTACACAGCCGCTCCATCGCTTCCAACGCGCGTCTGCCATTCCACAGCTGTTCGCAGATTTGTTGAGGGAAGGCTACCGGCCTATTTTCTGCGGATCTCACCCAGATCCGCCCCTTCCGGTTGTCGTCCGATGTCTCCAGCCCCCAACACTCGCTCCTCCGGTGACCCCGCTCCAGAGGCCTCCTCCTAAGCCCTTAGGCATCGCGTGGAGGCTCAAGAATAACTTGTTGCCTCCATGCAAGTCTCCCTCCTCGCCCTCCACATCAAGATTGACTCCCTTCAGGCGTCTGTCGCCAAATTCAGCTCCGGTTCACCCGCGGACGACGGCTCTCTCCTCAACGTCAGACCACCGCCCAATTCCTTCGGGATCACTCCTCCGCCCATTCTGGGCTGGTTCGCCCTCTCCCTCAACATTTCCTCTTTTTTCGGCGTCGACCTAATAGTTTGGATCGCCAAAGCGGAGTAATTTTGACCTCAACTTCACACAGGAGCAAGACAAGGTGTCCACGACTGTGGTTGGCCTGGACGGCTCGGCCCTCCACTGGGCTTGGTGGCTCCGCCAATCCAATTCATGCCTTTCCTCGCCCGAACTCAAGCAGGAGATGATTCGGCGGTATGACACCAGCTACTCCGACTCCTCCGCTATTGAGCGTCTTTGAGGCGTCCGACAGACGGCCAGCCTGGACGACTATGTCGATGAGTTCGTCGCCCCAGTCTCTCACGTTCTCGGGTTACTGTCGGATCATTACCTTGGTTTCTTCATGCAGGGTCTATTGCCACATTCGCTCTCGTCTATGCATGCACCACCCCCGCACAGTCTCCGACGCCATGGACTTGACTAATCTGGTGTAAGTCGGCCGCCTGCCACGACCATCTTCTCCTACGACCGACCACCACCAGCCTAGGACACCTTAGCGGCCACCAACCACAGCTCCTCCGTCGCGGCCGTTGCCTTGGGGAAACCGGTCGGTCCGCCCACCAGCCCCTCAGCAAATCTCAAACAGTGATTACAATGACCTTCACAGCAAGGGTCTCTGTTTTTGATGCCTCCAAACCTACTCTCTTAGTCATGAGTGCGTCGTGAAGGAGTTCCACGCCATCATCGGCGATGTCAACCCGAAGGTGACCCTGACCGACTTTGAGGACCTGGAGCTCTCAGCGGGGGATACACCTCTCGACCCCACCGCGGCTACGTTCCACCGCTTGGAGTTATCTGGTGCCTCAACGGGCGGGATCTCCGTCTAGCAGACCATGCAGCTCTCTGGCACACTGTGGGATCACCCGATCATCATCATGATGGACAGCGGGGCAAGCAACAACCTCATCTCGAAGCACCTGGTGCAGCAGCTCCATCTTCCCTCAGTTCCCTCCCCGGATTTTGCGGTACGTATGGGCAATTGGAGCCACCCTATCGTCTCTCTCTCTCTCTCTCTCTCTCTCTCTCTCTCTCTATGGGGTCTTGTTCTGTGACCGCGGACTTATACACATTCGGCTTAAGCGGTCTTGACGCCATTCTGGGAGTGGCTGCACGCTCGGCGATGTATGCGTCAATTGAGGAACTATATTCATGCAGTTCCTACACGAGGGACAGCTATGTCGCCTCAACGGTGACTCTGCCCTCCTATGCTCTCTGATCTCCCTCTGCACGATCTAGCGGACCATGGGCATCGGCCTCTCTGCGGGGTTGTGGGCCTTCTCGGGCCCATCCGTTGAGCCTCTTCCTTTTCCGACGGACCACCAATAGCCATCTACTGCGCTCGCCGATGACATTCAGTCTCCGACAGGATTGCCACTAGCCCAGCCTTCTCTGGTTCAGAAGAAAGATGGCAGTTGGCGTCGTACTATCCAACCAAGCTACTTGATCGCCTCTACCACCTTCAGGGGGACTCCGGCTTGCAGCAGGTCCCTGTTGCGAGGACTTACCGTCGAGAGTCTGAAGCTACATGGCTACCCTAGAATCACTGCGGCCGCCACCCCTCCGACCACTGCATTGGGGACAAGGCATATTTTCGAGACGGCGGCATTGTTACGGTTGCGCATGCCGACGGGATACGCACACGACGGCGAGACACCATGGCGAGTCCGCACATGGAGGGAGACAATGACGGGTCCGTCTGGAGGGGGAGAGACCGAAGACGTGTCTGACTTGATTACTTTATTTGCATTCGTTATGTTATTTTAATTTGTGTACGGTTTATTTTCACGCTGCTTTTCGTTATCTGCACCCTGCTCCTATAAAGGGTTGTGTTGTACTCTTTTTTTCATTATGCTTGGGATGTATGAAATTTAGGGTTGCTCCTGGGTTTTTCTTCTCGTTCCCTCCTTCCTCTTCCTCACATCCCCCCCCCCCCGCCAGATTCCTCTCGAGATCGTATCATAACCCGACAAATACCTCTTCACCTCACAATGGTATCATCTTCCCTCCTTTATCTTCCCTACTCTTCGGATCTCCGATTAATGTTTTGTTACTCCATGGTCTAGGGTTGCTCATCGCCCCACCTGTAGAAACTGAATAGTTCCTGCAAAAATGACCATTGAATCTTCTCAGCACTCCTCTGATCAGGTATGAAAAAACAATTGTTTTACCTCTCTTTATTGGAAATCTTGACAGCTTAAATTTTTAGCCATATCACACGCTACTCCAGTTTCCAGCAATAAAAAAGCTTCTATCTATAATTTAGGGTTTCTTTCAGGTGTTCCTATGCATAAGTTTTATACTTTTATCAAGCATATTAGTGTTTACTTATATCTCCTAATTATTGTAGGTATTAACGTTTTTTGTTCTTTCTGGATTACTTTATCCAACTTCCATTATCATAGAAAAATTTGACCATGTTTACAAGTGTATATGAAAATGATGACCGGCTCTTAAGATTAATGACATTTACATGTGTTGATAAACTTTTACATAAGTTTATTTATCAAGAGTCACCAAGCTTCATATCTCATTGCTATTCCTGGTTGATTAGATCATGCAGTTTTCAATTTTATGGGCACCTATTGAGAGACATGTACTTCGGGAAGAAAACAGGCCCTTTCTATGGGAAGCAGCACGATGTCCTGCAAAAATACTGTTTTTTAGAGGCATGAGTGTTTTCCCACACAGTACAATGGAGTTGAGGCGTGTGTTGTGGATGTCATCTTTCTATGTAGGGCATGAACCGGTGGTTTAATATTGTCACTTTAGCGAGGGTGGCCCAATCTTCGTCTGCATGTAGTAAATAAGTTAGTCCCCCAACCTTAGTTCGCTAGCACCTATGAAAATTATTGTTGGTATCGTGACTTTCCGGAGGTTTCAGTTCACATTAACTCTACCTTAATCCAAGAACTCGCATACGTTGTCCGCACAGAAGTATGGTGTTACTGAAGGTGCTGTCGCAGTCGGAGGTGTTGTTGGGTCCAAAGGTACAGTGACCGTCTGATGCTTAAGGATGGATGAGAAAAATGAAGAGTATGGAGAACATAATGAATACCAAGGAGAAAAGCACGAGCCAATCATGAAAAGAAACTCGGAGAAAAATTGAGGGAAGAGGAGCAGGCAGAGAGAAGACTGGCGATCAAAATGAATAATTTCATTGAATGAACCTTTATGGTATACTTTCCATTTGTGCAAATATTTTCAACCAAGATGTTAACCTAGACACATTGAACTAGACATGTTGAACCGGCCCCAGTGAACAAGACATGATGAATCAATGAACCGACGTTTTGAACGGCTAAATCAGAAATCGAAATGTGTGAACAAAGCATGCTCCACAAACAAAGGGTGAAGCACAACAACATGCGACGAAGCTCGTGTGTGTACCATCAATGTGATGCATTGTGTTACCACTTTGCTTTAAAAGCATGCTTCAATGTGCTTTTGAAAGTGATGCATTGAAAGCAACCTTTAAAACATGGCTTAGACAAAAACTTATTTTAGATTTTTTTTCTAGCCATTGAAGGATCAGTCTCTCCCCAAATTAATGAAGATACAATATTTCCTTTCAAGTAATAAAACATGCACAGGATCAATGCAAGGTAAATGTTCAGTTAAGATTAAATCAAACATGTTATAGCATCGAATGCATCCAGAAAGTATAGCTTCAACAACAAAAAAACCATTTTATAAATTTTTGAACTTTTCTAATATTGAGCGCCTTCATAAAAATTATCTGATTGTCTATTTGGTATTCAATATGTCAATAATCCAAATAACCTAAAAAGGAAAAAGTATGAAGCGAGATTCTTGGCTTTTTTAAACAATGTAATTGTCGTAATTGTCATACGTATGTGGATTTGCCAAACATTGGTCAAGCGACAATTTGAGATTCTAAAGCAGGCACTTGGTCTAGTGAAAAAAAATTGCATCATCGTTCTCTTTGAAGTATACAGACAACGAAGCAAAAAAGCTTTTAAGTAACAAGGGTCAGTGAATCTGTAAAAATATATCTGTAAGAGGAGAAGCTAAACAAAGTACATAAATTTAAATTAAGAAGCCCGGAAAAACGTACCTCTTCAATCTCTTTAATCACACGACTCGGATCAGCACTAGGTAGATCTATCTTATTTAACACCTAAATTATAGATATTCAACATTAGTTCAAGGACAATAATAAATGCATAGAAGAAATGCATAGAAGCTCAATATAAAAGCCCAATTATAATGACCTAGGAGTCTCGTTTATCTTGTTTAGATTAGTCTCACACTGTGAGAAGTTGTGGTGCCACACCTCATAACTATAAATATGTGTACATGTTCTTGTCTGTTTTTTGAGATAGATGAAGTAATAAAATTGTTAAGGTTTTCATGATTTTCTCACATGGTATCAGAGCAGCTTGAGCCCTAAAGGCTCCTCTCTCCTAAACTCGCTCGTGTGATTGAGCTCATGCTCACGCAGTGCTTGAGCTCCTGATCTCGCATTGATTTCAAAATATTCTACGCATTGTTTATTCGTGTTGATCTCAAACTTGGAGTATGAAGATCGCGTTGTTAACCTATCCTCGACGAACCAAAGCTCTCCATCTCCCTGATATCGCTCTGCTATCGCTAGACCCTGTGTTCGACGAAGCAGAGCTTGGCATCTCCCTATTCTTGGTTTGCACTTGTTGGACCTTATGCTTGACCAATCAGAGCTCGCCATCTACTTAACCTCGATGATGGGAACTTGCCCACCAATCAAAGCTTGTTGACCAATCCTATGCGCGTCGAACCAAAGCTTTTCATCTCCGGGATCTCAACGATGAAAACTCACCATAGCTTTGCAGGAATCAACAAACTCGTTGAAATTAAAGCTCGATCGTTGTTTACCTAAGCTTGGCAAACTCGCAGAAACCAACTCACTGGTAGATCCTAATCGACATCTCCACTACTCTCACTGGACCTAAGCTCACAACATAAACTTGTCGACCTTAGTTCGTCGATCCTCCATCGTTGCTTGAGCTCGCCGATCCTGCATTTGGTTGCAATGCTCACTGACTGCTCAGCTCACGAGCCCACCGATCCTCTCACAATTTACAAAGCGCGAAGCAACTCTCATGACCTATTGTCGCTTGACCTAAGCTTGCATAGCTTCTCACACTCGCAACTCTTGTTGATTAAGATTCTGCACTCGCATGATCATCCTTTGGTTCTCGTTTGAACTCTAGAAGCTCGCAGAACTCGTCGCCAGTTTTCACATGATGGGGACAATGTTCCTTCAACCTCATCCACCACTCCAGTCACCCCTGCTCCCCTATATAAAGTTAAAGATGAGCTGAAATTACCAAAATTTCCCTCACTGGTAAGCACTTTTGAGCAGGTCCACTTTGTGCATCGAATACTTCTAACTAAGGGTCTCATACACCATCTGTCTCGAGACCCCCCGACTGAGCCTACTGAGCAAAGGCTTCGGGATGATGGTCGAGTTCAGTCATGGAAACTGAACTCTATGGAAAGTGAGTTATATTGAATGGTTATACACCACGAAACTGCAAAATCTATGTGGGATGAACTAATGTCCATGTACTCTGCGAAAAATAGCTTTCAAGGAAACTGTTGGAAACAATGATGATGGCTGGAATATTATCATATCTCTAATGTGTTCGTAACAATTTTTTATCTTCTCCAATTATCTCACCCTTGTTTGATGTTTGCTCGATGGTTTTGAAGGTCAAACCACACACAAATGTCTTCATTACCCCATCTCCCCCTCCCCAATACTAGGCACCAAGGAGGCCGCATGGGCTCTGGAGGGGGTGGTGGGCAACATGACCGAAATTTTCCTAAGAGGCAAAGCACCTCTATGTGTACCTATTGTGGGCAGGTAAATCACACTGAGACGACTTGTTGTAAAAAAACCTGGGTACCCACAACAACAACAACAACAAACTCCTCACCAAGCTTCTTATGTGATGGACACTCTCAGCACGTCCCAATATGAAATTGACACGTTACAGGGGGAACCTTAGAGTCTTTGAGGATTCGTTACTCGAACTTCATGGTACACTGCCTTTTGTCAAATGAAGGTATATCATGTCTTTCTCATAGCTCCTCTTGGATAATGGACTTCAGGGTCACAAATCGCATTACTTCGTAGAGACCATGGCAGTTCACACACATTTTGTGCACCTGGAGACGTGCATATTACCTCATCTATTTCTCTATGTATTGGATTTCATGTTTATTCTTCTCTTGGTTGGGCATCTTACTTATGATCATTACTGTTTCATAATTTTTCCTCCTCTTCCTGTGTGGTGCAGGATTGGCGGACGCATAGTATCATTATTAGAGCACAATTGTCGAACAAGCTTTACATTCTGAAGCTAACCTCCTCAGCACTATTCCATCATTTCATTTGATTGGCACGGGTCTCTTGGCCATGCTCCTCTCTCAATTTTACATTTTATGATTTTACATGTGAATCTTGTATCCATGAAAAACATCATTCAACTTTCACCTCTCATTGTACTAGAAGCGATACTCCATTCTCCTTAGTTCACTTGGATATTTGGGTCCATATAAAATTGCTAGTTTATATTAACAACATTATTTCACTATCTTTATAGATGATCATTATCGCATGGCCTAGGTATATCTACTTTGTGATCGATATGAGATAATAAATGTTTTTGTTCATTCACAGCAGAAGCTCGCAATAAACTTTAGACAAATATCAAAATTATTTGGACGAATGGTGCACGTGAGTGCATTAGTCACAAATTTCAGGAAACTTGCAATAACTTGGGTATTATTCATCAAACGTCATGCACCTGTACACCACAACAAAATGATATGGCGAAGCAAAAGAACTGTCACCTTTTTGAGGTAGGCATATCTCATTTCTCAAATGCAGGTTCCAAGACCTATTGGAATTTCTTGATCATTATTGCATGTTATTTAATTAATCGCATGTCTTTGATTATCATGAACTTATTTTTGTTCGCATCTCCCTTCTCCACAACTCCTCTAAGTTTTGGGGTTTGTGTTTTGTTCATCATCTTGGTCCTCCTTTATGTAAGTTGGCATTGCGGAATACAAAATATGAGTTTCTTGGCTACTCTCAAACTCAAAATGGATATGTGTGTTATTCTCCCACAGATCGAAAAATTAAGACATTCGTTGATGTTACCTTCCTTAAGGATCAACTCTCCTAATCTTCTTGTACTCCTGACGAAATACCAACTCCCCCTCGTCCCAACCTACATATTGATTGTGCACTGATGCCTCCTCCTCCACTAAACCCGTATACTCATCGTCATATTTGCCAATATGTCACGAGCCATTCACCCTTACTGATGATGCTCTTGGTCGAACTGATCCTCTCATAGCTCTCCACGAGGACAAGCGTTCATCTACTGGTCACTCGCTATCTCATTGCCTCCTTTCACAGGTTATCTCATGAACTTTACAGGTTTGTGTGTTTCTTGTCTTTTATTTCTACTCCTTTTGTACAGGAAGCTCCCCAGCATCCCGGGTGGCGAGCAACGATGGATGGCGAACTGAAAACCATATGTGCCAATGGGATTTGGTGTCCCTTTCTCCTGGAAAGTTTCAAGTTGGATGTAAATGGGTGTTCACAATTAAAAATTGTCGTGGTTCGCGCGGACTGGGGCAAAAGTCAGAGAGGATGAAGACTCAACCTATGGTTCGCGCCGACCTATTTGTCAATTCGTTGTCCCCCTAGGAGAGAGTCGATCGTTATTCCGCTTCTGGTGAGGGCGCCCCCAGGTGAGCACCTGCATCGGCGGTGAAAGCTGGGCAAGTTGGCACAGAGGGCTTACCTTCAGAATAATGACCCCGAGTTGTCCCTGCACTATTTGTGGATTCTAAGAGCGGGATTCGCAGCCCGTGTGATTGATTTTCACGAGTCTGTGCCCTCTTAGGTAAATGTGAGTGTATTGGACAGAGCAGACACATCCATTATTCATGCTGATGTTTTTGTTACGGATGATCCAGTTACTCAGAAAATAGTTGTTGTGGATACGAAGGGTATACATGCCACCCTGCCTTGGTTAGTTTTATTGAATTAAAAACTTGAACTTACTTCTAAAACCACGTTTTTTTTGCAGAAACCACGACAACCACCCTACAAAAATTGTGGGCGGAGTTGGAAGCCATGCTGAAAGAAATTTGGGTTGTGCAAATGCAGATAGGTGTGCTCGAGTGGGAAGTGGGCACCTTGAAGAAACGGAACGTGGCGCTTTCTGCGGGAGTTGCTCAGCCGACCACTTTGCGGATAGGCGCAGCTCTTGGGTGACTGTTGTCACGCACTTCTTAGTATATTATACTTAGGCAGGTACCCCTTGGATAGTGAGGGCATGGAATGATTAAAATATTCATATTTGACTTGTAATAATTGAATGATTCTGCATTTCGCACAGCTTCACGTTTGAACTTCCTTATTTAACTGCGCTTCTAATTCATGATCCTGTGTTTGTTTGATGTTAGCTTTCTTATTGTGGCGACTACTTTTGCTTCGTGTGAATGTCTGTACGACTTATCTTCTTTTGCAGAGAAAAAATTGCTTAAGAGGAGGGCGGTCACCTAAATGTGCCTGCCCAAACCTCTTGACTATCGACGTTTCGAATTTTGAGGTGTTATGTCGCGTCCCTCTACAAAATAAGCTTGATCCCCCCAGCCCCTTCTGTCTGAATTGGAGTGAGAGAGCTCGCACAAGATGGTGCGACCATTTCCACGCTCTAAGCCAGCTGACTGTGGGGTTGCCTTCCTGAGCTACAAACCAGCCCTTCCCATGGTGTCAGAGATGGATCTCGTGGCTCTCCTGCCGCAGCACCTGCTGGATGACCACTACGCAGTGTGGTTACCCCAAGGCAAGGAGCAGTTCTCTAACGTCTTTGATGACGAGCTCATCATCCCCTTCGATCACTTTGAAGCGGGGTGGATGCTCCCCATCTTCCCGTAGATGGTGGAGATTTTAAATTTCTATGGAGCAGTGCCCTCTCTGCTACCTCCTAACGCTATAATTGCGATCACCTCCTTCGTAGTATCAATTTTAGCATAGAGGTCTTCTGCTTCATGTTCCGCATACACGCGCAGAAGCACGGGCAACTGTATTTTCGGTCAAATATATTCCACGAATTGAACCTCGCAAACAAAGTGCTTGATTGGCAGGCGCGGTTTGCCATATTTAAAGGGATTTTGGCAAACTATGTCGAGCTCCAGATCCCAGCGATGAGGATACGTTCAGACCGTCCAAGCTCTTCACCATAGGGTATGGATAACAAACTTCATGAACAATACCCTGCTGGACCTCGCCCATTACATTTGTCGCGTGATGTCCATGGCCTTCCTACACATGGGTGTAAGTTTGTGCGATTTAAAATATATGTGCACGCGCGTACTTTTGAAAGTCACTAATCTGTTTTTTGATATGACAGTATCTTAATGGTGCAAGCATTCCAACCATACGATCCTCCTGAGAACATCCTGACCACCACTAAGAGGCAGCGTGCTTTGGAGGCGAAGGGGGACGCTGAGTTCGGCCAGGTCGGGGCGAGTACCTCTTCAAATAAGAGGCAAAGGCCCTTGCAGACTGATGCGGATATCGGCATGGTGCCCGCCTTCCAGAATTCTGGGGAAAACATGTTGGACCTTGGAGGGGGGCCGCTGTTATTGTGGGATAGTGGAGCGGTCAAACTCAGTGCCAACCTTCCCTACTAGAAGGAGTATGAGCGGCCCCAACCACATCACTTGCTATCTCCACGGTGTTGTTCGGCCAATGGGACTTGTCAGACATGAGGATGATCCCAATCAGGGATCTCTCAAAAAAGATGAACGTCGTGAACTTGCGGGTGGCTCCATTCAATTGCGCTCTGGTGGTGAGGTGAATTCATGTTTGCGAGAGAATTTGAAGGAAACATTAGATTCATTCATTTGGGGCAGTTGATAATACTTGTATGTGGTTACTAATCCGGGATTTCCTTCTGCAAGCGATCCTAACAGTCGATAACCCCAAATTCTGGAAGATAGCGCTTCGACTCTCCAAGCAATCTGTGGAGATCGCGCTTGACCTTCTGAAGGGTCATGCAACTTTGAAAGACGAGTTAGCGGATATCGACTATGCAACTCTATATGAAGATTATGAGGATGCCTAGGACTCAGACTCTGAAGAGGCCCCCGAGGAAGGTGCGGGCACTACAGAAGAAGTCGCGGGCTCTGAAGCTGAGGGAGAACAGTCTGCGTGATCAAAGTCTTTACAGTGCTGTCATAGCCCTCGTCGAGCTCCCAAAGAAAAAGATCTAAATCCGGAAAGGATGTCGTGGCGGACTCCGTGTCAGAGTCGAAATAGCCCTTGTACTTATTATTCTAAGTGATCGTGTGGATATCGTTTGTAAATGCAGTCTCGCAATATTGTACTTTTTTCTAAGTAATGAAAGTATTTGTTTCTTTTATGACTTCTTCTCCCTCCCCATTTTTGTGTGTATCTGTGAATAGACAAACGATGCATGTATTTATATTTAATCTCACTACGTACCTTTTTCGAACAGGTTGTGCGAAATATCCCAGCTGTGAATGAAAATATCCATCCAGATAATGTATACGCGCATTAAATAAACGATACCCGTGACTAGCTAATATCGAGATGCCAGTTCGGGATGAAAAAAATTGAGTATGAATAAAGTTTAGCAAATTCCCAACGTATGATATAGTTGATAACAGTCCATGCGCCTGTTATCCGGGTAACCGCGCATTACATTTCAATTATTAAGGTCGAGAGAAGATAGATTGAGAAATGGTGATAAGAATAACTATTGCGCGAGCGATTTCTGAATACCCTAGATGACATACAAGGCAGCGTGTGATCACCCGCACGCGATGCGACCTTTATTTGAGTATTTGCACATAAGATAAAGTGTAGCCCCTTATAAGGATAATACTGCTTTGACATGGTCACCAATGTTGTAACCGACCATTATTGGATTAGAGAAGAGTTCACCATATGAGTGCTCATAATTTTGTCACTACTGTATTGAGTATTCCTAGATCATGGGGGCGCTTGGACCAATCCACCAAACTGTGTAACTAGTAAGGCGCCAGTGGAGCTTTCCTCCGCCGGGATCGTCTAATGTGGTTATGGCTGTCTGAAGGCAGAGCGCTTCTCCGAAAAGACGCCTTATGGGGGCAATGGCATCCACTGCTCATCTAGGGAAGTCTACCACCAGAGGTTTGGGCCACCAGTTGAGCATATGACACCCGTGGAGCTCTACTCCGCAAGAGACGTTCGTACACGTTCGAGGGGGGCGAGGCATCCGTCATACGGAGCTTGTCATTAGAAAGGCACCCAAACGATAGTGGCACCTCTGTTGATGGGCGGCCAGCTGTCATGTTTTCTCATATCCACAAGGCCTACCATGTATGTCAGTCGTGAGAATCTCCAACGAGGGCAATTTTACTAAAATTACAGGAGTGATAAGAGGACACAACACTTGCCGACATATAGGATCAAAAACTTGAAGACCTATGCAATCCATTGGATCTGAATATCGCGAATGGAAACGGTTCAGGTAAGTTCGAGGACTGTCGGAGGATCAAAAGAAAGTAGGAGTCTTAGAATTCTCTTCAAGACCCGACGAACGTCGGCGTGTCAATGGGGCAGTAAACAGTACATAATTCGATACCGGAACGGTCGTACAACGATATGAAGAGGATAGTGATTCCCATATCACAATAAGAAGTGTTAGCATCACATCGGCAATTGCATAAACATATTTAGTACATGCAATGAAATAAAATAGGAAATTAAAATGAACGTGTAATCCAAAAGTATCGGTGACAAGTTCTGTGGATTCGGCCCTGCCCTCCGTCTACTCTCTGCGAGTTGATGGCTCTTCATAGTTGCTTCGTGGACCCGGGAAGCGATATATTCATTGATTGTGCTGACCAAGCGAATATAACATTCTCTAGTTGTCCTGGGGTCGCTGCAGACCCAAAACTGTCTTTTTCCTAATGGGAACTTTAGTGTCTGGTGGAAGGTTGATGTTATGGCTTGATAATCATCCAGGAGAGGTCTCCTAAAAATTGTGTTGTAGCTGCTTGGAGCATTGATTATCGGGAAGGTCTCCTGCCTGGATACCCCACACATGACTATGGAGATGTCCACACTCCCCTCGACTTATTTCTCATGGCGTCGAATGTTGGTTTGAACAGCACATTGATTGAACTTCTGGTGTCGATGAGATCCTCGTCACCGTGAAGTTGACTAGCACTACTTTGATTACAACCGCATCGTGAAACAGGTTGACCGTCCTGGGGAGGACTTCTTCCTTGAAGATAACCATCCCCCGAAGGGGAGCCATGAGGAGGCTGGAAGCGATTTATCTTTCTCGAAGACATTTCATACTTGCACTTTTGGAGAACTCTAGGCCCGCTCACCCGTGCGTGTAGTCGATGTAGCCAAGTTGGTCGGTATCCTCTATTTCTACACTCCTCAACGCTACGGAATGTGTCGGTCGCGACGTATTCTATATTTTCACACATGGATCCCCTTGAGCTCGATGCGTCCTTTTCCTTCCCCTTGCTCGAGGTGGAGGCACCCTTGGAGTGGTTAGCCAACAGTTCCTTCCATTTGCCCTCTCTTAGAAGCCTCTTTATTATGTCGCGTAGGACCCTGCAGTTTTGTGTCGTGCCCGACGTCGCGGTGAAACTTATAGTAGAAATTTGGATTCTTGTTTCTGAATCATGTTTTTAGAGGTTGAGGGGTTTTGATGTCTGACTGCCTTTGGAGTATTTCGACCACTTCATCCATAAGCATGATTATGCCAGTGTATTCTTCTTGAGTGCTCCCTCAATGGGATGGTGCGGGAGTCGGGAGGAGAGGAGACACATTCCCACCCTGTTGGGGGAACTGAGGCTGAGTCGGTCTCATCTGCTGGAACTGGTGGGGGTGATGTTGGGGCCTTTGATGGAAGCTCATCCCGCACTGAGCTGGAGGTTGAAACTCCTAGCGGGCCTTGTTCGATTCTTGAGGAACCACGGGAGGTCGGTTAAAAGAATTCTTCGAACGTTGGGATACAAGGCCGGAGAGAGAAGAGGTGAACTCCTCGTTTGTAGCCTCCTCTTCAATGAAGGGATTAGCTCGCACTATTAGCTCTCTGTAAGGCTTTCTCTTACTTACAGAGAATTTGAAGAGGCCTGACTTCAGACCATTCGTGAACGCCACCAGGTAGACGGAGGGGTCCACGTCCTAAACTTCCATAATCTTTTCCTGGAAGCAATCCACATACTGGCCCAGGGTCTCTTGCGGGCCTTGTCGAATCTGAATAAGGGTGTCTATGACGTTTTTCCTTCTCTTTGAAGTGGCGAATTTCTGCATCAACTCCCTTCTTATCTCCCTGAACGAACCAATGGAGTAAGGGGGAAGGTTGTGGAACCACTCTCGGGTCTTCCCGTCGAAAGTGGTGGCAACGAGTTTGCAGCGAAGTCCCTCTAAGAGGGACTGAAGGGATACCGCAGCATTGAATGCTTGTCAGTGGTAAGCGGGATCCTCCCTTAAATAGAATCTGGCAAGGCAAGGCTCCCTGAACACAGGTGGGGCAGATTCTGCCAGATATTTCCAACAAAGAGGGAGAGAGAGCCCGTCCCTTCCATGTACTCAGGATCTTCGAAATCGAGGGTTCATCTTTAATAGGCAACTATGGTCTCCTTGAAGAACTCCTGGCAAGCTCGCGCAAATTCGTCGTGTGGTTGGAGCGGGGTAGAATTCTCAGGTTGGTGATGTTGCTGCATGGAAGTTGCGGTTTGGGTTGTGGATTGTGGTCTCGGGGCGGGACTCCCGGCTCTACAAGGCGCGCGACCATTGTGAACATACTGTTGAACTCTTCTTGTGTGATTGCGCCTCCCTCCGGCGAGTTGATTACTTGGGATGATCACGGTGACTGCCCACCGGTCATTGGGCAATTTCTCTGATTGCTCGAACTGAAGGTCGCGTGTTCGAACTGTTGATGTCAAAATTGTCACCAACTTCCACACTCAGCAACGGGTCAAGCGGACAGCAAGGCAATCACGAACCGCAAGCAATAGGTTACTAGTCCTTAAGGATCGAGCGAACAGAGCACAAAAAATAGGTTGCCACTAGCAGCGGAGGACACCAGATTTACCCGCAGAGGCGAATACCACTGGCTGCAGGAAATAATATTTCACAAAAAAACTATTACAGGCTATTATAAGACGCAAGGAAAAGAAACTAGAGGCACTCGATAACTCAGAGTTTATAATAACACCTACGATAGGGAAGAATCTGTCTCCAGTTATGTGTCCCCTCTAAGCACACCTGGTCCCCCCATTTATACCGGGAGGTAGGCTGCCCAGACGATTGAGAGTAATTAATACTGCAATTAATACAAAGGGTCTGAGAGGCTACAACAGGTTGTAACCGCACAGGCCGTTGCTAACTAAGGAAAGATAAGGGCTCGTGTGGTTACAATAGGCTGTAATCGCACACGCTATTGCTAGCTAAGAAGGTGGACTCTCAAGGTGCTCGCTCGAAGTTTCTATCGACTGGGAGTTGAAGGCTAACTGGAGGGTTGGATGGCTACCTACCTCGTAACAGCCCGCTTCCTTGAGGCGGAGGATGGAGGCCTACAGGAAAGTGATGACCATGTTGTCAGATGTTGAGACTTGTCTTGGCTCTGGACTGGTCTGGATCTGACTGTGGGCGTAGGATTTTTGGTTAACATAATCCTCGTACTTTTTAAGTCGTGCGGACTTCGAAAAAGTAGACAGATAACCACGAAGACTGCGACCCAATTCTTGCACTACTGAAATTTATAAATAATCTGGGGTTGGTCCTGTCATGCTCACTTTAAATTGCTTTCTCAACTCTATTGTGAACCCGTCGTTCGCACAATGGCTGGCCACAACAAGATGCTTCTGGAGGAACTGTTGGTGAAGGCCCAAGTTCAGAAGGTTCCACCACCATTGAGTGCGAGCAAGGCCTCCGTTCCCACGAGGAAAACACCCAAGGGTGGTCCGCCCACCAAGCCTCTGGTCGCCGATACTTCACTCAGAGTAATGCTCGATCCACTAAAGGGACCGATGGTGTTGGACGCAACTGGACAAAAGGTTGAGTCTAAAGGAAGACTGATACGGGCTCTGCCCACGGTGCGGGCTCTCGGGGAAGAAGCCACTACCCTAGTGATCATATCGGAGAGCCCAGAGGTTAGAGCGAGCAAAAATCCATCCGTCGAAATCGCCTGATGGGCTGATAAAAATGACGAGAAGGCGCTTGGGGGAACTGTCATTAGCGCCTGTTATAAACATAGAAAGTCTCACTGCGCGGAGGCACTACAAGTAAACGTCAATGATGCCTCCTTCTGAAGGAACTGATTCGTTGGGAGGGTCGAGGAAGCGGAGTTACGGATGAAAAGTCAGCAGTAAACCGTGAGGCTCAAAAGACATGAACCACCCAAACTGAAGAAGGAAAAGCCCTCTGAAAACTAACAATACCGGCAGAAGAGGACGATGCGAGTAAGCAAGGCACGAACCAGATAGAGAAGAAACAACGAACCCCAATCTTGTTGCTGAAGATGAACAGGAATAAGTGTACTCTTGAAAATAGAACAAAGTAAATATTCGGTGTGCTTTATTCATCCCTCAAGGGGGAGGTTTAAAGAATTACACAAGACATACAAATACTAGTATACGATGTGGGACTAAACCCATAAATACTTAACAACTCTTACATCGACTAAAATAATAATAAAAATACGCAAACTCCAACACTCCCCCTCAAGCTGGAGGGGAACCTCCAACTTGAAACATCATAAAAAGAAGAAATAATGAAGGCAAGCTAAGTGGGACAAATCAACAGACAAGCCACCTGGTATAATCCAACCAGGGATATTCTGAACAATTGCGGTCTCACCAACCATCGGTCCACTGACCATGGACTCACTGGATAAAATCAACAGACGAACCACTGGATAGAATCCAATCAGGGATCTTCGGAACCATAGCAGTCCCACTAACCATGGACTCGCTGGATAAAATCAACATACTGGTCACCGGGGATACTCCCACACAACACTACTCATTGAAACAAGGTCAACCAACAAAGACCCTATCTCAACATATACCACAACGGAGAAAATGGGGAGACGAAAACAATACAAGACATAAGCCTGGAAGTTCGTGTGGGACTAAGGCAAAAGTTGGAAAATACCAATTGAGTCGCCTTCATCTCAAACACTCCCCTCCACATGGAACACACGTGCAGGACGGCATAACAACAACATAATAAGCAAACACTAACAACAACCAAACAAGGACACTTAAACACATAAAAAACAACCAACCCAACATGAAGCTTCGTCATCGGCGAGAGGAAAACACCCGAGAAGGGGTAGCAGCATCTGGTAGCGTCAGAAACAAGAGGTGCAGCAGCCATAAGCTGTTAGAATCATCTGAATAATAAATGGGCAGCGAAAAGAAGCGGTTGGGCTAGGATCCACAGAGTGGCCGTGGTTGGAACACAACAAAAGGGATGAGAAAATGATGTGGGCAGAGACATCCGGCGGGATTTTTGCCATGAAAGAAGCGATGGAATCGTACGGGAGTATAAGAGGGATCCGCATCATAGGCGTGATCAGTAGAGGAAGCAATCAGAATACACAATAAGAAGAGATGGTCAGGTCTAGAGCAGTGAGGGCCAAAGGAAGCCGTCGACGATGAGCAGCAAAGGGCTCGGCAGAGGACAAGGATGCACGGGATGAGATCAAGCTCCGTTGACTGGAATGACATCGTCGACAGGAATAGCAAAGGGATAACCATCTCTGACGACGATCAGGCTTAATTCTATGTGGTGGGATCAGCACATGAGAACGACGGAAGGCTAGTTGGAACGCAACAGGATCGTCAAATCGATGGGAGATTGTCGATAAAGATCAAATAGTGGTTGATGACGAGAACAGCGGTCGAGATCGATGACTAGAACAACAGCGGGATGCGACAAAGTCATCGGCAAAGAGAAGTGTCGCCGAGCTCAGAAGAAGCACAACTGGAATCAGCGACAGAGAAGATAGAATGTCTTTGGCGTTGTTGTTGTGGCGATCAAAAAACACTCTCATCGACGGAATCAGAAGTAGTAGAACAGGACAACTGGAGTGGCTTACGGGAGAAAGAGACGGGAGTAGAAGGTTTTTGGACAGAAATTTCAGGGTGCCAACATTTTAGGGAGAAAAATTTTAAGGAGGAAATAAAACCTGGCTCTAATATCATGTTGAAAATAGAAGAAAAGGAATATTTGGTGTACTTTATTCATCCCTCAAGGGGGATTAAAGGATTACACAAGACATACAAATACATGTAGACGGTGTGGGACTAAACCCATACATACTTAACGACTCTTACATGGACTAAAATAATAATAGAAATTTGCAAACTCCAACATGCACGATACCACGAAAGATGCTTCGAATTAGCCAAGGATGACGTCGAGTAGGAACTAATGAGCAAAAGTCAATGGAAGAATCTCCTCGTCTTGTTGTGGATGTCGTCGAACAACAACGACGGGACAAAGTATGTGAACAATAGTGGAAGAAATTTCCACTAATCAAGAAACAATCCATGTGACCGACACTAATACCATGTACCGAGTACCTGATGATCCAGAGTTTGAAGAAACCCTAGAGATTGATCTTTGTTTGATGATCATTTTAAAACACAATCCTTGGCGGAAAGTATAGGAGCAGTCCTTCTGAGATTGGCAACCTCCACATAGAAAGGTTGTACGGACAGATGATCCACGAACTCATATCTTCATGCACAGCACATTTTAGTGTGTGTGTACACACATATAATATCATACCACCACACAATTTCCAACAAGATAGGGTTTCACTTGACAAATATTATTTCCAACAATATCAACACTTAGGCTTCGTTTGGCACAGCGTTTGGAGCTCTCCGTTTGGGGCAAACGCCGTCGCACGGAGGGTAACCAAATGGTCGACGGCGGCATTTGCTCTTTTTTGCACCCGCCGCGCCATGGAAAATGGAGGAAAACGGAGGGATTCCAACCGCGGCCTCCCCCCTGCAGTTCCAAAAGCCCTCCTTCTCATCCCGCCACCTGAGCAAAACGCCAAACTAAACAAAGCCTTAAACTAACAACATTTGTGTAGATACTTTTTTGTACTTCCCAAAATGACAAGAAAATTTGGATATAAATGGGCACTTGAGAGTAATTTTGGGCTTTGGTTAAATAATCATATAAGCAAGTTTTTAGGCGCCCCATATGGCAAAGCACGAAATTCTCAAGAAATAAAGCCACCTTGCCGCTCAAAAGCAGTTTCAAGCTTTAGAAGCAATAAAAGAGTTAGATTTATGAAATAAATGTTTCATAGAAAATTTAAATAATAACATTAGCCACAGAAACTAATTTGACTTCATAAGCATTACAAAAGTATGGCTTAAGAATAATTAGAAATTTCTAGGTTGCTTTCCAAAGTATGGCTTAAGAATAATTAGCAATTTCTAGGTTGCTTGCTTCCTATGAATGAGAATCAATATTTGAAGATCTCACATAATAAAAATCAAGTGAAATCATAAAAAGTCCTCACAGGTACAATTTCTAGGTTGTTTTCCAAAGCGAGATAGACATTAGCCAATGTCTGAGCCTCCACACCCTGAATGATAAAATGGCAATCTGAGGTCAATGTTCGCTCCAAACTAGAAAATTGGAAAAAAAATAAGCAATGCAATTGAAATTATGTTAGGAATAGTACTGAACCATTTCATATAATGAGTTTCAGAGATTGCAGTCGAACTGCTGATGCAACTTACTGGTAAAGGAAAGAATGTGCACCTGAGAAGCATCTACAACAAGAAGTGCTCCTTCGCAAGCTGCAAGAGACCGGGAAACCTACACATCAATTTGCAGATTACATCCATGAGAAGAACAAGAATGCAAAGAAAGAGTTATTTTGTAATGCTACAAATTCAAATAATTCTCTTGCAACCTCAAAAGCATAGATGGTAAAAGCGCAACAAAAGGTGCATTGTGATGCCATACAGATATAGTTAATCACACAAGTTACAGGAAAATATTAAATTTTAAGTAACCAAGTTCTAGGGACTGTACAGTATCACCATGGATGGATAGACGGCAGGAAAATCCATAGAAAATACATAGTTATTGCACTAAACATACAAAAAGTAGTATATAGCAGCATCCATATATCAACTAAGTATTGATTAGCTTAAATATAAGTGGAGGCTGATGAGTGGTGCACAAAAGTTCCTAGGCCGTTGAACTCAAGCCACTTCCTATAAGAAAGCATCACAAAAAGATGATTAGAACATACTAAGGAAAATGTCACTGAAAATTTATTGCGCTTTTTAAAAAGACATGTGATAGTGATAAGTGAATTTCAATGCGTTCATCGTGTTAATATGCAACCAGCCCAAGATCGAAACGCAGAATGTTAAATCAAAGACATTTCATTGCATCATGATTTATCTCTACCCATATTTAAATAAAGGGTCATTGTTTGATATTGGAAACATGCAGCGTCCATCCCAAATCCTTGAGGGGAAAGGACGAGGGGTCTGGGAGCTATAAGCATGAGCGGGTCATGTGTGATACGTTATGTAGAACTAATCTTCGAATAGCGTCGCGCCAGTGATAAACCAAACATAAACCGGTCTCATCCGACACATTGGATACGATGCAACCAGGTCAATCAACATACCCCTGCAGCGGGTCAAATCACACTCTGATACATATTGGAAATTGCATCTTGCATCCAAAAACCCCGAGGTGAAAGGAGTATGATGTAGACTAAATTGCAAAATAGTTTGAAAGTAGATTGAGAAACTCAACAAATTAATTTAAGTCATGGTAAAATCCTGAGAGAGAGGGAACCTCAATAGCAAATCTTGATCTTAAACTTTTTCATTAAATGGCTAGCAGGAGAATAAAACAAGGTTAACACTGATGTGTCCCCGAGATAACTCGGGCAATCAACGTGGCATGTGCATCGGTTGTCAAGTAAAAGGCACGCACGCCAGTGGTCGTGTGTGAACAAGTACACTAATCGTGCGCGAAGGAAAACGCATGGTTAGTGGCTTCCTCAACGAAACAGGGCCCAGACACCCAGGAGAAGCTATACATGGCTGGACCTACACAGAAACATTTCAGAAGAAGCAGACATAACAACAGAAGTATCCACACAGCCAATATAAAAGTAAAATCAAGAATGAGAGGGGTAGATGATCTATTTAGTGCATAAATGCACAAATGATGTTGAAATAGGTTTTAAGAGATTTTATGCTAAAACCGAATAAAAGATGAGAGAAAAATAAGAAAACTCAAGCTAAACAAGAGCCAAGCACTATAAACTACGCTCATCAAATAACCCTAGACATGGACCTTTGCTCGTCCCGAGAAAATCCTCTACCTACGAGAAGTATGAGAGACTAATTAGAAACTACAAATTGAAAGTGTGTAGTGGACAGAGAAATCTCATGCCCATGGTGAGTAAAATGGCCTAGTGAAATGTTCTAAAGATACAAAGTTGATTACGGACTTTCTAAGCAATTTATCAAACACGTCATATCCACTTTTAAGAAAGAACAAATCGATTTGTCCTAAGCCTAGTGCAACTCGAAAGCAATGTGAACACTCAGATCAACATTATACTCTCACAACTACTGGATGGCCTCCAAATAAATCCATCAATGAAGATGGGCATATGCTCGTCCGGTCACAACTTCTCTGCTACAAAAGTTAACACTTGTAACATCCCAGATTTTGACGTCGCGTTAATTAAATTTCAGGGATCGAAAATGAGCATAATTAATCAATTCGACGACTTGTGGAGGTAATAAACTATTCTTAAATTAATTTATTTTGCATGGTAACTTGAGAATGAAGAGTCAGCTTGAAATGTTTAAATAATTCTTGGTGGTCGCGATGCTCTATTTTGCATGCGTGTTTTATATTGAGAGAAAAATCAGTCCTCATGGTCTCCTAGAAGTTATAATAATAAAATTAATAAGAGAAAACCTATATTATTCCTCCTATGACCGGTTCACGGTTATTAAAAACTGTAAGTTATCATGTTTGCCCCCCCCCCACACACATTCTTTTAAACCCGCGCAGTCAGCACATTAGTCGTACTCCTCAGAGCCGTCCGCTTTTCTGTCGTAACCACGGAGTCGACCAACGGCAGGAACCCTCGATTCGACCTTCCTCCTTGCCGGAACCAAGCGCCGATTCCACCTCTTCCCTCTACTGGCTCTGGTGACCTTCCTCCTCCCTTCCGGTGTCGTGAGAGGCTTCGTTCCTAACCCCAGCTGGTGGTAAAAGTTTCCTCTTTCGCCATTTTTGGTTCTGGTGAGTGTGTTTTGCTCTTTCTCCTCCTATTCTAGGTTTTCTTCACTTCTTTATCATCGATTTTACCCTAATGTCTTGGCAATTTCAGAAATTGTAGGGGTTGGCATTTTTCAAATGTTAAGGCTTGTTCGATCTCGGTGTAAACCCTTGCTGTAAGGTTTAGGTAATGAACATTCGTTGGGTTTTCCTTTTGAATTAGTTAAGTCTCGCTCACCTTGGCAAGTTTTAAAGTAATCCTAAATTTCGTGGAGTCTAATTTCATAGAGATTTCCACTTAATTTCAGATTTATTGAAGTATGGGTGTTGCGAGTCGAGGAAGCTTCACAAATTTTACCATTGATTCGTGGTTCTCCTAGCTTTTGGAAAGGAGATATTTGTTTCTAATTGGAGTTCGTCATGAGCAGACCACTTGAAAGAATAATCATGTCATCTTGCCGCGTGGACAAGCGTCGTAACACCGCAGTAAGAAACTCGACTCCTATTAAGTCTAACAGTTCAGATAAATTTTCAATTCATGTATTAATCATATTGGTATATGCATTTAAAAATTACAAGTTATTATAGTCAGAACCAAGTCAACGGGGTAGGTATACGTTTATGCTACGTTAGCAGTTACAATGTCATGAAAACCCTAAGCCCAATATTTTTTTCTAGAGCGCTACTCCGTGTTTGATTCAATGAACACTAGTCTAAGTTAGTTCAGAAAAGAAAAGGTGAGGAAGGTTTACCCTCCCGATTATGGAGGAGGCGCACCATCGCGTGCTCGGGACAGTTGGCCACCACTTGAACTTCAAGCTCAGGATCGATGACCCTTGCTGCTAATACGTACCTCCTTAGATAGGAGTCTGTGTTCCACTTGAGGGACATCCAATTCAGGGCACCATCAGGTTTGTCACTCATACCGTAGTCACTAGTTTGTGAACAGTCGTCCTTAGTGACAAGTGTTAATAAGACAACATAGAAGCTGGTTGAACCTTACAGCATCCAAAATTCAAACTACAGAAATCAACGATTTGTACAATTGAGACAAGGGTGTGTCAGATTATACAATAGGCCAATGCTATCCCAGATCATGAACTCAAGTGCCAAGTTTTATGTTAGAGTAATATGTAAATTTTAAATTCAAGTAATATTTACTTATTATATTTTTTAAAGTGATGTTGGAGGGAATAGTTTTTCTTACTCTTTAGTGGGCCTGACCCATTTGAAGTGACTAATGTGGATGCAAGCTATTTCAGATATGCTCGCTTAAAATTAATTGCATGAACTTAAGTTAACCGAGAATGAACAAGTATGTTGCCTACAGTGATTTCCCAAAAATGGTAAGTTTTGAAACTGCGGGTTAGGACTAGGAGGGGGTGTAGGCTCGTAGAACGCAGGGAAAAGGGATGGCTTGGTAAACGATGGGGAAAGGTGTTTCGAGTAGATAGTGGTGGTGAGGGGATCTGGAGGATGCATACGGTGGAAGGATTGGGCCACCGGATGATTTGGGATTTCGGATTGGAGGAGGTGAGAATCGAGAAGGTTGGTGTCATGAACACAACATTGCTCAGTTCAAAATGTCACGGGGACGGCGAATGGAGATCCGGCAGACGGCAAATGAAGATCTGGCACACAGCGAATGCAGATCCGACGAACGGAGAATGGAAATCCGGCGGAAGGCAAATGGAGATCGGGCGGACGGAGAATGGAGATCCAGCCAAGGTCACACGGCAACACCTTAACAATTTGACGTAGCATATTAAATTAATTTTGGTAGTTTTTCAAGAAATATAAAATGATTTTGGAGTTTTCTCTCATGTGGTTTTCTGTATTTTTGAGAATTGTTGCATTTTGTTTGTTTGTTTACTTTTTTTCAGTCAAACTAGTAAACAAATAAAAAGAAATTGCAACTGAGAATGACAAAGTATTAACAATTGGCATTAAATGTTTTCCAGCCAACATCAAGCATAAGATGACTGCTCCAAATTAAACTTCTACTTAAAACTTGTTAATATACAGATTACATACCTTACATATGGCCTAATAATTAATGGTCATCTTTAAAGGATTAAGCTAAACATTTTACCATACAAGCTAAGTTATCCAATTGTACCAATGAAAATATTACACGAACATAGGTTGGAAATTACATAGTTATTAAATGTAATATTAGTGAAATTGTGGCTAAATGATTAAGCTTAACATACCTCATACGAGAAATCAACATGGCCGGGCGTATCAATAAGATTTAAGCAGTATGCTTCACCGTCTAATTCAAATCTAATCCGAGCAGCCTTCATCAAAGATGAAGTCATAATTCAAAATTTGAACAATTTGAGGTTATATAAAATTCTGCAGAATGGTCCGAGTAAGATACACTTTAACATGATTTTGAATGGACGAAAAAAGAACTACAAGCTGAAGAAAAAAAAACATAAAACCACAACAGATAGAGATAAAAAAAATCAAAAATTAATTAAGCTCAAATCAATAACCTGATACCGCAGGTCATAAAACTATTTTCACATATTTTACTACCTCGTTAGGTAAATTATATGATCACGGAAATGTAATATACTTTTTGATGATCTTCACAAATGCTATTTGTAATTTGTTAAAGCCCAAAGAAAATTCCATCTTTTGGGCCCATGTCCCTTATTCTTTCTTCTCTTGTTTAGTCTCGCATCTCCTACGGTGAATTGGTGGAACCACTTATGTGTGTGTGTGTGTATCTATATATAATAAAGGAATTGTGTTCTGCTACAGTGGCTTACGTCTGGCACGCAAAATAAAAAAAATTTGATTTCTACGGTGGAGGGCGCCGCCGCCGCCGGCGACCTGAACGGACACCGCCGACAAGGTCTCCGGCGTCCGACAACCCCGTCGACGGGGTCAAGCCAGGCCCCCGCATGATCCTCAGGCGGCGGTGGCCTCCAACGTCGGGTTTATTCCCTTTTTTTGTTTTTTATATGCAGGGCGGGGAAGAAGATCTGTCGCGGCGGTGCCTCCTCCGGGAGTTCATTTTGAGCTCCGATCGTTGGCCTCTACTGGTGGGATCCGGTCAGGAAAAGATTTTTTCGCTGTCGTAGGGCCCTGCGACGGCAGCGAAAAAACCATTTCTTGTGCGGGATCAGGAAAGGCACGATAGGCTGGGATCGGAATCGGGTTAGTCGGCGTCCGCCAAGCCTGTCGGTGGGATCCAGTCAGGCCGGCAGTTGCTCCACCACCGCCGGCATTAACCGCGCGCTCTTGGCCTTATTTTTCAAGGGCAGGTGGAGACGGAGAGGCGGGAGAGGGCGGCGGTCGGCGAGGATGCAGAGCGGAGGTTAATTTAAAAAAACTGAGTATCTAGGAAAATTTAACCTAATTTTAAAATAAAGTTAAATAATTTAAAAAATAAAATAAAAATAATAAAAAATTGAATAATTAAAAAAAATATAATAAAATACTTTTAAATTTATAAAAACTGGGAAAAGGCGAAGCACGCCGGGGTGGGGTAATGTCGCGCGGGGCACGCGGGGTAATAATAAAGTTCTTTACTTCCGCTACAGTACCATGTCGTCGGTCACGCAAGATTTGCCTTCCCCAAAATACCACTGTCGGCGTCTGTCGCTGTTCATCCGCCGCTTGCGTTTTTTTTGCGTTGCTATATCTAAATAATATATATTTAAATAGAAATCTACGGATGAACGGTGTCGTTGTTCATCTACCGCTTAATAGATCTATTATATATATTATTTGTTAGTTTTTTTACATTGAAGCCCTTGCACACAATTTCTTGCAACCTGTGCCTATATATATATATATATATATGTATATATGTGTAGGCATGCTATAATAATATATGAGCATCTTCGCGCGAGCTACGTCTGTGTTCGATGCTCTCCGCATCGACAGTACCCGAGCAATGACGGTATCTCTGCCCAAACTCGACCGCTATTGGCAGCTCGGTCAATTGGCAGTGCTCGATGCTTTCGGGCGGGCTACGCCCGCATCCTGGCGGGCTCCGCTTGAACAAAGCCGTGCTAGCCGCTCACACCCCAATGTCGCGAGAATATTTGTCGTCGCTACACCCGTGCTTGATGCTCTCAGCATTGACAGTACCCCAGCAACGACGGTACCTCTGCCCAAACTCGGCCACCTCTAGCGGGCTTCTCCCGTGCTTAATTCTCGGGACGGCCTTCGGTCGCATCTGCGACTTCGAGCTGGTTGATTGTGTGGAAGCAGCCGAAGGCTACCCCAAGAATCAAGCATGAGAGAAGCCCATGCAGAGGCGGCTGAGTTTGGGTGGAGGTACCGTCGTTGTTGGGGTACTGTCGACGCGGAGAGTATCGAGCACGGGTGTAGCCTGTGTGAAGATGCTCGTATATAGATATATGTGTGTGTGTGTGCGCGCGCATGTGTGTGTGTGTGTGCGTTAATATACTTGTGGGTTAATATGCCAGATATATCATTTATCATTTGAGTGGTCAATCAGTTTATGGACAAACCCTAAAAATGCAAATGGGATGTTGTGATGCAAATTCTTTGATATTTGGAAAGGTACGCAGGAAAAGGACGTATTGATATATCTGATTACTCTGATGTTAGATGTGTTGGTTGCCAACTCAATAGAAAGTCTGCAAATGACTATTATACTATGATTTGAGGAAATCTCGTCACATGCCGCAGCAAAAAGAGAAATGTAGTTGTAAAATCAAGTGTCGTAGATTACATAGTGATGTCTCAAGGCACTTGAAAAATTCTCAGGGTCAGGTCTCTTCTGAAGAAGTACGGGCATTGTACTTCCACTGTCAGTCTTCTATACTATGAAAATCATGTTCTCAAGTTCATTGCAAGTGATCCAGTCTTTCACGAACGAACAAAGCACATTGAAGTTGATTGTCACTTCATCATAGATGTAATTCTTTCCAAAAAGATCCACCTTCACTCCTAAGGTCAAAAGATCTAGTTGTCAACCTCCTCACCAAAGCTCTCAATGAGAGGAGAACTCAAAATTTATGTAACAAATTGGGCATGATTAATACATGTACTCTAACTTGAAGGGAAAGTGTTAAAGCCCAAAGAGAAGAGCTCATCCTCAAGCTCATGTCCCTTTTCAATCCACTCTTATTTAGTCTCGCATCTCCTATGGAATATTGGTGGAAACTCGTGTGTGTGTGTTGTAATACTTGAATTTTAATTTGATAATAAACAATCTTTGTTTCCACACTATTTATGGTAGTTGAAT
The DNA here is from genome assembly GCA_039583875.1 of Platanthera guangdongensis. Classification (NCBI taxonomy): domain Eukaryota; kingdom Viridiplantae; phylum Streptophyta; class Magnoliopsida; order Asparagales; family Orchidaceae; genus Platanthera; species Platanthera guangdongensis. The sequence goes on along the minus strand of CM077164.1, from coordinate 32,633,446 downwards.
TAATGCAAAGTAAAATGACTATAACGTGCACATTGTGTTTAAAATTTTGATCAGAAATTTCATAGAAAATGATTTATAACAACATGGTAAGTCAACAATGTAATCGTATTAACAATAAGAAGCATGGGATCTGAATATAGCTATTAATACCAGATATATTATGCCATGAAAAAATAGTAATAAGAGAAATTTAGCAAGATAATTAGTAGAGGCAACCTGCAATTTAATAGTAATTCCTCTTTCTCTCTCTAAATCCATGTTATCCAGAAATTGCTCTTTCATGTCCCTCTTCTGGACAGTACCAGTCAATTGTAGTAACTTATCTGCTAATGTTGACTTTCCATGATCTATATGAGCAATAATACAAAAATTTCTGATATTTGATACGGGAACCTGAGCTAAAACAAAAGACATGAGAATGTTAGAGAAGCAAGAAATAGAAGGCCATCTAAAGCAAAATCAGGTAAATTTAAAATTTTTTTATTAGCATTCATAACAAAAAACAGTATGCATCAAATAAATAAATACCAGTAGTAAGAAGTGCATATTAGAACACAAATTTTAGTAAATAATGAAGCTATAAAAGAAATGAATACGTGTTGGACAACTACTCTTAGGTGCTTCACATCTGTTTTCATCCTTACTCTCGGTCCAGTGGTGTACCTTGTTCAGAGTCTCCGCAACCTTGACGCAGGCGCTGGAGAAGAAGACGACGCCGTCATTGGTCGCCTTCAGGGTCAGGATTTTGCAGAAAGCGGTGAGGTTGAACTCGATCATCACCTTGCACATGTAGCGCGTGAACGCGACTAGGGCACTGATACCATTGGGGTTGACCTGCGTCGGGATCAACCCAAAGTACTTGAACACTTGGTTCACCTCGGGCCACAGGGGGAGACGCAGCCCCGACTGGAAATGAGCCAAGGGGAAGGTGAGCTCGTCACTAAAGAAAGTGTCGATGCTCTCGCCTGGAGCAGGTCGCCTCGCTGAGAAGCCCTCTGGGATATAGCGCGCCTCGAACACTTTGAACTCGGCAGCAATGGTCTGCGCGTCCGGAAAACAGTGGTCGATGAAGTTGGCGACCCAGTGCGAGCGCCCTTCATCGCCATTAGCTTTGCGAACCATCCTGTGGGTGAGCGGGGCGAGTTGAAGAATCTTTGAGTAGAGGGGGGAGAGGAGCTTGGAGTCAGAGAGCGTACCATTGTGCCCCAGCCACCCCCCCCCCCCCAATTTATAGGCTTAGGACTAGTAATGTTGGCGCAAATTTTGTCACCTAATTTTGCCACGCACAATCACTTCCTGAGGGATCAATCGGAGAGAACTCAGACCGCGACCAACCGGTTAATATACCCTAGGCGGGCGCCGCAGACAGAGGAATGGAGACGAGGAGAGGAAAAGAAAGGGCGCCGCTGGCCGCGTTGAACACCAGACTGGACCCGTCGCGGCGAATGTCTCTCTTGCGACGGGCCTCTTCTATTATCTTGAGAAAGGTTACAAGAGGTGGTGCGGCCGCCCGGGGGTATGCGCGCGTACAATGACTAAAAGAAGAAAAAGAGTATAGCTTAGTGTCCGCACCTACAACGTGGCAGGTTCTGAACTAAGTCTGTGTGCCCCCCCCCCCCCCCCCCCCAAGCACCCCTAGTCCCCCTTTTATACTAGAGGGTAGGCAGCATGGACGATTCACGAACCAACAGGCATTTAATGTCTAATAAATCGTGACATTAGATGCGCAACCGCTCGAGGTGCATGAAGAGTCGGGCGGGGGAGACTAAAAGAAGAGACCGCACAAAACCGCGCGGGTTAAATACTGTCACACTCCCCAGGGGGTGTCCGTGAATACTCCGGAGTGTCTGCCTGCGAGACCGGTGAACACTGAGAACAGATGCTTGGCGAGTAGTATTAGCTTCTTCTGGATGCTCTCCTCTGTCGTCGCAGAATTTGGGCTAACATAATCCCTACACTTTTTTGACAGACCGTGCGGACTTCAGAAAAGTAGACTGGTGACCGCAAAGACTAAGACCCGCACTTAATGCCTTGAGGAGTCTATAAATAATGCAGATAAGACAGGTCATTCTTTGCAAATCATTAGCTTCTTCTTGCCTCTATTCGCCATGAGCATGAACATAACATAACCCTCGGTGGGAGAGTAACAGACATAACCTTTCTGAGTGCAGGAGAATTCAACGAACAAAAATTTTGTAGCGCGAGGAGCAACCTTGTCAGCAGGCGGACCAAGGTTATGGACATAACATGTATATCCAAAAACACGAAGCGTGAGGGAGAAGGGAGTCTTTGAAGGGAAGAGAAGATTAAACGAGGACGCAAAGTTGAGTATGGACAAGGGCATGCGATTGATGAGATGACAGACAGAACTGTGAAGTTCCAGTATAGTGGAGGAACCTGCATTTGAAATATGAGAGATCGGGCAACATCAAGAAGGTGACGATTTTTTCGCTCTGTCACCCCCATTTTGTTGAGCTGTATAAGCGCACGAAGTCTTAGGGATAATTCCAAATTCAGTGCACAGATTTGAGAAGTTACGGCTGGTATATTCACGCGCATTATCTGTGTGAAGGACTTTCAAAGAAATGAAAAACAGAGTGCGAGTCTCCGTAATAAAGACACGGAAGACATAGAGAAGTTTAGCACGATCGCGAAGTAGATACAACCAGGTGACGCGCGAGTAATTATCAATAAAAGTAACAAATTAACGATAACCATAAATACTAGTAATTTTATACGGTCCTCAAATATCAGAATGCACTAAACAAAAAGGAGAATCGCTCCGAGTACATGTAGAATTAAAAGAGATACAATGTTGTTTGTCAAAGATACAAGATTCACAAGTAAACTCATGAAGGGAAACATCCGGAAGAGCTTTCTTGAGAATCGGGAGGGGAACATGTCCAAGACGATGATGTCAATCAACAGAAGAGACTGTGGAGAGAACAGTAGGTGGAACATCCAAGGCAGAGTCCAAGTATTGAGGCGGTTTCTATAGAGAAATATGATGTGTGTCACCCGAGTCCACAATCCAGTGGGAGCTTTGGGAGAGACAGGATATACCTTCATTGGAGATCGACGCAGCAGATCCAAAGGAGCAAATAATCACCCCTTGTAATTGTTAGAGCTGGATGCGCAAAGCATCAATGTCATGACTGGTGGAGGAGTGAGCATCAGCAGTAGCAGAAGCAGTGATGTAGAGGCAGACCATGCTTGCGATAGCAAGTGGCCTCAAGGTGACCATCCCGACTGCAATGAGCACATTTAAAGAGAGGTCGCCCAACACGTCCCTGTCCCCAAGAAGTGGTGCGACCTCCACGAGCTTGTGGACCACGAGCTGAAAGAGCAAGAGTAGATAAGGGATACTGGAGAAGAGCCGGAGATAGATTTCCAAGAACATCCGGGGGTGGAGTAACCTTCAAGAGCATCGAGCAAATGTCTGACAGAGAGGGAGTTGTAGAGAAAAGAATCTGAGCCTGAACGCTATGAAGATGGGGTGGAACACAGGTCATCATTATGGCAATCGCAACTGCTTCTTTATGTGTTTGTTGCGCAAACAGATCTGTGGTGGGAGGCTGATGATGTATACAGACCTCAATAAGAGTCTTGGCCCGAGCAACAAAGGAAGTCAAGTCACCTGTTGCCCCGAGGTCAAGTGTTTGAAAATCGGTAATTATGTCAAACAAGTGTTGGAGGTTGTCCTTGTCAGAATAGAGGGAGTAGAGGTCCTCCCACATAGCATGGGTCATCTCATGATACATGATCATCATATACGGCTCGATATCCGGGGAATTGAGGATCCATGATTGGACACGGTCGTCATCACGGATCTACTCCTCGGTGGGAGCAGTTGGAGGAGCCCTTGTTAGATGATGATGAAGGCCTTTAGTCTGCAGAATACGGCGAACTGAGTGCACCCACTCAACAAAGTTCTGCTTCCCACGGAGAGAGATGGTGGTGATATGGATCTCATCACGAAGTTCAAGAGGAGGAGCAGCAGTGCGGGAAGGGAGGAAGCCAAGGATTGGCAATAATATATGTATAGGTCAATATATTATAATATATTGTAAACAACATATTGTATTATCGAATTGACAATAACAATATATTGGACCAAGAGAGAGGGCAACTAAGGACAGAACAACTCGCGCGACAAGGAGAAGTGGCGAGGTCAAAGAGCAAAGAGAAACCACGTCAAGATCAAACCAGCGGTTAAGGCAGCGACCAGACAGACCGTGGCGGAAAGGGAAGGCAAACGATCTGGCACGAGCGTTGCAAAGAGCGAGCACACCGCGCGAACAGACAGACCGCGGCGGCTAGGCAAAGAGAGACGATCTGGCACGAGCTCGCGACGGGCAGGGAAGGAGTACTAGGGCGCACGATCTAATAGGCAAGGAAGAATCAGTGGTTAAGGCATTGATTAGCCAAGTTGCAGAAAAGCAATCGGAAGGGACCCACAGAGAAAAGCTATAAAAGCCACTGATGGGAAGGCAGAAAATGGGGGCAGGGGTCCAAGATCAATCCGCACAAATATTGCGGGTTGGAAAAGGCAGACCACCCAAGATCAAACCGCACACAATTTGCGGTTAGATAAAAGCAAATCGCAAGAGGATCCTGTAGCGAAAAACCAGAAGACTGATTGGCTCTGATACTATGTAGAGAATTCCGGAAAAATAAAGAGAAATTTTATTTCTCAAAAATTGTATGTCTTACTACATTTATTTGTACATATTTATAGGAAGAGAGAGAAGAGAAGTATCTCAATCCTAAGATGTGGGACGAATACAAGAGGGCAAATATATGGGTCTTAATAATGGGCATTTTTTACACGATTTTCTTTAACACTTTTGATCTTATATATTCTAATGTTTGGATGTGTGTCTGTTACTAGTATTTATGGTGTCAAGTTGTTTGTATCATTTATCGATAATTACACTAGAGTATCTCGGGTTTTCTTGAGGAGGGACAAAATAAAGTAACACAATTGTGTATCCAATTTCACTGTATGGCTCAAACTCAATTTTGTATATCTATAAAACGCATTCATTCTGACAATGGTAAAGAATATGTTAATCAATATTTCTTGAAGTTTACTAAATAACATGACATTATTCATGAACTTACCAGGTGTTGATACACCCCTCCCCCCACAGCAAAATGATGTATCCGAACAAAAAAACGACACTTCATTGAAGTGACTCGCACTTTACTCTTTCAAATGTCAGTTCCTAAGCATACTGGGGTGAAGCTCTTCTTACCGGCACATACCTAATAAATCGTTTACCCTCACAAGTTCTTGGTGGGGTTAGTCTTGTTAACTCTTGACATCTTTCCCTCTATCCTTATCATGAAAAGTCTACATGCTCGTGTGTTTGGGTGCGTTGTCATGCTTCCGACAAGAAGGGTTATAGATGTTACCATCCCTTGAGTCGTCATATGCTCAAATACGTGAATTTCACTTTCCATGAACATATTCCCTTCTTTACTCGGTCTCCACTTTAGGGGGGCAATATATTGGAAGTGGAGAACTTTAAACCTACTCAATTCTTCATTCTTTTGTCTCTTGTTTCCTCACCCATAACAGTGATGAAGATACTGTTATGAACACGGATTGTTATGTTATTTTTTACAAGAGATGGATACAACCCAAACATACCTCCCAGCAACTCCAGCAATCTCACCTCTGGAGGATATTGAGACGACAGGTAACTCCTCTGATATTACCATAATCCAGATCTTGTTTTTGATCCTAATCGGGATGACCTTGACCTTCTCATTTCCTTGAGGAAAGGAAAACGCCTATCCACCAACAATCATATTTCTTCATTTATCTTTGCAAAGAATTTGTCTATGCATCACAAAAGTTTTATCTCATCTCTTGATTTCATATCAATCTCAACATCAGTACATAAAGCATTAAGTGTTCATTAGATTGGAGGGTTTTGGTCCAATGAAATTGGAATTGAGAGTCAATAAATCATCTCAGGGTGTTTGGTAGGATGGAAATGAAGATGGAATTGGATTGGCTAAAACTGTGGGTTTTTATTTATGTCTAACTTCAATTCTTACCTACTTTGCTCGTTTTTGGGAGTTACTAGAATCATGGTCATCGCCAATAAGCAGGTATCTCTTGCTCTTCTCCTTCCTCTTCTCTCTCTTCTTCCTCTTCTTCCTCTTCCACCTCATTTTCTTCTTCTTTCTCTACTAAGCTGAAATTAGGTCTTCTCTTCTTCAAAATAAAATTATAGGTGATAGAAATTTTGAGTTGGAATCTTCCTATGAACTTCCTATATGCCCCGATATGAGATTATTATCAGATTACTTCTCATTTTCTGACTGCATTTTGGATTGAATGAAAGTGAGAGAAATAAAAATGAGGAATCTCATCTCCAATCAAATTGTAGAAAATGGTTCATAATTGTACCCTCAAATTTTTTCTTTCAGCCCGGATGTTTTTCTTTTGCCTTCATATTTGAGTTCATGCATTCCTCTATTTTCTTTCAATTCAGATGTTTTTTGCCTTCATATTTGAGTTCATGCATTCCTCTATTTTGCATCCACAAAAGCTGCATCGTGCCTAGGGCTGAGCATATTATTCGAAACTCGAAAGTTGCTCGAAAATCGTTCAAAAATTGAGACAAATCGGAATCGGTTAAAATTGATTCGACTCAATTTGAGTCGATTCAATTTGAATCGAATCTGATTTCGAGTCGATTTCGAGTCAATCTTGAATCGCTCGAAATATGATTCGAATCAACTCGAATTAATTAAAAAATTATGTATTTATTAATATATTCTTATTTTAAGATTAAAAATAACAAAATTTAAACTTAAATAAAAAGAATGAAGTTTTTAAGTGTTTCATTTGCTAAATTTATAGGTTGCCCAATTTAATTTTGAGCAAACTAGGAATAAAACGAAAAATTGCTTAATTTCGAGCCGACTTGATTCGATTTCGAGCCGACCGGATTCGATTTCGAGCCGACTCGATTCGATTTCGAGCCGACTCGATTCGATTTCGAGTCGACTCGGAATCGAGTCATTTCGAGTCGAGCCGACTCGACTCGAAATCAATTTCGATTTCGAGTCGATTTCGAGCCGAGTTCGAGTCGAAAATTTCGATTTCGAACCGAGCCAAAATCACTCGAACTCGACTCGATACCAGCCTTAATCGTTCCTCCACCTCTTCTTCTTCTTCATTTGAACCTTCCTCTTCCATTGAACTAAACCGAAGAGTCGCATGAAGTCAATGTGACCTAAGGAATGAGGTGAATTCCAATTCCAATTCCTTAGGTTTTGGAATTGCCAAACAACATAATTGGACTTCAACCCAACTTCAATTCCTACGGGTTTTGGAATATACTTAATTCCAATTTCTCCCTACTAAAACTCTCCAGTCGAACGAACCCTAAAGGATAAGAACTAAGCTCAAGCCGTGAATGAGAAGAAGAGAGCTTTAAGAATGAATGAAACTTGTCATATTGTTTCAAGGACAAAGGGCAAAATTTGTGGGGTGCAGGTGGATCTACTCCTTAAAATACAGGTCAGATAGCACCCTGGATTGGTATAAGGCAAGATTAGTTGCAAAAAGGTTCACCTAGACATACGGAATAGATTACCAAGAAACTCTTGCTCCAATATCAAAATTGAATATTGTGATAGTTCTCATTTCCCTGGCTACTCAATTCAAATGGGAACTATATCAATTTGATATCAAAAATATACTTCTTTATGAAAATCTTGAGAAAGGGATATATATGGATATCACACATAGTTTTTTGCTCCAAAAATAATGAGAATCAAGTGTGTGGGCTAAAGAAGACTCTGTAAGGGCTTAAGCAGTCTACACGAGCCTGGCTTTGGAGATTCTCCAAAGCTATGCTGGCATTAAGGTAAAAATAGAGTGAAGTTGATCACACATTGCTTTTCAAACACTCACGGGAGGGTAAACCCACCTTGTTATTTGTGAATGTCGATGATATTATCATTTCATGGAATGACATAGCTGAGAGCAAATTGCTAAATGAAAAATTGACAGACAAATTTGAGATAAAAGACCTAGGAAGACTGAAGTACTTCTTAGGAATTGAAGTCACATATTCTAAAGGAGGAATCTTTATCTCTCAGTAAAAGAATATTTTGCATCTTCTCGAAGAGAAGGAAAAATTGGGATGCAAGTCTATTAATGTTTCCATTGAACAAAATCACAAAATGGAAAATGCTAAAAAATGCCCAAAGGTTGATAAAGCTCAATATCTGAGGTTGTTTGGGAAATCAATCTACCAAGCACATAAAAGACATGATCTTGCATATGCAGTCGGTGTCATCAACCAATTTACGCATGATCCAAGGATCAAACATCTGCAGATTGTAGAATTAATCCTTCGGTATCTCAAGAGCACTCCCAGAAGAGGATTGTTGTTTAAAAGGGGTGAAAGACTATCTCTGGAGACATACACAAATGCTGATTATGGAGGGTCTTTGGGGGACAAAGGTCTACTTCTGGCTACTGTATCTTTCTAAGTGGCAACCTCGTTACCTGGAGGAGTAAGAAACAGAATGTGGTGATCAAATCTAGTATTGAAGCTAAGTTCAAAGCTATAGCACAAGGTATATGTGAACTAATATGGATGAAATTCTATTGGATGATCTAAAAATCAAATATGAAATTCCAATGATATTGTTTTGCGACAATAAATATGTTATTTGCATTGCTCATAATCCGGTCCAATAAGATTGAACAAAACACATCAAAATCGACCGCCACTTTATCAAGGAGAAACTGGATAGTGGGATGGTATGCACATCACATGTTTCTTCTGAATAACAAATTATAGATATTCTCACAAAGGGGTTACCACGTGACAAATTCCACAATCTTACTAGCAAGCTGGGAAGGTTGGATATCCATTCTCCAACTTAATGGAGAGTATTGTAAATTTATAGCCTTTCTTTTTCTTTTTCTTTTTCTTTTTTGTGGGCAGTTAGGTTTTTTATCTCAAGTGTAATATGTATATAATACCCATATGAGTAATGAAAGAATTGAGCTATTTTATTTTTGACAAGTTGGAAAGGGTAGACAGTGGCTCTTCTAAAATGCACAAGTTTCAAAGAATTCATGTTTTTGTGATTTTAAGCAAACCTATAGCCATTTTCCTAAACTGCATGAGTCTGAAACTTTGAAATTTAGGTTTTCTAGCTCCTTGTGCCACAGAGTTGAGTTTAACATGACTTTGCTGAGATGAGCATGCTCATTCAGAGTGCAAAGAAGCAGGGGAGACATCTTGTAATCTGTGATCTTTATTGTGCAAAATAGATTGATTTGAGGCTTTGTATATATGTTGTACTCATTGTTATCAAATTTGATTTGATAACCATTCTTCATCAGTTGTCCGACAGAGAAGACTTTGTGAGAGATTGGGTTCATAGTACATCATGAACAAGTCTCATATCTCCTAATTTAGTTTCAACGGAACGGAGCCTCTTCCTTCAATTCTCAGTTGTTTTCCATCTCCCAATATTACAGGGATTTCATGGTTTCATCCAAATGAGTGAAGGTTTGTGTTGAGTTTGACATGTCCTTTGAGAATTCACAGTCAATGAACTATGTATTGGAGTTAATATCCTTTGTTTTCAGGCTGGAGTAAAATACTCTATCCAGTGACTTTGTAAAATTTGCTTCTTTTACTTTTGACTTCTCCTTTACCTTAAACTAGAAGTCTCTCTCAAAGTATGTTGGTTTATTGCCCCTTTTACACTTGTAGAAGCAATCCATGGTGTTAGATTATACTTTATGTTTTATGTTTTAATTATGTATTGTATTCACCTCTATATATAGAGGTGGGCTTCTTGTAACAGATAATCCCAACATTTTACCCGGTTCAACATGGTATCAGAGGGAGCGGTGTTCCGCATGCCCTAGCCTCCGCCTGCCGTGCCGTTCGCCCGCTCCCGCTCGCCGTTCGCCCACTCCCGCTCCCGCTCGATCCCATTCGCCGGCTCCCGCTCGCCCGCTCCTGTTCGATCTGTTAAATTTTCTCAAAGCGGTCAGCAAGGTAGCCTAAAGCCAAATTAATATTCTCAGAACTACCCAGTTCACACTTTGATCATGCGGAAGCCCAAGAGCACGCTTAACACCAAACACAAATGGAAGCACAAGCAGGTCTTATATTCATTCACACTTCTTTACAAGGCGAGGTATACGTAGCAAGACATGATTTCGCTAGTACAAAAGCTACAAACAGAAAGCAAAAAACAAGCCGGGCGGACATCACTGGAGACCGCCCAGTCCGCCAAGGTCGCCGAAGCCGCCCGAGCTGCTGCTGCTACAAGCCGAATATCACACGGAGTCCGCCGAGACCGCGAGGTCAAGCGGACACACCGTTATTCGCTGCCTGCTGAAGAACGGAGAAACAGACCGCCTACCCGCCTGAGACCGACGGACAGGTTATTGGAACTTGATCAAGCTGAAGCAGAACACTGACAAGCCGCAGAAGCGACCAGCTGAGACCGCACACTTCAATGCCCAACTCCTGGCTCCTTGAAGCTAGTCGCGCGACCTGTACACAGCAAACCGTCAGCACTACTCAACCCGCGCGGACAGAAAACCGCAGACCGCAACACTTGCCCAAGCACAACTTACTGTTCACTCCGTTACTGTAGACGTGCCGGCGGGGTTCTATTTATAGACGAGGTGAGGAGTGTGGTCACCACCCTACTGAATAGAATCACCACCCCAGCCCGCGCACTAGCAAAACTTTCGTCTGCTGAGTCCGCAAAGACTTAGCCGGATTCCAAGAAAACCGCCAGAAGCAAGGCACCGATGTTCACTACTGGGCGGTCTTGCACCAGACCGCCCACACTATGCGGACACGATACAGTCCGCACAGTCAGCCCACAACATCACATGGACAGCCACAACTCCTTCAGTGACAGTCCGCACATACAAGAGGCAGTCCGCACAGCACAAGAGCAAAGCCTCCATCCGCCACAAGTCCACGACCAAAGTCAGTCCGCCCGATCAACAGCGGACTTGGCGGATACGGCGGACACACTGGACTTGTCACAGAATGTGACCAAGTCCAGTAAGTCACCAAAGGCCTAGCGCGAGCTCGGCAGTCAAGGCTCAGTCCTCCAACACCCAAAGCAGATCGCCAATACTCCTCCAGAGTTAAGGCAGAGTCCGCAAGCAATCCTCGCACAGCTGCCCAAACAGACGGCCAACTGCCGGACTCCGACACCAGTCCGCGCAGTCCTCCACAGCAGCTAACGCCTGCTGTACCACCAGAGCTCGGCAAGGGCCACAGCCAAACTTCAAGGCCAGTCCGCCACAACGGACACCGCGGACACGTCAGTCCGCAAGCCTCCCGCGGATAGGGCACCCAATCCACCGGTTAACACAAGCTTGCAACACACAAGGCCGCTGAACAGAGCACTGCCTACAGCCCGCAAACCGCAGTCCTCTCAGTCCATTTCGCCAGAAGCCCGACATCCTTGGCCATAGGACAACCAGGCCGCACAACAGACCTATCAAGCCGCATACCAGGCCGCACAGGCCGCTCCTCAATAGCCAAGCCCCCAAGACAGCCAACACTCAGGCCGCAACCCGCAGTCCGCCCAGGCCGCGGACTCAGTCCGCACAGGCCGCTCAACAACAGCCACCAAGACAGCCACCACCCAAGCCGCAACCAACAGTCCGCCCAGGCCGCTCAGACCTCCCGGCCTGCCCATCACCCACTTCCACTTCACAAATTTCAACACGATCCCTTCCGCTTCTTCTTCTTCTTCCAGCCGGGTCTCCAACCCTCCTGCCCTCCATCCGGCGCCGGTATGCTTAAGCCGTGAGAGCCCTGTTTTTTATCCGGCGCCGTTTTTTCTTGCTTTGTGTGTTCTAATGGAGTGGATCTTTTCGTTTTCCCCTCCGGTTTTTTGATTCCCTAATCCTGTGTTGTCTATGAATTTTTATTCCTTAGCCATCATGTCCGGAGATGCTAAATCTCCCGCTCCCTCTTCTGGGGTTGCTCCCTCTTCCGGTGTCTCCACTCCGACGGTCCTCTTCTATGGCACTAATGATCATAATACACCCCAAATCACTACCATACGTCTTGACGACTCCAATTATCTCTCGTGGTCTCGCTCTATCACTCTGGCGCTAAAAAGTCGGCGTCTCTTTGGCTATGTCACTGGCAAAATGAAGGAGCCCGACATGAATTCGTCTGAATGGCCGCAGTGGGAGTCGGAGAACTCCTTGGTCATGTCCTGCCTTACTAACTCGATGCAGGAGTCCATTGCTTAGAACTACCTATTCCTCGACAATGATGTCGACATTTGGCGCCGCGCAGAGTCTACCTACTCTCGCTGCAGCAATGCTGCTCAGATTTTTCAGTTGCGCCGGAAGATCTTGTTACTTCGGCGGGATGACCGTCTGTCGTCTACATACTACTTGGAGTTCACGCAGCTGTATCAGGAATATGATTTTTGATCCTCTTACCTTTGTGAGCCCTATTGATGAGGCGATGGTTCGGGCCCGGGATGACCGCAATCGTATATTTGAGTTTCTTCATGTACTGCATCGCGACTTCGATCAGATCAGTGTTCATATTTTGGGCAGACCGCAGATATTATCCCTTCCTGAGGTCTACAGTATTGTGCAGCAGGAATACGATCGTAGCCTGACTCTTCTTCCAGACCCGATGCCTGAGGGGTCAGCTTTGGCAGCTAATGCCCCTCTCTTCTTGGTACTCGACCATCTCGGGAATCCAGATTGAAGGGCTCTGATAAAGATAATCTGTTATGTGATTATTGTGGCAAGAACCATGACACTCGGGATACCTGCTTCCGGCTTCATGGGTTTCCTAACCCCAGAGAGGGTGCTCCGCCTTGTGGAGGTTGTGGTTCTGGGCGCTCCTCTGGTCATCATGCTGCTCCACGTTCTGCTCATCTTACTGATGCTTCTGTCGCGGTCCCTCCTGGTTATTCTAGTTCTGATGGCTCGTTCCCTCCTGGTGCCCTCACGAAGGAACGAACTACGGACCTTCAGTTTACAGCGGATGAAATGTTGGCTCTTCGACACATGATGCAGGGCTTTTCTACAGAGCCTTCTGCCTCATCCTCCTACGCTCACATGGGTCTCCCAGGTGCTCACTCTGCTGCTTCTCATCCTTCTACCCAGTGAATTATTGACTCTGGGGCCACAGATCATATGACTGGATCCTCTATAGGTTTTATATCATATACTCCTCTTTCTGTCCGTGATAAGGTGAGCATTACTGATGGTTCCCTTTCCTCCATTGTCGGTAAGGGTTTCATCTCCTGCTCCTCCCTCACCTTATCTTCTGTCCTCCATGTTCTTAATTTTACTCGTAATCTTTTTTCTATTAGTCATCTAACTAACTCCATGCACTGCTCTGTGACATTTCTTTCGTCTTCTTGTGTTTTTCAGGACCTGACGACGGGGAAGGTGATTGGCTCTGGTAGCATGGTAAATGGACTCTATGTGCTCAACTCCGGCCAGGCTGCATCTCCTCTGGCTATTCATTCCAGCACTGCCCATCCTTTGTACTCATGACACTGTCGTCTGGGACACCCTTCTGTTTCTGTTATGAAATTGTTATTTCCTGCTATGTCTACTGTTGTCTTTAACTATTTTGTTTGTGATGTATGTAGCTTAAACAAATATCATCGTACCTCATTTACGCATGTTTCATTGTCAAGTTCTATTCTTTTTGGTGTTATTCATACTGATATCTGGGGTCCTTACCCGACATCTACTATTTCTGGATGTGTGTGGTTTGTTACTTTTATTGATTGCTTCTCTCGTGCTACATGGTTGTATTTGATGCGTAACAAAAATGATGTTTTCTCGATTTTCTGACGGTTTCATTGCATGATCTCCACTCAATTTCACTCTGAAATTAAAATTCTTCGTAGTGATAATGGTCGTGAATACATCGATTCACAGTTTGAGCAATATCTTGTTGATCGTGGTATCCTCTACCAGACTACCTACGCATATTTTCCCGCACAAAATGGTGTGGCTGAGCGGAAGAATCGTCATCTCCTGGAAGTCGCGCGTTGTCTTTTGTCCACTATGCATCTTCCAAAATTCTACTGGGGTGATGTCGTTCTTACTGCGGCATACCTCATCAATCGTATGTCCACTCGTGTTCTTGGGAATACTACACCCCTTGACACTCTTCAGGTGCCCCCTTCTCGGCTTCCCATTAGGGTGTTTAGATGTGTTTGCTTCGTTCATATCCATCACCCCCGCTCTTCCAAACTCGATCCTCGGGCACTAAAATGTGTCTTCATTGGCTACTCCCCAACGCAAAAGGGGTATAAATGTTTCCACCCACCTACCAAGAAAGTATTTGTCACTATGAACGTTACGTTCCGTGAATCTAAGGCATATTATCCTATCCCGGATGCCTCTCTCTTGCATACTCTCATTTCTCTTCCCTCGGTTCCTCTGCCCATACCACCATCGTATTCCTCACTTCAGGGGGAGCCTCTATCTCTACCAGTGGAAGTGAGTCCTCCTCCCGTGCCTCCTCTACAAGTGGAAGTGAGCTCTCCTCTCGTGCCTCCTCTACAAGTGGACATACGTCCTCCTCCTGGGCCTCCTCCGAGCTTGCAGGTTTATACCCGGCGTACAAAGCAGACGAGCACACAAGATCCGACTATGCTACCAGGGCAGTCAGTGGAACCTGACTCAGGGCCTTCTGATCAACCGATCTCCCTCAGGAAAGGTATCCGGTCATGCACTCGTCATCCTTTATCACATTATGTAACGTATGATTCTCTTTCTACTACCTACAAGGCGTTTGTTTCTTCCCTTGTTGTTTCTTCCATACCTGAATCATGGCAGCAGGCCCTGGAGGTCCCTATGTGGCGTGAGGCGGTGGTTAAGGAAATGAATACTCTTGAAAAAAACCATACATGGGATTTGGTTCCCCTTCCCTATGGAAAGAAGACGGTTGGGCGTAAATGAGTGTTCACTGTGAAACAGAACTCACAAGGGATTGTTGAAAGATGCAAGGCTAGGTTGGTTACAAGGGGTTATACGCAAACCCTTGGTATTGACTATTTGCAAACGTTTGCCCCGGTGGCAAAGATGAATACTATCAGGGTCTTGTTATCATGTGTTGCTTGCAAAGGCTGGGAGCTCTTGCAACTTGATGTGAAAAATGTCTTCCTCCACGGTGATCTAGATTAGGAGGTTTACATGTCTATTCCTCCGGGCCTCATTCCTACAGGTGCTGCAGGGAAAGTCTGCAGATTGAGAAAGGCTTTATATGAGCTGAAGCAGTCTCCAAGAGCGTGGTTTGGGCGGTTTCTCAAGGGCATGCTATCTTTTGGTTTTCATCAAAGCAATGTTGATCATACTCTGTTTATTAAACAAAGGATTGGAAAACCGACTGCACTTATTGTGTATGTTGATGATATTGTCATAACAGGGGATGATATCGAAGAAATCCAGAGGTTGAAGCAGAAATTGGCTAGAGAATTTGAGCTCAAAGATCTGGGTAAACTCAGGTATTTCTTGGGTATTGAAGTTGCTCGATCCAAGCAGGGGATTTTCATCTCCCAACGTAAATACACTTTAAATCTTCATGAGAAGGTGGGAATGAGTGGATGTAGATCAGCTGACACCCCGATTGAAGCAAACCACCGATTGGGACACGATGATGGAGAGGAAATTGTTGATATCTCTGAGTACCAAAGATTAGTGGGGAGATTGATATACCTGTCCCACACTCGTCCAGATATTTCCTATGCGGTGAGTGTCGTTAGCCAGTTCATGCATGCTCCTAAAACTCGTCATGTCGATGTTGCTCACAGAATCCTCTGGTACCTCAAGTCTACACCAGGAAGGGGTATCCTGTTTGCTCCCAATACCGGTCTAAATATTGAAGTCTATACTGACACTGATTGGGCCCGATCAATTGATGATAGGCGATCAACCTCGGGATATTGTACCCTAGTTGGGGGTAATCTTGGTTCTTGGAGGAGTAAGAAGCAACAAGTTGTGGCAAGATCTAGTGCTGAGGCAGAGTTTAGAGCTATGGCTCACGGGGTCTGTGAAGGGTTATGGCTTCGATCTGTGATGAGTGACTTTGGTCTTATTGAAGCAGGACTCATCTGGCTGTATTGTGATAATAAGTCAGCCAACAGTATTGCGCACAACCATGTGCAACATGACCGGACTAAACACATCGAGGTGGATCGACACTTTATGAAGGAGAACATTGAGAGAGGAATCATGTGCACCCCTTTTGTGCCCTCCGACCGGCAGCTAACTGACATTCTCACCAAAGGATTGAGTGGGAACGTATTTAGCAATATTGTGGCCAACTTGAGGGGGAGTGTTAGATTATACTTTATGTTTTATGTTTTAATTATGTATTGTATTCACCTCTATATATAGAGGTGGGCTTCTTGTAACAGATAATCCCAAAATTTTACCCGGTTAAACACATGGTATTGTGGTTACTTCTTTTACAGAAGTTGCAATGGACAGTAGAATGCGGCTTTTTTATGTGCCTAGCCTGAGGTCCTCAGCCTCTTCCTCTTGAGCTGATCTTTTGAAATCTCTATCTTGAACATTCCTTTAATTTTTTTAAAAAGTATGATCACCATTAGAGATGTTTTCTGGATGGCTTGTTCCAAAGATTCATCAACCCAATGTAATTGTTCTTCATGGCCCTGCAAAGATCTCATAAGCTCGGTTATAGTTAGGGTTGTGGGTCTTTAGATTCTTCTAAGGCAGTTACTACTGGATCATATTTTGGTGGAAGGCTTATCAATATCATAGGGACAATTTTTTTCTTTACCTTATCTCCTAGACTTCAGATTTGATTCACAATGCTCATAGCTCTTAAAACAGAAGTGTGTATTGTTTTTGAGTCTTTCATGAGTACTGCGTCAAAATGTTCCCATTGGTGTTGTAATTTAATGGAGACTACCTTCTCTGATCCCTTAAACTCAATGTAAAGGATATAACATGCCTCTATTGAAGATGTGCCCCATGATCAGTGGATTGATGTCCTTTCTTACTCTTTGATGAATTGTCCTTTCTTACTCTTTGATGAATGTAGATGAGAGCCTTTGAGTTCCTTTTTTTAACTCTGTTACGGCACTCGACGCACCAAATCCATATTGGGGTCAGACTTATCAGCATCGCCCACCGGCCGGGACCGCATGAATTTTTATCCTATGTTATTTTGTCGCATTTCGTATTTTTATTTAGCTTTTAATCTCACTTGTAGTAAGCCCAGGTGAGGGGCGCGAACAATTAAATTTGGGTTTGATGTTGGGGACCTATATGGTCCGGGTTTGGGTGTGTGAGAAACAAGCAAGTTATTTCCTCCAATCTTTTCTTTATCTATTCTCTCCCTCTCTCTCTCTCTACTCTACCGTGCGGAACCCTAGCCGGCTCTACCCGATCGGGTTCGGTATTGCCGACCGGAGTTCGCCCACCCCTCTTCCTCCTTTCTTCCCTACCTCTCCTCCTCTCCTTCTTTCTTCTTCCTCCCTCTTTCTATCCAGGTATCCGAAGGGTCTTGACCATAGCATCTCTGGAAGATTCGGCCCCTCCACCGGGGAACACCCCGCAATCAGCCCCTCACCAGATCTAGGTCGGAAGGTCATATCAACTTGGTATCAGAGCCAAACGCCGGGATCTCTCTACCCGGCAACTACCGCGCACCCCCACCGGGTTTCGCCAACCAGCCACTCCTCTTCCGCCCGCCAGGGATTCCGCCGGATTGTTGCCGCCTCCGGCATTACCTCCTTTCCCCATGGTCGACGGTGGTCCTTCTCTCGCCCAACACATGGAGTTGTTTCAGTCGATGTTCGCCACCCAAAGTGACAAGATGGACGCCCTAAATGCACGCTTGGACTCCCTCCACGGCGTTTCTCCGCCACCGCCGCACCCCGCAGCCTCTCCTCGCGGCGACACCTACTCCGGCAACCGTTTCGTACGTATGGATTTTCCCTTATATGAGGGCCGCAAAGATCCCCTACCATGGCTAACGCGCTGCGATTTCTTCTTCGCTAACCAACACACTCCGGACAAGGAACGTGTCGGCATTGCCTCATTCCACCTCCCAGGCCCGGCACAACTATGGGTCATGCAACTCCTCCGGGACCACCCTACCACCTCGTGGGAAGAATTTTGAGCAGCCTGCTCCCTCCGCTTTGGACCGGCCATGCCGGGCAACCCTCTCGGCGACCTTATTGCTCTCAAGTATACCGGCTCCATTGACTCCTACCTGGAACAATTTCAAATGTTACTCTCACGCGCCACGATCGTGTTACCGCCCCAACAAGTCCCACTCTTCACCGTCGGATTGCCCCACCTGCTCCGTTGGTATGTAGAATTTCAGAAACCACCAGATCTCTTGACGGCTATGAGCCTTGCTCACGCGTTCGACCGTCGCCTCGCCTTGGAACGACCTCACACGGCCAGCACCACAGTTCGCCAACTCTCAGCCGCTGAAGGGGGACCATCCCCCGCGACCTACTTTTCGTCGCCGTTTTTCCCGTCTGGAGATAGCGGGCCGTCATGAGAAGGGTTTATGTTTCAATTGTGACGAGTTGTACACACTCACTCATCGGTGCAAGCACCTTTTTTGGTTGAAAGTGGACGACCCGCCGGAGGATGATGACAATGGCTCGACGATTACAGCACATCACAGCTGTCTCTCCATGCCTTAGCTGGACCGCAGGAGGGCTGCACCATTCAGCTTTTTTTGACGATCGCGGGTACATCACTCCTCGCTCTTTTGGACACAGGTAGTACTCACAATTTCATCCGCAAGGACAGGGCCCTCCAGCTTGATCTTTCGTATGTGTCGCGCAACCACGTCAATGTGGCGGTGGCAAACGGCCAACAGATGCCGTGCCCGGGGGTATGTCGGCACGTAGCTTTCGATGTGGACGGCTCTTCTTTCCAGACTGACCACTTTCTTGTTGACCTTTTGGGCTTTGACATAGTGTTGGGCGTTCGTTGGTTGAGCACGTTGGAGCCCCCTCACGTGGGATTTTGATAGTATGACCATCTCATGGCAAGCCGGTTCTCATTTGGTATAGTGGCAAGGGTAGGTTCCCCAGCAGTCTCTGTCCTCCTTTTTAGACCGAGCGGATCTTGCTGCCTTTCTTCAGTCGTTTTCCGAGCTCTTCAGTCCGCGCTTGGGCCTTCCACCGTGACGACGGCAGTACCATCGCATTTGCCTCCTAGGGGCGGCTCCGGTGGTGGTGTGACCATAGCTCTATCCCTTCCTCCAGAAGGACGAGATCGAACGACAATACGACCTCCTCCTCCAGCAGGGTCTCATTCGGCGCAGCGTCTCACCTTTCTCTTATCCGGTACGGTTAGTGCACAAGAAGGACAACACATGGAGCATGTGTGTGGACTATCGAGCCCTAACCTCAATTACGGTCAAAGATAAGTTTCCTATTCCGGTAGTCAAGGAACTTATGGACGAACTACATGGAGCATGCATCTTCTCCAAGCTCGACTTATTTTCGGGGTATCATCAAGTCCGCATGGAGGATACGGACGTGGATAAAACGGCATTTCGGAAGCATCACGGCCACTTCGAGTTTCTGGTTATGTCGTTCGGCCTTACGAACGCGCCCACTACATTTCAAGCTTTGATGAATGAGGTATTCCAACCCTTCCTCCGCAAGTCCGTTCTGGTTTTTTTGACAATATTTTGGTGTATAGCAAATCTTGGGAGGAGCACCTACGTCATTTTCGGGTCGTCCACAGTTTAGCGTGTACAACCCCGTATCCGGCGAGTGGGGTCGCCAGGAATCAGATCGGCCGGCTCTCTTTTCTCAAGTCCCGGGCGAGCACCCGGGGGGCCAGAGCTCGGCAGCTCCCAGCTCGCCCAGGAGAGCCCGGTTAGTGGCAGGCGAGTAGGGTCAGCCGGGCCCGCACTCGCCAGGAGGTAGGTAGAAGCGGCGAGTACCAGCCAGTCCAGACACTTGGCGCCGTTCTGCCTTAGCGTTGAGTGAAGTCCAAACACTCAACGTCATTCTACCTTGGCGTTGAGAGAAGCCCGCCCAGTCCACTCAATTCGTCGAACGGAGCTCGGCGTTCGTCGAACGGAGCTCGGCGTTCGTCGAACGGAGCTCGGCGTTCGTCGAACGGAGCTCGGCGTTCGTCGAACGGAGCTCGGCGTTCGTCGAACGGAGCTCGGCGTTCGTCGAACGGAGCTCGGCGTTCGTCGAACGGAGCTCGGCGTTCGTCGAACGGAGCTCGGCGTTCGTCGAACGGAGCTCGGCGTGCGTCGAACGGAGCTCGGCGTTCGTCGAACGGAGCTCGGCGTTCGTCGAACGGAGCTCGGCGTTCGTCGAACGGAGCTCGGCGTTCGTCGAACGGAGCTCGGCGTTCGTCGAACGGAGCTCGGCGTTCGTCGAACGGAGCTCGGCGTTCATTGAACGGAACTCAGCATTCGTCGGGCTCAATTTCTCAAGAGCCGACCTGCAGGATCATGCAGTCCTAGTCCCAGGCGAGCACTCAAAGGGTCAGAGCTTGACAGCCCCCAGCTCGCCCCGGCGAGGTGGAATCATCAGGGGAGAATAGAGTCAAAAGGCACTCGCCAAGTGGAGCCGGCGAGTAGGGCCAGCCGGGCCCGTACTCGCCGAGGCACGGCAGGACCAGCCGAACCCGTATTCGCCGCCCCAGGCGAGCAGAGGCTTTAGGGGGGCACTCGCCCAGCGACTCATGATGTTTTTCACCATTTTTGCCCCTGCTGGTCTGTCTATAGCATGTTAGAACAGCGGAGTTACGTTGTTGGCAGACCCGGTTGGGTTGCACATAGCTGTTCAAAACAGCGGAGGTTGGCTATTTGCAGGCCGTTTTCAGAATCTATAAATAGGACCCAAGACAGGCAGGGCTTGCGAGTGTCCGGATCTTCTTGCGCTTTCTGAGGTAGTCTTAGCTCGGCCTTTGGCTAAGGAGGGGAAGCGCTCCAAGATCTTTCGGGTGTGTGGTGCGACGTCCACGCCAAGCCCTTGGGTCAGTTTTCTTTTCTTTTGTCGTTTGGCTTGCAGGAGAGAAGTAAGTGTGCGATCACTCATTCCCCAAGGGTGAACTGCACAAGAGACCGAGTTTTCGGTTTCAACATGCCGCACACGCACCAATTGGTTCTCAAGCCTTCAAAGTGCTCGTTTGGGCAGCGTTCGAACACTTACTTGGGCCATGTAGTGGATCACTTGGGGGTCTCGGCCGACCTGGCCAAGCTCGAGGATGTGGCGTCGTGGCCACTACCGCAGAATATCACTGACCTCCGAGGCTTTCTTGGCCTCATGGGCTATTACCGTCGCTTCATCCGCGATTACGGCAACATCGCCACCCCCATGATTAGCTTGCTTCGGAAGAACGCATTTGTATGGACGGACATCGCGACACATGTGTTCCATTCTCTTCAAGCGGCATTGATATCCTCTCTGGTTCTCCGTCTTTCGGACTTCACAGTATTGTTCCTCGTCGGGTGTAACGCGACCGGTTTAGGCTATGGTACGGTGCTGCAGCAGGAGGTCCACCCCATCACCTATTTCAGCCGCCAGATAGTCGTCCATCACTGGAAGTTACCTGCATATGAACAAGATCTCATCGGGCTCGCCAAGGCTATTTAGCATTGGCAGCCTTACTTATGGGGTCGTTCATTCATCATCTGGACAGATCACTACAGCCTTAAATATCTCCTACAACAGCGTCTCACTACCGTGCCACGGCAGCGGTGGGTCAGCAAGTTACTCGACTTCGATTTTCAAGTGGAGCACAAGGTCGGGTCACTCAACCATGCCATCGACGCGCTCTCCTGCCGGGACATTCCAACGGATGTCGCCATCCATGTCATCTCCTTCCCAACGGCCGACCTCCTCCTTGCTTCGTCAAGAGATCCATGCTTCTCCCAGTCTCTCCAAGTTGCTACACCGGGCGGAGCAAGGCCTCACAGATACGCAGTGGACAGCCCGTCAGGGGTTGTTCTATTACCGTGATCGGTTGTACGTGGATCCGGCCTCGCCCTTCATCCTCACCATCTTGGACGACGTTCACTCCCGCAGCCACGAAGGCATTCATCGTACTCTCCAGCACCTTCGCACGGAATTCTATTGGAAGGTCATGCGTCGACACGTCCACGAATTCATCTCTGCATGTGTCGTATGCAAACAAAACAAGGTGGATCACCTCCTTCCGACTGGCTTACTTCAACCCCTACCGGTCCCTACAGATTTGGGCGGATCTTTCTATGGATTTTGTTGAAGTGTTGCCTTCGGTTTGCGGCAAATGCATTTTGATGGTAGTGGTGGATCGTTTCTCAAAGGGAGCCCATTTCATTCCCTTGGCGCAGCCGCTTGTAGCTGAGCACGTAGCACGGGTGTTCTTTCAGGAGATCTTTCGACTGCGTCTGCATGAAATGTCGGAGACGCTTGTCTCGGACCAGGATAAAGCCTTCACAAGTAACTTTTGGAGGGAGCTTTTCTCACTTAATGGCAACAAATTGGCTTTTTTCTTCAGCCCACCACCCCAGTCTGATGGCCAGACCGAGGTGATCAATCGCACTCTCGAGATGTACCTGCGGTATGTGAACAGAGACCGTCCGCGGGATTGGCCGCGTTGGTTGTCGTGGTTTGAATATTGTTACAACACGGCGTACCACACGACACTGCAGACCACACCGTTCCGCCTCATCTTCGGTCGCGAGTCCGCGACCCTCCCCGTCTTTTGTACTACACGGGTGGCTTGGCTCGCCTGGCGGCCATCGATCGCGAGTTGGAGGATCGTGACACTTTTTTTGCAGGCCGCTAGGACTCGCCTACTGCAGGCCCAACAGTGGATGGAGATTGCAAACAACTGAAGGCATAGAGATCTCACCTTCGCCGTTGGCAATTGGGTGTGGGTGCGGCGGGGCCCCTTTCGTCAGGTCACCGCGACTCGACCCCCCTCCAACAAGTTGGGCCCCAAGTTCTTTGGGACTTTTCCCGTCATCGAGGACATTGGTAAAGTGGCCTACCGCCTCGGCCTTCCTCCGGAGGCCCGAATTCATGATGTCTTCCACGTTTCCCAGCTCAAGTTGTCTGTTGGGCCTCCGACGCCAGCTCCCTTGGTCAGTATCCCACCGCAGCTTGAGGACAAGCTATCTTCTGACGAGGGTGGTGATGTTATAGCACGCGACACACCTACGACACTCGACGTACCAGATCCATATTGGGGTCATACTTATCAGTGTCGCCCACCGGCCGGGACCGCATGAATTTTTATCTTATGTTATTTTGTCGCATTTCGTATTTCTATTTAGCTTTTAATCTCATTTGTAGTAAGCCCAGGTGAGGGGAGCGAACAATTAAATTTGGGTTTGATGTTGGGGACCTATATGGTCTGGGTTTGGGTGTGTGAGAAGCAAGCTACTTCCTCCAATTTTTTCTCTCTATTCAATCCCTTTCTCTCTACTCTCACGTGAGGAACCCTAGCTGGCGCTACCTGTTCGGGTTCGGCGTTGCCGACCGGAGTTCGCCCGCCCTTCTTCCTCCTCTTTTATCCCTACCTCTCCTCCTCTCCTTCTTTCTTCTTACTCTCTCTCTCCAGGTATCTGAAGGGTCTCAACCATAGCATCTCCGGAAGATTCGGCCCCTCCACCGGGTAACACCTCCGCAACCGACCCCATCATCATATCAAACTCTTCTACATGTTTTTAACTTTTGGTTGAGTCCACGGGTTTTTGTAGAATGCAATTGGGAAACCAGTCATCCCATTTTGCACGAGATACCACAGTCTCTAAGACTGAAATATCCTCATATGGGTGTTCCATTAATCGTAGCATTCGCCTTTGAATGCGGGAATTGTAGTTTGCATTGTTTTAAATATCCTCTGGCGTGTCATTTTTTAGGGCAAAACAATATATTTTTCTTTAAAAAATAGATTATGTCATTTTGTAAAATATAGGCCGACATGTCTGATTGTTTCAGATATATCGGTTAACGCGACTTTTAAATATATCGTCCGATATTTATTTTATGTTATATTATCAGACTAGTAGCATATGTTTAAATTGTCTATATATATTATATAATATATGTTTAAATCAATTAAACTTATTGTTTCAATTTTTTAACGTTTTATTTTTACAACCAATTTTGTATAATAGTTTCATAATTTTTTAATTCCAAATTACAAAAAATATGAAAATATTTAATATATTTATTAGTTGGTTGTTTGTTTTTTTTAATATAAATTTATAAGTTTGAAAAGACTTATAATCAATCAAAAATTTTTAATTTGTAAATTTTTTTTATTTGCAATCAACTTATTACTATCAAAATAAAATTATTGTATACTATTAAATATATTTTATAATATATCATTTTGTATTTATTAATAATATTTTATCTTAAATACTATTGAATTTAATTTCGTAATATAAATGGATCATTTTTTTATATATTTGTTATATTATTTTTCTATTTTTATAACATATAATTATAGTTAGTATACATTAAAAAAAATTATTTATAAGAAATGAAAATCCGATATTTTAAAATATCTCCGACATGTCTCCGACTTCAAGCATCCGACATTTAAAAATTCAATCTGACATGAAGCCGACATTCGATATTTAAAACATTGGCAGTTTGTGAATAATCGAACATTTGACTTGGGTTTGAGGAAGCCATATGATGATGATGATCAGTGAGTCCAGAGGGTACTCAAAGAGTGAAAAGGATCAAAATTTGATGGATTTGAAGCTCTTATAAGAGACTATGATACCACTATACCAACGGCGTAAGCACGAGAATGAAATAAAAACAGGAAAAAAAACAGAGAAAGATAAGTCTTCATTACTCAAAATAGTTCCATTACATCTTTGCATTATATTTCTTTTCCAGTCTAACACGCATTATATTTCTTTTCCAGTCTAACACACACACACACATATATACATATATATATATATATATATATATATATATATATATATATATATTATTATATAAAGCAATATAGGTATTTGGAGGCACACCATAGATCAAACAAGAGCCATTGGATCAGGAGAGAGAGCATGAGATAGGGGGAGAGAGTTGGGAGAGAGAGAGGAGGGAGAGAGAGAAAGAGAGAGAGAAGGGAGGAGAGAGAGGGGAGGAGAGAGATGGGGGAAGGGAGAGGAGAAACGGGGCGGAGAGAGAGGGAGAGAGATGAGAGAGAGAGATTGCGTGAAATTAATGTTTTTACGACAAAACGTAATTTTATTTTATAAAATAAAATTTGTAATATTGATTTATATTTTTTACGGTCATTTTGAGTACTCATATGTATATGTTGTGGGCGCTGCCTGTCTTGATGAGGGTACATCCCGCTTTGATGCGGGCGCAGCTCGCAAAGACGCATCGAGCAGGGGAGAAGCCCGTGCGAAGATGCTCGTATATATATATATATATATATATATATATATATATATATATATATATATATATA
This sequence comes from Platanthera guangdongensis, assembly GCA_039583875.1. Taxonomy (NCBI): domain Eukaryota; kingdom Viridiplantae; phylum Streptophyta; class Magnoliopsida; order Asparagales; family Orchidaceae; genus Platanthera; species Platanthera guangdongensis. The sequence goes on along the minus strand of CM077164.1, from coordinate 32,607,960 downwards.
TATATATATACCATATTATAAATAAATACTGAGGTCTGCAAATATCCTGAGTTCGAAATTAGGGGAAAAACAATGGTCGTCTGATCTCTTCCACTATATCAACAGTCGTCTGATCAAACCAACTCTCTCTCTCCACATTTTACTAGGGCTCCTAAACCTACTACTAGGGTCCTAAACCTATGTGAAATTACGATTGCACCCCTATAGGGCATAAAGCTTTAAAAAGACCATGCAATCAGGTCTGCCAGACCGCCAGCACACGCATTCAGCCAGCCAAGTCGCAAATCGGCTAGCAAGCCCGCAAGCCTACCAACACACCTTATTTCAAACACTAATTGCGGAAATATCAATATACCCGAAATTTCTAATTGAACGGGGGGTGTGGGACTAAAAAGAAGGTTTGGCGACGGCAAACATACGGTGCGGGCGTACGGGCAAGACTTTTTGGGGGTCAAGATGCTCTCAAAATGAAAAGTGATCAACATAAAAGTTGTAGAGCTCGGCGAGACAAACAAATTTCATGTTAATCACTTTTTGATTTGAAGCCTTCTTGTCTTCCGATTTGGGCCACGAAATCGGGGGCGGCGAGAGTGCTACAGTAAAGCCTCTCGCCGCCCCCGATTTCGAGTCCCAAATCGCAAGCCAAGACGGCTTCAAATCAAAAAGTGATCAGCATAAAAGTTATTCGTCTCACCGAGATCTACAACTTTCATGTTCATCACTTTTCACTTTGAGACCATCTTGACCCCCAATAAGGCTGGGCCGGGCGGGCTGGGGCAGGCTTCGAGCGGGTGGGCAGGTGAAGCCTGCCGGGGGGTGGGCGAAGCCCGCCGTCGCCGGCCGGGTACTGTGGCGCATGGACATCGGGCCGGAGGCCCGTGCCTGTCGCTTGTGTGTATATATATATATATATATATATATATATATATACTAGCATCTTCGAACGGGCCCCGCCCGTTCTCGATGCGTCGCTGCGGGCTTCGCCCGCAATCAAGCGGGCTTCGCCCGCCCCACGGCGGCTTTCGCCCGCCCCCGGCGGACGAAAATTAATTTATATTTTAAATTTTCATTTATATTTTAATAGAAAATTTAATAGAAAATTTAATACGAATTTAATAATTTTATAAATTTTATAAATTATAAATAAATTATAAATAAATTTAATATTTAAATTATATAATTAAAAATAAATAAATAAATAAAAATCCCCCCTCCCCCCGCATCGGCCTGCTCACGCAGGCCGATCTTCTCGGCCGCCGGCGGCCTGCCCGGCACCCACCGGCGGGTGCGCCGGCCTCCGGCGAACCCGCCGGGGGTTGTCCGGCGGCGAGCGGGCAGGGCCACCGCCGGCGGTGGCCCTGCCCGCTCGCCGCCGGACAACCCCCGGCGAGTTCGCCGGAGGCCGGCGCACCCGCCGGGCAGGCCGCCGGCGGCGGCGGGGGTGAGCCCGTGAGGGGGCGGGAGGGGAAGCTGGGCATCGGGGAAGTTTTGGGAATGAACGGTATTTGGGGGGGGGGGGGGGGGGGGGGGAATTTGGATATTTGCAGGCCTTGCTGAGATCCAATGGCCAAAAATCATTTTTTGGATATCGGACGGTCCAGATTCAATCGTTGGTGTGATTGAAGATAGGTATATTGGTTTATATGATAAAGATATATATATATATACATACATACATACATACATATATATATGCAGTCTATTAAACTGTTAAAATTTTGGTCTTATTGAAGAATGTTTATCTTCTTCTTCTTCTGACACCTCGGTTTCTTCTTCATTACTTCCAGCAGCAAAGCTTGATTTCTGTGTTCAAGATAAATGTCCCAACAATAATATATAGAAGAACATGCGTAGTTCCCAATTTGCAGGTAAATCAGTGTATAACTTAAGTCGCCGCTAAATTCCTTTGGTTGTATAAAAAAGAGAAACATCTAAGTGGCATCTTACCTTCTTCAAACGGTCGAGTCCCGTATTAGAGACGACAATTTCCGCACCGGCTGCGCTCTTCGACTCAGTTCCAGCAGCGGCTAGACATAGAATACTGGAAGGACTCCGGCCAGTAAATAGCCCTAACTTAGAAGCCCTCCGACGGAAATGATGAAGTTCGCCGGATAGTAGCGACGGCGACGATAAATACATACTCCGTCGGGATTTTTGTGGGCTCGAGAAGACGTTTGAGAGGTGGCAGACACTCATCGCCATTATCGGCTAGAATGAAGCGCGAGCAAAACGTATAGCCTTCCTATCCACTCGGATACCAGCACAATCCCCAATTTATATGCAGGTCCTTTAATCCACGGCGCATCAAATTTTAGGTTTTTTACTTTTTTTTTTTCAGAATACACCCTCATTATTTATGTTTTGGCAGAATGCACCTTCATTATGAATATTTTGGCAAAGTGCACCCTAGGGAAGGTTAATTTCGTCCAAACCATTATTTTTTCTCCGCGCGGAGTTTAGGGTTTTTCTCGGCTCGGCTTCTTCATCACTGTTGCTCGTCTTCTCCCCTCGCGGGGAAACTCCTCCCCCGCGACATCATCGTCGGAGCCCGCAACATCATCGCCGGAGCCCGCAACATCGTCGCCGGAGCCCGTGACATCATCGCGGAACCTCCTCCCACACGCTACCTGCTTATCTTCCCCGGTCCTCCATTTTGACTCCGACATTCTTGGACTAGCCGATCAATAGCTCTTCAACAGGTATAACATGAATTCTTTACATTTATTAGCAGCTCTTCTTACCTGTGTGCCGATCACATTCAACCTTGTGTGAAATATCTAATTTTTTAGCTTCTTGTAAGTAGGTACATTTATTAGCTTCTCACCCGTGTAAAACATCTAATTTTAATAGTCGATCAACATGCTGGTCTGATGCCTACTTACATTTATTAGCTTCTCACCTGTAAGAAACGTCTAATTTTAATGATCAGAGGGACAAAATTGATGCCTATGTGAAAAAATTGATGTTGCGCACATTACATGTGTGAAACATCAATTTTGTCCATCTAAGTGTGGAGCTTCTTACTTGTGTTATTATGGGTTAAGTGTGAAACATCTAATTTTTTAGCTTCACACACTACCTGATGCCGATCACATTCCTTTTTTGGGGGTTCTTATTTATGTAGCCATGGAGTGGGAAAATATATTCATTGGGGAGAATGATTTGCAAGAAATAAACAGTACAAGTGACTTAAATAGCTCGGCAAGAATATCTGATGGAAACGATTCGTCATTTTCTGATGATTTGGTGGAGAGCGATATTGAGGTAGATGACGTTCTCTTTGATGAGAATATTGGTGAAGATATCGAGATGGTAGGCTACAAGGACGAACAAAAAACTAGTTTGAGTGCAAACGTTGGAATACAAGTTAAAGAGTACAGTAATCAATCTTCATCAACTTCTGAAAAATGCAAAGTACCTCAAATTCAAGTTTAACAGGGCAATGCAAATGAACCAGAATTTGAGTTTGAGGTTGGGTTATGTTTTAACAGTGCTTGTGACTTTAGGGAGGCAGTGAGGCTATATGCTACGACACAAGGGAAACCAGTAAAGTTTACTAAAAATTGCAGCAATAAGATCCAACTGACTTGCGAGTGTGGATGGATTTTGAAAGTACAGGTTAGATCTGAGACTCTAGAGGGGGGTGAATAGAGTTTTGTGCTTACTTCAAACTTTTTACAACTTTTGTTGTAAGCCTAGGTGAAGAGGTCAGCAAATAAAATAAATAAACACAGCAACCTAAATAATCACAGATCACAGCCAAAACCAAAAGAAAAGGGCAACCAGACGACACAAAAAATTTTATAGTGGTTCCCCAACCTGGGTACATCCACTCTTCTACCACTCTGGTAGGAATCCACTCAGGTTTTTGATCAGGTGCCTGACACCAATGAGCTTTTGTTCAGGTGCTCAAAAAACAAAACCTCAAGTCTTTTGGTAGGGGACTTGTAACCAGGAATAATTTTGAAGAGAATTAAAATCCTATACAGGAGTTGGAAATAAGGTGATGGTGTCTTCTCTTTCTCAATAACAACTGAGAAGACTTGTGGATTGATGTTAGCAGATTTTGCTCCCCCTGAGATCTTGAATTAATCAGGAATGCTGGAGCACTACTTCAGGGTGATAGGTCTTCAAAGACCTAGAGTGTCTGGACCAGAAATTGCTTCAGGAACTTCTTTTGACAGATGGAGATTTGTTGTCCTTCTGAAGTTGTCCTGAGAATTGAAGGAAGAAGACTCTTGATAGTATTTGAATATTCTTCTTCTTCTTCTTGATGAAGTTGTCTGGCCTGGGCTGATTGCAGTAGAACTTTTGATTTGAGTATGATTGTTCTTCTGTGCAATCTGAGTATGTCTGTCTGATTGTCTGTATTGCTGGTTGTACTGTTACTCTATTACTCTGGTACTGCTTAATCCTTTTCTTTCTGTGTATATCTCTGACTAAGGAACATTCGAAATTCGAATGTTGAGCAGTAATTGCAGTCGGCCTTAGAAAGAAGCGGCAATCAATAATTTCCCTAACTGTCCCATGGAGAAACGACATGTAATAGTCCATAGTCAATGCACGTTCTAACAGTAACATTCCGAGAAGATCTGACATTAATAACTCCGGAATCATCGCCAAGAAACGGGACGGGAAACTGAAGAAGACCTAGTCTGGAATCGTCGAACGAAGAACACAATTCGTCGATCTGAGTTTGAGTTCGTCGAGCTAAGCTTGAGTTCGTCGAGCTAAGCTTGAGTTCGTCGAGCTGAGCTTGAGAGAATTCGTCGAGCTGAGCTTGAGTTCGTCGAGCTGAGCTTGAGTTCGTCGACCAGATAATCTTCATTTGTCGAACAGACAATCTTCCTTCGTCGTGCTGAGAATCATAATTGGTCGAGCTGAGAACAATTCTGGACTTGTCAAAATATTTTGTATCTACTGATATTCAGTGTCGACATAAACTGGTGTCGACTGATTGATCTTGGTGTCGACACAAATTCTCTGGTGTTGACACAAGCCCTAAGTGTCGACACAAATCCTCTAAATTCAGAAATCGTCGATTAGAGTACTGCATTCGTCGACCTGAGAAGCTGACTTCGTCGACCTAAAAAGCTGAGAACTTGAGGTCCAAGTTCGTCGAGCTCAGAATCTAGTTCGTCGACCGAAGCTTGAAGCTGGACTTAGAAAAATTCTGAAGTTGTCCTGACTTTGGCTTGATGTAGAAACTCAGTCTTCGTCGAACAGAGAACTAAGATCGTCGAGCTCAGCACAAAGAATTGTCTCACGATCGTCGAGCGCAGAACTCCTTTCGTCGAGCTGAGTTCGACGAACGTCGAACTCACTTTACTTAGTCTTGAAATATTCTAAGTCTGGAGTCTCTGATGGTCTTGTTGAAAGCTGGTCCATCTGAAATTGATTCTAAAGACTTGGTCTAGACTCTAGGACACAAGCTTGACCCTGGCTATACATAATGGGTCACATCCTAAGCTAGTGAACCTAGCCCAAATCAACTAGGGATCCAACAGATTTTATTTGTCTTTCATATCTAAGTGTGAAAGAACATTCCAAGTTAAGACAATTAAATGGCAACATACTTGTTGTAGGGTTTCAACTTCCAAGCATTGCAAGTCAAAGTTCCTTGCGTAGAAGTATGAGCACCATATTAGGAGTAACCCAGAATGGCCTGCAAACTCAATGCAAAGAGATATTGCAAATGGAGAATAAAACACCTCTTAGCATTTGGAAAATGTATAGAGTAAAATAATATGCAAGTAAATTAATTAGTGGCACTGAAACAGAGCAGTATGTGAAGTTGTGGGATTATTGTGAAGAGATACATAGGACAAATTCAGATACCACAATCAAGATTAAATGCAAGCATAACGTATCCTCCGAAACATACATTTTCAAGAAACTATACATCTGTTGGGGTGCATTGAAGAAAGGTTTTATGAGTGGTTGTAGCCCTATAATAGGTCTGGACGGGACTCACTTAAAGACTACTACAGGTGGTGTTTTGTTACGTGCAGTTGGCATTGATGGTAATAACAATATGTTTCCTATTGCTTATGCTTTTGTTTTAAAAGAGCATACAAAGTCTTGGAAATGATTTGTAAGTCTACTTATTGAGGATTTATGCATTGAGAATAGTCATATGTGGACCTTAATTTCGGATAAGGAAAAAGGACTAATAAATGCAATTGAAGAGATGTTGCCTAATGCCGAACATAGATTTTGTTTAAGACATACGTACAATAATTTTAAACAAAAATTTAGAGGCTTAATACTCAAAGATTTGTCATGGAGGGCAGCATCCGCTACAAGGATTGTTGATTTTAACTTTGAAATGGAGAAATTGAAGGCATGTAATAAGAACGCTTATGATTGAGTTAAAGAAAGACATGAAAGGCATTGGACAAAATCTCATTTCAGTACTTGGTCTAAATGTGATATGTTACTTAATAATTATTGTGAAGCATTCAACAAAGTTATTTTGAGGGCTGGAGATAAACCCATAATAACAATGTTGGAAATGATCAGAGTGATTATAATGAAGAGGCTCCACACTCTGAGGGACAAAATTGGTAAATTCAATGGAGAGGTATGCCCAACTATCCAAAAAATCTTGGAAAATAATAAAAAGAATGCGCATGGCTATATTTTGGGATGGAATGGGCATGATAAGTTTGAAGTTAATGGATATGCATGAGATAAGTGGACAGTTAACCTGGGTTCCTATAATTGTAGCTGCAGATGATGGGATCTCACGGACATTCCATGTGCGCATGCTACTGCATGCATCTTCTATCGAAGGGAACAAGTTGAAGACTATGTGCAACATTGGTACAAGAAAGATATATTCATGTGGACATATGAGCACTTACTAAATCCCATAAACTCACAAAAGAATGGCCAATAACAAGCTTGAATCCAATTGTGCCATGGAATATTATTCAGAGGAAGCTCAGAAGGCCTTCACAACATGCTAGGAGATTGGAGGAAGATGAATTGGAGACCAAAAAATATGGCATTAAAAGACATGGTTTAAAGTACTCGTGTTCTCATTGTGGGTTAAGGGGCCACAACAAAAGGAATTGTCCGGATGCTTCTAAAACAATGAAGACTACAATGCCTTCAACATCTAAAAAGGGTGCCAAAATTCTGGTAAGCATCAACAATATGTTTTGGTAATACTTTACATATTTGATTGTTTATTAACCAAATGATATTCTACTGTATGTGCGGCGGACATCTTGAGATTTGAAACTTTTTTACTTCCGACCAAAAAGCCGCATTGGGGCATGGTAAATAATATGGTATCATTCAAATTTTTTTTGAGTTTTAATGTTTCAATATTTCTTATGAAAGTGATTTCATAATATGCAGGTACTTCACTTGAAGAAAAATTTTGCATTATGAAGTTGATTCGCAAGAGGATCGGCCAAACATGGGCATTTTGTTGTCGTCTTTGTCTTTGATTGAGTGGTTACATTTTGTAATTTTGGGTTATGATGTCTAAACTGTTGGATTGGTTTGTTATGCATTTTGTAACTAAGTGGTTTGCTATGATGTTTAAACTGTTGTCTTTGTCTTTGATTGAGTGGTTTGCTATGATGTTTAAACTGTTGTAGGTGGGCTTTTTTTCTGAGTTTTAATCTTGGTAACCTCTTAGCATTTTGTAATTTTATGATATAATGATACTCGTGTGCTTAATGCACGCTTCCTGCTTTATTCTGAATCTCAAAATGACAACAAGCCAAAATGATTCAGTAGCAAGACCAAAATACCCCTGAAAATTAGACCTTGGGGTGCATTCTGCCAAGTTTATTCATAATGGGGGGTGTATTCTGCCAATTTAAACAATTGGGGGTGCATTTTGCTAAAACATGAATAATGGGGGGTGCATTCTGCCAAAAAACCTCAAATTTTATATATATTTATGCTTCAAATTTTATATTTTCACATATGTATTTGAATTTGTAAACAAATGAAAAACTATGGCGTTTATATTGGAAGTCTGGCTTTGGATATTGCTAGTCCAATTATAACAACAACCCAGCAAATTGATAATGGCGATCCATTGGCTATTGGCAGCCCAATTTTTAAAAATAATCACATAATCATTTTAGATTAAGAAAAACAAATTAAAAAAAGTTCATAATTAGTTTCAACAATCTAATCGATCAAAATATAATGCAAGAGTCCATTGTCTTTAAAATACAAAATAGTTCAAATTCACGCCTTCGTGGTGACCTAATTAGCACGTCCCAAAATAAATTTCACATGCATAATGCAATTAAGATAACATTGTAAATAATAATTTATTAAAACAGAACTTTCAAATACGTCAAATTCTAAAGAACTTATCATGTCTTGCACAATTTTAAATAATTTTTGTAGTTTGAAAGGTCTCCAAAAGTCTTGTAATCTGTAATGTGATATAAATTTTTTGTTACAACCAAATGAATTGTCAACAAATATTAAGAAAATAGATAAATATGGACACCATTCTAATCTTGTGGACGTATTATGTACTTTATGTCTCATTGCTCCACAACCACCATATGAAATCATGCCCAAATAGGAAATACCGGCGGTAGTGGACATTATTCACTTAATTTCAATTGTATGTAATGATTTCTATTTGTAAAACCAATGAAAAAAATCTTTCAAACTTCATTAGGAGCTGAATATAGAGGAAGAAAAGTAAATGATTGATCGCACGAGACATGCATAAGTTGCACGTTATAACAACAAGCAATTACCAAACTCATGTCCGACATAGACATCCACTTCTCCATCGCCATCAGAACAATTTGACAATCTAGTGAGCTCAACAATTCATCTCTCCTAGCCATTCCAAAGATAGTAATACACAACTCCTTTTGTTATTTTATCTCCTTATAAAGATCACGTCAGACTTGATTCCAATTATCATCAATGTAAACTGAAGCACTAATGACCATGTATCCATAGTGGACATCACACATCACATCAATGACATCTAAAATGTGTTGAGAGATGTAAGAGGGCATTTGTTCTTTGACCCTTTCTACAAAGTTTCCTCCTCGAGTTATCCGTATCTTTCTTGCCTCCCTCTTTATGTTGAGATTTTCTTTCCTATCTTCAAGCATCAGGGCATGCTCAAAGTGCGAAGGATCTTTCTTTGTTGATTTATAGTCATCCATGAATTTTTCCATGTACCTTTAGGATGGACCTTTGATCTTGGCATTTTGGGTTCCAATGTTTGACTATTTAGAGGGTTAATAAGCTCTCGCAACTTGGTTTTCATTTCCTTTCTTTGTAGTTCGCTAATGTTATTGTACCTTTTTAATAACCTGTCAAGTTCAATTTCTATATCATTGGACACATTTGATTCTGCTGTAGATGCTTGCTTTTCCTCATTCAAACATAAAACTCACCAATGTTTATGAACTAAACATAATGTAAACTGAGAACACTGATTTATACATTGAACAAGCTCATGTGCACATGGAAGACCAAGAGTATAACGCATCTTATGTCTACACAAATGTTGTTCCATTCACTTTGTTGTAACTAGTATAACTGACTTCACTAATGCACTAATATAAATATTTAATCGGTGCACTACACATCAATTCATTTTTATAGATCTTCGCATTTTCATTGTAAATGGTTCGCATTGATGTGGCATTCAATGGATTTATACTCTTAAGTGCCGACAAGACCTTTCTTGGTTTTACCCCACAATTATACATATTTTAACAATTTTTGCCTCACTTTCATGTAGCCTTCCCGCATAAGGGCGTGCTTCAAGATGAACCAAAACGTGATTATGCACTCCACACAACTTCAACTTTGCATTCATCACCCACTTCTCTACAACCTCTAATAGAAAATCTGCACTCTCACCATTTTGAACTTAATTTCCTCTGATCTTTTTTAATGAAACCCTTATTTAGACTTGCTCATACAAACCCAGAGTGGTCACAATAAAGCATAACTCTAGGTCTTTCCCTTGAGTCAATTTTATTGGCATCGGTGATGATTATGACAAAACTCAAATATTTACCTATTTTTCTTGCTTATTTAATCAATTCCTCTTTGCTACAAAAGACCCATTTGTAATGTAATGCGGACCGACATCGATGTAAGTTTGTTCAGAGCAATATCCATATGACAATAACTCCATTTCTCCAGCGGAACTCATTGTAATTTAATAATAGATGAAAAATCCTACGTTATGAAATGTAAATATACCATCAAACACGCAAAAAAATTGAAAACTAAAACTTGACTACACATGCCATAAGATATACTAAAACTAGGCTACACATGCCCTTGATTTCAACACAAGCCATGACATATACCTACAGAAGAGTTCCTCGATAGAGCTGGTTTCAGAATCAGTGACCTTCCTCGACAGAAAAGCGTGCAGAATCAGCGACCCTGGAGCTAAATTACACAAATGCACTGAGATGAGGATAGGAGGGTGGATCAAAAAATCCTAGGTTAACAAAATTCCAAGATCTGAACTGTAATGATGGGGATGAAAATGCTTGTGAGATCCAAACACCAAGATCTCCAAAAAAACAAATGCAACAAATTTCCAAGATCTGAACTCAAAAATACCTTACAAAATGCTCAAGTCGAAGACGTTGGCGATAGATATGGTGGGCAGGCACATGCACAAGATGACGCGTTCACCTCCATTTGAGTCCGTCGTGAGCACTGGAAGAGGGGAAACACCCTAGATACCCCTTTGTGGCTGTCATCGACGGGCCTAGGGGGAGAGGTCGTTGTCGCGGCTTCTTTGTTGCGGGTTGCAGAGGGGCGGAGATAGGGTTTCAGGGTTTGAGAATCATTAGAAATTAGGGGGAAAGTAATAGGGCTATTATTAGAGGACATTTCAAAGTTAATATGTCTGTTTTTTAAAAATTTTAGGGGGCTGCTAATATTGAAAGCAGGTCTGCCAATATAAACTTCCAAAAATATTATTTTCATGATTCAAATTTATTTAAAATTAAAATAGCCTAAAAACTTTGGTTTAAAATTGATTACAAGTAAACCCTATATTTAGAGGGGTGCAAAAAAACCCGAAACCGACCAAATCGTATTGAACCGATTTTCAAACTGAACCGATTTTCATACCAAACCGACCAGTTTGGTTCGATTCGACTTCAAGTGGCTGAAAACCTATCTCATTTCGGATCGGTTTGGTTTGCACATGGTGCAAACTGAAAAAATTGAACCGAAGTAAGGATATTTACTATGGGCTATTTCTATGAAATGTTTTATTTTCAACTATAAGTGAATGTTTTGGGGTGCCTCATATTACTAGTATGATAATTTGTTTAGTTATACCAAGCTCCATTTTTAATATCGTTACATTTTTATGCACTAGTTAATCTAAATATTGTTTTTATTGTTCAAAAATTTCATAAAATTTAATGGTAGAGCTCATGCACATAAAAAAACATAAAACAACTCTGAAGCAAATGCAGAAAATCGAACTGATGGGTAAAAATCGAACCGATTGAATTCAGTTTGGTTTCGGTTTTGGAAATGTAAAAATCGAGGCTATTCAGTTCGGTTTCGGTTTTATATAAAACGAAACCAAATTGTACTGCTTGTAGGCCTACCTATACTCATATATAAAGATATCTCCTTATGGTGTAATTATATAATGGTGTGCACCATCTGTTTCATCTTGGATATTGAAAGAATCTAGTTGTCAGACCTAAATCATCTAGAGGGGGCGAATAAGTGAATATTGCGGCTTTTAGTGGAATTAAAATTTTATCAAAATAAAGCACATAAAATAAGAGAGCACAACATAGCACAGACACAAAGATTTATAGTGGTTCCCCGAAGACAGGTACGTCCACTTTCCCGCCTCACTTATCTAGCACTTCGGGCTACACTCGACTACTTCACCAAAAACTCAGATTATAATAATCTTACAGTCAGAGTATACAACTCCTACAATCTCGGAGAACAACCACTGCTACACTCGATCCTTCAACACGTATCTACAAAAACTCGGAAGAACAAACTTCCTACAAAGCAATATGAAAATAATTTGTTTGAAAATAATCCTCTTTCTCATATCTGAAAATATTCCTTCTTTGTTGCGTGAAGGCTTGGTCAGAAAACTTGAAGATGAAGAATCTGAAATCTTGAGAACACGGATCTGATCTGAGAAACGACTGATCTCTGAAGGTATGTGAATCTGAAAACTTAAGATCGATCGAGTCTTTTTTTGCAGGAGGAATCGCGGATCGGGAGAGTTGTCGGCTATGAAGTTCTTCGTGAAATCGAATTTTGAATCCCGATCAATTATGGCAATTTGTGATTAGATTAGCAATTTGGGTTTTCTGAAATATCCCTTGACTATTTATAGACGATTCCTCTCTAGCGACTCGATTTCGAACTTAGTTCTACCATCCATGTGTACTGTACATGACAGAAACCCTAATTTTTGAAAGCCGTCAAAACAAGAATGAAAATCGAACGAAAATTGTCTAAGTCCAAATTCGTCGAGACATCACGTGAACTCTTTAGACCACTCGACGATCCAGTCGAAACAACTTGGGAGAGAGCTTGCGTGAGATATTTGGACTTCACGAGATCTTTCGACGAATTAGCTGAAAGTTCTCGAGAGTACTCAACGAATTTCCTTGAGTACATGACGAATTTACTTGAACTGGTTAAGGCTTCAAACTTTCTCTCGAACATTAAAGTAGTTCACTTGACCTCTCGAGAGTACTCGATGAATTTCACAAGTACTCACGTAAGTACTCGACGAATTCGTCGAGTATATACGAGAAGTCTAATCCACTTTAACTTAGTCGTTCTGGACAACAGTTCTCAGTGACCTCTCAAATACTCCAAAGATCAGTCGACAAATTCTACGAGTGCTTACATGAGTTCTCGACAAATTTAATGAGACCCCATGAGATCACTCGACCAAATGACTTATCCAAATTCTGCAATTTCTGAACAACTTCCTTTGTGATGATAGAGGAAGTACACCCCACTAGAGAGAATACACATGGGTCAACACGCTGTTCTATACAATGAGGAATTACATTGCAATTCCTCATCACACACACACACACAACTAGAACTAACATCAAATACAAACTCAATTCAACTTAGTTCAAGACACACTTCTTCAAATCAGAGTTATTTTGGATACAATACCCAACAATCTCCCCCTATCTGAATAAGTCAGAACCTTATATACTAACCTGAATTGCACAAAAAATAAAGCATACAAGAAACAATGAAATGACACAAGAATATTATAGAGATCAACAAAATAATAATATTAATATAAATATTTCTTGTGGCATTACAGGACATTCACAGCATAACAGATCATAAAGAAATAACCATCTTAGAATTGCCCTTTTCCCTTGCTCTTCTCATGTTTTCTGTCAAAGTATACATTCGGCTTGGGATAATATACTGGTGGAAGAGGATCATCCAGATTGGTTCTTTCATGCTTTTTGAAGTGGTGTCTCCTCTTCACATTTGAAACTTCGTGTTTATTCCATTCTTCTCTGCTGTAATATTTCATTGGTTCCTCATTTGATAAATCGATCAAACTAGAGGTGTCCAGAATAATTCCTTTGGATATAGGACTCCAAACTCCGGCAGTTCTCTATTAGGATCTAATTTGCTGGTCGATGAGCCTTCTCCATATCTTATTCTTTTCAGATGAGGTCTGGAAGATTCTTCAATGATCTCTACCTCAACATAATCAGACCAAACCTGAGTGTATTGCATGGGAGGTGCATGACTCTGGTTCTTCAAAAAGTTGCTTTGTAGGATCTGAATCGGTAAAAGGTTGCTTTGGAGGTGAGAATTGCACTAGAAATTGAGCTGGAGCACTCCCTGTTATTTCTCCATGCAAAGTCTTTATATTCTCATAAAAATATACATTTTCACTGTGCATTTGGTTGCACACATCACTATTCAGCATATCCATTTTTCTCTTTAACTTTTCCTCCCCCTTTCTGACTTCTTCAATAAGGGTTTGGATAATTTACTCCTTGTACTCTCTCATTTTCCCGTCAATATAATGCATGCTTGCATCAAGAGAGTGTATCATAGCATCATGTCCTTTAGATAGGTGAACTACCTCGTTGTAAACATGACCAATGCCCATAATTGCATGGTCTATAGCTTTTCCACCTTGAGTCGGCCAGACAGTCAAGAAAGTCTTCAGTTGGACCATTTTGTGATTTACCTGAGCCAGTCCATTATTTAGATCTTATTCCACTTCATCTACTTTGTGATAAACTTGTTTCAATGAGAAGTCAAAGTGGTCATTTTATTTTACTAATAGGGCTTCTATTGACTTTAAAAGAGAATCATCTGAAGGAGGGGCACTCTCGCCCTAAGATCTGGTCTCCTGAAATCCAAAAGTGTTTGATTCAAAGTTAGTACTGGAGGCGGCTGACTGTGGAGATGGAGCAGATTTGATCACCACAAACTCGGGCTCCACAACAATTTGTTTTCATTTTACAAGAGCTAGTCCAAGATTTGGCTCCAGCTGCTCTTGGATAGCAAGCCCTGCAATAACCTCCCCCTCACTAGAGGCACTTACTGTACTGAGGTCCTCTTGGGGAGTGCCTTGTAGTAATAGCTCTCCCTCAGCCTCTACTGAAAGTTCTTTCTCAACCGGGACTTCCTCTTCAGCATGAAATTCTTGTTGAATAATTGTTATTTTAGCCATCTCATTAGCTATTTCTTCGTTGTTCTCCCCCTCAGCAACTGCACCAATATTCTCAGTAGCTTCATGGGGGGGGGGGGGGGGGGTAACATCCCAACTTTTTTGGGCCACCAGAATCCTAGTGGGCCCAATAAAAGTGACACGAACCTCTACCCGTAGCTCATACGTGGGTAGGAGGTAACCCTATACTCGGAGATGGAGCTAAAAAACTCTGATTTGAGTTATGTCAGTTCTTATGGCTTCATATAACCAATACAAACGCATTGGAACTCGTCCCGTTAAATTCTGAGGTCATAGGATTGATATGGTTGTTCCTCGTAAAACGTCACGAAAACGAGATATTTGGATAATGACCTAAGAAACTCCGATCTGAGTCATGTCAGTTCCTATGGTTTCTTATAGTCGATACAGTAACATCCCGCTTTTATTTGGCCACCAGAACCCTAATGAGCCCAATAAAAGTGAACCGAACCTCTACCTGTGGCCCATACTAAGGTGGGAGGTAATCCTAGATGGGGATATAAAGCTAAAAAACTCCGATTTAAGTTCCGTCAGTTCCTATGGCCTCGTAAAGTCAATACGAGTGCGTTGGAACTCGTTTCGTTAAATTTCGAGGTCATATGATGGATATGGTTGTTCCTCATAGAACGTCGCGAAAACGGGATTTTTGAATATTGACCTAGAGAATTTTGATTTGAGCTCTGTCAGTTCCTATGGCTTCGTGTAGTCGACACGAATACATTGCATTAAATTTCGAAGTCTAACGATGATTTTACGCGTTTTGATCATTTTAGCGTGTCGCGGCGCGCAAATTTTGAATAGTTATCAAACGAACTCCGATTCGACCCCGGTCAGTGGCACTGGACTCGTATGATCAATACAAAGTCAACTGCGTGCGTCCTGGTCAATTTCAGTGATGGGTAGTCAACCCATGGTCAAATCAAGCATAGTCGTGCACTGAAAAGCATGCGCACACAAATTATGACATGACACACAAACTTTGACCTGATTCCCGATGATATAGACTCACTAGGACTTTCACCAGCATGGGGGACCCACATAGGATTGACTTTGGTCAACTCCCCCTAAAAACTCATTTTTTGGAATTTCTTCCAAGGGAGTGCACACCTACTCTTCATAGGAAGTTAAAGCCATACCTCCCCTCTACGCTTGGGCCACCAACCAGCAAGTTTGATGGGAGATAAACCATGGGCCAAGGTAGGCCCAATTTCCTCCCCCTCCTCTTTCCTCTTCTTAAGAACCAAGGCCCAAGCCTACCACTTCTTCCCCTCCCCTTGATGGCTGGCACCTATAATCCTTCTGATGGTTGCCACCTAGTCAGGACAAGTGGAGGGGAGGGTAGGAGCTCCTCCCCTCATGGGATTAGTCCCACATCGACTAGGGGAGGGGTGGCCACCCTCCCCAAGCCTATAAAAGGCACTGCCTAGCCTTCTTCCCTCCATACAGTCTTGCTCGAGTGCATGACATCTTCTAGCTCGCCAAAATTTTTCCACCACCCAAGATCCACCGCCACCTCTAATGGCAACTCAGCCAGGGCCCTCCCAAGCTCCTCCAGGCAAGGTGGAACTTCTTCCCCTCCCCCTTTCAAATATTTTGGACGATCTGCATGGGCCTCCTGGCAGGCGAAGCGCCACCGACACCACCTGTAACGCCCCCGGTTTTTTTTATGGCCAGTGTGTAATTTTGTTTGGCGTTACGTTGGCCTTTGCTGTTGCTAGAGCATAATCTTCGCACTTTAGGCCTTTAGTGGCTTGGTTGATAGCCTGTTTGCAAGATTCCCTAGCAAGCCGGAATCTGTTTTGGTGACTCGGTGGTGCCTCTTCGGGAATGCTTGTGTTTTGGCTTCGGGCAAGGGTAGCCCAAGTTTTGTTTGTCGGATGCTGATTTCGCTGCGCCACTAGAGTCGTAGCGTGGGTAGTTAGCTACAATGTGAATTTTGTTACATTCCGAGGTAGTTTGTTCGAACCCGGATCATTTGGCTCGGGAGTCACATATGGATATGAAGCTATGTTGTCTTGGTTGCTGGTTTTTCCCCCCTCAGGTGCCAAAATTATGGTTGTAGTTTATTGTAGCAGGGGAGAGGTGTAAGAGGTCAAAGACCTGGAGCGCATTTGGGTGACACGGCCTGGGACACGGGCGTGTCCCAGGGCGTGTCAGGGTACATGGCCTGTGACACGGGCGTGTCACAGGGCGTGTCCCGCGTGTTCGATGAATTTCGATCGATGAAGTTCACTCAATGATTATCGAGTGTCGGGAGAAGGGGTACACGACCTGTGACATGGGCGTGTCACAGGGCGTGTCCCGCTGTCGACAAACTTCGCTCGACGAAATTCACTCGACGATTGTCGAGTGTCGAGAGAAGGGGTACACGGCCTGTGACACGGGCGTGTCACAGGGCGTGTCCCGCGGTCGATGAACTTCGCTCGACGAAATTCGCTCGACGAGTGTCGAGTATGGGGTAACACGGCTTGGGACACGGGCGTGTCCCAAGGCCGTGTCCTTCTCGGGTTGTTTGGCTGGGTGCTGTGTGCTGTATCACGACCAGTGACACGGCCGTGTAGGTAGGCGTGTCCAGTGATACGGCCTGTGACACGCCCGTGCACAGGCCGTGTACTGTTTGGATGTGAGGCGGTTGCCCACCGCTTAAGTGACACGGCCTGTGACACGGGCGTGTCACAGGGCGTGTCAGGGCCAAAATGCGAAATTTCAACAAATTTTGCTGCCGTTCAATCCATTTATTATTTTAATCCAAGGGACCAAACTTCTTCCCTAGGAATCAGGTCGAGATTAAAGTCTTTCTCCTTCTATTTTGGTTTCATTCTTCTTCTTCTTCTTATCATTCCCCATTTCCAAAGAGGGAGAGTACAAGGGAGAAAAGGGAAGAGAGACCAGCTGCTTTGGATTTGCCCCTTAGGTAACATTTCTTTGTTCTTGAATTAGTGGAAAAGAAGATGGGTTGTCAATTTCTTAGTTGTTTTTCTCCTATGTTTTTCACTTCAGGTTTTTCTCCTAGTTGTGCTAAAGCTGTGATAACGGCTGTTGTGCTTGAAGGTTGAGGCAAGTGGCTGCCACCGTTGAACCCTTGAGTAATGACTTTACCACTGTTAAAGCATCACGAATTAGATCTGTTCTTTCTTTTGGTATTTTGGCATATGTTGGACTTATGGCTCCTGCAGGTTTAGCAGGAAATGTTGATATCTCTAGCATCTGATCCTGCCTTGGGCAGTGTATTACTTTTGATGAAATGCTCCATTCTCTTATAGATTATGCATGAGATAATGCTCCATTTCTATTTCTTATATACTTGCTGAGGTATTCTTTCTTTGGAATGCCTCAGGTCCAGGTGATAGCCGAGTGAGCAGCTAGTGTTCTTTGGTGGAGCTTGCTTGTGGCCGCTGAGGTTGCTGTTCCTCGTTTTGGCGAGGTAGTTTTTCTTCTTTCTGTACAGACATACACACCCACCAGTGGGTTCGTGTCAGGTTGTTGATGCCCACTGATGGTTGCTTTTAGTGAGATACTATGAACTAAAGATTGCTAGTTTTACCTTTTTTTGGAGGTTGTTTACTTGCTTTTGGGAATGTTTTATGCTAGGTTGCACGTTAGCTATGTAGAATAGTATATGTATCTCATGCATGTCATGATTTAAAATACTAACGCACTATTTCTCGTGTACGTAAAATGCTATTTTCTGAGTCACCTAGAGTCCTGCATTCCATGAGAGGTCCTTTGGGGACGATTCTACTCATGTAGGATGTCAACTTACATTAACTATGTATTTCCGCTGCGTATAAAATTATAGTTTTTTATGTGGACTAACTGATCCACGGTGCCGAGGGATACGGCCATCAAACTGTAACTGGTTTACCTGCATAAAAATATTATGATTTATTCAACGAACACGAGTTTAGGTTTTGCCTGAGCGCGTGCAGTTATCCCCTGCACGGCGTTGCATCACGACACGGATTTTCTCGTACTCTGATATTATTTAAATGTGTGAGAAAATGCGGGTTGTGACACCACCCGAGCCAAGCTCCAGGTCGGGTGGTGGTCGCAGGAGGCTAGCCTCTCCCAGCGCAAGTGGTAGCGCTGGGGAAGGGCTAATCCACCAGGGATATCCTTTCCCGGAGGTGGAAGGCCGAGGTGCCGCCGGAAAACGCCGCTCCGGCGACACCCGAGAAACAAAGGATTTCTTTGTATTTTGCTCTGCCGACGGCGGTAGGTCGTTGGGCCACTGTCGAAGAGGAGCACTACCCCCGGCGCGCCGGCCGGAGGTGGTTTTGTGGTTGGAATGGTCACCAGAGAGGCAGGGTGGCGCGGTGGCACTGGGAGCAGAGCCGCCACCACCTTGCTCTCGGTTTCACAAACTTCGGCGGGGGTCGGCGGTGCCAGGCCGCCTAACCATCGCCTAGAAGCACGTCAACCCCCGACGAGTCGATTGGGGGTGGCGTCGGCACCCAGTAGTGGATGTGATTTCATCGAGATGAACGGCTGTGATTTCATCGTCCCCCCCCCCCCCCCCCCCCGCCTCATCTTCTATGCCCCCACATCAGATCCGTGGCCGATCCGTTGCGGGTAACCGATGGTCAATTTCTCTGTCTGGCGCAATCCTGACCGCAGGATGAGCTTAGATCCGCTATATGCAGACCACTATTTAATCAGAACCTTGGATATTTTTTATAAAAATTATAGTCTTCTAGGGAATAGGTGTTGAATATGAAAGTTGTTCCCCTCAATGAGGGCTTTCTCCACAAAAAATTTGAGAATTTTTGGAGCTATTTTGGTATTTTTAAAAGCCAAAATGAGTTTTAATTGGCCGAATTAGAGGTCCAAAATTGATCAAAAGTTTTTGAAAAAATGTATGCTCATTTTAGGCCTCCCTAAATGTTGTACCAAAAATTTGGGAATATTGGGGTAAAATTAAAGATTTTTCAATATCTTGGAGCCTAGGGCCGCGCTCTCGATTTCTTCGAAAATAAAGATTGGAGCGCGCAACTTTCTTTCAAACTAAATAAAAATTCAAATTGTTTTACCGATGAGAGTGGTCGAGGCAAGTGCCCAAGCTCTGAGTGTTTTAGGGTTTTGTGAAATCGCAAAGCACCTCGTTTTCTTTTCTAACTCTCGGGTAACTTGGACAAACTCAGAAAATGAGAGTACTAGCGATTGAACTGTTAATTATTCTCTACGAATAATAAAGGGTAACTCCTAAATAAGCCTCCTGATCCGATTAAGCTGTAAATTAAAAAGGCATAACTGAATTATTGTCGGATCTTAATATGGGTGAAATCCCAAAGAAGCCTCCTAAGAATTGAGATAGAACTGAACTAAGCCTCCTGAGAATGGAGATGAAACTGAACTGCGGTGATTTCCTGATTCCCCTCTTGCCTCAACTTCAACGCCCTCCACAGCAGATCTGTGTCCGATCTACTGTGAGGAAAAGTCTGGCAAATCAACCGTCCGACCCATTCCTAGGCGCAAGATTGGGCTTGATATGGCTATATGCAGACCAATTTTTAAAACAGAGGTTTGTTCATTTTTTTGAAAAACATTTAGGCTCATAGGAAAAAAGTGTTGAAAATGAAAAATATTCCACTTGGTAAGGGATTTCTCCACAAAAATTTGAGAATTTTTAGAGTTGATTTGATATTTTTAAAAGTTCAAATAATTTTTATTTGACCAAAGTTAAGGCTCAAAATTGCTTGAAATTTTTTTGGAAAAATTACTAGGCTCATCTTAAGCCCCCCTAAAGGTCATATTGAAATTTGGAAACCTAAGGATAAAAATTGAAGTTTTTCTGATTTCTTAGAGTCTAGGGTGGCGCTCGGAAATTGATACACTCAATTTTCTTGAAAATGAAAATTGAGTGCGCGACCACTTTTGTAAATTGAATAATAAATTCAATTTTTTTATTATTGACGAGCATAATTGAGGCAAGTGTTCAAGCTCTGAGTGTTCCGAGATTTAGTAGAACCGCCGAGCGCCTCGTTTTAAAAAGACTATCGGGTAATTTGGGCAGACTTAGAAGATGAGAGTACGAGTAAATGAGTTGCTAATTATTCTCGACGAATAATAAAGATGTAACTCCTAGTAAAGTCTCCCTGATCTAATTAAACCGTGATTAAAAAGGGCACAACTGAATTATTATCGGATTTTAACAATGAGTGAAACTCAAAGACGCCTCCTAAAAGATGAAATGAAACTGAACATGGCTCCTGAGAACGGATATGGAACTGAACATACCTCCTGAGAACGGAGATGAAATTGAACTTGCTTCCAAAGAACGAAGATGGAATTGAAGCCTCCTGAATGGAGTGATTGGACTACTAACCATTTTCTTTATGATTTATTCCGGTTTTGCACTAGTCTAGTTCCTTTATTTATTTCAGTTGGGTACATTGGTCAAAGTCCTGATTTGAAGAAGCCTCACCTAACTCAATGATATACATCATAGTGTATTTGATGTTTGTTGAGTTACTTGTGCAGGTTAGGAATACACTGGACTGAAGCTAAAAATTCTAAGTCCATGTGTCGACACCCAGAGGGAAAGTGTCGACACTTGAGAAGCTTGTGTCGACACCAGACAAGCAGTGTCGACACTTGGAGTCATTGTGTCGACACCTGGGAAGAAGAGTCGACACCAGTCAGAAAGTGTCGACACTTGGAGCTGTGTCGACACTCAGTGAAGAAGAATGCAGAAAAGCTGTGTCGACACTTAGCAGAAGTGTCGACACCTAGAAGAGCTGAGTCACACACAGAAAGTGTCGACACTTGGAGTTATGTCGACACTCAGCAAAATTCTGCAGAGACTAAGTACAAGTGTCGACACTCAACACAATGTGTCGACACTCTATCAGAAGAGTCAACACATGAAGAATGTGTCGACACTCAGCACAATGTGTCGACACACACCAGAAGAGTCAACACTTGAAGAAAGTGTCGACACCCTGCACAATGTGTCGACACTTAGTTGAAGACTCTACACTTGAAGAAAGTGTCGACACAAGGACAAGCGCTGTGTCGACACTTAGCAAAGAACAGAAAAGTTACAAAATATTCTAAGTACAAGTGTCGACACTAAAGGAATGTGTCGACACTCAGCTGAAGAAACAAGATTGAAGACTTGTGTCGACACCAAGAAGCAGTGTCGACACTTGACAGTTTCAACACATGAAGATGTGTCGACACAAAAGAGATGTGTCGACACTTAGAAGAATACAGTTAAAGAATGAAGTACAAGTACTTGTGTCGACACTCAATTTCAGTGTCGACACATGCAGAAGAAACTGTGTCGAGACATACAAGGAATTGTGTCGACACCTTGTAGACTTGTGTCGACACTTACACAACATGTGTCGACACTTGACCTATAAGTGTCGACACTTAAGAACAGAAAGTCTCGACGACACTATCTGACAGTTAGAGAATTTCAAGAAGTGATGGTTGACAAGACAGCTGCCGATCCAGCCGGTCTACATCAACTGTCAGAGATATTCAGAAGTCTGTTATGAACGGACCAGCGGTTACCATGAAGGAAGCCTATAAATAGGCACCCATAGTTTACAGATGAAGATTGACAAGTGATTAAGGATTGTTGAAAAATATAGAAGTGGTTGAAAAAGTTTTTAGAGAGGAGTTCAGATCTTTGTAAAAGTGGTATATGAGTATCAACACAAGAAGATCTTATGTGCATCAGCAGATCTAAGAAGTTGGAGAGAGAGAGCTCCAACCAAGAATTCAGTCTTTGGAACTAAGGCTGAGAAGAAGAATTCAGAGTCATCTGGATTTCAAGAAGCAGAGGTCAAGGAACAACTGCAGAAGATTCAGACTAATTCAGTTCTAATCAAGAAGCTTTGAAGGAAGCTAAGTCAGTTTGGATCTACTGAGTTCTTCCAAGAACTCTTCAAGAATCTCTCAACTCCTCTCCTATTTTCTGAGTTGTAGAGTTAACTATTGTACTTTCTATTTTAACTTGTAGGATCCATTGGATCTGAGAGAATTGTAAGCCTATTTTATAAAGGCTGAGGGTAGGGCTTGGTTGCTGAGTGTAGGAGTTGAAGAACTCTGAGTGTAGGCCTTAATTGGCTGAGTGTAGGCCTGGGTGGCTGAGTGTAGGCCTTTTGGCTGAGTGTAAGGCTTTGGGCCTGAGGTAGGAACCTAGTTTGGTTCTGAGTTAGTGGAGAAGTTTGGCCGAATCTAGTACACTGCTAGATAGGCGAAGGGGGAAAGTGGATGTACCCAAAGATTGGGGAACCACTATAAATTAGTGTGTCTGCTGTGGTGTGCTGTGCTGTGCTGTGGATTACTGTTTGATTTCTGTAATTGCTGTTAGCTGTAATAATTGTTGTGCTGCCAACAAGTTTTAAGAAAAAGGTTTAGGTCACCTATTCACCCCCCCCCCCCTCTAGGTGTTTAGGTACCATATCTTTCAAGTGGTATCAGAGCGAGGTTCCTCAAAAAGGACTAACTGTCTGAGGAGATCCAGTTTGGCAGATTCAGTATAAGTCAGGAAAACAGTTTCAAGAAAATCAAGAAACATGGGATCTTCAGAGAATCACAAGGAATTGGGTTCAATGAAACTGCCCATATGCAGAAAAGAGATTTTTGGAATCTGGAAAGAAAGGGTAAGGCTGTTCATGGAGGCCTCTGACCCTAGGATCTACATCACAGTCAAGGAAGGGCCTTATGTGCCCATGAAGATTTCAGTCTTGGATGCTACACAGAGAACTCCAAAGGATTTTTCTGAGATGACCAAGGATGAGATTGTCCTAGCTACAATGGACAAAAGGGCACAGAACATCATAGTTAGTGCAATTGATGATGCCACCTTCCAGAACCTTATTCACTGTAAAACAGCAAAAGAAATGTGGGATACCCTCATTGTCTACATGGAAGGTTTTGAAGAAGTAAGACAAGATAGGAAATCCTTGCTTAATCAAGAATATGAGAGCTTTAGGCAAGGAAGAGGAGATAGCATCACTGAATGCTACAAAAAGTTCTACAGAATTGTTAATGAACTCATGTCCTATGGAAGGGTTCACAAACTATGAATTGAATGATAAGTTCTTGAGGTCCCTAACCAAAGATTGGGACACTAAGATCTGTGCCATCAGAGAAATGGCAAAGTTGGGAGAAATTCCTCCTCCCACACTGTTTGGCAAGTTGTTATCTTATGAGATGCAATTGTCAGTAAGAAAAGAGGAGGAAAAGTCAACAAGGACTGAACACAGGGAAAGGACTGTTGCTTTAAGTCAGAAGTACCTAGAAAGAACAGGACTAAGTCATCAACTCCTCCTCCAGAGGTAGTTGAATCAGATTCTGATGAGTCTGTTAGCACTAAATCTACAAGCAGTGAAAGTGATGAAGACTTTGCTGCATTTACCAGACATTTTCAGAAATTCCTGAAGAAGAAACAGTGGAGTCCAGACCTTCTTTTTCAAGGGAAAGAAGTTCAGTATCAGGAGAAGAAGCCTTCAAAGAAGGACAAGCAAAGGACAAAGACTAGCAAGGCAACTGGGTCTAAGATTGTGTGTTACTGCTGCAAAGACAGGGTCATGTAATTGCAGATTGTCCTGAAAGAAGGAAAGAATCCAGTGACAAAAAGAAGACTCACTTCAAAGGAAAGAAGGAGAAGTCCTTTGTTGCAAAGAATGAGAAGACTCTTTCAGACATTTCTTCTTCAGACACTGAGACAGATGCTGAAGCCTATATAGGGCTATTTGCTGAAGAAGAAGAAGAGTTTATGCAGATCATGGAATCAATCTATGAACAAGAAGAGGGTGTCAGTGCCAAGGACTATGGCATTGACTGAAAGTACCAAAATCCTGGAGCAGCCAGGACCTAGTCAGGTACAAAGTCTAACCTTAAGTTCAGATTCCAGTTCTAGTTCAGAGTCAGAATCATCTTCATCAAGTGATGGAAGTGATTCTGAATCTGAGGGAGATATTCATCAGCTCTTAGATGAATACCAAGTACTGTTGCAAGCCTATAAGAAAAGCAAGATCCTAGCCAAAAGTCAGGCAAGGAGATTGCTGATCTCAAGGCAGCTGCAACAGATTTTGAGAAGAGTATGATCAAAAACTGAATGAAGTAGCCAGGCTGAAACACATTACTGTGATTCAGATGGGTACTATTACATTTAAAAATGATCAAATTAAGTTGTGGAGATCAATCTCAGAAGGAAAAAGAGCTAGTTGCTAGGTTTCAAAACCTAAATCAGTGCTACCCTTGATTGATGAATTTGTTCATCATAAAGGAAAGGCTGGATTGGGTTTTGTTAAGCCTGTGAGGACTGTTCAGGATCAGTCCAAGTCCAAGGGCAAAGCCCCAACATTCAACAAGGCTGCTGTGGTCAAGACAGCAAAGGTTGTACCTAAGCAAAGGTACAACAAGTTTGAATGCTGGTGTTGTGGCAAGGGGCCACTTTGCTTGGATTGTTGGCACAATGCCAGTGCCAAGTTGAGTAGCAAGTTACCTGTTGGAAAGCCAGCAGGTAGCTATGTCAAATTGCAAACTAACAATCACCAAGGACCCAAGTTTACTTTGGGTTCTAAGGTTCATTATTTGTTTTGCAGGTGAATCCAAGTGGCCATACCCCTACATGGTACTTGGATAGTGGATGTTCCAGACACATGACTGGAACTAGGGGACTACTGAAGGACTACATCCAATCAAAAATGGTCCAAAGGTGACCTTTGGTGGTTCTGAAAAAGGAATCATCAAAGGTTTGGTAACATTCTTCTAACCTTGTTACCATTACTCAAGTGGCTTATGTTAAAGGTTGAAACACAACCTCATTAGTATAAGTCAATTAAGTGATGTAGGGTATGACATCTCATTGTTAAAATGGTTGTCATATCAAGAGGTCAAGTGATCAAGAGATCATTTTGACTGGATATAGAAAGAGAAATGTCTACTGCTTAGACATTATGGTTGAGAACAATTGTTCTCCAGTCTGTCTTGTAGCTGATGAGACAGTCTCTCAATGTGTCAAATGGCACAAGAGGCTTGCTCATCTTAATTACAAGACTATTGGCAAACTCTTTAGTAAAGAGTAGTGAGGAATGGTCCTCAAGTTAAGTGTGTCAAAGATGGCATTTGCTCAGCTTGTCAAAAGGGCAAGCAGACTAAATCCACCTTTAGAAGCTTAGACAAAAAGATGCTGTGAGGTGTTTATACCTCTTGCATATGGATCTATTTGGTCCAATGCCAGTTCACAGCTTAGGTAGGAAGGTCTACACCTTTGTAGTTGTTGATGACTACTCAAGGTTTTCCTGGGTGTTCTTAAGCAGAAATCTGAAACACCTAGTGTCTTCTATAGTTTGTTAAGCAAATTCAGAATGAATTGAACTGTACAGTGGTCAAAATTAGAAGTGACCATGGTACTGAGTTTCAGTCTGAAAGCATGACAAAGCTGTGTGAAGACTATGGGATATTTCAAGAATTCTCTTCACCTAGAACACCTCAGCAAAATGGCATTGCTGAAAGGAAAAATAGGACCTTGATAGAGGCTGTAGAACCCTATTAAGTGATTCATCACTGCCAGAATATTTCTGGGCTGAAGCAGTTAACACTGCATGCCATGTGATAAATAGGGCTACCATCACTAAAAGGTTAAACAAGACCCCTATGAAGTAGTGAAAGGCAGGAAACCAAATCTGTCCTATTTAGGATCTTTGGTTGTAAATGCTCATACTTAACAATGGAAGTCTTACTTAACTAAGTTTGCTGCCAAGTCCCAAGAGGGAGTGTTTTGTTGGGTACAGCAATAATAGTAAGGCTTATAGAGTCTCAACTTGACTACACAAGTTGTAGAGGAGTCTGTGTATTAGTTGTGATGATCCACAACTAATTAACAATGAGTTGTCTAGTAGTGTGTGCAGCCCCACAGGTCTTACTAAGAAGATGGACAAGCTAACCATAGAAGATGTACCTGCTGCCAAGACAGCAAGTAGAAGAAGATGGCTTATGTCCAGGGGGAGAACTACATGTACCAGGAGCTGATAGAAGTACAAGGAACTCAGCTTGATGAGATGCTGAAGAAGTTCAACCAGAAGTAAGGATGCCTCAAGCCAACAGGCATCTAAGGGATCATCCAGTAGAGTGATCATTGGAGATCCAAGACAAGGTGTTCAGACTAAGAAGCAGAAATCAGAATGCTGTAGTATATTCAAGTTTTCTGTCTCAAATAGAACCAAAGAAATTTGAAGAAGCTATACAAGATCCACAGTGGACTGAAGCAATGCAGGAGGAGCTTAATCAGTTCAAAAGGTGCAAGGTTTGGGATCTGGTTCCTAAGCCTAAAGATCACAATGTGATAGGAACAAAGTGGATCTACAGGAACAAGTTAGATGAACAAGGTGTCATCATTAAGAATAAGGCAAGACTGGTTGCAAAAGGATATAGGCAAGAAGAAGGTATTGATTTTGATCAAACCTTTGCTCCAGTAGCCAGACTGGAAGCCATAAGGATGTTCTTGGCCTATGCAACCTACCAAGGATTCAAAGTATACCAAATGGATGTGAAGTCAGCATTCCTTAATGGTAATTTAAAAGAAGAAGTATATGTGGAGCAGCCTTCAGGTTTTGTTGATTCTACTCTTCCACATTATGTCTATAGACTTAGGAAAGCATTGTATGGGTTAAAAAGCACTCCTAGAGCTTGGTATGAAACCCTATCTAGTTTCCTCATTGAGAACAAGTTCACAAGGGGGAAAATAGATAAGACTCTATTCCTTAGGGAATCTAGAGGCAAAGTAATACTTGTCCAAATATATGTAGATGACATTATATTTGGGTCTACTGAAAGTAGCCTTTGCAAAAAGTTTGCAAAGCTTATGCAAAGTCAATTTGAGATGAGTAGTATGGGAGAGCTGAAGTTTTTCTTGGGTCTCCAAGTTAAACAGACTGAAAGTGGCTTGTCCATATGTCAGTCAAAGTTCACCCTGGAACTCATAAGGAAATATGGTATGGATTCATCCAGTACCATGAAGACTCCTATGGGGTCAAGTATGTCTCTAAGCAAGGATGATGCAGGGAAACCTGTAGATGAAACCTTGTATAGAGGGATAGTTGGCTCTCTTCTATACTTGACTGCAAGTAGGCCTGACATTATGTATGCTACATGTGTTTGTGCCAGGTATCAAGCATGCCCCAAAGAGTCTCACTTGACTGCAGTCAAGAGAATCTTGAGATATCTAAAGGGCACACCTTATCTAGGCCTCTGGTACCCTAGGAATGGAGATTTTGATCTAACAGGCTATTCAGATGCACAGACTTTGCAGGATGCAAAGAAGATAGAAAGAGCACAACTGGATCCTGTCAATTCCTAGGTGGAAGACTCATTTCATGGAGT
The DNA here is from genome assembly GCA_039583875.1 of Platanthera guangdongensis. Classification (NCBI taxonomy): domain Eukaryota; kingdom Viridiplantae; phylum Streptophyta; class Magnoliopsida; order Asparagales; family Orchidaceae; genus Platanthera; species Platanthera guangdongensis. The sequence continues at coordinate 32,579,885 of CM077164.1, read as the reverse complement.
AGTAAGAAGCAAACCAGTGTGGCCATCTCCACAGCTGAGTCAGAATATGTAGCTGCAGGAAGTTGCTGTGCTCAACTTCTGTGGATTCAACATCAGCTAGAAGACTATGGATGTCAGGTAAGTAGAACTCCACTTTATTGTGATTCTACAAGTGCTATTTCCATAGCTAATAACCCTGTATCACATAGTAGAACTAAACATATTGAAATTAAATATCACTTTCTTAGGGAACATGTAGAAAGAAATGATATTGCACTTGAATATGTTAGAACTGATGATCAGATAGCTGATATGTTCACTAAGCCCTTAGATGAAGCTAAGTTTAATAGGTTCAAAATTGAACTAGGTATGATAAACTTAGATTAAGTATACAGAACAAAAATTGGCTAAGTAAAAAGGTGTCGACACATAGACAAGTCTATGTCGACACAGAATAGTAAGTGTCGACACTTCAGGTAAATGGTGTCGACACATCTAGGAAGTTAGTGTCGACACTTCAGAATGTTAGTGTCGACACATGTCGAGTAGGTGTCGACACATCCAATAAAGTGTCGACACTTAAGTTTTACTCAGAATTTTTCTAAGTAAAGTCTCGACTACATGTCGGGTAGTGTGGTGTCGACACTTAACCAAGTGTCGACACATAAAATCTGTTGACTAAATTTATGTCGACACATGTGTGTCGAGACATTATAAGTCTGTGTCGACACTTATTGAAAGTGTCGACACATCTTTAGAAATTCATCCTGCCTGTTCGTCTTCAAACAAGAAAGGTATAAATAGGGTTCTGTTTGTGTTTGTCGACACGCTTTCAGAGTTTCGAGACTAAACTCCTGTGTCGACATTTCTCTTCTCTAAAGACTATTTCTCAACACCCTAATGGCTCCCAAGCTGGAAGAGAACGTTAACGAAGGCTATGAGCTCGTGCGAGGCGCATTCGACGACGGTGATCAGGAAATCAAATCAGTGATAACCCTAGTCAGCGATTCAGGACTGGAATACTTGGTTTCAGAGCCAACCAAGATATGAAAGAAAGAAGTGATTGAATTTCTTACTGGAGCAACTGTGGACGACTCTGGATACAGAATCAAATCCAGAGTGCATGGAACCAAGGTCAAGGTTTCACCCAAGTCCTTGAGAAAGGTACTTCAGCTACCTAAGATTCAAGAAGAAGAGGAAGTGACCACATCTAAGACCAGAGAAGCACTCACTTGGTGTGGTCTTGATTCTAAGATGAGAATAGGTTCTGTCTTCAACAAAAAAGGCATGAACACTCAAGGCAAATTCCTATCTGAAGTTGTAGGCAAGGTTATTCTAAGCAAACCAGGAGGGCATGACAGGGTGTCAGCCTCTATGTTCAGTATCATGACCAGAATCATCTTCAACCTTAAGACAGACTGGTCTATGATTGTATTTGATAAAGTGAAGGAAAGTCTGAAGAAGCCCAATCTGGGCAGGATAATAAGTCTCTACCTGGCTGGATCAATTCCAGAGGTAATGAGCTCTGCTGCAGGTAGTAAAATTAACCACATGAGAAGGATGGACATGAGAATCTTCTCCAGGTGGGAAAGGGTGCTGTCTAAGGAATTGACCACCCCAGAAAAGCAAGTTTCAAAGAAAGACTCTCCTCCCAGGAAGAAGAGGAAGACTGCTGCTGTGACTCAGGAGTCCTCCAGCAGCTCAGGCAGTGAAGAACATGTTGTTTTCACTCCTGAAAGTCTAGTAGATGTGGCTGCAGAGAAGACACCTGCTCCACAAGAGCCAGCTGAGATTCAGGGGGAGCTGCCTCACTCTAGCCCCATCCCTAGGGATCCAAGCCAGGGGGAGCTTCCAGGTGTAGCAGAACCATCTACACTGGAGAGTGAGCAAGCCACCCTCCTCATTCAAGAGGTACTTGTTGACCTTAATACTTTGAATTTTTCTATAATAAATTCTGATTTGTCTGATGACCATCAGCAAAATCAGCCAGCAACTCAAGAACCAGATGTTGTTCTCCAAGACACATCTGTTGTAGCTGATGAAACCAGTACATCTCCTGCACAGTCTCCAGCAGAATACACAATGGAAGATCTATTTCTGAATTTAGATCAGGATGATTTTAATATGGAAAAGAATGCTGCTGATGCAGTGGAGGATGCTGCTGCTGAGGGGGAGAATTTGGATATTCAAGAAGAGCCTATAAGGCTAGATACTGAGAAGGCACAAGATGTGCACACTGAAAAACCATCCAGCCCTAAGGATAGGGTGGATATAGCCAGTACATCAGAATATGAGGATGATGAAGCTGAGCAAGCTAAGAAGAAGAAATTCTTGTATTCAAGAGAAGGAGCCAGAGCTATAAGAAGGCTCTACAAACAGTTGCTCACACTCCTTAGTTCAACAAGCTCCATCCACTGATTACAGTGCTCTACTGCTTGCAATGCAAATCAAGATGGATGAACAAAGGAAAGCTTTAGAAACTTATGTTGATGAAGGGCACAAGGCACTACAATCTGATCTGGGACAGGAAATCAAGTCAATAAGGTTTGAAATGAACCTTAATAAAAAGAGATGACTGATTGTTTTACAAAGGGTGCTCATGCAGTGGTCTATATGGCTAAACATCAAGAAACAATCAAAGAGAAAGTAGAAGATATAGCACTAAAGCAAGGCTATGTGCTGGAGAATCAACTCAGGATGAATGATAATTTGACTGCATCTCACAATGCCATAGTCACTGAAATCAAGAATAAGTCTACTGAACCATCAACCTCCTCTGCTACTGCCAAAGCTGATTTTGATAAACTCTTTCAAGCTGAACTAACTGCTGTCAAGACTGCCATCAATGATTCCAGAAGGTCATTTCTGAACAGCTTACCAAGCTTAGACCTTTCTTTAAAGAGGGCATAAGGTATTTGGACAGCCAAATCAGGTTCCAGAAAGATGATGTGAGAGATCATGTGGCACAAGAAGTCATAAAGGGGGAGAGGGTGTTAGTCAAAGCCAGTTCTGACCATGCAAATGGATATCCAATTCCATCAGGGCTACACTGGGCTATCCTCCCTGTGTGATGATGACAATGTAGCTGAATCTGGTATTCAAGGAACATATCTTGGAGGTGAGCAACAGGCAGTGGCTGATGTAATCTATCCACCTCCAGATTTTGAAATGGTTCATGCTGATGTAAGCACAATGTATAGTCCAACTGCTGGCAAGCCCAATGTTATTCTGGAAAAGGTTGTTCAACCTATCACAGCTGCTATGCAAGAGGCTTTGGACAAAGAAGAAGAGACTAGGCTATCAAAGAAGAAGTTCAGGGAACTTGCTGAACAAAACCAGATTTTGAACAGTGGAGCCCTACTTCTAGGAACATCATTCTCACTGCATGGAAAGCGGCCAAGGACAATGCCCATGAGAGGAACAAGTGGTTCTCAGAGGCAGAATGGAGGAAACATGAAAGTAGGCAGGAAGCCATTGTCCAACATAGAAGAAGGAAGGCTAAGTTAGGAAAGCTACCTCCTACAGCTGTGGAGCCTAGCAAGTACTTTCCTAAGCCCTATCATTATTTTGAAAGGCAAAAGATCAAGGCTGAAGAACAGAAGAAGAAGGACTCCAAAGGGAAGAAGACTGCTGAAGCTGAGCCTGCTGCTGCTGCTGCTGCTGTGAAAGCTAAAGTACAAGCTGGAAAAGGCATAGTCATTAGGAACCAGAGCAGAATTAGACTAAGATTAAACTGAAGAATGTTGTAATCTGTTACATCAAACATTTTGTGTAAATCATTGAAAATGTATTAAATGTATGAACAATTTTTGTTAAACAAATTTCATGATTGTTCTGATAAATGTGTCTAATTCTTGTTTGTTCTGTAATGCTGAATGAGTATACATGTGTGCTTTATTACATGTTAAAGTTTAACTCTGTTGTCATATATCTGTTTTACTTCATTTTATAATTTTTAATTATGAGTGATGTATATCATTGACTAAGGGTTATGACTTCTCCAAATAGGGGGAGATTGTTGGGTACATTGGTCAAATGTACCTGATTTGAAGAAGCCTCACCTAACTCAATGATATGCATCATAGTGTATTTGATGTTTGTTTGAGTTACTTGTGCAGGTTAGGAATACACTGGACTGAAGCTAAAAATTCTAAGTCCATGTGTCGACACCCAGAGGGAAAGTGTCGACACTTGAGAAGACTTGTGTCGACACCCAGACAAGCAGTGTCGACACTTGGAGTCATTGTGTCGACACCTGGGAAGAAGAGTCGACACCAGTCAGAAAGTGTCGACACTTGGAGCTGTGTCGACACTCAGTGAAGAAGAATGCAGAAAAGCTGTGTCGACACTTAGCAGAAGTGTCGACACCTAGAAGAGCTGAGTCAACACCAGAAAGTGTCGACACTTGGAGTTATGTCAACACTTAGCAAAATTCTGCAGAGACTAAGTACAAGTGTCGACACTCAACACAATGTGTCGACACTCAATCAGCAGAGTCAACATATGAAGAATATGTCGACACTCAGCACAATGTGTCGACACACACTCAGAAGAGTCAACACTTGAAGGAAGTGTCGACACCCAGCACAATGTGTCGACACTTAGTTGAAGACTCTATACTTGAAGAAAGTGTCGACACAAGGAGCTGTGTCGACACTTAGCAAAGAACAGAAAAGTTACAAAATATTCTAAGTACAAGTGTCGACACTAAAGGAATGTGTCGACACTCAGCTGAAGAAACAAGATTGAAGACTTGTGTCGACACCAAGAAGCAGTGTCGACACTTGACAGTTTCTACACATGAGGATGTGTCGACACAAATGAGATGTGTCGATACTTAGAGAATACAGTTAAAGAATGAAGTACAAGTACTTGTGTCGACACTCAATTTCAGTGTCGACACATGCGGAAGAAACTGTGTCGAGACATACAAGGAATTGTGTCGACACCTTGTAGACTTATGTCGACACTTACACAACATGTGTCGACACTTGACCTATAAGTGTCGACACTTAAGAACAGAAAGTCTCGACACTATCTGACAGTTAGAGGAATTTCAAGAAGTGACTGGTTGACAAGACAGCTGCCGATCCAGCCGGTCTACATCAACTGTCAGTGATATCAGAAGTCTGTTATGAACCGGACCAGCCGGTTACCATGAAGGAAGCCTATAAATAGGCACCCATAGTTTACAGATGAAGATTGATCAAGTGATTAAGGATTGTTGAAATAATATAGAAGTGTTTGAAAAAGTTTTTACAGAGAGGAGTTCAGATCTTTGTAAAAGTGGTATATTGAGTATCAACACAAGAAGATCTTGCTGTGCATCAGCAGATCTAAGAAGTTGGAGAGAGAGAGCTCCAACCAAGTTTTCAGTCTTTGGAACTAAGGCTGAGAAGAAGAATTCAGAGTCTTCTGGATTTCAAGAAGCAGAGGTCAAGGAACAACTGCAGAAGATTCAGACTAATTCAGTTCTAATCAAGAAGTTTTGAAGGAAGCTAAGTCAGTTTGGATCTAACTGAGTTCTTCCAAGAACTCTTCAAGAATCTCTCAACTCCTCTCCTATTTTCTGAGTTGTAGAGTTAACTATTGTACTTTCTATTTTAACTTGTAGGATCCATTGGATCTGAGAGAATTGTAAGCCTATTTTATAAAGGCTGAGGGTAGGGCTTGGTTGCCTGAGTGTAGGAGTTGAAGAACTCTGAGTGTAGGCCTTAATTGGCTGAGTGTAGGCCTGGGTGGCTGAGTGTAGGCCTTTTGGCTGAGTGTAAGGCTTTGGGCCTGAGGTAGGAACCTAGTTTGGTTCTGAGTTAGTGGAGAAGTTTGGCCCGAATCTAGTACACTGCTAGATAGGCGAAGGGGGAAAGTGGATGTACCCAAAGACTGGGGAACCACTATAAATTAGTGTGTCTGCTGTGGTGTGCTGTGCTGTGCTGTGGATTACTTGTTTGATTTCTGTAATTGCTGTTAGCTGTAATAATTTGTGCTGCCAACAAAGTTTTAAAGAAAAAAGGTTTAGGTCACCTATTCACCCCCCCTCTAGGTGTTTAGGTACCATATCTTTATTTATTCAGTTAATTTTATTTTTTCATTTCTTTTCAAGTACTACAGTCTTGCACTGGTCCTACTTATTTACTTTCAGTTTAGTTCTTTTATTTAAATACTATTCCAATCTCGTACTGGTCAAGTTCCTTTTAGTACTTACTTTCAGTTCAGTTCTTTCAGTTCAATACTACTCCAGTTTCATACTGGTCCTATTTCATTACAACATTTCAATTCTGCAGCTTATACTAACAACAACTTCTATTACCGCACTTTTTGTTTTTGCAATTTACTATTTTAAGCACAGGTCCTGCTCTGACGTGTAGCTATTTTGATAGGTTGAGCCTTAGTTGAGGATAATAGGAGTTGAGATGTTCCTCCTAAATTAGCCATAAATAAAATGCTCCTAAAAGTCAAGACAAGTGCAGTTTGCCCAAATTATTTAAAGCATAGTAGGGCAAGCAGTTGTACACCTAGTGCATGCTAGCAAAATTATTTTTACTTGTTTATTTGTAAATTGTTTTCGGTAAATTATGGCGGTCCAGTCACTTCCACAGACCGATCGTACTGGTGCGGGAAGTTCGACGACTCAAGGCGACAAGGAGATGAGTATCATGGGTGACCGACCATTATCTTTTTCCCCGTTGGGTTTCTTCCGCTGGTCGACCAAAATGATGAATTGTCGGATGTCACTCACATCCAAGAGTACACAGGGTTATATATTAGGGCCTGGGCTGTGCGGTACGACCACCCCCAGAAGTGGCAGGACTGGCTACTATCACCAACAACCACATCGATGAGGCCCATGGGGCTCGCTACCCTGCTTGAAGAGAAGCGATCCATACTATGTTGACATAGGGTCTTGTGCACGGTTGTGAATGCCTGCGATGTGTGCACGACTATGAATGTCTGCTGCATGAATACAGGTTATGAATACATGGTGTGCTACCGTGCTAAAGGAGCTTAAATTATAGCTTATGTATATTGTTGTTGCTACTCTAGTTATATTATGTTGCACCACATTTTTATGGTTGCTCCTAGCTTATATATGAAATATTATACTAACTCTCTCTTGCTTTGACTATCTACTTTTGTTGGGTGCGTGCGCTCGTTCCCAGGATATGGATCCGGAGAGGAGATTTGATTCCATTTTGCTCTGTAACTAACGATTATTTTAATAACCATTCACAGGAGATGGAACATCGTAGTGACCAACTACTGCAGGAAGATACGCCAGCTGATAGGACTACCCATGCAAAGGCACCCCTGTCGTCTCTAGTGTTTTGAGACGTGAGTACTAGCGATTAGGATTAAGAGAGTGAGAAGTTATTAGTTGTAATACTTTTATAAGCCTATAGGCTTCGTATATAAACAGTGGCTACGACCTTTTACGTTCCTTTTTGAATATATATTATTATATATATTTGTTGTGCCTTCCTGTTAATGCTTCTGCTAAACTCTGTGATGAGACGTGAATGTTGTGATTCAAGCCGAGCAAGGCGGCCAACTATTGCTTAGCAGTGTGGGTCGTTACCCTTTAGGAGCACTGGGTAGATGTCTTGTGCAAGTAAGATCCCCTCCGGCCCGATCGATCAAAGGTTGGGGGGGTCTTACAAATGTATCAGAGCGATCACAACCTGTCCTTGTGGAGCAGTCTCAGGATCCCTCCGTTTGTCAGTTCTTGCAAATTTCCCCTACTTTTACAAAATACTGACACTTGTTTCTAGTTACTTCTCCAGATATCGGAGTTCAGTAACGGGAGATCCTCCTCCAGAGGATATGTCCCCGTCACCACACCTTTACAGTTACCCATGCAGTTGCGCCATTTGCTGACACCGACTTGGGGCAAACATTGACAGCTATCCCAGTGACATTCCGGATAGCCTTGGCACAACCACCACAACAGTTGTTAGTGCCCACTGACCTACTAGTGACTTTTCGGGGGCTAAGGCCTCCCACCTTCAGATACACGGAGACTTCCATATGGCAGGCAGAATGAGTACAGGTTATGTGAGCGGCTTAAAGGTAGAGGAGCTGTTGGTGTAGGACTGAGTGCCTGGTAGTGAGTATGTGATTCTAGTTTAGTAGTTGCACTATCACTATTGGGACCATGTTAGAGGGGTATGCTAGAGATTGGTGGAGAGATGCCAGCCACTCGACCTTTAGAGGACGGTCGTAGAGTACTATCCTATGGGGGGAGTTCTCAGAGGCTTTTCTAGAGCACTTCATCTCGGACGCCGAACGAGAAGCCTAGGAGTGTTGTTTGCACATTATAGGAAGAACAGAGTTTTTGCCACATCCGTTTTTTTGTGAGGATGTGCCAATGGTGTTGCAAGACTATGAGAGAGAGGTTTATCTACCTGACACGCTTTGTTTGGGAAACCCTAGTAGGACCTGGTAAAGTAAGTACAGTAGCCACTAAACAGAGATAGGTCTGCTCGCTTTTACTGAGGCTTGCAAGATGACTGAGGGATAGGCCTTGATCATGATCCCCTCTCAGTCACCTTACAACACCATTAGCGACATCACGCCGCAACGTTTAGCAAACATTGACCAGATGGACATATGGTGGGCACCCACCACAACGTTGAGGACCTACTAATCTTTTCGATGTCCCCAGAGGATACAGGGATGAGATATAGGCAGAAGAGAGTTGCTTGCTGTCCGCAGACAGTAGAGAGTGATCGCAGACAAAGACCGCGCAGGAAGCCTATAGGTTTGCCTAGAGTTTGCCAGCACCGACCTTTAGCAACCACAGCCGCGGACTTTCTCCTCTTTTCTACCCCAGGCCAGCTCTAGAATAGACTAGTACCAGGAGACCGCGCTAGAGCTTGAGAGAGATTTGATTCCTTCTTTTTTGCAGGGATAACTGATAGGGCTGTCGCTTTTACTGAGGCTTGCCAAGACACATGAGGGCTTTTGCTAGCACCTCCCAAGCGACAGCAAGGTTAGAGTTAGGGAAGGAGCAGTCAAGGAGGAGGGAGGAGGTCGATGTCCCGAGTAGGAGGAACGAGGAAGAGAGGGGCCGCAGAGAGAGGAGATCGCAGAGACGGCCTCCACCCTTAGCCCTCCCCCCCTACACGGGTGGGTAGCTCTAGTACCACAGTAGCGGTAGAGGCGTTTTCTGTGCCAGAGCAAGACGAGGGTTTCCTGCGAGAGGCCAGAAAAGAGTAAAGGTAGGTAGTAGTGAGTAGTAGGAGGGCCGAGCAGCGGCCCCTTAGAGGCTTACACATTAACCTTCAACATGGACCAGCCCCTGATGTAGTGATAGGTATATATCTTAGATGCTAGAGATACGTCAAATATCAGTACCTATGTATTAGACTTTATGCATATGTATGTCTACATCAGGTATATGTTTTGTTAAATGATATATATACTCCAAAACTCTCTTTGATACTGGAGCAACACACTCCTTTGTATTCCAAGACTTTATTGCAACTAAGGAAAATGTCGTCCGCTCGTCTGGACTGTCTATATGAATTCATCTACCAGACGGATCAGATATGACATCTACGGAGAAATGCTCATTCTAGGCCATGCTAAGGGACGTGGAATTTGAAATTTACGCGACAATCCTAACAATAACCTGGTTTGACCTCATACTAGGTATGGATTGGCTAGCTGAGCATAAGGCCCAAATAAACTGTTCAACCCGAGAGGTCAAGCTTCAGAACCCTGACGAACAGGTCATTATGCTGGCTGGTATACCCTCCGTCTCTCGCATCATCTTGATCTCTACTCAGACTATAAGGTCGGTCCGGCAGAAAGACAAAGTATTTCTTATCTACTTAGAAATAGAGAATAAGATTCAAGTGCTTGCCAAAGTTCTAGTGGTATGAGATTTCCCAGACATTTTCCTGAAGTCCCTCCCAGGTTTGCCCCCACAACGAGAGGTCGACTTCAAGATCGAGCTTGTGTCCGGAGCTCGACTAGTGTCCTGAGCACCCTATCGGATGGCCCTCAAGGAATTGACCGAGTTAAAGATCCAGCTTCAGTAATTGATAGATGCAGGATTTGTCTGCCCAAGTTCCTTGCCCTGGGGAGCCCCTGTACTGTTCGTAAAGAAGAAGAACGGGACACTGCACATGTGCATAGATTATAGGGAACTAAACAAGCTTACAATACAGAATACGTATCCACTTCCGAGGATTGACGAGTTATTCGATCAACTGCAAGGTGTATCCATATTCTCCAAGATGGACCTAAGAACCTGCTACTATTAGCTTTGGGTCTGGGAGGAAGACATCCCTAAAGCTGCCTTTAGCTCCCGCTATGGACTATATGAGTTTATAGTAATGCCTTTTGGGCTCACTAACGCCCCCTCTGCCTTTATGGCTTTTATGAATAAAGTGTTCGAACTCTTCCAGGATCATTTCGTGATCGTATTCATCGATGACATATTAATTTACTCGAAAACCACAGACCATTCTAGACACCTGTAGATAGTGCAACTTAAACTTCGAGCGCACTCTCTCTTCCCCAAGTTTAGCAAGTGTGAATTCTGGTTGGAGGAGGTCGGATTTTTGGGCTATATCGTCAATAATAATGGAGTCTTTTCCTTGGCTAAGTGTAAACCACACCTGCCGAGTCATCGTATCGACTCGATGTGAACGACCATCAAATACTGAGGACCCACCACTTTATGCACATGTAACCATGAGTTTCTGAGCCATTGGCTCCCTGGACTAACCTATCTGTTACCACTACCTTCCAAGCCTACGACTTGCCGGGCTAACTTGCCCATTTCTACAACCACTGAGCCTACCGCTCGGATAACCTAATCAAGCCAACCTCCCGAGTCACTAGGGTGAGTGAAAGTGAGTCCTAGTATATTTAATTGCTCTTTAACATTTTAATCTTATGGTTTAAGGTTAACCTTGGACTGTCCAGGGCATTCCCTATGAAAGGCTCTCGGGAGCACTAGGAAATACGATGAGCTGAAGCACAAAGCTCCCTTTTGCAAGGTACTTATTATTATTGGTAACTACCCATATTCCCAAACTCTCCTGATTTTACACTTTATCTAAACCTAAGAGTATTTAGATGCCTTCCAGGGAAAGACGATCTATCATCGATCCCGAGCACAACTCTGCCTTTGTACAACCGGGCTCACACAACATACCTTCTTTTGGTGATCTTATTCATTCTCAACAAGACCAGATACACCAACTATCTCACCATCCCATATAAAGGCCTACAAGTTACCATATTTCTACAGTTCTATACTTTGTGTAGACCTATAGAGCTACATGGTGTGCATGCATGGTGACCCTTCCAATTATTCATACAACTGACCTAAGATTATTACTGGGGGTCTAACATGATATTTTAAGGTTAAATTCAGAATATAACATTTTTCCTAATTTACTTGGCATTTATTATATTTTCTGCAAAATTAGGCCAACCGTGCTTTTGAACTACAAGTACAATTTTCTGTCTAAGTATGACATCAAAATAAAAGTAAATACTGAAAATCATAATTTTCCAACAAGTTGTTGACCTTCAAAAAGGATATTGATTAAATAATCACCAAGATAAGGTAAAGAAGGAAATATTACAAATAGTCATCCTAAAATTATAGGAAAATTACCAGCTGACAAATATATGCAGGAAAGACCACTGACCAAGAATTACTAATTTACAAGCTTAGTTGGTCACATAATTAAATCATTTAAAGCAATTCAATATTAGGCACCTTATGAAGCAGTCCATATATAGATTCCTCCAATAATTCTATAAAAATTCATAAAGGTCCAGGATGACTTAAAAGGTCCTCTGGCCAAATTTCATAAGTTTTCAATAAGTAAATATCTCTTAATAAATTCTTTAGCAAATAAGGCAATTACAAAGATCGTGAATGAAGTATCTCAAATAGTGATCTAAAATTCACACTAAAATTTTCAGAGCTTAATTGCAATAATATATGACCACAACATAAATTTCAAGATCATTCAAGGTCATGTGATTAGGTAATAAAATCATGATCAAAGGTGTACTATTTGATCCTGAGTTATTTTAAGAGGGATGTAAACATCCAAAAGTCCTACCATCACACATTAAAGTTTAATAACACCTTAGGAACACTGATACTGATTTTTCAGACACTCCATGGACATATGGTCTCATGTCCTTCACTGGGCTCAAACCCCATCCACTTGGGCTTACACTAGGGTCTTAGGATCTCTCCACCCCAAACCACCCTAAATCCCTTGTGGGGGTGTTTTAGATGATCTTGAGGCTCTGGCCAAGGTCCCATCCCCCTTTGGGTGAGAATCGGCCACTCAACCCTCCAAGTACACCTTGCCCTAATTTAACCTTAAGGGGACCAACACTTGGTCACATCCTTACCTACTTAAATCAAAACCAAATGGGCTAAGATTTTTACCAGTGTAACATGACCCTAAGGGTCATCCACCAAAAGTTTGGATGGTTTTGAGGTCATTAGATCCCTTAATTAATTCATACACATTTTATTAAATTTTTACAAATATTTTAGGAAAATCTTTTCCAAAATTTCTCATTTTTGGGTACGATGAGTGTGACTGTATAACTAGCATGTAGTCCAAACTTCAAAGCATTTTCCTGGCTGGTTTAGTGGGGGCACTCAAATTAGTCTCTAGTCAAGCTTATGTACAGGCTGCACCATATTGAGTGTTGTGGTCAAACCACTGGCCCAAAGAGATTGAAATAAATTTTAAAATAAACGAGACTTCAAGGGCTACAATGTTGGTGTTGATGATTTTTCCAGAAAACACATCTAGCTATTTTTAATAATTAAAACTATCCACTGCATTAAGCGTGACAGAAATCAATAAAATGAAATATTAATAATCCTAAACTATTCAAGATGGCGGCACGAATCTTGGCGCGATCAAGCAGCTGCCCGTCATCGTACCCAGCTCGCCAACGGTCCAGATTGAACTGTCCTGGAGCTACTTCCATCCCAGTTTCCCGGCCACCCAACCACCTCCCTAGACAGGCACCGCCACCACCGCCTCCGTTAAGGTGGTGACTATCAATGGGCGGCGACACGGCCGTCGAAGGGGCCGTTTCCGACGAACCCGCAATCACTCATTTTCATGGAAAATTCTTCTGAATTTCTCTCTGGATTGGGCTCAATTGAGCCCGATAACTCTCCTAGTCGATCTAAGATGCTAGCACAGAGGGAGAGGGGGAGAAATCAACCTTTTGGGAGGGCTGAAGCCTTGCCGATTGACGAGACGCCATTGCCGATGGTGGTGTCATCGAGTGCTCTACAACAGTACTTCCAGAGGGCTTGGCTCCTTCAATGGAATGGTGGAAACGACTGCCCTATGACTGGGGAAGCTTTTAAGAGAGCCAATTGGGGGAGGGGAAGGGTCTAGGTTCAATGGCCATTAATGGCCATGAAAGCTCTTTTTTGGCCATGGCTTGGGGGGTGAACCTAGGCTTAACTATGCAGGGAAATGGCTGGAAACTCCTCCTCTCCACCAGGGGAGTTGAATCTAGCCATTAATGGGGAACTTGAGGGGCTTCATCTTCCCTGCCATTGATGACATCTCTCTCTCTCCTCCATTAAAGGGAAAAATGGAGCTTTTTCTCTCCTAGTCATCACCTCCAGAAATTGAGTGGCGTTTTAGGTAAATATCAACCCCTAAGGCTGATGGGCCATTCCAACATGTCTTAGCCCAAGTGGATTGGGCTAGGTTAGGTCAACTTGAGCTAACTTGACCTAAACCTAGGTTGAGTTGTCTTTGGTCAAATTGACCTTTTGGATTGCCCACAATGGGTCTTTAGTGACCCATTGGCCTCCTCTAAGGTGTAGGAGAGTTTAAGTAGGGTTGATTTTGTATCTTGGAGGCCACTTGACCCTTAGTTAAGGCACTTGACCAATTCACTACTAGAGTTGACTTTGGTCAACTTGACCACTTTGATTGATCGTAATGGGTCCTTGGTGACCCTATGGACCTCCTAAAGGGTCAGAGGTATTGTGTTGGGGTCCTGAAGTCAAGCTGAGGCCTTTTAGTAAAACCCTAGGTTTGGTGATGAGGTTGTGCTATTGGCAGACCAAGGTGATTTTCACTTTCATGTCTTTGTTCACCTGGTCTTCTTCTCCCCGGGATTTTGTCATGACCTAGTCATGACAAAACCACTCTTAGGGGTCTAGTTGTTTGAGGGATGTTACAATTCAAATCCAAATCTGGCAGAATATTGAGGTTCTCCCCCTCACTTTGATTCCTAGCTGGGATTGTCTCCCCCTGCATCTGATCACTAGTACCAGGAGAGGTCCTTGGAGATTTTGTAGGTGTTGCATCATCTTATTTCTCTGAGCTGGAACTTCCATGATCTTCATATTCACTAGAAGATTCTTCTTCCACAACCACTGCTTTCTTCTTTTTCTCCTTCACCTTCTCGACTATAGGTGTTTCCTTGGATAATACTCTATCCTACCTTGCTAGTATCCTCATATCCATTCTTCTCATGTGATTGATCTTAGATCCAATCCTGAGATTGAGATTGTCTGGAATAGTTTGTACCAAGTAGAGGCTTATAATCCTGCCCATATTGGGCTTCTTGATGCCTTCAGCTATCTTGTCAAAGACTACTTTACTCTTGTTAGTTTTGACTTTAAAGATAATTCTAGTCATCAGCTCAAACATATATGTAGAAATCCTGTCATGTGCTCCTATTTTGCATAACAACACCTTCCATATTATCTCAGACAAGAATTTGTCCTGGGTATTCATACCCTTCCTGATAAGGGTGCTTCCAATCTTTGTGGTTGGGGCCAATCCACATCACTCCAAAGCTTCTACAGTCTTGGCAGAATCTAGGACATCTTCTTGATCAATCCTTGGTAATTGAAATATCTTCTCTAGTCTTCTGGTTGTGATTTTGACCTTTATTTCATTCACTTTGGACTTAATCTTTTTTAAGTTTGAGTCGAGATGAGCATTGAAAAAGAATTCATTAACATCTTATTTCCAGATATTTGAAGGTTCGGAAGGCTGAAGTTCCAATCCTGCTTCAGTGATTAGGGCTATGACATTCTTAATTTCTTCAGACGCTGAGTTGAATCCATTTCGAACAAGTTCAAAACCTTCGAAGATGTTATTGTCACTTTTGGGGGCCATCAGAGTGAAGAAATCGAACAAGGTGTGTCGACGAAATGGAATTCTAGGTCTCGACACTTAGAAATCAATCTCTTAAGATCTCAAGAAAGTGTAGTCAACTTCTTCTCTCACACCCTATTTATAGTCTAATCTTTCCTGAAGACGAAAGAGCGCGCTCCATTTACACTGTTCCTAATTTTTAGGAAAATAAAACCTAGTGTCGACACTGGAAACATTATTTGTCGAGATGTGTCGACATAAGTCGACATAAGGATAATGTTTCTCGACATATACCTTAGGGTCTCAACACCCTTTGATGCTTCGACACTTACTTTGGTGTCTCGACACATTCTCTGGTGTCTCGACACATTCTTAGATGTCTTGACACTTACTTTGGTGTCTCATTCTTTGATGCGTCGACACAACTTTTGACTTAGCCAATATTTTGTGTTCAGAACTATAGATACTTGACATTTTGAGGTCTTTTATTGATATTTAGGTAAGTAAACTTAATTACTGACTAATATTTTATTCTTATTTTATATCAGTTTTTATGTTTGCACAAATTATTCAAGATTCAACATGCCAAGTTCAAACTTAAAGAAATTAAACTTCTCTTCATCTAGGGGCTTTGTGAAAATATCAACAATTTATTTATTTGTAGGAACAAATTCTAGATTAATATCTCCATTTCTTATATGCTCCCTAATAAAGTGATATCTAATCTCAATATATTTAGCTCTACTATGTGACATAGGATTGTTGGAAATTGAAATGACACTTGTAGAATCACAATATAATGGAATTTTATTTAGCTGAATGTTGTAATCTTGTAATTGATGCTGAATCTAAAGCAATTGTGCACAACAACTTCTAGATGAAATATATTCAGATTCAGCAGTGGATATTGCTACACTTGTTTGTTTTTTGCTGCTCCATGACACCAGCCTTCTTCCAAGGAACTGACATGAACCTGAAAAGCTTTTGCTGTCTTCTTTACAACCTGCATAATCTGCATCTAAAAAGCCTGTTAGTCCAAAATCACTATTCTTGGGATACCAAATGCCAAGATTAGGTGTGCCCTTTAGATATCTAAATATTATTTTGACTGTTGTATAGTGAGACTCCTTAGGGCAAATTTGATACCTAGCACAAACACAAGTAACATACATTATGACTGCTCTACTGGCTGTTAGATAGAGCTGTGATCTAACTATGCCCCTATATAAGGTGATATCAACTGGCTTGACAGCACCGTCCTTATATAAAGACATACTGGACCCCATAGGAATTCTCATGGAAGTGGCAGTTTCCATGTCATACTTTTTGATTAACTCCTTGGTGAACTTAGATTGACTAATAAAAAGTCCATCTATAGTTTGCTTAACTTGGAGACCCAATAAAAACTTGAGTTCACCCATACTACTCATCTCAAACTTACCTTGTATAATTTTGGCAAACTTAGTGCACAATGACTCATCAGTAGAACCAAATATAATGTCATCAACATATATTTGTACTAAGATGGTCTTGTCTTTGACTTCCAAAAGGAATAGTTTTTGTCTATTTTCCCTCTTGAGAATTTGTTCTCCAAAAGGAATTTAGACAGAGTCTCATATCAAGCCCTTGATGTTTGTTTTAACCCATAGAGAGCTCTTAATAAAAGATAAATGTGATTAGGATGAGTAGAGTCAACAAAACCTAAGGGTTGCTCAACATAGACCCTTTCTTTGAGATTAACATTAAGGAAGGCTGACGTCACATCCATTTGGTAAACCTTGAATCCTTTGTAGGTTGCATATGCTAGGAAGAGTCTAATAGTTTTCAATCTAGCCACCGGTGCAATGGTTTGATCAAAATCTATACCCTCTTCTTGTCTATAGCCCTTTACAACCAGTCTAGCCTAATTTCTAAATATAACGCCATTCTCATCCAGTTTGTTCCTGTATATCCACTTGGTTCCTATGATGTTACAGTCATCTGGTTTGGGAACCAGCTTGTAGACATAACATCTCTTGAATTGGTTCAATTCATCCTACATAGTCCCTATCCAAAATGGGTCTATATTGGCTTCTTCAAACTTCTTTGGTTCTGTTTGAGACAGAAAACTTGAATACATTACAGTGTTATGCTGTCTACTTCTTGTGGTCACACCATGATTTGCATCTCCAATGATCAATTCCCTTGGATGATCCCTTAGATGTCTGACATCAACTAGTAATGTGACCTCTTATCTTTGAATAACTTCATCCTATTGCTGAGTCTCTTCTTCTGGTTGTTCCCGTGCAACTTCATCCTTAATAATGTTGACTCCATCTAGTATACTTTGGCTTGTTGGAACTGAGTCTTTTATTGACATATTCTTTAACTTCAAGTCTTCTCCTGTTATGCTTGATGTACCTAGCTTATCATTATAATACATAGAACTTTCATCAAATACAACATGAACAGACTCCTCTACGACTTGATCCCTCAAGTTGTAGACCCTATAGGCCTTACTGTGGTTACTATAACCAACAAATATGCCTTCTTAGGACTTCTTTAAAAACTTAGTTAAGTATGTTTTCTCATTATTAAGGACAAAATATCTACATCCAAAGATTCTGAAGTAGGCCACGTCTGTTTTTCTGCCCTTCATTAGCTCATAAGGAGTCATATTCAGCCTTTTGTTGATCGAAGCTCTATTAAGAACATGACAAGCTGTGTTAATAGCTTCAGGCTAGAAATATTCTGGGAGAGAAGAATTACTCAGCATGGTTCTTCCAGCTTCAATGAGAGTTCTGTTCTTTCTCTCAACAATCTCATTTTGCTGGGGTGTTCTTGGAGAGGAAAACTCTTACTGAATCTCAAGTTCTTCACAAAACTTTATCATACATTCAGATTGAAACTCAGTTCCATGATCACTTCTGATTTTGACCACAAAACTATTCAATTCATTCTGTATTTATTTGACAAATTTCATGAAGACATCAGAGGTTTCAGACTTTTTTCTTAAAAAGAAAACCCAAGTAAATCTGGAATAGTCATCAACAATTCCTAAAGGTGTAGACTTTCCTTCCTAGACTATGAACTGGCATAGGACCAAACAAGTCCATATGCAGGAGGTATAAACACCTCATAGAGTCTTTGGTTTCAATGCTTTTGAGTGAAGCTTTGATCTGCTTGCCTTTTTGGCATGTAGAGCAAATGCTCTCCTTAGAGAATTTAATGTTAGGACCATTCCTAACTAGCTCTTTGCTGAATAGCTTGCCTATGGTCTTATAGTTCAAATGAGCTAACCTCTTGTGCCATTTGACATAGTATGAAGCTTTCTTATTTACAACTAGGCATATGTGGGAGTCTGACTTTAGACAAAGAAAATTTAAACAGTACACATTCCCACACCTAGTGCCTGTCAAGATGACCTCTTGGTCACTTGACTTCTTTATGTGGCACTCATTCTTGTGAAATGAAATATCATAGCCAAGATCACAAAGTTGGCTTATGCTTATAAAGTTGTGTTGCAACCCTTCCACATAAGCTACTTTAGTGAAAGTGACTAAGCAATTTGAAATATTACCATAATCTCTGGCAATCCCTTTGCCAGCTTCACCAAAGATCATCTTTGGTCCATCCTTTACTGGAATATACTCACTCAAATTACTCTTTGTTCCAGGCATGTGTCTGAAACATCCACTATCCAAGTACCAGATGGTTCTATCTCTGGTGCTTGGATATACCTGCAAAATAAAAATTTATTTATCCTTAGGAACCCAAATTGTCTTGGGTCTTAGGTGTTTGTTAGCTGGGGCTCCATTGAGACCACTTGAAAACTTCTTAGCTGGATAAACTTTTTGCCCATGAGACACAGTGTGATTAACCTAGTAGTCCAGGGCAAAGTGTCTAATCTTTCCACAACACCAGCACTCATATCTGTTGTACCTCCTCTTTGGAGGAACATTAGGAACTTTATGCTGATATTCCGTAGGACAGGAATCAACAAACATGACAGTTGCATTTTGACTGGGAGAAAATGGTTATTTTACCTCTCAGTCACAACAATCCTCCTTAGAGCAAGCATATTATGAATAGTTTTCCTATTCACATATGAGTTTGGTCCTACTGGTCCAAACTTTTGAATTTCTTTTCCCTTAGTCTGAAACACAGGTTGTGGCATGATTAGACCCTTTTGTCATGTCAGCTTTTTGCCTCTTCTTCACTTAGGTTTAACATAACCAAGTCCACTTCCAGGATTTCCTGAGAAGGTATCTATAATGGGGAGCACAATTTTAGGTTTAGAAAACAGCTGAACAAGTTTTTTCTCATTCAGGAGTTTGAGTTCTAACTCCTGAATGGTTGCATCCTTTTGTTTTAGCAATATGAATCGATCATCAATGATCTTAGTTAGCTTATCCAACTTTAAACTTTGAAGACCAATTTTTTGAGTAGCCATCTCATGATGGTACTTAAGACCTCTTAGCGATGCAATCTCAATGGCTTATTCTATGACAAGCTTCTTGCTTTTTTACAAGAGCCTCTAGCAGTTTTTCAAACTTAACTGTGAGCTGTTGCAGTTCAGTCTCAGAGTTGGACTTATGTGAATCAAACTTTGAGTCACATGAGTCTAACTCATCCACAGTCTCATGAACAGAAGTTGTAGAGCAAATAGAATTGTCAAAGATTACCTGAGTATCCTGACATTCAACAATTTCTATTTCTGGATTATCAGATAGTGCCATCAAGTTAACCTCCATATCATCTTCAGAGTCACCATGGAGTGATGAAATTGTGGAGTTATTGCACTTGTATATGGCCTCTCTGATGAATTCCTCTTCATAGGAGAGCAATCCAATATAAGTATGTTCTTCATATGATTTAGTTGAATCTGAATCACTATCAGATAAGGCCTTTGGCTTCTTTATCATTAGTCACTTTTCTGACTTCTTATCTTTATAGGACTTCCTTTCCTTGGACTTCCTATTCTTCTTTCTCTTTACTGGACATTCAATAATGACATGTCCATGCATGTTATAGCAATAATAAATAATGTCAGTCTTAATTTGTTTATTCTACTTTGAATCATACTTGACCACAAAGTTGTTTCTGTGTTTGTCTTTGCTTTTGCTGGAACTTGGTCCAGATGCTTTCTTCTTGTTCCATTGCTTCCTTCTTCTCATCATCTTCTTGAATTATCTGGTGAACAATGCCAATTCATCATTTGACAAATCTTCTGATGAAGAACTAGTTTCAGTTCTAATTGTATCTTCATTCCTTCTTAGTGATGATGAAATTTCCCTTCTAGCCTTCTTTGATGTGTCTGCTTTGAAAGCTAAAGACCTAGTCTGATTTGAACTTCTGGCAGATTCAGCTTCAGCTTTTCTAGAATTCAACTGAAGCTCAAGTGACAACTGATTCCCATACAAATCTTGGGGTAACATGTTCCTCAGATTCCCCATTTCTCTTACAACACAAATTTTTATGTCTTATTCTTTGTTTAGATATCTCAGAAACTTGTCATTAAGCTCATAGTTTGAGAATTGTCTATCATAATTCTTTAAGTCATTAACTATTCTAAAAAACTTTTCATAACAAAGTTCTAGAGAATCAGTCTTCCCTTGCCTGAATGCCGATGTTTTGTGCTCTTTTATCCGTGGTGGCAAGAACCACCTCATCCTTTATCATCTCAAACAGACTCTTAAGGGTTTGCACATTTGCATCTAAGACGGATACTTTCATGAGAATATATGGTCTTTCTTGTACAGTGACAAAGATTCTTGGATCTGATGCCTCCATGAACAATCTCACCATTTGCTTCCAAATAGCAAAATTATCCTTTGTATAAATAAGAAGCTTTATAGAACTGAGTTCTCTGTGAGATTCTGAAGCCATGAAATCAGATATGTATCAACCACCTTAGAATCTTTTTCTGACTATTAGGTCTTTATTTGAATAACCTCCCTCTAATACTACTTGAAAGATAAATCTATGGTTAGTTAATCACCTAGAGAGGGGGGGGGGGTGAATAAGTGTCTTTTAAAATTCTTTGTTACTTGTACTAAAAGTTCAGCAGAATCTTGAAAATAAATATTCAAACACACAACACAAGTAATCCACAGAGTACACATAAATTTTATAGTAGTTCCCTTATATAGTGTACATCTACTTTCCCCCTTCTTCCTAATTAGCAATGTGTTAGATAATATTATATCTCCTCTTCTTCAACTCAGATCAACAGATCTTATAGGCTCAGTTTCTATTAAGAAACCTATAACTTAGACCCACTGGTCCTACCTTAGAGATCCACCCAATCTCCTACCTCAGGTCCCTAAAGAATCCTGCCTCAGCCTTTATAACACAGGCTTACACCTCAATGATCCCATACAAATCACCTACCTTAGGTCCCTCAAGAACCCTACCTCAACCTTTATAAATCCGGCTTACAATACAGAGTATTTATCTCCTACCAACTCAAATATCAAAGTGATCTTACAAAATTAAGAGGTAAATAAGAAAGAAAATAATCTCAGAAAACAACAATTCTGTAATCTGTCTTATCTGAGAATTCAGATTCTTCAATTCAGCAGCACATGATAGATTCTTGATAAGCAGACTGACTGAAATGATTCTTCTCTGGATCTGCAATGTTCTTGATGATGATTGTCTTGATTTCCTTGACGAACTTATAGAATAGATCCACCTTAATCCCCTGATCAACTTGTTGAAAGGATCAGAAGATTTTATTGAAGACCTGCGTCTTCATTCTTCATGGGGTTTTCTCCCACCTCTGAATGAGAGAAAATGATTAATTGTGTGGTTCTTCTGATTATTGTCTTCTGTGTAGAAGACCCCTCTATTTATAGCTTTCACGGGTTATTGGCTTCTTATTGATGACGTCATCATTATGCCATCATACTCCAAGTTCTCCTTCAAACAGTTTCTGATGAGATATCACGTTACTGTAGTTGATGTGACATTTCTGACCTGAGTTGTCACTTCTGTCTTGACTCTGTACATCTTCAGAATCATAAGTGTCGAGATGTCCTAAGTGTCTCGACACAAAAATACTTAGTGTAAACTGTAAAGTATCGAGACATCTTAGCAGTCTCGATACAATTGTCTGGTGGTGTCAACATCCTTAAGTCTTCACTATGTCGAGATGGATGAATTGTCTCTACACAACTGTCTGCTGGGTGTCATCATCTTTAAGTCTTCACCTAAGTTCTTCATTGTGTCGAGACAGTTGTATTTTCTTGGCACTATTGTCCTGAGCTTTAAGGTGTCGAGATATTTGACTTATCTCGACACTGCTGACTTAATCTTCAAGGCGTCGAGATAACTGAATTGTCTCGACACAGCTGACTTGTCCTTCAAGGTGTCGAGATAATTGACTTGTCTCGACATAGTTGTCTTGAATCTTCAAGATGTCGAGATAACTGAATTGTCTCGATAGAGCTGACTTGATCCTTCTTCTACAAAGGTGTCGACATAGTTGTGAAGTGTGTCGACACTTTTGTACTTAGTCATTTTTTGCTTTGAATGTCCTCACTTCACTCATCATTATTAGCTGTATGTCATTGTGTGAACTGGCTTCACTCGATGTCTGTGGACTTATTCAAATTTTTGCCTTTCTAGTTAGCTTCTATGAGTCCACCTATCAATGTCACTTGGACCACCTATCCAATCAACATGACATAGATTAACCTGCATGCATGAACTGAAACATACATCAAATACAAACTTGTGTATATTATTGAGTTAAAAGGGCTTCTTCAAATCAAGTACATTGTTTTCAATGTACCCAACACACCTCCTCGTTAATCTCCATCCGGAACTGTTCATATTTAGACACCAGCTGAAATAGCTTTGACTCATTCACCTGCGAGATACCTTCATGAGTCAGTTCAATTAAACGCCAAATATCATAAGCAATTTCACAATTACAAATTCTATTAAATTCAGTCTTACATAAGGCACAAAATAAAGAGTTCAAGACCTTGGCATTTAAATTCAGTCTTACCTAAGGTGCATAATAAAGAGTTCAAGACCTTGGCATTATTGGTACACCTCAGCTTATCAGCGTCATCCTATTTATCACGAGATTTTTCCGCAATCTGATCAGATACAATAATAGTGGGTACAATGTATTTCATTTCGACCATGGCCCACATATCCATGCTTTGTGTCATCAAGAATATTTTCATGCGCATTCTCCAGTGGCCATAAATAATGGAGGCATACTCACTCCTTGTCCCTCAAGAAAAGTGTGATTAGCGTTGACCATCTACTTCAGAATTTTAATCCATTTTCAAAGGAACCTAGCTCTAATACAACTTGTTGGATCTAGTGGCCAACCTTAGGGGGGGGGGGGGGGGGGGGGGTGGGAGGGGGTGAATAAGGAAGGTTTTCAAAGAAAATCAGAAATAAAATAAATTTCAGTGGGACAACCTATTTCGGAATCTACCGCGAGCAGTATGGCTTCCACGTGGCGGTAGGTCACATAAATAATTTTCCTGAGAAATTTTGTTTTCTAATTTTCCACACAGCCCTCAAAACCCTAGCAACATGGAACCACGAATTTAAGATGAAATAAAAGAACTTTAATTTTATTCAAGACTAAAAAGTGGTTTACAACAATACAACTAGATCTCCGTGACGATGAAGATCGGAGGCGATGAAAAGAAAATAATTCTCTTTTGGTTTCTATACAGACCATCACTTAGGACCAGTTGGCTCTCTCTTCTTCTCAAGGAGATTGACAGGCCGACTCCTCACCTTCCTCCCAGGAAGGGACTTAGAGCCCACTAGATCTCTTAGATCTAGACGTCCTCCTAGGAGGATTTCCTACAAAATCCTTCCCGGATTTCGACGACCTTCCCGACCGATTTTCCTCACACGCAAAACAATCAGAAAAGAGAAAAGTACAAATAAAGATAAAGAAGTTTGAAATTATTGCTCCCTCAAAGAAGAGTTTCTCCATAGAGCGGTGCGCGATCAATGCTTCTGAATATCATTCTTCTCGCACTCGATCAACTGCTGATGGTCGTTGGAGACCTCACTCTTCGTAGTTCATCAATCACAAACTGGAGGGAGAAATTTCATGTTTCCTTGCATGGATACGGTGGTTCACAATACACAGACGATAACCAAACCCTCGACGTGTAATTCTCCTTCTTTTCTCCTCAGAAAAAGAAACACGTGCTTTTATAGTCTCTTTTTAAATAAGCTACCGCTGGCAGTAACGTTAGCGCCCGACGATAGGTCTTTTTCACGCGGTGTCGCCAGCTGTCCAGTAAATTAGGAAAAAAAATCCTAAAATATTATTTCGCCGCTTTTGGATAGCACGACGTGGTAAAGATAGCGCCCCACGGTAGTGGTTTCTTCTCGATGCTATTGATTTGACGGTCGTCGAAATGGCTAGTGCCTGAGGGTAGGGCCAGCGCTCGTCGTTAGGTCACAGAGAGGAATCATTGTGTGCTTAACTTTAATCCTATGTCACTAGCGCCAGTAGTAGGTCTAGTGCCCAACGATAGATCACATATATTGGAAATATCATTCTTCATACCTGTAAACCTTCACACTATACCCAACACAAGTATGATCAAATATAACTTGAGATTTGATATTATCAAACTAAAGAGATGCGGACCAAGGGTTCAAACAACAATGCCAAAAGGTGACGTCGAATCTTCTACTGACAAAGGCCGACTGAAGCTCCTTGGCGGATCTTTCCAAGATCGTGGCAAGAAAAACATCGTCTGACGACTACAGAGGCGTGAATAAGATGTTGCCAACTGGGTCGTTGGCGACTACAAACTGCTTGGTCCAGCAGTGTACCTTGTTGACAGTGCCAGCGATGGTATATGTGTGGCTGGAGAAGACGACGAACCCAACCTTCGTCACCCCGATAGAGAAGATCTGCTTGAAGGTTGCTAGATTAAATACGATCTCCTCTAACCTAAGGGAGGACAGACACCCAACGATGATCGTTACACCATTAGGGTTGATCTGCGCTGGCATGAGTCCGAAGTGCCGGAGGATCTCGCAGAACTCGGGCCATGGCGTGAGCCGGAGGCCAACCTCGAAATACAGAATAGGCGGAACTTCTCGGTCGGGGAAGGAGTTGATGCGCTCAGACGATTACGGTATCCTCGCACGTACGCCTTCCTCTGTGGTGGTAAGACTTGAAGCTTGAAGTCCTTAAGGTCGTCGTTATCTGTAATGGGTTTCTTAAAACTTGCCTCTTTGAACGTTGCAACATGGTTGACCTTTCAAGCATGTGCATCTTCGCTGGACACCATCTTGAAGAATTAAGTGGCGAGTAATAAGCAGTAATGTGTGAGGTTCGTATGAGCGAGCAAAACGAGGCTCCACAAAAGCAGTGTTTTTTCGACACCCTCTCATATTTATAGACAAAAGCAAGGGGGGGGGGGGGGTAATGCGCCTTCACAGAGGGATGAGAAATAAAAGAAATAAGAATATATATAGTTTTGAATCTGTCATGGATAAGGCCTATGGTCACTGCTCTAAAGAAGATGCACCACCCTCCGACAGGGCTTTCAATCAATGCTCACGCCTCTAAGGTACAACACCTATCTAGATCCTGAAACTCCGATGTGCATGGACACTAAAGAATCACATAGCGTCCGAGCTCCCACTTGATATGATGGAGCATATGTAAAGAAAATTGAATCACGAAGGAAAACATCATAAGTGCAAGTGAGAGAAGAATTATTTTCCAGAGCCTTGTTGAAACAAATCAGGAAAATTTCTATATAGGAGTCTTGTTAAAACGATAAGAAATTAACCACGTAATAATTGCAACAGTTACAATTAATATGTTTTTATTGTGTAGAGGAACATTTGATTTTTAACGTATGATATTAATGGTGAAAATGCGCAAAGAAAATGAACAGACAATATTTTGCACGTGGTTTGCTAATAGCAGAGAAGTCGACGAAGCAGAAAAAATCAGAGCATATGTCAAGTAGAAATTGGATCATGCGTCGAGTAGAAATCAAAGCATGCATCGAGATCATTACAAAGGAGAAATCAGAGCTTGCATCGAGTATAAATCGGAGCATGCGTCGAGTTCTCTTCAAAAGTGCCAAAACTATTTTGTGAAAAAAATACAATTCAATTATTCTCCAAACCCTTAATCCGATTCGGTGCTTGTGTGCATGCTCCCGTACAGTGGCGGAAGTAGGATTTTGAAGTCGCACGGGCACAATCGAAGTACTGTCAATTCGGGGGGTTCGGGTGGCAGCGCACCCTGAGCGGGGGTTGGGGGGCAGCGCCCCCGAATTTTTTTTTTTTGCAAAGATATTTTTGTAATGAAAATATTGAACACAATATTACAATCAAAAATTGAACACAAAATTACAAAAGAAAGGTTTAGATCTGAAAAACTTACAATTCAACAAGATACTTTCCGTTGATACATGCTCTGAAAACGTGAAATAATGGTTTCTGTTGTAATAGTATCGGCAACTTTTTTTTCAATGTAAAAAACCAAGTAATCATTCATCCTTTCATCCCACATTCTATTTCACAACCGATTCTTTATGATCTTCATTGCAGAAAATGTTGTTTCAACAGTAGCTGTAGCAACTGGTAAGAGGCAAGCCAACTTCAACAGTCTAAAAACTAACTGATAGTGATTATCTTTTTTTAATTCAACCATTTTTTTCAGAAGGTCACTAATTCCTTTAACATCAGAAAATGTGTCCGTTGATGTAGATCGCATATCAAAAATATATATGTCAAGTTGTCCTTCAAGAAACTGCAACTCTATTGGCGTAAAATCATATGAATATAATGCAGCAAGATGAAGTATTTTTTGTTTATCATAAGAACTAAAATGATCCTTTGGGTCTAGACAAGTAACACATAAGAGTAATTCTGTGTTTACTTCATCAAAGCGATCATTTAACTCATTTAGCATCCAATCAAACACTGTATTAAAAATTGCAATCCTAAAATAATGTTTATTTGTAATCTCACGTGCATTGCATTTTGATCTACCTTGCTGAACAAACTTCTCTTCAATATTAACAACTTCTATGTCAAGTTTTTTATAGAAAGTTGAGACTTCGGCCATAAATATTTCCCACTCGGCTTTATCATTTCTCATCTTCCATAATAATAGTTTTGACAATTTTACGAAATGCATTGCATTTATAATATTTTAATCTTTCCTCTGCAATGCTTGAGATAATTCATTTGTTTTTGACAAAATATTTTTCATCAAATGAATAACAAATGTAAACTTGAAAGTCAAGATAACTTGGACAAGTACGCTTACCATTCCTCTTTGGTTTCCATCTGCCCCATCAACTATGATAATCTCCAACACATCAACAATAGAAGAGAACATGCGAATAAATTTTAAAGCTGTGCCATAATGTGACCCCCACCTCGTGTCACCAGCGCGTTTGAGCTCTAAAGGTTGATTCAACCCTCGTCCACTTTCCAAGTCCCCACATCCAAGCTCTGTAGCAACTCGATCAACTTCCAAGGCTCTAAGAGAATCACGGCGTTTACAAGGGCCACCAACAACATTCATTACTGTGTTAATAAGTGTGAAAAGCTCAGCAATATCTGAATTTTTTTCTACAACAGTTACCAGTACCAATTGCAGTTGATGTACAAAATAGTGAACATAGAAAGCGCAACTGTTCTCATTCAAAATTAAAGCTTTTAACCACCGGAACTCTCCTTTCATATTGCTAGCACCATCATATCCCTGCCCAAGCAATTTAGAAATACTAAGACCATATCTCATAAATAAATGATCTATAGTTGTTTTAAGGGATAACGCGGAACTATCTGCTACATGAACAAACCCAAGAAGACGTTCTATGATCGTGCCATTGGAATTAACATATCGTAAAACAACAGACATCTGCTCTTTTGTAGATACATCACGTGATTCATCCACTAAAAGTGTATAACAGTCTTCTCCAATTTCTTGAATAATTTTATTTGTTGTCTCTATTGCAATTGCTGATACTATTTCTTTTTGAATCTTAGGCGATGTAAGTTGACAGTTTTGAGGAGCATTTTGTAACACAACTGAGTTGATGTCATTATTATGTGATGCAAGAAATTCCAAAAGCACAAGAAAATTTCCTTTGTTGGTAGACTCTTTAGTCCCATCATGACCATGAAAGGACAATCCTTGTCGTAAAAGAAATCTAACACAATCGATTGAAGCATATAAACGAGCGCGATAATCCAAACTTTATTGTTCATCTTGTCTTGCAAAAGCAATTTGAATACCCTGTTTTTGATTCATCAAAGACTCGTAGAGTTTTCTAGAAGCATTGTGTGGAGTAGTGTGACTTCCGACATGTCTATCCAATACTGATTTATCTTTCCAATTTCTGAAGCCTCTTGTGGTAAAAGTAGGTTCACAACCCCTTTGAGGAAAAATATAACAGTAAAGACAAAATGCTGCATCTTTTTCTTTGCTGTATTCTAACCAGCCTTTAAACTCGTTAAACCAATTCTTATTAAAGCGTCGAGCTTTATTTCCGATTTCTATTTGGGGAAAACTTTCTAGATGAGGTTGACAAAGACCCTTTTGCAAATAATATCTTCGTATAAACTCTTGAATGTTTGCATTGTAGGAGTTAATAGGAAGTCTTAAGCCCGTGTCTGAAGGTAGATCTTCAATTTTGAACTCGTCTACGTGGCTTCTTTTACCAATTGCAACTAACTCCTGAGAATTTAACGAACTTTGACATGCTCCTTTTTTAGAAAAAAAATCTCTCCATTGCACTAACTAAAACGCTGCATAAAATTCACAGGACATTCCCGTTAGCACGGCTAGAACTAATCGATATGCATATCACAAACATCACCGATCCGGGCTTACCGCCACGGGTAGGCTTCACACAACATGCCTAAATCCAGACTCGCATGTTGGATTACTAATGCAAAAAATATGTCGGGGATGGACACAATCGACCCGGAGGTTTGCAATGAACCGTGGAGACACACACCACGTCCAATTGAAGGCCGGTGGCCATCCTAACTCCTAAGCAAACTAAAACAGAAAACCGGGGAACAAGAGTAATTACCAATGGTGTGTTCCAACAACACAAGACGATTGGAGCTCCAAATCAACCCTTCACGATGGATTCCAGCAACACAATGGTGTGTATCTAACATTAAAATGCTCGAAGATTAGCACAATGGTGCGTCCAAATCAACCCTTCACAGAAATCTGGACTGAAATCAGTCCAGATTTCACAGATATCTGGACTGAAATCAGTCCAAATTTCACAGTGAAATCTGGACTGAAATCAGTCCAGATTTCACAGAAATCTGGACTGATTTCACATTGAAGAGGAGGACTGATTTCACAGAAGAAGAAGAAGAGGACTGATTTCACAGAAGAAGAAGAAGACTGATTTCACAGAAGAAGAAGAAGATGACTTATTTCACAGAAGAAGAAGTACCGACGGCCACGAGAGCCGAAGCAGGAGCCAGAGTAGGTAGCCGTGACAGGAGCCGGAGCTGGAGCAGGTAGCGGCAACGGGAGCCGGAGCCGGAGCAGGGAGTGGCGGCGGGATTGGGAGCCAGGAGCGGCGACGTGATCGAGAGCAGGAGGAGCAGGGAGCGGGATGAAATGAAACCTAATTTAGCGATAAAAAAATTGGTCAGGCACATGCCCTACCGTGCCCAGGGGTAGTTCCGCCCTTGCTCCCATGTATGTTCATTGTTCCTCCTTATGTTCCTTTGAACAAATATGAAGGAGTAAATTTATTTTAACAGTCTCCAACAAGAATGGAGTTAAGCAAGGTGAGACTAAAGTTTCATCATTTCATTCATGAAAGATTTTCCTCCAAATATTTGAATTCCTTCCATTTGATTTTGGAGGTATTCTTCTATTATGAGGAGTCAAACACCAAACATCATATTAGGCTCCAATAAAACATTATTAATTAAATGTTTTAATTACAAAATTTCTAACAATGTTTTCTCCCACACGGAAACCCGACCGCTCCCATTGCTTATTAGGGTTTCCTCACCAGTAAGGTTAGGCGTACGACATTCCTTCATTGCCGGTGAGGTGCACGATGCTGCCTTCCTTAATTTTTAGTGAGATGCGTGAATCCCTTCTTCATTGCCGGTGAGGTGCACGCTACCTCCCTTCTTCTTTGCTTATCCTCTTATGTGTTCTATTGTTTCATTTTCGATGAGGTGCACAAATGCTTTATACGGTCTGTTTGTTGCACTGATGCTTTCTGATGTTTTCTGCTGGCTCATTGCAATACTCTTAATTTTTGATTTTATATGTACTATCTTTTCTCCCATGGCATCTTGAATATGGATGGTGCCCCCTGCCAAACTCCTTTCAAGTTCCATGTGTTTATTTACTATAAAAAATGGCAATCTCTTAGTTTAATAAGGCGTTCAAGTACATTTTCCTTATTCTTGTTGCCTGCCTTTCCCTGTTATCATCTAGTAGACTACATCTGCCAAAGATGAGAGTTTTCATCATGAATACTAATGGTCTCCAATAGTCTTTTTGTTGACACTATTTATGTATACTTACTAAAAATGATATAGAATACTTTTAAATATCTACAGAAATTTCAAGTTCATGGGAGAGCACTTACGCTCCACGTTTTCAATGCTAAAGAAAAAAGTTGAGTCTTAAACTAATATCCACAGTCAGTGCTGGAGTGGAAGTTCGAGGATATTTCGATGGATTTTGTACACAGGTTGCCTCGCTCTCACTCCGGGTATGATTCTATATGGGTCATCGTGGAATGATTGACCAAGGTAGTCAGGTTCATCCCAATCTGGAAGGATGCTCCAAATGGTGTATTAGTGAGGCTATTCGTGGAGCAGTTTGTGATATACCATAGCGTACCCAAGACAATTATATCGGATCGAGACCGTTGAAGCCAAAAATGGCCTCTGTGGAGTTCGGGGTCCCAAAAGAGGGGTGACCTCACACCTACTACACTCGGGAGAATGTCACGGACCGGAGACTTAGGAAACTATGAACAGACCCTCGGCTCTAGCGCGGAGGTCCCACCTCTCACCCGGAAGGCTACCTGAGCACTTCCCCTCCCTAGCCAATGCTCGAGCTAGGGTGCCTTGGAGGAGCTCTCTCTACTCTACCAAGAAGGAGCTAAGGGAGGAGGAAGCCAAAAAGAAGATCCTCTCCAAAGGCACCCAAGGGGGTCTATTTATAGTTTTCCAAATCTCATGCGCCAAAATGACCGAAATACCCTTACGCCCAATATACCCCGGGCCAATAGAAAACGGCCACGCCGGGGGGTAAAGGGATAATTCCCCCCGAGGGCAAAATGGTAAAACCGCAGGGTCCACAAGGGTCTAGGGGGCGGAGGGCGAACCCTCAACGGACTAGCATCCTGGGGCGAGAAGGCTGGCCGCCCGTCTCGCCCCGCGAGCTCGCCGCCTGGGGAGAGAAGGCTGGCCGCCGGTCTCGCCCCGTGAGCTCGCCGCCTTGGGCGAGAGGGCTGGCCGCCCGGTCTCGCCCCGCGAGCTCGCCGCCTGGGGCGAGAGGGCTGGCCGCCCGGTCTCGCCCCGCGAGCTCGCCGCCTGGGGCGAGAGGGCTGGCCGCCCGGTCTCGCCCCGCGAGCTCGCCGCCTGGGGCGAGAGGGCTGGCCGCCCGGTCTCGCCCCTGCGAGCTCGCCGCCTGGGGCGAGAGGGCTGGCCGCCCGGTCTCGCCCCTGCCCAAGGTCAGGGTGTCTGGGGCGGGATCCTGATCTCCAGCCAGTCCCGACATCCCACCCCGCGCCTAGCACGCCAGGGGGGTGCCGACCATCTTGCCGCACCCGCCCCTCTAAAGGGCCCAGGGGAAGATGCTGATTTTTCCTCCCCTACTAGTATGTTTCCAAGCCAGAGCCAAAATTGTCCACCGCGAGTGCAAAATCTCCAAATAGCTTAAAAACGCGTCTGCCTTGTTTTGGGTCCACTCTTCGCGAATACGGGGTTGTACACAATCCCCGCTCTTTTCGAGGTTGGCACAAGCTCGGAAAGAAACATCTAACCCAACGTATTCGCTGAGTGTAATTTCCCCACGGGGTCAACCTGCCATGCCAGCTATGGGAGCCTGGGTGGCGAGACCTCCTCTGGGTGAAAACACTTAGCCTTCCGAGGGGTCAACCTGTCAAGACAGCTAATGAGAGCCTGGGTGACGAGATGACCTCAAGGTGAAAACACTTAGCCTCCCCGAGGGGTCAACCTGTCAAGCCAGCTAATGGGAGCCTGGATGACGAGACGGCCTCGGGGTGAAAACACTTAGCCTCCCCGAGGGGTCAACCTGTCAAGCCAGCTAATGGGAGCCTAGGTGACGAGACGGCCTCGGGGTGAAAACACTTAGCCTCCCCGAGGGGTCAACCTGTCAAGCCAGCTAATGGGAGCCTGGGTGACGAGACGGCCTCAGGGTGAAAACACTTAGCCTCCCCGAGGGGTCAACCTGTCAAGCCAGCTAATGGGAGCCTGGGTGACGAGACGACCTCGGGGTCATCATCGGAGCAAAGGACTTGGGCTACCACGAGAGATCAACCTGCCCTGCCAGCTAGTGGGAGCCTGGCCGCGGAATCATCATCGGAGCAAAGGACTTGGGCTACCACGAGAGATCATCATGTCCTGCCAGCTAGTGGGAGCCTGGCCGCGGAATCATCATCAGAGCAAAGGACTTGGGCTACCACGAGAGATCAACCTGCCCTGCCAGCTAGTGGGAGCCTGGCCGCGGAATCATCATCGGAGCAAAGGACTTGGGCTACCACGAGAGATCAACCTGCCCTGCCAGCTAGTGGGAGCCTGGCCGCGGAATCATCATCGGAGCAAAGGACTTGGGCTACCACGAGAGATCAACCTGCCCTGCCAGCTAGTGGGAGCCTGGCCGTGGAATCATCATCGGAGCAAAGGACTTGGGCTACCATGAGAGATCAACCTGTCCTGCCAGCTAGTGGGAGCCTGGCCGCGGAATCATCATCGAAGCAAAGGAACTTAGGCTACCACGAGAGACCAACCTGCCCTGCCAGCTAGTGGGAGCCTGGCCACAGAATCATCATCAGAGCAAAGGAACTTGGGCTACCACGATAGATCAACCTGCCCTACCAGCTAGTGGGAGCCTGGTCGCGGAATCATCATCGGAGCAAAGGACTTGGGCTACCACGAGAGATCAACCTGCCCTGCCAGCTAGTGGGAGCCTGGCCGCGGAATCATCATCGGAGCAAAAGACTTGGACTACCACGAGAGATTAACCTGCCCTGCCAGCTAGTGGGATCCTGGCCGTGGAATCATCATCGGAGCAAAGGAACTTGGGCTACCACGAGAGATCAACCTGCCCTGCCAGCTAGTCGGTGCCTGGCCGCGGAATCATCATCGGAGCAAAGGAACTTGGGCTACCACGAAAGATCAACCTGCCCTGCCAGCTAGTGGGAGCCTGACCGCGGAATCATCATCGGAGCAAAGGACTTGGGCTACACAATCAAACCTTACCAAATCCTACATCCTCAAACGGGGAAAATAGATGGGTTACATGATCCCCCCGACTCAGTTGGTCGGGGGTTGGACTCATTACAAGATAAGATACATACAGGACTCTGCCGGGGCGAGGCTTCCGCAGGGGTTCTGGACCCGGTGGTCGTCATCCGCTTCCTTCTCACCGGACACTTCCATCCTGCTCGGGCTCTCCATGACCTTCTCCATCTCCTCTGCCTTGGCCAATTAAGAGATGGTGTTGACGGCCGTGACGTAGCACTGCCTTACCATCCTGGAGTCTCCCTTGACTCTGACCTGGATTCCCCCTGAGTTGAACTTGAGGAACTGGTGGAATGAAGACGGCACGCAACGGAAGGTGCTGATGAGGGGCCTTCCGAAGATGGTGTTGTAGCTGCTTGGAGCGTCAACAATGACGAACCGACAGTTCCTCGAGACTCCTCCCAATTTTACTTGGAGTCCTACTCCACTTTCAACCTCCTTCCTCTCCCCTGAAAATCCGAACAGGGGTCCGTCCGAGGCCAACACCCTCCTTGGCTTTACCTTCATCTCATCAAACGCCTTCTTGAAAATGACGTTGATGGAGCTTCCGTTGTCAGCCAAGATTCGGGAGACGGTGTAGCCTTCGATGGCCGTCTGCATGACCAGCGCATCGCAGAATGGATCCTCATGATCTGACAGGTCCTTCATCGAGAAGGTGATCTTTTCCTCTGGGGGCGGGGTCTGGGAGGTTGAGGCGACGCTCCTTCGGTACATGATGTTGGGTACATTGGTTCAAATGTACCTGATTTGAAGAAGCCTCACCCAACTCAATGATATACATCAAAATGTATTTGATGTGTTTTGAGTTTACTTGTGCAGGTTAAGTATTTGCAGGAAAGATGAAAAAGTTTCTAAGTCCATGTGTCGACACCCAGAGGGAAAGTGTCGACACTTAAGAAGACTTGTGTCGACACCCAGACAAGCAGTGTCGACACTTGGAGTCATTGTGTCGACACCAGGGATACAGAGTCGACACCAGACACAAAGTGTCGACACAAGGAGCTGTGTCGACACTCAATGGAGAAAAGCCAGTGAAGCTGTGTCGACACTTACCAATTGTGTCGACACCCAGAGAAACTGTGTCTACATCAGAAAGTGTCGACACTTGGAGGCTGTGTCGACACTCAGCAAAAGTCAGCAGAGTCCAAGTATAAGTGTCGACACCCAGAACAATGTGTCGACACTCAGTAGAAGAGTCAACACTTGAAGAAAGTGTCGACACAAGAAAGAATGTGTCGACACTCAGCTGAAGACTCAACACTTGAAGAAAGTGTCGACACAAGGAGCTGTGTCGACACTTAGCAAAGTTCAAGAATATTCTAAGATCAAGTGTCGACACAAAGGAGATGTGTCGACACTCAGCAAAAGTCTCAATAGAAGAAGAGTGTGTCGACACAAGGAGCTGTGTCGACACTCAGCAAGTTCAATACATGAAGATGTGTCGACACAAAGGTGTTGTGTCGACACTTAGAAGAATTCAGCAAAATACTGAAGTACAAGGACTTGTGTCGACACACATTATCAGTGTCGACACATGAAGAAGAAGCTGTGTCGAGATATAAAATCTACAACACAAGGAGTTGTGTCGACACCTTGTAGGCTAGTGTCGACACTTAGTCAACTTGTGTCGACACTTGGTCTATAAGTGTCGACACTTAAAGACAGTCAGTCTCGACACTTTCAGACAGTTACAGAATTTTCAAGAACTGACTGGATGACTTGACAGCTGTCATTCCAGCCGGTCTACTGCACCTGTTAGAGTTGTCAGAAATCAGTTATGAACCGGACCAGCCGGTTACTATGAAGAAGGCCTATAAATAGGCTTACACTGTCTACAGAAACTGATTTTGGATTGATTAGATGATCAACACATCAAGTAATACAAAGAAGATCTAGCTATCAAGTGAAGATCTAAGAAGTTGGAGAGAGAGAGCTCCATCCAAGAAGCCAGCCGTTGGAACCAGGCTAAGAAGAAGGATTCAGATTTGTTCTGAATCTTAAGAAGCAGAGATCAAGGATCAACTGCAGAAGAGGTCAATCTTATTGTGTTCTACATTCAAGAAGCTTTGAAGAAAGCCAAGTCAGATTGATTTCAGCTGAGTTCTTCCAAGAACTCATCAAGAAACTCACAACTCTTCTCTCTTTTCTCTAAGTTGTTGAGTTACAATTATTGTATTCAAATTATCTTGTAGGATCCTTAGGGATCTGAGTTTTGTAAGCCTGTAATTATAAAGGCTGAGTGTAGGGCTTGAGTGCCTGAGTGTAGGAGAGTTGTATCTCTGAGTGTAGGCCTGTTGTGGCTGAGTGTAGGCCTTGGTGTCTGAGTGTAGGCCTTGGTGGCTGAGTGTAAGCTTTGTGAAGAAGCTGAGTTGTAAGGCCTTGGGCCTGAGCTGTAGGAACCTGTTTTGGGGTTCTGAGATAGTGAAGGAGTTTGGCCGAATCTAGTACACTGCTAGATAGGCGAAGGGGGAAAGTGGATGTACCCAAACCTTGTGGAACCACTATAAATCTGAGTGTCTACTGTGTGCTTGTGGAATTCTGTGATTGCTGATTGTGTGCTGTGATAAAGTAGATATAATTCTGTGTTATAATCTGAATTCTGCCTAAAAAGTTAAAAAGATTTAAGTAACCTATTCACCCCCCCCCTCTAGGTGATTAGGTACAATATCTTTCAAGTGGTATCAGAGCCAGGTTACTCAAAAAGGGACATAACTGTCTGAGTAGATCTTGTTGGCAGATTCAGTCTAAGTCAAATTACAGAATCAAGAAACTCAAGAGCCATGGGTTCCACTGAGAATCACAAGGAATTGGGATCCATGAAGCTACCCATATGTAGGAAAGAGATCTTTGGTATCTGGAAGGAAAAGGTGAGACTATTTATGGAAGCCTCAGACCCTAAGATTTATATCACAGTGAAAGAAGGGCCATATGTGCCCATGAAGATGTCAGTCTTAGATGCAAATCAGAGAACACCTAAGGATTTCTCAGAAATGACAAAGGATGAAATTGTTCTAGCCACTATGGACAAAAGGGCTCAGAACATCATTGTGAGTGCTATAAATGATGCAACTTTTCAGAATTTGATACACTGTAAGACAGCTAAAGAGATGTGGGATATTTCAAGAGTTTTCTTCACCAAGAACACCTCAGCAAAATAGCATTGCTGAGAGGAAGAATAGAACCTTGATTGAGGCTGGTAGGACCCTATTAAGTGATACATCACTACCGGAATATTTCTGGGCTGAAGCAGTTAATACTGCATGCCATGTTATTAATAGGGCTACCATTACTAAAAGCCTCAACAAGACCCCCTATGAGGTTGTGAAAGGCAGGAAACCAAACCTATCCTACTTCAGGATCTTTGGTTGTAAGTGCTTTATACTTAACAATGGAAAGTCTTACTTGACTAAGTTTGCTGCCAAGTCCCAAGAGGGAATTTTTGTTGGATACAGCAACAATAGTAAGACTTATAGAGTCTACAACTTGTCTACTCAAGTTGTAGAGGAATCTGTACATGTAGTATTTGATGAAACTAGACTTATTAACAATGAGTTGTCTAGTAGTGTATGTAGCTCCACATATATAACAAAGAAGATGGACAAGCTCACTATAGAAGAAGAACCTACTGCAAGGCAGCAAGTAGAAGATAGTGGCTGCTGTCTAGGGGGAGTACTACATGTACCTAATGCAGAAGAAGTACAAGGAGTACAGTAAGATGAAGAAGTTCAACCTGAAGTCAGGATGCCTCCAGCCTATAGGCATCTTAGAGATCATCCAGCAGAACAAATCATTGGTGATCCAAGACAAGGGGTACAAACAAGGAGCAGAAATCTGATTGCAGTGCTCTTTTCAAGTTTTCTATCCCAAGTTGAACCAAAGAAGTTTGAAGAAGCCATCCTAGACCCTCTTTGGATTGAGGCAATGCAAGAAGAGCTGAAACTGTTCAAGAGGTGCAAGGTCTGGGAGCTTGTTCCTAAACCTAAAGACCACAACATAATTGGGGCCAAGTGGATCTATAGGAACAAGATGGATGAACATGGAGTCATCATTAAGAACAAAGCAAGATTGGTTGCTAAAGGATATAGGCAGGAAGAAGGTATTGACTTTGATCAAACCTTTGCTCCAGTAGCCAGACTGGAAGCCATAAGGATGTTCCTGGCCTATGCAACTTTTCAAGGATTTAAAGTTTACCAAATGGATGTCAAGTCAGCATTTCTGAATGGTAATCTAAAAGAGGAAGTCTATGTGGAACAGCCATTAGGTTTTGTTGATTCAACTCTACCTAATCATGTCTATAGACTTATGAAAGCTTTGTATGGGTTAAAGCAAGCCCTTAGGACTTGGTATGAAACTCTGTCTAGTTTTCTCATTGAGAATAAGTTCACAAGGGGGAAAATAGACAAGACTCTATTCCTTAGGGAATCCAGAGGCAAAGTAATACTAGTCCAAATATATGTAGATGACATAATATTTGGTTCTACTGAAAGTAGTCTTTGCAAAAAGTTTGCAAAACTTATGCAAGGATAATTTGAGATGAGTAGTATGAGAGAACTTAAGTTCTTCTTGGGTCTCCAAGTTAGACAGACTGAGAATGGTTTATCCATATGCCAGTCTAAGTTCACCCTAGAACTCATAAGGAAGTATGGTATGGATTCATCCAGTACCATGAAGACTCCTATGGGGTCAAGTATGTCTCTTAGCAAGGATGATGCAGGGAAACCTGTAGATGAGTCTTTGTATAGAGGGATAGTTGGCTCCCTATTATATTTGACTGCAAGTAGACCAGATATCATGTATGCTATATGTGTCTGTGCAAGGTATCAAGCATGCCCTAAGGAGTCTCATTTGACAGCAGTCAAAAGGATATTGAGATATCTAAAGGGCACTCCTTATCTAGGCCTCTAGTACCCTAGGAATGGGGATTTTGAACTAACAGGTTATTCAGATGCAGACTTTGCAGGATGCAAAGAAGACAGAAAAAGCACAACTGGAACCTGTCAATTCCTAGGTGGAAGACTGATTTCATGGAGTAGCAAAAAGCAAACAAGTGTGGCTATCTCCACTGCAGAATCAAAATATGTGGCTGCAGGAAGTTGCTGTGCTCAACTTCTATGGATACAACATCAGCTTGAGGATTATGGATTTCAGGTAAGTAGAACTCCACTCTTTTGTGATTCTACAAGTGCTATATCAATTGCTCATAATCCTGTTTCCCATAGTAGAACTAAACATATTGAAATAAAATATCATTTTCTTAGGGAGCATGTAGAGAAAGAAGATATTTTACTGGAATATGTTAAAACAGATAATCAACTAGCTGATATGTATACTAAGCCCTTAGAAGAAACTAAGTTCAATAGGTTTAAAATTGAACTAGGAATGATAAACTTAGAATAAGTTTATAGAAATGACTAAGTAAAAAGGTGTCGACACACAGAGATATCTGTGTCGACACAGAAAAGTAGTGTCGACACTTCAGTGAAAAGGTGTCGACACATCTAGGAAGTTGGTGTCGACACTTCAGAAAATTAGTGTCAACACATGACAAGTAGGTGTCGACACATCCAAGGTGGTGTCGACACTTAGTGTTTACTCAGAATTATCTAAGTAAAGTCTCGCCTATATGTCGAGTTAAGTGGTGTCGACACATAAACAAGTGTCGACATATATTATCTGTCAACTAAACTTGTGTCGACACAGTGTGTCGAGACATTATAAGTCAGTGTCGACACTTATCGACAGTGTCGACACAATTTAAGTTAGCTGACCCGCCTTTTCATCTTCAAACCTAGAAAGGTATAAATAGGATTTTGCCTTAGTCTGTCGACACGCTTTCAAAAGTTTCGAGACTAAACTTGTGTGTCGACACCTCTCTTATCTCCAGTCAAATTCTTCAAACCCTAATGTCGCCAAAGCTTGAGGAGAATGTCAATGAAGGCTATGAACTGGTGCGCGACGCGTTTGAGGATGCAGACCCGGAAATCAAGAATGTGATAACCCTAGTTACAGACTCGGGGTTGGAATTTCTTGTCTCAGAGCCCACAAAGATCTGGAAGAAAGAAGTGTTAGAATTTCTGAATGGAGCTAAAATCGACGAATCTGGATTCAAGATCAAATCCAGGATACATAGAGAAAAGGTGAAAGTCTCTCCCAAAAGTTTGAGAAAGGTTCTAAACCTACCTAGAACCAAGGAAGAAGAAGAAGTAACTGCTTCTAAGTCCAGAGAAGGATTGACATGGTGTGGTCTGGATTCTAAAATGAAAATTGGATCAGTGTTTAATAGAAAGGGCATGAACAGCCAAGGAAAATTTCTCTCTGAAATTGTAGGCAAAGTAATCCTAAGTAAGCCAGGAGGGCATGATAGGGTATCAGCCCATATGTTCAGTATTATGACAAGGATAATCTTCACTTTGAGAACAGATTGGTCTGTTATAGTCTTTGAAAAGATCAAGGAAAGTCTGAAGAAACCCAACTTGGGTAGGATCTTAAGTTTATACCTGGCTGGTTGCATACCAGAGGTTATGAGTCAAGCTGCTGGCTGTAAAATCAACCACATGAGGAAAATGGACATGAGGATATTCTCCAGGTGGGACAGAGTTTTGTCTAAGGAGATGCGAACCCCTGAGAAAATAACTTCTGAGAAGGAAACTCCACTGAAGAAGAAGAAGAAGATAGCCCCAGTGGCTCAAGAGTCAACTAGCAACTCTGGTAGTGAAGAGCAAGTTGTCTTCACACCTGATGAGAATGAAGAAGGAAATGTTGAGAAGTCTACAACTCAACAAGATACTGTAGAGAAGCAGGGGGAGCTACCACAAGCTAGCCCCTTACACCAGGATTCAGTCCAGGGGGAGCCACTAGTAGTGGAAGAGCCAACTCCTCTTGAGAGTGAGCAAGCTACAAACATCATCCTTGAGGTAATCACTGAGCTTAATGCTTTAGATTTCCTTAAAGTGGATACTGTTTTATCTGATCCATTAAGTAATGTTAATCAGCAAACTCAGCTGGATAGCCAACTCCCAGATGTTGTCATGGAAGACACATCTGTTGAAGTTCAAGTTGTATCTGATCCTATGGTAGATGAGCCAAGAATTTCTCCAGCTCATTCTCCACAAGA
Organism: Platanthera guangdongensis; assembly: GCA_039583875.1. Classification (NCBI taxonomy): domain Eukaryota; kingdom Viridiplantae; phylum Streptophyta; class Magnoliopsida; order Asparagales; family Orchidaceae; genus Platanthera; species Platanthera guangdongensis. The sequence continues at coordinate 32,539,142 of CM077164.1, read as the reverse complement.
GTATACCATGGAAGATCTTTTCCTAAATCTGGATCAAACAGATTTTGACAAGTATTGTGCTGCTGCTGAGGGGGAGAATGCTCCAGTTGAGGGGGAGCAAGTACAAATTCAAGAAGAGCCATTAAGGCAAGAGCCTGAGAAGCAAAAAGCTGTTGAAAAGCTACCTAAGGAAAGGGTAAATATAGCCAGCACCTCAGCTTCTAAAGATGAGGAGGCAACAAGGGCTAAGAAAAAGAAGTTTCAAGTTTTCAAAAGAAGGAGCCAGAGTTATAAGAAGGCATTGCAAACCATAGCTCCACAGCCTACAGTACAGCCATCACCATCAATAGATTACAGTGCTCTTATGATTGCTATGCAGATAAAGCTTGATGAGCACAGGCAAGCCATTGAGAAGTATGTGGATGAAGGGCAAAAATCATTACAGTTTGATTTGACCCAGGATATTAAGTATATAAGATTTGAAATGAATCTTAATAAGAAGGAGATGACTGACTGCTTCCACAAGAGAGGGAATACAGTAGTCTATTTGGCAACTCATTAAGAAAAGATAAAAGCTCAAGTAGATGAACTTGAAGTAAAGCAGGGTTATATACTGGAAAATCAAATCAGGATGAATGATAATTTGACAGAGTCTCACAATGCCATTATCACTGAGATGCAGAACATAGCTGCTGGACTGACTACTTCTACTGCTACTGATAAAGCAAAATTTGACAAAGCATTCCAAGAAGACATAACTGCTGTTAAGACTGCCATCCAAGACTCTCAGAAGATCATAACTGACAAACTCTAAAGGTTGAAACCTTATTTTAAAGATGGAGTCAACTATTTGGATGCTCAAATACGATTTCAAAAGGATGATTTGAGGGATCACATGGTTAGAGAAGTCATAAAGGGGGAGAGAGTATTAGTCAAAGCAAGCTCTAATCATGCTAAATGGATTTCTAATTCTATCAGAGCTACTCTTGGATATCCTTCTCTTTGTGATGATGATAATGTGGCAGAATCTGGAATTAACCCTGCATATCTAGGAGGGGAGCAACCTAAAGTGGCTCAAGTCATCTACCCTCCTCCAGATTTTGATATGGTTCAAGCTGATATACACTCAATGTATAGCCCACCTGAGGGAAAAGAACATGTCATCATAGAGAAAGTTGTTCAGCCAGTATCTGAAGCTATGCAAGAAGCTCTGCAGAAAGAAGAAGAAACCAGATTGTCTAAGAAGAGGTTCAGGGAGCAAGCTGAACAAAGACCTGACTTTGAGCAGTGGAGCCCCACTTCAAGAAACATAATCTTAACTGCATGGAAAGCTGCAAAAGATAACATTCAAGACAGAAATAAATGGTTTTCTGAATTGGAATGGAGGAAACATGAGACAAGGCAAGAAGCCATAGTCCAATATAGAAGAAAGGCCAAGATGGGAAAGCTACCTCCTACTGCTCAGGAGCCTAGCAAGTACTTTCCCAAGCCATATCATTATTTTGAAAGACAAAAGATTAAAGCTGAAGAGCAAAAGAAAAAGGATCTGAAAGGCAAGAAGCCTGCTGATACTGAAGTTGCTGAAGCTCCTGTTCAAGCCAAAGTACAATCTGGAAAAGGATTAGTGATCAAGGAGGCTGAACAAAAATAGAATAGAATTTTCTTAAGTTTACTATGTAATCTTTTGATATAAAACATTCTGTAAACTTTAGAATTATGAATATGACAAAGTGTTAGAACAATGTGCTGTGTGATAAATTTGCTGTGTGATGAATTTATTTCATAATTGTTCTGAGATAATATCTATGTATACATGTTTGATTGATACATGTTTATGTTTGCCCTGATATATAATCCTTCTTTACATCATTTTGTAATTTTATTATGAATGGTGTATATCATTGACTAAGGGTTATGACTTCTCCAAATAGGGGGAGATTGTTGGGTACATTAGTTCAAATGTACCTGATTTGAAGAAGCCTCACCCAACTCAATGATATACATCAAAATGTATTTGATGTGTTTTGAGTTTACTTGTGCAGGTTAAGTATTTGCAGGAAAGATGAAAAAGTTTCTAAGTCCATGTGTCGACACCCAGAGGGAAAGTGTCGACACTTAAGAAGACTTGTGTCGACACCCAGGCAAGCAGTGTCGACACTTGGAGTCATTGTGTCGACACCAGGGATACAGAGTCGACACCAGATACAAAGTGTCGACACAAGGAGCTGTGTCGACACTCAATGGAAAAAAGCCAGTGAAGGTGTGTCGACACTTAGTAGTTGTGTCGACACCCAGAGAAACTGTGTCTACATCAGAAAGTGTCGACACTTGGAGGCTGTGTCGACACTCAGCAAAAGTCAGCAGAGTCCAAGTATAAGTGTCGACACCCAGAACAATGTGTCGACACTCAGCAGAAGAGTCAACACTTGAAGAAAGTGTCGACACAAGAAAGAATGTGTCGACACTCAGCTGAAGACTCAACACTTGAAGAAAGTGTCGACACAAGGAGCTGTGTCGACACTTAGCAAATTTCAAGAATATTCTAAGATCAAGTGTCGACACAAAGGAGATGTGTCGACACTCAGCAAAAGTCTCAATAGAAGAAGAGTGTGTCAACACAAGGAGCTGTGTCGACACTCAGCAAGTTCAACACATGAAGATGTGTCGACACAAAGGTGTTGTGTCGATACTTAGAAGAATTCAGGAAAATACTGAAGTACAAGGACTTGTGTCGACACACATTATCAGTGTCGACACATGAATAAGAAGCTGTGTCGAGATATAAAATCTACAACACAAGGAGTTGTGTCGACACCTTGTAGGCTAGTGTCGACACTTAGTCAACTTGTGTCGACACTTGGTCTATAAGTGTCGACACTTAAAGACAGTCAGTCTCGACACTTTCAGACAGTTACAGAATTTTCAAGAACTGACTGGATGACTTGACAGCTGCCATTCCAGCCGGTCTACTGCACCTGTCAGAGTTGTCAGAAATCAGTTATGAACCAGACCAGCCGGTTACTATGAAGAAGACCTATAAATAGGCTTACACTGTCTACAGAAACTGATTTTGGATTGATTAGAAGATCAACACATCAAGTAATATAAAGAAGATCTAGCTATCAAGTGAAGATCTAAGAAGTTGGAGAGAGAGAGCTCCATCCAAGAAGCCAGCCGTTGGAACCAGGCTGAGAAGAAGGATTCAGATTTGTTCTGAATCTTAAGAAGCAGAGATCAAGGATCAACTGCAGAAGAGGTCAATCTTATTGTGTTCTACATTTAAGAAGCTTTGAAGAAAGCCAAGTCAGATTGATTTCAGCTGAGTTCTTCCAAGAACTCATCAAGAAACTCACAACTCTTCTCTCTTTTCTCTAAGTTGTTGAGTTACAATTATTGTATTCAAATTATCTTGTAGGATCCTTAGAGATCTGAGTTTTGTAAGCCTGTAATTATAAAGGCTGAGTGTAGGGCTTGAGTGCCTGAGTGTAGGAGAGTTGTATCTCTGAGTGTAGGCCTGTTGTGGCTGAGTGTAGGCCTTGGTGGCTGAGTGTAGGCATTGGTGGCTGAGTGCAAGCTTTGTGAAGAAGCTGAGTTGTAAGGCCTTGGGCCTGAGCTGTAGGAACCTGTTTTGGGGTTCTGAGATAGTGAAGGAGTTTGGCCGAATCTAGTACACTGCTAGATAGGCGAAGGGGGAAAGTGGATGCACCCAAACTTTGGGGAACCACTATAAATCTGAGTGTCTACTGTATGCTTGTGGAATTCTGTGATTGCTGATTGTGTGTTGTGATAAAGTAGATATAATTCTGTGTTATAATCTGAATTCTGCCTAAAAAGTTAAAAAGATTTAAGTCACCTATTCACCCCCTCTCTAGGTGATTAGGTACAATATCTTTCACATGACATGGAGGTTTGCCTTCCGAGTGGCCTCAACCCCCACTCCACCGTGGATCGCTCCTATACCGCCTCGGGTTCCTACGTCAACCCAGTCCACGCATATATCATCACCCCATTCTCTGGGTAGAACCTCTTCTACCCGCACCGGCGGGTGCGGCTGACAGGGCCTCTCTCCCCCCACACTTCCAAAAACTCGGGGCAGGTAGCCATGGCGTGCCCCTCCACCTGGTGGAAGTCACAGTACAACAATGCTCTTTCTCCCCTCTTTCGGCGGGATGGGCGTTCTCTCCTGTTACCTCTTCCTCCTCCTATCGCCAAGGCTTGCTGCGGCGAGGGCAAGAGCTGCCTTGGGGCCTGCCTCTGGAAGTTGAACCTCCCTTGGCCCCCGTGAAAGTTCCCCCCTCCTTGGATGAGAGCTCTTCCTGGACCTTGGGCATGTCCTCCCTGCTGCCTCCAGCCTGGTTCCGGACCCTCCTGTCCCTGGAACCCCTGAGCTCTCTGCTCCTCTCTCCTTCTTCCCTCCTGATGCCTTGAGCCACCCTGCTCCTTTAACTCCACCTCCGTCAACTTCGCCAACCTCTTGACAAATGCTGGGTTGGCTGCCTCCATGGCAATCTCCTCTGCCGCCCTTTCCATCAGCTCTTCGAAGGAAAGGGGGGCCTTCCGGGTCAAGCTCATCTTGAAGAAGCCCTCCTTCAGCCCAACGGTGAAAGCCATCTGGAGAGCATACCCTGGCATCTCCTGGACCTCCAGAATCTCTTATTGGAACCTGTCAACGTAACGGGCCAGCGACTCCTCGACCCCCTGCCTTATCAGGAAGATGGACTCAGGACTCCTCTTCCGCTTCTTGGAGGTGGAGAAGTGAAGCTGAAAGCTTCGGCTCAAGTCCTTGAACCCATAGATCGACCTTGAAGGGAGTTGATGAAACCAGTCACTTGCCTTCTCCTTCAATGTGATCGCAAAGAGGCGACACTTGAAGGCATCCGTCATTGTCCTGATTGAGATGACATCCTCGAACCACTGCAGGTGCTGTACGGGGTCATCCTTCCCTGTGTAGTAAGCCATGTCCGGCTCTCTGAAACCCTCGGTAACGGGAGCTGAGATGATTAGCTCGCTGAAGGGTGACCCCCTAGGGGGTAGTCTCGCCTAGTACACTCGCGCCACCTGCTCTCCCGGAAGGGTGGCACTTGCCGGGCTGGAGAACAACTCTCGGCCGGTGAGGTCTCGCTCGACCCCATCTCCCATCCTCTCCTTCCCCGGCCTTCTTCCTGGTGCACTTCCTTCTCCCCCTGCTGGGGTCATCTCGCCTAGGCCCCTGAGAGTCGACTTGTCGAGAGGGGGATCTAACTCCTGGGGGGTCAGAGTGGAGCTTCCACCCTGAGGGGCAATGCTTCGCATCATCTCCATGATGCCTTGGATGGAGGCCATGAACTCTTGCCTCCCAACAAAGGGTCCTGAGATGGGGAGCTCGCCGAGATCATCACTACCTCCCTGACCTCCAGTCATGACACTCTCCCGAGATCTTCTGTGCTGGCCACTCTCCACGCTCACCGCACCAAAAGTGTTGAAGCCAAAAATGGCCTCTGTGGAGTTTGGGGTCCCAAAAGAGGGGTGACCTCACACCTACTACACTCGGGAGAACGTCATGGACCGGAGACTTAGCAAACTATGAACAGACCCTCTTCTCTAGCGCGGAGGTCCCACCTCTCACCCGAAAGGCTACCTGAGCACTTCCCCTCCCTAGCCAATGCTCGAGCTAGGGTGCCTTGGAGGAGCTCTCTCTACTCTACCAAGAAGGAGCTAAGGGAGGAGGAAGCCAAAAAGAAGATCCTCTCCAAAGGCACACAAGGGGGTCTATTTATAGTTTTCCAAATTCCATGGGCCAAAATGTACAAAATACCCTTACGCCCAATATAACTCGGGCCAATAGAAAACGGCCACGCCGGGGGGTAAAGGGGTAATTCCCCCTGAGGGCAAAATGGTAAACCCACAGGGTCCACAAGGGTCTAGGGGGCGGAGGGCGAACCCTCCACAGACTAGCCTCCTGGGTCGAGAAGGCTGGCCGCCGGTCTCGCCCCGCGAGCTCGCCGCCTGGGGCTAGAGGGCTGGCCGCCCGATCTCGCCCCGCGAGCTCGCCGCCTGGGGCGAGAGGGCTGGCCGCCCGATCTCGCCCCGCGAGCTCGCCGCCTGGGGCGAGAGGGCTGGCCGCCCGGTCTCGCCCCGCGAGCTCGCCGCCTGGGGCGAGAGGGCTGGCCGCCCGGTCTCGCCCCTGCGAGCTCGCCGCCTGGGGCGAGAGGGCTGGCCGCCCGGTCTCGCCCCTGCGAGCTCGCCGCCTGGGGCGAGAGGGCTGGCCACCCGGTCTCGCCCCTGCCCAAGGTCAAGGTGTCGGGGGCGGGATCCTGATCTCCAGCCAGTCCCGCCATCCCACCTCGCGCCTAGCACGCCAGGGGGTGCCGACCATCTTGCCGCACCCGCCCCTCTAAAGGGCTCGGGGGAAGATGCTGATTTTTCCTCCCCCTACTAGTATGTTTCCAAGCCAGAGCCAAAATTGGCCACCGAGAGTGCAAAATCTCCAAAAAGCTTAAAAACGCGCCTGCCTTGTTTTGGGCCCACTCTTCGCGAATACGGGGTTGTACAGAGACAGTTGATTTACTTCCAGGGAATGGAGGGAGGTGCAGGAGTACTTAGGTTCCCAGCTCACATTAGCACTACCTTTTATCCACAGACCGATGGGAAGATGGAGAGAACCAACAGGACCATGGGGGATCTGTTGCGGTTGTGTATACTTGATACTGGGAAGCACTGGGAGCGGTTGTTATCATTGATTGAATTCTCTTACAACAACAGCCATCAAGCCAGAATTGGCATGACTCCCTATGAGGCTCTGTATGGGAGGAAGTGCTAGATACCGCTATCTTGGGTTCAGTATGAGGACCCGAAGGCGCTTGGGTCAGATTACGTTGAGGACATGGACGCGTCTGATCAGAGACAGATGATGGAGGATCAGAGTCGGCTCTTGAAGTATTATGACGTGAGGCATTGTAAGGTAGAGTTACAGGTGGGGGACAAGGTGTTTTTGAAGATATATCTGATTCACGGTGTTTTGCGGGTGTGTAGGCATAAGAAGCTCAGCCCTAGATATGTAGGGCCTTATACGATCCTGGAGCGGATCGGCCCCTTGACATACAGGCTGTAGCTACCACTAGAGTTGGCAAACCTGCACAACGTCTTCCATGTCTCCTCACTTCAGAAAGCATTACTTTGGCTAGAGCAGCATATTACTTCTACCTCGGGCCCATTAGCATCTGATCGGTCAGTTCAATTGGAGCCAATCTGGTTTGATGATACAGCGGTCCGCGTTTTGCAGAAGAAGGGCGTCCATTTGGTCAAGGTGTTGTGGTCCAATCATGGGCAGGAGGAGCATGCTTGGGAGCCCTTGGACCTCATGAAGGACAAATACCCGGAGCTCTTAACTTCAGGTACAACCTAAACCTCCTACAAGTTAATCTTTTCTTCACTTATGAAACCCCATAAACCCGAGCTTGAATTTCGAGGACAAAATTTTTGTTTTCTTTATTAGAATTTGTAACATGCCCACACTTCTAGGCCCCCTAAAGTTAGCGTTAGGGCTTCAGTGATGCATGAGGCCATAGTGTGACCCTAGCTCAGCTTGAACTTAAGGAAAATTGCTATGTGCACCCCCAATGTGCACAATTCAACTTAGGCCAATTCACACTCACATGAACTCACCACCTCAAGGTAAGCTCACTAACACTTCTCTAACCCTAAGAGAGTGGCAACCGAGAAACAGATTCAAGCCTAGGTCAATCAAGTGGGCCAAATTGACCAAAGTCAACTTTAGGTCAACATAGGTCAAACCTTCACGAAAGAGGTCCTATTGGCCTCAAAACCTAAAATTGGCCTCACCCCTAGGCTTGTAATGTTAATAGGGGCCAAGTTGACCCAAAAGATTCATCACGTGGTCATCAAGTTGACCAATTTGATCAAAGTCAAACTTGGCCCTATTTAGGTCAAATCACACTATTTGGCAAAATTGGCCCGATTGGGGCATCATCATGATCCAATCAACATTGGGTGGTGTCAAGGGACTCAAAACACAACCCTTGGACCATTCAACCCATCAAGTTGACCAAAGTCAACCTCAAGGTCAACCATGGTCAAATTAACCCCTAAAGGCTAAATGAGAGCCCAGCCAATTCATGTGTGCTTAAGGCCTTGCGCAAGGCCCATCCTATAACCCATGAGATTTTTCAGATTAAATAATCTTAATTAGGTGAGTTTAATGGGGATTTAATGGGGTAATTAGGGGCGAAGTTTCATTTAGAGGGGGGAAATAATTGAGGGAGGCCAAGTAGCACTCCTTTCTTCTTCCCCAACCCCTCCCCTGATGAATAGGAGGAGTTTTCCAATAGTCACAGGTCGGCCACCATCAAGGAGGGACATTAATGTCCATGTCCTACCACCTCCTTTCATGGCAACTTCAAAAATACCTCTCTCCAGCCACATTCGACCCTTTCATCACCTTCAGAAGGCCTCAGGCAGTCGAAATCGACTCTTGGATCACTACAAACGGTGGAGAATTGAGATCGGGAGAGGTTCGCCGAAAAACGCCAAAAACCATGATCACCCACCGGAGTAGCCGCATCCAAGCCCGAAATCAGGTATGTTTCTTCACCTCTCCTCTTATGCTATCATCCTACTTCATTAGGGATTGAAATCGGGCTCAAAGGAGCCGGTTTCCATTTTGAAATTTTATGGAAAAAGCCATTTTTGGCTCCTCTCGGGTTCGCCGAAAACCGCCACCTCCGGCGGTGAAACCACCACCGGGCGATAATCATCACCCCAACGGAGGTGGTGGCGGCGGTGGACGGCCGGGGAAGTGGCCGGGTGGCCAGAAAATAGCTCTGGAAAACCTCCAGGTCTGGCAAATCACGCCCCTCAGCTGGAGGTAGAAGATGAAATCACCACCGTTGATTTGGATTTAAATTAATTATTATGTATTTTTACTCTTTTAATATGTACTCTTTGAACCAGAAAACTGAGGCCCTTAGGCGCCGAACCATGAAAAGTGCCCGACATTAAAAAGGTACCCTATGAGTCTACTTTAATTTGAAATTAAAATAAGGTCATTTGAAGCACTGTAGCTCCCTGTAGGACAATTCTTGTGGGACTGCTCCTTAGAGTAGGACAGTCACTATTTACCTAATAACTTTTAATTGGTTAAGGAGATTGACTTGAAATTTGGGACATGTAAGAATATACAAAAGATAAACCTACAGTCCAAAATGATAATTTCTGGACAAAAGTTTCCTATGAGTTTAGGAAAAATGTGATTTTTCATAAAAGTGAAATATTTTAATGAAAAATAATTATATGGACCCCAAATTTTGGCGGGAGTCTCAATAGGACAATCTAAAGCCCTGATAAATATTTCAAGTCATTTGGAGCTCCTCATGTGGGTGTAATTCCAATGCATGAGGCTATGACTTGTAATATATGGTGTGCATTTAGCCAAAAAAGTGTATCTTGTGAATTTAACAAGATTGGCATGGTCAAATCCAGTGAATTTTATACATGCACTTATTTAGTGCAATTAAACCTTATCATGAAGTTTTAGAATATTTGGGGTTGATTTGCTTAGCAAATGAATTAATTAGTATTTTTATTATGCATGTGTATTGATAAAATTAGGGTGACTAAAATAGTTGAAAAAAATTATGAAACCTTGTCAATAGCAATGATTTAGTATGATACACACTGAATAAATTAATTGGAATTTTTTAAAGTCAGAAGCTTAGGGTTGCAGTTATATTTACCATTTTGCTCATTCTATATTATTGAGATAATTGTGCTCAAATTGGGTTATAAAATTATACATTTCTGGAATAAATAATTGTTTACCATTTTTAACCTCTTGTAATTTTTCTAGAATTATTTGATTAATATTTATAGTACTTCATGTGTAACATGATCTAGTGGATCAGATTTTTATAATTAGAAATTAAATATCAAATATTATTTGAATGATGTGAAATTTAGTCAAGACCTTTTATTTATCATTGACCTTGTGGAAATTATTTGGTATTGTTTGGACCCTGGAAATGATACTTCTTGTTCAAATACACTAGTGACTTATTTTAGGAAAAATTAATTATGGTCAATTTAATTTAGAGAATTATGAAACTTTGAAACTTCATTATAACTTAGTATTCATACCCCTGTAATTAATTATATGTCATTTGGATAAAATATTTAGTGGTTACAACCCTTACACTCATATCGATCATTTGAGTTGCATATAGTAAAGTCAAGGGGCGATGGTTAGATGCGATACAAATTAGTTCTAGTCAGGTTGGGGTATTTTTAGGACCTTAATATGATGTTGGTTGGAGTTTTAAGGGATTTACCCAGAGGTGGTGTGAGTTAGTGTACATGGACCCTAAGGGGCGTAATTAAGTTCGGGATCAACGAAAGATCGTTGTTCCCTTATATGAAGCATAAATCATCACAGACTTTCTAAGAGTAACTATGTGAGAGTGTTTGATTGAGAGTAGTATAATATTACTAAATATCTTAAGAAATAGAATGATGGGGTTAATCTCATCATAGTTCCTAGTACCGCTGCGAGCCCTTCACATGATAAACCTCAGAAAGTCCAAGGTTAACCATAAATCGCTAAGTAATCCGGAAGTTAGACAAGAGTAGTCTGATAGGATTAAGAAATGTTATAATGATCTCGCTCATGTGTGGGTTAGAGTGATATAGGGCTTGTTAATCCTACGAGCTGGTGGTTCGGGTTGTTGGTCGATATCAGGACGTGTTAGTCCTGCAAGCTGGAGGCTCGGGAGGATATTGTTATATTTGGTTTGTGCTTATGTAGCAGGTCACTCGGTACTGGTCCAGTCGACACACCGACCAAAGTACGATGACTATGGTGCGGTGTGTAGACCTTTGAAGAGACTGGTAGGAAGTTTATACCGAGGTTTTGAGGACTATGTCCCCTAATAACACACCCGACAATGGAAGACTGGTAGTTGCTAGCAAGTGTACGCAAGGGCTCCGCTATTGTGTTCTTAGCGTTGAGGCATACAAGAGGTCTAAGCCCGATAGTGTGTCTACCTGCCTAGGAGTGGGGACACCCGCTCCACTACCACCGTGAGCCACGACGATTGGTACCTGAGAGGCTGGTCACCTCCAAAAAAGTGGGGATGCATGAAAGGCCTGTGCACAGAGTCGTGTGTGTGAGTTACATAATAAACATTGCATTGCATTGCATGACATAACATACACACTTGTAGATCCTCATCATATAAATTAGTATGGGCTCTTTTATATGATGAGTTATAATTTCAGAAATCTTAACTTATAAGTTTGTATGAGCATTCATATAAGTTAAGATACGCTTCTGTGATGGTAGTGTAGCTACTTTACTTTATTAGTTTTCTTTAGCTCCTCTTACTGTACTTTTATATTGTGTTAGTTATTGCACTTCTTTACTTTTGTTATTGCTCATACTGATATAGAACTGCTAGAGAATTATTTTTATATACTACTATCACCTGCTTGTAGATTCTGTTATTATTGATCCTCCGTTTTTTTCCTCCCGTGCAGTGCCTAACAGTCGCAAGGGTAAGGCGGGGACGAAGCAACCGAGTCTAGTTTGACTGACGGTCGTTAGACCACATCATTTTAGGCACACGTGGAGACACCGTCGCAGTTCGACCAGGCGCAGCCAGAGATTGAGACATCAGGATCTAAGGAGCTGGAGCCGCGCACTATTACTATCCATTGTCAGGTTGATGATGATATGGTTTAGCTTCCGCGTTGTTAGTTGAGAGAGAGTGTGATATTTATGATGGCTATGTACTGAGCATAAGCCTTATTTCTTGTACTCTTTCATTTATCTCTTGTGGACCTTTTGTTTGGATATTTATATATCTATGTTGTGATATGTGAACTTGTTTACCTTTTCTTTTGTAGGCTGTGTGAATGATCGTGCTTGCTGGCAGGGTCGCTATCTTGTGGTGGCAACAAACTCGTAGTTCATTGTAAGGCGATGGTCCTGGGTAGAAATTTCTGCTCGACCGTGCCCAATTCCTGTGGGGGGAGAGATTTTACAAAGGCAACGCGGACCCAGAGTTGCCGCGCTTGAATATCAATTTTCTCTTCCTCTCGCAATACAAAGGAACAACAACAGACCGCTCTGGGTCTAAAGAGAGACCTCACATCAACAATCATTTCTCCTCAACAAAGGTGGATATGTGAAAAGGGGGCCTCGCCAAAGTGACCGAATAAGTGAATCCCAGAACTGGCGTAAAGTCACTCGACCTATCACGTAATGACATAGACCGGAAGCAAATCTTTAGCTCGGGGAGCTCCTAAGAATTCCTAACATACACATACAGTGTGTTCCCATGACGATGATTGGTCATGTCCTCAAAGTAAAGCCATCTCTTGTTACTGCGCACTTCGATTCGGGCTCCAACATCAGTAAACACCTCAAACTAGTCCTTGAACAAGTCCAAGAAAAATTGTTAACCACGCTCCCAAAAGAACACAATCGAACCCATGATCTGCATCATCCCAGCTGAATTAAATTAGGATATCAGCACTCCGCAAAACTTACAAATCTCAATCGCCTCCTCTGAAGGCAGAAGATGGAATCCTGATTTTAAGCAAGACTCACATATTGTCATCCTGCCAGTAGGATGGTTCTGCGCATGCTCCTTCACAAGCAGGATTTTCACCTCTATGCCAGCATGTATCCTGTAACGCTTTCTCCAAATATCAATTTGCTCACCAGTTAGGGAGGAATGCAATCACTTTGGCCGCCCCGCTTTAGTATCTAAAAATTAAAGGGTCGCAAGATTAATAAAGATTATTTTCACAGACTCGCGCACCGCCGCGATGCTAAGGGAACATGTGATAGTGTGGTTAATCAGACTGAACAAGCATCTGAGAATGCGAAAACAAGCGCGCAACAACGGATGTGAGCATGCACACCATATGGGAGCATGAACATACGACTGTGCACCCGCACGGGCACACGATCGTGTGTCCACACAATGCATGGGTCAACGACCATGCCCCCATGGGACCGCATGTGCGCACGAATTCATGTTCATACGGGCGCTGGCCATTGTAGGACCGCACAGTTTCACGGGCGAAAGTTGGCGCGACTGCATGGGCGAAAGCCGGTGCGGTCGCATGGGCGCACGACCGTGTACACATATAAGACTCTTTTTTGCCCCTTGCGGCCGTTGATCCGCCTTCACGACTTCCCTTACCTACGATATGGTTGCAGTCGACCTCCCACCTTCACAGCTCTTGTGCACATAGCCTAAATGATAGAAAGTTTCCCCACTCCTCTCACATAGGTCGCAGACTCCAGGAACTTGGGGGGAAAATGATGGGGGACCTTCAATTTATGGGGGATATGAGCTTCTAAAAGCCAAAAATCCCATCCCCCGCTAACTTAGTGGGGAAAATGGGTGAAAAGTGGGGTTGACCATGGTCAACCCACAAACTCAATGACAAAACCGCCCTAGAACACCGCCTCCATCGACAGTGAAGCCCAAGCCATATCGAACGGGCGGCGACCAACGCTACTTGGATCATCGCCTGTATGTGTGCAGCCTCCCGCGCTCCCGCCGAACGCAACCGCAAGGGCGCATAACGCCATGGCCATGTTCCGCCATCGTGTTTCGTAAGGCCGCGCACCGTCATCGCGAGTCGCAAGGTCGTGCGGCCAATGGCCGCGCATTAATGCACCACCATTGCACGGTCGCATGGTCAGGTACTCCCATGCATACGGCTGCGCGCCCATGCGAGCGGTCGCATGGTCGCGCGGCCAACCGCTCGGCAAGCCACCCGGCCGACCACCCTGGACGCGCGGTTGGACACCTTGGTTGCACGGCCTGGTGGACGACCTCTTTGGCAGCTCAATTGGCAGCCCGATCGACCCCCTTCTCCCACACGGCCATCCCCTGACCAACCTCCACGTACCGACCCATGTCGGCCTAATTCCACCATCGACCAGCCTCCACAGGTCGGGCTCCATCGGCCAGCCTCTACAGGCCAGCCTCCGCCGCCGGCTGGCCTCCACTGGTCGGTCTCTCAACCGCTGCCCAATTCCTGCCGCCCGTCCTCCACTCCTTCGGTCGTGCAACCTCCACTCCCCATCATCCGTGTAACCACCCATTATGGGGGGGGTGCGTATAACCGAATCCCCATAATGGGCGTGTGCATGGCCAATTACATTAATATGAATATGCGTGTAATAAAATATATGATGAAGGGGTGCAAATAATGAGAATCTGCATAACGGGTTTGCGTATGGCGGAAATCCATATGACGACGTGTGTGTAATAAGTTATATAGTTATGGTGTGCGCATAACCATATAATCCCTCATGAGTGTGCGTATATCAATGAAACCCATCATGTGTGTGTGAATAGCCATTAAACCAACCATTATAGGTGTGCACATAACACATTATATGGTTATGGCGTGCGGATTTCCGAACACCCTAACCACTTAATTACGAAAATGTCACCCTCAAAATCTATAAAAGGGCCCTCAAGCCCTCATTTAATCTCACCTTGTGTCCTACGTCCAAGAGAGCTCCAGAGGAATCCTTCGAAGATATCCCCTTGCGCTCGAATACTTTCTCGGAGATCTTCTAAGATGTTCGAAGATCCTTTGAAGATTCCCCACAAGCATTTGAAGCTCCCTTAGGAATTGCACTAAGCATATTGCTCCCGACTCCGAGCACCAGCTGGAGATTCCAAATTGCCTCGAGCACATTGCTCCTGACTCCGAGCATCAGCGACAGATTCCAGATTGCACCAAGCACATTGCCCTCGGGAGATGGTATCTGGAATCTGTCGCTGATGCTCGGAGTCAGGAGCAATGTGCTTGGTGCAATCTGGAATCTGTCGCTGATGCAATCTGGAATCTGTCCAGATTGCACCAAGCACATTGCTCCTGACTCCGAGCAACAACGGATATGGCTAGAGCTTCAAAAATCATTAGCCCTCGGGACCATTGTTGCTCATTACATAAAGAAGTATAGTGTCCAATTATCCATATGTTAGCCAAGATCACTAAATTTTCGCAAAAGATTTTGATATATGATTTGAAATTTTGAATACAAAGGTGGGTTCATAATGATTCTGATTTTGCTTCTCTCCCGGATGGGCCTTTCATGTCACCTCCTTCCTCAAGGAGCTGCAATCAACCACGCATGACAAAACAACATATGAGACATTTGACTTCTCTAGATCCACCTCTCGAGAAGTTATAGGGTTATTTTGTTGAGTTCCTTCGACATGGTTTTCTAGACGCGCACTAGTATGCTTTACTTGTTCACCCGTGACGGTTTCAGGTATCGTTAGTTCACCGGGATGATCGCCCTCCCAATTTAAGTTTTCACCATCATTTACTATAACCACAATTGTGAATGATCGACTATCAAGATCCTCGTTACTATGGCAAAGCGGCACGCTCTGCTCTCTCACAACCCCTAGTCTAATAAAAAAATGCCCCTACTAAAGATGAAAAAGGTGAGCATTATAATGAGAAAAGGCAATATGTCTTATACACACCTTAGTTAAGTAGAAACTCCAACTAAGTATAGAACTATAATGTTGAATGTTGACGATATTCCAAGCATAGTCAATAACGCAGGAGTAGAGTTGTGTTTACTCCCACTCTTACAAGGCTCAATCTTCTCTGACCAAAGGTTTTATCATTTTGCAAGTGATACGTCGCTTGTTTCGAAGGGACATCGTGACATCAACATCGACAGTACGCAGTATATGCCTGCCGCTTTGGTCTAGCATTGACTTCTCCATTGCATTGATCTTTTCTTGAACTTCCTCATGGAGTTCACGAATTTGGTTCGCCAAATTTTGTTGTTGGTGTGCTCCTTGTACTCCTCTTTGACAAAAAAAATGCAAACCAAACATATGATTAGGAGATTTATAAATCAATTATCAATATCGCAAATTAAACCCATGGAACTATTTGATCAAAGCCTTGTGCTCAAACAATCACTTGTTATGAGCATGGCATGTGCCCTTATTCGAGGAAAGGGAAAACTAGTCATTTTGTAGTATATGGTTCCTATTCTTCTCGCTTCCCATTTTGCTTAACCTATGGATGGTTCTAAAGATCCTCAAGGAAGAGTCTTCTACATTTTAAAAATGATCATTGGCGCAAGATCCTCAAAAAGGTAAAAATGGCAAAGGCCAAGAACTAGAGACAAGACGTGGTCAAAACCACACCAAATTATTATATTCATCCTAAATCACTCTGGTGGAATAAAGATCGTGCAGAGTAACTATTTGAGGGCATTCGTGCTCGCAATTGTTGTTGAACCGCAAAATTGTGCAAATGTCCCTCTCCAAACTAGAAAGAAACTCCTCTTATCAGTATTTTTTGCCACAATTTCTACCATTAATCACACACGAAAAATTACGCAATTCATTCCAAAACAAATGATACATCTACTGGCAACAACAAATGTTCTAAGTACATTGCAGCATATACCACTACAGGTTCAGAGCTCAAACCCCAAGACGGCTCTGCAAGGGGGGCTCAACCCTCTTTCAAGACAACCCAACAAAATGTTAAGAAAATGTTTACAAACAAAAGAAAAAATTGTCCTAGTTCATGACAAGGATATACTAATATAAATATTTTATTAATGCCTTGAGAATCAAACTCAACATCTACTATGAATATGCATAATGCATTTTCAAAGGAAAAAAAAAACTTCATTCAACTTAAGTTCCTACCATAAAGATTAGCACAGCCTACAAGTGGTGGCTATTACAAAAGATATCATAACCTTCACAAGCTCAAGAAAAACTGGTAAGTTGTTAAAGAATAAACGATTATGATCATGTGGTTTCAAAAGGTTAGAAAAAAGATGAATCTGGTAAACAAATTTCAAAATCAATTCCGCTCATCTTCGCTCCACTCCTTGTTTGCAGATGTCTGACCAACTCTTCCTGACTCGGCATCCTCTCCGGAGCTCGGAAGATTAGATTTGATCCCCATCTCAGTATCTATCACGGCGTCGACAACGTCCCTCCTTCGTAGCTCAAATGCTAGGGGAACCCCGGCCGCGGGAGCAGCAGCAATGCGTGCTTCTAGCGAATTTGGCATTTCTGGCTCTTCTGATTTCTCTCCATCGGTATCCGTGCAATCTTCGGAAAGCATATCAACATCATCTTCTTCCTTCGAATCCGCATTCTGCGCCTTAATGCTTAGTTCAGGTGCAGCCTGCTGAATTGCCCTCATATTGCTCAAAGCCAAGGCAGTTCTCTGATTCTCTCGGTATGCAGCCATTTCCCTTTGATATCTTTGCTTATCCTTCAATCCTATTTCTTGATAAACCTGCAGGAAACACAGGGAGTTAAAATCAGGTGTTTTCAAGATGTCTTTCTTTATTAGATGCCAGTGTTATAGATTAACATTTGTATATTTGGTTGTCGTATTTGGAGTATGATTTAAAGGATGTTGTACTTTATTGTCATGTAATTTAATGTTTGTTATCCTAAGATGTGAATTTTACATTTTTGAAAACTTAAGAATCCATTCAATTGGACGGAATTGAAGGTTCAGATTTGGAACTCAGAGTCTAATGTCAATGAAAATGGACCACAAATTCTAATTCAAGGTTCTGAACTCGGATCCAAACCCGTTTGGCATTTCCCCAGCCCATCATTATGTCACACCCGCGTATCGGTCGACACTGTACTTGAATACAATCCGCGGGGTTCGGGGTTGTTTGTAAAACTCCTCTTATTCTAGAGTTGAGGTGAACCATGTAAATCTAGTATTTTTTGTGTTGTTTTATAGCTTTTGCTCGATTTCGTAACACAGACGAAAGGACCCCAAGTGTTTTTTTTAACTTTTTTAGGGAAGTTAAGGGAAAGTAACTCAAGTTTCAATGCAGTATAAAAATATGATTGATTGCTGAGAAGTAACAACCCAAAAATAATGAGTGCAACTGTAAATTTAAAATTAGTATGCAGTAACAGCTCTCTCCACTATTTAAGACACTTAAGTGTGCACAGTAGGAGAGCTTCACTTGGGTACTTGATAGATAGGTAAAAGTTTTCGACATAAATACTTGGCAGGAGTGCTCGGAAGAGATGCTTAATGCAAATACTCAGTATAAGATGCCCAACATGAGTATCAGACAAGAGTATTCAGTAGGGTGTTATCAGATGCCCACAAAATTTCGTGGGTCGGAGGAGGAGAGGATTGCAGTTGATGGCCTCTCTTTTCCTTTCCTTCCTCCGTGATCCACAAAATGCACGTCCCATTATGCTACTTGAGTGTGCCCAGCGGAAGAGCATGGCATTAGTACTCTGCAAGAAGGGAGTACTCTATAGAAAAATTTGGCCCTGGTAGTTCTCAGAACCTGCAGGAAGGTTCTCAGCCGCCATCCAATGAGGTGGTCACATGATCGATGGAGGGAAGAGTGCTTAGTAGAGCTGTTGCTGGGAGAAATTTAGGTGGTCTGACCTAGCTGAGTTCTCGACCACGAGTGAGGAATTCAACCACTCGCTGGAGGTAAGTCGGCTGTTGGCCTTTAAGGAGCTCGGTCGCCGACGAAGAAGTCAGTTGTTTGTTGGCGGGTAGAGTACTTATCGGTAAGTAGAATGATTCTCTATGAGTGGGTTTAACATTCAGCTGCAAAGGCCCGCAACTACGGGGGTAGTAGAACTGACTAATGTGTCCATCCACGTGGGATTATCGTGTTAGTTCTAAACAAAAGTGCTCGGTAGCTCATCACTGGGAGAAGCTCAGGGTGTAGCCATGAAAGTCTCGAAGTTTGGAAAATGATTGACGGAAGGGGAGAAGTAGGAGAACGTGAGAGTCCTACCTGTAGCAGTCAGCTCAGTTCTCCTAAAAATGACGACAATGCTCGTCCTTCTCTCTGAGTCTCTGACTACTTCGAGTATTTTCTGCACCAAACTTATTGGGTTAAAAATGTGTAACATTTCCCCTCATCATCTAGAAACAGAAATTGGTTTGTTGATCAACCAAATATGGAAAATATATTTTCTCCCGCAACTTCTATCACCAAAAAAGTAGGTTAAAACTAAATTATGTTCTATTCCTTTGCCATTTTCTTTTCTGTTGATCTTCCAACACTTATAAACCAGAGAGACCTTAAATAACATCTTTTTCTACATAGTGACATCTAGATGTTATGCTGAATTATGCAGTATCTAATGATGAATTACAATCTCTATTCTCTAGAGATATCTCAAAAATTATATAAATAGTATACACTCACAACTGAATTTTCTAAACATATTAAAATCGTAACACCTAACCCAACATCACATTCAACAAATAACAGCAACATCTAAGAATACTGAACCAAACAACCCTGACATGGCATACCTCCAAATCCATGACACATATAGGGGTAAACATTAAAAGTCGCAAATCATAAAAACCACCCACACAACACAAACCACACCGGTTTTTAAACCGCACCACAGTTTAGGTACGGTGCGGTAGCGCGGTGCAATGCTGTTTTTAGATCTTGAAAATCGCAAAAACCATGTTACACCTACTAGCCCAGCTTAAATTAATAAAATATAAAACATTTGTGTTAACGATGAAATATCTAATTTCTGCAAGGTTACATGAACGTTAAAACAAACATGACACATAATTTAATTGGGTAAACAAGTCATTATGACTTTTGATTTAGCTTGGGCCACAGGACGACAATATCATTAATTCATTCATTTTCACATTTCCATTCCTAAACCTAGACTGCAGAAATACAGAAACATGTCACAAGAGGCAAGCAGTGAAGCGAGTAGTCAATATTTGACTCATGGGCATTTGTGATCACTTTTATGAGCATTTGTAATTATTTTTATGAATATTTGTGATTATTTTTTGGATGAATCCATTTCCATGTCTTAAAATTCATGTAACACGATAATTATTAATTAACATAAAACCGCACCGCAGTCGCGCCATCAAAAACCTGCACCACAAATTTTCGGTGCGATGCGGTTTACTCGGGCCAAAACTATGCCCTTGCGGTGCAACATGGGTAGGTCAAATATGGCATATTGACAATTTATTAAATTCTATTCAAAGATGTCATCAAACAGAGTACCTAATAGCTTAAAATAAGGTTGCAAATGAAAATACTCTAGCAGTTTTCTATGACTTACAGCTCTCTCAGTCTCTGTTTGGTTGTTCCACAGATCACCAATCATTTTGCTGATCTCTTTATCCCTTCCTGGATGGAGGAGCTTCAACCTCGCACGCTGCTCGGAAAAGAAAAAATTATACCCGCTTCTATTTGGCTTTGGATGTGTGGGATCCCTAGAGCTGAGATTTTTTCTTCTGCGTCGGCGGCGAATGACCTTAGTTCCATTGTCATCGCCAATTCCATGCAATATTGTTTGTTCTTTGACTGCACTCTGCTGTGAAGCATGGAAAAGGACGCCTTTAAGCTTTCTTCCACCGACCGTCACAGTGACAAAGTAGCCATCGTCAAATTTTCCATCGATAACTCCAACCACAGTTTGGTTTGGGGGCAATTCCGAACCAAATGTAACTGGAATGAAAAAGCAAACATACAGTGAGAAACTTAAAGTTTGAAGCAACAATTGTCATGAAAAAATTACAGTTTTGGATCAATTTGTCGAGAAAGAAAATGATTTGGATAATCTGAGAGTCCAGTAACTAGTAAGGGCGAAATATATCTATATATTACTATGGTTGAGAATTTAGCTCGTAGATCATAGGTCGCTCAGTTCTCGGATCGAAGTGAATAAGAAAATCAATAAGTCGAGTCCAGCTTCGATCAAGCTTAAACTAGGACGAACATATATCTAATCGAGCTAGCTAGCTCGAGATCAAATCAAAATGTATATCCAGTATGCAGAATGCATATATACACATTTATGGAGGTATTTTGGGTGAATGATTGGATATACAATATGTCGATTGCGAAATTAATAGCAATTGTTCACATCTATATTGAGCATCACAGAATCAAAAAATGTCGAGATGAATACGTGTCAAACTAGAAACTATAAATTAAGAGTTCTTTAAATTACAAAAGAAGTTGAAGTGACATCTATCAAAATTACGTAATTGAAATTATATTACGTGGTTTAGACATACAGTGAAATGTGAAAGTTGAAAATAGATATAATTGGTTTAGACAAACAGTGAAATGCAGAAATTGCAATCATAAGATGACCTGATGAAATTAAAGGAACAGAACTAAGGAGAAACAACGTTCTAACTTCTAAATGATTTCTGAAGGATAATTTTAACACTTTGGTTAACACTGAGCAAGCCGAAACAAATTGAAAATAAGGACTCATGGAAGACACGAAAATACTTAGAATAAGATATAAGATTAATGATGATGTTGATTACAATCATCTATAACATGACTTGATTATAGGATAAAACGATAAACAGACCACGGGAGTATCAAATAGAAGTAAAAACCTGTCGGCGCAACCTCTATGTTAGCTTTCCTTCTCTTGCGCATGGCGAATTGGGTTTCCGGAAATGAACATACAGGCTGTGCTATCTTCTCGGGTTCAAATGTAGCAGTTGGCATTGCTCTAAAAGGTACTGCAGAAAATTTGTGATTATCACAAAACAAAACTGCAAAAGATTAAAAAAAACCAAAATTGCAATCAAGGGATGAGAGAAATTTGTGTCACTTGTACATACCAGCAGAAGGAATACTCCATCTTTTTGCCCCAAAGAAGTAGATTTGTTCATAGTGACGCAGTAAGGATAGGTAGTATTTTCGAAGGATAAATGATGCATTTGTTGCAGTAGATGGGAAGTTAAAAGCATTGGTAACTTCTCTCCATCTTCTATCTGCAATAACCTATGAAAAGCAAGAAAAAATTAGCCATGAAGCCAAACTTGAATATGATTATGTTTTCTAATCACCAAAACGACATTTGTAGCGTAGAATTGTGTGATAATCAGCACAGACGGAAGAAAAAAAGATGGATTGTCGCTCTGAATATTTAAGAACTTATTGTTAAGAAAATATATTGAAACCCTCGGATGATCAAAACTACAAGCCTATTAATCCTTCTAGGAAATAAGGAAATCGGTGCTTAGAAATTAATGAAAAACAAAGATAACCTTTAAGTAATAAAGAAAATGATTTCAAAACACTGATCTTATTTAAAAACAACAAGATTTACCATTCCTTAAAATTTTGAAATTTCATCTAGCCATGTGCACTCATAAAGATCTTGGGACTCTTTCATCTATAGCAAATAATTTTTAATTTAGATGCTTAGTATTGAAACCTGGAAACCAATTCACAAGAGTTTGGATCAAAGGGGTAGCCCGAGTTTACAAATCCCACGGTCTAGCTCCACAGACCTGATGGCAAGAGCAAGAGAGAGAAAGAACTAGAATTGTCAACAACCAAGACCCGAGTGCTGTAGTGAGGAGGCCCCGTCACATACCCCAGAAGTGGAACTTCCCCTCCAAAGTCGATAGTTGAGTTAGTCACAAGGAAGACACAGATTTGAGAAGTAAAGAGCTTGGGGGGGGGGGGGAGTGTGTTGAACATGTCTTTGCTTGTACCGCTAGAGTCCTATTTATAGACAATCTAAGAGGGAGACTGCAAATAGCCACTCCCGCAAAATACTTAACCCGTCTAGCTGGTGAGAGAATCTCAATGAGTTGGTTGGTGTTGTTAGAAGAGGAACTTGCCAGTGAGAAATTGGACTCGTGATATCATTCTACCAAGGTGTCGAGGAACTCGCTAATGAGCGATTTTGAAAGAGGCCTCTCCTACGGGCGAGGGTGAAAGAGGTCATACCTACGGGAGAGTTCAAGAGAGACCTTGCCTATGGGCGAGGTTAAAAGGGATCTTGCCTATAGGCGAGTTCAGTTCAGGAGAGGTCTCAACCCTATGCTTGCCTTTTGATCTTCTTTGTTGGGGTTTCTATCCCTACTTCGATGGTTGTCTGGTTTTGTTAATGTGGCTGGGCTAGGCCCATCCTTGGAGAATGAGTCATACACTTAGATTCTAACATGGTATCAAAGCATACTAGGCCAAACAAGCCACTTTTGCGCCACTCAATTATAAAAAATAAAATAAAAAATCATGTGTTATAAACTATCAACACATTTGTTTAAAGGGATCTTGCCTATATGCGAGTTCAGGAGAGGTCTCAACCCTATGCTTGCCTTCTGATCTTCTTTGTTGGGGCTTCTATCCCAACTTCATTGGTTGTCTGGTTTTGCTGATGTGGCTGGGTTGGGCCCATCCTCGGCGAATGAGGCATACATGTGAAGAGATGTGTTTAAACTTTGTGCGCTTAATATAGATCATGAGCCCCTCCACCTAGAATCAGTTGGTTTTATGTTGGATACTTAGATTCTAATAAATACATTTGTAGAAGTATCTACCGTGTAGGTAATGGAAAAATGAACAACATACTGTTCCAACACATTCTTCACACACACAAAACTATCAACAAATGGTTGCAGTGTGATATAAAATTCTATAAATATTTATATATTTGCATGCTTAATAATTATTAATTACATCTAACAAATTTAGATCAACTACTTTCAGTTCAGGCCGAAGTTAAGCTCAAATAAATTACCTACTACATCCAAATTCCTGAATTAGGGACTTGAGACAAGACAACAAATATAAATCTGTTTGGGTATTTGAAAGCATTAAGCTCTTCGTTATAGAAAATAATTCTTTTATGTGGTGAGACTATAAATGCATGAAAACTAAAGATCTAAGGCCATCTTTGTTCTTTTAATGTTGGAAAATGTTTGAGAAACCATGAAATTTGATATATTATCAATCCGTAGAACACAAAATAGAAATCAACGCTGAGTTTAAGTCTTAAACCCTACTAAATTTCATGAAATATACGGAGTTCATTTTCACACTTCAAATAAAATTGATAGACTCACGCTATCGAGAACTGAGTGCATAAAAATAAAAAGAAATACAATTATCGAGACAAGCTCGGCCCGAACTCCTTAAGGTTGGTTTCCTCTAAGAGTCTCCCTCCCCTAGGAGAGCCTACACTAAACAAGATCTCAAAAGATTAAAAATCAAGAGACACTCCCACTCATATATATAGACTGGAAAGGAAACAAAATATGACTATGCCCCTAGGGCTACATAGAGTAATAAGGATATGGGTGGCGGCCAACATCGTATCAACACACCCTTCCCAAAAAATGACTTTGTCCTCAAGGTCATGATCCATAGGGTCGTCAGGGAGCGTCAGCGGATCCAAGTCCCCAAATTTTGGGCTATCATTTTCAGATCCAAACAGCATACACAAGTTTTTGAGAGGGTATACATGGGCGGGCAAGTATGTCTGCTCGCAGCGAAAGTAGAGTCCCTTGCGGTGAAGTACGAGGTGTTGTTGGTGAGACAAGCACTGGGCTCGCCAGGGTGCCTCTGGAAGCGAAACTGGCGGAACTGGCGGCTGTGGAGGAGGGCCTGGCAAATGGAGCTCGGGTGGTTGCAAGGGAGCCAAGCAAGGAAGTGGCGGCGGCTGGTAGGGAGACCGGATCGAGGTTGTGTAGAGTTCCTCGTCGAGATAATGAGCCTGCTCCATGACGCAGGAAAGAGTAGACGACTTGTGGACCCGACGGCGCGCCCAGAGTTGGGGTTGTAGACCCGCCAGAAAATACCCTAAGTAGTGGTCAGGGGCTAGGTCGGGTACGTGCGTAGCGACCGCGATGAACTCGTCGATGTAGGTAGCCGCTGTGTCGGTCTAACGAACAGAGCTGAAACGCTCAAAGACATTACCATTCTGGCGGGAGTCATAGTGGCAGAGGAGTTCCTCTTTCAGAGTGGGCCAGGTGATGCCAGGAACTTGTTGGCGCATCCAACGCACCCAATGTAGCACTAAACCGTCCATGTAGATAGTGGTTAGAGGGACCTAGTGGTTGGCGGGGGTGGACTGAAGGTAGAAGAACTGTTCGGCAAGGGAGAGTCACACAAGAGGGTCGGTGTCGTCGAACACTGGAATCTCGATTCAACGGAGATGAGTCGGGTGGATGTCGGCAGCGGGGTGCAAAAACACTATGTGGTCCGGGACAAGCCGAAGTGATGGCAGTGGCAGTGGAATGGCCGGGGGGTTTTACCACCATGATCGTAAGTTCTTGAAGGAGGAGAGTAGGGGTGTCCACGAATCGAATCGAATAGCTTTTTAATCAAATCCAAATTTGACATGGAATGTAGAGATTCATATTCGTTCGAATATTTGGGGTTAGATTCAGATTCGTCATGAAATGTTGGATTCGAATTTGGGTTCAAATTTAAATTTGAATTAGGACTCGAACATGGATTCGAATTCGAATTTTATAGTATTTAATTATATATAATATTAAATTACATGTATAAATTTTATTTAACTATATATCCTACTATTTGCGAATCCTTCGAATAAAAATAAAATTATTCGGATACGGATTTGAAAACTATTCGAATTCGAATTTGGATTCGAATCGGGATTCAAATTCGAAAAATACGAATTTTAAAATAATCTTCACGAATCAAATACCGCATTATTCACGAACTATAATATGTGTGAGATCCACAAGTTGAGCTTCGATTTGATTCATGCGATTGGAGTCAGCGGAGGCGGTGGCAGAGGCGTTCTCGTCAGTGTGGAGGGTCATTGAACAAGCAACGGGCCAGAATGCTGTAAATTCGGATTCGAATTCGAAAAATACGAATTTTAATCAAATCTTCACGAATCAAATCCCGAATTATTCACGAACTATACTATGAGTGAGATTCGCAAGCTAAGCTTCGATTTGATCCATGTGATGGGAGTCAGTGGAGACGGTGGTGGAGGCATTCTCTTCGACGTGGAGGGTCATTGAACGAGTAACGAGCATGGAAGGTGGCTGGGCGTGCGACGAGAAGTGTCGGAATGCTGTAAGAGTGCGGGCGGGCTGCTGGAGGTGCGTCCTGGCACGACTGGAGAAGCGGAGGGCTGGCCGGTGTTGCAAGAAGCCGAAGGAGCACTGGAATCGTAAGCTGAAAGAAGTACGGACACGGCGAAGTCGCTTGCAGCAAGAAGCGATCGTTGGAATGACTAGATGCCGCTGGAGGCATCGACTGATGCGCGTGGTCACAGCCGTAGGGGGCATGACCTCTTGAATCGTGGAAGTCGACGGTGCAAGAGAACGACGGGCTGCTAAAAACGATGGCTATGCAGATATATGACAAAGGAGTCGTCTATGGCTTGGAAGAGATGATCGATGAAGGAGGCAGTAGCGAGGTAGCGGAAAGCGAGGGAGGGCATCATAGTTGTAGTAGTCGTCGCGATGAGGCACGATTATGTGCGGAAGCGGGCTTCAATGGCGTGACAACAAGAAAGGTGACGCTGGAATAAGCGTTGAAGATGCGGAATCGATGGATCGAGCGGCGTAGGAGACAAAGGAATTGAGCAGGGGTGGACTAGAGTAGGGATTCAGATCCAATTAAGATTTCAGCGAAAACCCTAAAGAGAGACATGTCAGACCAATTGATAGACTCATGCTATTGAGAACTGTGAAAAATGGACAAAAAGATAAATAAACCTCAAACTTTATTGCTCTAAAACGATAATTATTACATAGATATGCCTCCTTATTTATAGAAACTGGGGGAGAAGAGAGAATACAACAAACGATGTGAGACTAAATACAATTCGCGCGGCTTATGCGGTTTGACATTACTCTATACAAAAGAATAACAAACCACCCAACAACACCAAGGGAAAACGCCAGTCTGCTAGGGAAGACAGCTGGGCAAGCCGCCAGACCGCAACTGCGGGTTGCCACCAGGCCGCAGTTGCAGCTAATCATCAGACCGCAGTTGCGGCTAACCATCAGATCGCTGCTGCGGCAAGCCGCCAGACCACAACTGCGGGTTGCCACCAGGCCGCAGTTGCGGCTAATCACCAGACCGCCAGCAGAGGATCGTTGTCAGTCTGCTGCACCAACCCGCCAGGCAACCCGCTAATCACCAGACCGCCCGGACTATCCGCCATGACTAACCGCCAGACCGCCCGAACTGCTAACCGTCCGACTAGAGTGTCAATCCGCCAATCTCTAACAAGAACTGAAGTAGCATGCTTAAACAAAACAAGATACAATTGTTGTGACAAGCTCGGCCCGAACTCCTGAGGGATGGTTCCCTCTAAGAGTCTCTCTCACCTTGTAGAGCCTACACTAAACAAGATCTCAAAAGGTAAAAGATGAAGAGACAATCTCACTCATATATATAGAGTGGGAAGGAAACAAAGTACGACTATGCCCCTAGGGCTATATAAAGTAATAAGGATATGCATGGAGACCAATGCCGTATCAAAAATCATCATTTTCCAAATAAGTTCTCTATCCATAAGCAACCAAATGAGCCATAAAGCAGTTCTCAGCTCAATGTCAGCCTCTTTCTAAAATAACTGTTTTATAGGATCATTTCATGTGAACCAAAACTTAGATCTTCGTAATTGACGTTGATATCTCTACTTTGTGCCAACTCACTCTAGATGCAGATATTGATTTAACATTCTATAGAACCAACATGGGATTTCCACCGGTAGAACAACGCTATTACTCACAATTTGTTCTGCTCAAGATGAGTTTCCATGAAGAAAAGCTCATCTCGCAACAAATTTTACCTTCATATATGTAGGGAACATTTTTTGTGGATTCCCTCTGAGAGAACATGTATAAGAGGAGGCCAAAACAGGTCATAGAAATGAAACATCAAAATTAAGTCTTCTGATGTATTGTTCCATCTGATTCTTCATTGACCGTGGACTCACTCTTACACCCACTCTTACACCCAAGCTCGAAACACACTTCCCACCATTTAGTGTAAAAAGTAAATGCTTAGGATGAATAATGCAAGATATATGAGAAATATGTTTCACATTTTCCTTGAATAACAATGAACACACGAGCAGTTTAGAAACAAATTTTGAGAAAAATTCATGCGGTGTACAGATTACATTAATAAGGCATGACAAACTGTTACGGTCCCGCCTTGGTCGCGCATGTCGCGAACTATTTATCTAGTCGACTTTATATTTTGCAGGCATAATCGATCCTCCATGTCTAAGCCCAAGAAGGGGGCACTTTTATGAACTATATATGTGCGTGTGTGGTCAAGACAAGTAAGCAAGAAGTAATTTATCTTTAATTTTCCCTATTTACTCTCTCTAGTTCTCTCTCTCTCTAGTTCTTCCCGATATCAACGGTTCGAACCAGGGTTGCCCTAGCCGCCGCTCCAGGACGCGTATCGTGCGATCCGCGCTCTGCCGCTCCAGGACGCGTATCGTGCGATCCCGGGCACACGCTCGCAATCCCGGGCACACAACAACTTGGTATCAGAGGGAACGCTCCTTCCCACCGCCCACACGCTAGATCTGCTATACCGGAGCTCCGCCCCGACCAGCTCCGGCCCGCACAACGCCGCTCCGGCCAACCCCGACCCGTACAGCTCCGCCTCGCTCAGCTTCAGCCCGCACAACGCCGCTCCGGCCAACCCCGACCCGTACAGCTCCGCCCCGCCCAACTCCGGCCCGCACAGCGCCGCTCTGACCTCCTCCGGCTCGTCCGGAACCTCCCGGACCTTCTTCGGCCCGCACGACCCCTCCACGCAGTCCAACCCTCACCACCCGGCTTCACACCGCCGCGCACCGCCGACCCCACTTCCCCGCGCATCCTTCTCGGCTCCTCCCTCGACGGGGTCCCCTTGCTCGCCGCCTCTACCAGACTACTTCCGCCACCAGCACTGTTTACCTCCATTCCCTCCGGCGTCGCTAACCAACCACCTCTGCCTCACGCAATGGATGATCAGCCCTCCCTCTCGCAGATTTTCGAGTCTCTCGACAAGCTCCTCACAGACAACAAAAACGCACTCATTGCCGCCGTCACCACCCAATTAGCGGCTAACCGACCGACCCAACCGGCCACGGGTTCCTCCAGTGAAGCGCCGATTCCGCCAACCCTGCCAGAGTTTTGTCCCACGCGGCATGACGGCAACGGGGTACCACGATACTTGCGGCTGGATTTTCCAATATTCGACGGCCACGAAGACCCCTTAGCTTGGCTCTCTCGTTGCGAGCAGTTCTTCGTCCACCAGGGCACTCCTTGGGACGAGTGGCTCAGCATTGCTGCCTTTCACCTGATGGGCCCCGCGCAACTTTGGTTTTCCCAACTGCAACGGGAGAAACCACTCCTTTCTTGGAAAGATTTCAAGGTGAACTGCACCCTCGGCTTCGGGCCACCACTCCACAACAATCCCTTGGGGGATCTCATTTCCATCGGCAGACTGGTTCGATCGACGAGTACCTTGAACAGTTTCAAGTCCTCCTGGCCCGCACTACCACCGTTCTTCCGACACAACAGGTGTCCATCTTCACGGCGGGACTCCATGAGCGTCTCTGCATGGACGTAGAATTTCAGGCACCGGCAGATCTGACCACGACAATGAGTTTGGCTTGCATTTGCGAGAAGCGTCTGCTTTTGGACCGCCCTCATCTACATCACCAGGACGCCGAGGGGTCCAAGCATCCTCCGCGGCCTATGTCATCGACCACAGCCAGTCTCATCGCCCCAGACCGCGACGCCGACCGCCCAACTACCATTTGACGACTGTCGCCAGAGGGCTACTGTTACAACTATGAGAGCCATTTTTTCGTTGACCTCGCTGCAAGCGCCTCTTCTGGTTGGAGGTCGACGACTTGGCTTCTGAACGGGATGCTGACAATGACACGGGAGATCCGACGCCCACCGTCACTACAGACCAAGCTTGAGGGCAAGCTTGTCGTCGGGCAGGTGGGGATGTTACGGACCTACGGTCCTGCCTTGGTCGCGCATGTCGCGAACTATTTATCTAGTCGACTTTATATTGTGTAGGCGTAATCGATCCTCCATGTCTAACTCCAAGGAGAGGACACTTTTATGAACTATATGTGTGTGTGTGGTAAAGACAAGCACGAAGTAATTTACCTTTAATTTTCCCTATTTCCTCTCTCTAGTTCTCTCTCTCTCTAATTCTTCTCGATATCCACGGCTTGAACCAGGGTTGCCCTAGCCGCCGCTCCAGGACGCGTATCGCGCGATCCGCGCTCCGCGGAATCGACGCCACACGCCTTCCCGCCGCCATAGCTCACCGAAGCTCTCTCTCCTCCTCTCTTGAGGACTTCCCTCCTCTTCCCCGGCGCACACGCTCGCAATCCCGGGCACACAACACAAACATAATCAGTAAAAGAAATAATAGAAACTTGAAAAAAATCTCATCATAGAAGATCCATAGTCAAGATGACGGCGAAGCGAGGGATAACTAAGTCAGGATCAACATAGATTGTTCGTTGTCTTAAAGTCATATCCTTCCATGGAGGTCCATTATTAACGGTTGTACGCTCACTCATAGAGGTTCATTAACATGATGTACATGAGCATAATGGTGTGATTTCTCACAAAGTCACAAGACAAATTTCATATCATTATCAACTTACCAAATACATGCAGAAAATACGATTTATAAGGTTTAACTAGGTAGTCAAACGGGCGGGCAAGAAGAATTGGCTACGCGGCAGATTATAGTGGATGCATCCAACAGTTACAATTTGGGAGAGGAGAAAAAGGTTGGCTAACAATCACAACTTGAGGAGATGGGGAGGTGGGGCGGGTTAGTTCAACAAAGGAAAGAGTGAGATGTTTAACATTTGCAAATAAGGAGAGCAAGTGGGGAGGTGGTGAGGTTGAGAGTAGTGATGGTCAGTTACTAACTTACGATAAATGTCAAGGGATAGTCGTTGGTTACAAGTTGGAGAATAGTGGGAAGGAGAGAGGTGCTGGTTGCTTCATAATGGCAAGTGGTGAGGTAGCTGCTAAAGGCAGTGTGGAGTCCATATGGGGGTTACATACATCTAAGGAGATTGGGTCAACATGAAGGTTACATCTAAGGAGAGGGTGATGTAGAAGTCAAAAAACTGATGTGATAACTTCAGGGAATGTTGTGGAAGTTTGGATCAAGAAAGGATGGTTTAGGTTAGCTCAAGCTCAACCATGATATACATGACTTCCACATAATTAAACAACTCATATAACCCAAGAGTGGCCCATTACCAAGGTCAATTTAGATGACATATGACCTATAAAATGTAGGTCAACATGCATAAGCTTTCATACAATTATTCTTAATAAAAGAAAAATTACATAAGACTCATAAAACTTAAACTCAAAATTTACCTTTAATATTTGTATGGAACATTTGTCCACCGGTACTTTGATCTGGAATTATTTCTCTTACAAGTTTCACAATCACACGATTCATATTTACTAACTAGTACATAAACATCTTTATGGAATACCAACTAATTTATTAATAAAGTAAGGCACGGGCAGATATTTACATAAAATGAAGCCAAATTACAGTGGAATATTTCATGAGGTCAGGTAAATTTGTTAAATTAGTCTCTTTAGTAATCTACGACACAGACATCCAAGAAATGACGTGTGCATAAGAGAGAGCATTTTATTATTTAAAATTTTAGTGTAAATATATATGACTTCAGATTATACAGAACACAACTTAACACTGCTCCAGCCCACCCTCTAAGAGAAAATAATATGTCAATAACCAAAAACAAAGTGCCCACATATATAACTGCTGCATTTTGAACTAGTTTGATACCTTTTCAATACCACCACGAGATGTAACCTCCACGAATAGTTGATGAAGTTCGAGCTCCTTTCCTCCTATGGTAGGGATCCTAATAATAACACAAAAGGTACAGAAATATATCAGGAAAGTGTTATATCAGCCACCATCGTCCAAAGGCAATTGCAAGGATAGTTCATGCAACATTAGAAAAATCTATCCATGTCGAATTATAATAAGCTAGCTTCTGGAAATTTATGGTAGAAATATATGTCTGATTTTAATTACAGATTTTGATTCAATCATATCTTCACAGGATAAAGGGACAATGCTTTTATTCTACTTTCTCCAACAAGACTATTTATGATATGTAAAAGAAAAGGGTAGAATAAAAACTCTAGTTTGATAAATAAGTACCGTTGAAACTAAGAGGTTTCCCCCACTAATATTTACTATATATTGCCATGTTATTAGCATATTTTAGTTGTTTGGTTTACTTCCATCTTTAATAACACTTTCAGAAATGATATATACGTCCGGTGAATTTCATGGAATCTGATGATCTGCTATCATCAAGATGCTAGGCAAGCTAACAACTAAAGTAAAGAGCAAAAAGAAAATTTATAGCCAAGCTTGATGTTTCCGGGTTCCATTACAATGTTTTTACACTTCCATTTCAATAACTTTACTACCTACAAGACTGAACAAAACAAACCCTAAAGTAAAGTAGATGAGATAAAGGCACTGTTTGGTGGGGTGTTTTTGGTCCGGTGAGTTTAGACAAAAACGCCACCGTCACAAATTGTATGTTTGGCATAACAATGGTAATGACCACTACCAAGAAAAGAAAACTAGTTTTGAACATAAAAGTGAAGGAAGTTCTTTAGGTGAGGTCGGACGTTCATAAACAACAGTTCATAACCACCGCGATCACGACCGCTACCGTTGCCCCAAACGGGGCAAATATCCATAAAGATTAGTTTATAGTGCATATATCTGTTGCTTCATACAATCAAAAAAAGCTTTAATTCAAACAATCTACATGACTACCACACATTAAAAAAAAGGATTTCCTTTAGCTTGCGATAACAACCAAACTTCTCCCTCGAAATCTCTTTGGAACTTCAACTCATCTATTGTATACTGTGGTGGACATAGAATAGCTTTTCTAAGTCTATTAGTTTTCACACTTTGCAAACCCATATTTTTACAAATATTCAAAAAATGAAGATTTGGGAGCGAAGAAATCAAAAATAAAGAAAATAAAACTCACATAAACTTGGTTTTCATTGCAAAATGCAATTTCTCAAGTGATTCCATAAATAAAGTTTTATTCCCAACAACTTCTTGGTAACTGGCAAGTGCCTCCGGATAGACCTCATATTGGGAAGTGGGTAGAATCTCATCATCTCCTGAAGACTTGGAACTCAGTTTTGGCTCTAGTAGCTCCTTTCCTTTGTTGTTTGCCATCACTTCTGTTCCCTTGTCTTCCACTTCCCCCATCTCATCTCCAATAATACGCCCACTAACAAGTAGCTATCTGAAATCCAACAGGCCAAAACTACAAGCTTTAGATACAACAAGTGCTAAAAAGAAGAAAAAACTGAGCAAAAAAAAACATCATCATCACTCTCTCGTAAAAAACAAATATTTGGGTTCAGCTTCATGAACTTTTCCTCATTCCTTCTTGTTTTGTGTTATACATGAGATGTTAAAATTACGCTACATAAATATTTTTAGAACTTCTATCCATGTTAGGGTGTTACCTTAGTTATATTGTTTCTCTTCCTAATCCCGCCACATTTGTTTAATCTACCCATTCAATAATATAGTTTATGTTGAATATTTTGTGTATGTCTGCGCGTGCCGAGACCGAGTCGTTAGTGACCCATGGGTTACGTGTCTAATTAGGGCAAGACTCTACGCTAGAGGTAGTATAAATAGTTATTCCAAACTTGATGAGCTATTGTAGAATGCTTTGAGCACGAGCCCAAGCCCAACAGTTTATACCTTTCATTACGCATGTTCAAACTATCTAACGATCATCCGTTTAGTTTTCTAACATCTCTGAATAACACAAAACCAAAACCCCACAAAATTTAAATGTGGCAAGATCTCAAGACCAATACATTGGATGTATCACCAAATCTTTTAATTACAATAACACAAAACCAAAACCCCACAAAATTTAATTAAAACTGACATTAAAACAACAATGAGCAAAACATTCATCAATAACTTATCTAGTAGTAATGCTTCTCTTATAGTCCATTCTAATAATCCTCTCTATCAACAACAATAATTAAAGAAAAATCCCCAATGCAGAGGAGCGCGGCCTTAAAACCAGAATCTGAATGCAATGACGATGAGAAAGCATCGAGAATCGAATTTCGAAATCCATATCCGCAATTCCTCGGAAGCAGGAGGGATAAAGAATCCCCCAAAACAGAGAACGAATCCTTCTCTGCTGCCCTAGAACCAGAAACCGGGCAATAAATGAAGCCGTCACATTATAAATGCTTTCTAATGCCGACATCTGCTCTCATTAATCTAACACAAATCAAAGAATAATGATTAATCGAATTAACAGAAGAAAGAACACTAAGCATCCAAATTTGAAGGAGGAAAGAGACGAAATAAGAAGGGAAATACATACACATACATACAATCTTAGTATAATAAAAAAAAACATTACCAGTTGATTAATTCTTGCCGACTTACCGATCTTTTCAGGATGGAGACTGAGGGTAGAAACCAAGATTTAACTTTTTCCTTGTTAATTTATAATAGCAGAAAATAAAATTACCATTTTTGGGGGAGGGGGCGAACCCTAAAATCCTCTTATTACGGAGTAAGGATTGAAAGGCGTGGAAAAGTTTGAATCTGTGCGACGATTCGTATGAACGGTGGAGTGTTTTAGATAATTATTATTACGAATCACTAAATTTTATTTATTATTTATTTATATCATCATATGTGAAATATATTATTTTTATTATTATTTTATTACTGATATTAGCCTAAGATTGGATGGCAGTTAGTGTATTATGGGGCTGGCAAAGTATTACGAGAAGCTGTCCCTCTCTGCCCTGCCGTAACGGGCATATCACACGTGGGAGCAATTGCTGGCACGTGTGCGGGTAGCCTGGTAATTTTAACGGCATCTGACGCGTCGACGATTTTTTTTCTTATTTCTGTAAATAATAATAATAATAATAATTCCTCTTGTAAGGGCTCATAACGAGTCGAGTTCGAGTGATTTTGGCTCGGCTCGAAATCAAAATTTTCGACTCGAACTGGGCTCGAAATCGACTCGAAATTGAAATTAATTTCGAGTCGAGTCGGCTTCGAGTCGAGTCGGCTCGACTCGAAATGTTTCGATTCCGAGTCGACTCGAAATGTTTCGATTCCGAGTCGACTCGAAATTGAATCGAGTCGGGTCGAAATCGAATTGAGTCGGCTCGAAATTGAATCGGGTCAGCTCAAAATCAAATCAATTCAGCTTGAAATTGAGCAATTTTTCATTTTATTCTTATTTTGCTTAAAATTAAATGAGGCAACCTATAAATTTAGCAAATGAAACATTTAAAACTTTTATTTTTTTTAGGTTTAAATTTTGTTATTTTAATCTTAAAATAAAAATATATTAATAACTACTTAATTTTTATAATTAATTCGAGTTGATTCGAATCATATTTCGAGCATTTCAGGATTGGCACAAAATCGACTCGAAATCATATTCGAGTCAAGTTGAATCGACTCAAATTGCGTCAAATCAATTTTAACCAATTTCTTTTTGACTCAATTTCCGAACGATTTTCGAGCGACTTTCGAATTTCGAATAATATGCTCAACCTAGTTCTTGCTTTGCTATTTATAGTTTTTTTATAGTTATGAATTTTGATTGAGAATATATTTAGAGGCTCTGTATTTAAGTTTAAAATGAGATGTGAGTGAAAAAAATATAATAAATAATGACATCACTTTTTCTTGTTAATATAACAATAATTTATTATTATCAATTATGTTCTGTTTGGCGCGGTGATGGAGATCGTAAACAAAGGACACTCAAGCATTATCTCATTATAGTGGGGTCGGCTATATGATCCTTTGTCGCCATTGTGTCATATCTTTTGTCATAATCTTATTAATGGCTAAGTAGTCTATCTTTATAATTTTATTCCAAGTTTTTATCGGTCTACCCCTCCCTCGTCTAACATGCATAGTGACTGGATTCTCACAACGCCTAACAGTGCCTCTAATGATCTCCTTTGTACGTGTCCAAATCATCTTATACGAGCTTCTCGCATCTTCTCTGTAATTGGTGCTACTATTGTCTTATTCTTGATACTTTCATTCCTAATTTTATTCAATCTCATGTGTCCACACATCTACCTAAGCATTCTCAACTCCGCAACTCCCATTTTTTGCTCATGTACACAATCTCAGAACCATAGAGCATCACAGGTCTAATTGCAGTACTATAAAACTTTTCATTAAGTTTTAGTGGTACTTTACGATCACATAAGATCTCTGACGTGTCTCTCTACTTCAACCAACCCGCTTGGATTCTGTGTCACATCTTTATTATGATGGTGACGATCGTAAACACGGGAGTTAAATTGTCATTTGTTAACACCCACCTAAGAAACTTCATTCATTTATATGTTCAAATGGATGATGTTAGTTAGGTAATCCTTAACTAATGATGTTTTAACTGATGTGATTACGACCGTCACCATCGCGCCAAACGGAGCGTTAATTTGGTCCTCACATTTTCCCACTTCTCTCTTCATTCTCTCTCTTTCTAAGGTAATAATAATAAGAAGAACAATTAAAAAAAGAGCAGGTGAGGAGCGTCCATTTAACATAGCAATAAAATTTTGGTGTTGTTATTAGCAAATTATTTCTGCTTTTAGTAAATCATTACTACCAGTAAATCACAAATTTAGAAAATGACTATTTAAAAACTAAGACTGTGTTTGGCGCTGTTTATCGTAGTTTATTTGCTTCGGTGAAGTTGGACAAAAACGTTATTATATATTTGGTATGTCAAATGTTACTACCGTTATAAAAAAGAAACTAGTTTGGGGCATAAGATTTTTGTATGACAATAACATTTTTATCCAATCTCATCGGAGCAAAATAAGTCGCGCCAAACTCAGCCTAATTTGTCACAAACAAATCACTAGAAAAAGATCTGCTTTTCCTCTTCTTTCATAATCGTTTGTTCATCATGTGAGGGTATCTGAGTAAGGAACTTCCCATTGTTCTTCTCTGAAACACCAAGATCACAGAGATGTTAACATAGATAGCCTTTGGAAATTAAGGCTTCGTTTGATTCGGCGGGGGCGGAACGAGCTGGTGGGTCCAGACGGCGGGTTCAAACTGGAGGGGGGGAGGAGCTGCTCCAGATGGAGCTTTTTGCTTACCTGTCGTCCGACGGCATTTGCTTCAAAAGCCCGGCAAAAACGAAGCGCCAAATGAAGCCTAAATTGTCAAACTCCATCAGCTTAGGAAGAATCACGAGTTGTCATGTCGAGATCATCAGATTCATTTGCAATCACCGGATAAAATCTATGTTTCAGAATCTCAAACTCATCACTATCCTTTCTCAAGTGTTCATTTTTGTGTATACTGATGCTCTACCATCAAAAACATATTTGTTTGATGAAAGAAACGAGACAGTGATGTGTCATTTCCATCTTATGTTACTCTCCAACCGCGGAATATTGGTCGCTGCCTCGCCGAATACAAAGGACCGCCAACTAGCCTGAGCTTCCTTAAACCTTGCCTTCATGGCCACACCTCCCTTCACTGTCATCCTGCTAGCCACAGAGTGAGGCTGAGCTCAGCGCATGAAGAAATAGATAGAGGAAATGTTGAGGTCTTCTCTCTCTCTTATGAGAATTTTGATGCTCTCCCAGTGAAAAATCACCTCCCGAAACACAAGACACGGCCGAAGGAAGTTCTATGCACAGAACAGCCGACTTGCGGTAGCATCAGCACACAAGCTAATCTGTACCACAAGTCACCTATTTTGTTGGTTAAACTCTGATATCACAAATATCAACCCAACCAAAAGATCACAGAAGTCATAAATCACAATAAATAAATATCCAAAACAGCACATCATTAATAAGGAACTACATTAATTCCTTTAATATCATAGTACAACAAAATTGCCCAAAGGCTACATCATAACTCTCACAACACACATCAGTCACCAAAGGAAGAGAGGGTATCGTCGCATCAGGCTCTGTCCCTCTGTCCTGGCTGTTTTCCTGCATCAGGCGCTGTTGCTGCTCCAACTGCGGGGTATCCTCCTAAAATAGTTGACGTAGCAATCGTTGGTCATAAAGAATAAGTGTCTATCACATCTGCTCACCCCAACGACTCTTAGGCACTAAGCGGGGGAAAAGAAGGAGGAGCTCAATATAACAGTAGTATATAAGCAAACGAGTGGCAAAGTGCGTTATTAGTCAGCAGTTCATATATGTATATCAGTAGCACATTTATACTAAGCAAGTATCAGCAGTAAACATCAATATATAAGGAGACAATTTATACTATCGGCATATTAATCATAAGAACGGTATTTAACTTAACTTCTAAAAATGTTCATAAAAATTTATAAGTTAAGAACAACGCCAATGAGGGAGAAGATGTCGCCGAGAAGGATAATGAGATCCATGGCCGGAAACGAGGTGAGATTCCTACCCTCTCCCATGGTGTTAGATCTTTAGTTATAATCTAGGAGAGATGTCGACTCAAAAGAGTTGGACTGTGCGAGATGAACATCTCCTAGGAAGAGACTATGCTAGGACCTTGTCCTAGAGATTTGATGTCTTCGACATCTCCTCTCTTCGTGTGACGATGACGGACTTGGTTTCATGAAGAGGAGTGGTCTATTGAGAGTGAATAAGGGAGGAGGAAGTGTTGTATATTGTTTTGAACAAATGGCTAAATGAAGAAGACGAACCGATGTCATTCGTTTTGCTTTAATATGCGTGCAGGAATCTGTTTTTGTCCGCAACAAAATTCGAGTCCATTTTCGGGTGTGATACGGCCAGATCTAGGTCTTGGGCTTAATACGAAAGTTGTAGTCCTCAGAAAGACCTTTCTAACGGATGGTTACACGTTTTTATAAGAGCTTTGTAGCTCCAACAATATCCAGTAGAAGTTGTTGCACTGTAACATCTTAGGTGCATATTCCCAGTTTAGTGTGGGGCCGGATTTGGACTAAGTGCAAGAAACGTAGCAAGTTGATGTTGAGGTTTGGATGAGCCTAGCTATATGTAACCTAAATAAACAAATGGTTTGGATTAATTAATAAACAATGGTTTGGGGAAATTAGCGAACAAGTGATTTGATAAGTTTTGGTTTTACAAATGGCTACTTGTGGAATCTAGTAAGGATGCACGCGATTGTAATCCGATGAATGATACATGTTTTGAAAGAGGGTGTGGTATCCGATATTTGAATGTCTGATCTACACCTATGTTATCATGTTTGATGAATATGTGAGGAGTTAGTATGTTGTTGTGATGAATATTTGAAGGCATAAATGTTGTGAATGCTTGATTAAAAAGGAAGGAATCGAATGAGGTAAATCTCATGGCCATGAAATATGTTGAATTGTGATCTCAAGTATTGGATAAGATAATTTGTATAGTTCACTGCTTAGAGTGTGTCTCCCTCTGGGTAGCAGTGTGAGATTGTATGTTGTATGAGGTGGCTTTCCACCTGTGTTGATGATGAACCGTTAAGTGTTTGGAGCACGAGAATGTGAAAGGGTGTAAGTGTGTGTGATTGACCGCACTGGATTGATGACATTATAAGGGACTCGGTGTGGAGCCCTTGAGTGTTGTTGAGTACTGGATTGCTGATGGCAAGGCCATGTGTAGTTGCATGCGATGTGAGTTGAAAAGCGGTGTGAGTTGACAAGCGGTGTCATAATCCTGGGTTAAGGATAGTGTGGCAAGTCTACGGGCTCGCTAGTCGTCACACTGACGGGAGTTGACCGATAGACTTTGGACGGTTGGGCTTGATCCTCGGTGCTCATTCTCGGGGCTCCTTCCGTGCCAAGTGGACGGCTGGGCTTGGTCCTGTGGTGATACGCTCTCATAGGTTCCTTCCGTGCCACATGATAGGCTAGTTTGGGATGTGTTCTTGGTGCACATCTACCTAAGACCCCTCTGAGCCATAGTACGCATGGAGCTCCATTGTTTGTGCTCTTAGCATTGAGGCGTACAGAGGCTAGGCCATGTAGTGTGGATTCCCTCCTAGTAGTGGAAAGCTCGTTTCACTATCACCGTCTGTCCATTACGGATGATGCCTGAGAGGTTAGCTACCTGCTCAAAAAGTGGGAACTTCAAGTCTGCGTCGACATAGCAGTGTGCGTGTGCGTGAGCATGGGTGAGTCATTATATTGGATTCATATCATTGCATTGCACCGCAGAAGATCCTTAGCATATAAGTTCATCTGGGCACTCTTATATGATGAGTTACTTTTATATTAAGTTGATCCTAACTTATAAGTCTGTATGAGCATTCTTATAAGTTAAGTTACTTTCCTGTTATATGTCTACATACTTTATAGATGGATATTGCTTTGTAGAACTGCTAGAGTAAAATGTTTATAATGTTGTTATACATTGCTGCTAATAATTCTCATGATATATAGATTCTTCACATGCTTGTTATTACTGCTTATATATATTGTACACTCTTCTTTTCTCCGTCTGGTGCCTAAGAGTCAGCGGGGAGCGGATGTGATAGCCACTTAGTCTTTATGACTAACAGTTGCTACGTCTTCCATTTTAGAAGGAAATCTCGCAGATAGAGCAATAGCTGGTTGTGCAGGAGCGCAGCCAGTACAAGGTGACAGGGCCTGATACGACGTTACCTTCGCTGACGTCAGTTACGGATATGAGTTTTTGAGAGACCGTGTGTTATAGAAGCCCTGTTAATGCTTCTTACTATTGGTGTACAAGTTGGACTTTTTATATTTATGTGGATTTTGACTTCTATTTACATTCTTTATGTTGGGTTGACATTGATGATATTGGTTTTAGCCAGCAGGATAGGTGTCTTGTAGTATCGGTCGAACCGTGTGTTAGCGTTATCGCAAGGCGGCTGTTCTGGACATAAGAATCACCTCGGTCGTGCCTTGTGTTCCGGGAGTGGGGTCTTACAAATGGTATCAACTTGTAATGATCCTAAACTAAAGAAGTCGTTGAATAATGGTGCCACCCCCGCTTGATAGGTTAGTTTGCGGACAAACTGGCATAGCGGAAGTAGTGGTGTGCCCATGTGTAATTCACACTAAGTATGTCCAGTTGTTAACTTACGATTAGCCAACCTGACCTTAGGTTTGCACATTTATGTGTAGATCCTGGCACGTGTAGAGCCAGTAGTGGGCACTCCCACCCCTTCCATACCTTTCCAGTTCCAGCAATCAGAGTTGGACAGGCACTTACAACAATCCTAGATGCTTTTAGGTCTCAACAGGCCCCCGTGCGGCAACAAGCCTTGGGGTCCAACTGATTGAGAACCTTTCGAGCCCTCTCCCCGCCTACTTATCATGGGACGGAGTCAGCTGTCCGTACAGAGGAATGGTTCGACACGGTCCAAGATTTAATGGCGAGAATCAGATGTCCAGCCAATATGGCTGTGACCTTAGCAGTGTCAGTCTTGGAAATGCATGCGAAGAGGTGGTGGAAGTCCCTCATGGGCTCCACTTTACAAGGCCAAGTATACACTGAGATCAGTTGGAACAAGTTTTCTGAAGCTTTCTTGGAGCATTTCATTCCCTCAACCGCTCGAGACAAGCTTGAAGAAAGATTTCTGCAGTTGAAGCAAGGATCTTATGACAGAATATCAAAGGGAGTTTCAACACCTCGCTAGGTTCGTTGATGCCTACGAGTTGGATGATCGTGGTTATGCAAAGGGGTTTTATAAAGGCTTGTGAGATCCCCTAAGGCAAGTCCTTTTGTTTATAGAGGATGCGAGCCTAGCAGAGATAATCGATATGGCGAAGAGGTTGGAGGCAGATCACTTAGGAAGTGATAAGAGACCCATCGAGGACGTGATAGAAGCAGGCCCCAGCTATAGGAAGGACATAATAGTATAGGTGGAAGAGGAAATCAAATAGGTGGCGGCCATTTCCACCAGGATTTTAGGATGGAATGCCTAGCCCCTCAGCTAGCACTACCTCCACCTCAATAAATGTATCAGTAGCCCGGAAGGCAGATCGGGCGAGTATGTTTCTAGTGCAACGAGTCGGGCCACATCCGGCATTTTTGCCCGCAGTTAGGAGGAGGTGCTCCCACTGTTTTTCCTCCGGCAGCCCCGCAAGGATGAAGACAAGGTCCTTATCGAGGACGAGGACTACGAGAAAGGAATTCTGAACCTGCTAGTAAGGGTGGAAATAAGCCAGGCCTGGCCAGGCCTTATGGAAAACATGCCTGACCTACATTAATCTTTTTAGGCATGAGCCTGGCCTACTAGCCTGATGCAGGCCAAAATATAGGCCTGGCCTGCCCTATTTGCAAACGGGTAGGCCTGGTCTGGCCTGTAGGCCTATATTTTAATACACTATTAGTAATTAGGAAATGAGAATATTTCTATTTTAATATACTATTAGTAATTAGGTAATTAGGGATATTTAATTTCATATAATAAATTAATTTTATTTATTATTTAAAAATAATGTAGGCCGGCCTGCAGGCTTACATGCCAGGCTTTAATAATAGAGGCTTGGGCCTGTTTTAAAACAGGCCCAATTATAGGCCTATATTTATGGTAATTATGAAATAGGCCAGGCCAGGCCAGGCCAGGCCAATGGCAGGCCAGGCCGCAGATCCCTGATAGGCCGTCTGACCTATTTCCACCCCTACCTGCTAGAAAGCAGGTGTTTGCGCTGGACATGACTCAAAAGCGGAATCCTCAAGATGTGATTGCAAGTATGTCATGATTTGATTAATATATTATAAGTATTCGTCCTTAAATTGCCTAAGATGCACTAGGAATCTAGCTTTGAGTCTTTATAATTGATACATAGGCACCGCGCCTAAGATACATAGGCACCCTATTTGATACTGGTGCACACATTCATTTGTCTCGGCGGACTTCGTAAAAGATTTAGTTGGCGTGCAATATTTCACCGATATTACTTGGAGAGTACGCCTTCCAGATGGCTCTGAGATGACGTCGTCCGCCAAGTGCAACTTGGAAGCATACATTGAAGGAAAACCTTTTGAAACCCCTACGATGGTGTTGACAATCCCAGAGTTTGATCTCATTTTGGGCATGTCGTTGTTGGATTGGCACCACTCCAAGATAAAT
This sequence comes from Platanthera guangdongensis, assembly GCA_039583875.1. Taxonomy (NCBI): domain Eukaryota; kingdom Viridiplantae; phylum Streptophyta; class Magnoliopsida; order Asparagales; family Orchidaceae; genus Platanthera; species Platanthera guangdongensis. The sequence continues at coordinate 32,496,193 of CM077164.1, read as the reverse complement.
TGTGCGGCGAAGCAAATCACTTTGAGGCATGGAGACTCAAATGTCATTTTCTAAGGAATCAAATTTGCAACCCGTATGTTGTTGTCTTTGATTCAGGCCCTTAAGACCCATATGAAAGGAGACAAAGTAAATATGATATGTTTTGAATTAAAAGAGATGGCACCAAGTATGAAATATATGCGGTAGTGCGGGATTTCCCTGAGGTGTTTCCCATGAAGTTGTCAGGACTACCCACACGTAGAGAAGTAGACTTTCAAATTAAACTAGTACCGGGTGTCTAGCCTATCTTTCGGACCCCTTACCGAATAGCTCCAAAGGAACTCGCCGAGTTTAGAGTTCGGTTGCAGGAGTTGGTAGAATTAGGGTTTGTTCGCCCAATTCATCACCTTGGGGAGCCCATGTATTGTTTGTTAAGAAAAAGGATGGGCCACTACGGTTGTGCATAGACTACCAAAAACTCAATCGATTAGCGGTGCAGAACACTTATCCACTACCCCAAATCGATGAGTTATTCGATCAGTTAGTGGGAGCGCATTGGTTTTCCAAATTAGATCTACGCTCGGGGTATTACCAGTTAAGAATACAAGAGGAAGATATCCCGAAAACAACATTTAGCTCGAGATATTGTTTGTACGAGTTCACGGTGATGTTGTTTGGACTCACAAATGCCCCTTCTGCGTTCATGAGTTTGATGAACAGGGTGTTTGAGCCATACTTAAACGTCTTCGTCATCATCTTCATTGATTACATTTTGGTCTATTCGAAGACGGAAGAGGAGCATGCTGAGCACTTGGCCTTAGTTTTGAGGAAGCTAAAAGAGCATGCCTTGTTTTCTTAATTCAGCAAGTGTGAGTTTTGGCTCTAAGAAGTTGCATTCTTGGGTCGTGTTATTAGTGGTGATGGATTAGAGGTAGACCCAGTCAAGGTACATGTCGTAAAGGAGTGGTCGTCTTTGAAGTCAGCGGCTGATGTACGAATCTTCCTTGGACTTGTTGGATATTATCGCAAGTTTGTGAAAGGATTTTTGTAGATATCCCTTCCTCTCACTGCCCTAACAAAGAAAGGTGTGCCTTATGAGTGGACACCTCAGTGTGAAGTCGTGCTTCAAGAACTGAATGATCGACTTACCACCGCACTCATCCTAGCTCTTCCCTCGGGAAAGAAGGATTTCAAGTTTATACTGATGCGTCCTATCAAGGGATGGGAGCAGTATTGATGCAGTATGGGCATGTGATAGCTTATGCTTCAAGGCAGTTGAAGAAGCACGAGGTTAATTAACCTATGCATGATTTGGAGTTGTGGCAGTGGTGTTCGCCTTAAAGGTTTGGAGACATTATTTATATGGCATCCACTGCGAGATCTTTTCAGATCATAAGAATTTGAAGTATGTTCATACTCAAAAGGAGTTGAATTTGAGGCAGCGGCGGTCGCTAGAATTTTTGTGTGATTATGAGTTTACATTGAACTACCACATCGAGAAAGCAAACTCCGTAGCAGATGCTTTGAGCAGAAAGTACCAGAGATGAGCCCTGAGTCTCGGATGATGAGTATGGAATTAGCTTGAATGCTCGAGGAGATGGAGATCACGTTGGTGTGTAAGGATCATTCTGAGAAGTATACCGAGTGCTTAACTACTATGAGTATAGTTTGCGATATTCAAGATCGAATTCGGGCAGAGCAAGGGAAAGATGCTGCCATGGCCCTTGTGATTAAGGCAATTGAGGATGGATCTACTGAGAAGTATACTCTGAAGGACGACCGCGTTCATTTCCATGACAGGCTCTATATACCCAAGGGCGGTGAAATCTGGGAAGATATCTTGAGAGAGGTATATTGCTCCAAGTATTTAATGCATTCCGGGATTTCCAAGAATTATAGTGACTTACGAAAGACTATGTTCTGGTCAGTAATGAAGAGTGTCGTTAAGTATTATGTTACACACTGTGAGGCTTGCCAGAAGGTGAAGTTGGAGTGCAAGAGCCTTGGAGAATTGTTACAATCATTGTCCATTCCAGAGTGAAAATTTGTAGATATATCAATGGATTTTGTTTACGTCCTTCCCCGATCACGATCAGGGAATGACTCAGTTTGGTTGATTGTGGATCGCTTGACTAAGGTCGTCGGATTTATCCCAATGAAGAAAGAGACATATATGGACATACGAGTTCATCTCTTTGTAGAACAGTTTGTACGGTATCATGGAGTGCCTAAGACGATAGTCTCCGACCGTGATGGTCGCTTTACCTCCAAAGAATGGAAGGCATTTCAAGTGTATCTGGGATCTCGCCTTACCTTTAGCACGACCTTTCATCCTCAGACGGACGGTCAGTCTGAGAGGACCATCAGAACTATGGAAGATCTGTTGAGGTGGCGTGTATTTGATATAGGAGAGTCATGGGAAAGGCTCTTGCCACTTGTGGAATTTTCATACAACAACAGTCATCAAGCTAGCATCGGGATGGAACCCCACGAAGCACTTTATGGAAGGAGGTGTAGAACACCTTTAACATGGGTGCAAGATGAAGACCCGAAGATTTTGGGAATCGAGTATATTGATGATGCTGATGCTATCGTTAGATTGATACGGGACCGCATGCTTGAAGTTCAAAGTCGACAGACAAAGTACTACAATGTGAAACATAAGCTGGTGGAATTTCATGTGGGTGACAAAGTGTTCTTGAAGATCAGGTCGATGTAGCTAATGTCTCTTCTACACTTTGGATCTAAGGATCTAGCATCAATGGAGAGGGTAGGAAGCTCACTTGGTTCCCGACCATGGATCACGTCCTTCTCCTTGACGGTATGTTCAGTTTCCTCGTTAGTATCATTCTTCAGGAAGAAGGTTCGGTCGACTGAAAGGAATGATGTTTGTGGCTAGGTTTCAGATGATCATTTATAAAGGGAGGACTTAGGGTTAAATATCACCTTGTTACGTGTCACTTCCCCATTGGACTGCACTTTATAAGATAAAATTACCATTCTGTACAAATCTAGAGATCCAGGCCGAAACCTGACAGGACGTACAGAAATGCTAAGTCCACCATTCGTTGAGCATACTCGAGGAATCGTCATAATCACATGACGAATCGTCGAGTGCGTTAAGTCGGTTACATGAGTCAATTCGACGAATACATGAGTCCACTCGACTAACATTTCGACAGATTTCACAAGTCCACTTGACTTCACTTGACGAATTCGTCGAGTCCACTCGACGAATTCACGTATCTTCTTGATTCCTTTCGTTGAGGTTTTTCTATCTGCGCGGTTTGAAGAGGTTGACCGGTTTGTGCTATGCAGGTTGTGCGGATAGTGCTGAGGATCCAAGGACTTGGTTCTGACTTCGATCAAGGTCAGTGCGGATTCTGCGGTTTGCAACCAGCAGTTAACAGTAGGTCGCGACTTGCGACTAGGCGGTCTTTCTTCCACAACTTGTTTTTCCCAGTTCAATAAGATGTCTGCCTCTGACGGTTTGTTCAGTTCAGTGGTAGAAGTAGTCCGCGTACTCTGGCGGCTAGGCAACCTCGCGGTTAGGCGGTTTGCGACCAGGCGACTTCAGCGGACTCCATAGCTACTAGCAGCAGAGCCGACGGTTAATCTTTGAGTCCGCACGGCTTTTTTTTCTTGACCTATATTTTTTTCTGCTTCCATCGAATGCATTGGCAATCATGTCTCTCCATGTATGCCTTGCTCTGTAAAGATTTTGATAAGTATAAGATTCTTGCTCTTCTGGTTGTTTGTGGTTTTCTTGGGCTCAGTTTGGTTGAGTGTTCCTGCGCCTGGTGTCCTATTTTCCGCTATCACAAATTTTTACAGTTAGAACAGGCCTGGAGGGAAATCGTCGTGATGACTCGAGTAATAGTCGAGAAAACTTGTATGTTCGTCTGGGTGACTCGAGAGAACTCGACAAATTTGTCGAGTGGACTTGAGAAGACTCGACGAATTCATGGAAAGAACTCGAAAGGACTTGTGAAATATGTCGACATAATTCGTCGAAAGGACTCAAGAAAATACTTGATTTTGTCGAGTGAACTCGATGACTTCGTCGAGTATAGTCAAGTGGACTTGTGAAATCCGTCGGGACGTATCCCCCACCCCTCCCCCCATGGCCCCTAGGCACCGGCGGAGAGGAGGAAAGGGAAGCTCTGAAGGTGGAGAATGAGTGATGACGGAACTAATCTAGCATATCTAAGTAAAGTGGCAGTAATAAAAGTATGAAAAGCTGGAAAAGTAAAATGTAACCCTAACTTATATGAAATCACATAAGCTAAGGGATCTTCTGCAAGGCTCCTATCGTATAAAGAGTCTCATACCAATTTATACGATAGGGTGTCAGTTTTCTAGCAAACATGTATATATTTAAAGAATAATAACCTTAACTTATAAGCACGCTCGCGCAAGCTTATAAACTAAGGGGTCGTTTTGCAGGGCCAATTGTATAAAGCGACCCATACCACTTTATACAATAGGTGTCAGGGTTATATGCAATGATGATGATATGACATGCAAGTATGTCAAGATATGAACATGCAAGTGTAACACACCCACTCGACTCTATGCTCGCAGACCTTTAGTTCCCCCTTTCTGGAGCCTAACCTCCCAGGATACCTCCGTAGTGGCAGACGGAAGCGGTGGGTTGGGTCTCGCCCACCTCTAAACTGGTAATTGCACTACCAGTCAGACCTATCATACGCCTCGACGTTGGTGCACTAAGAGGAGCTCCTGCGTACTCTTTGCCGGCAAGTCCTCCAGACTTATCTTGGCTAAGTGCAAAACCACACTTGCCGAGTCGACGTATTAGCGTCGGTGCATCGACCCTCCAATACCAAATACCCACCATCTTATACTTATGCACATGCAACCTTATGTATCAGCTACCGAGCCAAAGCTCACCGGACCATCCCGTCCGTCACAATCAACAACCGAGCCTAAGCTCCCCGGACTATCCCGTCCGTCACAATCAACAACCAAGCCAAAGCTCACTGGGCCAACCTGCCCATCATCTAAACCCCTGAGCCTACTACCCGTGTGACCCAACCTAACATCCTGAATCATCGAGGTGAGTGAAAGTGAATCCCTAGCTATGCTAGTTACTCTTGCAGTTTATTTTGCCTAGAGTTTAGGTTAGCACAGGACTGCCCTAGGCATACCCCGTGAAGGGTTCTCGAGGGCACTAGGAACTAAGATGGGTTGAAGCTCAAAGCTCCATTTCGCAAGACACTTACTATTATTGGTTAATACCCGATTCCCGATCCCTTTTAATATTACTCTGGATGTAACCCTAATGTGTTTTGACCCTGTCTCTCCCTCCATAGGAATGATGATCTTTCGTCAATCCCGAGCACCACCTAATCTTAGACAACTGTACATCCTACTCATCCCAACTTCCAATGGTATACTCCAATCCACTCTACTAAAATCAGTAAACCACGATCCCATCTCCCTAGGACCATTCTCCATGTTAGCTCGATTTCCGTAGTTTTACAAAATACAGACCATCTTATGTTATATGACGTGCATGATAGGAGGTACTCTAAATCCTCATCCAAACAACCTAAGATAATTAATGGAGGTCTATCATGACATTTATAGCCTAAATCCAGAAACTTGGAATTTTCCTAATTTATCTGACATTTTATTTATTTCTCCTAAAAATCCAAATGCCCTAGGTTGTATATGAAGTGGACCTTACAGTCATGCAAAATGCTCCATAAACTTATGACAAGTACTAGGCAGCTAATTAACTGTAAATTCAAGTCTCTCAATTTTTTTGCATGGTTTAAGCCTCTGATCTATAACTTTAAATATAATCACATATTTAACAGCTAAAGAAGTAAGTGTTGTAAATAAGCTTCCAAAAATTATAAGAAAATTCAAGCATAACTAAAATGCCCTAAAAACACTCCTGACCAAGTTTTCAGATTTTCCAGTGAACAATAAACTCTATTTTTAATTTTGGTCAATAACCCTCTTCCATAAATCAATGAAACAACTACTGAAAATATTCATCTAAAAATTATGATAAAAAATTTTCTAAGTGAACTTTTGCATAAGTTTCACAATTTCCTAACCATCATTGAGCTCTGAATCTAATATTGAACATATTTGCATATATAAAATCTTGTGAAGTAAGTACTGAAAATATGCATCTAAAAATTATAATAAAAATCAAGTATGAGTATAATGACCTAAAATTTCCTCTGCCCAATTTTCACAATTTCCCAATGAACAGTGAGATCATTATAAACAAAAGACTATCAAGGGAAAATCCATGTAATACAAAGGAGGTACCAAATATATTGTTCCAATATTCCCAATAAAATTTCCAGAGGCTCATATTAACCCCATGACCATACTACCCAAGTTTCATAGCTTTTCATTAAGTTTTGATGGTCTATCTTACATGTTTAAGGGTTGTGCCCTAAACTATGGTTAGGGTTTTGGGGAGTCTAACATCCTATAAATCTCATAATATTTTTACTAAAGGACTTTGACAATCCTAAAGTCCTCTCCACTAAGTTGCAAGTCATTTCAAGGTCATTTGACCCATTGACCCTCAAACCCTAGGCTTTCACACATAGAACCTACCCTTGTGTCCTAGGGCTCCCCCCTTCAACTTTCACCCAATATCAGTGGAGGGGGGTATTTGGTGTGCCAATACAGCTGAGTGCCAAGATCCATCACCTTTGGGTGAGGTTGGCCCACTCAAGAGCACCTAGGGCACTTAGCCCTAATTTGACCTAAAAGGGGCCAACACTTGGCTACACAATTACCCTATCAAACCAAACCCAAAAATGATGAAATTTTTACCAGATCCTAAATATACTACCCAAGATCTCCATCCAAAGTTTGAGTAGTTTTTGAGGTGTTTAAGACACCTAATGAAATTACACATGATTTATTTAATTTTTCCTAAAAGTATAGAAAAAGTATCTCTAAAAATACCTATTTTTGGACAGGACCTAGGTGTAGGTTAGGGTGACTCCTGGTATAAATTTCAGGTAGTTTGGGCAAGATATGATGTGGGGGCACTCATTTTAGTCTCTATCTAACCCTAGGTATAGAACCCACCAATATGAGTGACTTGGTCAAACAATACATCCAAATTAGTTCAAACCAATTTTAAATTAAAGTACACCCCGAGGGCTACAACTTTGATATTTACTAATGTTTTTGTAGGTGAACCTAGGTATTTTTAATAAATAGAAACATTAAATATATATCATGTGATAGAAATGAAATGAAATGAATATATAACCTATAGTTTAAATATTATTCAGTACAAATCTTGGCGCATGATGGACGACATCTGGTCATCGTCTACCTCCAGCTGATGGCCAGGATCATCCCGACCTGGATCCACTTCCCGGCCTAATTACCGGCCATCCGGCCATCTCCCTGGCCGGCCACCGCCGCCACCACCTCCGTCGTGGTGGTGGCTATCGCCAAGCGGCGGCACAGCCGACAGAGGGGCCTTTTCCGACGATCCCAACAAGAGGAAATTTCCCCAAAAACCAGGAAATTGAAAGCTTGGATCAGGCTCACGAGAGCCCGATCTTCTTTCTAACTGAAACCTAAGATCTACCCACAGAGAGAGGAGAGGAGGAGGACCTTTGTGGTGGTCTGGAGTCGCGCCGATCGTCGGGTCGTCATGGTGGTGGTGGCGCCGCTCATGTTTCTATAACTACACAGTGGAAGGGCTCGAATTCTTCAGGTAAATGGTGCGGAAAACTCCTCTCAGGCCACTGATGGTGTTTAAAGCCTCAGTTAGGGAGGGGAGAGGCCAAGTCATCAATGACCATTAATGGCCATTGAAGGCTTGGCTCGGCCATGGTAGTTCTCCTCCCATAGCCACTGCCATGACCGAGAAAACCCTTGGCCTCCTCTTAACTGACCAGGGGAGATGATTCCAGCAAGAGGAGAGGGCTCTTGGCCTTCCTGGCCATGAATGTCCCCTCCCTTCATTTTCTCTCTCCTCCATTAAAGGGAGAAAATGAAGTTTCCTCTCTCATAGTCATCAAGGCTGACTTGGTCAACCACTTTAGGCTATTTGCAGTCCACCAATTCATATCATCACATAATTAAGAGTTGGTTAGCCCAAATGAAAGAGGGTTTGAGCTTGGGTTAGCCTATTTGGGCTAAGTTGACCTAAATTGGACTAGGGTTGACCTTGGTCCTTTTGACCCTTTTGGGTTGACCCCAATGGATCCTTGGTAACCCATTGGCCTCCCCTAGGATCTAGGTAGGGCTAGGTAGGGTTGTCTTGGCACTTTGGGGGTCACTTGACCCTTAGTAAGGGTACTTTGACTAAGTTAGGGCTAGAGTTGACTTTGGTCAACATGACCATTTGGGTTTACCCCAAGGGGTCCTTGGTGACTCATTGGCTTCCCCTAAAGTCTATGAAGGGTTGTGTAGGGTTAACTTTGCACCCTGAAGGTCACTTGCCCCATAGTTAGGGCACTTTGACCACTTTAGGGCTAGGGTTGACTTGGGTCAACTCAGGCTCTAGAGTTGATCCCATTGGATCTTTGGTAACCCATTGACCCCACTTTAGGTCTAGTAAGACCTTGGTAGGGTTGGTTGGGTTTATTAGGGGCACATTTCCCTTAGTTAGGGCACCTTTCCCAATTTAGACTAGGATGGTCCTATGTCAACTTGGCCACCCTGGGTTGACCCCAATGGACCCTTAGGGCTTTTCAATAGATTGGTGAGGTTATGGTGGGGTCTTGAAGTCATGGTGAAGCCCCTTGATCATCCCAACGTAGTATTTAGAAATTTACTAAATGCAGACCATAGTGATCCCACCCACATTCCTAGGTCCACTTGGTCTTCTTGGGCTTCCTAGGGTTTGTCATGATCTAGTTATGACAAAACCACTCCTAGGGGGTCTAGTTGTCTGAGGGATGTTACAGAAGATGCTTAACAGCCTCCTCCTGCTCGCCAACTGACCTGCCCTCCTGCAGTTCCATAGAGGAGTCACCTCTATATGATGTCAGCTCGTCAAAGACCACGTCTCTCAACACAACAAATTTCTTCGTCACTGGATTCATACACTTCCACCCCTCCTTCTACTCATCATAGCCCACAAAGACAAGCTTCTTTGCCTTTGCATCCAGCTTTGTCCTTAGAGCATCTGGGATGTGTACGTAGCAGGTAGATCCAAACAACTGAAGGTGTCCAACTCCAGGCTTATCCTTAAACATCATCTCATGAGGAGACTTCATGTTGATCGGACTTAAAGGCATCCAATTGATGATATACGTTGCATAGGCCATCCCTTCCGCCCAGAAGGACCTTAGAATGTCATTGGCATGAAGCCAACACTTGCAGGTCTCCGTCAGATGATGAATCTTCCGCTCTGCTACTTCATTTTATTATGGAGTATGAGCACAAGTGAGCTCCCTTTGAATGTCGTGCTTCTTGGAGAAGTTAGAGAACTCATTTTAAACGAACTTACCTCCATTATTCGTTCTCAACTTCTTGACCCGCATGCTAAGCCGGCCCTCAACCAGCTCCTTGAATTCCATAAACAAACGGAACGTGTCCGACTTCTCCTTTATAAAGTACACACAAGTGTACCTCATGTAATCATCAATCAGGACCAGCATGTATCTGATGCCTCCAAGGATAGCTTTGACAGTCGGTCTCATCAGATCACCATGGATACACTCCAATGGTACTTTATACCTTGTCTACGACTTGTCAAACGGAAGGTGACGATCCTTTCCATATTGACAGCCCGCACAGATAGACCGTCGCTAAAGGATGACAACCTAGGCAAGCCCTTCACAAGGCTCTTCACTGCCATGACTTTCAGCTTGTCCATCCTAACAAGTCCCAGCCTCTCATGCCAGATAGCTTCACTATCGTTGACACTCATCCGATCAACATAGGAACTTGTTGATAATTCAAACAAATCCCTTACCCTTCTCCCTACATGAGCAATGTCAGTCTTAACCGCTGACACATTGCGAAGAAATTTCACTTCTATTAGACCAAACAGAACGTGATAGCTTGCGTCTACTGCATTGGTCACTGAGAAGAGTTTCTTCTTCATGCCCAGTACGTGATAGGCACTTGTTAACATGAGTGGACCACTATCTCTATCTAAAGAAACAACACCCTACTTCTCGACTGCATGAACAATATCATCAGCAGTTATGATAGTTTTGTTACTTGAGCACATTTGTAGAGAGGGGAACTTTGACTCGTCCCCGGTGAGGTGATGACCACGCCCCGAGTCCACTATCTAGTCATCTTTGTAATCGATGGTGGACAATGAATGGACACACGCGCCCGTCATGAACGTATTTCCCCATCCAGCTTCCTCAGCACTGGAACCAGATTCCTCTTTATCTATAATATGCCCCGGCTGCAGCTTGACCTTGCAGTCCTTCTTGAATTGACCTGGCTGGTTGCACCTGTAACACTTAAGCCAATCCTTTTTCTTCTTCCAATCACCCTTAGGAATGACACTCCTCTCTTGATGATACGAAGTAGAAGGACCCTCAATAGCATCAGTCTTCTTCTTCTTCCACCTCTTCTTACACCCTGAAAAGAGTACCTCACTGCCTCCTTCAAAGACAGTGACTCCAGCCATCTGTCTTGTCAAGCTCTCATATGAAGCTAGCAGGTTCTCCAACTCTAACAAAGGAAGCTGAGTGGCCCAGCCTTGAACAGAAGTTGCAAAGTTCACATACTCCTTCTGCAAACAGCGGATTATATGAATTTTCAGCTTTGCCTCTAAAATAGGCTCATCGGGGTCCACTGCTGAAATCTCAGCGCACAAGTTCTTTATTTTCAAGAAGAACGTAGAGATGGGCAGATCACCTTGAGTGGTACTTGCCAACTCATTCTCCAGGAACTATAGTCGTGCTACATTCTTCCTGTTGAACAACCCATCAAGAGAATTCCAAATTTCCGCAGCAGACCGACATCCAATGATGTGATCAAAGAGTTCCGATGAGATAGCCCGCTTGAGGGCAAACTCAGCTTTTGCATTTATCTTCCTCCAAGCTCTCATCGCATCAGCACTAGCAGCCGCAGCAGCAGTAACCTCCTGCTTTTCGTCTCCGCCGATGACTTCCCAAAGGTCTTCGCTCAAAAGATAACTCTTCATATACGACTTTCACTTCTTATAGTTAGTCGACGTAAGGAGCTCAATTCCAAGACCTCTTGCGAATCCACCTTCCATTGCAAACACCTTGGTTTACTTAGACTCTCAGAAGCAGAAAAGTAAACTGATGGTTGATCACTGCTGTGAAAAATGGGACACTAGGCGCAAGAACACTCAACCAAACCGAGCCCAAGCAAACGAAAAAAAACTAGAATAGGAAGAATCCTATACTTATCAAAAATCTTTACAGAGCAAGACATACATGGCGAGACATAATTGCCAATGTATCTGATGGAAGCAGAAAAAAATATAGGTCCAGAAACAAGCCACGCGGAATTAAAGAGTAACTGCTGACTCTGCTGCAAACTGCTATGGAGTCCGCTTAGGCTGCCTGGTCGCAAGACCGCAACAAGCCGAGCGGACTGCCTGTTATTCCAGTGCTGAAAAAGAACTCTGTCCACTGATTTGCAAACCGCCTTACCACGAGGTCACCTAGCCCCCAGATTATGCGGACTGCTGCTGCCATCGAACTGAAAAAGCAACCAGAGGCGGACAGCTTATTGAACTGGGAAAAACAAGTTGTAGAAGAAAGACTGCCTAGTCGCAAGCCGCGACCTGCTGCTAACTACTGGTTGCAAACCGCAGAATCCACACTGACCCTGACCGAAGTCAGAACCAAGTATCTGGCTCCTCAGCGCTATCTGCACAACATGCACAGCACAAACCGGTCAACCTCTTCAAACTGCGCGGATAAAAAAACCTAACCGCAGCAACTTCCTGCGAGTTCACTTACTGTTCACTCGGTGATTTCTGATGTGACAGGGGGTTCCTATTTATAATAGCGGAGAGGAGTGTGATCACTACCCTAGATGATAGGATAACCATCCTATCTGGTGCGAGCACCAAGTGTATCTACTAAGTTGTAGATACACAACAGACCGCTGCGACTATGTAAGATAGCTAGTCTGCCAAGGTTTCACCACAAAGGCTGGATACTAAGCCTCTGCCTTGTCGCCAAAACCCAAACAGGCTTGATCCCCAAACAGGCGGGCTCTGCGAATACCGCTCCAGTCCACCCACTTGCGGACACAACACAGATCGCAAACTCCGAGCTCGTAGCCAAGGTGTACAAGGCAGACAACTGTCAAACTTGACGGACATAGAAATCCGTCCGCGCAGACCGTGCGACCTCTGGGACTGAGCTACCCTGGACATGGTGCAGATCCAGACCAAGTCCGCAACACCGGCGAACCCGGAAACATTGCGGATAAACATCCTTTCCGCCCGGCTACTCCAGGAAGCAGACCTCCAGCCGCAGACAAGCCGACCTGGCAGTTCGCCGCCTTCTGTCCGCACAGGCCGCGCGAACAGGCCGCCTAGGTCACCCACTTCCACTTCAAAAAATTCAATTGCAGCTCAATTGGTGATGAGAAGCAGAAAAAGCCGGTTTTTGTTAGGGCCAGACACACAAGCCCGGCCCCAGTGGTGGACAACGGGAGTGACCAGCGCTGATCGCCGGGCGCGGCACGGGCACCGGGCCTCAGCCTAAAGGTGTGGTCGACCGGAATTGGTCAGCCGAGCACATCCGGAAGAGGGCGGGAAGTGGCCGACTGCATCCGGCACCTCCCGCGGAGGCCATGGGAGGGAAGGCTCCCGCCAGTCGGGGGGGCCAGCGGGATCGCCGCACCTCTCGGCTGCATTCGCGCGGCCATGAGGTGCGGCCCCTCAGTCGAACATAAGTTGGGCTGGGTTGATTCGGCCCGCCGGCAGCGGGAGAGGGGCCGGCCTGGTGGCGGGCCCCTGGCGGTTCAGGGAATGGGATCCCGCGCGCGCAGATCGTGCATGATTGTGTGTGTCGATCGCGTGCGTGGCGGTTCCCCCATGATCTCCATTTAGGATGGGATCATGGACAGTGGGCTAACCGCACCCCCAATAATTTATAAATAGTCTTGTCTTTATCAATTGCCCTCCTTGTTTTACCACGCACAACACTTGCATTGTTGGTATTAAGGATTGACTTTCAGAGCAGCGGGAAAATATTGTCTGTAAGTTGAAAGAGGTGACCTTGAAAAGTGGGTATCTGGATGAAGTTAAGTTCAGGGGTTTGACATGCGTCCTTAATCCCAACAATGCAAGTGTTGTGCGTGGTAAAACAAGGAGGCGAGGCATATACAATGATGTTAGATACTCGTTCTGCAAAGTTACATATTTGAGAATTCCAATTGCGTCGAAGTTCGAGGATGTCTTCCCGATGAACTCCCCAAAGCACCACCCTAGCAGAAGATATATTTTGTGATGGACTCAGTGTGTGGTGCAAGACCAATATCACGATCTCCTTACTATATGGCACAAATGGAATTAACTAATATATAGATACACTTGCAGAAGCTATTGGACCAGACCTACATTCGACCAAGTTCTTCGCCTTAGAGCGTTATGGTACTTGGTGCGACCAAACTTAAAAGTGAGGGATAGATCTGATTTACACTAGAGGGGGTGAATAGTGTATATTAAAAACTTTAATTTATTTTTATAACGAATTTAAAGTATATGATATATATATAAAGAAGAATCGCATCACACAAATACAAAAAGTAAAACAATCACAGACGACACAATGAAATATAGTGGTTCCCCAATAAACCTGGGTACATCCACTCTTCCACCACCCTTATAGAAATCCACTACAGGTATTTGATCAGGTGCCCTTCCACCAGAAGATCTATTTTCTAAGGGAGATCTAGCAACCCTTTGAGTTTTTGATCTGGTGCCCAAAAACCAAGCTAAGTCTTTATATTAGGTGACTTAAGAACCAAGAGGTTTAACTTTTGAAGGGAATTAAAAACATTGTACACAGTTTATGAAATAAACTAAAAGTTGATGATGTCTTCTCTGTCAAGATTCTCTGAGAAGACTAGTGGATTGATGTTGAAGCAAAAAAGCTCCCCCTGTGTTGAGTAGAGTTTGTAATCAAGGGAGAAACTTTTCTTCAGGGTATAGGCCTTCAAGATTTTTTGTTTCTCTCCAATAATAATTTTAGACTGATGTAGAATTTTGTTGTCTCTTGGAGAGTCAGAATCCAATTGTCCAGAATCTCTGTGTGTGCCTGAATATTTGTTTTTGTCTCTTTTTGAATATGTCACTCTGAATAGACGACAATTTTCTGAATATATATTTTCTGAGAAGAATTCAAACATTTGAATTTTAAAACATTCCTTAAATAGTCTGAAGAATCATTGAGAATTTGTAACGGCTGTATTCAAATATTTGGAATTAAAACCATTCCTTAACTGCCCTGGTGATTAATTAGGATAATAACTCTGTGATAATTTCATATTTAATGCTGCCAGAAATGGCTATATTCATTAAGAATATTTAGCATTAAATATCAGAGTGTAACTGACTAAAATTAATTGATTTAAGAATTATTCTGCTTCTGAATATAAAATTACCTGGACCACTGCAAAGAATTAGTCGAACTCAGCAAATCTTTCGTCGTCCTGAGCTTGGAGTTTGTCGAACTAAATGTGTCATTCGTCGAGCTGAGATTGGTTATCGTCGAGCTGAGCTATAGAGTTGAGGTCAGAGTTCGTCGACCGGAGCATAGCTTTCGTCGAGCTGAGCTCAGTGGTAGAACTCTGATTCGTCGAGCTGAGCACGACGTTCATCAAACGCAGCTCTTGTCATGACCCGCATTTTCTCCGTATTCAAGAATATATCAGAGTAGAGAAAATATACGATGTGATGTCACGTCGTGCAGGGGATAACTGCAGATGCTTAGGCAACCCGTCCTCACATATACTTCATGTAAAAGATTTATGAAATTAAGTTGAGAACAATGCGTATAAGTTATTAGAGTTACTGAATGTGTTCCTCGGTCGGGTGGAACACTAGTGCATAGGTGAGAAAATATATAAGTTTTATGTGGCGGAAAATCCTGAGTTGATTCATTTGTTAACCTATATGACAGTGAAGGTCTAGTATCTTAAAATGATGATGTGACTTCGACATTTAATATATAAAGAGGACTTTTATAATGCTTAAAAGTAGTAAATTTAGCAGTTAAAATTCATGCAATGTCGATACTCCAGAATGCGGTTTTATATACTTTAAAATAACTAAATGCATCCTAACATAAATCCTTCCCAGAGAGCAAGCATAAACAGGTAAAAAGTAACAGCAGTAAAAGCAGCAAGTAGTCCACCACAGAAAGAGTCAAAGACTATGGGCGTCAACAACTGACACGAACCCATAGTAAAATCTGACAAGTCTAAACAGAGTCAAGTACCTCAAAGCTCTGAGGTGGAAGCAAACGGCCGCAGCAACCCGCATCACCAGAATCACAACACTGTCAGCTAAACCTACTACTGCTCTGATCCTGAGGCATTCAAAAGAAGAACACCTCAGAAGCAAGTTACAAATGGTGCAAAGAATCAAGACAGGCAAAACAAACCTCAAAGTGAAGAAAATTTATAAAACGACTGCAACAAAAGGGTCAGCAGCAGAGTAAAGTAAGCAAACAGTAAATCTAGCCGAGCAAAAATGGCTAATCACATCATTAGGATAGAACAAAGTACCAGCATCAGAACTTCAAACTTTCATCTTTCATTAATGCTTAAGTTATTCATAAATAAAAAACATGAGACTGATCAGCTCAACAAAAAGAGTACTGTGTCGGGAAAAAAAGTCCACAACGCGCACAAACCCAGCCAACAGGCACCATGCCGAGGGAGAAACCCCAACACGTACGGATCAAGCTAAGGTAATGTGTCGGGGATGAAAGTCCACAACACGCACAGACTCAACCATAAGACACTATGCCGAGGGAGAAACCCCAACGCGCAAAGTCCATATGTGTTTCTTTAGTTACATAATTATACAAGCATAGTTCTTTTTTTATTCATCATAGACTCACGGTCAACAATCAATGTGGACTGTATAAAGACATTTCAAGGTCAAGCAAAGTGAAGTTTAATCAAAAACAACGGAACGCACAAGGTGTCATAATGATCAAGATGACTCGATGGTTAAAACAACACGACAACCAATTCGTTTACCAATTCTATGAAATAAAAATTGGGGTATGGTTTTAGGGAAATAAGTCGCAATTTAAGGAAAAGAAAAAATAATTAGAATTCAAGGACAATTTCTAAGTAATTGAAACGTGACAAACTCAAACAAATGTAGCAAAAATTTAGAATAAAGGAGCAAGAGGGAGAGCAAGAACACAACTTGCCTCGGTTTTACCGGAAAAATCCTCTGAATCACCTCACGTCGCAGATCGGGGCAAAAGAAGACGGGAGGATTCAAAATCTGAACAAAAATGGCTGAAATAGAGGTTAGGGTCGAAAAACCCTAACAAGAAAACTCAA
This sequence comes from Platanthera guangdongensis, assembly GCA_039583875.1. Taxonomy (NCBI): domain Eukaryota; kingdom Viridiplantae; phylum Streptophyta; class Magnoliopsida; order Asparagales; family Orchidaceae; genus Platanthera; species Platanthera guangdongensis. Next base: position 32,479,708 of record CM077164.1, on the reverse strand, counting down.
GAATGAGGAAAATTTTACCACGATGGCATAGCTCTCGACGAGAGCTTTCCAGATCTACGATCGGTTGGAAATTTCGAACACCAAAGCCCCGCCGACGGCCACCGAAAGATTCACAACTTAGAGCTCTGTCGTCACATTCGCTCTCTGGTTCGGCCAAGATAGGAAGAAGAAAAAGTTCCCTTTTTCTAAATATAACGTTAAGTATTAAATATAAGAGTATATATATACATACATATATATATTTAAATATATATATATATATATATATATATATATATATATATATAATTTCTTGTCTAAAACAGACTATCAACGAACGGGTGCGCGGAAGACGAAAATAGAGATTTTAAATGGCTTCAAATCAAAAAGTGCTCAACATAAAAGTTGTAGATATCGTCGAGACGAACAAATTTTATGTTAACTATTTTTCAATACGACATTGTTTTACTCTCAAAACTGTACCCGAATGCAAACAGAAGCAAAACTTCTCGGGATGAATAATCGGTACTCGAGAACGAGATGACAGGTACTCGAGAGGTCGAAAACAGGCTACTAGAGTGTTGGGAAGCAGCACTCGAGTAGTTCAGAAGTAGGACTCGAGTAGTTAAGATGCAGGACTCGAGTAGTTCAGATGCAAGACTCGAGTAGTTCAAATGCAGGACTCGAGTAGTTCAAATACAGGACTCGAGTAGTAAATATGCAGGACTCGAGTAGTTCAAATGCAGGACTCGAGTATTAAATATGCAGTACTCGAGTAGTAAATATGCAGGACTCGAGTAGTAAATATGCAGGACTCGAGTAGCAAGAACAGGACTCGAGTATTCAGGAAATCGTATTGCATGAACAGTGAATTCACTCGTGAAAGAATTGGTTTCAAGATAACCTAATACACCTAGAGGGGGGTGAATAGGTTCAAATCCTTTTTATTCTAAGGCAGATAATAAACTCTAGATTTCTGTTGGTTATACTATTAACACAACAAACACATCACAGAAATATATCCAATCACAGAGTGCACAGGATTTATAGTGGTTCCCCAAGTATTGGGTACATCCACTTTCCCCCTTCGTCTATCTAGCAGTGTGCTAAATTCGGCCTAACTTCTTCTCTTCACCTCAGATCCGTAGATCTTACAGCTCAGAACCCAATCAAGGTTCCTACAACTCAGAGTGAGTCCACACTCCTACAGCTGAGGCACACAGCCCTACCTCAGCCTTCAACAAGGCCTATACCTCAGAGATAACAGTCTCCTACAACTCAGGCTCACAGCCCTACCTCAGCCTTCAACAAGGCCTACCACTCAGAGACCTAAATCTCCTACAACTCAGCCTTTATAAATTAGTCTTACAGCTTAGATCTTAAAAGATCCTACAGAAAATAGATTTAAGTTTGTAATTAACCACCACCCAGATAGAGAGAGAAGGGATGGATGGTTTATTGATCAGTTCTTGGAAGAAACTGATGGCAGAGAACAACCACTCTTAGCTTTCTTCAAAGCTTCTTGAATCTAAACTCAGTATGGTTGAACTCCTGTGAAGTTGATCTTCAATCAACTCATTTATTGAAATTCAGATCTCAATCTGAATCCTTCTTAGCAGATTGGTTCAGGATCTGCACTTGAGGGACTTGATGATGAAAGCCCCTTTCTTCTTTCGAGCTCTCTCTCTCCAAATTCTCCTATTTCTCTTTCTTTAGTATTCTGTATTGATTGGTCGTCAATGACTCTTCTGTATTAGTTCCTCATCTTATGTTGAAGGAGAAAGCCTTTATATAGTCTTCCTCCATGGTAACCGTCTGATCCGGTTTTTAACAAACTTCTGACAGCTTTGATAGTTGCAGTAGACCGGTTAGAAATGACAGCTATCAAGTCATCCAGTCAATTCGTGAACTCTGTCTCTATCAGCAAAATGTCGAGACTGAACTTCATCATGTGTCGACACAAGTAGACTAAGTGTCGACACAAGTGAACTAAGTGTCGACACAAGCCTTGGTGGTGTCGACACATCTCCTTTGTTGTTGTTAATGCTTCTCGACACAGCCTTCTGTAGAATGTGTCGACACTGATTGTGTGTCGACACAAACACTTCTTTTCTTTAACTTATTGAAACTCTGCAGTGTGTCGACACAAGTCCTGTGTGTCGACACAGTTACTTCTTTTCTTTAACTTTGTTGACACTCTATAGTGTGTCGACACAAGTCCTGTGTGTCGACACAGTTGATGTCGACAAAGTCTTCTGTGTGTCGACACTGCCTCTGTGTGTCGACACAGTTGATATAGACTAAGCTTTTCTATGTGTCGACACTGTCGATATCGACTAAACTCCTCTGTGTGTCGACACTGCCTCTGCATGTCGACACAGTTTCTTCTAGTGTCGACACAGCCTTTCTAAGTGTCGACACAATTAACTCCAAGTGTCGACACAGCTTTTCTCCAGTGTCGACACAGGCCTTCATAAGTGTCGACACGGCTTCTTCTGGTGTCGACACATGGACTTAGAAATTTTTCTGCATTCTTGCATTTTCTTAACCTGCACATATAAACTCAAAACAACATCAAATACACCTTGATGTATATCATTGAGTAAGGTGAGGCTTCTTAAAATCTGGTACACATTTTCCAATGTACCCAACAATCTCCCCCTATTTGGAGAAGTTATAATCCTTAGTCAAGGATATACACCATTCACAACAAATACACATTATGATGTATAACAACATTATATGACATGGTAACTACTAAAACACAACATATATAACAAATCATCACAGAATAATAATGCAATCAGAAAAAGCATTAATTATTGTTTTGTTTCAACTACTAATAGTTTCTTATCAAAAGGTACATAGATTTTAATATTAAAGATTACAAAGTTATAAAATCTTAGTAAACCTATCCTAAGGCTGCTCAGGCTCCTTGATGACTATGTCTTTGTCTGATTTGATCTTGACTTGTACATGAGCATCAGTATCATCAGCTGGCTTCTTGCCCTTTTGATCTTTCTTCTTTTGCTCTTCAGTCATTATTCTTTGTCTTTCAAAGTAATGAAAAGGCTTTGGGAAATATTTGCTTGGCTCCTGTGCATTAGGAGGTAGCTTCCCAGCTTTAGCCTTTCTTCTATATTGAACTATGGCTTCTTGCCTGACTTCATGCTTTTGTCATTCTTGTTCTGAGTACCATTTGCCCCTATCATGGGTCTGGTCCTTTACAGCTTTCCAAGCAGTCAGTATAATATTCCTGGATGTTGTACTCCACTGCTCAAAATCAGGCTTCAACTCTGCCTGTTCTCTGAATCTTTTCTTAGACAATAGAGCCTCTTGCTCTTTGTTCAAAACTGCCTCTAACACTGGCATATCTACTTTCTCAAGGATAATATTTTTATTACCTTCTGGAGGGCTGTACATAGACTATACTTCTTGGTGAATCATTTCAAAATCAACTAGAGGATAAATAACTTGAGCAACTTCAGCTTGTTCACCTCCAAAGTAAGCAGGGTGTATACTTGACTCAGCAACATTATCATCATCACAGAGGGGTGAATATCCAAGTATGGCTCTGATGCTATTAGATATCCATTTAGCATGATCAGAGCCTGCTTTGACTAACACTCCCTCCCCCTTTATGACTTCTCTTGCAATATGATCCCTGAGATCATCTTTTTGAAATCTGATTTGTTCATCAAGAAAATTGACACCATCCTTATAAAAAAGACTTTAACTTTAGTAGCTGTGCAGAAATAGTCTTTTGAGAATCCTTAATAGCTGTTTGGACAGCAGCTAGTTCTTCCTGGAATTGCTTGTCAAAGGCTGCCTTGGCTTTAGTCCTTTCTTCAGTCTGGGCAGTAGCAAGATTCTTCATTTATGTAACAATCACATTATGTGATTATGTCAGATTATCATTCATTCTAATTTGATTCTCTAGGACATAGCCTTGCTTGACAGCTATATCATCAACTTGAGTCTTGATCTTGTCTTGATGTGTTGATAGGAAAACTACAGCATTGCCCCCTTTGTGAAAGCAATCTGTCATCTCCTTCTTATTTTGATTTACTTCAAATCTTATTGACTTTATATTCTGAGCCAAGGAGAATTGTAGATCCTTATGAGTTTCATCCATATATTTTTTCATGGCAATCCTTTGCTCATCTAGCTTTACTTGTAATGAGACTAATAGGGAACTATAATTATTAGCTGGAGCTGATTGTGGTGCAGTTTGTAATACCCTCTTATAGTTTTGGCTCCTTCTTTTGAAAACCATCAATTTTCTTTTTTAGCCTGAATTTCTGCTTCCTGTTCAAAAGCTGAGGTATTATCTATATTAACTCTATCTTTAGGACTAGGAGGCAATTCATGTGTAGTCCTAGGTAGCTCCCCCTGAATCCCTTGCTCCTCCCCCACAGTACTTACTTGTTCCTTCTCAATATTAACTTCCTCTTTCTCAAGGTTAACTTGCTCCCCCTCAACATCTACTTTCTCCCCCTCAAACTCAGTTTTCTCCCCCTCATTACCAGCTTGCTCCCCATCAATATTAGCTTGCACTAAATCAGGGAACAACTCTTCTAAGGTAAACTCTTGTTGAGTAGGTACTTGAGGTATTCTTAAATCTGGAGCATTAGCAGCAGCAGATTTTTGCATAGTTTGGAATTAGTAGAGCCAAATATTATGTCATTTACATATATTTGAACTAGCAAAATTTTAGATTTATGATTTCTAACAAATAATGTTTTGTCTACTATTCCCCTACTAAATTTATTTTCTAGAAGAAAACTAGCAAGAGTCTCGTACCAAGCTTTTGGAGCTTGTTTAAGAACATAAAAGGGCTTTGTTAAGTCTAAAAACATGAGAAGAGTGAGTTGCAGAGATAAAACCTGCTGTTTGTTTTACAAAAACTTACTCTTTGAGCTCTCCATTTAGAAAAGTACTCTTCACATCCATCTGATATACTTTGAATCTCTTGAATGCTGTAAATGCAAGAAAAATTCTGATAGCCTCCAATCTTGCAACAGGAGAAAATGTCTGATCATTATCTATGCCTTTCTCCTGTTAATATCCTTGAGCTACCAATCTTGCTTTATTTCTAACAATGATTCCTTGAGCATCCAACTTATTCCTGAAGACCCATTTTTGGTTTCAATGACTGTATAGTCTTTATGTCTTGGAACTAAGTCCCAAACTCTACATCTCTCAAACTGATTGAGTTCCTCTTGCATAGCAATGATCCAGTGGGGATCTTGTCCTACATCTTGTATGGATTGAGGTTCAATCTGAGAAATAAGACAAGCATGTATCTGATCTTGATTCAATTGATGTCTTGTTTGAACACCAGTTGATATGTCTCCTATCACTTGAAATCTTGGGTGATCTCTTGGTGTGACAAGAACAACAGGCAGAGTTGGTTATTTAACTATTGGAGCTACTTCTGTTTATGGAATTACATTAGGTTCAACTTTTTCAGTATAAATTTTTGTATCATCTTCATCACTGATATTAGCAATCTATTGAGAAGGATGTAATGTATCATCTTGTGTTAGGATTAAATCATCCAGTTTCTCACGGATTTGGTACCTGAAAAGATTCTATGGTAGAGATATCTCTCTCCTTGTAAAACATATTAGTCTCATCAATAGAAACATGTACAAATTCTTCCATTTTTAGGGTAGATTTATTAAAGACCCTTTAAGTCTTGCTGACTTGAGAATATCCAAGGAAAATTCCTTCTACAACTTTGGTTTCAAATTTCCTTAAACATTTCTTATCATTATTGTGAATATAACATTTACATCCAAAAACTTTAAAATAATTTACTTTAGGTTTCTTATTCTTACTACTTCATAGGGAGTCTTACCCTTTTGTTTATGAATCAAACTCATGTTAAGAATATAGTTTATTGTTCATACTACCTCTGCCCAAAAGGATAGGGGTAAGTGAGCATCTGCAAGTAATGTTCCAACAGATTCAATTAGAATTCTATTTTTCCTTTCAACTACCCCATTTTGTTGAGGAGTTCTATGAGCAGAAAAATAATGTCTGATACCTTCCTTCTCATAGAACTCTTTCATCAAAAGAGAATCAAACTCAATGCCATGATCACTTCCGATCAATGAAATCTGAGTAGAGTACTCAATATTGATGTTCCTAAGAAAGTCTGTAAGAACTTTAAAGTTATCTGACTTATTTCTCAGAAAGAACACCCAAGTGAATTTAAAGAAATCATCAATAATTACTAAAGTATAAGACTTCCCTCCCAAACTTTGTACTACAATAGGTCCAAAAGATCCATATGTAGCAAATACAAAATCCTGGTGAATCACTTTTAGAAATGGATTTAAAGCTATTTTTAGTTTGTTTGCCTAATTGGCAAGCCCTGCAAAGTCCTTCCTTCTTGTAAGAACCAGAAGTCAGTCATCTAACAAGGTTGTCCTTAGATAGTTTAGCAATAGTCCTAAGGTTTACATGTCCTAATCTCTTATGTCATGGTTCATTTGTTTTACTAATTTGATTAAACATACAAATTTCTGTTTTAGCATAGTTAAAATTAACTAAGTATATATTACCATGTCTAGTCCCAGTTAATACAACTTTGTTAGAACTAGATGTAATAAAACATAATGATTTGCTAAAAGATACCTGATAATCTTCATCACATAATTGACTTATGGAGATAAGGTCATCCTTGAGACCTTTCACATAAGCTACCTCCCTGAAGGTAACTTTTCCAACTTTGACATTCTCATAGTCCTTTGTCTGGCCACAGTTGCAGTGTCTAAAAATGACTTTAGGTCCAAGCTTAGCTTTGAAGTCACTTAAGTTTTCTTTTATGCCTGCCATATTTTTTTGAGCAGTAACTATCCAGATACCACTGTTCCTCTGTGGTAGGATAGTTCTTTTACTGCATAAAAACAAATTAGGTGTTTTTGACCCAGGTTACCTTGGGTCCTAGTTTCTTGACATAATGATAATTTGAAATATAAGAACACATAGGTTGATCCTTATATCCAAGTGGATGATTTCTCCTAGGAGGAATAATCCATCGAGTAAAATTATTTATAAATTCTTGTGTTTGATTATATTGATGAAAAGAATTAAAATTTCTATTAGAAAAATTTGGATTCGGCGAATTAAATTGAGTTCGTCGATCTGAGTGCGATGAATGGAAGTGAGTTCGTCGAACTCCATTCACAGAATAATATGGTTGATGTTCTGTGTTTCATGTTCGCCGATCACAGTTCGACAAATCATATTGTTTTCGTCGAACACCATTTCATGTGTTCATAGTTCGATGTACTCTGTTTGACAAAAAGTAATTATTTCGTCGAGCTCAGTACGATGAATTATTCTGAACATAATTTTTATGAACATTTTTATTTTGTTTAGACTTTTGTACAACTTCTGTGGTTTTATCTAAGTCTTCTAATTTTTCTTTACCTTTAGCAGAGGTGAATTTTATAGGTGTGGATAAAATATTTTTTGGTAAAATATAAGGCTGACTAGATGAAGCCCCAGGCCTAGTTTGTCATTTAGTCTGGCATTAATTGTGCTTATGATATCCATCAGTTTGATGCTTCTCCCATTAAGAGATTCTTTAAACTTTTTAGCCTCGGATAATGTGTTTTCTAAAGATACTATTTGTTCAGAAGCAATTTTCAAATCATCTTTGAGTTTTATGTTTTCAGAAGAAAGATTATCTAATTCAGTTAATTTCTCTCTGAGTAGTTTTATTTCTCGCTTAGATTGTAATAAATCTTCACATAATAATTTAAAATCCTTTTTAAATTGTTCTGAAGTAAAGTCAATGGTAGAGATTACCTGATTTTCTTCAGATTCTGATTCAGACTCAGAATTACAGCATGATACATTGATTGCCATCAAGCAGGCATCATTAGCCCTTACTTATTCATCTTCACTTGAGCTGATGAAGTTTCATTTTCTTATTCACTCTAGGTTTCAGCAACAAAACCTCTCTCATTCTTCTTATATTTACTGGAAGAAGGTTTGTTGGAGTGCTTCTTGAAGTCTTTCACTTTCTTCTTATCCTTCTTCTGATTCTCAAGAAATTTTAGAAGAATATGTTCTGCTTTCCTACACCCATAACATACAATTTCTTTAGTGGGTGTCTTGTCATACCTTGGTTTGTCATTACTTTTTGAAGATCTTTTTCTGAAGTCCTTTCTGGCCATCTTGTAAAATCTCTTAGCAAGGAGACTTATAAGATCTTAATTCTGTGGAAGAACTTCTGCTTCTTATGTTGCTTGGAAAGTTATACTCTTCTCTTTCCTTTCTGCAGGTGAAATTCTTTGTTCAACTTCTCTTGTTCTGATGAGATGCTCATAAGATTTGAGCTTGCCCAACAAAGTCTCAGTGGAAATTTCATTTAGATTGTATATAGGAGGTCTAGTGCTTACATACTCTTCATTCTATGCTATGATAGAAAAAACAAACTACAGAAAATGAGATCTATCAGGATCTTTGTTGGTTCGGGTGTTAGTCTGTAAAACCAAAGAGCCACCCTCTGATACCAATTGAAAGTGAGGGATAAATTTGATTTACACTAGAGGGGGTGAATAGTGTATGTTAAAAACTTTAATTTATTTTCATAGTGGATTTAAAGTATATGATATATATATATATATATATATATATATATATATATATATATATATATATATATATATATATATATATATATATATATATATATATATATATATATATATATATAAAGAAGAATCATAGCACACAAATATAGAAAGTAAAGCAATCACAGACGACACAAGGAAATATAGTGGTTCCCTAATAAATCTGGATACATCCACTCTTCTACCACCATGGTAGGAATCCACTACAGATTTTTTATCAGGTGCCCTACCACCAGAAGATCTATTTTCTAAGGGAGATCTAGCAACCCTTTGAGCTTTTGATCAGGTGCCCAAAAACCAAGCTAAGTCTTTTAATTAGGTGACTTAAGAACCAAGAGTTTTAACTTTTGAAGGGAGTTAAAAACCTTGTACACAGTTTATGAAATAAACTAAAAGTTGATGATGTCTTCTCTGTCAAGATTCTCTGAGAAGACTAGTTGATTGATGTTGCAGTAAAAATGCTCCCCCTGTATTGAGTAGAGTTTGTAATCAAGGGAGAAGCTTTTCTTCAGGGTGTAGGCCTTCTAGAATTTTTGTTTCTCTCCAGTAGAAATTTCAGACTGATGTAGAATTTTGTTGTCTCTTAGAGAGTCGGAAGCCAATTATCCAGAATCTCTCTGTGTGTCTGAATATCTATTTTTGTCTCTGTTTGAATATGTCACTTTGAATAGGCAGCAATTTTCTGAATATATATTTTCTGAGAAGAATTCAAACATTTGAATTTAAAAAATATTCCTTGAATAGTTTGAAGAATCTCTGAGAATTTGTAACGGTTGTATTCAAATATTTGGAATTAAAATCATTCCTTAACTGCCCAGGTGATTAATTAGGATAATAACTCTGTGATAATTCCATATTTAGTGCTGCCAGAAATGGTAATATTCATTAAGAATATTTAGCATTAAATACCAGAGTGTAACTGACTGAAATTAATCTATTTAAGAATTATTCTGCTTCTGAATATAAAATTGTGAAAGTGATAGATCTTAAGCAAAAAGGCTAGAGTTTGTCACAACACAAAAACAAAATAAAAACTAAATAGAACAGAGCGGATCAAGCCACATAGAAAAGATACAAGGATTTTATAGTGGTTCCCCAAATCTGGATAGTCCACTCTTCTACCACCCTGGTAGGAATCCACTCAGGTTTTTGATCAGGTGCCTGACACCAATGTGTTTTGATCAGGTCCCCAAAAAACCAACTCAAGTCTTTTGATAAGAAGACTTGCAACCATGAATCACTTTTGAAGGGAGATGACAACCCTTTACAGAGGTGGGGGGTGAGAGATGATTTTGTCTTCTCTATCAACAATCAGAGAGAAGACTCAAGTGGATATTGATGTTAGCAAATAGCTCCCCCTGAGATATTGATTGGTTCAGGGAAATCTGGAGCACTACTTCAGGGTGATAGGCCTTCAAGCTTTGGCCTTGACCAGAGTATCCTTCAGGAACTTCTGACAGATAGATTATTTGTTGTCCTTGAAGTTATCCTGCCGTGATAGGGAAGAAGAAGACTCTTAATAGTGATTAGATGTTCTTCTTCTTCTTCAGATGGCTGTTATCGCTCTGGTCTAGGGCTTCTGGTTACTGTAGTGATATATTACCCTTACTGTCTATGTTTATCTTTTGTATTCACTATGTTATATCCCTGTCTCTGTTCTCTGTATTTGAATTTCGTAGACTTGATGGTGGAAGAAACATTCTCGAGAGTGAAGATGCTTTGGAAACTGATCCTCACTTAATTCCTCTGTAACTGTCAGTTTGAACGGCTATTTTCACTGGGAATGTTGTCTGTAATTAATCCTCAATTAATTTTACCAACTGTTACTGATTCCACAGAAATTGTCGACCTGAACTTTCGTCGAGTTCATCAATCGTCGACCTGAGTTCGACATTCGTCGAACTCAGCTAGATTCGTCGAGCTGAATATCTTGCTTGCGTTCGTCGACCGGAGCTTGTAGTTCGTCGAGCTCAGTTTCTGTGTTCGTCGAGCTGAGAGAACTGTTGAGTGTCGACATGGTTGCTGTGATGGTGTCGACACAGCCTTGCTTGAGTCTTGAGATCATCGACCTGAGTTCAGAGAAGCAACTCAGAATTCGTCGACCGGAGATCGTCGTTCATCGAACTGCGTTCGACGATCGTCGATCTTGAAAGTGATAGATCTTAAGCAAAAAGGCTATAGTTTGTCACAGCACAAAAACAAAATAAAAACTAAATAGAACAGAGCAGATCAAGCCACACAGAAAAGACACAAGGATTTTATAGTGGTTCCCCAAATCTGGGTAGTCCACTCTTCTACCACCATGGTAGGAATCCACTCAGGTTTTTGATCAGGTGTCTGACACCAATGAGTTTTGATCAGGTCCCCAAAAACCAACTCAAGTCTTTTGGTAAGTAGACTTGCAACAAGGAATCACTTTTGAAGGGAGATGACAACCCTTTACAGAGGTGGGGGGTGAGAGATGATTTTATCTTCTCTGTCAACAATCAGAGAGAAGACTCAAGTGGATATTGATGTTAGCAAATAGCTCCCCCTGAAATATTGAATGGTTCAGGGAAATCTGGAGCACTGCTTCAGGGTGATAGACCTTCAAGCTTTGGCCTTGACCAGAGTATCCTTCAGGAACTTCTGACAGATAGATTATTTATTGTCCTTGAAGTTATCCTGTAGTGATAGAAGGAAGAAGACTCTTGATAGTGATTAGATGTTCTTCTTCTTCTTCAGATGGATGTTATCGCTTTAGTCTGGGGCTTGTAGTTACTGTAGTGATATTGCCCTTTTTGTGTCTTTCTTTCTTTGTCTCTTGTTTTTCTCTACAGTGATTTTTTCTTCTTTTTTTGTCTATTGTGTCTGTTCTCTCTTCTTCCCTCAATTTGAATTCTGTAGACTTGATGGTGGAAGAAACATTCCCGAGAGTGAAGATGCTTTGGAAACTGATCCTCACTTGATTCCTCTGTAACTGTCCGTTTGAACGGCTATTTTCACTGGGAATGTTGACTGTAATTAATCCTCAATTAATTCTGCCAACTGTTACTGATTCCACAGAAATCGTCGACCTGAACTTTCGTCGAGTTCATCAATCGTCGACATGGGTTCGACATTCGTCGAACTCAGCTAGATTCGTCGAGCTGAATATCTTGCCTGCGTTCGTCGACCGGAGCTTGTAGTTCGTCGAGCTCAGTTTCTGTGTTCGTCGAGCTGAGAGAACTGTTGAGTGTCGACATGGTTGCTGTGATGGTATCGACACAGCCTTGCTTGAGTCTTGAGATCATCGACCTGAGTTCAGAGAAGCAACTCAGAATTCATCGATCGGAGATTGCCATTCGTCGAACTGCGTTCGACGATCGTCGATCTGATTCTCTGACTTTGTCTTAACTGCAATTCTTGGACTTCTTTCAGCAATTCTGGAGAAACCTTCTGAATGACCTGCCCTAGAAAAGGTCCTATGACCCATGACTATACATGTTGGGTCAATCTAATATTCCTAATAGTGTTCTTTACCCAAATCATAACTAGGGTTCCAACAAATTGCCTGGAACACTGCAAAGAATTAGTCGACCTCAGCAAATCTTTCGTCGTCCTGAGCTTGGAGTTCATCGAACTAAATGTGTCATTCGTCGAGCTGAGCTTGGCTATCGTCTAGCTGAGCTGTAGAGTTGAGGTCAGAGTTCGTCGACCGGAGCACAACTTTCGTCGAGCTGAGCTCGGCAGTAAAACTCTGATTCGTCGAGCTGAGCACGACGTTCGTCAAACGCAGCTCTGCTTTCGTTGAATTGATTTTCTGCATTCGTCGAACTGTATTTCTGCTGGAATTCTTTTGAGGCAATAACTCTGGAAATAACCTTTGATCCAAGACTATACAAAGTGGGTCAAACTAATCATCCTAAACAAATGATAGTGATCCTAGCCTAAATCAGTAAAAGGGTTCCAACAAGACTCAATGCCTTGATCGGGCCGAATTGACTTAGACCGTCTTAACCCATGGAACGGTCGAGCGCGCACATAGTCAATGAGAGAGTGATATTATGCACATGATATTTTGACGTGGAAAACCCCTCAATTGGGTAAAAAACCACTCGATCGGATCTGTGTCGGTCGAACTCCACTATCTGCTTTCGGTTACAGCTTGCTTGAAGAATCGAGGGTGATAGGCCGCTCCTCGTTACACTTTGGAGATGAGAGAGAGTTACTTAGGCTCACAGTGAGGAACAGGCTGCTCCGCGTGAGGTTACTTGCTGGAGCATTGAGGACAAATGGGCACTTGTTGTGGTAGGAGTTTCCTTCTTGCTGAATACTAGTAGACTTATGTGAATTTTTGGTGGAGAGGCGGTGGCTCGAAGGTGGCTCGAAGGTGGCTCGAAGGTGGCTCAAAGGTGGATCGTAGGAGGAATCCGACAGAGTTCTGTCCTGAGGAGGAAGAAAGCAGAGGAGACAAAAAGATGAGAAATGAGGAGGCCTGTGAGCCTTTTCATAGCCTAGGAGGTGGTTACAGTGGTTATACGGCTATCCTCATACCGTAACCACTAATATTATTATTTTAAATATATTTTTGGATGCGTATTATTTGTAAATGCAGGCCCCCACTAAAAGCATGTCTCCCCGACTACTGGTGGTGGTTACATGGGTAATTATCCGCTCAAAAGAGGGCGACAATCGTGGCAGAATGATTGAACGGTGGGTAAGGCGACCAAAGAGGGCAAGAGAAGCGGTCGGCCACAGCCTCAAGGGTAGCCGACCCTGGAGAAGGTGGCGGCCCGCCAACGCGGCGCTGGCCAGCTGTACGGTTGGCTGACTGGAGAGGGCCGGTCAGCCGCACTCAGGCGGCATACCAAGCTTGGCCCCAACGGAGGCCAACGAGCGCAACCCCGGTGCCGACCGTCGGGCGCGGCGCCGGCACCGGGTGTCAGCCTCAAGGCGTGGATGACTGGAATTGACTGGCCGAGCACACGCGGACGGGGGGTGGGAAGTGGCCGATCACACTCGGCACCTCTCGTGGAGGCCGCGGGAGGGAAGGCTCCCCCAGCGGGGCAGGTCAGCGGGAACGCCTCACCTCGCGGACGCAGTCGCACGACCACAAGGTGCAGACCCTCAGCTGGCCAGAAGTTGGGTCGGTTTGATACGGCTCGTCGGCAGCGGGAGAGAGGGGTCGACCCCGGTGGCCAGCCCCTGTCGGTTCGGGGAATGGGATCCCGCATGCACGGATCGTGCGCGATTGCACATGACGATCGCGTGCATGCCAGTTCCCCCATGATCTCCATTTAGGGTGGGATTATGGGGAGTGGGCTAACCACACCCCCAATAACTTATAAATAGGCTTGTCCCTATCAATTTCCCCCTGAAATCATCGATGTTAGAAATTGGGTGTGCACTGCGTGTGCTACTAGGTGTGTGTGTGGCGCGCCCGTTTGCTTGCTTGGGTGCTCGCGCTCTCTTTTGGGTAAGCGGGACCCTGGACATTTTTAGTTTTCTCGTCGATCGTGCACTTGTGCGCAACGACATTCAATTTAACATCCTTAACCAGTTCTTTGCTTTTTTATTTTCATATTTTCAAGCATCCTACGAGACCCATGTGGTTGGACTCCATGCTCACTACTGAGCAAGTTGTTGTTTGGAGAAAAAGATACGGGTTACTTGCTAATCTTAATGTGAAAATATCTCATGCTGGAGATAGAGTTCAAAACCCATCTGGGGGTTTGTTGACAATTCGTGAGATGACTATGAAGTCAAGCTACTGATTTCCATCGTGCGAGATGGTGGTGGACATTTTGAAGTTTTGTGGCATCCCGATATCCCAGTTTATTCCACTTAGAATGACTCGCATCATGAGGCTGGTGGCTTTCTTTAGAGAGCATAGCTCAGGGTTCTCTTTGGAGTTATTCAGAGATTGGTGCGATATCCGTGTTGATGGTGGTGACCGTGTCGATATTCGCAGCAACAAAAGTTGGCATGACTTTGAGACCCGGACGGATCATTGTCATGGAACACCTTGTTTGGATATGTCAGGAACTCTTAGGGCTTGTCGGAGCTGTGTAATTCCTTACCATATCGTTTTCAGCGCTAGAGGGGGAGAGAACTGGACTTTTCTCCCGTATTGGGATTTACGAAGCCCTGGGAGTTGGCAAATCGTCTGTTCATGATTTCCTTGTTTGTGGATGAGAAGAGCTTGCTATTGTGCGGACTTTCTACTTCCCCTGAGTGTGTCGATGATGTACCTACAGTACGTGACCGAAAAAGGAAGCTTGTCTTGGACAGTCACCGGAATGCAGATGTGGAGCCCCGATCTTCTTAGAAGGATTCTCAGGTTGAGTAGCTTCCTTCCAATTCCCGAGATGAGGTTGCTGTTATAGATCCTGATGTTAAAGTACTGAGATCTTCCGCCCCCCAAGTCCCTTATTCGGAGGCCTCCGCTCCCCGAGTGTCTTCTTCTTTGAAGGCGATGAGCGTTGTGGTTGGCATACTTTCTTCTTTTTATATTTGACCATTTCGTGCAATGTTGATCTTCTTTTTCTTGATAGAAGATTAAGGCATAGGCCCATATTGCATTCACATGGAATGACCACGATATGAGTTTGAAGGATGAATACTTGTTCCTTTAAGAGAAGCTTTGTAAGACCCTCCCCCCAACCTTAGATTGGGTCGGGTCGAATACGGGCCTTACTGCCCAAGACGGACACCCAACGCCTTCCATGTGTCAACAACCCACTCACCAAGCGTAGAATAATCGCCTTGTAAGGCTATGGAAACTCATCACATCACATTAGATCATAGTGAAAGTAAATTAGAAATCAATTTATAAATATAACAAAGGTCGTAGCCATAAGTTTATACATATGGTACATCTGGCTGAAGATAACTACAATACTCTCTCGGTTTTTACCAAACTAAGAGCTCACATATCTAAGGACTGAGGATGAGACTGGTGCTTCTGCTCATGTTGGCTCTAAGGCAGGTACGTTATCACATGTTATTCGGGCCTCACACTGCTCCATCTCCAGTGAATGATTATTTAAATAACCGCTAGTCATAGGACTAAGTGGATTCACACTATAACACCTTCGTCCATCGCATAGGATATAACAGAAGGTCCGACCGGGGCCCCACGCCATATTCCACGAATAGTCAGCGGAGTTACGGGTTAATATCAAAAGACCATACTAATCCTAACTCAGAGCATTCTAGCGGAAGCTTCAAGGGTTAAACTGAACACAAGTAACACGAATGTCCACTAATAAAAACCACACAGGAATGTTTACAAAAATAAACTAAAAGTACGGCCTTAATGCCATACAATTGTTTTCAAAAAATGATTTACACACATCGGCACGCAAGCCGGCCACACATGAAAATAATAAAAAACCTTCACTTGGCCTTCAAGGGTCGGCATAACATCAAAGGGCTGCAACCCATTATTTCCCGCTCGGCTCTCCAGCACCTGCACAGGGACAATCACCAGCAAGGTGGCAAATAAGGGAACGGTCAGTTTTAGCTGACCAATTTCTAATGACCCTACCCCATTCTCGGGCAGCGGTATTCCTTTCCTACAAGCATAGCATTCAGATATAGATATATGACACAAAGGTACAACTTAAGCACCATTCAATATATCACACACGTTTGCATTAACTGCCAAACGTTCCATGCACTCAGGAAACCTTATCGGTGTACCAAAAATACCCAGCCCCACCATCGTCCAAAAATCTGAGACTAACGGTAAACATGAGCATTATCTCCACTTATGCCTCGACTACGTGACCAAGTCCAGTGGCTCACTCCAAGCCGATCATAAGGCGGGTCCAGGTCAGCTTATCTCGTTACTCAAATCGTCATACCATTACCGAAAGCAAAGCCTTCATAGACTAATGGACAAATGCGGGTCAGTGTCCTCCTTTCCCCAAGCAGAACAATTTAAGCTCTCGCTTTCAAAACATGGAATAATTTAAGCTCCCATGCACACATATAGCAGAACGATTTAAGCTCTCACCATTCAATCATAAAATGAGGTCTCCAAGTGTAACACCCCCTATCCGTCGCATAGCATATAGCAGTAGGTCCGGCCGGGGCCCGACGCCATATACCACAGACAGACCGGGTGGTTACGTATGGAACCATCCAACCAATCTCAACGTCCTACACAGAGCATTCTAGCGGAAGCAGTTTATAAGTTGCAAAATAAGAACCCAGCACAAGCATGAATGTCCACTAGCAAGATAATAGGAATGTTATTACAAAATACTCAAAAGTCGGCCTTAAGGCCTTACAAAATGTTTCACTTGTCTTTTACATGATTTCCAAACCTCGGCACGCAGGCCGGCCATACATGAACAAAACATAAAACATTTCCATTCGGGCCTTCGAGGGCCAGCTTCGCAAAAAGGGCTTTAGCCCGCTATTGACCGCTTGGTCCAGCTGCACCTGCAAGCAAACAAACCACCGCACGGTGGCAAACAAAGCAACGGTCAGCAATGCTGACCAAATTATAACGATCCCGCCCCCAACTCGGGGCGGCGATGCTCTTTCCCTGCATTTCATTAAGCGAGCAATATAACCATATAAACATAGCCATTTCATCACAGACGTTGGCTCGTACGGCCACACGTCCCGTGCACTCAGGGCACATTCTCGGTGAACCGGTCGATGTTACGTCAAATAAAGCCATGAACATTCCGGACTCACCACCGCCTCTTGGACGGCAATTCCTATGAGCAATTTGTCTTCAAGGTATTGGTCACGTCAAATTAAGCCATGGACCACCGAAGACCCCCATTTATGCCAACGACGAGTCCCATGTAACCTTAGGTCGCTCTAACCGGACGACATAAAGCGGGTACGGCTCCATCTAACCCGTGCTCACATCGCAACGACAATTTAAGCCATATGCGCGGGTCAAACTTTCACCGAGTCCCATTCTACCGCAAGTCACATAACCTCGTTATGTTCAAGTTGGCTTCCAAGCCACCAAGTTGGCAAGACCTCGTGTCCGCCCAGTTTTCCGGGTGCACCTTTGGGTTAGTCCCCAAGGCTCCCTGCTGCAATCTACCGCGTAGAAAACCCGAAAACACCAAATAGCACGGAGTCTTCTCCGGCCTTATGCAATGCAACATCACCGATCCGGACTAACATGTCCGGGTAGGCTTCAACCAAAATGCCTAAGTCCGTTCTCGCATACGGACGCTAAACAACGGGGACTTTACATATCTACCCGAAGGAACGCCTCCAACTCTTCGCAAACTCGCGAGAGGGGGGCTTCCTATGCTAAGAAAGAGAGCTATCATGCTCAAAAGTGAGGATCGTTACCCTTGCGTTCCTCTTCGGCGCCATCGAAAAGTAATCGGATGGAATTGACTGCACTAGCGTTGCCTCCGCGGATCCGGAGTCGGCTTGCGATTCGGAGCTCCGAAGCTCCTCCAATGGCGGATCTAGCTCCTCTTCTTCTTGCCTTAGCTTTTCTTTCTCCAAGGGTTTGGAGAGAGATCAAGTGGAAAAAGTGAGGGTTTTCTAAGTCAAAACCCGGGTATATCCCTTCAGGAACAACCCCCAGCCATTGGATCCTCAGTCAAAGAAATGAACGGCTTCGATTCGGGACTGAAATGCCCAATCTGGCCGAACACGGCCTGGCACACGCCCGTGTCCAGGGCCGTGTGCCTCATTCGCCGTCAAAATCGAATCACCTGGAACCTCACACGGGCATCGAACACGCCCGTGTTCGATCTGACACGCCCGTGTTCCAACTGACACGGCCGTGTATCTGGCCGTGTACCCCATCAATTTCTCCCGTTTCCAACCCGAGCGCTGACACGGGTTCGGACACGCCCGTGTCCTTGCCCGTGTCACCTTGACACGCCTGGGCTCCAGGCCGTGTACAAGGTCTCGGCACTTCACGGCTAAGTGTCGACACGGGTCGACACGCCCTGCGACACGCCCGTGTCGCAGGCCGTGTGCCATGTCTCGACACACTGTCGACACCAAAGTGTCGACTTCGCGGGACGAGTGTCGACACGGGTTGACACGCCCTGCGACACGCCCGTGTCGCAGGCCGTGTGCCGTGTCTCGACACAATGTCGAAGCACTGTGTCGACTTCACGGCTAAGTGTCGACACGGGTCGACACGCCCTGCGACACGCCCGTGTCGCAGGCCGTGTGCCCAGTCTCGACACAATGTCGAGACCAAAGTGTCGACTTCACGCCTTAGTGTCGACACAGGCTTGACACGCCCTGGGACACGCCCGTGTCCCAGGCCGTGTGCCTGCAGCCAGAACTCAAACTGGCCCAAATTATTCCCCTTTTGCTCCTTTGAGTTTCAGGGCGTTACAACTCTACCCCTCTTAAAAGAATTTCGCCCACGAAATTACATAAAGGGAAAAACATGTACAAAACTAAAATTTGTACCTGAGCGGAACAACTCCGGATATTCGTCAAGCATCGTCTGCTCTCGCTCCCAAGAGAGCTCCTCACGACCGCAATTGTCCCACCGGACTTTGACCATCCTGATCTCTTTATTGCGTAGCCGCTTGACCTCCGAGTCCTCAATCCGCACGGGCTTGACTTTTGTCGTTAGCCCACTATCCACCGGCACTTGATTGGCCGCGATCACTTGCGTAGGCTCTTGCACCGCCTTCCGAAGCACCGAAATATGGAATACATCATGTAAACCACTTAGCTCCACTGAAAGCTTCAGCCGATAGGCCGCTTCTCCTACTCGCTCCAGAACCTCGAACGGTCCAAGGTACCTCGGGCTTAGCTTTTTCAATCGTCGCACCCGCGAGACACCCTTGAACGGCTTGATCTTCAAGTATACATAATCGCCCACAGCGAACTCCACGTTCCTGTGCTTGGCATTATAGTACTTTGCTTGCCGGTCCTGAGCGATAAGCAACCTCTCCCGAATGGTTCTTACCAAGGAAGTAGCATCCTCCACTTCCGATCGCTTATACAACTTCGACTCGCCCGTTTCTAACCAAGACAACGGCGTGCGACATCTTCTACCATATAGGGCCTCGAAAGGCGCCATCTGAATACTTGCTTGGTAGCTGTTGTTGTATGCGAACTCCACCAAATAAAGGTGGTCCTGCCATTGCTTTCCGAAGTCCAAGACACACATGCGAAGCATGTCTTCCATCGTTCTATTGACCCTCTCGGTCTGCCCATCCGTTTGCGGATGGAAGGCTGTGCTAAACTTCAGCTTTGTTCCCAACATTTGCTGCACCAGCCTCCAATCATTGGACGTGAACCGCCCATCTCGGTCACTCACGATGCTGCGGGGCACACCATGAAGCCGCACTATATTATCCACATAAAGCTTCGCCAGCTTCTCCACCGGATCATCCTTCCTATGCGGAATAAAATGCGACACCTTTGTTAATCGATCGACCACCACCCAAATGGCGTCGTTCCCCTTCTGCGACCTTGGCAAACCATGCACAAGGTCCATAGAGATGTCGTCGAATTTCCACTCCGGAATAGGCAAGGACTTAAGAAATCCTCCCGGCTTTTGGCACTCCGCCTTTACCAAGGCGCAAGTTTGGCACTTCGCTACATATAGCGCCACATCCTTTTTCAAACCCGGCCACCAAAATAGTTTCTTAACATCACGGTACATCTTCGTGCTCCCCGGGCGAATCGAGTACTTGGTATGGTGCGCCTCGTACAACAACTCCGCCCGCAAATTGCCCACACTTGGGACGCACAAACGACCGTCTTTCCAAAGCAACCGTCCTCCACGACGAATTGGGAATTTGACCCATCCAGAGCCTCTACCATGAACTGCTTCATATGAGCATCCATATCCAAAGCCTGCCGAATCCGATCAGCCAGGTCATATTGGACTTCAGTCCAATTCAGCACTGCTTCAGCACTAGATTGTCTATCCACACAAACAATCTCCAACGCCTCCAGCTCCTGCACCAACCGCTCATCACGCACTGATAGCCAATTTGCTTGAGCTGGGGCTCGGCGACTCAGCGCGTCCGCAACCGCATTCCCTCTATCAGGCGCGTAGTGGATCTTGAATGTATAGTCTCCCAAGAACTCCATCCATCTACGCTGTCGTATACTCAGATCCTTCTGATCAACCAGATGCTTCACGCTCTTGCGACCGGCGTAGAGAGATCCACTTTCACACCGTATAGAATTATGCCTCCATAGCTTCGAGGCAAAACTCACGTCCATACGCTATTACGCTTCCGTGTTGCAGTAGCGCGCAACCCAAAACGCTGCCCGAAGCATCGCTATATATCTCATAGCCTTCGGTTCCACATGGCGAACTCAGCACAGGCGCCGTGGTCAACCGCCACTTCAGTTCCTCAAAAGCTCGCGCGCACTCCGGCGTCCAAACGAACTTATGCTCCTTCCTCGTCAAAGTAGTGAGAGGTAACGCTATCCGCGAGAAGTTCTCTACGAAGCGCCTATAATAGCCGGCAAGCCCCAAAAAGCTCCGGACTTCTGCTACCGTAGTAAGCTCAGGCCACTCCCGTATCGCAACAATCTTCACCGGATCCACAGCAATACCCTCTCCACTCACTATATGCCCGAGGAACGCTACTGCGGATAGCCAAAACTCGCATTTCGAGAACTTGGCATACAACTGATTTCTCCTTAGCGCCTCCAACACCAAGTGAAGATGCTTGAAGTGATCTTCCTCACTTTGCGAGTACACCAAAATATCGTCGATGAAGACGATCACGAAACGGTCCAAGTACTCCCTGAACGTCCTGTTCATAAAATCCATGAATACTGACGGCGCATTAGTCAGCCCAAACGGCATGACCGTAAACTCGTAGCGCCCGTGTCCTGTACTGAACGTCATCTTAGGGATATCACTCTCCCTTATCTATTTAGAGTACGCCGTTGACCCTACCAACTGATCACATAGATTATCGATCCTTGGGATTGGGTACTTGCACTTTTCCGTCTACTTGTTGACTTCCCGATAATTAATACGCAACCACAACCTTCCATCCTTCTTCTTAATAAAGAGGGTCGGTGCGCTCCAAAGCGAAGGACTTGGACGCGCATACCCTTGCTCCAACAACTCTTGCAGTTGCGCTTTCAGCTCCGCCATTACCTTAGGCGTTAGCCGATACGGAGATCGTGACACAGGCTTTGCACCTGGCACTAGCTCGCTCTTAAAATCTATCTCCCGCTGAGGCGGGGCGCCAGAAAGATCTGCGGGGAACAGATCAGGGTATTCCGATACCACTGAAATACAATCCAACGCGGGCTTCGGCTTTGCAACCTCCACTAGTGTACAGAACAGCTCTACACTAGCACAAACCGCCTTCACCACCTGAAGAGCGGCCATCATCGCCTTGCTCGACCTCTTCGAGCTCATAAAGGTCGTCTCACGACTTGCTCCCAAGTTGACTTCCTTGCTATCGCAGTCTATGTAGGCTTGCTGCTCCGAGAGTCAGTACATGCCAAATATAACGTCAAACCCCACCAACGGAAGTAACGACGCTTGCAGATCGTACTCCTAATTCCCAAACCATAAACTAAGAGCAATGAATTCTACCCTCGCCGAAAGAGCACCATTGGACTATAACACATCCAATTTATCTCTTTCCATCGAAGGAGGTACTCCAAGGCACAATAAAATTCCTAATAAAGGAACGCGAAGCTCCTAAACGAACGGTGCTCTCGCAGATAAAGAAAGTCATAACAAGGCTTAACACTAGTAGTTCTAAGCTAATATGCATAACAAGTGTTTAAAGCAAAACTATCTTTAAACCATACCTGTCGCCACGACGACGGGCTTTCTCCAGGGCTTTAGGCACTCACGAGCATAATGCCCCGGCTCCCCACAGTTGTAACATGAGCCCGGGGTCTGACCCGTAGTCGACCCAGAAGTACCAGAAGGAGCTGGACCCGAAGTCCTATGCTTCTTATACCATTTTTGATATCCAGACTTTGAGGTGTTCGGCACTTTGAATGCCGTTTCCTTTGCACTGACATCCCTGACTGCTCCTGACATATGTTTCTTACCCTTCCGAGCACCATTCCAACAGTCTCGGGCAAAGTGCCCTTTCTTTCCACACGTATAACAAGTGTAAGAAGCTTTACTAGTCGATTTCATAGCCCCTTTCTCCAGCATTCTGCCGGATGCAGCTCTTATGGGGTTTGTATAGTTCGATACCATGGTCGCTGGCATCGGGAGGGTCTTCCTCAACTCTGCCTCCAATGATCTAGCTGATTCCACCAAGGCTCGGAACCCCAATAACTTTGGTCCTAGCAGTAGGACTCGTAACTCGGCGCGTAGGCCATTATAGAATCTATCGACTGTAGCTTGCTCATTATCCGACTCAAAGCATGGGTAGCGACTTATCATAAGAAAAGCTTGCAAATATTCCTCAACCGTGTGCGCTCCCTGCACTAAGTTCATAACCAGCTGCTGCCCCAATGGTCTACCAAAGGTCATCTGCTGCATCGCGCCCACCGGCGTTGAAGCCACAGCAGGGGCGCAGGGTTGTACAATTCCTCCTAGCTGTGCACCCGTCACAGCGAACACCGCTTCTACAATCCTTCTAACGGTTTCATACGAAGGAGGAGGCTCAAACACCTCACCGGGTGCACTATGCTCCTCAGAAACCGGACATTCAGGCTGTCCAACACCGCTTCCGGTCACCTATAGTGGTACAAAACACCGTTAAGCGACCAAATAACATTGCAAACAGCAATTATAGGAACACGCAGGTTCCTCAAACACGAGTATTTTCATTCCTAAGTGGACATTCATGGGTTCTCTTTACTGTTATAACGATGGCGCACACAATGTGCTCACCACCCCTTAAAAAGAATTCGCCCACGAATTCAGTTCAAGCCCGACCAAAACCAGTAGTCTGATACCAAATTGTAACACCCCCTATCCGTCGCATAGCATATAGCAGTAGGTCCGGCCGGGGCCCGACGCCATATACCACAGACAGACCGGGTGGTTACGTATGGAACCATCCAACCAATCTCAACGTCCTACACAGAGCATTCTAGCGGAAGCAGTTTATAAGTTGCAAAATAAGAACCCAGCACAAGCATGAATGTCCACTAGCAAGATAATAGGAATGTTATTACAAAATACTCAAAAGTCGGCCTTAAGGCCTTACAAAATGTTTCACTTGTCTTTTACATGATTTCCAAACCTCGGCACGCAGGCCGGCCATACATGAACAAAACATAAAACATTTCCATTCGGGCCTTCGAGGGCCAGTGATGGCGACCGCCACCATGACGGTCAAATTAATGATGAAGATGACGTGCATGGCGCATTGGTTGATCATGGAGTTGCGGCGGATGATGATGATGTTGGCCCACCGGCTAAAGACTTGCGGCGCCGTGGCGGCCACGGCTACAATCTTCGTCCACGCCACAAGAATTAATTCTTATTTTATGTTTGAATTTAATTATGGTTTGTATTTTATTATCTTGAACTTTTGGTGTGCATTTAGCACTATTTTTGGACTGCTATTAGCGCTTGTGTTGTAAGGCCTATATAAGGCTAAGATTCTACTCATAATGAAGATAATTTTAATTTGCTTGCTAAACAAGAAATCTTCCCAAAACCTAATTTTGATTTCCCCCCCCCCCCCCCTCTCATCCCTCTTCATAGCCGCCGCCCCCCTTTGGGTTTCCTCTTCCCATAGCCGGCCTCCCCACCTTTCTCCCCTTCCTAGATCTCGGCCCCCATCACTCCCCTCCTCCTCCACCAATCTTCCTTCAACTCTCAATCACACATCCTCCACGGAATTCCCCACTTATCTCATCCTAACCGGCCATCCTTGGGTGGAGACAAATTGATTGCAAGGATCAAAGGCCTTGGGAGAAACTTCACGGTGCAAAGCGGGGAAGATGATCGAGTTTCTACATCATTGGAGCATCTCTCGTGGAGTTCAACGGAGAGCGATTATTTTCTAGTGGAACCACTATCTTGGATCTACTATTTGAGAGGGGTAACGAAACTTCTACACAAGAGTTTTCTTTTCCTAGATTGTTTGCGTGGTGGACGATTTTTGCGTAACTTTTGAAACGGACAAAATTTCGCGGCGTTTTCTTGATAGATCTGTGGATTTCTCGTTTGATTTTTGAATACTCTCGGAAGGATTGGCGATCCTCGTTATTTTTTTTGTTGGGGAAAGATCAACCGTTTCTCGAATCGAAATTTTCTTGGTGGGATCTTTCTTTGGTACAACATCGCTTGCCCGGACGCGAATATTCGTCCCTTTAGCTTGATCGGATCTCGACCTCTAGTCGTGGTTCGATCTCTATCGGATTGGCTAACCGAACGTTGGCGCGAGAGATAAATAAACTAAATTGTACCTTGCTGCGTTTCGCTAGCGTATAGTGCGAGGTTGTTTATCGTAGCGAGAGAACACTCGAAATCCCACGTGTAGGCTCCTAGGACGGCGCTACATCAATTTGGTATCAAAGCGAGGTTGTACCCGGTAGATTTACCTTCCAAGTTGCCACCCATCAGGGATATTCAACACGAAATTGATTTCGTCCCGGGCTCGTCCCTGCCCAATCTACCACATTACCGACTCAACCCCTCCGCACATAATGAACTTCAAATATTAATTTCCGACTTATTAGCAAAGGGATTTATCCGCCATAGTAAAAGCCCTTGTGCCGTCCCGGCCTTATTGGTCCCGAAGAAAGATAAGTCTTGGAGGTTGTGTGTAGACTACCGGGCCATCAACAAAATAACTGTCAAGTATAGGTTTCCCATTCCCCGTTTGGACGATTTGTTGGATATGTTATCCGGTGCCACCGTGTTCTCAAAATTGGATTTAAAGAGTGGTTACCACCAGATAAGGATACGGGAGGGAGACGAATGGAAAACGGCCTTTAAGTCTAAGGATGGGCTTTACGAGTGGTTAGTGCTAGGAGAGGGACTCACTAACGGACCAAGCACTTTCTCACGGTTAATGACTCAAGTATTTAAGCCATACATGGGAAAATTTGTCGTAGTCTATTTCGATGATATTTTGGTGTTTAGTACCTCGCCGAGCGATCATGAAACTCATTTGCGGACAATCCTTACTACATTGCGCCAAGAGAACTTATATATTAATTTTAAGAAGTGCGCGTTCGGTGTGACTTCCGTGGAATTTCTAGGATACATAGTGAACGTTGAGGGTATACATGTTGACCCTAAGAAGGTCCAAGTGATTAGAGAGTGGCCGGAACCGCAAAATATTAGGGAAGTTAGGAGTTTTCATGGATTGGCCACGTTCTATCGACGATTCATTCGCAATTTTAGTAGTATCATGGCACCAATCACTGAGTGTATGAAGAAGGGTGAATTTATATGGACCAAATCGGCCGCTAGCGCGTTTCAAATGATTAAGGATCGGATGTCCGAAGCCCCCCTACTACGATTGCCGGATTTTAGTAAAGTGTTTGAATTATCATGCGACGCCTCGGGGATAGGAATTGGTGGAGTGTTAAGTCAAGAGGGACATCCGGTCGGATACTTTAGCGAGAAACTTGCGGGCCCAAAATTAAATTACTCTAATTATGATCGTGAATTTTATGCCGTGATACGTTGTCTCCAACATTGGCGACACTATCTCATATCGAAAGAATTTGTAATCCTCTCGGATCATGAGGCGCTAAAATTTGTAAACTCTCAAAGTAAAATCAGCCCTCGACACGCCAAATGGGTCTCCTATCTTCAGGAGTACACATTCATTATTAAACACCTTAAGGGCACGTTAAATCGAGTGGCGGACGCCCTTAGTCGTGTCACTCTATTATTATCTAAAATGGAGGTGACGGTAATAGGATTTGAACGCATTAAGGACGAGTATGTCTTATGCCCAGATTTTAAGGATATTTATTTAGCCGCTCAGGAACAGGCCCCCTCTACTATTTCAGCCTACTACATTCGTGACGGTTATTTATTCAAGCATACGCAATTGTGTATTCCCCGCTCTTCACTCCGCCACTTCATTGTATGGGAGCTGCACAGTGGAGGGTTGGGTGGACATTTCGGCCGGGATAAAACGATAACGCTAGTGGAGGATAAATTCTTTTGGCCGGGGCTTAAACCAATGGTCAATAAAATCGTAGGGAGTTGCCGCGTATGTCAGTTAGCGAAGGGAAACAAAACCAATGCCGGTCTTTACACCCCACTCCCTATTCCTTCTGTTCCTTGGGAGGACGTAAGTATGGACTTTATTTTGGGTCTACCCATGACATCTCGGAGACACGATTCCATCCTTGTCGTCGTTGATCGATTTTCAAAAATGGCATATTTCATTGCTAGTCACAATACCAACGATGCCTCTCATGTTGCTAAATTGTATTTCAAAGAGGTCGTGGCGCATCGGGGCGTCCCCAAGACGATAGTGTCTGATAGGGACGTTAAATTTACAAGCTATTTTTGGAAAACACTTTGGAAGCTTATGGGTACAAAATTGCTGTTTTCCTCGGCCTATCATCCCCAAACGGATGGGCAAACGGAAGTGGTTAATCGTAGCTTGGGTAGTTTGCTTCGTTGCTTAGTGGGCGATCATAAAGGCACATGGGACCTTATCCTTCCTCATGCTCAAATAGCTTATAATAATTCACGGAATAGGTCCACCGGTCTGTCTCCGAACGAGATCGTTCATGGTTATAAGGCGCCCGTGCCTCTTGACTTGGTCCCATTACCACCATCTTTTAAGTCTAGTCAATTCGCTCGAGATTTCGCCTCGCACGTCCACAATCTCCATAAGCACATTAGCGAGACGCTAGCTAAAAAATATGCTATTTATCAATCGAATGCAACGTACATCGGCGAGCGGTCACCTTGAATATTGGAGATTTGGTAATGGTTCGTCTCTCCCCTGAACGGCTGCCCTCGGGCGCTATAAAGAAATTGGCGAATAGGCGAGCCGGTCCTTTTCGAGTGTTGAAAAAGTTGGGCGAAAATGCATATCTCTTACAGTTACCCGCTGATTGGGGAATTTCCCCTATTTTTAACGTTTCCGATTTAACGCTTTATGTCGCTCCACCACCTGAACTTTCTGTCTCGCCGTTTAATATTTCCACTACATCTTCTAATGGTGGGGTGGGTGGTGAGGTTTCTGGATCGTTCTCTCCTGCGGACTCTTCGGGAGGTATGCCGCCTACTGATGATGAAACTTGTTTTTCTTCTTTGCCTAATGCATTTCCAAGGTTCCCCCGGACCGTTTTCTTGCCTGACAGGATTTTGCAGGATGCTATATTTCCAACTCCCGATGGTGACGTTCACAGGTTCTTGATTCGTTGGCGTGGTCGTCCTGCTTCGGACGACTCTTGGCTCTTGGCTTCGGAGGTGGAGCTACTTGATGCGGATCTACTACGCCGTTATGTTCCTGACCACTCATCGGAGATGAGTCCGTTTGAGCGGGGGAGGATTGATGGCGACCGCCACCATGACGGTCAAATTAATGATGAAGATGACGTGCATGGCGCATTGGTTGATCATGGAGTTGCGGCGGATGATGATGATGTTGGCCCACCGGCTAAAGACTTGCGGCGCCGTGGCGGCCACGGCTACAATCTTCGTCCACGCCACAAGAATTAATTCTTATTTTATGTTTGAATTTAATTATGGTTTGTATTTTATTATCTTGAACTTTTGGTGTGCATTTAGCACTATTTTTGGACTGCTATTAGCGCTTGTGTTGTAAGGCCTATATAAGGCTAAGATTCTACTCATAATGAAGATAATTTTAATTTGCTTGCTAAACAAGAAATCTTCCCAAAACCTAATTTTGATTTCCCCCCCCCTCTCATCCCTCTTCATAGCCGCCGCCCCCCTTTGGGTTTCCTCTTCCCATAGCCGGCCTCCCCACCTTTCTCCCCTTCCTAGATCTCGGCCCCCATCACTCCCCTCCTCCTCCACCAATCTTCCTTCAACTCTCAATCACACATCCTCCCACGGAATTCCCCACTTATCTCATCCTAACCGGCCATCCTTGGGTGGAGACAAATTGATTGCAAGGATCAAAGGCCTTGGGAGAAACTTCACGGTGCAAAGCGGGGAAGATGATCGAGTTTCTACATCATTGGAGCATCTCTCGTGGAGTTCAACGGAGAGCGATTATTTTCTAGTGGAACCACTATCTTGGATCTACTATTTGAGAGGGGTAACGAAACTTCTACACAAGAGTTTTCTTTTCCTAGATTGTTTGCGTGGTGGACGATTTTTGCGTAACTTTTGAAACGGACAAAATTTCGCGGCGTTTTCTTGATAGATCTGTGGATTTCTCGTTTGATTTTTGAATACTCTCGGAAGGATTGGCGATCCTCGTTATTTTTTTTGTTGGGGAAAGATCAACCGTTTCTCGAATCGAAATTTTCTTGGTGGGATCTTTCTTTGGTACAACATCGCTTGCCCGGACGCGAATATTCGTCCCTTTAGCTTGATCGGATCTCGACCTCTAGTCGTGGTTCGATCTCTATCGGATTGGCTAACCGAACGTTGGCGCGAGAGATAAATAAACTAAATTGTACCTTGCTGCGTTTCGCTAGCGTATAGTGCGAGGTTGTTTATCGTAGCGAGAGAACACTCGAAATCCCACGTGTAGGCTCCTAGGACGGCGCTACATCAGCCAGCTTCGCAAAAAGGGCTTTAGCCCGCTATTGACCGCTTGGTCCAGCTGCACCTGCAAGCAAACAAACCACCGCACGGTGGCAAACAAAGCAACGGTCAGCAATGCTGACCAAATTATAACGATCCCGCCCCCAACTCGGGGCGGCGATGCTCTTTCCCTGCATTTCATTAAGCGAGCAATATAACCATATAAACATAGCCATTTCATCACAGACGTTGGCTCGTACGGCCACACGTCCCGTGCACTCAGGGCACATTCTCGGTGAACCGGTCGATGTTACGTCAAATAAAGCCATGAACATTCCGGACTCACCACCGCCTCTTGGACGGCAATTCCTATGAGCAATTTGTCTTCAAGGTATTGGTCACGTCAAATTAAGCCATGGACCACCGAAGACCCCCATTTATGCCAACGGCGAGTCCCATGTAACCTTAGGTCGCTCTAACCGGACGACATAAAGCGGGTACGGCTCCATCTAACCCGTGCTCACATCGCAACGACAATTTAAGCCATATGCGCGGGTCAAACTTTCACCGAGTCCCATTCTACCGCAAGTCACATAACCTCGTTATGTTCAAGTTGGCTTCCAAGCCACCAAGTTGGCAAGACCTCGTGTCCGCCCAGTTTTCCGGGTGCACCTTTGGGTTAGTCCCCAAGGCTCCCTGCTGCAATCTACCGCGTAGAAAACCCGAAAACACCAAATAGCACGGAGTCTTCTCCGGCCTTATGCAATGCAACATCACCGATCCGGACTAACATGTCCGGGTAGGCTTCAACCAAAATGCCTAAGTCCGTTCTCGCATACGGACGCTAAACAACGGGGACTTTACATATCTACCCGAAGGAACGCCTCCAACTCTTCGCAAACTCGCGAGAGGGGGGCTTCCTATGCTAAGAAAGAGAGCTATCATGCTCAAAAGTGAGGATCGTTACCCTTGCGTTCCTCTTCGGCGCCATCGAAAAGTAATCGGATGGAATTGACCGCACTAGCGTTGCCTCCGCGGATCCGGAGTCGGCTTGCGATTCGGAGCTCCGAAGCTCCTCCAATGGCGGATCTAGCTCCTCTTCTTCTTGCCTTAGCTTTTCTTTCTCCAAGGGTTTGGAGAGAGATCAAGTGGAAAAAGTGAGGGTTTTCTAAGTCAAAACCCGGGTATATCCCTTCAGGAACAACCCCCAGCCATTGGATCCTCAGTCAAAGAAATGAACGGCTTCGATTCGGGACTGAAATGCCCAATCTGGGCCGAACACGGCCTGGCACACGCCCGTGTCCAGGGCCGTGTGCCTCATTCGCCGTCAAAATCGAATCACCTGGAACCTCACACGGGCATCGAACACGCCCGTGTTCGATCTGACACGCCCGTGTTCCAACTGACACGGCCGTGTATCTGGCCGTGTACCCCATCAATTTCTCCTGTTTCCAACCCGAGCGCTGACACGGGTTCGGACACGCCCGTGTCCTTGCCCGTGTCACCTTGACACGCCTGGGCTCCAGGCCGTGTACAAGGTCTCGGCACTTCACGGCTAAGTGTCGACACGGGTCGACACGCCCTGCGACACGCCCGTGTCGCAGGCCGTGTGCCATGTCTCGACACACTGTCGACACCAAAGTGTCGACTTCGCGGGACGAGTGTCGACACGGGTTGACACGCCCTGCGACACGCCCGTGTCGCAGGCCGTGTGCCGTGTCTCGACACAACGTCGAAGCACTGTGTCGACTTCACGGCTAAGTGTCGACACGGGTCGACACGCCCTGCGACACGCCCGTGTCGCAGGCCGTGTGCCCAGTCTCGACACAATGTCGAGACCAAAGTGTCGACTTCACGCCTTAGTGTCGACACAGGCTTGACACGCCCTGGGACACGCCCGTGTCCCAGGCCGTGTGCCTGCAGCCAGAACTCAAACTGGCCCAAATTATTCCCCTTTTGCTCCTTTGAGTTTCGGGACGTTACACCAAGTCTCCCAGAGACAGACCTTATTATTTAAGCTCACCAAGAGCTATCGCCAGCAATATCCATTTTCGCTCGGCAATATCCAACGATTATCCAAAATCGTGGTATTTTCTGGGTATTTTCCTGGAGCACATCCCCAGTACTTCCTGCTACTTAGTTCACAGGCACAACCCTCGGACTCTGTGAACTACACATTTATACTCGGAGTCTTCTCCGGCACGTAAATTAAAACATCACCAATCCAGACCAACCTGTCCGGATGGACTTCACACAACATGCATATTTCGTACTATGATTTATGGATTCTATATGCAAGATTACTTGGGGATATCACGTATCAACCCATCAGAATTCCCTTCATCTTTCACCTTTTGGTGGGGGATTCCATGCGTATGCAAAATTAGGACTTCACTTGTCCAAGAAGGATGATCGTTACCCTCGTAGATCGTTTTGCAGCCATGATGAACTCTTCTATCTGAATGGAAAGGATCGCCTTACTTTCCTCTTCACGGATCTTGCTTTAGTTCGTGAATACGACCACATGATCTCCTTCACCAAGTTTGCAACACTCAGCCACAGACTCTTTCCCCCAAGAACTTCAAGTACTAAGAGAGGGAGAAAAATGAGAGTTCAATCTCATGACCAGCTTATATCTGGAAGCTATCACCGCGAGAAAACTTGCTACCGCCGCCCGGTAACTTAAGTAGTTGCCGCTTAGCCCAATCTACATCGCTCTGTCGCCTGAAATAGCCTCCACCTTTCTATCACGCGGCAAGCTAACGTCGACGCTACCTTGCTACTGTCGGGCGATACCTTCCCGAGATATAGCTACTCTTAAACTCAGCTATCGCCACACGATAGCTCACTACCGCCTCGTGGTAGTCTCTCAACGATTCGTCGAGTGCTTTGAGAACGTTGAGTGCTTTGAGAACGTCGAGTGCTTTGAGATTGTCGAGTGCTACCGCTACGCGGTACATACCTATCGCCAAGCGGTACCAACTAGAGACCTTAGTCTTATAATTCAGCGAGCTATCGCCGGCGATAGGACTTTCGCCACGTGATAACCTCCAGAGACCAAAGCATGGGGAATTTTGGGGTATTACACACACCTCCTCCCCAAGATCACTAAACTTGGGGACAAGAGTGAGCCTCAACATTATCTACAATAGTTGAAGCAAAAGAGAGAACTGAACTGAAAGTAAACAAGTATGACCAGTACGAGACTGGAGTACTGAAAAGGAAGAACTGAACTGAAATAAATAAAGAACTGGATCAGTATAAGATTGGAATAAATCATAAAGGAAATGGTTAGTAGTTCAATCACTCCATTCAGAAGGCTTCAGTTCCATCTCCGTTCTCAGGAGAAAAGTTCAGTTCCATCTCCGTTCTCAGGCAAGTTCTGTTTTATCTCCGTTCTCAGGAGGCAAGTTCAGTTCCATCTCCGTTCTTAGGAGACATTCCATCTTCGTTCTCAGGAGGCGTTTCATCTCTGTTCTGAGGAGGCAAGTTCAGTTCCATTTCTATTCTTAGGAAGCTTATTTTGGATTTCACCCATTATTAATATATGATATTATGTTCAGTTGCGCCTCTTAAACTCGGCTTAATCGGACCTATAATTACTTGCTCCTTGTTATAAATATTATTGTGGGCTAAATATCCGCAAGTGGTTTAACATTATCTCTTAACCTCAATTGCTCGCATCAGGGTGAATCAAATTTTTATGTTAAGCCCAATATCATTTCCTTTCGATTTAAACATCTTTTTGTAACAAAGAGTCGGAAATTGAAAAAAACCAGAACTTAAGGTTGAATTCGCTAAAACATAAAGCTCAAAAGTTTCTCGAGTTATTTTTAGATTGGATTGAGCTTCAGTAATTCATTAAGCCTCAAATAAACACTTATTTTTATTTTTTAAAAACAAGCTGTATTTCGAATCAATAAACTACGATAGAGGATTTAAGTATAAAATACATGTTCCTCAAAATAATTTTCATCGCTTCGAGGTGTTACACAACCTCTAACAATACTTAAAACACAACATGGCTATTTCAATCCATTGAAATATTAGGAGTGCCTCAAAAATTCCTCATACATGTACAATGCATGTATTTAACCTCAAGAATCTCTCATAAAGATATAAGATCTTTTAATCGGAAGTTTTTACAACTAGCAAACTTTAACTTATTCTCGAACATGATTTAAAATCTTAGAAATAACAAAAATGCTCGAAAATATCTCAAATTTCATCGTGAGATGCCTTTAGTAAATATAAATCATCCATGCGATTTTACGAGATTTTGAACAAGAAAATTTGTCTCTATTAATTCCCAAATGTGAAATCCACCATTTTAAATACTTGAAAAATATCAAAGCATAACCAAAAATTTCCAAATCATTATAAATCATACATAAGGGCTCCAACTATCACTGAGAATTTTATCAGATTTTTAAGAGCATTTTAGGTCCCCCAAATCAGCCAAATAAATATTATTTTAATTTTAAAAATAACAAATTATTTCTGAAAAATCTTCAATTTTTATGAGGTATAGCTGATGCAAAGAGGAACAATTTTCATGTTCAAAATATTTTCATCAGCCCTCTAATTTAGTCTCAGAAAAATCAAAATCTCTTTTTAATTATAATAAAATAAAAATTATAAAAATATAAATTTTTATAATTTTTCTCCCCCCCCCCACCCCACCCCCCTATCCGCCTGTATAGAGAGCTTGTATATAAATTTTTATATAATTATGACACTAGATCTCACATGCAAAATGTCAGAAAGCTAGGGAGGGAGGAGAGGAGGAGGTTCCAACTGGTTTCGAGGCCTCAGGGGGCTTCCTACAAGATCCACCATTAATGGTGGTAGAGGTGGAGGAGTTCGATTTTTCTTTTTCTGGTGAGGTGGAACTCCAGCCGAGGGTGTGGCTGGGGTCGTTTTAAGACTGGGGAGAGGAGTGAAGTCCTCTGGTTCCAAGGGGTTCATTATATAAGGGAGGCATACCTCCCCTCCCTTTCTTCTTCATAATTTGGGACTAATCTCTCATGGAGGAAGATGAATAGTTGCTCACAGGTGGCCTGGGACAAATGGCAGATATCTAGAGGTGGAGGTACATCCATGTGTTAAATTCATGGGGGCTTGGAGCTCGGTTTTGGGAGGAGGGGTATGTGGAGGCTTAGGATTAGCTCCCCCTTGCTTTGACTCCCAAGCCATACAAAGCTTGCTGGTTTAGGATAGCTGGTGGCCTTCTAATGGAGGATTGTACACCCTATAAGCCTAGCTAGGCCATAGACCGTGTGGAGGAAAGGGAAGAGAGGGAGAAAGAGAGAGAAAGAGGAGAATGGGCTTGACTTCTTGATTTGGCCCGAGGGTTATCCTCCTTGCTGGAATCCAAGGCCCATATAGGGTTGAGATTGGGCCCAAAGGTGGCCTACATGAGTGGCCTTAAGTGGGGGTAACTTGGAATTAAATTCCCTTAAGAAAATTAGATTTTTAGGAAGTTTGACCGAAGTCAACCATATGGTGGGTCCCTCGTATGGGTCAAAGTCAAAGTAGGTCTAAGTCTTCGGGTGATGAGCCAAAGTTGGTGTATTTTAATAATATCGATGGGTGCAGGCTTTTCGGTGCACTGTAATGCTCGTTTTGACCGACGTTGACCCGACATCATCGAAATCGAGCACAACTACTTTTGTTGATCTCGTATCGACCACACGAGTCCAACGCAACTGACCGATCGGGTTCAAATCCGAGTTTATTTACTCGATATTCTAAAATTGTGCGTCGTGACGCGCTACGAAACTCAAAACGTTCATATCCACCATATGACCTCGAAACTCAACGAAACGAGTTCCAACACACTCATATTGACTAACAAGTCTATAGGAACCGACGGAACCCAAATAGAAGTTCTCTAGCTCAATATCCAAATTTCTTGTATTTGCTATGTTCTACGAGCAACAGTCATATCCACCATATGACCTCGAAACTCAACGAAACGAGTTCCAGCGCACTCATATTGATTATACGAGGTCATGAGAACTGACAAAATTCAAATCAGAGTTCTCTAACTCAATATCCAAATTTCTCATATTTGCGACGTTCTACGAGGAACAGTCATATCCACCATATGACATCAAATCTCAACGGAACGAGTTCCAACGCACTCGTATTGACTATACAAGGTCATAGGAACTGACGGAATTCAAATCAGAGTTCTCTAGCTCAATATCCCCCAAACAGGGCCATAACCGACCCCTTGTGAGTCTCGGGTAGAGGTTCGGGTCACTTTTATTGGGTCAACTATGGTTCTACTGACCCAATAAATGTCGAGATGTTACAATCCAAAAAAAATAAGTGGATTTTTGTCCCCGGAAATTTGCTTAAAGTAGGGGGTAAGTGCAACAAACCTGGGGAAAGAGCTCGGGATGCTTTCTCGGATGAGGGTCTCTAATTCCAACACATCCTCATCTCGTCTGCAGTTCAACCACATGGTCTTGACCATCGATAAAGCCTTGTTCCGCAGGTTTTTCACTTTGAAGTCCATTATCTTCATAGATTTTAACTGGATGGATCTGTCCGACTGCAATGGTAGTAGCAGTGTAGGAAGATGTTGATCTAGTTGTCGAAAACTCGCCTCAACGAAGGAACATGGAAAATATAATGAAGATTTCTCAACTTTGGGGCTAGGGCTAATCGATACGCAACTGACCCAACACACTCTATCATGACTTGATAGGGGCCCAAATAGTGGGGATCTAGCTTCTCCTACTTCTTCAACCGGGAGATACCGTGCATGGGTTTGATTTTCATAAATATCATTCCTCACATGTTAAACTCCATAGGTCGGTACCGAGCATAATAATACTTAGCATGTCGGCTTTGCGCTTCCTGCATCAGATCCTAGATTAATCGTATTACTGTTGTAGTGTCATCAATATAAGCCACTCATATGGCTTCAGGGTCCTCATCCAGGTCCCAAGACAATGGGGTCCAACAACGTCTTACATACAATGCCTCGTACAGTACCATCTTAAAATTATCCTAAAAGGTATTATTATAAGAAAATTTCCACCAGTGGTAGCAGCTGTTCTCGAGGCTCGTTGTGCTCCACTAAACATAGTCGAAGAAGATCATCCATTGTCTAATTCATCCTTTCTGCCTGACTGTATGTCTGGGGTTCGAAAGCAGTGCTGAAAGCCAATTTTGGTTCCCAAGTAAACCTGCACCCTTCTCCACACTTTTGAAGTGAAATGCCCATTATGGTCAGACAAGATGGACTTTGATACTCCATGGAATCGGACTACCTGCTCTTATAAAAAGCCTGGTTAAGACATCCAAATCATCACTCTGATGATTTGGGATGAACCGAGACACATTTGTAAGTCGATCCACAACGACCTATATGGAGTCGTTTCCAGCACGGGACCGAGACAAGTCATGGACAAAGTCCATAAAGATGTACTCTTTCTGATATCGGTAGGGGCTGCATCAAGCCTCCTGGGTTGCGGCATTTGGTCTTGACCCTTTGACAGGTCTGGCATTGTGCAACAAAGTTGGTGACGTCTCTTTTCATCCCAGGCCAGTATATGGTCCCGCATAGGTCAACATACATTTTAAGTACACCAAGATAAATGGAGCACCTCGACTGGTGTGCTTCACAAAAAATTTCTTCTCGAATCCTCCCGGTAAAGGGAATGAAACACGATGCCTAAACAGCAAAATACCATTATGCAGACCATCCTGTGCCCCATCCAACTCCCGACTACTGAGGCTGACGGCCTAAAGTACCTGCAACTTTGTTAGCCTTCCCGGGGTGGTACTGGAGAGCAAAGTCATAAACATACAAGATTTACAACCACCGGCACTGCCAGAGGTTCCACTTCTTCTGGGTGAATACATAGCTCATGATTTTATGAATAGAGAAAACAAATCTCGCACATAACTCAATATAGATAATGCCTCCGGAACTTGAAGGGAAAATACTATCATGCCCAACTCCAGATAGTGGGTCAAGTAGTTTAGCTCATGCAGCTTCAATTGTTGAGGTGTGTAATCAATTACCTTGTTGCAATTCCTAACCCATTCAAGAATATATCGGTGTAAATCTGGAACACTTCGGTTCCCGAGGGGACCGTAGAAATTGGGGCAGAAGTCAAGCTATTCTTCAATTCGCAGCCTCGCACTCCAGCGTCCATTAAAACATGGTGTCTAGAGTGGCCTGCCTTGGTTCTCGAGTAGATAGAAAACAATCACGAGGTGGTTCAGGAACGGTTCAAATACCTTGTTTATCAACTCCACCAAGGCGAATGATGCGTTGGTGAGCCTAAACGACATCACCATGGGCTCGTTGAGGCCATAACGAAAGCTAAAAACTATCTTGGGAATATCCTCTTCTCGTATCTAAGGCTGATAGTAACCAGATCTTAAGTCCATCTTATAACTGATCAAACAACTCATCAATACTTTGTAGAGGGTACGTGTTTTGATCGGTGAGCTTGTTAAGCTCCCTGGAGTCGATGCATAGATGGAGTGATCCGTCTTTTTTTGACAAATAATATCAGGGCTTTCCATGACGAAAAACTCGGACAGATACATCCTGCATCAATCAACTCTTGAAGCTGAATCATTGGTACCACGAATTCTTTTGGGTCCATTCAATAATGTACTCGGGACATTGATCGAGCTCCAGAAACAAGCTTGATTTAGAAGTACACCTCCCATCTCGGGGCAGCCCTGAGTGTGATTTGAAAAAACATCTGAAAAGACCTGAATAGACGGAACCTTAGAGAGTACTTCAGTTTTATTCTCTGTTTCAAAACATCCCGTCCCTTTGCCCTACCGACTAGGCGGTGTGGGCTGAAGTTAAAATTATACATGGGACAGAGGGAATACCATCTACCATAAGTAACATAGAATGTCAGCATGCTATCTATATCGATATACAAAATAACATCAACTAGATAAGAAAACAACAAGAATGGTTAGACATATACACCAATTACCACGTCCAAGGATGGTCCTTGTTGCGAATCTAGGGCATAAGCCTTAAGTGGTGCGACTTTGTCATTCCTCGACTGGTCCCTTTTGCCCGGCTAGCCTGCATGGCCTCCTCGTTCTCATTCTCTATTCGCCATCACAGCTCCTTGCACCGCTCCTAATCCCAACCTACTCTTGGCCTGCGGGCAAAAAGCTCGAATGTGTCCGGGCTGATGACACAAGAAACAGTTTCCTGTGAAGGGAACATCTCATTGCACTATTGATGTTGGTCGGGGTGCTGATCAGGGTGCATGTTATGTTACTAGCGGGGGTAGTAGTGCTTGCACTGACTGCTATCGGGGTTGGCATACTTGTTGATATGATTGGTGGCGAAGACTTTGTCTCTGATCTCGAGACTGTCGTCGAGGGACCGCCTCCCTCTCTCATCCTCAAGGGACCTCTACATGTCATCTTCGCTGTTGTGTGACTGTCACCTGGTCCATTTCTAAAGAGGCAACAAGGGTCACAATGTTGTGAAAAGACGTATGGGTAATCATAATCAAAGCCCATCGGAGGTCATCACGCAGCCCTCGATAAAACCTAACGACTTTGTTTTTATTAGTTACTGCAAGCATCCCCGTAAAACGGGCTAAGTAGATGAATTCTCTCTAGTACTCCGGTACCATCTTATTTCCTTGACGAATCTGTAGGTAGCACTCTTGCAACTCAACCCAATCGGCTTCATGTATGAAGTGTTCCATATCACATTAGGGAATTTTTCCCATAAAATAGTGTTGAGTGGATGTCCTTCAAAAGTGGGACGAATAACTGCCTGCCTCCAGTCGCAGGCATATCCCTCATGTAGGGTCACCACCAAGGGAACTGCAAATACTCCTGGGCATCTCATCCCTTCTAATAGTTCTTCATCTCTTTCTATTCATTCCTCTGTCTGCATCACCATTTCGACACCTCGGTGAATATGAGGTCTTAACCCTCAGAAGGTCGTTAACATGTCTGATCTGTGAATGACTTGTTGTTACTGCTGTCCAATAGTTGTCTGATTTGTGACGATCTCCGTTACTCGACTCCGATATCTGGAGGAGTCAAGAGTTTCATCGTAGGGGAATTTACAAAAAACTAGCCAAAATTAAAACTAGTGTGTACGGGTACGCAAACATGCAGTATAGAATCCTTAAATTTAACCTTATCGGGTTCATCAGGCTTCTGCTGTATGATTCATCCCAAACAAAGGAACGAAGCGATGGACAGAAGGATTCTAAGACATCCCACAAGGACGGATCGTGAATTTTCTGATCTAATTGTAAGACCCTCCCCCCAACCTTAGACCGAGTCAGGTTGAAGATGGGCCTTACCGCCTAAGACGACCACCCTATGTCTTCTATATGGCAACAACCCACTCACCAAGCGTAGAATGATCGCTCTGTCAGGCTATGTAAACTCATCACATCACATCAGATCACAACGTAAGTAAATCAAAATCAATTTATATATATAACAAATGTCGTAGCCATAAGTTTATACATGTCGCCCATCGGGATGAAGATAACTACAACACCCTCTCGGCTTTTACCAAGTTAAGGGCTCACATCTCTAAGGACTGGCATGAGAATGGTACTTTTGCTCGTGCCAGCTCTAAGGCAGGTACGTTGTCACGTGCTATTCGGGCCTCACACTGCTCCATCTCCTGTGAATGATTATTTAAATAACTGTTAGTCACAGGACTAAGTGGATTCACACCTCCTCCCCATGATCCCTAAACTTGGGGACGAGAGTGAGCCTCAACACTATCAATAATAGCTGGAGCAAAAAAAGTCAGTACAACATTTCATATATAAGCTAGGAGCAACTATTAAAAGGAGGTGCATTATAGTATAACTGGAATAACATCAACATTATATATCAGTTATAACAAATGCTCCGCTAACGATCAGCACAACAGGTATTCACAACCTGTATTCGCACTGCATGTATTCAAACCCGCCAACACACCGCAGACATTCAAAGCCGCGCACACATCGCAAGCATTCAAAGCCGCTCACACACCATATGCATTCAAACCTATGCAAACCCATTATGTAGGCATAGATTAGAATGCTTCTCTTCTAATAGGGTAGTGAACCCTGCGGGCCTCACCGATGTGACCGTCGATGATAGTGGCCAGTCCTGCCACTTCTGGGTGTGGACGTACCGCACTACCCAGGTCCCAACGTACAACCCTGTGTACTCTTGGATGTGAGCAACATCCGGCAATTCAGCATTTTGGCCGACCAACAGAGGAAACCCAATGGGGAAAACATAACAGCTAGTCACTCGTGGTACGTATCTCCCTATCACCTTTAGTCATCAACCTTCCCTCACCAGTACGTACGGTCTACGGGCATGACCGACCCGCCACTTTTTTACCGCAAGCAATTCACAAGCATTTCAATAGATAAGTAACTTGCATATATTAAGTCTGCGATGACTTGCCCTACTCGATATGAAATAATTCGGGCAAGTGGCCTTCTCGAATCAACATATTGCTCAACTTCATACAAGAAGCGTAAGGAGCGTGGGAGCACATTATTTAGGGCTAACCCTGGATGAATAACTCAACTCTCGGCTATCCCCAACTACTACTCACCAAAAAGCGAACTGCTCATCAGAGCAGAACCCGAGCTACAAATGCAAAAACAGTAAATTGCATAAATAAAAGCGGTAAGTAAATATGCTGGTGAAATAGACTGCAGAAATAGGTACTGAATTAAAATACTAATTGCAGTAATGAAATGGTGAAATGTAAATGCACTGAAGTAAAGTGCTTAAATAAATTGGACTAGTACGAGACTAGAGTAATATTGAATAGAAAGAACTGTAATTAAAGTACTGAAAAGAACTTGACCAATACAGGACTGGAGTAGTACTTAAAAGAAATGAACTGAACTGAAAGTAAATAAGCGGGACCGATATGAGACGAGAGTACTGAAAAAGAAGAACTGAATTAAAATAAATAAAGGAACTGGATCAGTGCAAGGCTTGAATAAATCATAAAAAAATGGTTAGTAGTTCAATCACTACATTCAGGAGGCTTCAGTTTCATCTCCGTTCTCAGGAGGCAAGTTCAGTTCCATCTCCATTCTCAGGAGACAAGTTCAGTTCTCAGTTTTATCTCCATTTTCAGGAGGCAAGTTCAGTTACATTTCTATTCTTAAGAAGCTTATTTTGGATTTCACTCATTATTAATATCTGATATTAAGTTCAGTTTCAGCTCTTAAACACGACTTAATCAGAATTATATTTAGGGATTATAACATTATTATAATTACTTGCTCCTCGTTATAAAGATTACCGCAAGAGATTTAATATCATCTTTTAACCCCAATTGCTCGCATTTGGGGGAATCAAGTTTCTATGTTAAGCACAACATCATTTTCTTCTGATTTAAACTTTTTTTTGTAACAAAGAGTCGGAAATTGAGGAAAACCAAAACTCGAGGTTAAATTCGTCAAAACATAAAACACAAGGGTTTCTCGAGTTATTTTGAGATTTGATTGAGCTTCAATACTTCATTAAGGCACCTTCCACACCATAGCGACTCACGTCGCGACGTTAGAGTTTGATCAGAGGATGGTAGCCCAGCAACGTTGAGGACAGGTTGAGGTCCCTAGAGGTCAGGGACGAGATAGAGGAGCTGCACCCCGCAGATAGGAGAGAGACCGCGGGCAGAGACAGTACAGACAGCCATATATACGCCCACCAGCACCACCAGCACCCCCAGCACCGCACCAGGAGCCCAGGCCAGCTCCCGTACCACAACCAGTGCTGATAGCCCGACGAGATGTTCCCTTTGCAGGGAACTGCTTTCTGTGCCAGCAGCCAGGACATTTAAGGGCCTTCTGCTCGCAGGCGGCAAGAAGGTCAAGATTAGGAGCTGTTCAGGGAGGACATGCAGCACGGGTACAGGGCCAAAGAGGCGCAGAGGTAGAGCTGGTAGGAGAGGCCAGGAGGGCCAAGCATCACCCTTGGAGGCTTAAGCCTTAGACCTCCAGCATGGACCGACCCCCGATGTTGTGAGAAGTATATATCTTAGGCGATAGAAATACATCAGATATTACTACCAATGTATAAGTTTTTGCGCATGTACATATCCATATTAGGTATATGTTTGTTAAGTGATATATATATATATATATATATATGTATACTCCTTCAGGACTACTTTTGGTAGAAGGATACCCCGCAAAAACCTTCTTTGATACTGGAGCAACACACCCTTTCGTATCTCAGGACTTCATTGCATCAAAGGAAAATGTCGTCTGATCGTCTGGACTGTTTATATGGATTCGTCTTCCAGACGGATCAGACATGACATTCACGGAAAAGTGCTCATTCCAGGCCGTGATACGAGACGTGGAATTCGAGATCTGCGCGACGATCTTAGCAATAACCGGATTCGACCGCATATTGGGAATGGACTGATTGGCCGAGCATAAGGCCCAGATTAATTATTCGACCCGAGAGGTTAAGCTTTAGAAGCTAGACAGATAAGTCGTTACGCTGACAGGTATACCCTACATCTCTCGTATCATTTTGACGTCCGCTCAGACTGTAAAGTCAGTCCGACAACAAGACGAAGTATTTCTTATTTACTTTGAGATGGAGAATAAAGTTCAAATACTTGCCAAGGTACCAGTGGTACGAGATTTCCCGGATGTGTTTCCAGAGTCCCTCCCAGGTTTACGTCCACTGTGAGAAGTTGACTTCCAAATCGAGCTTGTGTCTGACAAGTGTCCCGAGCACCTTATCGAATGGCCCCCAAGGAATTGGCCCAGTTGAAGATCCAACTTCAGGAATTGATATATGCTGGATTTGTACGCCCAAGTTCCTCGCCCTGGGGAGCCCCTGTGTTGTTTGTAAAGAAGAAGGACGAGACACTGTGCTTATGCATAGACTACAGAGAACTGAACAAGCTTACTGGTGGAGACCAACCTAGGTCAGGCCGACGAAAAGTCCCGACATCACCCCGACCGGACTTCTATCGGCCCTGAGTCGTGCACATTTTGTTTGTGTCGCTTTGACAATTTTGTAATTTTCCAATTGTGTTTTATGTGTGAAATATATGTGTGTATGTATATATATATACTTATAAATATATATACATATATAAATCAACTATTAAAATTAAAACATATATGTATATATAAATTATATGATTATATATATATATATATGTGTGTGTCAAATGTTTGCCAGTTCAGTACTTCTCCAAACCCGACCCGCGGCCCGCACTGCTCGTCTCCCGCAAGATTAGGGCGGAAATCAGTCGCAACTTCTCCCGCAAGGCGCGTTCTCCCTCCCGACATCGTCGCTGCCCAGGAGAATCTCCACGACCTGCGGTTGCGAAGGTCGGTTCCGATTCCTAGATGCCCTCCTCCTTGGCAGTTCAGCCCCACGATTCGGCCATGACGCTCCAGTCCAGCACGATGCCCGCAACTCTCTACCAGACACGATGAAGCTCTGCCATGGCCGACACCTGCATTGCATTCCGTTAGCTTTTTTTTTTACCATTTTGTTTTCTTGTAACCCTATATAAAGGGAGCTTGTATTCTGTTCTGGTTGGTGTTGATGAGAATTGAAAATCTGATGTTGTTTCTTTTCCTGTAATTGTTAGAGGAATATATTGAAATCGATTTGCTGTGTGTGTTTGCTTGCTGCTGCCTTCCAATGGAAAGGGATGATGAACAGTTATTGTAGAAGTTTAAGTTCGCTGCTTCTTATTTCCTGTTTAGGTGTTAGGTTGAATATGGTGATTTGCGTTTGATTTCCTGTGAGATTAAAATTGAGTCTCCTGTTCTCTGAAAACCTGTAGCTGAAAGGAGTGACTTGGGCTGCTGTGAAGTTTTCTGGAGAAGATCATGAACAGTATTTTCTAAATTACTGTGGATTTATTGATGAACAGTAACATTACTTTACTGTTACTCAACCATGCTGCCGTGAGTTAAACTAGGTGAAGAGGAGGCTTGCTGTATTTTATTTCTATTGAAGAGGTAGGTTAGGTGATGAATTGTTAGATGATTTAGAAACTTAGGATTGTGATTCAACTGTGGGAATCTTGACCCATTTGAGCGTTAGAGATTTCGTGGAGCCACCGTGAGTGTTTGTGAATACGTGGATCCACCCTGAGTGTGAGAGCG
The DNA here is from genome assembly GCA_039583875.1 of Platanthera guangdongensis. Taxonomy (NCBI): domain Eukaryota; kingdom Viridiplantae; phylum Streptophyta; class Magnoliopsida; order Asparagales; family Orchidaceae; genus Platanthera; species Platanthera guangdongensis. The sequence continues at coordinate 32,435,387 of CM077164.1, read as the reverse complement.
AGTGAATTTTAGGAATGTTAGTTTGTGGCTTTTCCCTTATTGAGTGATTCCGTGGAACCACCTTGTGTGAGGGAGAGATTTGATTCCTTGGTGCCCATATGCGATAGCGGCCGACCTCGGAGCGAAGATCGGAGGTGACGAGGAATTCTCGCGTGATCGCCCTCGACTTCGAATACGGAAGACGCCTCTTCCGTGGGTAATTGTTTCTTTCTTTTCCTTTGTGTGCGCCTCAATATTTTCTCGTAGGATAATAGACTGTTTGCCGAGTTTTCGCCTGAGTTTTATCAGCAAACGCTACGTTGAAAACTTCAAACGGAAACGTATTTGGAGTTCACGATTTCCGTTGTGCTACGACAAAAGAGAACGGAACGGAAGTTGCGAGCTTCCTTCCCGGATCTAAAACTGAACCATTTTTAAGAAATTTCATTTTTCTAACAACATAGTGATTTCGTGCCTACAAAATTACGTTGTTTAATTTCATAACTTTGTGCAACGCCCGCTCAAATTTTTTTTAAAACTAAAAAAAGTCATATTTCGTTGCATGCATTTAGGGTTCCTAGAAATAGCCGACAGGTGCGTAAACCCTACGCACCGTCATGCATCAAATTGGTATCAGAGCGAGGTTCCAAAATTTTTCTAAGTTTTGGGATCCACCCTGCGTAGAATAGGAACCCGCATATTATTTAAAATTTTTCAAAAAAAGGGAGTTTTTTTTAATTGCATAATCATAAATTGCATTTATATCATGTATTTGCGTAAAGATAAGATGCGTCGAGTTGAACGTGGTCAATCGAGCCAAGGGAACGAAGGGGAAGAACCACCCCAGTGGTTTATACCTTTCGCCCACAAAATGACGACATTAACTGAGAATACCTATCAGTTGCGTGAAAGGTTAGTACACCTTGGAGGTAGGGTGAGTAGATTAGAAGTACCCTCTCGAGCGACAATGTCACCTCAAATTCGAGATGAACATTTTGTTCGTCCACATTACGATGTTTCACATCCCTATGTAGAAAGATCTACATTTAGGAGAAATCCACTACATGAGGATCAAGACTACACTATCACCCACCCCCATAGTGATCCGTCACGGAGATCGTTACGACACTTCGATGATTATACTCGATCACCGTATACCACTTCTCGAGATCGTGTTGACCCACCAACACGTTCTTATTATAGAGACGATCCGTATGATGACCATCGTTGTTATTATACTCGTACCCGAGTGGATTCTATTGGTCCCTTGACACCTTATTATAAGGATAGGATTCAGTATTCCTCTAGTTATCGATACTACATGTCACCTTTATATGAGGAATCTGAGACTGCATATGTGCGACCACCACCACACGTTCGTAGGACTTATGATCACCTACGAGCACGTCATGATTATGTTGAGGACACTCATCATGATTACCCGAGAACTATCTATAGAGGTCATTATCATCACCAAGAGTACGTCACACCTAGTGATCCTCCTAATGTTCCGAATGTGAACATGATGATAGACATTAAGGGTCAACGAGAGCATTCCACTGCCCACACTAGGGAGATGTCACCCACTCTATCTGATGTTCTAGTACAGGATGTGTGGAGTCAAGCCCCATGTGAGTCGACTCCACTTAGTGAACCCGTCCAGGATTCGATCTCTACTAGCTCTATTTTGAGTGTAGATTCCTTGCACACTTCACCTAGTGGCGCACCGAGTCATATCACCACACCCGATGACGGTCGAGTCACATCACTACACCTGATGGCGCACTGAGTTACATTACGCTTGGGAGCCGAGAGCTTAGTAGTAATCACGAGGTAGTCACTTCTACCCTATCTGGGAGTATGACCCCTTCTGAGGATTCATTTCTGGAGGACCATCACTCGACTGATGAGTCATTTGACGACCCACCTATGGAGCCTCCAGATGAGCCACCTCATCATTATGAGGATGAGCTTTATCTGAATAGTACACTTGCACGTTGCAAGACATGGATACATGCTCCATTGTCTCGCTTGATGTTGATAGTGCTTGGGCATAGCCATCTGGTTGATCGCACTCTAGATGAGTTATGAGACGTACCACTTACTGATCATCGTATTTGCGGTGAGTTCTTCTATGTCCCACCTGGTGAGCCTCCTGATGCCTCACTTTCCCTTAGCACATTTATTACAGTTATCACACTTTGTGCACATCTATCTGAGAGCACTCCATCTATTTTTGGAACTTATGTCTGTACATGTCGCATTTGCGACGAATTTGATTATACCCCTCCCGGCGAACCCCCAGATGACAAATTTATGGGCTCCCCGCACATTTGGGATGTATCCGTCTCTAGTGATGCAGTCGAGTTCAAGGGTGCACTCACTGATTCGTTGAAGTTATATCTTGTCACGCACACTTGCAGAGACAACTCGCACACCATGTTGACACATTTGGTTACTGTTGTCTCTGATTTGCACTTGAGTGATCATCGCCCCCGCGATGAATTCTTTTATGATCCACCCTCTGAACCTCCTGATCATGTACCACTTTCAGGAGTTGCTCTTAGTATCTGAGACCATCAGTTAGTGGCGTTAGTCGTATTAGTAGTTCATTTATGGCAATTGCATGATTTGCATAAATTTTTTTTTGAGCGGATAAGTGCATAGTATTTATGATTTTATGCAACTCAATTTGAAAGGACCTAGAATAGCTACTAATTTAAAAATGGACAACTTTATTATGGTTCGGCTAAATCCGGAACGGCTACCTTCTGGTACCGTAAAGAAGCTAGCTACCGTAGAACTGGACCCTTTCGAGTAGTAAATCGGATTGGGCAAAATGCGTATGAACTTGAAATACCTTCCATTTGGGAGCAAATCCTATTTTAACATAGTCAATCTGACTTAATTCTACGATTACTCGCATGAGTCTTTAGAATCTCCATTGTCTTCTTCTCCATTTGATTCTTTTGGGTTGGTGAGTGAGAGTGAGGAGCCACATTCAGGACACACCAGTATTCATTTCGCTACTAACACTTTCATTGTAGTTCCTTTTGTTTTTTTCACTAACAGTTTCAGGTTGAGCATGAGACGCCTGGAGAATATTCTATTACAGCTTCCGAGCACATATTAGACAGTAACCGCTACTGATGATGATTTTCAGAGATACGTGATTCATTGGCATGGATGTTGATTTCTCCCACACTACCGCTCGGAGCACTCACCAGAGATGAGTGATTTCGAGAGGGGGAGAGTTGGTGGAGACCAACCTAGGTCAGGCCGACGAAAAGTCCCGACATCACCCCGACCGGACTTCTATCGGCCCTGAGTCGTGCACATTTTGTTTGTGTCGCTTTGACAATTTTGTAATTTTCCAATTGTGTTTTATGTGTGAAATATATGTGTGTATGTATATATATATACTTATAAATATATATACATATATAAATCAACTATTAAAATTAAAACATACATGTATATATAAATTATATGATTATATATATATATGTATGTGTGTGTGAAATGTCTGCCGGTTCAGTACTTCTCCAAACCCGACCCGCGGCCCGCACTGCTCGTCTCCCGCAAGATTAGGGCGGAAATCAGTCGCAACTTCTCCCGCAAGGCGCGTTCTCCCTCCCGACATTGTCGCTGCCCAGGAGAATCTCCACGACGTGCGGTTGCGAAGGTCGGTTCCGATTCCTAGACGCCCTCCTCCTTGGCAGTTCAGCCCCACGATTCGGCCACGACGCTCCAGTCCAGCACGATGCCCGCAACTCTCTACCAGACACGATGAAGCTCTGCCATGGCCGACACCTGCATTGCATTCTGTTAGCTTTTTTTTACCATTTTGTTTTCTTGTAACCCTATATAAAGGGAGCTTGTATTCCGTTCTGGTTGGTGTTGATGAGAATTGAAAATCTGATGTTGTTTCGTTTCCTGTAATTGTTAGAGGAATATATTGAAATCGATTTGATGTGTGCGTTTGCTTGCTGTTGCCTTCCAATGGAAAGGGATGATGAACAGTTATTGTAGAAGTTTAAGTTCGTTGCTTCTTATTTCCTGTTTAGGTGTTAGGTTGAATATGGTGATTTGCGTTTGATTTCCTGTGAGATTAAAATTGAGTCTCCTGTTCTCTGAAAACCTGTAGCTGAAAGGAGTGACTTGGGCTGCTGTGAAGTTTTCTGGAGAAGATCATGGACAGTATTTTCTAAATTACTGTGGATTTATTGATGAACAGTAACATTACTTTATTGTTCATCAACCATGCTGCAGTGAGTTAAACTAGGTGAAGAGGAGGCTTGCTTTATTTTATTTCTATTGAAGAGGTAGGTTAGGTGATGAATTGTTAGATGATTTAGAAACTTAGGATTGTGATTCAATTGTGGGAATCTTGACCCATTTGAGCGTTAGAGATTTCGTGGAGCCACCGTGAGTGTTTGTGAATACGTGGATCCACCCTGAGTATGAGAGCGAGTGAATTTTAGGAATGTTAGTTTGTGGCTTTTCCCTTATTGAGTGATTCCGTGGAACCACCTTGTGTGAGGGAGAGATTTGATTCCTTGGTGCCCATATGCGATAGCGGCCGACCTCGGAGCGAAGATCGGAGGTGACGAGGAATTCTCGCGTGATCGCCCTCGACTTCGAATACGGAAGACACCTCTTCCGTGGGTAATTGTTTCTTTCTTTTCCTTTGTGTGCGCCTCAATATTTTCTCGTAGGATAATAGACTGTTTGCCGAGTTTTCGCCTGAGTTTCGTCAGCAAACGCTACGTCGAAAACTCCAAACGGAAACGTATTTGGAGTTCACGATTTCCGTTGTGCTACGACAAAAGGGAACGGAACGAAAGTTGCGAGCTTCCTTCCCGGATCTAAAACTGAACCATTTTTAAGAAATTTCATTTTCTAACAACATAGTGATTTCGTGCCTACAAAATTACGTTGTTTAATTTCATAACTCTGTGCAACGCCTGCTCAAATTTTTTTTTAAAACTAAAAAAAGTCATATTTCGTTGCATGCATTTAGGGTTCCTAGAAATAGCCGACAGGTGCGTAAACCCTATGCACCGTCCTGCATCACTTACTATACGGAATACCTATCCACTCCCAAGGATCGACGAGTTGTTCAATTAACTCCAAAGAGCATCTGTATTCTCCAAGATGGACCTAAGATCTGGCTACTATCAGTTTCGGGTCCGGGAGGAAGACATCCCCAAAACTGCCTTTAGCTCTTGCTACAGGCTATATGAGTTTATGGTAATGTCGTTTGGGCCTACCAACTCCCTCTCTACCTTCATGGCTCTGATGAATAAGGTGTTCGAACCCTTTCTAGATCTTTTTGTGATTGTCTTTATCGACGACATCCTGATCTACTCAAAAACAAGGCCGATCATTATAGATACCTGCGGTTGGTGTTACTTAAACTTCAGGAGCACTCCCTCTTGGCCAAGTTCAGCAAGGGTGAATTCTGATTGGAAGAAGTCAGATTCTGGAGCCATACAATCAACAAAAATGGTGTGGCGGTAGACTAAGCCAAAATCCAAGCAGTTCAGAATTGGCCGCCGCTCAAAACTGCAGGAGACATTCGCAGTTTTCTCGGTCTTGCGGGTTATTACATGAAGAAGAAAAAGCTAGATCCCCGCTATTTGGGCCCCTATCAGGTGATAGAGCGTGTTGGACCCGTTGCCGACCGATTAGCCATGCCCCTAGAATTGGGAAATCTTCATGAATTGTTTCATGTCCCGTCCTTGAGGCGAGTTCTCCGACAATCATAGCAACATCTACCTACACCACCAGTGCAAATGCAGTCTGATAGATCCGTCCAGCTTGAACCAATCAGAGTCGTAGATCATAAAGTGAAGAATCTGCGTAACAAGGCCATTCTAATGGTCAAGATACTATTGTAAAATCACGAATGAGATGAGTACACTTGGGAACCAGAGGCACTCGTCCGAGAAAAATACCCGGGACTCTTTCCCCAGGTATGTTATTTTTTCCCCCTACTTTGGGCAAATTTTTAGGGATGAAAATCCTTTTATTTTTATTGGATTGTAACATCCCGACTTTTATTGGGCCACCGGAACCCTAGTTGGCCCAATAAAAGTGACTTGAACCTCTACCTGTGGCCCATACCAAGGTAGGAGGTAACCCTATATGGGGATATCGAGCTAGACAGCTCCGATTTGAGTTCTATCAGTTCCTACGACTTTGTATAACCGATACGGACGCATTGGAACTTGTTGCATTGCGATCTTAAGTCTAACGATGAATATACGCATTTTGACCTTTTAAGCCGCTACGACGCGCAGATTTTGGATATTTAGCAAACGAACTCTGATTCGACCCTGGTCAGTGGCATTGGACTCGTATGGTCAATACAAAGTTAACCGAGCTTGTCCTGGTCAATTTCTTACATGAATAGTCAACCCATGGTCAAATAAAGCATAATCGTGCACCGAAAAGCGTGCACACACAAATTATGATGCGGCACCCCAACTTTGACCCAAATCATGATGTCTTAGACTCACTTTGACTTTGACTAGCATGGGGGGACCCACCTAGGGCTGAATTTGGTCAAACCCCCGTAAAAATCAATTTGTGGAATTTTCTTCATGGAGTAGCCCACATTCTCTCCATAATTGATTAGGGCTCTACCCCCCTCTCACTCCTTGGGCCACCCAAACTTGCAAGGCATGGTTAAATGGGCCCATGACAAAGCCTAAGAACCCTCCTCTCTTTCTATTCTCCTTTGTTTAAACCCAAGGCCCAAGCCCATCAAGCTCCTTCCACTTCCCTTGATGCTTGACACAGGGTTGTGTTCGGGCCAATAGGTGCTGCCACATGGACAAAACAAGTAGGGGGAGGAGAGGAGCTCCTCCCCTCATGGGATTAATCCTACATCGGCAAGAGGAGGAGTGGCCACCCTCCCCAAGCCTTTAAAGGGCCTTGCCCAGCATGCTTTTCCCCACACCAACCCACCCGAGCCCAGGGCACCGGAGTCATAGCTCGCCAAAAAATTTCCACCACCCAAGCTTTCTGCCACCTCAAATGGAAACTCTGTCGGGGCCTTCCCAAGCTCTTCCAAGCTAGGTGGAAACTCTTCCCCTCCTCCTCCCTCATCTTTTTGACGTGTTGCATGAGCCCTCCATCGGCTGGAGCGCCGCAGGCACCACCTGACCCATGCTCCAGGTCGAGTGGTAGCCGCAGGAAGCCAGCCCCTCCCAGCACTGGTGGAAGCATTTGGGGAGGCCTACACCACCGAGAATACCTTTTCCTAGCAACGGAAGGCTAGGGTGCCGACGAAAAGTGCCGCTCCGGTGTCACCCGAGAAAAATAGAATTTTGCTCTATTTTGCTCTGGCGGCGGCTGGCGGCGACACGCCACTGGGCCACCCCCATAGAGGAGCCCTGCCCCCGACGCGTCGGCCGGAGGTAGATTCGTGGCAGGGTTAAATGTCGGAGAAGCAGGGTGGCGCAGTGGCATTGGGAGCAGAGCCACTGCCACCCTGCTCTCGTCTTGATGAATTCAGGCGGTGGTCGGCGGCGGCAGGCCGTCGGACCACCACACAGTGACTCGTCGGCCCCCAACGAATCGATCGGGGGCAGCGTCGGTGCCTAGAAGTGGCCGATTGGTGGTGGAAGAGGGCCACCATCTTCTTCTTTAGCGGGAAGTGATCACCGTCGTTCATATCTCGGAGATAAAATGAACGGCTGTGATTGCCTCCCCCTGTGTGAACTTTTGTGCCCCCACAGCAGATCCATGGCTGATCAGCTGTGGGGAAGCACTGGCTAGATCTACCATCTGGCGCAATCCTGTTTGCAGGATCATGCTCATTTCTACTATATGCAAATCAATTTCTAATCAGAACTTTGCCTAATTTTTTTAAAAAAACATATAGGCTCCTAGAGAAAAATTATTGAACATGAAAGTTGTTCCCCTTGATAAGAGATTCCTCCACAAAAATTTTGAGAATGTTTAAAATTATTATGGTATTTTTAAAAGCCCAAATGATTTTTATTTGGCCATTTTAAAGGCCCAAATTTGCTCGGAAAATTTTGGAAAAATTAGTAGGCTATTTTTAGTCTCTCTTAAAGGTTATATTAAAATTTGGATGCCTTGAGATAAAAAGTGAAGGTTTTCCAACTTCTTGGAGCTTAGGGCCGCGCTCGGAAATTTATGCGCCCAAATTCTGCGAAAATAGAAATCGAAGCGCGCGACCACTTTTAAATCAAATGATAAGTTCAAACTGTTTTACTGGCGAGATTGATCGAGGCAAGTGCTGAGCTCTGAGTGTTCCGGGGATCCGTGAAACCGTCGAGCACCTCGTGTTTCTTTTAACGTCTCTCAGGTAATTTGGGCAGGCTCGGAAGATAGGAGTACGAGCAATTGAGATGATAATTATTCTGAACGAATAATAAAAATATGTTAATAATAAGTTCCCCTGATCTGATTAAGCCATAATTAAAAAGGGCGCAACTAACTTATGATCAGAACTTAATAATGGGATAAACCCCAAAGAGGCCTCCTAAGAACAGAGATGGAACTGAATTGCCTCCTAAGAACGGAGATAGAACTGAATTACCTCCTGAGAACGGAGATGAAAATGAACTAAACCTCCTGAGAATGGAGATGTAACTGAATTTCCTCCTGAGAACAGAGATGGAATTGAATTGACTCCTGAGAATGGAGATGGATATGAACTAAACCTCCTGAGAATGGAGATAGAACTGAATTTGTCTCCTGAGAACAGAGATGGAATTGAATTTGCCTCCTGAGAATGGATATGGAGCTGAATTTGCCTCCTAAGAACGGAGATAGAACTGAAGCCTCCTGAATGGAGCGATTGGACAAGTAACCATTTTATTTATATTTTATTCCAGTCTCGTACTAGTCCAGTTCATTTATTCATTTTAGTTCAGTACTTTCCTTTTAGTACTCCAGTCTCGTATTGGTATTGGCTATTTACTTTCAGTTCAGTTTATTTCTTTTATGTACTATTCCAGTCTCGTACTGGTCCAGTTCCTTTCGATACTTATTTTCAGTTCAATAATACTCCAGTGTTCTACTGGTCCTATTTCTTTATAGCATTTCAATCCTGCAGCTTATATACTAACAATAACTTTTATTACCGCACTTTTTTTCTGCAATTTACTATTTTAAAAGCACGGGTCCTGCCCTAACGAGCAGTGGTTTGATAGGTTGAGCCTTAGTTGGGGACAACATGAGTTGAGATGTTCCTCCTAAGTTTGCCCCATATAAAGTCTTCCTACGCTCCTTATCGAAAGTCGAGTCAAGTGTCATTTGCCCGAATTATTTAAAGCATAGTAGGGCAAGCCGCTGTAGACCTGGTGCATGCTAACAAAACTGTTTTTACTTGTTTGCTTGTAAATTGCTAGCGGTAAATAGTGGCGGGTCAGTCACTTCCGCAGACCCTTCGTACCGGTGTAGGAATTTTGACGACTCAAGGCGATAGGGAGATGAGTACCACGGGTGACCGGCCATTATGTTTTCCCCGTTGTGTTTCCTCCGCTAGTCGCCCAAAATGTTGAATCGTCGGATGTCGTTCACATCCAAGAGTACACGAGATTGTACGTTAGGGCCTGGGCTGTGCGGTACGACCAACCCCAGTAGTGGCATGACTGGCTACTGTCACCAACGGCCACATTGGTGAGGCCTGTGGGGCTCGCTGCCCTGCTTGAAAAGAAGTAATCCATACTATGTCTACATAGGGCATTGTGTGCGGCTGTGAATGTATGCGATATGTACGCGACTGTGAATGTCTGCGATATTTGCACGGGTTGTGAATACCTATTGTGCTGCTGTGCTAGTGGAGCCAAAGATTATAGTTGACGTAAATTAATGTTGTTAGTCCAGTTATGCTATGTTGCACTCCTTTTGTCTGCTCCTAGCTTATTTATGAAATGCTATGTTAACCCTCTCATGCTTCGACTATCTTATATTATTGGGTGTGTGTGCTCGTCCTCATGATATGAATCCGGGGAGGAGATTTGATTCCGCTTAGCCCTATGACTAACGTTTATCTTAATAACCATTTATAGGAGATGGAGCACCATAGTGACAAGCTGCTGCATGACGATATGTCAGCTAACAAGACTACCCGAGCAGAGGCACCCCCGTCGTCTCCTGAGTTTCGAGATGTGATTACTAGCGAGCAATGTTAAGAGAGAGGAGTTTGTTATACTATTATAGCCTATGGGTTCTAAGTATAACCCGTGACTACGGCCTTGTGCACTTTTCTTAAATATATATTGTGATATATATTTGTTGTGGTTTCCTGATAGTGCTTCCTCCGTACTCTGTGATGTGTTGTGAATGTGATGATTCAAGCCGAGCAAGGCGACCAATTAGTGCTTAGTGGAGTGGATTGTCACTCCTTATGGAGCATTGAGTGGATGCCTTGTGCAAGTAAGATCCCCTTCGGCCCAACCCGGGCAAAGGTTTGGGGGGGGGGGGGGGGCTTACATATGTGGAGGCTTAGGATTGGATCCCCCTTGATTTAAATCCCAAGCTATACAAAGCTTGCTGGTTTAGGATAGCTGGTGGTAGGGGTGGGCATAAGGCCTGACAGACCCAGGCCGGGCCCGGGCCTGCCAGACCCGGGTTTATTCAAAAAAGCCTGGGCCCGGGCCTGGTTTTTGTCAGGCCCGGGCCGGGCTCAGGCCTCCTCCTCATGAGGAGGCCTGTCTAGGCCCTGTAGGCCAGGCCAGGCCCAGGTCGGGCCTGGGTCTGGCCCGACTAAATAAATAAATAATTATTTTAATTAAATATTTTTTTTAAAATAAAATTATCATTATTAATTTAGGCAAAATTTTAAAAAAAAACAATTGCATTATTATTTAAAAAAACAATTACAAATTACAATAACCTCAAAAAAATTTATAATAAAATTTAAAATATTCAAATCTAAAAAATTCAAATCTAAAAATTCAAATTTTACAATAACATCAAAAAATTTAAATCTCAAAATACAAAAAAAGTGCACTCTCAATCACTCGAAACTCGAAGATGTCGTTCTGGTTTGATCTTCACCGGCCAAATTTAGGCCGCTAAGCTCCTCTTCAATCTCGGACGAGCTATCTTCGATCGATGCAACGTGTTGTCTCCTCTTCATAGCATCCAGGTGGTCCTTATAACATATGCAAATTTCCAAAGACTCGTCGCTCAGGAGGCTCCTTCGCTCGTTCAGAATCCTGCCACTTAAAGAAAATGCAGACTCCGAAGCTACTATACTTGCTTGGATTGTTAGTAAATCTCGAGTCAAGAAGGCCATAATAGGATACGTATTAACATTATTTTTCCACCATTCTAAAATATCAAAATTTTCTATTTCATTTGAACTCATAAAATCTTGAAATTGTGTTTTTGTATATATTCCTAATTCATTTAAAGTACTTGACGTTCTTTGTTTTTTACGGGATGCTAATTCTAAAATTTTATTTTTAAAACTATCTTTTATTTTAGGTTGTGTGCTTTCTTCTCTAGGTCGTGATCCATATAGCTGATTGTAATAATTATAAAATTCGATAAAATCATTATTAAATTTTGAAACGCTTACATTATCATAATATATAGATGTATGATTTAAATTCAAATTGCTATTTATTTCTTCTATAAGATTTTCTACGCCATCTACACCTATTAAAGGATTTAAAGCCGCGGCGCATGAAAACATAGCAGGCATTTCTCTATAATATTTTAAAAAATTTTCTTCCATTATTTTAATTAACGGACGCCAACTTTCATATTTTTTATAAACACTAAATTTTTCTGCAATTAATACAAAATTTTCGATAACCAGTGGACTCGTCGGATAATAAACGCCGGATAAAATAGTTGTTGATCTATAAAAAACTTCTAGCAAATCCATATAACTTTCAATCACATCCCAATCAGAATCTTGAAGATCGTGCATTTCAGACATACTATAAAATTTCATTAGTTGCGTTTTTTGTCGCACGGCTCGTTTTAACATTTTACAGGTTGAATTCCATCTTATAGACATATCAAATTCAGGTTTTAAAAATTTATGACCTTGTGCAGTTACAAATTTTTTAAAATCTTATTTTCGTTTTTTAGAACTGTAAATGTATTTTAACATAATACAAATTTTATTAATAAAAGGTTCCATATATGTTAAACTATCATGCACAACTAGATTTAAAACATGACATACGCAACGAGTATGAAAAAAAATTCCGTTTAATATTGGTTTCAAATCTCGTTTTAAATACTCGATTGCTACCGTATTATTAGTAGCATTATCAAAAGAAATACTAATAATTTTATCTTTAATTTTAAATTCACGAATACATTTAGTAATTACGTGATAAATAACTTGACATGTATGTGGATATTCAAAACATATAATATGTTTATTTAGCTCCTACGAATCGGAATCGATCCAATGACATGCAATACATATATAGATAATCCTGCTTTAGTATTGCTACTCCAGACATCACTCGTTAGACTAACTCTACCGTCGAAAGTTTCAAAATAATTAATTAAATATTGTTTCGATTGTAAATAAGCTTTATATGCATCTCGCTTAAGAGTAGATCTACTTACCTGCTGATATTTTGGTTGAAGTCCTGCGTGTATGTAGTATGTCTCGTCATCATTGTCGTAGTGTCCGAACGGTAATCCTCGTTTGATGACGTTCTCCATGTGCAACTCTCGTTGATGCATTTGATTGTACGTCCAAATTTGTCCGCCTGCCGCAATTTGTGCATGACTTGTCTCCGGGCTTGTTTAGCAAGACACGATTTGATATGTCGCGCAAGCGTCGAATTCCCGCTAACGGTCAGAAGTTTGGACCAGTGTTTGTACTTCGCCTTAAATTCTGCGCCCACAAGCACTTTTTCAAAGTGCTCCCAGACTGGAGCTGTGTGCTTGTGCTCCACAATTTCATGTGCGACGGATGCTGAGGACACTGACCTCGAATAGGAAGACGCCATCGAAGAGGAAGACGCCATCGAAGAGGAAGACAAATTTGAGAATTTAGATTTTAGAGAGAGTGAGAGAGTGAGAGAGAGAGTAAGAGAGAGAATGAGAGATTGAGGGGGGGGGGGGGGGGGGGGGGGGGGGGGGGGCGGGGGCCGGGGGGTTATATTTATAATTTAAACTTTAAATTATAATAAAATAAATATATAAATATATAATATATAATAAAATATATTTAATTTAAAATAAAAAAAGTTATTTTTTTTTAAAATAAGGCAGCCTAGGCAGCCACTAGGCTGCCTAGGCTGCGACTTTTTCCTGGCATCTTGCCAGGAAATGACATTTCCTGGCAAGATGCCAGGAAAATAAGAAATGAGCCTTAACGACTCTTTAAAAAGAGCCGTTAAGAGCAACAGTGCCTTAACGGCTCTTTTTAAAGAGCCGTTAAGAGCTTTAGCCTGGCCTGAGATGAGCTCGACAAAATCGTCGAGCAGTGCTCGATGATCGTCGAGCACTGCTCGAGGATCGTCGAGCACTGCTCTGCGATTTCGTCGAAATCGTCAAGCTCTGCTCGACGATGTCCGAATATATATATATATGTTCTTTCTAAGAACCGCATTCTATTGACCCGACATCGTCGAAATCGAGCATAATTAATTTTGTTCATCTCTTATCGACCACACTGGTCCAACTCAACTGACTGGGTTCAAATCCAAGTTTATTTGCTCAGTATTCGAAAATTGCGTGTCGCGGCGCGCTACGAAACTTAAAACAGCCATATCCATCATATGACCTCAAAACTCAATAGAACGAGTTCCAACACACTCGTATTGACTATACGAGTCCATAGGAACTGACATAACTCAAATCAGAGTTCTCTAGATCAATATCCAAATTTATTGTATTTGTTACGTTCTACGAGGAATGGTAATATCCACCATATTACCTCAGAACTCAACGAAACGAGTTCCAACGCACTCGTATTGATTATGCGAGGTCATAGGAACTGACGGAATTCAAATCATAGTTCTCTGGCTCAATATCCTAATTTCTCGTATTTGCGACGTTCTATGATGAACAGTCGTATCCACCATATGACCTCGGATCTCAACGAAATGAGTTCCAACATGCTCATATTGACTATACAAGGCCATAAGAACTGACAGAATTCAAATCGGAGTTCTTTAGCTCAATATCCCCCAAACATGGTCATCTCCTACCCCTCATGAGTCTTGGGTAGAGGTTCATGTCACTTTTATTGGGTCCACTAGGGTTCTAGTGAGCCAATAAAAGTCGGGATATTACAAGCTTAGGGTGATCAAGGCTTCGTTTGCTATCGCGAAGGAGGAACATGTTCGAGATGTGTCTCGATTTCAGCGGATTGGATCTGAGCTGAAGACAGAGCTGGAGGCTTCCCATGCGATGCTACAGACGAAGAAGTCCCTGGTGGAGAAGACTGCTCAGTTGCTGAAGGCTGCTCAGGAGGAGACTTTTCGCTAGGAGATAGAGCTTGAGGATTTGAAGGCTCATATAGAGGGACTTTCTTCCAATGATCAGGTATCAGAGCTGAAGGCTGCTGGGCTTGCCAAGTACATGGATTATTTGTACTACACGCGCGATCGCTGCTTGATTGACGAGGAGATCCGCGAAGACGTGTGGACCATAGAGGTAGAGCCTCAAATGGAGGATGTTTGTGAAGTTGCACTTAGGCGCGAAGTGGCGAAGACTTTTCTCCCGGTTGCAAGGAGCCTGAAGTGTGACGTATCTAGCCTCGACTTCGATGATATTTCTAATGACGAGTGCTCGAGTTCTGGTTCTGATGTAGATGCAACTGGCGAGTAGCGGCTTGCGCTTTTATCTTTGTATGCTTGTATACGCTTGCTTTTTCTCGCTAAGTCTGATGTGTGTTCGTCATCGCCCTTTGATGGTTTTGTGTAGCGCATTTGTGTTTATATTGATATGATAGTATTGTTCTCGTTCTTCTCACCTTTGTTGTACAAATCCCGGTAACTGGCAGAATGTAAGTTTGTGACAATGTCAGAGAGTGTGACGACTCAATTCAAGGGTCAGAGAATGTAAAGATTCAATCCGAGGTTTGGAGAATGCGATGATTCAAGCCGATTGTGTGGCCTAGTATGGCCATGAGTGGATTACTGAAGAATGTAAGTATTCGATCCGGGTGTCAGAGAATGTAAGGATTCAATCAGACTGCGGGGTCAAGCCTGATCATGAGAAGATTGCCGGAAAATGTAAGTATTCGATCCGAGTGTCGGAGAATGTAAGGATTCGATTGCTCGGCCACGATCGCGCGACCACGAGGTGCGGCCCCTCAGCCGACTAGAAACCATAGCGGGTTGAGTCGGCCCGCCGGCGACAGGAGAGAGGGGCAGGCCTCGGTGGCCGGCCCCTGACGGTTCGGGGAATGAGATCCCCTGCGCGCTGATCGCGCGTGATTACGGGTGCCGATCGCGCGCGTGACAGTCCCTCATGATCTCCATTTAGGAGATGAGATCATTGAGTGTGAACTAACTGCACCCCCAATAATTTATAAATAGCTTTGTCCCTATCAGTACTCAACACGAAAAAATATGGTAGTATAGGCTACCTGAAAGGCTGAAACATTATTTTTTTAATTAGCTTTTTTTTTAATGGTGTACGTATAGCCATTTAAAAGTGTGCTAATATAAATCCCCTTAATCTCTTTTCAAAATCAAAACATTAAAAACTTGATTTGAAAATTTTTTTTGGTCGCGGCCTTGTAGAAATTGTCCCTATTTTTTGAACTGCGCGACCCGCTTTCCTCGCAGAAGAGGGAGTCTTCTCTTTCTGAGTTCTGACTGAAGTCGTCGGTCGCACTAAACCCCTTTGGCGATCGTCGTCACTGAAGGCGCCTGGTGGCGGGTTGAAATTTGGAACCCTAATCTTCTGACGCATATAGGAATATCGGAAATCTGTATTGCTGGGAGGATGACCGGGTACTGAACCCTCCCATCAGACTAGTTTTTCTACACTAATCTTGCCTAACTGCTTGATGATGCATGAGAAACATTGGCTTTTCACAACTAACCGGAAATCTGAGTAATCTGCCTCTTTTATGCCCGGAAAGTTGTTTTAGTTGGTGGAAAAATTTCCGGTGATGTTGAATCCCTGAACGTTCGGTTGGAAGGAAATGAGTCTTTGGGGATTGGTTTTGGGTATTAATAATTCTTGTGTGTGTAGGTGTTCTATTCGACGGAGTTAAACGAGGAATTGGAATTCCTCAAAACCATAGGTTTTCGTTTTAAGCATAGAGCTTTCGAGCGGACTCACAGGCGCGCAACCTTTCCGTCACCTCGTAACGCGAACCTCCTCACCTCGCAGGCTCTCGCCTCAGCCGTGCCAGAGGCGATCTCCTCCTTCGTCAGTACCCCAGAATCCTTTACCCCCCTCCCGCAAACAGCCATGAATCTCCGTCTCATTCCGTTCGACGGCGGGATGCTGGACCTTCCGCTGGAGTTTTGGAGCGGATCGGAAAGTTCTTGGCAGCTGCGCCGGAGAAAATTGGGGCGGCTGTGAAGACAGCCGAGGCGAATGCCGGCGGCGTGCCGGTAAGCTGTGTGGTGAGTGACGCGTTTATGCGGATGGCGGAATCCACGGCGGAGGAGATGCGTGTGCCGTGGGTTGCTCTTTTTCTGCTTTTACGTTGTCTATTTTGACGCATATTCACACTGATGATTTGTGCAGCCGTTTTCGAATCGAAGAGGAGGGTATTCTTTGATGATTTATCTTCATTCTTATACCAACAAATTTGATTTCGACATGCCCTCTTTCTATCAAGAAAATTGATTTCCCTGCTTATGCAGTATCTACACATAGCCATGCCTGCTCATGGGTACGAGCCCTGCATTTTCATTTCCAATTTCTATGGGTTTTGATCAATTTCATTATGCAGCCAAACTTCATAATTTGAATTAAGCAAAATCGCAATGCTGAATTCCAATTTCTCATTTGCAATTCCGTCGAACCGAACGGTGATTGAGTTTTTATTTATCTGCTCATTTTTAATGTGGAGGGGCTTCAATGGTTTTACTGTTAATTGCTGTCAATGAATCCCTGATTGGGTTTACACTGAATTGCAATCTTATTAAACACACTATTTTTAAGAATGTTTTGATGGAAGTAGGTTGATTTTTTAGGGTTAGTGTGGTGGTAAGTTTACAGATGCGTTATAGAGGTTAAAAACTGATTTTAAGATCAGTTTTTGAGTTTGACGGAAGGGAATAGACATTTTCTAGTTATTCAATGAGCCCTCTTTGTAAGTGTGTTACATTTGGCCTTGTCTTAGCTTCATGTCCTGAAATAATGTGTTATGATTGTGCCTCTATTTTTTGTCCACCACTATCCTCTCACACCTATAGTTGCATGCACATAGTTTTCCATGTGGTGTTTGTGCTTTGTATCGCACCTACTCCACACATCCTTGCATGTGAGTCTACACTCGACTCTATATGCATCTGGAACTCTACATCGCACACGCACATCTATATCTATCACATGTGTTCCCACACTTACTCTGCTTGTTGCACAAACATTCGGTTGAATGTGCGCTCTCCTTTTCTGGTACATGCAAATCATGCACCCTGCTTTGCCGCTGACGTAACTTCTATTAAATCATAAAAAACAACCTGGTGCACAAAGCATCCCCGCGCTACGAGTCCGAAAGAGGTCCCACTACGGGGGTGAAATGTAGGCAAACTTTACCATGCATAATAATAATAATAATAATAACTTCTATTAAACATTATACTAAAAAATCTACTTAGTATTTTTTTTTGGTGATTTGGAATTATCCTCATTAGAAATTTATTTAGGACAATGTTAAAAGCACACCGTTTTTGGCTATTGATAGTCAAATGCTATTGACACACCGAAAAAATTATTTACACACCAAATATTTATTAACACATCAAATTTTTTTTAAAATGCACACCAAGAACTCTTTTCCATTTTTCTAAATTGTGGCTCTATCTTGCTAGCTACTAGTGAAGTAATAGATTGAAAAAATGTTCAATTAAAACAATCATTCAAAATAGATAACATATGTTCAACAAAAGTACTCATTCAAAATAGATAACATATGTGGTACAGAATCGAAGATTAATCTCCTTAATATATGTCAATTGTCATTGTTTCAAGTTTTCAAAGATCACCAATTATCATCCAATTTTGTAGATCTACAATTTTAAAAAAACGAAATCATAAACATCGGATGAGAAATTTAACAAAGATAATAAAAATAAATGTTATACCTTAATATGATGTAATCATGTTTATAATGAAGGTCCAATATAACCAAAATGCAAGATACCTGCACCAGAAGTTATGGTGTGAGAATTAGTGTCTATACTAAATACTGGTGTATGGATTGAAAAGGAAAAAAAAAACATACCATAGGTTCAATGTTCCTCCAAATTAACGATTTCATCAACTTGTTCTTTAGAATCACCCACTCTAGCCCGTGAAAACATAAGTCAAGTCTCACCCTTCTGCCACTGAATCATGATACCTCATCCACATAGATATCATCGGTGATAGTGGACAATCCTCTCTCATCAACACTTATATGAAATGATTATCGTTAACAAATCCAATAAACATTATCTTCAAGGAGTTGTGTGTAATGGTAGGAATGTAAATAAGATAAATTATGCAATTGACAACATTTCATTTCTCAAAGACAAAATTTCTAAGATGGCAATCTCAGTAGACCATAAGGAGATTCAAAATCCCCCTATCTCAGATGTTGGCCGACACTGGGCAAATACCATAGCAAGTGTTAATTTCTCGTGCGTCTGAATCCTAAAAAGAATGTCTAGAGCTATCTAAATAGATGGTAATACTGTTCAACTCTCTCCTCAGAACACCATACACATTTAACAGATTGAACCGTCTCCATTTGTGGCTCAAATATATTTTTAAAACAAAAAACTAGTTGAGTTCGGTAAAGGTGTAATGGAATCTTAGAAAGAGACAAAAAATAACTATCGAGTAAAGCTTTACTGCCTAGCCGGAGAAGAGGGATACCTGGAGGAGAGGGCGACCTGGAGAGGTGGGCGGCGAACTTGCCGGAGAAGAAAGAAGAGCAGGAGGAGAGGGCGATCAGGAGAAAGCAGCAGCAGTGCAAATCGCGACCAAGATGGGAGGGCATCGTTGTCGCAAGGAAACGACGTCGTCGTCGCAAGGAAACAACATCATCGATCTGGAAGGAGCGACGACGAACTCGCCGGAGAAGAGAGGTGAGGACGAGCAAGAATCGGCGGGAACGACAGCGAAAATCATGAAATAGGGAGGAGAGAGCGTCGTCGGGTTGGAGTGCGGATAAAAAGCTTTGGGCTGTTTGGAGATTTAGGGTTTTAACTTTTTTATGTGGTTTTTGGGTGTGGCAATAGTCATTCATGGTGTGCTTTTAACACTGCCCTTTATTTATAGAACTAAGGTCTGACAACCTCCAACTAATCGTATATGTTAGAAAAGACCGTGTAAAGGCCCATTTATAAGGCCCATTTATTTCTTGTTTTTAGTGCCACATCTTGGATTGGGATCTTCTCTTCTTACTCTCTTCCTATATAAATGTATTCATACTTGTAATTATTACATTCAAGAAGTATATACAAGGTTAGAGGTTTCTCTATTTCTTACATGGTATTAGAGCCACCGGTCTCTCTCTAACCGCCTGTCTGTTTGCAAACCGTCTGGTCCCCCGCTGACCGCGCGGCCTGTTTTCTCGCCTGCCCAAGCCGCCGTCTCTGGCGACCTGTTCTTCTCTACCCGCTTCTCCTCCATCTTCCCCTCTGCTCTCCCCTCCTTCTCTCCCTCTTTTATAACCTTCTCTCACGTGGGGTCCACTTTCTCTCCCTTTTTTCTCTCCTGCCCGGTCTTCCTCTCTGACCGTGCGGTCTTCCCGTTTCTTCCCGCTTCTCGCGGCTTCCTTCTTGCAACTGCGGTTTCTCTTAACCGTGCGGTTTCTCCTCTTTTTCCCGCTTCCCGCGGTCTCTTTCTAGCCGCTGCGGGTTTCTCACCTTGCCGCTCCGGTTTATCACTTAACCGTGCGGTCTTCCCGTCTTTGCCTCTCCCACGGATCTTGCTGCTCAACGGGCCCAGAAAGAGGCGGTTACCATCGCGATGATGATGTCCCGGGTCCCGCCTCACCTGCATAGTGTTCGGGCCCAGATCCTCTCTTCCACGACGACTCCATCACTGTCTGACGTCTGCTCCATGCTACTTCGCGTTACGCCTCCTATGGAGGCCCCTTCCGGCTCTGCCCCTGCTCTTCTCCAACAGCCTCTCCTTCCCACTCCACCTCCTGCTCGTGGCTCTTCCACTCGGGGCGGCCGGCCTCCCTCCAGGGGCCGTGGCCGTGGTGGCTGCTCGTCTCTCAAATGCACCTATTGTGTTCGGGGTGGTCATCTTGAGGCCACCTGTTCCAGCAAGCATGGGTTCCCTCCCCACCTAGCTGCCACTTCCTCTGTTGCTCCTGCTCCTGCCATGGATCCGGCCTCCACTACCCAACATGATATTGATAAGCTCCGCACCCAACTCCATCAGCTACAGGGTGTTCTTAGCCACTCCTCCGGCTCAGTTGCGACCTTTTCTGGGGAAGGTATAACCTGTCTCTCTCCCAGCCCTCACTGGATCGTTGATTCCGGTGCTACTCACCATATTACTTCCCAAAAGCCCTCCAAATATCTCCTGCTGGCTCACCCCCCAAGTATCATTGTGGCCAATGGTGACACCCTCCCGGTCTCTGGTGCTGCTGCCCTCCAACTTACCCCGGCCATTTCTCTTCCCTCGGTTCTTCACGTTCCGGACTCTCCTTTCAATTTACTTTCCGTTAGTCGCCTGACAAACGACCTTGACTGTTCAATAATTTTTTCTTCTTCTTCCTTTCTTATGCAGGATCGTCGCAGCCGGAGTATCATTGGTAGGGGCAGCTGGTGAATGGGCTTTACCTTCTGGATACTCAACCCACTATTCTCTCCGCCGTCTCTTCTGTTGACTGGCATCGTCGCCTTGGTCATGCTCCTCTTCCGATTCTCAAGCGGGCTCTTCCTGATGTTCCATTACAGGAGTTCTCTTGTGAATCATGTATCTACGGCAAACACCACCGTTCTGTTTTCCCCCCTACATGTACCCGAAGTAGTACTCCGTTATCATTAGTTCATTCCGATGTATGGGGTCCTTATAGGGTCCCTAGTATCTATGGTTTTCGATATTTTGTCACTTTTATCGATGACTACTCGCGTACTACGTGACTCTATTTAATGCATGATCGTACTGAGCTTACATCTGTCTTTCGTGCCTTTGTTACTGAAGTCCGTACGCAGTTCGGCACCTCACTTAAAATTCTCCGCACTGATAATGCTCGCGAATATACCAGACGCTCTTTCTCCTCCATCTGCACCGAGTTTGACATTATCCATCAAACTTCGTGTGTCTATACCCCATAACAAAATGGGGTGGCCGAACGAAAGAATCGTCATTTACTCGATGTTGCTCGCTCACTCATGTTTCAAATGCAGCTTCCAATCGAATATTGGAACTTCGTCGTCTCCACAGCCTGTCATCTCATTAACCGGCTCCCTTCTTCTGTTCTTGATTTTGCCGTTCCTATCGACCTCCTCTATCCTAATACCAAACCTACCTCTCTACCACCACGGGTCTTTGGGTGCGTCTGTTATGTTCATCTTCTTGGCCCTCCATTAGACAAACTCGCTCCTCGTGCGGCCAAATATATGTTTGTGGGCTACTCTCGTACTCAAAAGGGGTATGTTTGCTACTCTCCTTCCACTGGCCGGACGGTTGTCTCCGCGGATGTCACCTTCTGCGAAGACCAGCCCTTTCACTTACCTTCCTCATCCTCGAGTTCCTCTCCTGCTCTGCCTCGCCCTGCGGTTCCCACGACACCTTCCTTTCTACCCTCCTCCTCTCTTCCTGCTCCCAAAGTTCCTCCGCCCGTTATTCGTGTTTATACTCGTCGCGGCTCCAAGGATGGTTCCCTGCCCAGCTCCCTGCTCCCAGCGACACTCCGGCCCTGACGGATTCTGCTCCTGCTTCTACGGCCCATCCACTCGCCAACTACGTCTCTCTCCACCGTCTCGCTCCACCTCTCTACGCCTTTGCATCTTCTCTTTCCTCGATTTCTATTCCTAACACTGTGCAGGAGGCGCTTCGACACCCAGGCTGACGAGCGGCCATGGAGGATGAAATGAGGGCTCTTTGGGCTAATCAGACTTGGGATCTCGTGTCCCTTCCTGCCGGCCACCACTGTGTCAGCTGCAAGTGGGTCTTTGTTGTCAAACATACCGCAGATGGGTCTGTTGAGCGTTTGAAGGCCCGCCTCGTGGCCCGGGGTTTTTACTCAGCAACACGGCCTTGATTATGAGGAAACTTTCTCTCCCGTGGCCAAATTGAACACGGTCCGGGTTCTTCTTTCCTTGGTTGTGCACCGTCATTGGCCTCTCTATCAGCTGGATGTAAAGAACGCCTTTCTCAATGGTGATCTCCCGGAGACTGTTTATATGCATCAACCTCCCGGGTTTGAGACCACGGGGGAGTCCTCTCGGGTTTGTCATCTTCGGAAATCCATTTATGGTCTCAAACAGTCCCCGCGCGCCTGGTTTGACAAATTCAGCAAGGTAGTCCGCGATATTGGCTTTACCAGGAGCTCGACTGACTTCTCTCTCTTCACTCGACACCAGCCAACCGGAACTGTGATTCTACTTGTCTATGTTGACGATATCCTCATCACTGGAGACGACACTACAAGAATACAACATACCAAGTAACAGTTGAACTCCGCCTTTCAGATCAAAGATCTTGGTAACCTACGGTATTTTCTTGGGCTTGAGGTTGCACGACGCCCTGATGGCCTTGTATTATCTCAAAGGAAGTATTGTATGGATCTTCTTCATGATGCTGGTTATTCGGGATGCAAACCTACAAATACTCCAATGGATGCTAATCACAGGCTCTCGGCCCATAGTTCTGACTCCGATGCGCTACTTACAAATCCGGAATACTACAGACGCCTGGTTGGGAAACTGATCTACCTCACAGTTACTCGACCAGACATCTCCTTTGTCGTAGGTGTCGTGAGCCGATTTATGCATGCTCCTAGGACATCTCATCTTCAAGCTGTCGAGCGCATTCTTCGGTATCTCAAGAACGCTCCAGGACAAGGGCTTCTGTACAAGCCATCCACATCACTATCCCTCGTTGCATACTCGGACGCTGACTATGCATGATCTGTTGATGATAGGCGCTCTACATCTGGTTTTTGTACCTACTTTGGTGGTCATCTCATAACCTGACGTAGCAAGAAACAGAATATGGTTGCTAGATCTTCTGCTGAAGCTGAGTACCGGGCCATGGCTTCGGTAGTGTCCGAGTTAACATGGCTTGAGAGTCTTCTGGGAGATTTGGGTGTCCGTCTCTCATCACCGGCAATCCTATTTTGTGATAGTCAAGCAGCAATACATATTGTCAAGAACCCGGTATTTCACGAACGCACAAAGCATATTGAAGTTGACTGCCACTTTATTCGGGAAAAAGTTCAGTCAAAGAAGGTAGATCTGGAGCATGTTTTTGCTACAAATCAAGTTGCCGATATTCTGACCAAAGCTCTCTCCAGACCGTTATACTACCAGTTTTTATCCAAGCTTGACGCCTACGATTTGTACGCTCCAGCTTGCGGGGGAGTGTTAGAAAAGACCGTGTAAAGGCCCATTTATAAGGCCCATTTATTTCTTGTTTTTAGTCCCACATCTTGGATTGAGATCTTCTCTTCTTACTCTCTTCCTATATAGATGTATTTATACTTGTAATTATACATTCAAGAAGTATATACAAGGTTGGAGGTTTCTCTATTTCTTACAGTATAGATTATTTGGCAACAAACATAGATTTGTTGGTGTTAGGACCTATTCCTTCAATCTAAAACTGATTGGTTGTGGGTGGGTGAGTATTAAGTACATAAGGCTACATGAATTTTATGATGTAAGATAAATTATCAACACGCCATTGCATGTGTCTGATCCTATGCTAGGACTTATGCATCCAACCTATAGGGATAAAACCAATGGTTATAGGTCGAGGGGCCTATCATTTATATTAAGTTTATAAAGCTACATGAGCTTATGACACGGTGATATATTATGAACAACTAGTAAAATGTTGAGTAATAGATTTTGACCTAATTTTCTAGACATTAATTAAATTTAGAATTTTGATTTAACTAATAGAATAAGATATCAAAATTTACACATAAGTTTCTTTTACCTTGATTTAAATTCAAATTTAAATGTGTGCAGAATATTCGTCACACATCAACGCTGTTGTATTTAAACCAAAATAGGCAGACATTTTGCACTATAGTTTATTTAAAACAACATAGCAATTAATGTCTGACTTCTGTAATCTGGTTTGATTTCCGCCTATGAGTTTGATGAAGAGCGAAGATGGTTCAAAATTGGATACCTTTTGAGTCAGATTGAGCTAGGATAGATGCCAGTGAGCTAACCGATGAGACAACTTCAGCTCAAATCAAAATTGAAATGAACCGAACCTCTGTTAGATAAAAAATATGATGCATGCATGTAAGCATGCTTTCACACATATTTGGAATACATTTATGTTTAACATAATGCCTACATACTTCTATGCATTTTTATATATGCATGATTACACACAATCATAATCCAAGCGGAATAGTACGGATTTTTGGCTTGAATGGATGTTAGCAGATCATGCTTGGCTTTAATTGTGATCAGATATATCCACCATATATTCATACTTGGCTAGGATCAAGATTGACTCTATAGAAAGGAGAAAAAATAGGAGAGAGAAAATCACCCTTAATTGTATTATTCTCAAAGAATAGGATTACATACACTTATATAGAGGTAGAAAGAAGGAGAGACTCCTACATATACAATGTGGGACTAAAGGAACTATACATGGGCCAATACACATGAGCCTCCCTAATGGGCTAATTTATCTTATCTTTAACACTCCCCCGCAAGCTGGAGCGCACAAGTCATAAGCGCCAAGCTTGGATAAGAACTGATAGTATAAAGTCCGTGAGAGAGCCTTGGTGAAAATATCAGCAACTTGACTGGATGCCAAGACGTGTTCCAATACTATCTTCTTCGATTGATCCTTTTCCCGAATGAAGTGACAGTCAACTTCGATATGCTTTGTGCGCTCATGAAACACCGGATTCTTGACAATATGTATGGCCGCTTGACTATCACAGAACAGGATAGCAGGGGAGGAGAGATTGAGACCCATATCTCTGAGGAGACCCTCTAGCCAGCAGATCATAGATACGACTGCTGTCATTGCACGATATTCAGCCTCAGCAGATGAGCGAGCAATAATAGTCTATTTCTTGCTACGCCAGGTAATATGATGTCCACCGAGGTAGGTGCAAAAACCAGTTGTGGAGTGTCTATCATCAAGAGACCCTGCGTAGTCAACATCAGAGTATGCAACAAGAGATAATGAAGTCAATGATTTATAAACAAGTCCTTGTCCAGGAGCCTTCTTTAGATATCCGAGAATCCGCTCGACGACCTGGAGATGAGAGGTTCAAAGAGTATGCATGAATCAGCTTACAACTCCAACAACAAATGAGATATCAGGTCGTGTAACTGTGAGGTAGATTAGTTTCCCCACCAAACGTCGATAGTACTCTGGATTGGTAAGAACAGGGTCATTCCCAGAGTCATGTGCCGACAGCTTAGGATTCATATCCATCGGAGTGTCTGTAGGTTTGCATCCAGAATAGCCTGCACTTTGTAGAAGATCAATGCAATACTTCCCTTGAGATAAGATTAGACCATCAGGTCGTATTGCAACCTCAAGTCCAAGAAAGTATCGCAGATTACCCAGATCCTTTGTCTGGAAGACGGAGTTCAGATGTTGTTTGATGTTTTGGATCCCGATGGTGTCGTTTCCCGTGATCAGAATGTCATCCACATACACAAGAAGAAGAACAGTCCCTGTTGCTTGATGACGAGTAAAAAGAGAGAAATCAGCAGAGCTCTGAGTGAATCCCATCTCACGAACCACCTTGCTAAACTTATCAAACCAGGCGCGAGGGGATTGTTTAAGACCATATATAGACTTCCTGAGATGACATACACGAGACTCCCCCGTGGTCTCAAACCCAGGTGGTTGGTGCATATACACAATCTCTTGGAGATCGCCATTGAGAAAGACATTTTTGATATCTATTTGATGAATGGGTCATTAGCGGTGCACAACAAGAGAGTTTAGAACCCGAACAGTATTTAGTTTTGCCACTGGAGAGAGTTTCGTCATAGTCGGGGCCATGTTGCTGAGTGAAGCCTCTGGCCACCAGACGAGCTTTGATACGATCAACTATTCCATCAGAAGCATGTATGATAGTAAAGACCAATTTGCAGCTAACACAAGACTAATCAGGAGGGAGAGGAACAAGGTCCCAAGTCCGGTTAGCCCAGAGAGCTGTCATCTCTTCGTCCATGGCCGCACGCCAGCCTGGATGTTGTATAGCGTCATGTAAAGAGTTAGGAGTGGAAATGGTGGAGAGAGAGGGCAAAAGTGCGAAGAGGTGGAGAGAGACGATGGATGGATACATAGTTTCCCATGTGATGAGCCATAGAGGGTGGTGCTTGATCGTCAATGCGCAGAAGATCATCAGTAGAAGGGGGATGCTGTCGGGTTGCAATCCTGGACGAGCGTCAAGTGTAGACATGGACAGGTGGAGGAGGAGGGAGAGGTGGTGAAGTTGGTATTGGATGAGCGGAAGATGTGGGAGGCAGAGATGTGACGGGGACAGCCAGACGAGGAATAGTGGACTGAGGTGGTAGAGTGGAGGTGTGGGAGAAAAAAACTTTCATCCTCAGTAAAGGTAACATCTGCGGAGACGAGTACCTTGTTGACGGTGGGAGAGTAGCAAACATGCTCTTTTTGGGTACGAGTGTAGCCAACAAATATACATTTGGTGCCGCGTGCGATAAATTTGTCACTTGGTGGTCTGAGAGAGTGGACATAACAAGTACAACCAAATGTGCGAGACGTGAGAGAAAAAAGGAGACTTGGAAGGAAAGAGTAGACCGAACGGAGAGACAAAGTTAAGCACGGAGGAGGGCATACGATTACAGTAGAGGCAACAAAGTTCCAATATTCGGAGGGAACCTGCATTTGAAGCATGATTGACCGAGTGACATCAAGGAGGTGGCGATTTTTTCGCTCGGCCACACCGTTTTGTTGGGGTGTATATGCACACGAGGTTTGATGAATTATCCCAAAGTCGGTGTATAAATTGGAGAAGCTGCGACCAGTGTATTCACGAACATTGTCAGTGCGAAGCGTTT
Organism: Platanthera guangdongensis; assembly: GCA_039583875.1. Taxonomy (NCBI): domain Eukaryota; kingdom Viridiplantae; phylum Streptophyta; class Magnoliopsida; order Asparagales; family Orchidaceae; genus Platanthera; species Platanthera guangdongensis. The sequence goes on along the minus strand of CM077164.1, from coordinate 32,408,049 downwards.
GTACTGTCATAGAAAATTGCGTACGTATTTCAACAATAAAGACACGAAAAACAAAAGTCAGCTCAGTACGATCATGAGTAGATAAAACCATGTGAGACGTGAATAGTAATCAATAAAGATGACAAAGTATCGATAACCAAAAATACTGAGAATTTTATACGGACCCCAGATATCGGAATGAACTAAAAAAACGGAGTACTACTCCGATTACATGCAGGAGGGAAAGAAACACGATGCTGCTTGCCAAAGATACATGATTCACAAGAGAATTCCTGCAAGGAGATATCAAGAAGTTCCTTCTTGAGAATCTGAAGAGGAGCATGGTCAAGACGACAATACCAATTGACGGAGAGAACAACAAATAGTGAGGTGGGAAGAACATCCAAGAGATAAAGCCCGTTGGACAGCCGTCCTCTACCAATGATAGTCCGTGTTCGACGATCCTGCATGACAAAAAAAGAGGAAGAAAAGACTAGACAACAATCAAGATCTTGAGCAAGCCTACTAACAGACAGTAGGTTGAAGGGAGATCCCGGAACATGCATAACCGAGTTTAAGGAGAAAGTAGGGGTAAGTTGTATATCAACAGCTCCAGACACTTGAGCAGTATCGCCATTTGCCATATTGATAAATTTGGGATACTCAGTGTGCATGTATTGAGGAGGTTTCTGAGAAGTAATGTGATGGGTGGCCCCAGAATCCAGGATCCATTGAGAGCTGTGAGAGAGACAGAAGATACCTTCAGTAGAGAAGGAAGCAGCCGAGCCAGAGAAACGGTTGACAACGCCTTGCAGTTGCAGTATCTGTAGGCGGAGGTCATTGATATCTTTCTGAGCAGATGATGGGGGCTCGGTGGAAGAGGGACCCAGAGGAGTAGCAACAACCGTAGTAGTAAGATAAGGAGGCAAACCATGTTTGCGATAGCAGGTAGTTTCAAGGTGGCCATCACGACCACAGTAGGTACACTTGAGAGTAGAGCGCCCAACACGTCCGCGACCACAAGACGTGAAACGGCCTCCCCGAGTAGTAGAAGAACCTCGGCCAGAGGGAGCAAGAGTAGGGAGTAGGGGTTGCTGGAGCAAAGCCGGAGAGAAAGTGGCAAGAACCTCGGGAGGTGGTGTAACTTTGAGCACCATTGAGCAAACATCAGACAAAGAGGGTGTAGTGGAAGAGGAGAGGATCTGGGCCCGAACGCTGTGAAGATGACTAGGAACACGGGCCATCATCATAGCGATCCCAACAACCTCCTTCTGTGCCCGTTGAGTAGCAAGGTCTGCAGAGGGAGGTTGGTGTTGTATCCAGGCCTCTACCAGGGTTCTGGCCTTGGCAACAAAGGAAGTTAAGTCGCCTGTGGTTCCTGGATCCAGTGATTGAAGAGCGGAGATAATGTCGAAAAAGGTGTTGTAGGCTATCCTTGCCAGAGTAGAGGGAGTGCAACTCATCCCACATTTCCTTAGCCGTTTCGTAATACATTGCCATTTGGTAAGACTCTGTGTCCATAGAGTTAAGCAACCAAGATTGGACTCGTCCGTCATCGTGAAGCCAGTCATCAGAGGGGTTAGCAGGTTTGACAGTAAGGTGAGCGAGCAGACCCTTTGTCTGCAGAACACGATGAACAGAATGAGCCCATTCGACAAAGTTGGCCTTTCCAATGAGAGGGAGAGTGGTGATTCGAAGTTCATCATGCACCTCGGGAGGCAGGGCAGCAACACGGGAGGGCAAAGAGGAGATAGCCGCGGTTGAGTCACTGGATGTCATGGCGGATAGAAGAAACGGGTCGGGCGGATAGCAATGGAGGAAAGGCCGGGCGGCTAGCAGTGGAGGACAGTGCAAAACAGACCGCGAGAATGGAACAAGCGGCAGACTGGAGCAGGAGCTCGCAAAGGAGAGGAAAGGCGAGCAACACAGATCAATCCGCAGTGAGCAAGGGAAGTGATGGGATTCCATCCGATCGTGCATTGGGAGGCGCGGGACCCACGTTCGTCTATTCCCGCAGGAACGCTTGATCGGACCGCCGATCCGACTCCGCGGTTGCGTCCGGAACGTCGCTGCGAGTCGAAATTATATATTTATGTATTTTATTTGGGTTTATATGTTGTTATTTAGAGGCCGAACCCATCGGCCAATCATAGCCGTTGATGGTGAAGCCCTAGGGTGTTATTTCTTATAAATAGGGAGTTGTGGGCTGGTTTAGGGGTATTGCAGAATTTGGAGGTGTCTATTCCCGGATTCCAGCGATCCCTCCCCGGTGCCGACGCCGTGGAACCCTAGGTGACGACTCCTAGGCCGCCAAACTTCTCCCCAAGGTATCCCCTACCCCCACCTTCATTTTCCTCCCCTCGAGAGCTTGTTCCAGCCTCCAGAACCCATCCAGAAGTTTCCCACAGCCGCTGGTTGCTACAGTGGTTTCACCCCATTCCGCCTCTGCTACAGGACTTCTCATCCTGTTCCGCCTCTGCTACAGTGAAAATCGGGAGTTTCCGATTTTCTTCTGTCTGCAGACGGCTGCAGGCCAGCACCCCAGCCCACCCCTTCCTTCCCAAATCCGAGCCCTCCTAGGGCCTCTTTAGCCCTACCCGCCCCCTCCTTTCCTTCCCCTCGTGGATCCACCTCTTCCCCACTACTCCACAGCCCCTAATCCTCCTAGATCCGGGTTCTATTGTCCCGATCTACATCCCCACTACCCGATCCGGGTTATATTGCCCCGATCTACCCTTCCCCGCCCCAATCCGACATTCCACCACTGGATCTACGTGCTCCTATCCGGATCTACTCCATCGCCCTCCGATTCCGTTATTTGCCACCAAAACAGCCCCCCCACCCGCCTTTGCCACCTCCGTCTCCACCCTCGGTACCCGATCCACGCATCCGGACTTATCACCTCCATTGCCCTAAACCAGCCCGCTAGTTGTGAGTTTTATTTTCGTGATTTGGATTGTTGTATTTGCAATATTATTATTGGAAACTTCATATTTTGTTTGGCTCTAGTCTGTAGCGCCTTGTGTCAATTGATTACTAATTTGCAGGAGGACCGATTCGCCGCACGCTTTGCTTTGGCCCTCCGAGCGGAGGAAAGCCAACTATAATCGCCAAAATTAAATTATATTGTTTCTTTGTTTTCGCTTAATTTTGTGGTGCCAAATTATTATTGCTCATAACATTCATCGCCGTCACTGACGGTCGTGTCGCATGTAGAGTCTAGATTGTGCACCCACAGCCTACCCTACATCAATTGGTATCAGAGCCAGGTTTGGGCCACTTGCATGCTCCGTAGTGGTAGGAATTATAGAGTCAGCATGGTTGAACCACAGATCACCGAGGACCGAGCGACGAGCTCGAACTCGAACGCCGCTTTTGCGGAGTTCCAGCGACTTGTCTTAGATCGTCTTGACACCATAGGGGCCCAGTTTGACGAGGTGCGCATGATCTCACTGAAGTGAACCGTCGCTTAGGCCACTTAGAGGACGCTAGGGAAACACCGACACAGCACGCCGAATCACTTGAGGACGACCCCGATGCTCCTCTACGTTATGACCAGCGCCAGAGAGATGGTCATCCACATGCAGACCGCTCCCGTCGTGACCCTCACCACCGAGTCCCAGCCCCGCCGGTTAGGCGACATCCTGACCCGGTGCGTGAGAGGCCCCTACCTCCACGGGACGATTACCGTATGCCTCGTCGGCCTCCGCATGAGCCCAGAGACCGAGTGCCCCCACTTGGCCCCCGAGACTACCGCCATGACGAGTACTATCCTCCGGGTCGGAGAGAGCGCGGTCCCCCACCCGCTCGACACGACTACTTTCAGGAGGACTACCCCGAGGAGTACCCCGACCCACGGAGAGGTGGTCACTACCTTGACATTACTCGTCGTATCCGACTCGACGCCCCTTCGTTCGATGGTCGGCTAGATCCGAAAGCCTTCAGCGACTGGCTTTTGGATATGGATCACTATTTCGAGTGGTACGACATGAGCGACGAGCGGTGCGTCCGGTTTGCGAAGATGAAGTTGGTCGGGCAAGCCAAGGTGTTTTGGATCAGTGTTGAGAGGGCCCTAGAGCGGGATGGTTACTACCCCATCACCAGATGGGATGAGATGAAGGAGCGACTGAAAGAGAAGTACCTCCCCGCATCATATCGTGGGCAACTGTTTGAGCAGCTGCAGAACTTACGGCAGGGGACCCTTACCGTTGCCGAGTACATGGCCCGCTTCGATGAGTTGATCGTTAGGAGTGATGTTTACGAGGAGCCTATTGCCACTGCCTCTCGCTTCAAGGCTGGCCTTCGTGCCGATATTCGGAGAGAGTTGATTCCCCACCGTTTGGAGACTGTTGACCAGATATTCCAGCTCTCCCTTGAGTACGAGCAGTACCTGCGTTCGTCTAGTACGAGGCAGTTCACCCCCCGGACTGATTCCTCGACATTTAAGAAACCCGCTCCGCCCCAGACCACTCCAGCTGCACCCTCACGTATCCCCGCGGATGCGAAGGGTAAAGCCATAGCCACTGATGATCAGCGATCTGGAGGCATTGTATGCTTTAGATGTTCTGGCAGAGGCCACGTGGCGGCGCGGTGCCCCACGCGGAACCTGCTAGTTGAGGGTGAGGAGCAACAAGGTTTAGAGGAGGAAGAGGAGGCCCCAGAGGAAGTTAGGGCCGCAGTCGAGGAGGGTTGGGAGAGTGACGCCGAGCGATCGTTAGAGGTAGGAGTGATTCGACGCCTCTTGCACACCCCCCGTGTGGATGAGGACTGGCGACGCACGACTATCTTCTACACCTACTTTCCTAGCGCAGGCGGACCCTGCAAACTAGCCATTGATAGTGGGAGTTGCGTGAATATCGTAGCCCAGAAGGCACTTGACCGTATGCAGGTGAGAGCAGAGCCTCACCCCCATCCGTACCGTGTCGTCTGGGTTGACAAGACGGCGATTCAGGTCACCCAGCGCTGCTTAGTCCCGCTCACTATCGCGTCCTTTCAGGACAAGGTTTGGTGCGATGTTATTCCCATGGACGTCGCCCACGTGTTGCTCGGCCGCCCCTGGCTCTTTGATCGTGATGTTACGTGCTTCGGTCGCTCGAACACGTATGCCTTTTATGATAAGGGGCGGAAGATCACGTTGACACCCACCCAGCCCCGAGATCGACCTAAGGGTGTGGTGGAACCATCTGCGAGCACGAGCACCTCGCGGCCCCTGCATATCCTGAGGCGAGGCGAGTTCCTACGAGATAGTGCCGAGTCCGACGTTATTTATGTGGTTGCCGCCACCCAGGTTGCCGAGGACGCCCCAGTTGATTTCCCTCCCGCGGTGCGTCCCTTGTTAGGCGAGTTTACGGACATTATGCCAGACGAGCTCCCCGATGAGCTGCCTCCCCCGCAGGACATTCAGCATGCCATTGATTTAGTCCCGGGAGCTTCCCTCCCGAACCTGCCCCACTACCGTATGCACCCGGATGAGCACGCTGAGCTCAAACGGCAGGTCGACGAGCTTCTCCGGAAGCAGTTCATTCGTGAGAGCATGAGTCCTTGTGCGGTCCCCGCCCTTCTTACTCCTAAGAAGGACGGTAGTTGGCGTATGTGCATCGACAGCCGCGCCATTAATAAGATCACGGTCAAGTATCGTTTTCCTATTCCACGACTCGATGATTTACTAGACACTATGTCGGGTGCCCAGATCTTCTCCAAGATCGACCTCCGCAGTGGGTACCACCAGATTCGAGTTCGTGAAGGGGACGAGTGGAAGACCGCATTTAAGACCAAGGACGGTCTGTATGAGTGGTTAGTTATGCCATTCGGGCTATCTAACGCCCCGAGCACGTTTATGCGTGTGATGACGCAGGTGTTGCGGCCCTACATGGGCAAGTTTCTGGTAGTGTACTTTGACGACATATTAGTCTACAGCCAGACGCAGGCCGCTCACCTCGATCATCTGAGACTTCTCTTTGGCACCCTTCGCCAAGAGAAACTGTATGTGAACCTGAAGAAGTGCGCCTTCCTCTCCGAGTCCGTTCACTTCCTGGGCTTTATCATTTCCTCCACCGGAGTCTCCGTGGATCCTGAGAAGGTCAAATCTATCCGAGATTGGCCTGTGCCTAAGAATATCCACGAGGCTCGCAGCTTTCACGGCCTTGCCACCTTCTACAGGAGGTTTGTCCAGGGGTTCAGCTCGATCATGGCCCCCTTCACGAGCTGTCTCAAGAAGGGAGAGTTCCAGTGGACCCCCGCAGCCACTAGAGCCTTTGAGGAGATTAAGGAGAGGTTGACGACAGCTCCCGTCCTACGATTGCCAGATTTTAGTCGCGCCTTTGAGGTCGCCTGCGACGCCTCGGGTATCGGTATAGGTGGCGTGTTGAGCCAAGAGGGACACCCAGTTTCTTACTTTAGTGAGAAATTGAATGAAGCTAAGCAAAAGTACTCGAACTACGATCGAGAATTTTACGCTATTGTCCAGTCTCTGCGCTACTGGCGACACTATCTCCTCCCCCGGGAGTTCGTGTTGTACTCCGATCACCAGGCCCTCCGTTACCTCGAAACACAACGCAAGTTGGGCCACCGACATGCGAAGTGGGTCGAGTATCTGCAGGATTTCCATTATGTTCTCAAGCACCGCGCGGGTGTCGAGAACAAGCCGGCTGACGCGCTGAGTCGCCGCGTATCCCTATTGCAGACGCTGACGGCGAGTGTGCAGGGCCTTGAGCGACTGATGCTCGATTACCCCACGTGTCCTGACTTTGGCGAGATTTACACCGCCTTGTCCCGAGACCCACCCGACCCCGTTGAGGGATACCAGATTTACGAGGGATATCTGTACCGGGGTTCTCGCCTGTGCGTTCCTCAGACGTCTTACCGAGACTATCTGATTTGGGAACTGCACGCGGGCGGAGCCGCGGGTCACTTCGGGCGGGATAAGTCTATAGCCATTGTTGAGGACCGTCTCTACTGGCCCAGCCTCAAGAAGGACGTAGCTCGAGTTGTGCGCCACTGCCGTATCTGCCAGACGGCCAAGGGAAGTAAACAGAACACCGGCCTTTATACACCCCTACCTGTTCCACACCGCCCTTGGGAGGACATCATCATGGACTTTGTTCTCGGACTCCCCCGCACCTTACGGAGACACGATTCCATCTTTGTAGTGGTTGACCGGTTTTCGAAGATGGCACACTTCATTGCTTGCCGCAAGACGGCAGATGCGACCCACGTTGCATCTATATTCATGAGGGATGTCTTTCGGTTGCATGGTCTACCCAAGTCGATTGTGTCCGACCGTGATGTGAGATTCATGAGCTATTTTTGGAAAACCCTGTGGCACAAGACTGGTACTACCCTTAGGTTTTCCTCCGCATATCACCCACAGACGGACGGTCAGACCGAGGTAGTGAATAGGAGTCTAGGGAATCTGTTGCGGTGTCTAACTGGAGAGCATGTAGGTAGTTGGGATTTAGATTTGCCGATCGCCGAGTTTGCATATAATAGTTCGGTCAATAGGTCCACTGGGCTGAGCCCATTCCGTATAGTGTCAGGATATGACCCCAGGAAACCCATTGACCTTATTCCAAGCCCGTTAGAGTCCCGGCCTAGTGAGTCCGCAGAATCATTTGCACAGCACCTGCATGAGTTGCATGAGTCGGTCCGCCGACGCATTATTATGAGCAATGAAAATTATAAGGCCCACGCGGATAAACGAAAGCGGGAACGTATTTTTAATGTTGGCGATCAGGTGATGGTACGAATCCGCTCGGAGAGGCTCCCTTCTGGGCCTGCCAAAAAGCTAAGCGCCAGGCGAATGGGCCCTTTCTCGGTTGTTAATCGGATTGGGACAAACGCCTACAGGCTGGATATCCCAGCAAATATGGGGATTCACCCAGTATTTAATGTTGAGGATCTGACACCCTATCACGAGCCTCATGACTATGTGGACCCGGGCAGTGGAGGCGACCCACTCCCTCACTCCTTGCCACCCTTCCCCACCACCCCGCCCATGTCGAGCAGCCACCTCAATCCACCCATTGCCCATATCCCTCCTCCTGGACAGTCGTCGTCTATGGTTCCGCCGTCGGCGTCACCGATCACTCCGGGCCCCACCATGAGAGAGTTGAGAGATGAGAGCATTACTGAGATCAGATCCCACCAGATTGTCCCCACCACAGACGGGCAACGTCTTCGCTACTTGGTCCATTGGCGCGGCCGCCCCGACGCGGACGACACTTGGATACTACCAGCTGAGCTTGCTCAACTCGCCCCCGGGCTTCGACTCCAGTACGATCGTCTCCATTCTTCGGAGATGAATGCTTTTCAGTCGGGGGGAGTTGATGGGATTCCATCCGATCGTGCATTGGGAGGCGCGGGACCCACGTTCGTCTATTCCCGCAGGAACGCTTGATCGGACCGCCGATCCGACTCCGCGGTTGCGTCCGGAACGTCGCTGCGAGTCGAAATTATATATTTATGTATTTTATTTGGGTTTATATGTTGTTATTTAGAGGCCGAACCCATCGGCCAATCATAGCCGTTGATGGTGAAGCCCTAGGGTGTTATTTCTTATAAATAGGGAGTTGTGGGCTGGTTTAGGGGTATTGCAGAATTTGGAGGTGTCTATTCCCGGATTCCAGCGATCCCTCCCCGGTGCCGACGTCGTGGAACCCTAGGTGACGACTCCTAGGCCGCCAAACTTCTCCCCAAGGTATCCCCTACCCCCACCTTCATTTTCCTCCCCTCGAGAGCTTGTTCCAGCCTCCAGAACCCATCCAGAAGTTTCCCACAGCCGCTGGTTGCTACAGTGGTTTCACCCCATTCCGCCTCTGCTACAGGACTTCTCATCCTGTTCCGCCTCTGCTACAGTGAAAATCGGGAGTTTCCGATTTTCTTCTGTCTGCAGACGGCTGCAGGCCAGCACCCCAGCCCACCCCTTCCTTCCCAAATCCGAGCCCTCCTAGGGCCTCTTTAGCCCTACCCGCCCCCTCCTTTCCTTCCCCTCGTGGATCCACCTCTTCCCCACTACTCCACAGCCCCTAATCCTCCTAGATCCGGGTTCTATTGTCCCGATCTACATCCCCACTACCCGATCCGGGTTATATTACCCCGATCTACCCTTCCCCGCCCCAATCCGACATTCCACCACCGGATCTACCTTCCCCGAGTCTGGATCTACGTGCTCCTATCCGGATCTACTCCATCGCCCTCCGATTCCGTTATTTGCCACCAAAACAGCCCCCCCACCCGCCTTTGCCACCTCCGTCTCCACCCTCGGTACCCGATCCACGCATCCGGACTTATCACCTCCATTGCCCTAAACCAGCCCGCTAGTTGTGAGTTTTATTTTCGTGATTTGGATTGTTGTATTTGCAATATTATTATTGGAAACTTCATATTTTGTTTGGCTCTAGTCTGTAGCGCCTTGTGTCAATTGATTACTAATTTGCAGGAGGACCGATTCGCCGCACGCTTTGCTTTGGCCCTCCGAGCGGAGGAAAGCCAACTATAATCGCCAAAATTAAATTATATTGTTTCTTTGTTTTCGCTTAATTTTGTGGTGCCAAATTATTATTGCTCATAACATTCATCGCCGTCACTGACGGTCGTGTCGCATGTAGAGTCTAGATTGTGCACCCACGGCCTACCCTACATCAGGAAGAAAGCAGGGCGCAACGAGCTAGAGAGGGAAACAAGTCGCAACAACTTGAATTAGACCACAACGAGAAAGGCCAAGAGGCGAATAGAGGCAAATCACGGCGACTAAAAGCAGGTCGCGGCAAGAAGAACTGGTTACGACGAGAAGAACATGTTGCGGCGACTAAGAGCAGGTCGCGGCGAGAAGAAGCAGCTCGCGACGAAAATAAAAAAGGTATGTCGCGGCGACTAAGAGCAAGTCGAGACGGCTAAGAGGAGGTCGCGTCGAGAAGAAGCAGCTAGCGGCGACAAGAGATAAGAAAGAAGAAAAGGTAGGTCGCGGCGACTAAGAGCAAGTCGCGGCGAGAAGCAGGTCGCATCGACAAGAAGATGGTCACGACGAGTAGAAGAGAACCCATGGACCCCACGAGTCAGCGAGAGGAGGCTATAAGAAGCCTGGGGAGGAGGGTGGAACCACAAAGAGCAGAGGAAGCGGGTTAGAAGAAGCAGGCCGCAACAGTCAAGCGGCTAGAGAGAGGAGCGGGTAGGATGAGGCAGGCTGCTGGCGAGTAGAAGGAGGCGGATAGAATCCGGAGACCACGGGAGGGGATGAGTTCCTCTGATACCATGTAGAAAGGAGAAAAAACAGGAGAGAGAAAATCACCCTTAATTGTATTATTCTCAAAGAATAGGATTACATACACTTATATAGAGGTAGAAAGAGGGAGAGACTCCTACATATACAATGTGGGACTAAAGGAACTATACATGGGCCTCCCTAATGAGCTAATTTATCTTATCTTTAACAGTCTCAAATGTCTTTGAATCAATCTTGAGATGAGGTAGGATTAGCTTGTGATTCGATCATTAATAACTCTAGTTGCCATCTACATGGCGCACACCACATATGGCTAAAAATCTAGGATAACAGCTTTATTGTGTAATGTCCATTGCTCTAACTTTACATGCTATACATGGAATTGCATTAGTCTTTTCATGTGTCAGTTACTATGTTGCTATGCGTCTACTTAGTTATGCATTACATGCAGACCTTCATGGCTAGTTGATAGCAAAAGGATTGCTAAAAAGATTAAAAGTGCATCGGAGAGGGCAGATCCCAGGAACATCAAATGGATAGGCAACCCTTCTAGAGCTTGTCCAAAGTGCAACCATATTATTGATAATAGTGAGGTAAGCCTTCTTTATATGCTCTTCAATTGTTGGTAAATTCTGATTAACTTCGTATTTGTCTCAATCCTACATACACAATAAATAAATATGTCTAAGTGTAAAATACTTCATTATAAAGTTATTTCCCTTTATTCTTAAGGTCGTTCACATCGATTCTTTGGAATATATTTTGTCTTAATAATTGAATTAAAAGTAAGGATTTCTTCATCAAGTTATTTTGCTAGCTTCACGGCTGGTAAATGTATTCAATTATTGTAGTAGCTCAAATCCTTTAATAGTTGGACTCCTAGAGTACTAGGGTTTTAATTCAAGACCGGGAAGAGTGCCTAACTTATTTGCATGCTCTTGAAATGTGTGATTTTAGAGCATGCACAGTACAAACTTGTGTTAAGTGCATGCATTATTTGACAGTTTGAATTCTTCTTACAGGAGATGGTATTTGAGCCCTAATTGCTCCAAAAGCATGAGTTTTTTAGTCCAAGAGATAGTATTTAAGGCTTAAGGCATGGAACCACTGCAAGCATGCGTGCAAATAAAAAATGTGACAAAAAATAAAGGAAATAAAAGATAATGTGTTACGAGCCGGCGATTGTGAGGGAAGGAGGCAGTGATACAAGGGGATAAACCCTAAAATTGAGAGAGAGATGAGAAGAACTTATAGAGAGAGAGAACCTTGAGAGAGAAATAGAACATTCATTAATATTTGCTTAAGAGGTACATGACCCCCAAAGACCCATATATAGGCACCGATGGCAACGACTCAACACAATGACTCGATACAACGACTCGAACCATAATAATAATATAAGATAACCAATGGAGGACCCGTAACACTCCATCCGTCCTTCAAAACGATCTTGTCCTCAAGCTCGTGCACCATGCGGGTGGCCCGATCATCAGATATCTTGATCTCCCTCCAGAATAAGGCGCGGGAACAGGTAGCGATGGAAGTGGCGTCGGCGAGGAGTGGTGACGCCTTCGGTAAAACGGGCGGCATATGGAATGTCATCGTCTGGCCTGCTGGAGGGACTGATAGGAGCAGCCACGCGGAAGTCGGAGGGCCCACAAGCGGCGGCAGGAAAGGATCCGCCGGGGTCGGTGGAGCAAGTGTCGGTGGTCGAGGAGGCGAAGCGGCCGGTGGGATTGGCATGACAGGGGACGACGGAGCAAGAGCCGACAATATGTCCGGAGGAGGCAGAGCTGAGGTCCGAAGTGGAGGTGGAAGCACGGCCTGTGGAGCTGACAGAGTAGTAACCGACCGAAGAGGCGGTGCGGTGGCTAGGGCCCGTAGCTGCGGAATGATGGCCACAAAAGTAGAGGATGGTGGTGGCGAATGCTCGAGAGAAGTTGGTGGGGGTGGAGGTGGAGGCTGCGTCGAAAGGTTGGCAGCAGAGCACCAAATTGAGGATGGCGGCGAATTCGGGGAAAGAGGGTACCCAAAAAGTCGAGCGAGATCCTCCAGAAAACGTGTGGTGTTGGCAGCCAGGGTCGCCTCAAGCTTTGAAAGACATGCATGAGCGGAGGCAGCCTCGGCAGCGCTTAATGGTGCATCCATAAAAAAATCAAATTTTATATTAATAAATTAATCAAAATAATTTGATTAATAAATTAAAATAAGGATCAATTTTTTTTTGAAAGGAGGGGAGGCAGACAGCTGATGCAATAGGTAATGATAATAATAAAATGTTTAATAAAGTAGATTTGTGGAGGGGCTCAAGGGATGAAAAGGAGCGGGATGTGCTGCGTGGGGCTCGAGGAATGAAGAGGCGCGGGCTGTGTTTACGAGGATGGATGCGGTGCTGTTTGTGTGGGAGATGTAGCGTTGAATCTGCGTTTGTACTGCTGGAGCAGCGACTGAATGAAGTGGGCCTTAGGATCGCACTGGAATTGCAACGACGAGGAGGGCCGAGACGGGGCGTCGACTCCTTGCGTGGTTTCGACAAGGCCCGACGAGCGGTGGGACACCAGAAATGGGCGGCGTTGTCGGACTCGGGAGGGCGGTGTTGAGCAGCTGCGGACTCGGCGGTCGAAGACACGATCGTGGTCGGCCACGACAAAAATCGGCACCCCAGATGCAGGTCGACCTGCGGGGAGAAGGATTGTTGGCTCTGAACAGAGGGTTTGCGGTTTTGTTGGCGTCGGGGAAGAACTGTGCGGCTGCCCTGCAGAGGAGGAAGCAGCCCCAGAACAGTGGGGGTGACGATCAGCTGGAACGGCGACCGGAGGGGAGGAAAGTCCTCTGATACCAAGTTGTTACGAGCCGACGATTGTGGGGGAAGGAGGCGGTGATACAAGGGGATAAACCCTAGAATTGAGAGAGAGATGAAAAGAACTTAGAGAGAGAGAGAACCTTGAGAGAGAAAGAGAACATTCATTAAGATTTGTTTAAGAGGTACATGACCCCAAAAGGCCCATATATAGGCACCGATGGCAACGACTCGATACAGCGACTCGATACAACGACTTGACCCATAATAATAATAATAACTAATAATAATATAAGATAACTAATGAAGGATCCATAACATAATGACACGGTGTCAAGCGGTGTTGCTTGAGGGTCTCATCTTCCTGGAGTAAACTTGCCATGATCATCTCGGTTTCACCCTCTTGCCGATCATCCTCCGTAATATCGAGGTTGAATCTTGAGGGTAATAATTCATGCAAGCTTGATGCATCACTTGAAGTTAACCTTGCTTTCTCATTTTTGGAAACCCTGGGTAACCGTTGTAAATTGTGGATTTAAAATAATATTATCTCCTCATCCCCTATTGAAATTTTGAAATCATGTTTGCTGGTCTAGAAATGTTATTCTGGCATTCATCTATTTTGATAACAGGTTGTTCAGGAATGGCCTGGTTTGCCTCACGGTGTGAAGTTTGATCCATCTGATCAAGAGTTGTTGTGGCATTTGATAGCGAAAACTGGGAAAGTAGGTGTAGATCCTCATCCTTTCATCAATGAGTTCATCCCTACTGTTGAAGAGGTTGATGGAATATGTTATACACATCCTCAGAAATTACCAGGTGACTGATTATTGAAATTTCTCCATGAGTAAACTAGCAACCGTGTACAGGGTCTCCCCATATATTGTGTGCAACAACAGTACCAGACCGTCCTTTAGGGATGACAGAGTGCTATTGCTGCCAAACTTTGCTCACATGGGGACTTTGTGCACGACAACTAGTATTTACAAACACCACATTTTTTTTATGTTGGCCTGATGTATTAAAAAATCACATGTTCTGCTAGATCAGATGGATTGGAATTGAAGGGTTCGAATTATTTGATGGTCATATTTTAGGACCATGATCCAGCTAATTTTTTTTAATATAATATAGATATCACAATGTCTCTGAGCTTTTGATCGCTCTTCACGTAGCCCGCATTTTTTTATTATTTTATAATTTGCTTCATCACAATGAATACAACGACAACATTCAAGCCTTTATCCCACTATAATGGGGTCGGCTCTATGGATCCTTTGTCGTCATTGTGCCCTATCTTTTGTCATAATCTCACTAATGCCTAAGTACATCATGTCTTTCCTTACAGTTTCATTCCGAGTCTTTATTGGTCTACCCCTCCCTTGTTTAACATACCTAGTGACTAGACTCTCCCAACACCTAACAGGTCCCTCTAATGGTCTCCTTTGTACGTGTCCAAACCATATTAGACGAGATTCTCGCATCTTCTCTGCAATTTGTGCTACTCCTGTCTTATCCCCGATACTTTCATTCCTAATTTTATCCAATCTCATGTGTCCCCACATCCACATAAGCATTCTCATCTCCGCAACTCCCATTTTTTGCTCATGTACACAATTCACTGCCTAACACTCAGAACCATAGAGCATCGCGGGTCTAATTGCAGTACGGTAAAACTTGCCCTTAAGTTTTAGTGGTACTTTACGATCACATAAGATCCCTGACACGCCTCTTCACATCAACCAACCCGCTTGGATTCTATGTGTCACATCTTTATCAATGCCTCCGTCCTTTTGAACTATCGATCCAAGATATTTAAAATACTCACTATGAGAAATATTTTGATCACCCAACTTAATAACGAAGTCATCTGTCCTTCTTGTACTGCTAAATTTAAGCTCCATATGCTCCATCTTTGCCCTACTCAACCTAAAACCCTTCATCACAATGAATGATCGTTCAAAAAGGTCCTTCAGTTGAGGGAACAATCAATTGAGCAACAAATGACACAAATATGCATATTTCTTTCATTTCCTATTGCTTTGATAGGGTGGTATTTTGTTCATGAAGTTCAAATTTTTTGAACTACCAGCAGTCATGCATGGGGTTCCCCCGTGTCCCGACACGACCGTACATCCACCATTCTTAGTCTCTATGAAATTTTTTGTTTCACCAAATACAAAACTTAATAGGAATTGAGGGGATGATGATACATTTTTTAAAATAGAAAAATACCCAAATTAAAGCAGCTTATAAAAATGTAAAAGTTATGAAAAAAAGTGGTAAAATTGGAAAGATAAATGTTTCACTAAAGGGTGTTTTTCTCTTACATATAAAGTATAGATAAGTAAAAGGTAATACTTGATTAATTTAATGAGCAGAAAAGTTAATGCTGTCATCAAATGACTTTTATAAAGTGAAACAAATTTGGGGACTATTGAAATCTCAAAAGGCATGAGTTTTAAAAAAATGTAAACCTATGTGAAACACAGTCGGAATTCATGACCTAGTTTTTACTCTCCTTCTTTATTAGCAGTTGTATGTTTATGTTTTGTTAAACTTGGAGCTCCCTTTCTTTCAGGAGTTAAGCAGGATGGGAGTATTTGTCACTTTTTTCACAGAACATTCAAGGCTTACAACACTGGGACTCGTAAGCGTCGAAAGATAAACACCGATGACTTTGGGGATGTGCGGTGGCATAAAACTGGAAAGACAAAACCAGTGGTTCTAGATGGCGAGCATTTGGGGTGTAAAAAAATAATGGTTCTCTATGTTAGTGCTGCCAAGGGTGGCAAATCGGAGAAGACGAATTGGGTGATGCACCAGTACCACCTTGGTTCTGGAGAGAATGAGAAAGACGGCGAATTTGTTGTATCAAAAATATTTTATCAGCAACAGTTCAAGCCATGTGAACGAGGAATATCGAATCCTATGATAAAGAGTAATATTACTGCGCAAATGGAAACTATTGCTTGTACTGGATCTGCAACTCCTGAATACCGTGAGGAACATCAATATTTGGTTCAAACCTCTGATGATATCTCTGATCAGGTAGATACTGTCCAAAAGTCAAATTAAAAGTTTTATTAAACCAAAAGTTTCTTGTGCTATATTTCTCTCTTGAAAAAAAAATGGATCAGCTGCTAGTGCTGATACAATTTTGAGTCAGGTGTGTGTTGTTAGAACTTAAACATCCAATCTAAAATCAGTTCATTTTATTTGGAGAGGCTTAGGATCTATATTAAATTCATGAGGCTATGTTAGTTTCCTAATATGGGACTATTCTCAACATGCCCCATCACATGTAGGGTCTTTGGTCTCCAACACATTGATTACTTTTTTTATTTGGATGACATGGAATGGGCCATTAGACGTAGCTTACTCTGATACCATGTTAAAACTCAAGAATCCAACGTAAAACCAATTGATTTGAGGATGAGAGGCTCGAGATCTATAATAAGTTCACAAGGCTATGCAAATTTCCCAGTGTGACTATGCGAGTCTATTCTCAACACATGTCAAATGATCAAAAGAGACATCTAATTAGAAATACTATAGTACATAATTTATTTTCTAATGAATACTTTTGAGTGTCATTCTGTAGTAGAAAGAATTTGTCTTTTAATCATACAATCAATTTTTTGTCATATTTTATTTTGCATTCCCAAGGGAAATTGTGTTGGAGACCTGATGACGATCGATGACACACGCGCGTCTACTCCCGCAGGAGGCGGTGATCGACAACCCGGCTGGGCGATCCGAGTCCGCGGATGTGTCCGGAGGGTCGTTTCGAGCAAATTTGATATATTAGTTTTTATATTTTTGATGTATTTAGCTCCCGTTCAGACCGAACATTTATAGCCGTCTGATCGGGAGCCCTAATTTTACTTTGCCTTGTTTCTTATTTAAGTGCTTGTTGGTGACCGGTTCAAGGGATCGAAGTTGCCTGTGCTGCAACTCACGGTTTTCTCCTTCGGTGGATTCCGAAGAGCTGTGCTCCGCCCTGTCCGCGCCTGCACCTTCCCGTCCAGATCCGCCCCGCCCCGGCTAGTCCCGCCCCTTCTCCACCCAGCCTAGCCCTCCCTCACTTCCACCTCTCTCAGCCCTGCACCTTCCCGTCCAGATCCGCCCTGCCCCGGCTAGTCCCGCCCCGTCTCCGCCCAGCCTAGCCCTCCCTCTCTTCCACCTCTTTCAACCCTGCACTGTCCCGTCCAGATCCGCTCCTCTCCTCCCACGTTTTCCCTTCCCTAGCCCCACAGCCCACTCTCGGCCCAAACCTAGATCCGCCTCCATAGATCCCGTTCTCCACATTCCCTAATAGCCCTAATCCACCCATCCCCTACCACCCGCAGCCCTCCGCGGATCCACCAACACATCGGAAGCATCCCGCCCACGGTTCTTCATCCCGAGGCCGAGCCGCCGCATGTATGAGCTAATCAAGGTATATGACATTTTATTTCTCTCCTTTGGATGCCAGGTTTTGAACTATTGCTATGGTTTGGTTGTGGAATCATTATATGTTATTGTATTGAGAAGTTGTTTAACTTGTTGGATCCCTACCGGCGCGCTTAATTGACTCGCGCCTCGCTCGTTGGCAAGTTATAAAAGGCTCCTACGTTATTAGTTGCTCAAAATTGTGGTTGTTGTGTTCTTAGCCTTTTGTTGAAATTTTATCACCTGCTAGTTGATCTGATTTGGTTGCTCTCATGTTTGCACGCGCACGATCCATTGATCTCATACACCCTAGTTCGCATTGTTAGTGTCCTTTTAAATTTTAGCCGGTCTACCACTGCATTAAGACCTCTTCCTGATAATTTTTTCCCTTCAACTTTTTTCCTTTTTTTACCTAGAAATTTGCCTTACTTGATGGAATGCTTGAATATATGTAGGTTCTCTCTAAAAAAATGAATAAGATAACAAAAGACATACAATGTTCATCATAAGAAAGGTAAACTTTTGTAAGCTTATAGGAAGAGTTAGAGGCAGTTTAAGACATGTAAAAACTTATAATAGTTTTTCACAAAAAATATTTAAAGTTTGCTCCATGATAATACTATATATGCGAGGCACCGCACAAGGAAATTTCATTAGTTAGAAATATCAAATTCCGAAGGATGACAATAAACTATCTTTAGCTTGCTTCCATGGTTTGACTCTTTATATTAGTATTTAATTATCTAACTTGAATTCTATCTCATCAACTTTTCCAACCATAACACAATACCTACTTATCACTTTTCGTTTGAATTAAGACATGTGTTAGTAGGAATAAATATTTCTTCTGATTTTTGGCATGAAACCTGTAAATGTGCAGGAATTTGCCGAAATAATAGTTAATGGAAGTTGATGTAATGTAGGCTAGGTGCGAGTGAACTCGAAACATACAACCTTAAGTGTAGGGTCGGGGAAATAATTTGTGTCTAGCCTAGGGTGATGTATACATGCGAACAATGATCCTACATTAAATTACAAATAGTAATTAAAACATAAAACTCAACCAATTAACATAAATAGTTGCAAATAATTTTAAAAGATAAGCATATTAGGATTTCCTCCGGTTGGAGGGTCAAAAGCTAACACACACAAGCGACAAAGATCATGCAAAGATGATCAATCACAAAACTAGTATACTTGCGATGCCAAACATCTATAATGATATAAGAGTCCAAATCCGCACAACAATGCTGTAATAATTAACACAATACAATTAAGAAACTCACAAGTGGGGTTATGGGCGTATGAGTCGAGATCTGATTATTGGAGGAGAGGCAGTGTAACGCCCCGAAACTCAAAGGAGCTAAGGGGGGGGGGGACGTTTTGGGCCAGTTTGGGTTCTGGCAGCAGGCACACGGCCTGGGACACGGGCGTGTCCCAGGGCGTGTCGAGCCTGTGTCGACACTGAGACGGGAAGTCGACACTTTGGTCTCGACATTGTGTCGAGACTGGGCACACGGCCTGCGACACAGGCGTGTCGCAGGGCGTGTCGACCCGTGTCGACACTTAGCCGCGAAGTCGACACTCTGCGGTCGACGAAGTGTCGAGACATGGCACACGGCCTGCGACACGGGCGTGTCGCAGGGCGTGTCAACCCGTGTCGACACTCGTCCCGGGAAGTCGACACTTTGGTGTCGACAGTGTGTCGAGACAAGGCACACGGCCTAGGACACGGGCGTGTCCCAGGCCGTGTCATCAGGTCGACGATCTTCGCTCGACGAAGTGTCGAGTGTCGAGACCGTATACACGGCCTGGGGTCCAGGCGTGTTGAGGTGACACGGGTAAGGACACGGGCGTGTCCTAGAACCCGTGCAGTGCTCGGGTTGATTTTGGGGAAAAATGATGGGGTACACGGCCGGCCACACGGCCGTGTCAGGTGGAACACGGGCGTGTCAGCTCGAACACGGGCGTGTTCGATACCCGTGTGAGGTTCCAGGTGATTCGATTTTGACGGCGAATGAGACACACGGCCCTGGACACGGGCGTGTGCCTGGCCGTGTTCGGTCCAGATTGGGCATTTCAGTCCCGAATCAAAGCCGTTCGTTTCCTTATTTTGAGATCCAACGGCTGGGGGTTGTTCCTGAAGGGATATACCCGGGATTGGACTTAGAAACCCTCACTTTTTCTTAAGTGTTATCTTTCTAAAACCTTAGAGAGAGAGGAGAGCCAAGGGAGGAAGAAGGAGCTAGATCCCGCCATTGGAGGAGCTTCGAAGCTCCAAATCGCGAGCCGACTCCGGATCCACGGAGGCAAAGCTAGTGCGGTGCTTTTCATCCGATTACTTTGCAATGGCGCCAAAGAGGAACTCTAGGGTAACGATCCTCATCTTGAGCATGAGTAGCTCTCTTTCTTTGCATAGGAAGCCCGCTCTCGCGAGTTTGCGGAGAGTTGGAGGCGTTCCTTCGGGTAGATATGTGAAGTCCCCGTTGTTTAGAGTCCGTAAGCGAGAACGGACATAGGCATGATGTGTGAAGCCTACCCGGACATGTTGGTCTGGATCGGTGATGTTGCATTGCATAAATGCCGGAGAAGACTCCGTGCTATGATTTGTTTTTCGGGTTTTCTACGCGGTAGATTGCAGCAGGGAGCCTTGGGGACTAACCCAAAGGTGCACCCGGAAAACTGGGCGGATACGAGATCTTGCCAACATGGAGGCCTGAGAGCCAACTTGAACATAACGGAGTTATGTGAAATTCTGTGACGAAAATGGGACTCGAGAGAAGTTTGACCTGCGCAAATGACTTAAATTGTCGTTGCGACGTGAGCACGGGTTAGATGGAACCGTACCCATATCTATGTCGTTCGGGTTAAAGAGACCTAAGGTTACGTGGCACTTGCCGTTGGCATAGATGAGAGTCTTCGGCGGTCAATGGCTTAAATTGACGTGACCCATGCCGGGAAGACAAATTGCTCATAGGTTTGGCCGTCCTAGCGGCGGTGGTGAGTCCGGAATGTCTATGGCTTTAATTGACGTGACATCGACCGGTTCACCGAGAATGTGCCCTGAGAGCACGGGGCGTGTGGCCGTGCGAGCCAACGTCTGTGATGAAATGGCTAGTTATATATTGCTCGCTTATGCTAATGAAATGCAGGGAAGGAGCATCGCCGCCCCGAGTTGGGGGCGGGATCGTTATAATTTGGTCAGCATTGCTGACCGTTGTCTTGTTTTGCCACCGTGCGGTGGTTTGTTGCTTGCAGGTGCAGCTGGACCAACGGTCAATAGCGGGCTAAAGCCCGAATGCGAAGCCGGCCCTTGAAGGCCTAATTGGAAGTGTTTACTGCTTTATTCATGTGTGACCGGCCTGCGTGCCGTGATTTGTAAAACATGTAATGTGAAGTGAAACATTTTGTAAGGCCTTAAGGCTTATTTTGGGGTATTTTGTATAACATTCCTAATTTGTATTAGTGGAAATTCATGCTCTAATGTTGAGTTCTTTATTGCAACTTTTATTTAATGCTTCCGCTAGAATGCTCTGTGTAGGAGTTGAGATTGGTTGGATGGTTTCCATAAGTAACCACCCGGTCTGTCTGTGGCATACGGCGTCGGGCCCCGGCCGGATCTACTGCTATATGCTATGTGACGGATAGGGGGTGTTACAATTTGGTATCAGACTATTTGTTTTGGTCGGGCTTAAACCGAATTCGTGGGTGAATTCTTTTTAAGGGGTGGTGAGCACATTGTGTGCGTCATCGTAATAACAGTAAAAAGAACCCATGAATGTCCACTTAGGAATGGAAATACTCGTGTTTGAGGAACCTGCGTGTTCCTATAATTGCTGTTTGCAATTTATGTGGTCGCTTAACGGTGTTTTGTGCCACTATAGGTGACCAGAAGTGGTGTTGGGCCGTCAGAACGCCGAGTTTCTGAGGCTAGTAGTGCACCGGATGTTGCTCCTGCAACACCTCTGTCGGCTGAAAATATTCGATTGGTGGCTGAAGCGGTGTTGGCCGTGATAAATGCGCAGCCTGCAAGGCAAACGCAGCAGCCCGCTCCTGTGATGGAGTAAGAACCTCTTCAAGAGGCTGAGCCGAGGAGAGTGGAGCAAGTGATTGTGGAACCGGTGGTGCCGAGGAGGGCAACTGAGAGGCAGCTTAAGCATGTAATGAGCTTTAACCCTCCGTTATTCTCGGGGTTGGGAACCCCATCTCAGGCTGAAGACTGGCTCTTCAGGGTGAAGAGAGTCATGACAGCGACGGAGATGGAGGAGTGCAAATGACCACCATCGCTACGTTCCTTTTGGACGGTGAAGCGAGGATGTGGTGGGAAGGATTGGAGCTGCACTTACTGAGAGGTAGGCAACTTGGTGATGTCTCGATGGAGGAGTTCTCGAGATTATTTTTCGCTAGATACCTTCCTTCGACGCAGAAGATAGCGTTGGAGAATGAGTTCCTGAAGTTGGTACATGGTGAGAGGAGCGTGGATGAATATCTCCACGAGTTTACTCGTCTGAGTCGTTATGCTAGCTCCACCATCATGGATGAGGAGCGCAAGACTAATCGCTTCTACGAAGACTTGAGATGAGTTGAGATTACTACTCTCGGGGCCGATGACGCAGGGTTTCTTAACCTTGGTCAATACTGCCCGGTCCTTGGAGAAGGACATGAAGAATGTGCAAGCGAAGAAAGGCTTGGGTGATAGAAAATCTGAATTTAAAGTGCCGACTACTTCAAAGTCCGGCTATCAGAGGGCTTTCAAGAAGCATAGGACTTCGGGTCCAGCTCCTTCCGGTGCTTCTGGGTGACTACGAGTCGGACCCCGGGCGCGTGTTTTACATGTGGAAAGACGGAGCACTTTGCCCGCGACTGTTGGAGCGGACGTCCTAAGTCCGAGAGAAAGCCGAGAGCTACTTATGAAGAGAAGGGAAAGGCGGTGGAGTCGACCGCATCCCATTATGCTCCGGCCCAACCAAGGGTCTACAATCTTGGCCAACAGGAGGCCATCAAACAAGCTGATGTGGTGACAGGTACGGTTTAATTTATAGCAAGTCAATTTATTTAAATACTTGTTATGCACATGTTACCTTACCACTGCTTGTTTAAGATTTGTATTGATTTGTGAAAATCCGGCACGAGCACTCTTCGATACGGGAGCTTCACACTCCTTCTTGTCCGAAGGATTTATATCACGCATCGGAGTCCCTTCTTCGATGGCGAAGAATAAGTTGGATGTGTTGTTGCCCAACGGGTGTTCGATGCGAGCGGATAGGATCTGCGATGTTAAGATTCGTATTGGGGAGCAGGAGTTCGACCTGCGGGCGTCTTTACTTCCGTTGGTGGAGTTCGACGTCATATTTGACATGGACTGGCTCTCGTAGCAGCAGACCCATATAGATTGCGGTAGCAAGGAAGTCAAGCTAGGAGCAAGTCGTGAGACGACTTTTACGGGCTTAAAGGGGTCGAGCAAGACGTTGATGTCTGCTCTTCAGGTGGTGAAGGCGGTTCGTGCCGGTGCAGAACTGTTCTTTACACTAGTGGAGGTTGCAAAGCCGAAGCCCGCTTTGGATTGTATTTCAGTGGTATCGGAATACCCTGATGTGTTCCCCGCAGATCTTCCTGGAGCCCCGCCTCAGCGGGAGATAGATTTTACGATCGAGCTAGTGCCAGGTGCAAAGCCTGTGTCACGATCTCCTTATCGGCTAGCGCCTAAGGAAATGGCGGAGCTGAAAGTTCAACTGCAAGAGTTGTTGGAGCAAGGGTATGTGCGCCCGAGTTCTTCGCCTTGGAGCGCACCGGTCCTCTTTGTTAAGAAGAAGGACGGAAGCTTGAGGCTATGTATTGATTATCGGGAGCTCAACAAGCTGACTGAGAAGAACAAGTACCCGATCCCCCGGATTGATGATCTTTTGATCAGTTAGTCGGGTCGACGGTGTACTCGAAGTTGGATCTCAAAGCTGGGTACTATCAGCTGCGAATAAGGGAGAGTGATATCCCGAAGACAGCGTTTAGTACGAGATACGGGCATTATGAGTTTACGGTCATGCCGTTTGGTGCTGACTAATGCGCCGTCAGTGTTCATGGATTTGATGAACAGGACTTTCAGGGAGTACTTGGACCATTTCGTGATCGTCTTCATCGACGATATTTTGGTGTACTCGCAAAGTGAGGAAGATCACTTCAAGCATCTTCATTTGGTGTTGGAGACGCTAACGGAGAAATCAGTTGTATGCCAAGTTCTCGAAGTGCGAGTTTTGGCTATCCTCAGTGGCGTTCCTCGGGCATATAGTAAGTGGAGAGGGTATTGCTGTGGATCCGGCGAAGATTGTTGCGATACGGGAGTGGCCTGAGCTTGTTACGGTAGCGGAAGTCCGGAGTTTTCTGGGGCTTGCCGGCTATTATAGGCGCTTCGTAGAGAACTTCTCGCGGATAGCGTTACCTCTCACTACATTGACGAGGAAGGAGCATAAGTTCGTTTGGACGCCGGAGTGCGCACGAGCTTTTGAGGAGTTGAAGTGTCGGTTGACCACGGCGCCTGTGCTGAGTTCGCCATGTGGGACCGAAGGCTATGAGATTTATAGCGATGCTTCGGGCAGCGGTTTGGGTTGCGTGCTACTGCAACACGGAAGTGTAATAGCTTATGGCTCGAGACAGCTAAAAGTGCATGAAAGGAACTATCCGGTCCATGACTTGGAGTTAGCGGCCGTGATTTTTGCCTTGAAGCTGTGGAGACACTACTTGTACGGTGTGAAGATTGATATCTACACCGATCACAAGAGCCTGAAGTATCTTATTGATCAGAAGGATCTGAATATGCGGCAGCGTAGATGGATGGAGTTCCTGGGGGACTATACATTCAAGATCCACTACGTGCCTGGCAAAGGGAATGCGGTTGCGGACGCGCTGAGTCGCCGAGCCCCAGCTCAAGCCAATTGGCTATCGGTGCATGATGAGCGGTTGGTGCGGGAGTTGGAGGCGTTGAAGATTGTTTGTGTGGACAAGCAATCAAGTGCTGAAACAGTTCTGAATTGGACTGAAGTCCAATATGACCTGGCTGATCGTATTCGGCAGGCTTTGGATATGGATGCTCATATGAAGCAGTTCATGGTAGAGGCTCTGGATGGGTCAAATTCCCAATTCGTCGTGGAGGACGGGTTGCTTTGGAAAGACGGTCGTTTGTGCGTCCCAAGTGTGGGCAATTTGCGGGTGGAGTTGTTGTACGAGGCACACCATACCAAGTACTCGATTCACCCGGGGAGCACGAAGATGTACCGTGATGTGAAGAAAACTGTTTTGGTGGCCGGGTTTGAAAAAGGATGTGGCACTCTACGTAGCGAAGTGCCAAACTTGCGCCTTGGTAAAGGCGGAGTGCCAAAAGCCGGGAGGATTTCTTAAGTCCTTGCCTATTCCGGAGTGGAAATTTGACGACATCTCTATGGACTTTGTGCACGGTTTGCCAAGGTCGCAAAATGGGAACGACGCCATTTGGGTGGTGGTTGATCGATTAACGAAGGTGTCGCATTTTATTCCGCATAGGAAGGATGATCCGGTGGAGAAATTGGCAAAGCTTTATGTGGATAACATAGTACGGCTTCATGATGTGCCCCGCAGCATCGTGAGTGACCGAGATGGGCGGTTCACGTCCAACGATTGGAGGCTTGTGCAGCAAATGTTGGGAACAAAGCTGAAATTTAGCACAGCCTTCCATCCGCAAACGGATGGGCAGACCGAGAGGGTCAATAGAACTATGGAAGACATGCTCCGCATGTGTGTCTTGGATTTCGGAAAGCAATGGGAAGACCACCTTTATTTGGTGGAGTTCACATACAACAATAACTACCAAGCGAGTATTCAGATGGCGCCTTTCGAGGCCCTATATGGTAGAAAATGTCGCACGCCATTGTCTTGGTTAGAAACGAGTGAGTCAAGGTTGTATAAGCGATCGGAAGTGGAGGGTGCTACTTCTTTGGTGCGAACAATTCGGGAGAGGTTGCTTATCGCTCAGGACCGGCAAGCGAAATACTATAATGCCAAGCACAGGAACGTGGAGTTCGCTGTGGGCGATTATGTGTACCTAAAGATCAAGCCATTCAAGGGTGTCTCGCGGGTGCGGCGATTGAAAAAGCTAAGCCCGAGGTACCTTGGACCGTTTGAGGTTCTGGAGCGAGTTGGTGAAGCGGCCTATCGGTTGAAGCTTTCAGTGGAGCTTAGTGGTTTACATGATGTATTCCACATTTCGGTGCTTCGGAAGGCGGTGCAAGAGCCTACGCAAGTGATCGCGGTCGATCAAGTGCCGGTGGATAGTGGGCTAACGACAAAGGTCAAGCCCGTGCGGATTGAGGACTCGGAGGTCAAGCGGCTACGCAATAAAAAGATCAGGATGGTCAAGGTTCGGTGGGACAATTGCGGTCGTGAGGAGCTCTCTTGGGAGAGAGAGCAGACTATGCTTGACGAGTATCCAGAGTTGTTCCGCTCAGGTACAAATTTTGGTTTTGTACATGTCTTTCTTTTATATAATTTCGTGGACGAAATTCTTTTAAGAGGGGGAGAGTTGTAACGCCCCGAAACTCAAAGGAGCTAAGGGGGGGGGGACGTTTTGGGCCAGTTTGGGTTCTGGCAGCAGGCACACGGCCTGGGACACGGGCGTGTCCCAGGGCGTGTCGAGCCTGTGTCGACACTGAGACGGGAATTCGACACTTTGGTCGCGACATTGTGTCGAGACTGGGCACACGGCCTGCGACACGGGCGTGTCGCAGGGCGTGTCGACCCGTGTCGACACTTAGCCGCGAAGTCGACACTCTGCGGTCGACGAAGTGTCGAGACATGGCACACGGCCTGCGACACGGGCGTGTCGCAGGGCGTGTCAACCCGTGTCGACACTCGTCCGGGAAGTCGACACTTTGGTGTCGACAGTGTGTCGAGACAAGGCACACGGCCTAGGACACGGGCGTGTCCAAGGCCGTGTCATCAGGTCGACGATCTTCGCTCGACGAAGTGTCGAGTGTCGAGACCGTGTACACGGCCTGGGGTTCAGGCGTGTTGAGGTGACACGGGTAAGGACACGGGCGTGTCCTAGAAACCGTGCAGTGCTCGGGTTGATTTTGGGGAAAAATGATGGGGTACCGGCCGGCCACACGGCCGTGTCAGGTGGAACACGGGCGTGTCAGCTCGAACACGGGCGTGTTCGATACCCGTGTGAGGTTCCAGGTGATTCGATTTTGACGGCGAATGAGGCACACGGCCCTGGACACGGGCGTGTGCCAGGCCGTGTTCGGTCCAGATTGGGCATTTCAGTCCCGAATCAAAGCCGTTCGTTTCTTATTTTGAGATCAACGGCTGGGGGTTGTTCCTGAAGGGATATACCCGGGATTGGACTTAGAAACCCTCACTTTTCTTAAGTGTTATCTTTCTAAACCTTAGAGAGAGAGGAGAGCCAGGGAGGAAGAAGGAGCTAGATCCCGCCATTGGAGGAGCTTCGAAGCTCCGAATCGCGAGCCGACTCCGGATCCACGGAGGCAAAGCTAGTGCGGTGCTTTTCATCCGATTACTTTTCAATGGCGCCAAAGAGGAATCTAGGGTAACGATCCTCATCTTGAGCATGAGTAGCTCTCTTTCTTTGCATAGGAAGCCCGCTCTCGCGAGTTTGCGGAGAGTTGGAGGCGTTCCTTCGGGTAGATATGTGAAGTCCCCGTTGTTTAGAGTCCGTAAGCGAGAACGGACATAGGCATGATGTGTGAAGCCTACCGGACATGTTGGTCTGGATCGGTGATGTTGCATTGCATAAATGCCGGAGAAGACTCCGTGCTATTGTTTGTTTTTCGGGTTTTCTACGCGGTAGATTGCAGCAGGGAGCCTTGGGGACTAACCCAAAGGTGCACCCGAAAACTGGGCGGATACGAGATCTTGCCAACTTGGTGGCCTGAGAGCCAACTTGAACATAACGGGTTATGTGAATTTGTGATGGAAATGGGACTCGGGAGAAGTTTGACCGCGCAAATGGCTTAAATTGTCGTTGCGATGTGAGCACGGGTTAGATGGAACCGTACCCATTCTATGTCGTTCGGGTTAAAGAGACCTAAGGTTACGTGGCACTTGCCGTTGGCATAGATGAGAGTCTTCGGCGGTCAATGACTTAAATTGTCGTGACCCATGCCAGGAAGACAAATTGCTCATAGGTTTGGCCGTCCTAGTGGCGGTGGTGAGTCCGGAATGTCTATGGCTTTAATTGACGTGACATCGACCGGTTCACCGAGAATGTGCCCTGAGAGCACGGGCGTGTGGCCGTGCGAGCCAACGTCTGTGATGAAATGGCTAGTTATATATTGCTCGCTTATGCTAATGAAATGCAGGGAAGGAGCATCGCCGCCCCGAGTTGGGGGCGGGATCGTTATAATTTGGTCAGCATTGCTGACCGTTGCCTTGTTTTGCCACCGTGCGGTGGTTTGTTGCTTGCAGGTGCAGCTGGACCAAGCGGTCAATAGCGGGCTAAAGCCCGAATGCGAAGCGGCCCTTGAAGGCCTAATTGGAAGTGTTTACTGCTTTATTCATGTGTGACCGGCCTGCGTGCCGTGGTTTGTAAAATGTAATGTGAAGTGAAACATTTTGTAAGGCCTTAAGGCTTATTTGGGGTATTTTGTATAACATTCCTAATTGTATTAGTGGACATTCATGCTCTAATGCTGGGTTCTTTATTGCAACTTTTATTAAATGCTTCCGCTAGAATGCTCTGTGTAGGACGTTGAGATTGATTGGATGGTTTCCATAAGTAACCACCCGGTCTGTCTGTGACATACGCGTCGGGCCACGGCCGGACCTACCTACTGCTATATGCTATGTGACGGATATGGGGTGTTACAGGCAGTGTAGATCCGGAGTGGAGAAGAGTGGGGAAATGGGTTTTTTGGGGCTCGACAATGTG
The DNA here is from genome assembly GCA_039583875.1 of Platanthera guangdongensis. Taxonomy (NCBI): domain Eukaryota; kingdom Viridiplantae; phylum Streptophyta; class Magnoliopsida; order Asparagales; family Orchidaceae; genus Platanthera; species Platanthera guangdongensis. Next base: position 32,379,705 of record CM077164.1, on the reverse strand, counting down.
GGATGAAGGGTTGGAGGAGTCAGGTAAGGCTTGGGAAAGGCTGGAGGTTACTCTACTGGAGATGTAGGGGCGACTATGAGAGGGGAATGGTGGTTGCTAAGGAGGGGAACTGATGGAGATCGACGAATTTTGGGCCATCGGATAGTCGATCAGGATCGTGATCTCGACCGACTCGATTTTTCCTATTTGTTTTATATTTTTTTTTATTTTTTTGAAGAACCACTCATTCTAGGAGGTGTCGACATCAGGGGCCTTTGCCTCCGTTGCTGGTGCTGACGCCAACCCCCATCTGCTGCCTCCGCCCTCTCGTGAGTCTTCCACATGCCTCCTTCGTTGTTCCCCATCCCGCTTCTACTCTAGGTTCGCTGCTCCTCCCTATTTCTCTCCAGGTTCGCTGATCCCTCCCGATTCCGCTCCAGGATCACTGCTCCCTCCCGATTCTGCTCCAGGATCGTTACCCCTTCCGATTCTGCCCCAGATTAGTTACCCTCCTCCCGGTTCCTCCAACCAGTCCGCCTCACCCATCTAAATCCCGTCGCCAACCCCTTTCCTGCCAAATCCCTCCAACCAACAGCTCCCTCCACCATTTTGCATATCCAAACCTCCACCACTCCCTGCCAAACCAGTTCCCACCTTCCGTGGACCACCGCAAGTCTCCCCACAGTGAGATCAATTCTCCACAGCTTTTTCATCCCGTACGACCCTCTTCCAGCCCCTCCCCGCTCCAAAATCACACAATTCAGCACTTCCCCACTGTTATGCCTTGCTGTCCAACCCCTTTCCACTACCAAATTCACTCTCAAACACCTTCCTTAAGTCTCTCCAGCCCCCTCCATTTCCACAACAATACCCCTCCATATATCCGCTCCAGCGCTTCCCCAATATCAGACCTGCATTTTACCCTCCAACAACCCTCCCAGCCCACCAAACAGCCACCACCCCTCCCTGAAACCCTCCACATAGCAGAATTCTCATTTCCGGACAGCCACCACCTCCATCGGCATCCATTACTTTGTAAGCTTTTACTTTCTAGTGTTCATTTTTTCGCATTGTATGGATAGCTTGTATTATTAGTAATATTTGGCATGAATTAATTTGGTTTCCGCATCTCTTTATTGGCATGCAAAAATTATTCGCTTCGCATTTTAATTTCAGTGCACTCTCAACTAACTTGTAATTGTTGTTTGCTCACTTTCATTGTGTTAGAAAATACTAGGAAAAATGATGTATTAACTCATGTAGGAGTTAGTGTTTAGTCTCACATTGTTTGTATAGCTAGATCATACTCCCTTCTCTCTTATATATTTGTACTCATACTTGTTTTTCGGCATTTAAGAAGTATATACAAGGTTTGGAACTTCCTCTACATGGTATCAGAAGAATACAGTCCGACCTGTTTTTTTCTAACCGCCTGCTCCGCCTGCTTACCGGGCGGCTTGTTCTCCGATCTATCCGCAGTGTCTTGCGGCCTGCTCCCTTTCTAACCGCTTCCGGGTGGTTAGTTTTTTCGATTAAACGCGGCTTCCTGCACGGTTACGATAGTTCTTACCTCTTCCTCTGCTCTCTCTCTCGTGGCTTCCACCCCTTCTTCTCCTTCTCCTCCCTTTTATAACCTTTCTAACAGGTGGGGCCTTCCCTCCCTTGTTTCCTTTGCCCGCGTGGTTTAATCCCGATTAACCGCTTCCCTCTACTCGGTGCAGTCTTCCTGTCTACCCGCCGAGATCTTCCCTTCTTGCTGCTCTCCACCCTTCTCGCCGCGACTTCTCTTAGTCGCTACTCGCTGCGGTCTCCTTGTCTACCCGCCGAGTTCTGGCCTTCTCGCTGCTCTGCTCCTCGCCGCGACTTGTCTTTAGTCGCCGCATCTTCTCTTCTCGCCACGATTTGTTCTCTTAGTCGCTGCGGCTTCCCTCATCCCGGCGAGCTCCGCATCTAGGTCACAACATCTTCTCTTGCCGCTGGTGTGCTCACCGTGACCGTGCGGCCTTATCGACCGGCTTGTTCTCTGCTTAGTCGCTGCGACTTATCTCCTCGTAGGCGGATTCTCCTCTCTGCCGCGGGCACCGTTTTTTTGGTCGCGACATCCTCCTTGCCGCTGGTGTGCTGACACCGAGACCGTGCGGTCTTCGCTGTTTTGTCACTGCTGTTTCCTTACCGCCGCTGCTTCCCTTCCCGCTGCAGTTCCCCCGTTGTTGCGGGCTTCACTTAACCGCTGCGGTCTCCTTCGTCGTTGCATCTTCTCTACCCGCCGCAGGCTCCGCATTTTGGTCGCGGCCTCTTGCCGCTGGTGTGTTGACACCGAGACCATGCAGCTTCTCCTTTTTCTCTCTCCAGGTGGCCTCTCTTCTCTACCCCGCTTTGGGTTGTTCATGCGGCTTGGTTGCCACTGTTGGTTTGTGGTCTGCCTCTATCCGCCCGGTCTAGTACCTGTTCGTCGGCTTGTGCTCCTGTTGCGGCCTGCCTCTAATCGCCCGATGCTTCTCCTTCACGCGCTCTTCGTGTTGCGGTCTTCTTCTAACTGCGCTACATGCTCGTTTTTTTAACCGTCGCGGCGTGTTTCTATTCGTTGTGGGTTCTTTTCTTACCGTGCTGGTCGTGGCTGTAACACCCTCATCCGTCACATGACATATAACAGAAGGTCCAGCTGGAACCCGACGCCATATACCACAGACAGTCAGAAGGGTTACATAAGAATATTCAAACTATCCAATTAAGACTACTCGTCCTACACAAAGCATTCTAGCAGAAGCTTTTAAAATTGAAATGTTGCGATTATATTAGCCAGCAGGACACGTGTGTATGGGACCGCATGTTTGGGCTTTCCCCATCGCGTTCCAGGTCTGGGTGTTGACCCCGGTGGGCCCCTTGTGTGGCGGAATATCCCCGCGGTCCTGTGGTTGGGTTTAGTCCCACATCTCTTATTTGTATTCTCTCATCTCTCCTCCATTCTATATAAGGGAGGGCATACCTTTGTAATAGATACCTTTTTCGGATAATAAAGTTTCAGTTAAAACCATTTCAGTTTGTTTTCTGTTCGCTTTTTAACATGGTATCAGAGCCAGGTTGTCCTGCTGCGGGGGTGTGTTGAGATTATATTAGCCAGCAGGACACGTGTGTGTGAGACCGCATGTTTGGGCTTTCCCCATCGCGTTCCAGGTCTGGGTGTTGACCCCGGTGGGCCCCCTTGTGTGGCGGAATATCCCTGCGGTCCTGTGGTTGGGGTTAGTCCCACATCGCCTGCAGCGGGCGATCCTTTGTGTTCATGTACCCCCGTCCCCCCTTACCATTACCTCGGGGTTTTGGGAAGATGTGTGGTGACGGGTGGTTTTCACATGAAAGAACCCTAAACTTGAATCCATTAAACATGAATGTCCACAACCACACTATTTGAATGAAAACCAAATACACTGAAAGGGGGAAACATGGCCTTATGGCCTTACAATAGTTCACTTAATAAATAGTGTCTTACATACATCGGCTCACAGGCCGGCCACACATGACAAGTAAAGTACAACTATTCGCTTTGGCATTCTAGGGCCAGCACAGCAACATGGGCTCCAGCCCGCTGTTTGGTACTCGGCTCCGCAGCAACTGCAAGCACATTCCACCGCACGGTGACAAACAAAGCAACGGTCAGCCAAAAAACCGACCAAATTATAACGACCCCGCCCCTTACTCGGGACGGCAGTGCTCTTTCCCTGCATTACATTAGCCCAGCTAAACAATAAAGTGCAATTATATATTTCGCCGCAGGTGCAGGCTCGCACGGCCAAACACCCCGTGCACTCAGGGCACATTAACGGTGAATCCTGACACTTCAGCGTCTTCACCACCACCCCCAGGATGGCAACAACATGAGCATTTTAGCCTTCCTGACCATGTCTAGTCTAAGGCTCCCGACTATGCCAACGACCAGTCCCCTTTTCGGGTCTCTTGCACCGAACCACATAACCCAGGTCCAATTCCACTTTCCCGTTACTCAACCACGTAGTTCACATTAAGACGTATGCACGAGCCAAGCTTCTCTCGGATCCTAACATTTTCCAAACAATCACATAACCCAGTTATGTTCAAGGCCGGTTCCCTGACCACCAAGTTAGCAGAACAACGATTCCGCCCAGTTTTCCGGGTGCGCCTTGGAGCTAACCTCCAAGGATCCCTGCTGCAATCTACCGCGTAGAAACCCGAAAAACCAAAAGCACGGAGTCTTCTCCGGCAAAACATATCAAATGCAACATCACCGATGCAGACAATACACGTCCGGGTAGGCTTCACACACAATGCCTATGCCCGTACTTACGATTCCAGACTCTATATGCAACACAAGGGGGACTATTCACATCAACCCCAAGGAACACCACGCACTCACCGCTCACTCGCGGCAGCGGGATTCCCTATGCAGAAAGAAAGAGCTTCACATGCTCAAGTAGAGAATCGTTACCTTTGAAGTCCGCTTTGGCGCCATGGAAAAACTACACGGATGGAAGTCTTCGCAACGAACTTTCCTCCACGGATCCGCTCTCAGATCTCAAAACGGTGCTCCGATGCTCCGCCGGCGGCTGGAATCCCTTCCTTCTTCCTCCTCTTTCTAACTCCTTGAGAGAGAGAATGGTTGGAGAGAAATAAAGGATTAACTCCCTATTCCCGGCCTTAACAGAGCAGGAAACCATCTGGGCCGTTGGATCTTGTTTAAAGAAAACGAACGGCTCAGATCCGCTCAAAAATCTCTAAACCTGGGCCGAACACGGCTTGAACACACGACCGTGTCCCAGGCCGTGTGCCTCGATCCAGGCACGATCGTCGAACGAATGAAAGACACACGGGCCAAGACACGCCCGTGTCTCACCTGACACGCCCGTGTCGGGTCTCTCGACACGCACGTGTCCGAGGGCGTGTTACCCATAACCGCCACGCCAACAGACACGACTCAACTGAACACGGTACTGACACGGGTAGGCACACGCCCGTGTCAAATGACACGCCCGTGTCATTCAGCCGTGTTCCTGGCCGTGTCTTTCTCGGGATGAAAACGACCAAAAATCACCAGCCAGACACAGCCTTAGACACGCCCGTGTCCTAGGCCGTGTACCCCTATACAGGCACCAAAAATCCCTTTTTACACGACCGACTCGGATACGATTTTCGGGGCGTTACAAATCTCCCCCACTTAAGGAATTTCGTCCCGAAATTAAGTAAAGGTACACAAATCTAAAAGTTACCTGAGTGGAACAACTCGGGATATTCCTCCAACATAGCTTGCTCTCGCTCCCATGAAAGCTCCTCATGTCCGCAATTATACCAACGGACTTTAACCATTCAGACTTCCTTGTTGCGGAGTCGCTTGACTGCAACATCTTCAATACGTACTGGCTTGACCCTTGTTGTCAACTCATAATCAACCGGTACTTGTTTGTTCGCAATGATCTACGAATGCTCTTGCACTGCCTTACGCAACACCTACACGTGGAACACGTCATGTAGCCCACTCAATTCCGTTGACAGCTTCAATCTATACTTCACCTCGCCAACACGCTCCAGGATTTCAAATGGTCCAAGGTATCTCGGACTCAGCTTCTTCAAGCGTCGAACCCGCGAGACACCATTGAACGGCTTAATTTTTAAGTACACCCAGTCGCCAACATTGAACTCTACATTCCTATGTTTGGCGTTGTAATACTTTGACTGTCTGTCCTGAGCGATCTTCAACCTTTCCTGAATTGTCCGTATCACTGAAGTGGCATCTTCCACCGCTTGACGTTTATACAACTTCGATTCGCCTGCCTCCAACCAAGACAACGACGTACGACACTTCCTCCCGTACAAGGCCTCGAAAGGCGCCATTCCAATACTTGCCTGAAAGTTGTTATTGTACGCAAATTCCACCATATACAGGTGATCCTCCCAATGCTTTCCGAAATCTAGGACGCACATGCGAAGCATGTCCTCCATAGTCCTGTTGACCCTCTCGGTCTGACCATCCGTCTGTGGATGAAAGGCTGTACTGAACTTTAGCTTAGTACCCAACAGACTATGCACTAATCTCCAATCATTCGACGTAAAGCGTCCATCTCGGTCACTAACAATACTGCGGGGCACACCATGCAATCGTACAATATTCTCCACATAGAGTTTGACTAACTTTTCCACCGGATCCTCCTTCCTGTTCGGAATAAAGTGTGACACCTTTGTCAACCTATCCATGACCACCCAAATGGCGTCGTTTCCGCTCTGCGACTTCGGCAAGCCATGCACAAAATCCATAGATATGTCGTCGAATTTCCATTCTGGGATAGGTAGGGACTTCAAGAAACCTCCTGGTTTCTGGCATTCCGCCTTCACCAATGCACATGTACGACACTTGGCCACATAAAGTGCTACATCCTTCTTCAACTCAGGCCACCAGAATAATTTCTTCATATCTCTATACATTTTCGTGCTTCCCGGGTGGATTGAGTACCTGTATGATGAGGCTCATACATCAATTCCTCCCGAAGATTATCCGCACTAGGAACGCATAGGCGACCGTCCTTCCTTAACAACCCATCCTCAACAAACTGGGAATTTGACCCATCAAAAGATTCATCCAAGATCTGTTTCATGCAGTTATCCTGAACCAAAAGCCCGCCGAACTCTATCAGCTAGGTCACACTGCACCTTTGTCAAATAATTTCGCCTCAGCACTCGATTGCTTGTCGACACAGATATCTCCAAAACCTCCAACTCATGGACCAACCTCCCATCGTGCACCGATAACCAGTGGCCTGCGCCGGAGTCCTGCGACTCACGCATCCGCCACTGCATTTCTCTTCCCGGGCACATAATGTATTTTGAAGGTGTAATCCCCTAAGAACTCCATCCACCTCTGTTGCCTCATGTTCAGATCCTTTTGATCCAACAGGTACTTCAGGCTCTTATGATCGGTGTAAATGTCGACCTTCACACCGTACAAATAGTGCCTCCACAGCTTCAGAGCGAATATCACGACCGCTAACTCTAAGTCGTGGACGGATAATTTCTCTCGTGAACCTTCAATTGTCGTGAACCATAGACTATCACTCTACCATGCTGTAGCAGACACAGCCCAAACCATTGCCCGAAGCATCACTATAGATTTCAAATCCGTCGGTTCCACTCGGCGAACATAAAATAGGCGCCGTGGTCAACCGCCTCTTCAACTCTTCAAAAGCCTGTTCGCACTCCGGAGACCACACAAACCTTCTGATCCTTCCTTGTCAACATCGTGAGTGGAAGTGCTATCCGTGAAAAGTTCTCTACGAAGCACCTATAGTAGCCGACAAGCCCCGGAAAGCTCGGACTTCCGCCACCGTAGTCAAAGTAGGCCACTCCCGTATTGTCACTATCTTCGCCGGATCCACAGCTATCCCTTCTCCACTGACAACATGACCAAGGAACGCTATCGAGGATAACCAGAATTCACACTTGGAGAACTTAGCATACAACTGACTCCTCCTCAACGTCTTCAACACCATGTGTAGATGTTTGTAGTGATCCTCCTCGCACTGCGAGTACACCAGGATATCATCGATAACACTATCACGAAACGATCCAGGTACTCTCTGAATGTCCTGTTCATCAGATCCATAAATACGGATGACGCATTGGTCAAACCAAACGGCATGACCGTGAACTCGTAATGCCCAAACCGCGTACTGAATGCTGTCTTTGGGATGTCGCTCTCCCTTATCCTCAACTGATAGTAACCGGATTTCAGATCTAACTTCGAATATACCGTTGACCCAACCAACTGATCAAATAGATCGTCAATCCTGGGGATTGGATATTTGTTCTTCTCCGTAAGCTTGTTCAATTCCCGGTAGTCGATACAAAGCCGCAAGCTCCCATCTTTCTTCTTAACAAAGAGAACTGGTGCGCTCCAAGGCGACGACTTGGACGCACATAATCTTGCTCCAACAATTCCTGCAGTTGCACTTTCAATTCCGCCATCTCTCTTTGCGCTATCCGATACAGAGAGCGTGACACCGGTTTGGCACCCGGTACCAGCTCAATGGTAAAATCAATCTCCCGCTAAGGAGGGGCTCCTGGAAGATCATCTGGGAACACATCAGGATATTCAGACACGACTGGAATACTGTTAAGACTTGGCTTTGGCGTCGAAGTCTGCACTAATGTGACAAACAGTTCTGCCCCAGACCGAACTGCGTTAATCACCTGAAGGGCCGACATCAAAATCTTACCTAACCCCTTCATGCCCGCAAAGTAGTCTCCCGATCAGTGTTCAGACCCAACTTAACTTCCTTACGGTTGCAATCAATGCATGCACCCTGCTCCGAGAGCCAATCCATACCGAAGATTACGTCGTACTCTGCCAACGGCAAAAGCGACGCCCGCAAATCAAACTCCTGGTCTCCAATCATAATCTTCACTACGCAGACCCTATCCGCGCGCATTGAGCACCCATTGGGCAACAACACATCCAATTTGTCTTTTGCCATCGAGGACGGAACCCCGATGCGCGATACGAATTTTTCAGACAAGAAGGAGTGCGATACTCCCGTATCAAACAGGGCTCTCGCCGGAAAGTCAAAGATCAACACAAAGCCTAGTACCAACAAAAGTAAGCTAACAAATACGAAGGTAACAACTATAAAAGTTAAACTACTGTAATTTAACTCATAACTGTCACCACGTCCGCTTGCTTTATGGCCTCTTGCAGACCAAGGTTGTAGACTCTAGGCTGGGCTAGAGCATGATGGGACGCGGTTGACTCCACCGCCTTCCCTTTCTCCTCATAAGTCGCTCCAGGCTTCCTCTCGGACTTTGAACGTCCGCTCCAACACTCGCGAGCAAAATGCCCCGTCTTCCCGCAGTTGTAGCAAGCTCCAGGACTCGACTTGTAGTTGCCCCGACGCATCAGCCGAAGGGGCTAAGTTCGAAGTCCTCCGCTTCTTGTTCCATCTGCGGAATCCTGACTTTGTGCTCGACACTTTGAACTCGGACTTCTTCTCTCCTGGGTCCTTCTTCTCTTGAACTTTCTTCGCAACCTTTTCCAAAGACCGGGCCGAGTTGACCAAGGCTAGGAAGCCTGCGCCTTAGGCCAGCAAGGAGTAACTGTAGGTCACCACGAAGACCCTCATAAAATTGGTTGGTCTTCCTCTCCTCTTCCGTAAACATGGCACCAGCATAACGACCCAACCGTGTGAACTCATGGAGATACTCGTCCACGCTTCTGGCTCCCTGAGTTAACCCAAGATACTGGTTCTTCATTTCAAGCTTCTGAGCGTATGGTAGAAATCTGGCCAAGAACAACCTTGAGAATTCTTCCATCGGCACATCCGCAAGCTGCCTTCCCACCAAGAGATGGAACTCCAACTCATCCCACCATAGCCTCGCTTCACCAGCCAAAAGAAAGGTCGCTACGGTGGTCTTCTGTCATTCCTCAGTTAACGTGGCTGGCAAGACCCTCTTTATCGTAGAGAGTCAATCCTCAGCTTGAGCTGGCGTTCCAACCCCATCGAATACTGGAGGATTAAAGCCCATAACGTGCTTAAGTTGCCTCTCCGCAGCTCTCCTTGGCTCCACCTGATCAACTGCTGCGCGCTCCACCACTCTCGGCTCTGCCGCCCTAACGGTTCTTGCTCATTCGCAGGAGGTGCGCGATGCATTTGCCATACAGGCTGGACATTTATCATTGCAAATACCGCCTCAGCCACAACCTGATGGTTTCCGCTGAAGGAGGAGTAGTAGGCATGTCTCTCGGTGCACTACTTTCCGCCGATTGCGGACGCTCTGACTGACCAGCACCGCTCCTAGCTGCCTATAGTAGCAAAGACACACGATTAGACGACAAACAAATTGCTAAAAGCAATCATTGGAACACTCAGATTTCACAAAAAACAGTGTATTTTTTTCATTCCTAAGTGGACATTCATGGGTTCTTTTTGATGTTATAACGATGACGCACACATGTGCTCACCACCCCTTAAAAGATTCGCCCACGAATTCATTTAAGTCTGACCGTAACCAGTAGCCTGATACCAAATTGTAACACCCTCATCCGTCACATGACATATAACAGAAGGTGCAGCTGGAACCCGACTCCATATACCACAGACAGTCGGAAGGGTTACATAAGAATATTCAAACTATCCAATTAAGACTACTCGTCTTACACAGAGCATTATATCAGAAGCTTTTAAAGTTGAAAGAACCCAAAACTTGAATCCATTAAACATGAATGTCCACAACCCACACTACTGGAATGAAAACCAAATACACTGAAAGGGGGAAACATGCCCTTATGGCCTTACAATAGTTCACTTAATAAATAGTGTCTTACATACATCGGCTCGCAGGCCGGCCACACATGACAAAAGTAAAGTACAACTATTCGCTTTGGCCTTCTAGGGCCAGCACAGCAACATGGGCTCCAGCCCGCTATTTGGTACTCGGCTCCGCAGCACCTGCAAGCGCATTCCACCGCACGGTGACAAAAAAAATCAACGGTCAGCCAAAAGCCGACCAAATTATAACGACCCCGCCCCTTACTCGGGACGGCAGTGCTCTTTCCCTGCATTACATTAGCCCAGCTAAATAATAAAGTGCAATTATATATTTCGCCACAGGTGCAGGCTCGCACGGCAAAACACCCCGTGCACTCAGGGCACATTAACGGTGAATCCTGACACTTCAGCGTCTTCACCACCACCCCCAGGATGGCAACAACATGAGCATTTTAGCCTTCCTGACCCTGTCTAGTCTAAGACTCCCGACTATGCCAACGGCCAGTCCCCTTTTCGGGTCTCTCGCACCGAACCACATAGCCCAGGTCCAATTCCACTTGCCCGTTGCTCAACCGCGTAGTTCACATTAAGACGTACGCACGAGCCAAGCTTCTCTCGGATCCTAACATTTTTCAAACAATCACATAACCCAGTTATGTTCAAGGCCGGTTCCCTGATCGCCAAGTTAGCAGAAAACAATTCCGCCCAGTTTTCGGGTGCGCCTTGGAGCTAACCTCCAAGGATCCCTGCTGCAATCTACCGCGTAGAAACCCGAAAAACCAAAAGCACGGAGTCTTCTCCGGCAAAACATATCAAATGCAACGTCACCGATCCAGACAATACACGTCCGGGTAGACTTCACACACAATGTCTATGCCCGTACTTACGATTCCGGACTCTATATGCAACACAAGGGGGACTATTCACATCAACCCCAAGGAACACCACGCACTCACCGCTCACTCGCGGGAGCGGGATTCCCTATGCAGAAAGAAAGAGTTTCACATGCTCAAGTAGAGAATCGTTACCTTGAAGTCCGCTTTGGCGCCATGGAAAAACTACACGGATGGAAGTCTTCGCAACGAACTTTCCTCCATGGATCCGCTCTCAGATCTCAAAACGGTGCTCCGATGCTCCGCCGGCGGCCGGAACCCCTTCCTTCTTCCTCCTCTTTCCAACTCCTTGAGAGAGAGAATGGTTGGAGAGAAATGAAGGATTAACTCCCATATTCCCGGCCTTAACAGAGCAGAAAACCATCTGGGTCGTTGGATCTTGTTTAAAGAAAAAGAACGGCTCAGATCCGCTCAAAAATCTCCAAACCTGGGCCGAACACAGCTTGGCACACGGCCGTGTCCCAGGCCGTGTGCCTCGATCCAGGCACGATCGTCGAACGAAGGAAAGACACACGGGCCAAGACACGCCCGTGTCTCACCTGACACGCCCGTGTCGGGTCTCTCAACACGCCGTGTCCGGGGACGTGTTACCCATAACCGCCACGCCAACAGACACGACTAAACTGAACACGGGTACTGACACGGGTAGGCACATGCCCGTGTCAAATGACACGCCCGTGTCATTCAGCCGTGTTCCTGGCCGTGTCCTTCTCGGGATGAAAACGACCAAAAATCACCAGCCAGACATGGCCTTAGACACGCCCGTGTCCTAGGCGTGTACCCTATACAGGCACCAAAAATCCCTTTTTACGCGACCGACTCAGATACGATTTTCGGGGCGTTACAGTGGCTGTCTCTTGCTGCTGGTGCGTTGCCACGTGACTGCTGCAGACTATTTCTTGTAAGATGATCAGCTGTCCTCCGGGCTCTGTGGTGTCTATTTCCGATGGTGGTACCTCTTGTCTTGCTTTTAGCTCCTCCTGGATTTTGCACTCTGGGGCCTCTCACCACATTACCTCACGGAAACCACTACAATATTTGAATTCCGTGCATCCCAAGTTCATTATTGTTGCTAGTGGGGACACAATTCCCATTTCTGGCGCGGCAGATATTCACCTCGCTCCCTCTATTACTCTTCGCTCTGTCCTTCATGTTCCGGGCTCTCCTTTCAACCTTCTCTCTATTGGTCGACTCACTACTGATCTCGATTGTGATGTTATTTTTTCTTCTAACTTGTGTGTTGTGTAGGATCGCAAGACACAAACTATCATTGGAAAAGGGTATCTGTCGAATGGTCTCTATTGTTGAGAAATGAAAAGCCTTCATCTCCAATGAGGAGAGCTAGCCAATATATATTAACTCAAAGTTAAATATTTATAAATATGCTCATACATAATAATTACAGAATAATAATAATAACTCCAATACTCTCCTTCAAGCTGAGCAAAGATGTCAATCATGCCCAGCTTGGATGGTCAAATCTGAACGAGTATGACCAACAGCTTTAGTGAAGGCGTCAGCTAGCTGGTCGGCCGAGAGACGTAAGCTGGAAGAATAGTCCCAGTATGAGCGTGATCACGCAGAAAATGAACATCCATCTTGATGTGCTTGTGCGTTCATGTAGAACCGAGTCCTGGGTAAGAAGAACAACTGACTTATTATCACAGTAGAGAGTCCAGCCAGTAGCCAGGGTAGGCCAAGTTCAGTCAGCAACGATCAAAGCCAAACCAACTCAGTGACACCGTGGTGCGTGGCCCGGTACTCTGACTCAGCAGACGACCAGGATACGATGGGCTGTTTCTTACTCCGCCACGAAACAAGATGATCACCATGAATACACAGAAACCTGACGTAGAGCATCGATCAGTCAAAGAACCAGCAAAATCTGCATCAGTCAAGCAGGAGAGGCTGAGGCACTATCAGCCCGATAGAATAGCCCAAGCCAGGAGCGCGCTTAAGATAGCGAAGAACACGTTAGAGCAGCCTCTAGGTGAGATGTCTTGGGAGAATGCATAAATTGGCTCAAAACGCCCACAAAAAGCTGATGTCGGGCTAGTAGTATTTGTCACGTATATCAAGCGGCCAACCAACCGCTGGTACTGAAAGGGTCTGGTAGAGGATCACCATATTCAACATGAAGGCGATGGTTGGTGTCCATAGGAGTACTCGCAGGACGACACCCAAGCAGACCCGTGTCCCGAACAGATCCATGTGTACTTGCGCTGCGCTATGGAGATGCCATGTCGGGAGCGAGCTACCTCAATCCGAAGAGAAATAATGGAGGTGTCCAAGGTATTTCACCTCGAAGGCTGAGCGAAGAGTAGCTTTCACCTCAGAGATGCCAGAAGGGTCATACTCGGTGAGAATAATATCGTCCACATAGACCAAGACAATGACACGATGTCCCTCTGGAGTGGCACGAATGAAGCAAGTGTGGTCTGCACGACACTGAGTGAAGCCGAACTAAAGGATAACCGAGCTGAACCGTTCGAACCAGGCACGCGAGGACTGCTTTAAGTCGTACAGTGATTTGTGAAAACTCTCTCCCGAATACTCCCCCTTAAGGGCAAATCCCGGGGGAGGAGCCATATAGACCTGCTCCTGTAAATCTCCGTGCAGAAAAACATTTTTGACGTCGAGTAGTAGAGAGACCACGCCCGAGAGGCCGCAAGCGAGAGCAGAAGACAAACGCTGGTCAACTTAGCCACAGGAGCAAACGTGGCGCCAAACTCGTCCGGAGCCTGAGTAAAGCCCTTGGACACCAAACGAGCCTTGTAGCGGTCAATGGTACCATATGTGGAGTACTTCACGGTATAGACCCATTTGCACCCAACCGTGCGCTTCTCGGGAGGAAGAGGAACCAGGGATCATGTCCCAGTACGACGGAGAGCAGACATCTCCTCCATGGCCAGAACTCATCGAGGGTCAAGGAGAGCCTCCGCAGTCGAAGTAGGAAGCCGGACAGAATCAGCAGCAACCACAAAAGCCTAGTAAGAGTGTAAGAAACGCTGGTAGGAAACAACACTAGCCAACGGGTGCTCAGTAACAGAGGGATGGACACAAGTACGTTTGCCCTTGTGCAAGGCAATGGGTAAATCAATAGAAGAAGTAGAAGAGGGGTGCTCAAGAGAGGTACCTGCGACTGGAAGAAGTTGCTGATCCGGGACTGGATGAGAAGTGGGTGCACCGGGTGGTGGTGGCGGCGGCTGGCGGCGAGAGTAAGTCAGCAGGACAGGCGAAGCAGCAGGTGGGACCCCGTCTAGTGGCGGAGGGACGACCAGGAGAGGTTGCACAATAGTAGGAAGCGCAGGAGGGGTCAAGTCCGCAGGAGGGGTCAAGTCCGCGGGAGGGGTCAAGTCCGCGGGAGGGGTCAAGTGTGCAGGGAAGAAGGGAACCTCCTCATGAAATGCCACATCCATAGAGTAAATAACACAACGCAGTTGGGGATCATAGCAGCGATAACCCTTAGTGGTAGTCGAGTAGCCGAGGAAGAGACAACAGATGGCCCGGTCGTCAAGTTTAGTCCGAGAAGGTCGCCGATCCTGGACAAAGCACACACAACCAAAGACCCGAATAGGGATGAGAAAAGCGGAGACGGATGGATGGATAAGACTGTAGGGGGTAACGCCACCAATCAGATGAGGAGTCCTATTAATAAGGAAAGTCGCTGTAAGAAGGGCAACACTCCAATAGGACTTAGGGACATTCATTCCCCGAACAAGGCAACGAACAAAGTCTAATAGGTGGCGGTTTTTGCGTTCGGCCACCCCATTCTGCTCGGGGGTACCCGAAAAAGAAAATAGGTGTAGAGTGCCCTCATTGCGGAGAAAAAGATCAAAGGAACGAGAAGTGTACTCACCTACATTGTCAGAGCGGAGGATATGAACAGACGTCCCTTGTTGGGTCCGTACCATACGTGAAAAATGAGAATAAATAGATAGAATCTCAGATTTATGTTTTAGGAGGTAAACCCATAAGCAATGAGAATAGTCATCGATAAAATTTACAAAGTACGAGAAACCGTCAAATGATACTACAGGGGCAGGGCCCCACACATCTGAATGCACCAACTCAAAACAAGAAGTAGCACGACTAACAAAAGGAACATACATGCTGCGTGTGTGTTTTGACAGCTCACATACATTACAACGAAAAGGAAAAATAAAAGACACATCAGGACAAACAAACAACATCCGTTGAGGGCTAGCATGGTCGAGGCGTGCGTGCCAAAGCGAGGTCGACGACAAAGCAGGGTAAGCAACAAAAGAGGTAGGTGGGCAGGTGGTGGTGGCGGTGGGAGCAGCAGTGGGAGAAGGTAACTCCAGGTAGTGCATCCCACTTCTCTCATATCTCGTACCAATAGTCCTCGCGGATCTCAGGTCCTGAAAAACACAACGATCAGAAAAGAAAGTTACGGAGCAGTCCAAAGTACGAGTAATACTACTAACAAATAATAGGTTAAGAGCCAACTAAGGAACAAGAAGAACAGAGTCAAGGGAGAAAGAGGAAGAAAGAGGACGGTGCCCCGGCTGAGGACAGTGGTAACCGGGCCATCAGCAAGACGCACGTCCCGGTGGGAGCAGGGAACAACCTGAAGCAGACGGGAAGACGTATCAGTCATATGGTCGGTTGCACCAGAATCAATCACCCAGGGTGACGAATCCTGGTCAACCGTGGTCACAGAGCAAGCAAACGGAGTACCTGAGGAAGAGGGGACAGTGGAAGTAGCGGCATGAGTGGAAGGCTGAGACCGCTGGAACTGCTGAAACTTGGCCAACATCTGACAAAAGTCAGAGGGGTTGGCACCCCAGGTACGTTCGACAGGCCCAGAAGACTCGGCAGTAGCAACAGTAATGCCTAGGGACTCCACCAGGAGAGGCACGCTTAGAACCCCATAGATGTGGGTATAGCTGGTAGCACCGACTACGGTCATGATATAGACACCCACAATGAGAGCAAGGGCGGGTGGACCCGTAGAGCCACGACCACCAGACGGAGTAGAGTGTCCTCGACCGCTTCGGCTACGAGTTCTGGAGGTAGGAGGGCGGTAAGAAGCGGCAAGAGCCATCTGCTCAGTAGGAAGAGGGAGGTAGCACGAGCACCAGAGAGGCTAAATTGCCTCTGCATATGTTTCTCATGCTCTGCAACTGTGGAATAGGCCTCAAGAAGATCTGACAAAGGTGACATCCCTACAATCTGAGCACGGGTAGACTCATAGTCGGTGCGAAGCCCCATCAAGAACTGGTATGTCTCTCGTCGCTGTTTCCGAATAAGTGTGATATCATTAGGAGATTCTAGGGCACTGAGAGGCTCAAGATTGTTAAGCTCAAGAAAACGATCCTGAAGGTGGGTGAAGTACTCCAGAACAGAACACTCCCTCTGAGTGGCGGAAGAGATATCCTGAAAGATGTCGAAATCTGGGTATCAACACGGGTGTGCCCAAAGGTGCGCTGGAGAGCGGACCAAAACTCGGAAATGTCCTCAAAGCACATGAACTGACTGAAGATGCGAGGCTCCATCGAGCACTGAATCCATCCAAGAACCATGTACTTTTCCGTCGACCACTTGACTAATTCCTCTTTCTTGTCATCCTTGTCGGTCGTTTTAGGCATTAGAGGGCCGCCGGTCAGCCATGAGAGCTTATTCTGGTCAGCCAGAGCCACTTTCATCGAAGTCACCCATGAAGAGTAATTTTTCTCATCAAGGAGGGTGCTGGTAATCCGCCCCGTAGAGGACCCATATGTGTCCTTGGAATCCTTGGAGCAAAAAATAAACAAAACAACGAGATCCCTCCCGCAACGGAGACCGAGGATCGAGAGACAAAGAGAATATACGAGAACGGAGAGGCACGAAACCAGCGGATGCTCCGATCAGGGACAAAAGACGAACAGGAAGCGGGCGAGAGAAACATCAACAGTGATCGGGAGGCACGAAGTCGGCGGATGCCCCGATCGGGGACAGCAGGCGAAGATGAACTGGCGGAAAACAGCGGAATACGCAATCCGCGTATGCGATCGGCAGAAAGAACGCTGCCGGGGATGCGATCGACGGAGAGTACGCAGGCGGGGACGCGATCGACGGAGAGCACGCAGGCGGGGACACGATCAGAAGATGCGATCGGCGGAAAGCACGAAACCCTATTCCTCTGATACCATGTTGAGAAATGAAAAACCTTCATCTCTAATGCGGAGAGTTAGCCAATATATATTAACTCAAAGTTAAATATTTACACATATGCCCATACACAATAATTACAGAATAATAATATAACTCTAATATCTATATCCTTGACCCCTCTCCCCCAACGGTGTTGTCCTCTATTAGCTCTGTTAATTGACATCGACGTCTGGGTCACGCTCCTCTAAACATCCTCAAAAAATCTCTCCCCGACATGTCCCTCCAAGAGTTCACGTGTGAGTCTTGTATCTATGGGAAACATCATCGGTCTACGTTCTCACCACATCCTACTCGGAGCCCTGCTCCCTTTGATCTAGTACACTCTGATATTTGTGGACTCTACAAAATTGCGAGTGTTTTTGGATATCGTTACTTTGTCATATTTGTAGATGACTACTCTCGGGTGACCTGGATGTATCTCCGCCGTGACCGTTCTGAATTGTCCGGTGTATTCTGTAAATTTTTCATTGAAACTCGCAACCAGTTTTCCACTATAATTAAAACTCTCTGTACCGATAATGCCCGTGAATACACGGGTCATGCCTTCGCTCTCCTCTGTGCTGAGTTTGGGATCATCCATCAAACCTCGTATGCCTATACCCCTCAACAAAATGACATTGTTGAACTCAAGAATCAACACCTGCTTGAGGTCACCCACTCTCTTATGATTTAAATGAATGTTCCCAAACAGTATTAGAATTTTGCGGTCTCTACCTCCTGCACTCTTATTAATCGCATGCCTTTCTCCATTCTCAATTTTGCGGTTCCCTTCAATCTTCTTTTTCCCTTCAAACCTCCTTTCTCCATCACCTCTTGCGTGCTTGGTTGTGTGTGCTTTGCTCATCATCTTGGCCCGTCCACTGACAAACTTGCTCCCCGGGCCACTAAATATATGTTTGTAGACTATTCTCGGACTCAGAAGGACTACGTTTGTTTTTCCCCCAAGGATCGCAAGGTGGTTACTTCTGCTGGTGTCACTTTCCTCGAAGATCAGTCATATTACTCTCAACCAGCTGATTCTCCTCTTCCCCCACCTCTTCCGCGACCTATTATCTCTGTTCATTCAAACCTTCCTCCTCTTCTTCCCACACCAATCCCACCTAAACCACCTACACTTCCTATCATTCGTGTGTGCACTCGACGTCCTTCGTCTACTGCCCTACGAGAGCTGCCCTGCTCCAATGATGTTTTGCTGCATGCAGATCCGACAACAACTTCCACTGCCCACCCGCTTGCCAACTATGTCTCTTTTCACCGTCTCTCTCCGAAACTCCGACAAAGTGCTTTCTTTATCCTCTATCTCCACCCCTAATTCTGTACAGGAGTCTCTCCAGCATCCCGGGTGGCGGGCGACTATGGACGAGGAGATGACTGCTCTTTGGGCAATCACACTTGGGATTTGGTCATGCTTCCTCCAGGACAATCTTGTGTGAGATGTAAGTGGGTGTTTGCCGTCAAACAGGGTCCGGATGGGACGGTTCACCGTTTGAAAGCTCGTCTTGTAGCTCGCGGCTTCACTCAACAACTAGGCTTGCATTATGATGAGGCTTTTTCTCCAATTGCTAAACTCAATATTGTTCGTGTGTTGATCTCCCTCGATGTTCACCGCTACTGGCCCTTACACCATCTGGACGTCAAAAATGTCTTTCTTAATGGCGATTTATAGGAGACCGTTTATATGCAGCAACCTCCTGAGTTTGAGACCACAAGGGAGTCTCTTGTCTGTTGTCTGAAGAAGTCTCTTTATGATCTCAAACAGTCTCCTCGGGTATGGTTTGACAAATTTAGCAAGACCGTTAGTGTTGTTGGGTCACTCGGAGTTCGGCCGACTTCTCTCTGTTTACTCGTCATCGTCCAACGGGCACAATAATTCTTTTGGTTTATGTGGATGATATTCTGATTACAAGAGATGATCTTTCAGGAATACAAATAATCAAACAACATCTGGCAACTGTGTTTCAAACAAAGGACTTGGGAAACCTTCAATATTTTCTTGGTCCCGAAGTGGCTCGAAGACCTGATGAGCTTGTGCTATCTCAGAGAAAGTACTGTCTTGACCTACTTCATGATGCGAGCTATTCTGGATGCAAGCTTGCTGACACTCCCATGAATATCAATCACAAACTTTGTGCTCATGCCTCAGACTCCGATTTGCTCCTTCTAAATCCAGAGTATTATCGTCGCCTTGTGGAAAAGCTGATATACCTCATTGTTACTAGACCTGATATATCATTTGTTGTTGGAATTGTCAGTCGATTTATGCATGAGCCACGTATCTCTCATCTTCAGGTTGTCGAATGTATTCTTCGTTACTTGAAGACTGCTCCTGGATAAGGGCCTGTATACAGGCCCTCTTTGTCTCCCTTATCTCTGATCTCTTATTCCGATGCTGATTATACTGGCTCTTTGGATGACCGTCGTTCCACAAGTGGATACTGCACTTACTTTGGAGGACATCTTATTACATGGCGCAGCAAAAAACAGTCTGTGGTTGCTCGCTCATCTGCTGAGTCTGAGTATCGATCTATGACAATTGTTGTGTCTGAGCTCACGTGGCTTGAGGGTCTCCTTGATGATCTAGGAGTCAAGCTCTTCTCCCCGCAACTGTATTGTGCGATAGTCAAGCTGCTATACACATTGTCAAGAATCCGGTCTTCCATGAACGAACAAAACATATTGAAGTTGACTGTCACTTCATTCGGGAGAAGGTTCAGTTGAAGAAGATAGAGTTAACACATGTTCATGCTGCTCAACAAGTTGCGGATATCCTCACCAAGGCCTTACCTCGGCATCTTTACTATCAGTTCTTGTCCAAGCTTGGTGTCTATGATTTGTACGCTCCAGCTTGCGGGGGAGTGTTAGAAAATAGTAGGAAAAATGATATGTTAACTCATGTAGGAGCTAGTGTTTAGTCTCACATTGTTTGTATAGTTAGATAACACTCTCTTTTCCTCCTATATATTTGTACTCATACTTGTTTTTTGCATTCAAGAAGTATATACAAGGTTTGGAACTTCCTCTACACATTGCCATATTTGTAATCCATCGTGACACTTGCATGAGATTTTAAATTAATTTGTTTAATTAATTGTGCGTCGGAAATACTTGCATGAGTGAGTCATTGCATGCGCATCGCATTAGGGTTATCCTCTGTTAGTTCATTAGATTGTGTGCTTGCACTCATTTGTATCTTCATTTTAGGGTTCGTCGTCAATCAATTGCATTCATCACATGATCACGTGTGTTGCATTTAGGGTTAGAGATTCATAAGTCTGCATCTTATAGATTTGTCCCGCGTTAAGAACGAAACTGTTGTGGGCTGCTTGGAGAGGGGTGGGTTGAGAGTTGTCCAGGGGATGGAGTTATCGTTGTACTGTGAGTTGTGGGAGAGTTGTATGTCTTGGACAGTGTTGTGGATATCGGCCGACATGTCGGACATGTCGGCCAACATAAAGGTTTCATTGACAAAACAACAATTTTCATAATTTTATTTTGCAAAATATCAATTTGGAATATATATCTGTGGATATATCAGCTATCGGCCGATATATGAGCCGATGTGTCCCGATTTTAAATTATTTTATTTAGCGTAAATGGTTTAGTAGACAACAAAACGAAATTATTTCGTCACCAACGCTATTTTGTGACTTAGCTCTCGACCCACTTTCTGCTTCCGCTAACTTTCTTCCATATGCATGTACGTCGTCGACGTTGATTCAGCTTGACCTTTGAATTTTGGACTGGAGATTTCTGATCTTCGATTGTTGTCGACGACTTATAGGTTTCCTGCTTGTTCTAGTTTTTTTTTTCTCTTATTACATCATTATTACTTGTGTAACATAAAATGTTTATACGAATTTGATAGATTTATTATTTCAATAAATGTTAAATTATTAATATATTTACGTAAATAAATTTAAAAATGATTATATGTACATAAATATTTAAATATTGAAACCCTATATATAAAATATTTCTGATATATCCCTCGACATATTAAAAGTGACATGAAAAACTCAAACCAACGTCCCCGACATCTTACATCTACAACCTTTATAGGGGAATGATGTGGGGAAGGGATCGACTGGCTAGGGGAAGGTTTAAAAGTGGTCGGTTAAAGAATGGTGTGGGTTGTTGTAACACCTAAAGGTACTAAATCATAATTTCATACGAATGTTTAAGAATTAAATACAAATCGACATGTAATTGAATGTGCAACTATAAGCAGAATTATTGTGGTGATACCATTCCCCATGAACACATAAAGAGCCATCTAAATATAAATAATATTAATTGTCCATCATCATAATTTAAGTTTGTGCATCACTTGCTTAAAAAATATTACATGAGTTTAAAATTTGCATGTAGACCACAAAAATTCTAATACTGATATAAAGCAAAATTAGCTAATATGGAAGCTGATATATCCATCAATCCATGCATAGTATACTTTTAATTCGACTCCTTGTGGGTTTCTGTAATCAAGAAGCTCCGTGGTACCTTCTAAGTCTTGCAGCTATTTAAAAGATAAAGGGTGAGTGTTGTTGGAAAAGCCCATATAACAAAGGCCCAATGACTCATTCCTTTGTATTTTATTATTATTTTCTCTCCTATCTTTTGTCCCACATCATGTATAGGGCTTTCCTCTCTCTTTCTCCCTCCTATAAATATGTACTCATACTTTGTATTTGATACTTGAGAAATTACATACAAGGTTCACGTTTTCCTACATGGTATCAGAGGGCGCGGTCTCCCTGTCCGGCAAAAAATTTTTTTTTAGCCCCCTCTATCTGCGGTCTTCTCGCGGCCTGCCTTTCCCTCATCCCGCGACCTCGCGGTCTTCTTTTTCTACCCGCTCACCTTCTTGCGGTCTCGTTTCTTTCTCCTCCGTGGCTCCACCTCTCTTCCCTTCTCCTCCCTCTTATAGACTTGTCCATTCTCTTACGTGGGCCCACTCCTCTTTGACCGGCGGCCTCTTCCGGTTTCTGTCCGCGTGGCCTTCTGCTTCTCGCGTACTTATCTTGCACTGCGGTGTTCCTGGCGGTCTCCTTTGTGGTCCCTGCGGTCTGCTGGTTCCAAGGCGTTCTCTTTCTATCCGCTGCGGGCTCCCTTTTCTATCCGCTGCGGTCTCTTCTTCTTGGTCGTGGCGTCTCTTGCCGCTGGTGCTTTGTCGTCGTGACCGCTGCAACGTTCTCTTGTCTGCTCTGCAGTGTCCTCTTACCATTACGGACCTCCTCTGTCCGCATGGCTTGTCATTGTCCGCTACGGTCTCCTCGCGCGGCTTGTCTCTGTCCGCTGCAGTCTCTTCGCGCGGATTGTCTCTGTCCGCTGTGTTCTCCTCGTTGTGGCCTCCTTTCCTTTCAGGCTCTACACTTCGGTCGCGACTTCTTTCTTGCCGCTGGTGCTACTACACCGTGATCGTGCGTTCTCGCCTCTGTTTGCGTCGTCTCCCCTACTCGCGCTCCCTCCTCCGGGCTCCGCATTTTGGTTGCGGCTTCCTCCTTGCCGCCGGTGTGTTCACACCGTGATCGTGCGGCCTCGCCTCTGTTTGCGCGGTCTCCCTACTCGCGCGACCACCTATCTCTCCGGGGTTCTTGCTCGTCTGGGTTGTTTGCGCGGCCTTCTTCTTCTGTTCGCTGGTCTTCTAGCCTAGCCGGTGTTTGTCTCCATGGATTCTTCTTCTGACTCTCGGGGACGAGGCCGGGGTGGCCGACTGCGACCTAAGTATTCCTTCTGCGGCAAGGACGGGCACCTTGAAGCTACGTGCTATCGCAAGCATGATCGTCCTCCTCGTCCGCTGGCCTCTGCTGCTGCCACCGACTCCTCTACCCCTCGTACTGGCATTGACGAGGTTCGCTTTCAGCTCCAGCATCTCTAGGTCCTGCTCAGCCGCCCGCCTGCCTCGGTTGCCTCCGCTGCCTCCATATCCAATGAAGGTATCGCCTGCCTCTCCACTGTCACACGATGGATTGTGGATTCTGGTGACACTCATCACATCACCTCTGTTCGACCGCCTCAGTACTTATACTCTCCTCATCCGAAGTACATCACTGTGGCTAATGAGGCAGTTGTCCCTGTCTCTGGCTGTGCTGATATTCCTCTCACATCCTCGCTTTCCCTGCGCTCGGTTCTTCATGTTACGGGCTCTCCATTCAATTAACTTTTTGTTGCTCGCCTTACTGCTGACTTACATTGCTTTGTGATATTTACTTTTTTTTTTCTGATACATGATCAATAGACGCGGACTATCATTGGTAGGGGGCGACTGCAAAACGAGCTCTACCTTCTTGATGACTCTCCTACTCTCCTCGCATCTGTCTCCTCCGAGATTGACATCGTCGTCTTGCTCATGCTCCTCTCCCTGTCCTCCAGAAGGCTCTCCCCGATATTTCTCTTCCTGCTTTTCAGTGTGAAACATGTATTTTTGGCAAACTGCCTCGTTCATCTTTTCCATCTCATTGTACTCGGAGCTCTGCTCCTTTTGTTTTGGTACACTCCGATATATGAGGTCCGTACAAAATTCCTAGTATTTCTGGATACCGTTATTTTCTTAGTTTTATAGATGACTATTCCCGCATGACATGGTTGTATCTCCTTCGTGATCGTTCTGAGCTTCCCTGCGTATTCCGGCCTTCTTGCTTGAGACTCGCACTCAATTCTACGTTCCCATCAAAATCTTCGCACTGATAATGTGCGCGAGTACACTGGCCATGATTGCGCGACCCTCTGTTCTGAGTTTGGGGTCATTCACCAAACGTCTTGTGCTCATACCCCTCAGCAGGACGGTGTCGCGGAGCGTAAAAATCGTCATCTCCTTGATGTGGCTCGCTCTCTTATGCTTCAAATGCGGGTTCCTAAACCCTATTGACACTTTGCGCTTTCCACGGTCTGTTTTCTCATCAACCGTCTCCCGTCCTCCGTCCTCCACAATGCTACTCCGTTCAACCTCCTATTTCCCTCCACTCTGGCCTTCTCTCTTACTCCCCGCATCTTTGGGTGTACGTGTTACGTTCACACCCTAGGCCCGTCTACGGACAAGTTGGATCCCCGTACGACCAAATATGTCTTTGTGTGTTATTTACGCACTCAAAAAGGCTACGTGTGCTATTCGCCCATTACCGCAAGGTGACTATTTCTGCTGATGTCACCTTCCGGGAGGATCTTCCTTTCTTCTCTGCTTCAGATCTAACACCTTTCCTGAGCCCATCGTGCGCCTTGTCATACCTGTTCCTGAGCCCGTCGTGCACCTTTCTCCACCATCTCTCCCTGCCCAGCCTCCAGCTCTTCCCAAGCCGCCTATCATCCAGGTCTATTCTCGCCGCTCTTCTCGTCCCGTTGCCCCACTGCAGACGACTTCAACCTCTGACGCTCCGCGGCCTGCTGCTCCGGCTCCAGTTTCCACCGCTCATCCCATGGCGAATTATGTCTCTCTTCATCGCCTCTCCCCGCCACTTCGTCACTTTGCCACATCATTATCCTCTATTTCTGTGTCTAATTCTGTGCAGGAGGCTCTTCAACATCCCAGTTGGCGGGTCACTATGGAAGAAGAAATGACGACCCTTTGGGCTAACCAAACCTGGTCCTCGTCCCTTTACCTTCCTGTCAGACACCTGTTGGGTGTAAGTGAGTTTTCGTCATCAAACACGCTCCTGATGACACCATTGACCGTCTGAAGGCCCTCCTTAACTATGAGGAACCGTCTCGCCGGTCGTCAAGCTCAACACCGTTCGCGTCCTTCTCTCAGTGTTCGTGCATCGCCACTGGCCCCTTCATCAGCTGATATCAAGAATGCGTTCCTGAATGACTATTTTCAGGAAACCGTTTACATGCACCAACCTCCCGGGTTTGACAAGTTTATAAGAGGTTATTCGGGACATGGGTTTCACTCGGAGTTCAGCAGACTTCTCCCTATTCACTCGACATCGAGCAACAAGAACTGTTCTTCTGTTAGTTTATGTTGATGACATCCTACTTACTGGAAATGACACGAAGAGGATTCAAGCAGTCAAACAACACCTTAGCACCATGTTTCATACAAAATCTGGGGCATCTTCGCTACTTCCTCGGTCTTGAGGTCCGGATGCAAGCCGGCAATTACTCCGATGGATGCAAATCACAAGCTATGTGCTCATGCCTCTGATGCTGATCTGCTTCTCCAAAACCCGGAATACTATCGACGTCTTGTGGGAAAATTGATTTACCTAACGGTCACAAGACCAGATATATCATTCGCTGTTGGGGTTGTCAGTCAGTTCATGCATGCTCCCCGAGTCTCTCATCTTCAAGCTGTTTAACGTATTCTTCGATACCTTAAAGCAGGTCCGAGTCAAGGACTGGTTTACAAAACCTCCACCTCTATTCCAACATTGGTTGCATATTCAGATGCTGATTATACTGGCTCCTTGGACGATCAGCGGTCAAACCAGTGGTTTTTGTACATATTTTGGAGGTCATCTCATTACATGGAAAAGTAAGAAATAAGCAGTGGTTGCTCGATCTTCAGCGGAAGCAGAATACCGATTGATGACATCAGTTGTCTCAGAACTCACATGGCTTGAAAGCCTACTTGCTGATCTGGGGGGGAAACTTCCCTCTTCTGCTGTTCTATTTTGTGACAGTCAAGCGGCCATACACATAACAAAGAATCCGGTCTTCCACGAACGCACGAAACATATCAAAGTAGACTGTCATTTTATTCAGGAGAAAGTTCAAATGAAGAAACTAGACTTAAAGCATGTTTCGGGCACTGATTAAGTTGTTGATATTCTCACAAAGACTTATCGAGTACCTTATTTTATCAGTGTCTGTCCAAGCTGGGTGCGGACTTGTATGCTCCAGCTTGCGGGGGAGTGTTGGAAAAGCCATATAACAAAGGCCCATGGCCCATTCCTTGTATTTTATTATTATTTTCTCTCCTCTCTTTAATCCCACATCATGTATATGACTTTCCTCTCTCTTTCTCCCTCCTATAAATATGTACTCGTACTTTGTATTTGATACTTGAGAATTACATACAAAGTTCACGTTTTCCTACAATTATAAATATAGCCAATGAGTATTTCTCCTTACTCCAACGTCTATAATACCTTGGGATTATGTTTGAATATTCGTTTTGTGTTCCTTATATTTTCATCTTAGACTTTCTCTTCCTCTTGCTAAGTTTCTACCTTTCTGATGACTATACATTGTGAACATCTTTCTTAAAAATCTATCTTGGAAATCTCTCTTAAAAATCTATCTTGGAAATCTCTCTTAAAAATCTATCTTGGAAATCTCTCTTAAAAATCTATCTTGGAAATCTCTCTTAAAAAACTTTTCTTTAATTAGTCCTATGTGAATTCCCTTAGAAGCAAAATCCAAGACTAACCCTTGCAGTTGAGAGTTTTATCATTCGTGCATGATCTATAACTATGGTAAGGAAATTTCTTACACCCTTATGGGAATTTAACTATGTTGATACATAAAGCCTCACCACCCAGGGTTTAACCCCTCTTGAGCAGTTGGATCATGACATAACTGTGGTGGTCTCCACCTAACTATGGCAAGGTACTGAGGTAGTTACCCTCGCCCTCAAGGATTTGCTTCTAAGTAGATTCATTGGTAAGCTTACCTTTTTCTTATCCGCATTATTTCTTTATTCATATTCTTTAGCGTTACTAACATTAAGATGGATTTATGCATTACCAACTGAGATTTTGACTAATAATTATCCTTCTTAAGTGGGTCTTTACTGGTCCCTTACTAGAGTGTGCTAAAAGGAGTTATTCAAGAGTTTGGAGGCCTTAAGTAGCTTAAATAAATCTCAAACAGCAATGGGGTTTTCTGGCTGGTATTTTAATTTATTTTTTTACCCTATATTGGACTCATTAGGTGTCCCAAGACTTGAGAGACCTTCCAAACAGCAATAGGGACTGCTGATCGGTAGTTTAACTCATGTATTATCATATAAAATATCTTTACGGTGTATTTAATGCTTTTAAAATTTTCAAACAGCAATGTAGATTGCGGTTTGGTCATTCATTTTGTATGAAACTCATAAAATAAAGGGGCTTTTTTGCATCTCGTTATCTAGTAACTAGACTCCATACCTATGTGTATGTGTGAGTCGTATAAGGAATTACTAAGAAGGGTGTAGTACTGTCTTCAATTTCTTTCTAACTTGGCATAGATTGCTAAGAACATGAAAATCATTACGAAATCTTCCAAAAATTCAGAAAAAACATCTAATTAAATTACACTTTTATTGTTGAAGATATAATACAAAGTGTATATGGATAAGCCCTTCAAATCTCTACTATAAATCAACCTTGTAACTTCTTAAGGAATATTATTAAAGGCAAGTTGACTAGCATGAAAATTATTCATGAAAATTAGTATGTGAGTTCCTCTCCGAAAATGTGTGCGTTTAGTATAGAATGATAAATTTATTCTAAACATTGTTAGGTTATATGCATGATGTTACGCCTCCGGACGGCGCCCACTTATTTGGACGTCAGTACACACGACGAAGCAAGGGTTGTCTGAAGGCAACAACGGGGCTGAACCAACGGTTCAGCCCCCACTATTTAATGGCGGCCCGGGGGGGAGGGGGGGGGCTGAACCCACCCGGTTTAGCCCCCATTGGGTCCGACCGGCCTTGTTCCGGGTATAAATATACCCGGACCCCCTCTTGGATGGTTATGCAAAATATTATCATGTATTCTTCTCCTTTATCCTCTCAACCCTAATTTCTCCTCTTAGTTCTCTAGATCTTTCTCCCTCTCCCACCTTCTTCTTATCATTTGGTATCAGAGGATTCCTTCCTTCACCATGGTTGCTACTCGCGGACAAGAAGAGGCTAATCATTTGGAAACATTAGAGGTAAACTACGCCGGATTGACTGATTCGGTGGCCGCCATCGAAGAAGAGATAAAGGCGTCCACCAACGGTTGGAAGAACGGATCGATCTAAGGATAAAGGAACTCAAGCCTTTGATCGCACAAAAACTGAAAGGAAAGTCGTCGTTGCACAATGAGAACGGTGGAGGACAAGGATCAGCTGCGGAGGGTTCCGGAGCGCAACACTCGGCTCCGCACGTCGGTGAATCAGCGAGATCGGCCGATCCGACGCGCGTGGGAGGCGGGTCGGCGGGGATCGACAGCATCGGCGCGGCGTGGGGCTGGGGTGGTCGCAAATCGCCATCTGGGGCGGGATCGACTTCATACGGAGCGCCGGAGGGCGCGGGTCGTCCGCCCTAGGCACGAGCCAGCCTCGACCAGAACGGCGGAGGTGGGGGACCGCCATCTGGGGTCGAATCGGCTTCGTACGGAGCGCCAGAGGGCGCGGGTCGTCCGCCCTGGGCACGGGTCAGCCTCGATCAGAACGGCGGAGGCGGGGCGGCTGCTCCCGGCGGTGGAATGGGGGGAATCCTTCCCCAACCGCGGGTTGGTGGCGTGGCCGGAGGAGGAGCGGGCGCTCGGTTTGGGGGTCAGCCCTATCAAGGGTTTCCGGGACAGCCGCATCAAGCCTACCCGAGCGCATACGCTGGGGGCGTGGACCCAAGACGGCCGACATGGAACAGGCAAGGACCCGGGTGGCAGGGCAAGCCGCACCAAGGGCGTACATGCCCCCGAAACTGACTCGCATGAATTTCCCCTGATACAACGGAGGGGACGCCTTGGAGTAGGTACAGAAGGCCGAGTTATTTTTTAGCTATCAAGAGGTGCCATAGCTACAATGGGTGCAACTAGCATCCTTCCACTTGGAGGATGACACTTTTCAGTGGACGCAATGGTTCCCGTGGGGACGGGATTATGTGGCGTGGGTGGAGTTTGTCGATGGGTTCACAGCTCGGTTCGGGCCCCTGGAGTTTGAGGACTTTGAGGCTCTCTTGCAAAAGTTACGTCAGAAGGGCACGATGATGGAATACAGGACGGAGTTCGAAAAATTGGCGAATAGGGTGCATTGGGAGGAGAGGACACTCCTCAGTTGTTTTGTCTCTGGGTTGAAGGAACACTTACGAGATGAGGTTCAGACGTACATGCCCCGCAGCTTGAACCACGCCATCAGTCTGGCTCGCATTCAGGAAGAAAGGTTCTACAGGCAATGGTCCCGGACTATAGTGCGGCCCCCTACTACACCGGCGACTGCCAGGAGGGATCCACCAGTAGCCGGGCGGCCTACGGTGACTCGACTATCGTGGGGTGAGTTACAGGCAAGGAAGGAGAAGAGACTCTGCTTCAACTATGAAGAGAAGTTTACGGCAGACCACAAATGCCAGAGGGTACAAGTCTTTATGCTACATGAAGATGTGGAGGACGAGCCGAGCCCAGAGGAGGAGATCCCCGCTGGAGACTTGGATCTGACCGAGTTCGGGGTTTCCCTACATGCTATGGAAGGGTGTAACCCTCCCCCACTCACTATGCGACTTGCGGGAAGGATCAGGCAAGAGAAAGTGACTATTCTGGTGGACAGTGGGAGTACGCACAATTTCATCCATCCTGATGTGGCGCTGCGAGTTGGGCATGTGATTGATACAGGGGCTGCCTTCCAGGTTATGGTGGCAGATGACAGCAAGTTGCAGTGCGAAGGTGTGCTAAATGGGTGGATCTTCGGACGCAGGGTACATTGGATGCACGGATGTCTATCTTTTACCCATTCGAGGCTCAGACATGGTACTTGGAGTTCAGTGGCTGCAACAGTTGCGACGGGTTACTTTTGATTGGGATCAGATGACAATGGAATTCTTGCAGCATGGAAAACAGTTCTGTTTGAAGGGTCTCACATCCTCGCCAGTAAAGGAAGTATCTCTTCGAAACCTGCAGTAACTCGAGAAGGCAGGAAGCTTGATGGCGGTACTTCTGGGGGTGAGGTCGGATGAGGCCGGACCATCGGAAGTGCCCATACAGATGCAGTCCCTTGTGGAGCAGTATGCTGACGTTTTTCAGGAGCCACGCACACTTCCGCCATCACGGTTTCAGGATCATCAGATCATACTCAAGGCAGGGGCGAAGCCTACCAATATTCGAACATACCGATACCCGCACATGCAGAAGGCTAAGATAGAGCGCAACGTTTGGGAGATGCTCGATGCGGGAATCATCCGGCCCAGCACGAGCTCATTCTCGACCCTGATCATTCTGGTCAAGAAGAAGGATGGTTGTGACGGTTTTGTGTGGACTACCGTGCACTGAATAGCGACACCCTGAAGGATAAGTTCCCGATTCCATTGATTGAAGAACTGTTGGATGAGTTACACGGGGCGACGCGGTTCACCTACCTTGATCTACTGTCGGGCTACTACCAGATCCTCATGCGGGAAGAAGACATCCACAAGATGGACTTCAGAACTCACGACGGTCACTATGAGTTTTGGT
Organism: Platanthera guangdongensis; assembly: GCA_039583875.1. Lineage (NCBI taxonomy): Eukaryota > Viridiplantae > Streptophyta > Magnoliopsida > Asparagales > Orchidaceae > Platanthera > Platanthera guangdongensis. Next base: position 32,349,021 of record CM077164.1, on the reverse strand, counting down.
AATGGACAACGGGTTAACTGACGGGCGTCCACCTTCCAGGCTAATATGAACAAGATCTTTCATCCGCTTCCTCGCCATTTTGTGATGATCTTCTTCGATGACATCCTCATATACAGTGCTAGTTGGAAGAGCACTTGAGCCATGTTGCACAGGTCTTCTCTTATTCTGCAAGCATCAGCTCTATGCCAAGCGGTCGAAGTGTTCTTTCGGTCAGGAGTAGGTGGAGTATTTGGGGCATTTAGTCTCGGCTGAAGGTGTTAAAGCCGACCCTCAGAAGATTGAGAGCATGGTTTCCTGGCCTCGGCCCCAGACTATACGGGCCTTGCGGGGCTTCTTGGGTCTCACTGGCTACTACCGACGTTTTGTGCGGGACTATGACAAGATTGTCAGGCCGCTGACCCAGTTACTGCAGAAGGACGCTTTTTCATTGCAGGATGAGGCTGACGCGGCTTTTCAGGCACTCAAACGGGCGGTGACGACTACGCTAGTCTCGGCACTTCCCGATTTCACCAATGAGTTCGTTGTGGAGACAGACCTTCGGGAGTGGGTTTGGGTGCTGTGTTGATGCAGGAAGGGCGGCCTATCGCCTTCTACAACAAGGCATTGACTCCCCAGACATTGGGGTTGTCAGCTTATGAGAAGGAGATGCTGGCGGTCATTCACGTCGTGGCTCTGTGGCGACCTTATTTGTCGGGACGACACTTCAAGGTTCGGACGGACCATCAGAGTTTGAAGCACTTCTTGGAACAACAGATCTCCTCTCCTCTCCAACAGAAGTGGTTCACCAAACTTCTTGGGTACGACTATGAGATTGTCTACCGCCAGGGCCGGGATAATCGAGTTGTTGATGCTTTGTCCTGCTTACCAGAGGGCGCACTCGCTCAGATTTATACACCCCTACTGGATTCCATTGATGGGATACAGGAATAGGTGGAGCGTGACTCAGAGCTCCCTATGTGGACGCTCTCCGACGGGCACAGGAGACGGTTCCAGGGTATCATCTTTGGAATGACCGGTTGTACTTTCGGGACCGTGTGGTCATTCCTTCTCAATCAGCATGGCGGGCGGTTATGATGCATGAGTTTCATTCCTCGCTGACAGGTGGCCATGCCGGTCTCCTCCACACCCTTCAGAGGGCACGGACAAACGTCTTCTGGAAGGGTATGCAACGTGATATTCAGTTGTTTGTTTGACAGTGTGACATGTGTCAGCGCCAGAAGTATGAAACGACCTCCCCAGCCGGATTGCTTACACCGTTGGAGATCCCCCATCTGGTCTGGGACACCGTTTCCATGGACTTCATCGATGGGTTGCCCAAGTCTCAGGGAAAATTCGTTATTTTGGTGGTCGTCGATAAGCTCTCCAATACGTGCACTTCATCTCCCTGAGCCATCCGTACACCGGCACATCAGTTGCAGTTCTTTTTGCTCGGGAGATTGTCAGGTTGCATGGGATTCCACGGGCGATCATTTTGGATCGGGATCCGACCTTTGTGGGAACATTCTGGAGAGAACTCTTCCGTTTACAGGGGACGTCATTGCGATTCAGCACAGCTCACCATCCGCAGACGGATGGCCAGACGAGGTTCTTAATCGAGGGTTGGAGACATACTTGTGTTGCTTTGTAATGGACGAACCGCGTACTTGGCCAGGTTGGTTACATTGGGCCGAGTACTGTTACAACACGTCCTACCACTCCGCCAGCAAATGACCTCGTTCGAGGTCGTATATGGCCGGCCACCGCCCTCCTTGAGCAGCTATGAGCCAGGTAGCACTGCGCTCTCCGACGTTGATAGGGCACTCCGAGATCGTGATCGTACTATTGCTACCTTACGGGAGAATCTGCGGGCAGCACAAGACCGCATGAAGGCGCAAGCAGACAAACATCGTACAGACCGAGAGTTCCAGGTGGATGATGAGGTTTTCCTAAAGCTCTGTCCCTACAGGCAGTTCTATGTCGCCCAGCGGACGAATCATAAGCTGCAACCCCCCCCCCCCCCCCCCCCCCCGTTACTACGGGCCCTTTCGAATTGTTCGTCGGGTTGGCCGCTTGCTTACACGTTAGCACTACCCGAGGGGTCGCGGATACATCCGACCTTTCATGTTTCCCTGCTGAAGAAGAAGGTTGGCGCCTCCGTCTAGGCGAATCCTCTTCTGCCTGAGGCTACTTCTGCGGGCGAATTACGACCGTTACCTGAGGAGGTCCTGCTGCTCAAGTGGAAGCGCTGCCGGACCGAGTACCGTCCTGAAGTTTTGGTTAAATGGAAACATATGACTGTCGCGCACAACACTTGGGTGGATCTGATGGAGTTTCGAGAGCTGTACCCTGACTACCACCTTGAGGACAAGTTGGTTCTTGATGGGGCGGGGAATGTTACGCCTCCAGACGGCGCCCGCTTATTTGGACGTCAGTACACACGACGAAGCAAGGGGTCTGAAGGCAACAACGTGGCTAAACCAACCGATTCAGCCCCCACTATTTAAATGGCGACTCTGGGGGGCTGAACCCACCTGGTTCAGCCCCCATTGGGGCCGTCCGGCCCCCTTGGCTGGCCGGCCTTGGTCCAGGTATAAATATACCCGGACCCCCTCTTGGATAGTTATGCAAGATATTATCAGGTATTCTTCTCCTTTATTCTCTTTACCCAAATTTATCCTCTTAGTTCTCTAGATCTCTCTCCCTCTCCCACCTTCTTATCACATGCATTCAACGATTAGGATGAAGAAAACATTAGCATAAATGTTGATAACAACATTATAAGAAATTCTTAGCATAAATATTGATAAGAATTTGCACGACGGTAAAATATCTAAAAAAATTTCAGATTTTTTTTAAATCAATACCATTTTACTTTTGACATTTCCTTTGTCATAACCCCAAAAGAATAAGAAATTACATCAATACTAATTGGGAGTGAAACAATTTTGAGTAAAGCATACTAATTCAAATTCTTGATGGAATAATATCATTGATAAGAGATTTGTAATTTTGGTGTAGGAATCAAGAACCTCAAACTTGTTGATTATAGTTTTCCTCTACACAAAAATTTGATCTCTAGGGTAATTTTATGTTACAAAAAAATATAAAGGAAGAGGTATTCTAAAAATTCATATTGCACTAACTTAGAAGCAAACATTCATCACTATTCACTGCAATTCCTAAGGATCCTTATTTTCTTCAATTTGTATATTTCAAGATATTATAAAACTAGGACAAGAAGAAAAACTCACCTCATCAACGATTGAGTCTTTCCTTTCCTTGCATACTTTCTGGAATCCACGGAGAAGCTCTTGGAGGCAAGGAAAAAGTAAGGAGACCTCAGAATAGAGCCAAGGCACTCGAGGGAACTCACTATTTTAGGTAAAGAAACCCTTGAAAGGAGAAGATGAGGCTTTAAAACGAGGTGGAGAAGCCTTGAGAGGGTCGTCCTCCGCCATTGGAAGGATTTCCTCGCGCTGTCGAGCGGTGAGGAGTTGCAAGTTGGCTTCCACGCCGTTATTAAAGGCGCAAGGATGGTCTTGGAGCCTAGGTGCAAGGCTCAATGCGCAGGCGCGCACCTGACGAAGGCAAGACACAACCACATCCATTTTAAATAATTAGCATAAAACATCATTTCAGCTTCTTGATTAAATTCTTCATATAGTTTACTAATCATTCATTACTATCGTTTGTATCTTTTAAAAAATAAAATTAATGTGGTCACTTGCATCATATCTAAGTCTCAACGCACAATTATCTTTCATGAACACTAAATCAATAAAAAATTATTGAGTTCTTAAATTATTTTTAAATTAATTTTTTAAGAAAGAAATTTATAACAGGAATCTCACTCAGGCGCGCCTTTTATATTCTAAAGGCGCAAATCTCTGAGCCTGGTGAGCCTGGAGCCTTCAAGCGCGCCTTTAATAACATAGGTGTCTGGCGAGGATGAAGTGTCAACTTCTCATTCTCGCGTGAACCAAACTGAGAGCGTCAGCTTACCCCTTTCATGTGACCGGCTAATGGTTTTGAAGGGTTTTATTAAGACCTAACTCATCTAAGCCTTAAGTTTGAGGGAAATTGGATGTCTAAGATTTCTTTACTTAAGGGCTAGATCCCACTCTTTAATATATGAAAGTAAATATTATTTTTTTTAACTCTTGCTCTTCTTATATAAAATTTATGAAAAGTTTTTTGATAAAAATTTTAAAATGCTTTAAATTTTGGTTTAAAATTAAAGGAAACTTGTCATATTTAAAATGAAGTTTCCGTAGTTAATTGGGTCATTAACTACTGAACTATTACTTGAGGGTCAAAAGAGTTAGGGTGACAAAATTTTTGGATGTCACAGCTGTAACTAGGGGTGGATGGGGAAACAACAAGAGGTTGCTGTTTGGATGAGGATTTAGGGCTGGACAGTGGTTATTTAAAGGGTATTTAGGGTTGGCCCCATGAAAAATGAAGGAAACAAGGCAAGGAACAAAGATACCATGCCAAGGGGATTTATAGTTTGCCTAAATATGTCTCTATTCAATCTCCCTCCTAAGATATTTGGATGTGTTGCATTTGTTCATATGTGGGCCTCATATGTCATAAGGATAAATTAGGCCTGCAATCTATAAACTGTATCTTTGTGGGATATGCAACCAACCAAAATGGGTGTAAGTGTTATTCTCCAGCTCTCCGGAGAAGGTTTATATCAAAAGATGTTACCTTTTTTTGAACCCGCTCCCTATTACTCTGATGAGGGCAAAACTGTTAAATTTCAAGAGAAGTTCAAAGATGAGAGTGATACAATGACACCCCTACTTGTGCTGGTTGATGTGCTTACTCTAGGCATGTGAATATTCCAGTTAGAAAGGAAACTCCTATCAATGAACCTACGTGTGTACAAAAGAAGAAAGGATTTTCAAGTTTACCATAAAAGGCAAAACCGAAATATTGGACAAGAATATCACACTCATGATCCACCACCCATCCCACTCTACCAGATCCAAGCACCAACATCACTCGGGAGACCACATCTGTTCTCCTCACAGTGGTCGTACTAGATATCTTATTGATAAGTGTTAGAAAAGCCCATTTAAGGGCCCATGTTGTTTCTTCTTCTCTCTCCTTATATTAGTCCCACATCATGTATTAGGATTTCTCCCTTCCTTCTTCTCCTATATAAGTTGTGTATACTTGTAACTATTACTTGAATGAAGATATACAAGGTTTTGGGCCTATTTCTACATGATATCAGAGCAGTTCCCGACCTCGCGGTTTCACATTCTCTAACCGCACGGCTTGGCTCCTTCGCCTAACCGCACGGCTTGGCTCCTCCGCCTAGCCGCTCTTCCTCTGCGGCTTGTTCCTCTAACTCGCACGGGTAGCGGTCTGTTTCTACCCGTCTCCTCTCTCAGCGGCTTCTTCTTGTTAAGCTGCTGACCTCTCCTCTTCGTCTCTCCCTCTCATGGATTCACCCCTCTGTCTTTTTTTATAGCCTCTTCTCTCCTCCGTGGGCCCCACTTCTCTTCGCGGCTCCTCTGCCGCTTGCGGTTTGTCTGTTTCTAGCCGCCCGGCCTCCTCTCTGCTAGCGCCCGACCTCCTCTCTGCTAGCCGCCCGGCCTCCTCTCTGCTAGCCGCCCGACCTCTTCTCTGCTAGCCGCCCGGCCCTCCTCTCTGCTAGCCGCCCGCCTCCTCTCTGCTAGCTGCCCGACCTCCTCTCTGTTAGCCGCCCGGCCTCCTCCTGCTAGCGCCCGGCCTCCTCCCTGCTAGCGCCCGGCCTCCTCCCTGCTAGCGCCCGGCCTCCTCCCTGCAAGCCTCCCGCGCCTCCTCCCTGCAAGCCGCCCGGCCTCCTCTCTGCAAGCCGCCCGGCCTCCACTCTGCTAGCCTCCCAGCCTCCTCTCTGCTAGCCTTCCGGCCTCCTCTCTGCTAGCCGTCCGACCTCCTCTCTGCTAGCCGCTCGACCTCCTCTCTGCTAGCCGCCCGGTCGTCTCTTCTGCTCACCGCATGACGCCTGATGACTCAGCTGTCACCTTTGTTGTGTCCTCTACGGAGGGTATCACATGTCTCTCTCCTAATACTTGTTGGATCGTTGATTCCGGCGCTACTCACCATATCACCTCCCAGAAGCCCCCAGCGTATCTCCAAACGCCTCATCCTGCTCGCATCACTGTGGCCAACGTGACACCCTCCCAGTCTTTGGCTCCGCTGCTCTTCAGCTTACGCCAACCCTTTCTCTTTCCTCAGTTCTTCACGTTCTGGGGTCTCCCTTCAATTATTATCAGTTAGTCGTCTCACACATGACCTTGACTGTTGTATTATATTTTCACCCTCTCTTTTCTTATGCAGGATCGCCGCACCCGGAGTACCATTGATAAGGGGCAGCTGGTGAATGTGTTGTACATCTTGGATATCCCCCCAACTCTTCTCTCCGCCATCTCCACTGTTGATTGACATTGCCGCCTTGGACATGCTCCCCTTCCGATTCTCAAGCGGACTCTTCCCGATATACCTTTACAGGAGTTCTTCTGTGAATCTTGTATCTACGACAAACAACATCGTTCATCTTTCCCCCCTGCCTCTGCCAGGAGTAGTACTCCCTTATCGTTAGTTCATTCTGATATTTGGGGTCCTTATAGGATCCCTAGTATTTTTGGCTTTCGGTATTTTGTCACGTTCATTGACGATTACTCCCGTACCACGTGGCTCTATTTACTACATGATCGCACTGAACTTCCCTCTGTCTTTCGCGCCTTTTTACTTGAGATGCGTACGCAGTTCGTCACCCTCTCAAAGTCATTCACACTGATAATGCTCGGGAGTATACGGTCGTGCCTTTTCCACTATCTGCACTGACTTTGGTGTCATTCATCAAACTTCATGTGCGTATACCCCTCAACAAAACTGGGTGGCAGAACGCAAAAATCGTCATCTTCTCGATGTTGCCCGCTCTCTTATGTTCCAAATGCACGTTCCCATCGAATATTGGAACTTTGCTGTTTCCACCGCCTGTCATCTCATCAACCGTCTTCCCTCCTTTGTCTTGATTTTGCCTCACCCATCCAACTCCTCTATCCTCCATCCCCCTCACCTCTCTCCCACCACGGATCTTCGGGTGTATTTGTTATGTCCATCTTCTTGGCCATCCTTCCGCCAAACTTGCTCCTCGGGCCGCCAAGTATATGTTTGTTGGCTACTCCCGCACTAAAAAGGGTACGTCTGCTACTCTCCTACTACCGGCAAGCTGGTTGTTTCTGCGGATGTCACCTTCTGCGAAGACCAGCCCTTCCACTTAACCACCACCACATCGTCTTCTGCTCCCTCTCTTCCCCGGCCTGTTGTACCGGTCACGCCATCTGTGCCGGCTTATTCCTCCTCTCCCCCCGTTCCTCCTCGGGTTCCTCCACCACTAATCCGTGTCTACTCTCGTCGTCCATCCAAGATGCTCCCGTGACCTAGCTCCTGCTGCCAGCGATAGCTCGGCTACGGTAGATCACGCTCCCGTCTCTACAGCTCATCCCTTGGCCAACTACGTCTCTCTACATCGACTAACGCCGCCTCTCTACGCGTTTGCCACCTCCCTTTCCTCTATTTCTATACCTAACAATGTGCAGGAGGCACTTCACCACCCAGGATGGCGGGCTGCTATGCACGATGAAATGCAGGCTCTCTGGGCTAACCAGACCTGGGATCTGGTTTCTCTTCCTGTTGGCCACACCTCTGTTAGCTGCAAATGGGTCTTTGCCATTAAACATGCGGCGGATGACACTATCGACCGTCTGAAGGCCCGTCTTGTGGCACAGGGGTTTACTCAGCAACATGACCTTGATTACGAGGAAACCTTCTCTCCCGTGGCCAAATTGAACACGGTTCGCGTTCTTCTCTCCTTGGCTGTTCATCGTCACTGGCCACTTTATCAGCTGGATATTAAGAATGCCTTCCTCAACGACGATCTACAGGAGACCGTTTATATGCAGCAGCCTCCCGGTTGAGACCACGGGGGAGTCTTTGGTATGTCATCTTCAGAATTCCATTTATGGGCTCAAACAGTCCCCGCGTACGTGTTTGAAAAGTTCAGTAAGGTGGTATGTGCTAGTGGCTTTACTTGGAGCTCGGCTGATTTTCTCTCTTCACCCGACACCGGTCAACCGGGACTGTGATTCTTCTGGTCTACGTCAATGATATCCTGATTACTGGCGACGACCTGGCAGGAATACAACAGATCAAGGAACATTGAATTCTGCCTTTCAGACCAAAGATTTGGGCAACCTTCGGTACTTTCTTGGGCTCGAGGTCGCCCGACGCCCTGATGGTCTTGTATTATCTCAAAGGAAGTACTGTATGGATCTCCTTAGTGATGCAGGTTATTCTGGGTGCAAACCTGCGGAGACTCCTATGGACGCAAATCACATGCTCTCGGCCCATAACTCTGACTCTGACAAGCTGCTTACAAATCCGGAATATTACAGACGCTTGGTTGGGAAGCTGATCTACCTTACGGTGACTCGACTAGACATCTCATTTGTTGTGGGAGTTGTGAGCCGTTTCATGTACGCTCCTCGACATCTCATCTTCAAGCTGTCGAGCACATCCTTCGATATCTCAAGATCGCCCCCGAACAAGGACTCGTGTACAAGCCATCCACATATCTATCTCTTGTCGCGTATTCTGACGCTGACTACGCAGGATCTATTGATGATAGCCGCTCCACAACTGGATTCTGTACTTACTTTGGTGGACACCTCATAACTTGGCGTAGCGAGAAACAGAATGTGGTTGCGCGTTCCTCTGCCGAAGCCGAGTACCGGCTATGGCTGTTGTTGTCTCTGAGCTAACCTGACTTGAAGGCCTTCTGGGAGACTTAGGTGTTCGTCTCTCATCTCCGGCAACCTTATTTTGCGACAGTCAGGCAGCAATTCATATTGCCAAGAATCCGGTTTTTCACGAACGAACAAAGCATATTGAAGTTGACTGTCACTTTTATCCGGGAAAAGGTACAGTCAAAGAAGATAGATTTGGAGCATGTTCCTGCTACCGACCAAGTTGCGGACATCCTGACGAAAGCTCTCTCCAGGCCGCTATATTATCAGTTCTTATCCAAGCTTGGTGCCTACGACTTGTACGCTCCAGCTTGCGGGGGAGTGTTAGAAAGCCCATTTAAGGGCCCATGTTGTTTCTTCTTTCTCTCTCCTTATATTAGTCCCACATCATGTATTAGGATTCACCCTTCCTTCTTCTCCTATATAAGTGTGTGTATACTTGTAACTATCACTTGAATGAAGATATACAAGTTTTGGGCCTTATTTCTACATAAGTATGTTTGGTATCACTCTATTTCTCACTCTTTGAAAGCACATCTTGCATTCGTTTCTTCTATCTTTATTCCTAGTAGTTTTTCAGAAGCTAGATTGAATCTCCACTAGATGAAGTCTATAGAGGAGGAGATGGATGCTTTCCAACATCAAAAGACTTGGATTATCTCTATCCCGCATGGAGCGTCACCCTGTTAGATGCAATGGATATATACTACTAAATTCCTTCAGAGAACTCTTGATAAATATAAAAACTAGATTGGTCACTAAAGGATTCACTCAGGTCGATGAAGTTGAATTCCAAGAGACATTTGCTCTCGTTGCCAACTGAACTCAATTAGAATCTTGTTGTTGATTGTGGCTCATAAGTCTTGGACTTTTCACTTGCTTGATGTAAAAAATATCTTATCCACGATGAATTGGAGGAAGAAATCTATAGGACTCCACCAGACATGCATGTTACTAAAGGACATGAGTGCATCCTTAAGAAAGTCTTGTATGGTCTCAAACATCATCTCGTGTCTGTTTGCCTACCTCTGTTCACTCAGTTTTTGTCTACAAAAATGAGAAATGTACCACTATTGTCATAGTGTATGTGAATGATATAATTATTACAAGAACTCATGACCTTCACATTACCTCGGTGAAAGGGGAATTGACATCTGCCTTTGAAATCAAGGATTTGGGCCTTCTTCGATACTTGTAATTGAGAGATCTTCTCAGTGATATTGGATATTTGGGAGTCAAGCCTGTGGATACTCCTGTGATAACTAATTATGATATTTACAATGAGACTTCTCCAGATCTTGAGAAGAAGTTAGAATTTCATCGTATTGTGGGAAAGTTGATTTATCTGACTACTACCAGACCCGATATCTCCTTTGTTGTTGGCTTAGTTAGTCAATTCATGCACAATTCTAAAGTTCATCACTATCAAGTAATTTTTCAGATTCTCAAATTCTTAGAAAAGGACCTCAGAAAAGCATTATCTATTAAGATCATGACCACGTTAAGGTCTACGGGTACTGTGATGCTGTTTGGGTTGGTTCTTCCCTGGACAGAAGATCTAGGAGTGGATATTCTATCTTTGTTTGTGGCAATCTTATTGCCTGGAGAAGTAAGAAATAAAATGTGGTTGCTCATTCCTCCATTGAAGCAGAGTATCGTGTCGTTGCGGTCACTACCTGTGAACTCATTTGGGTTAAATCTATCTTGGGAGAAATGAGCTTTCCTATTCTTGAGGCCATGCACCTTCACTGTGATAATCAAGCTGAGATTCATATCGCCAACAACCTTGTCTTTCATAGAGGACAAAATTCAGGATCAAACTATTACTATGATGTTTGTGTCATCTTAAAATCAACTTGCTGATATACTCACCAAAGCTGTCTCTGGTAAATCTCTTCATTCATACTCCCTCAGGCTTGGGATGCTAAATGCTTATGCTGTTAGCTTGAGGTGGGGGGGGGGGGGGGGGGGTGGTGTTAAGATGCAAGCTAACCAAAGCTCACCGGGTGGTGACCATACACCAAAGTGTGGCTGATCGGCTTAATCTTTGTTCAGTGTGAAGGTGATAGCTAAAAAAGAGAGAAACCTTAAAGGTACTCTGTTCTCTCTCGACTTAGGTTAGCCATTTGTTTACAATAACTTATTAAATTCTTAGTGCTTTATTAATAGCTTGATATTTCTTCCGCTTCTAAACCTTAAACCCTAAAACCGTAGATCAAGCTTAAAAAATCATCTTCATGTAAAAACGGTTCAATTTAGATTGGCAAAATTGTATGGAAACCATGTGTTATGAACTCGAATCCGCGATCAATCTTGCTTTCTATAGGAGCTGTTGACAATGAATTCCAATTTTTACCATTATTTGACCATCCATGACATAATAGTGCGAATAAAAGGTTCGACTCCAAATTGTTCAAGAATAGTGATGTTTAGTTTATCGATCATTTACATAATAGTGATGTTTTATTTTAATTTTTTCTTTTTTTTTGGTATAACTTGGCTGTAGAGTATCACCTTGACGTGATGGAACTTGGAAGTCATCATTTGAGTCTATTTATCCATAAATCCTTTTGCGAGTTTTTCTATTTGGACTTGCTCCCCCACCATGATTGTATGATAATGGATAAGTGACTTGTGGGAATGACGTAATATGGTAGGGATGACTATATTGCTGGGAACAAACTCTTGGCTAACATGAAGCGCATGGATACAAGCCTTCGGCTTTGGAATAAAAGACAATTTCTAGCATCAAATAAAATTCCTAATGTGGATGTGAATCTTTCTTTTTTGGTGAATTATTTTTCTTATTCTTTGTACTCTTCTTCTTTTTCATTATTGGTTTGAACGCGGGATTCCATTAGTTGGATTTATCATAATCTAGTTTTCTGACACGAGCGTCGTTTCATGACGCGCCTTACTTGATTCTTATTATAGGTTTCTGTTACAAGTGTGGTTTCATATGGTGTGGCCTTGTCTAATTTGATTTTTTCTTGTGTCTTCGCTTTTCATCAATGCAGCCTTTAGTGGTTTCAGATTATTGGCTTTTGTTGAACAAATTGTATGTTTGTTGCACATCCCCTTTTAAGATTTCTATACCCGCATATCCTTATAACTTGAACATGGTATAATTAGAATGTTGGGGGTAAATTTATGATTCAACTAGAAATGGTAAATTATGTAAGCATATTGGACGAATAGTTAGAGTGATTTTTATTAAATATAAGATGATTGAAAATATACTTAGTGGTTTGCTAGATGAATATATAAAATAATGTAGAATGATTAGGAAGAAGTGCTTGATAGAGCTAATATAACATGGATGCAAACTATTCAAGAAAATACTTATGGAAAAAGAGTACTAATACAGATGAACCCAAATAGTTGGGATGATGCTTTTGTTAGAACCCGGGACCTCCTTTATGGAGCTTGACACGGTGGGGCCCTCGTCGTGTGGGACCTCCTTTATGCAGCTCAGTTGGGTGTCAAGCTTCCGCTTATGAGCTTGATAAAGGAGGTCCCGGGTTCTATCCCGAGCCTCAACAGCCTACCTGGGAATTTATTCCGCGTGATCTGGGTTCATGTACCCGACAAGGGTCCCACACGCGCCCAGGAGATTTGGTTGGGGATGTTCTTAGTCATTTGATTGCAGTCGGCCACCGGATTTGGGTTCATGTGCCCGACGAGGCCCCCCGCCGTGGTTTCTAACAGACCATGTGAACCAAACTCAAACCAATTGGTTTTTGATAGAAAGGTCTTACGATCAAAACCAATTGGTTTTTGATGGAAAGGTCCCAGGGTCTATATTAATTGGATGATGTGTGGGCGGATCGTTGGGCCTAACCTACTCTGTTCTATGTTAGAACATATACATCTAACCCAAAACCAACTTATTTTATGTGGACAGCCCAAGATCTATATTAAGTGCACAAAGCTACATGAGTTTATCTGTCGGACCATATTCTCAACAAATTATTTATCAAAATTGCAGTTAAAAGTATATCAAGACACCACAGACGAGAACAATGGAGTTTACCTTGAGGTTGAAAAACATCATGATCAATATTTGGCAGCTAATGATGAGCCTGAAAAACACGATAATGAGGACTCCAAATGGTGGGAGGGCGAATCACAATTCCTTCTGGATTCACAGCAACTCGCCGAAGGCATTGCAGCGTGTGAGGAGTTCCTTCAGAGCCAGTCGTCTTATGCTGAGGATGGCGAAAAGCCTACTAATAAATCCTGCTTGTCAGATTACGCTTCCATAGGGCCGAAGATTTTAAACGGGACTTGGAAGAGTGCCAGAAGCTCGCCCTAGGCGATGACCACTCTATCATGAAGCTGACCCAGCTCCTGAAATGAGACTCAGCCAACTTGTATGATCCTTCATGAAACCTTTATTCATTTTTTCTTTAAAAAATACTTTCCATATCCTAATGAAGCTTCTATTGCAGGAATTTGGCTCTCAGGATAGCTTTATGGGGTGGGCAGCAAGTAAACTTGCTGACTATTGAGGAGGTCAGTTGTGTTTTTGAGTATGAAATTATAAACCCTAATGTTTTGCGTGAGCAGTTATTCGTAGTTTTTGGCACACGTTTCTATTGGTTAACTACTTGAACACTGCACACGATTCCTTTGTTGGTGCTCTTGAAGTTGTAATTTTTGGATTGAGTTTCAGGGCATGGATATATACAACTGGGAGATCTGTTTATATGTATAAATATATGGGTTTTGTTGGTTAAATGTTCTCTCTAGTTTGAATTTTGGTGCTGCAGATTTTTATTGTGATTTGTGTTTTCATGCTCTTGAGTGGACTTCAGAAAAAAAATGGTGTTAAAAAATTGTTTATAATTGTCAAGAATAATGAATGCTTTATTTATGTAGGATGATATTTTTAACATACAAGCAGTCTTGCAGGAGATTTTTCCGTGCTTCGATGTTAGTTCACATTTCATTATAAATAGGTCTTTTTGTAGAAAAGAGGAATTGATTGAATGGGCGAGAACAATTGGTAAAGATTTTAGTTTTGTCATAATCATTATCAAGGCCGATAAATTTGAATCAAGGGCAAGACCTAGAGTTATGCTTGGTTGTGACCGCTCTGGGTTTGTACGAGCAAGTCAAAATAAGGGTTTTATTAAATGAGATTTGACGAAATCAAGTTCAGAACGGTGCACCTACAAGTGCATTAGTGAATTCATTGAACGCCAAGAAAGGTCTTGACGGCACTAAAGAGTAGAAATCCATTGAACGCCCATAAATGCGAACCATTACAATGAAAATGCGAAGATCTATAGAAATGAATTGACGGGAAGTACACCGATTCAATATTTATATAAGTGTATTAGTGAAGCCGGCTATACTAGTTACAATGAAGTGAATGAAGTAACTAATCAATTGGAGAATATATTTTTTGCTTATCCTATTGTGGTTCTATTAAGTAACTAGTTTCCAAATACATTTTTGATTGACTGCACCTACAAGACCAACCACTACAGGTTCTATTAAGTTACCGCTGCTTTGCATTGTTGGCATCACTTCTACAAATCAAACGCTTTTTCTCATGCTTTGTTTTTTGTCAAATAAGACAGAGGACAGTTACTTGTGGGCATTGCAATGCTTTAAACGAGTTTTCAATGAAAATATTTTACCAAATATTTTTATAATGGACCAAGAGATTGCTCTATTGAATGCACTTAAGATTGTCTTCCCGCAAACAAAACATATACTATGTATAGTGCATATTTCTAGAAACATTTTAGCGCATTACAAGAAATGTTTCGAAGCCGGAAGGGACAACGACAATTTTATGGGTGAATGACAACATTTGGTTAATTCGGAGACCAAAAATGAGTACAACGTACGATTTAATCAAATGGTGAATGATTATGCTGATAAATATTCTTCCGTTATTGCGTATGTTACATCTACAGGTTGGATCCATATAAAGAGTATCTTGTTTCTTGTTGGATTAATATGTACTTACATTTGGCAACATAAGCACAAACCGGGTTGAAGGCGAACACAGTTTGCTAAAGAAATTCCTCAAAGTATCTATTGGAAGTCTTTCCATTGTATGGAAAACTTTCAACCAAAAGATTTTGATACAACATACGGAGGTTAAGAAAGAAAATGTTAGGGCAGAGTCAGAAACATGTTAGCACCAGTTATAAGAGTTTGTTGTACTCCGAATTGATCGACAAAGTCTCCGTAGCGGCATTAGAGATTATTAAGAAAGTGGAGCTCTCACTTAATGTTTCATGTGTGGAATAACATTTGTGTAGACATAAGACGCGTTATACTCTTGATTTTCCATGTGCACATGAGCTTGTTCAATAGATAAATCAGTGTTCTCCATTTCCATTATGTTTAATTAATAAGCATTTGTGAGTTTTATGTTTGAATGAGGAAAATCAAGCATCTACAACCGAATCAAATGAGGTTAATGATATAGAAATTGAACTTGATGGGTTATTAAAAAGGTACAATAACATTAGCGAACTACAAAAAAGAAATGAAAACCAAGTTACGAGAGCTTATTAACCCTCCAATTAGTCAAATATTAGAACCCAAAATGCCAAAATCAAGGGCCGTCCTAAAGGTAGTTGGAAAATTTTCACGGGTGACTACAAATAAACAAAGAGAAATCCTTCTCACTTTGAGCATGTCCTGATGTTTGAAGGCAAACTAAAGAATCTCAACATAAAGAAAGCGGCAAGAAAGATACAGAGAACTCGAGGAGGAAACTTTGTAGAAAGGGTCAAAGAAAAAATGTCCTCTTACATCTCTCAATACATTTTAGATGTCATTGATGTAATGGGTGATGACCATTACAGATATATGGTCATTAGTGGTTCAGTTTGCATGGATGATAATTAGAATCAAATCCAACGTGATCTTTATCAGGAAGTAGAGCAACAGGAGTTGTACAATGTTATCTTTGGAATGGTTATGAGAGGTGAATTGTTGAGCTCACTAGATTGTCAAATTGTTCCGCCACGGTGGAGAAGTTGATGTCTACTCTAGACATGGGTTGGGTAATTGCTTCTTGCTATAAATGCAACTTGTGCACGTTGAGCAATCATTTACTTTCCTTCCGCTACATTCAACTCCTAGTAAAGTTCGAAAGATTATTTCCATTGGTTTTATAAATGAAAATCACTACATACAATTGAAATTGAGTGAAGAATGTCCACTACAACCGGTATTCCCTGTTTGGGCAAGATTTCATATGATGGTTGCAGAGCAATGAGACATAACGTACACAACACGTCTACAAGATTAGAATGATATGCTTATTTATCTATTTTCTTAATATTTGTTGACATTCATTTAGTTGTATTTGGTTGTAACAAAAAATTTATATCACATCATAGATTACAAGCCGTTTGGAGACCTTTCAAACTACAAAAATTACTTAAAATTGTGTAAGTCATGGTAGGTTCTGTAACATTTGATGAATTTGAAAGTTCTGTTTTAATAAATTATTATTTACAATGTTTTCTTAATTGCATTGTGCAGGCGAAATTTATTTTGGGGCGTGCTAATTTGATTACCATGAAGACGTGAATTTTAACTATTTTGTGTTTTAAAAAATAATGGACTTTGACATTATATTTTGGTCGTTTAGGTTGTTTTAACTATTTTGTGTTTTAAAAAACAATGGATTGTTGCTACATTCATTTATTTTGCTTAATCTAAAATGATTACATGGTTTTTTTAAAAAATAAAAATTGGGTTGTCAATAACCAATTGGTTGTCATTATCAATTTACTGGGCTGCTATTATAATTGGGTTGTCAATATCCAAATCCGGACTGCCAATATAAACACTCTTCTTTTATCAACTAGCAACATTTTTTCATGATACACCACATGGACGGAGATAAATACTGGAATAGATTATATATTTATACTATTAATTACCCAAATTTTTTTGGGAGTTTGTATAATTACAAGTTTGACCCCCTCTTATCTTATATTGTCATACTTGGGGTTCGTTTGGTTCGGTGTTTGGACTTGCCGGTGGGAGGAGAAGGGCTGCTGATCGAAACAAAGGGGGGAGGTTTGGTTCGAATAGAGTCGTTTTCTTCCATTTCCTATGGCACTGCAGGCACAAACGCGGCAAACGCCGCTGGAGGGCCTTTGTTTACCCGCCGTGCCGTGGCATTTGCCCCAAACGGCCGGCGAAAACGCCGCGCCAAACAAACCCTTGATAAACTATAACTTATTATACATCGGATACTTGAATGCGATAAACTTGTTATCAAATATCACGTCATGAAATGCTTACAATGTTGCATGTAAAAATATAATAATGTTAGTAATGTTGGGGATGAACCTCATTTTATAGGAAATAGGTGTGCACATAATCACACACCCATGATCTCCATCAAAAAGGAGTGGGATCATGAGTTCGATCGCGCGCGATCACCGCCTCCAATCCCCGCGCACCGATCACACTATGCATAATGGGGAAATCGCAGCAACTCGCGGGCAGCGGGCAGACGGCCTCCTCCCCGGCCGCCGGCCGCCCGCCCCCGTTCACCGCACCGGCAGCGGCCGAGAGGGCGGCCAGGGGGGCGGACACCCGGGGTGGTGGGGGCTACCCCCTGGCTCGGCCGCCGGTGCGGCCAAGGGGCGGCTGCTCGGGCCGCCCCCTCGCTTGTTCGCCGGAGTGGCCAAGGGGCGGCCGCCCGGGCCGCCTCCTCGCTCAGCTGCCGGAGCGGCCGAGGAGGCAGTCGCCCCTTTCCTGGCCGCCCACGCAGCCAAAGGGGCGGCCGCCCCCATCCTTGGCCGCAGATAGCCAAGGCCCCCCCCCCCCCCACCTGTCCCTCGGCCACCGGCGCGCGGCCCAGGAGAGCTGCCACTCCTCCCAGCCGCCGTCGGCGGCCATCATATCGTCGGCGAACTTGGCGGCAAGTTCGCCGGCCGCCCGTGGAGGCCCGCTCCCGCCGTCCGATCAAAGGGGAGCGTCCAGGGTCGTTCGATTTGCGCGTAACCACCCACTAACCATCGAGTTAGTGGAGGGAATTTAATTAATATTTTATTATTTTATTTATGACGGTCTCCAAATAGCGAAATACGCGCATTAAAACTATATTAAAAATAATCATGATGCTGGTTATGGTGTGTGGATAACCATGTAACCATCATAACCACCACCCAGAGCCTATAAAAGGAGCCACATGCCTCCTCATTTCTCATCTTTCTCTTCGGAGTTTTCTTTTTCCTCAGGTCGAAGCTCTACTAATTTCTCCTACGAGCCACCTCCGAGCCACACCCGAATCGCACGCGAGCCACACCCGAGCCACAATAGGCCAAGCGGGTCAAGTCAAAGCCACCCGACGAAACCAAATCGTTCAAGTTCCAAGCGGCTCCTGCAACTGCAAGACCAAGTGCTCCGCCTCCCATCCAGAATCAGCAAGCGCTATCCGAAAACCACCAGCGCAAAACGCAATTTGAAACAACTCTCAGCGCGACGGCTGTCGTCTGTCGTGTGTCAAGTGTTCTCTCACCCCATAATTGTAACGAGAGATGGCTTGTCACCCTCTACTTCACGAACTAGCTGTAACTACCAGGAAATAGTGAATTTTGACCGGCACAGATCGGTCACGTGATTTTTTACCAAGTTGAGAGGTTTTTTCACGTTAAAACTGCTTGTGTACAATCAACCAACTCTTTTGACTGTGTACGCGCTCGACCATTCCGAGAGCTAAGACGGTCCAAGTATTCCGGTCCGACTGGGACGTCGAGTTAGTTCGCAACAAGTAACATGTAACGAAATAGTTCTTTCATTTTTTTTAAAAAGAGCATAAGAAATTTATCCGTACATTTTTTAGTAGAATTTAATCTTGCCTTATAATCATTAAATTTTCAAATTTACTGCATCATTTTCATTTTGTTCGTCACATTGCTCCTCATTTTCATCGGGATATCTTCTCTAAAGAGGTAATGTTGTAGACAATTTGAAACTGTCAAGCATTAACAATTCAAAAAAATAGTTCTCATTTACAAATCTGATGTATTATGTATACGGTCACAAAAATTACATCCATTATTCAACGCACTAATATAAAAAATTCAACTAAAAGCAAATCTACATGCAAATGTAACATGAAAATTTCAGATTATAATCATTAGAGAGGGCAATACCATGAGTTTGAGAGGATGAAGCTGGGTTGACTAAAAAATCCACATTCATGTTCATCCATTGATAGGAACTGACGTCGAATCATTCTAAGCTGCAGCACCGAAATAGACATCACGTCCTTCCACGTCTTCTCGTGGTGATAAGCCCGCAGGTCCATCCGCGACGCCAAGGCAAGGGGGCAACACATTCCTTCACGTCACGTCCAAGGATCGCCGCAATGCAAACATGTTGTGGCAACCACGCAAGTTAACACACAACATCATACTCGCGCATTCATATAAAAGGGAATGTGAAAAGCAACATGCATCCGCACGAATGCAGCACGCAAAGCACAAAGTGGGAGAACGTTACCACGATGCGCTACAGACCCCGCACAGCAAGAAAGGGCCAAGACCTCCCAGACACTCCTCATGGAACCTTCAGCCCACGAAGCAGGCACGGGCGGTTCCGCGCTCACACCAAGGCCTAACCAAGGAAACATTTCACGCCGCAAATGAAAATAACTTGTGACGTACACATACTGAGACAATTATAAGTCTGTGACTCCTGAGGCAAGCGATCGAGGCTAAAATTTTTTGGGCCCGATGCTTTGCGAGTCACAACCCACAAAAATTTGGGGGCATTTGATGATGTTCCCCCTGAATTTTTCAAGTCAAACCAGAAAGGTTTTCGGCCAAAGACATGGGGGTAAGCAAACCCGGCCAGACGAGCCGTACACAAAAATCTGCACTCACCCAAAAGGCTTAAAAAACATCTGAGAAGGGGACAAAATCACGCGCACCCCCCGTCAGAGCGCCAGGACAGCTTGCACGGAGAAGCGCCCGGAGCAGCCTGCACCCGCGCGGCATGCGCCCACACGACCGCACAAGGCCGAGCGGCCGCACAAGGCCGCAAGACCGCGCAAGGCCACACAACACGAGGTCATTCCCCACGTGGCCGCACAAGCTTGTGCACCGTGCAAGCTCGCACAACCGTGCAAGGCCACACGACTGCATAGTGGCATGCACTACGCGACCACACCCCGTGCTACCGCGCACCGCGCGACGGCGGCCTCCATCGCCGTCGGCTAGCCTCGCTGTCTCCGACCGCCTCCGCCGCCGGCCGCCTCCGCCTCCGACCGCCTCCGCCGCCGGCCGCCTCCGCCGCCGGCCGCCTCCGCCGCCGGCCGCCTCCGCCGCCGGCCGCCTCCTCCGCCGGCCGCCTCCGCCGCCGGCCGCCTCCGCCGCCAGCCGCCTCCGCCGCCAGGAACCTTGTCAGGTCCGCCCGAACTGTTCGGGGGACACTTCCATCATTTCAGTGAAATTGTTGATCCAGGTGATCAAAACGGAGCGACGTCATTCGCCAGCACATATCAATCCCCGACACAATTAGCTCTGAGGTTTTCCAGCGAGATCATGAACTTAGGCTGATTCCCCTCTCAGGAATCCTTTCTGCTCTTCTCCTTGCACTAAGGTTTCAACAAGCTCCAAGTCACGACAACTGCCTCCGCGAGAGCACTCCCTCAAGAAGCTTTGTGGACTTAGAGAATTTTCAAGCCGGAACACTCTCACCTATGTTCTGCGAGCTCAGCAACATTCCAAGACTGGAGCGCTTTCATCGATGCTCCAAGGACGTAGCCATTTTCCTCATTCTTTGTATTTTGCAGCTGCAACGGAGTAGCCGTCTGTCATCCTCCAAGATCAAATAAATCTTTATAAATTCTGAGAAACTGGTGGATTTTGGCTCGACACAGCTCCAGTCATGCAGTTTTTCACCCTTTCCGGGTTTCCCACGTAAAAAATGCCGCTTGCCTTTTGCTTGCTGTTCACTTCGACTGTTTGCGCGTCTGGTCCGATTCCGAGCTAAGATAGTTCGACTTCTCCAGACCGGGGAAAGACCGGGCGGACCACAACTGAATCAATTACAAAAAAGGAATGCAATATTTACCTAACTGGAACGAAAGTAAACTGACAGCGATCAAGACAAGAGAACTATTAAGAGTGTTAGCTAGCCGCTGGAGAGGATGACGGCCGCTGAAGAAGACGCTGACCACTAGAGAGTTCACCGACTACGATTAGTATAAGAGTCGCCAGCTGCTGGAGAGGACGTCGACCACCTGAGAGGTCACTGACCGCAATTAGCATAAGAGTTGCTTGTTGTTGGAGAGGATGCCAATAGCTGGAGACTTCGCCTATCACTAGAGAGGACACAGGCTGCGATCAAGACAAGTTTCGTCAGAGGCTGGTGAGTTCGTCGGTAGCAGGTGGTATCGCCATCCCAAGGAGTTTCAGCCATCTCCCACAGGAAAGGGAAGACACTCACAAAATTAGGTTTCGTGGAAGGGAATTGTGTGCAAGGAAATTATTAAGACTAAGACCAACACTAGAGTATTTCGATGTTTCAAGTACATGGAACCAGTGCACAAATAATTTGAGTGTCTGTGACGCTACTTCGTCGCTATTATTGATTCTGTTGATGGTCATGAGTCTGGGTATGAAGTTTGCATTAATGAATCTCAGCATGAGCCTGAGTTTGAGGATGTCATAAAAGAAGGCGAACATGTTGAACACTTACTCTGTGTCCTTACATTATACCATGATCACTCTTTTACATATATTGACGCGCTTAGAGCGGGGGGGGGGGGGGGGGGGGGGGGGGGGGGGGGGGGGGGAAGTGTTTAATGATGAAAGTTATGATTTATTTGAAAACGTTATAATAAAAATATTTTTCATTAATGATTTAACTGAATATTTTTCAAACACATTTTAATGAACAAGAAATAAAATCAAGTTAATAAAAGACATAATTTTATCTCATGAGAAATTTGATTACAAAAATGTTGATTTCCATAATGCTAGAAAACGATGCTAAATATTGAAAAACTTTTCATTTTCTATACATACCCTTTCTTAAGTATCGATTGACTCTAAAGATAACAATCAGGTAACAAAAGATAGAAAATAATACAAGATATAATTTCTCTACCTGTTTGTATCGGTAACAAATTTCTCTACCGATACA
The DNA here is from genome assembly GCA_039583875.1 of Platanthera guangdongensis. Taxonomy (NCBI): domain Eukaryota; kingdom Viridiplantae; phylum Streptophyta; class Magnoliopsida; order Asparagales; family Orchidaceae; genus Platanthera; species Platanthera guangdongensis. The sequence goes on along the minus strand of CM077164.1, from coordinate 32,327,086 downwards.
AACAGGTAACAAAAGATGAAAGATAATACAAGATAGAATATGCTAAATCATAATATAAACTCCCTATGTTCTTTTGGGATGAGGGCTCTCACGAAAGGTTCAGGTTTGCAGCTTTGGTAGAAGAGAGAGCAATACATTGGAAGGAATGAATCCGACCTTTTTATAGATCCACAGAGATACTGTCGGCGGTAGTGCTACTGTCCGGCAGTAACCTATATGGAAACTGTGAGGCACGCGGATCACGACATACATAATATGTGTTTTTCCTCATTCTAAGCATTGTCATTTTAAGTAACACCCACAATGCCACATTAGTACTACCACACCACGTTAGCTTCATATATGTTGCTCGGTTGGTTTCCTAATCTATTTGGTTCTTTATTTCAGTCGTGAATGGCTGGACATTCCAAGTGTTATTGACAGACGTTAGCGTTTGCACGCCGTGATAAGTACTATAGATGGACTTTCTCCTACCAATTCTTGCATTCAAATCCATTTTGCCAGCGGCCCTTCGGTATCCAAACCAACCACCAACGGTAGGTGCTACCTGCCCCGCAATAGCTTTCAATTTTGAGCTTCTTCTTCTGTCACTTTTGTTCATATTAATTTTTAACAACACTGCATAAAATTATAGATAATAATTTGTGATCAATCTTTGAAATTATAAATTCATGGTCGGTTGTTATCGCCGTGAATTATACTTTTCAAAAATAAGATTAAATGTTTGCTTACCACAGGAAGTGTATAATTACTCTAAAATATATCATAAACTACCACCAAGGTAGTTTGGTCGATTTCAAATTCGAAAGTGCAATGAGCCACCAGCTATGGCCCCATACATACCACCCCATAACTCTAATGACAATGTCTGATCTCTATGTTACCAGTTTTTGCAAATTCTCAGAGAGGTCGAGCTCTACCAACCGCAGAGCAATTGATGTCGCCGTCTTCACATCCAGATATGTGTGATATCAGCACGCAACAATTGTTAATTTTATTATTATTATTTTATATTTTTCTGTCGTTTTATTTTCAAGAACCGATGCTCAGTTTGACCATCTTTAAGACTAAATAAATATTCCGGCAATTTTAATAATTTTGACGTAAGAGACAACTTTAATTCATTTAAATGACACATAAGATTAAATTGGAGAATTACTCATATAAAAAAGGTGGTGTTATTAGCAAATTCCATTAATTTCTACCAATTCATTACTATTAGCAAACTTTTAAATTTGAAAATGCATATTTGAAAATCTTTTTGTTACTAGCAAAACACCATAAAAATAAAATAAGAATAAATCTTTTTATTTAAAAACATGCATTCACATATGCTAATATTATTGATGTGGTCTCTTTAGAGGCGTTAGCCGCACCGAAATCGCCATCATCGTCGCCGTGCCACCCGCCATCACCGTCGTCACGCTAACCTCCATCGTCGCCGCTGTGCCAACTGCGATTGCCGCCGCACCGAAACCTCCATCGCCGTCGCTACACCAACCGCAATCGCCGCCGCCGCACCGAAACCGCCTTCGCTGCCGCTGCGCCAACCCTGATCGTCGCCGCCGCACCGAAACCTACATCGCCGCCACCGCGCCGAAACCGCGATCGACGCCGATCCGACCGCGATTGCCGCCGCCACGCCAACCGTGATCGCCGTCGCCGCGCTGAAACTGCGATCGCCGTCACCGCGCCGTAACAGTGATCGCCGTCGCCGCGTCGAAACCGCCATAGTCGTCGCCGCGCCGAAACCGCCATCACCGTCGCCGTGCCGAAACCACATCGCCGTCGTCGCGCCGAAACCTCCATCGTCGCCACCGCGCTGAAACCGTCATCGCCGCCGCCGCGTCGAAACCGCGATCAGAGACGAAACCGCACGATTAAAGAGATTTCGCGGGAAGAAAAGGAGAAGAGAGACCGCGAGAAACAGGTCGCGAACAGAGAGAGAGAGAGAAAGCAGAGAGGTCGCCCACACAGAGGGCAGCGACAAAGAAGACAGGGAATCCGCGCGAACAGGCCGCAAGAAGAAAGGGCAAACCGCGCTGTCGGAAAAGGCTCACAGAATCAGGTGGAAAAGATCGTATCGTCTGATACCATGTGCAAATAGAAAAAGTAAACCGCAATTTGGAATAACAGAATTTTTTATTATACAAAAAGGTAAGTATTACAAAGGTATGACCTCACTTTTATAGAATGCAGAAAATGTGAGAGATTACAAATAATGAATGTGAGACTAAATAATTACAGATATAAGCGGCTTTACAAAAACAAACCGAACAAGCCGCGCGGTTAGACGAATAGTCTAACCGCTCGACAACCACCAGAAGGAGAGAACAAGTCGCCAAAGGAGAGCGCTAGACCGCCGGTCTTCAAGTCTACTGAGACAAACTGCTAGACCGCTCGGACACCAAACAACAACAACCTGCTAACAAGCCTCTGGGAGAAACCGTCAGACCACTCGGTCTCCATACTGCAACAAGAAAATAAATCATTTTCTCCTCTTTATAATTAGCTGAAAAAATTCAGGAAAATCAACCCTGCTTCGTTTCCCTTGTTAATCAGCCCTACCAGAATAAAGTAATTTTCTCCTAATAAATAATCTGCTCGTCTTCCTGATCGGCGCTTCTATCGGGCGACATCCCTACTGTGCATCCATCTGACGGCGACAACAAGGAAAGGTCCTCTCCAAACTGACGACACTGTGCTGAGCTTTGCCAGCCAGTAACTCGCGCGACCTTCGCCCCGACGGGTTCCTGTCGCCCTCACCCTCCAGATCTATAGTGTCGCATGCCAACTCATTGTCAGACACCGGCTTGGTGAAGATATCTGTCAACTCGTTGTCAGAAGTGACGAACGGAGTACAAATCTGTTTCTTCAAAACCTCTTCCCGAATAAAATGACAGTCGACTTCTATGCGTTTTGTTCTCTCATGAAAGACCAGATTTTGGAGATGTATATCGCGGCCTTGTTGTCGCAGAAAATAGGGAGAGGATAGTTGTAGACCTCTCCTAAGTCAAACATGAGAGCTCGTACCCACTTTAACTCACATGTGGTCGACCCCACACTACGATATTCCGCTTCTGCACTAGACATGGAGACAACAAACTGTTTTTTGCTCTTTCAGCTCACAAGATTTCCTCCAACAAACGTGCAAAAGCCTGATGTTGACTTGCGGTCTCTTTTGTCATCAACATAGCTCGAATCTGAGTACGCTTCAACCATGAAGTGACCATTCTTCTGAAACAGCAGTCTTTTCCCTGACGCTGCTTTAACATACTCCAATATTCTCAGGGCAGACTGTAAATGACACTCCCTAGGAGCTTACATGAATTGACTAACCTTGCCTACAACATAGGAGATGTCGGGTCTGGTCACCGTGAGATAAATGAGTTTGCCAACCAGACGCCGGTACCTCATAATATCAGATAGAGGAGGCGAGTCATCTATCCAAGTTTTGTCTTCTCCAGTAGTCATGGGACATCGGGCAGGTTTAACACCAGACAACCCTGCCTCTTTTAGTAAATCAAGAGCATACTTCCGTTAGGAGAGGACCAAGGAGTTGGGCTTCCGAGAGATTTCAATCCCCAGAAAGTATTTTGGGGAGCCCATATCCTTCGTGACCAGGTGTTGACGAAGGTATTTCTTTGTTAAAGCTACCCCAGCCTGGTCATCGCTAGTAAGAAGAATATCATCCACATATACAGCAAGAACTACCAGACCCGAGGAGGTTTTGCGAATGAATAAGGAGTGATCGATAGGACGTCTTGCAAAACTGATGGTCGCAACAATGCCGCTAAAATTATCAAACTAAGCTCGAGGGCTTTGTTTTAGTCCATAGATGGCTTTCTTCAGTCGGCATACTCGTGTCTCCCCCTGAGCAACATACCCAGGAGGTTGCTCCATATAAACATCCTCCTGAAGATCACCATAGAGAAAGACATTCTTGACATCCAGCTGGGAAATGGGTCAATCCATATTGACCACAACAGAGAGAAGAACCCGAATGATGTTGAGATGAGCAACGAGAGAGAAGGTGTAACGCCCCGAAAATCAAAAGAGGGACGGGCAGCATTTAGAACCATGTTTGGTGCTTGGTAGGGGTCACACAGCCTGGGACACAGGTGTGTCCAGGGCCGTGTCATGCTTGGGTTCGACGATCTGGTCATGTGTTCGACGAAAATGCAGTCGACAATCGTCGAGACAACGAACACGGCCTGATACACGGGCGTGTCCCAAGCCGTGTCCTGCTCGGGATGTTAACCGAGCTGTGTCGGGGGAGGAACACGGCCTGGAGCCCAGGCGTGTTCGGGATGACACGAGCGTGTACTGATTGACACAGGTGTTGGGTACATTGGAAAATGTGTACCAGATTTGAAGAAGCCTCACCCTACTCAATGATATACATCAAGGTGTATTTGATGTGCTTTGAGTTTATATGTGCAGGTTAAGTAATTGCAGGAAATGCAGAAAAGTTTCTAAGTCCATGTGTCGACACCTAGAGATGCAGTGTCGACACTTATGAAGGCTTGTGTCGACACCTAGAGAAGCTGTGTCGACACTTGGAGTATTTGTGTCGACACCAGGAAAGGCAGAGTCGACACCAGAAGAAATATGTCGACACATACAGACAGTGTAGACACACTGTGAAGAATTATCAACATAATCTGTGTCGACACTTAGAGGCAGTGTCGACAGCCAGAGAAGCTTAGTCAACATCAACTGTGTCGACACACAGGACTTGTGTCGACACACAGCAAGTTTCAACAAAGTTAAAGTAAAGAAGTACTTGTGTCGACACAAATGAGATGTGTTGACACTCAGCTAGTATCAACAACAAAAGAAGTTGTGTCGACACAAAGGAGATGTGTCGACACACAGCAGAATTCAACTAAGTTTTAAAGAATAAGTACTTGTGTCGACACACAGAATCAGTGTCGACACATTCAACAGAAGGCTTGTGTCGACACACAGAATCAGTGTCAACACATTCTGAAGAAGCAGTGTCGAGAAACTGTTACAACAACAAAAGGAGTTTTGTCGACACCACCAAGGCTAGTATCGACACTTAGTCCACTTGTGTCGACACTTGGTCTATTTGTGTCGACACATAATGAAGAACAGTCTCGACACTTTCAGACAGAGACAGTGATTTCAAGAAGTGACTGGATGACTTGACAGCTGCCATTTCAGCCAGTCTACTGCAACTGTCAGCTGTCAGAAGTTCGTTAGAAACCGGATCAGCCGGTTACCTTGGAGGAAGACTATATAAAGGCCTTTCTCCTTCAACAGTAAAGTATAAGAATCAATCATCAATCAATCAGAAGATTAAAATTTAAGAAGATCAAGACAGATCCAGAGAAAACTGTAAATCAGTATCTTTTGAAGAAACTTCAGATTTACTTGGAGAGAGAGAGAACTCCAGTAATTGAAGTCAAGAAAGAGACTTATTAATCAAATCTCTTAAGAAGCATGTTTTGAACCAGACTGCAAAGTAGGATCCAGATTTAATTCTCCATCCTAAGAAGGAAGTTGTCAGCCGGCCTACTTCAAGAAGATCATCTTTACTGAGTTTAGACTCAAGAAGCCTTGAAGAAAGCAAAGACAAAGTTGATCTCAGGAATCAGTGCTATCAAGAACTGATCAAGAAGGTTGCCCTCTTCATTCTCTCAAACTGAGTGGTGATCTAAAAACTTTTTATTATCTTTTTGTAGGATCCTAAGGGATCTGAGTTGTAAGCCTAAATTTATAAAGGCTGGGGTAGGGCTTTTGAGACTGAGTGTAGGAGAATCAATTCTCTGAGTATAGGCCTTGTTGAAGGCTGAGGTAGGGTTGTTTAGCCTGAGTGTAGGTCTTGTTGAAGACTGAGTGGTAGAGCTTTGTGCCTGAGTTGTAGGAGTGTGGACACTCTGAGTTGTAGGAACCTGTTTGGGGTTCTGAGCTGTAAGATCAGAGGATCTGAGGAGAAGTGCAGAATTTAGGCCGAATCTAGTACACTACTAGATAGGCGAAGGGGGAAAGTGGATGTACCCAGACCTTGGGGAACCACTATAAACACTGTGTGCACTCTGTGAATGTTTGTTTTTGTGGTTGCTGTAGAATTTGCATTTGCTGCTTAAAGTACAAAACAGTTTATCTGCCTTTAAAGTAAAAAGAAAAAATACACCTATTCACCCCCCCCCCCCTCTAGGTGGTTAGGCACTATTTCTTTCAAGTGGTATCAGAGGCAGGTTACTCAAAAAGGGACATAACAGTCTGAGTAAGATCCTATAGGCAGTCTCAGAACAAACAAGAATCAAGAAAATGGGTTCTAGTGAGAATCACAAAGAGCTGGGGTGCATGAAATTGCCAATATGTAGAAAAGAGATATTTAGCATATGGAAAGAGAGGGTTAGACTCTTTATGGAAGCTTCTGACCCAAGGATATATATTACAGTCAAAGAAGGCTCATATGTGTCAATGAAGGTATCCATTCTGGATGCAAATCAGAAAACCCTCAAGGACTTCTCTGAAATGACTAAAGATGAAATCATTCTGGCCACTATGGACAAGAGAGCCCAGAATATAATTGTTAGTGGCATTGATGATGCAACATTTCAGAACTTAATTCATTGTAAAACCTCTAAAGAAATGTGAGACACATTAATAATCTATATGGAGGGCTCAGATAAAGTAAGACAAGATACGAAGTCCTTGTTAAATCAGGAATATGAAAGCTTCAGACAAGGAAAGTCTGATAGCATTACAGAATATTACAAGAAGTTCTATAGGATAGTTAATGAATTGATGTCTTATGGAAGAGATTTCAGCAACTATGAGCTGAATGACAAGTTCTTAAGATCTCTGACTAAGGACTGGGACACCAAGATTTGTGCCATTAGGGAAGTGGACAAACTAGCTGATATACCTCCTCCGACTTTGTTTGGAAAACTGCTATCTTATGAGATGCAGTTAATGGCTAGAAAGGAGGAAGAGAAAAATACTAGAGTGGAGCACAAGGAAAAGTCTGTGGCCTTCAAGACTGAAGCCACTAAGAAGTATAGAAGCAAGTCTCCATCTCCATCTCAAAAAATTGCTGAGGCTGTCACAGATAATTCAGATAGCAAGAATTCAGATAGCAGTGAAAGTGATGAAGACTTTACTGCTTTTACTAGGCATTTTCAAAAATTTCTGAAGAAGAAGCAGTGGAGGTCTAAGCCTTCCACTTCTCAGCCAAAAGATGACTAGTATCAGAAAAGAAAGTCATCAAGGAATGACAGAAGCAGGTCCAAGCCGAGCAAAGCTACATCTTCAAAAATTGTGTGCTATTGCTGCAATAGACATGAACATGTAGTGGCTGATTGTCCTGAAAAGAGGAAGGAGTCAGTTGACAAAAAGAAGACTCAGGTTAAGAGCAAAAAGGAAAAGTACTTTGTTGCTAAGAAAGACAAGAGTCTGACAGATCAGTCATCTTCAGAAACAGAATCAAAAACTGAAGCCTACATTGGATTATTTGCTGAAGAGGAAGAAGATGAGTTCATGCAGCTAATGAACTCAATTTATGAGCATGAAGACCATCAGTGCAAGGGACTGATGGCTATATCTGAAGGAGACAAGGTTCAGGATCAGCCTGGATCAAGTAAGGTACAAAGTTGTTCTTCTAGTTCAATTTATAGTACTAAGTCAGAGTCAGATACATCTGCATCAAGTGATGTGGGTGGGTCTGAATCTGAAGGACATATTCATCAGCTAATTGATGAATATAGGGAATTGTTGCAGGCCTTGAAGAAAAGCAAAACCTTGGCCAAAACTCAGGCAAAGGAGATTGCTAGTCTTAAGTTGGCTGCAATAGATTTAGAGAAATTACTGGATCAGAAACTGAATGAGATTGCTAGATTGAAAAACATAACTGTTATTCAAATGAGCACAATCAATTTCAAGAATGTTCAGATTAGAAATCTGGAGGTTAGACTTCAGAAGGAGAAAGAGATAGTTGCAAATTTTTCTAAACCTAAATCTGTTTTATCCTTGATAGATGAGTTTGTACCTCAAAAGGGTAAGGCTGGATTAGGGTTTAAAAAACCTGCCTGGACTGCTAGGTCCAAATCTAATGGCAAAGCCCCAGCACAAAACAAGAAGCCTGCTGTAGATAATTCAGTCAGGGTAGTACCTAAACAAAGGTACAACAGGTTTGAGTGCTGGTGTTGTGGCAAGATAGGCCACTTTGCCTTAGATTGTTGGCACAATTCAAGTGTCAAGGAGAGTAGCAAACTGCCTACTAGAAGAGCTTCAGGTAGTTTGTTAAAAGTCAGACTAACTTGCACCAAGGACCCAAGAGTTATTTGGGTTCTAAGGTTAAGTAATCTGTTTTGCAGGTGAGTCCAAGTGGCCATGCCCCTATATGGTACTTGGACAGTGGATGTTCCAGACACATGAATGGAACAAGGGGGTTGCTGAAGGACTATACACCTATCAAGGATGGCCCTAAAGTAACATTTGGTGGTTCAGAAAAAGGAATCATCAAAGGCTTTGGTAATATTTCTAGTAATCAGATTACTATCACTCAAGTGGCCTATGTGAAAGGTTTGAAACACAACCTTATAAGCATAATTCAGCTGAGTGATTTAGGATATGACATCTCATTTGTCAATAATGGTTGTCATATCAAAAGGTCAAGTGATCAAAAGATCATTTTGACAGGATATAGGAAGAGAAATGTTTATTGTCTTGACTTTGTGTGTGAGAACAATGTTTCTCCTATTTATCTTGTAGCTGATGAGAGAGTCTCACATTGTGTTAAATGGCACAAGAGGCTGGCTCATCTTAACTATAAGACAATTGGCCAACTCTTTAGCAAAGAGTTAGTGAGGAATGATCCTCAAGTTAAGTGTATAAAGGATGAGATATGCTCAGCTTGTCAAAAAGGCAAGCAGACCAAATCCACCTTTCATAGCCTTGAAAGCAAGGATTCAGTGAGGTGTCTATACCTCTTGCATATGGATCTATTTGGTCCTATGCCAGTTCATAGTCTAGGTAGGAAAGACTATACATTTGTGGTGGTTGATGATTACTCTAGATATTTCTGGGTGTTCTTCCTAAGACAAAAATCTGAAACCCCAAGTATCTTATATAGTTTTGTTAAACAAATTCAGAATGAGTTGGACAGTACAGTGGTCAAAATCAGAAGTGACCATGGTACTGAATTTCAGTCTGAAAGTATGACAAGACTATGTGAAGAGTTTGAGATTTTTCAGGAATTTTCCTCACCAAGAACACCACAGCAAAATGGTATTGTTGAAAGGAAGAATAGAACATTGATAGAGGCTGGTAGAACCCTATTGAGTGACACTTCTCTCCCAGAATATTTCTGGGCTGAGGCAGTAAATACTGCATGTCATGTGATCAATAGAGCTACTATCACCAAGTGCCACAAGAAGACTCCCTATGAGATTGTGAAGGGCAGAAAACCAAATTTATCCTATTTCAGGATCTTTGGTTGCAAGTGTTATATACTTAACAATGGCAAGTCTTATCTAACCAAGTTTGCTGCCAAATCCCAAGAGGGGATCTTTGTTGGGTACAACAACAATAATAAGGCTAATAGGGTCTACAACTTGGTTACTCAAGTTGTAGAAGAGTCTATACATGTAGTCTTTGATGAAACAAGACTCATTAACTGTGAATTGTCAAGTAGTGTTTGCATCTCTACAGGTATAACTGATAGGATGGACAAGCTTACCATTACAGAAGGTTCTACTGCAACTCAGCAAGTGGAAGATGGTGGCTGCTGTCCAGGGGGAGTACAAGACTCTCTAGATGTAGAAGAATACCAAGAGGTGCAGCTAAATGAAGAGGCTGGAGGTATACAACCTGAAGACAGACTACCTCCAGCAAATAGACACTTAAAGGATCATCTAGCCAATCAGATAATTGGTGATCCCAGACAAGGAGTGCAAACAAGAAGCAGGAATCTGAGTACAGTTCTTTACTCCAGTTTCCTATCACAAGTAGAGCCAAAGAAATTTGAAGAAGCAGTTCTAGACCCTCATTGGATTGATGTCATGTAAGAGGAGCTGAATCAGTTCAAAAGATGCAAGGTCTGGGAGCTAGTTTCTAAACCAAAAGACCACAATATCATTGGAACAAAGTGGATCTTTAGGAACAAGTTAGATGAGAATGGAATCATTATAAAGAATAAAGCTAGACTTGTTGCAAAAGGATATAGTCAGGAAGAAGGTATTGATTTTGATCAAACTTTTGCTCCAGTAGCAAGACTGGAGGCAATCAGGATGTTCCTTGCCTATGCAACATATCAAGGGTTTAAGGTATTCCAAATGGATGTTAAGTCAGCTTTCCTAAATGGAGATCTAAAGGAAGAAGTCTATGTAGAGCAGCCCTCAGGTTTTGTTGATTCTCTTAAACCTGATTATGTTTATAGACTTAGGAAAGCATTGTATGGGTTAAAACAAGCCCCAAGGGCTTGGTATGAAACCCTGTCTAGTTTTCTCATTGAGAACAAATTCTCAAGGGGGAAAATAGACAAGACTCTATTCCTTAAGGAATCTAAAGGCAAGATTATCTTAGTCTAAATATATGTAGATGACATAATATTTGGGTCTACAGAAAATAATCTTTGCAAAAAGTTTGCAAAACTTATGCAAGAAAAATTTGAAATAAGCAGTATAGGGGAACTTAAGTTCTTCTTGGGTCTCCAAGTAAGACAGACTGAAGATGGCTTGTTCATATGTCAGTCTAAGTTCACCCTAGAGTTAATAAAGAAGTATGATATGGAATCATCCACTACCATGAAAACTCCTATGGGGTCAAGCATGTCTATAAGCAAAGATGATGCAGGGAAACCTGTAGATGAAACTTTGTATAGAGGGATAGTTGGCTCCCTACTGTATTTGACTGCTAGTAGACCAAATATCATGTATGCTACATGTGTCTGTGCTAGTTACCAAGCATGCCCTAAAGAATCTCATCTGACTGTAGTCAAAAGGATTTTGAGATATCTTAAGGGTATACCTTATCTAGGCCTTTGGTACCCTAGGAATGGAGATTTTGTACTGACAGGTTATTCAGATGCAGATTTTGCAGGCTGCAAGGAAGATAGGAAGAGTACTACAGGAGCCTGTCAATTTCTAGGTGGAAGGCTGGTGTCATGGAGCAGTAAGAAGCAGACCAGTGTGGCAATCTCCACAGCTGAGTCAGAATATGTGGCAGCAGGAAGTTGATGTGCACAACTTTTGTGGATACAACATCAGCTAGAAGACTATGGTATACAGGTAAGTAGAATACCTTTGTTTTGTGATTCTACAAGTGTCATTTCTATTGCAAATAATCTTGTCTCACATAGTAGGACTAAGCACATAGAAATTAAATACCATTTTCTTAGAGAACATGTAGAAAAAGAAGACATTTCACTAGAATATGTTAACACAGATAATCAGATTGCTGATATGTTTACTAAGCCCCTAGATGAAACCAAATTCAATAATTTTAAAATTGAATTAGGAATGTTGAACTTAGAATAGGTTCATAAAATTGGCTAAGTAAAATGGTGTTGACACATAAAGTTGTCTGTGTGTCGACACATAGAAGTGGTGTCGACATTTCAGAGAAATGGTGTCGACATATCTAAAAAGTCTGTGTCGACACTTCAGAGAATTAGTGTCGACACATCCAGAGTAGGTATCGACACATCCAGGGTGGTGTCGACACTTAGATTTAACACTAATTTCGTCGAGTAGAGTTTCGACTAATCGTCGAGCTGAGATGTATAAGTGTCGACACATATATTCTGTCGACTATATTTGTGTCGACACATAGTTGTCGAGACATTAGAAGTAAGTGTCGACACTTTTCAACAGTGTCGACAAATTTCAAGTATTTCGAAGCGCCTTTTCACCTTTGATTTTAGCAAGGTATAAATAGGTCATCCACATTGTTTGTCGACACGCTCACCATAGTTTCGAGACCAAACTTGTCTGTCGACATCTCTCTTCTCTAAATTCAAAATTTCTCTGAATCCTAATGGCGCCCAAGCTAGAAGAGAACATCAATGAAGGTTATGAGCTAGTGCGACATGCCTTTGACGATGCGGAACCAGAAATTCAAGGTGTTGTAACCATAGTTGCAGAAACTGGGTTAGAGTATCTAGTTTCAGAGCCAATCAAGATTTGGAAGAAGGAGGTCCTCGAATTCTTTAGTGCAGCTACCCTTGATGAAACTGGTCTTAAGATTAAATCCAAAGTCCATGGAGTTAAGGTGAAAGTCACCCAGAAAAGTCTAAGAAAAGTTCTACATCTACCTAGAACTAAAGAAGAGGAAGATGTACCTGCATCAAAGATAAGGGAGGCACTGTAATGGTGTGGACTAGATTCAAACTTGAAGATTGAGTCAGTCTTTAACAGGAAAGACATGAACATGCAAGGAAAATTTTTATCTGAAGTGGTAGGAAAGGTAATTCTGAGCAAGCCAGGTGGGCATGATAGAATATCAGCTCACATGTTCAGTTTAATGACAAGGATCATTTTCAAACTCAAAACTGATTGGTCAGCAGTGATGTTTGACAAGTTTAAGGAAAGTCTGAAGAAGCCCAATCTGGGTAGGATTATGAGTTTGTTCTTGGCTGGAAGTATTTCAGAAGTCATGAACCAAGCTGCTGGTTCTAAGATAAACCACATGAGGAAAATGGACATCAGAATAATCTCAAGATGAGATAGGGTGTTAACTAAAGAAATGCCTACACCGGAGAAGGAAACACCTCAAAAGAAGAAGAAGAAAGCCATAGTGGCTCCTGAATCATCCAGTAGCTCAGAGGAGCAAGTAGTTTTTAGTTCTGAAGATGGAGAGGCTGGAAATGCTGGACATTCACCAGCAAGAAATGAAGATGCACAGAGGCAGGGGGAGCAACCATCTGCTAGCCATATTCACCTGGATCCACTCCAAGGGGAGCCTCAACATGTGGATAAGCCAGCTCACTTAGACAGTGAAAGGGCAACCCAAATAATTCTTGAGGTAATCAATGAAGTTAATCAATCAATTTTCAATATTGAGGATGAAGTATTGACTGAATCATTACTTGATGTTGATCAGCAAACTCAGATACATAGTCAACCACAAGATGTTGTCATGGAAGACACATCAGTTGCAGATAATGCTCCTAAGATAAGAGATTCTCCAGTCCCTACTCAACAGGATTTTACTCTAGAAGAGCTGTTCCCCGATCTATTACAGACTGATTTTGAGGGAGAGAAAGCAGCTTTTGAGGGGGAGTCAGCTAACCTTGAGGGGGAAAATGTCAGGTCACAGGAGGAGACTGCTAGAAATGACACTGAGGAGCAAAGGACACAGGAGGAGCTACCAAGGACTGAGAAGGAATTGCATCATAGTCCTAAGGAAAGGGTAGACATTGCCAGTACTTCTGCTTCTGAGGATGAAGAAACTGCTAGAGCCAAGAAAAGAAAGCTCATGGTCTTCAAGAGAAGAAGCCAGAGTTACAAGAAAGCATTGCAAACTGTGGCTCCACAACAAACTCCAACTGCTGATTATAGTTCATTATTGGTGGCTTTGCAGATCAAAATGGATGAGCAAAGAAAGGCTTTAGAAAAATATATGGATGAAGGACATAAATCACTTCAATTTGATCTGGCTCAAGACATAAAATCTATAAGATTTGAAGTGAATCAAAATAAGAAAGAAATGACTGATTGTTTTCATAAAGGAGGTAATACATTGGTTTACCTAGCCACTCACCAAGAGCGAATAAAGACACAGGTTGATGACATAGCAGTTAAGCAGGGCTATGTCTTAGAAAATCAAATAAGAATGAATGAAAACTTGACTGAATCACATAATGTGATTGTCACTGAAATGAAAAATATAACTACTGCACAGACTGCAGTAAGTTCTACTGCTAAAGAAGCATTTGATAAGCAATTACAAGAAAGCCTAACTGCTGTTAAAACTGCCATTGAAGATTCTCAAAAGGCTATTATTGAAAAGCTCCAAAATTTAAAACCTTTTTATAAAGATGGTGTTAACTATCTGAATGCTCAGATCAGATTTTAGAAGGATGATCTTAGGGATCATATAGAAAGAGAAGTTATAAAGGGGGAGAGGGTATTATTCAAAGTAGGCTCTGACCATGCTAAATGGATTTCAAACAGCATCAGAGCTACCCTTGGATATCCACCCTTGTGTGATGATGATAATGTAACAGAATCTGGGATAAATCCTGCATATTTTGGAGGTGAGCCAACTGAAGTTGCACAAGTAATCTACCCTCCAGCCGATTTTGAGATGATACATCAGGAGGTACAATCTATGTATAGCCCTCGTGAGGTTAATAAGAATATTATTTTTGAGAAAGTAGATAAGCCTGTGCCTGAGGAAGTTTTGAAAGAGCAAGAAGCTCAATTATCTAAGAAGTGATTCAGAGAACATGCAGAGTTAAGGCCTGATTTTGAACAGTGGAGCCCAACTTATAGAAATATTATTCTGACTGCTTGGAAGGCTGCAAAGGATAATTTCCTAGAGAGGGGTAAATGGTACTCTAACCAAGAATGGAGAAAACATGAAACCAGGCAAGAGGCTATTATATAGTACAGAAGAATGGCTAAACTAGGAAAGCTACCTCCTAATGCACAGGAGCCTAGCAAGTATTTCCCTAAGCCTTATCATTATTTTGAGAGACAAAAGATAAGGGCTGAAGAACAGAAGAAAGATCTTAAGGGCAAGAAGCCTGCTGATGACACTGATGTTCCAGTTCAAGCCAAGATTCAATCTGGAAAGGGCATTGTCATCAAGGAGCCAGAGCAGCCATAAAATAGAATTTTCTTAAGTTTACTACTTTGTAATCATTTGCATTAAAATCCATGTAAACTTTTGATTAATGAAACTATTGGAAGTTGTAACAAAACAATGTTTAATGTTCAATCTATTACATTGTTATTCTGAGAAGATTGTTTATACATGTTTTGTTTAATATTTACCATGTCATATAATACTATTATACATCATATTGAGTATTTGTTATGAATGGTGTATATCTTTGACTAAGAGTTATGACTTCTCCAAATAGGGGGAGATTGTTGGGTACATTGGAAAATGTGTACCAGATTTGAAGAAGTCTCACCCTACTCAATGATATACATAAAGGTGTATTTGATGTGCTTTGAGTTTATATGTGCAGGTTAAGTAATTGCAGGAAATACAGAAAAGTTTCTAAGTCCATGTGTCGACACCTAGAGATGCAGTGTCGACACTTATGAAGGCTTGTGTCGAACCTAGAGAAGCTGTGTCGACACTTGGAGTATTTGTGTCGACACCAGGAAAGGCAGAGTCGACACCAGAAGAAATGTGTCGACACATACAGAAATGTATCGACACACAATGAAGAATTATCAACATAATCTGTGTCGACACTTAGAGGCAGTGTCGACACCCAGAGAAGCTTAGTCAAAATCAATTGTGTCGACACACAGGACTTGTGTCAACACACAGCAAGTTTCAACAAAGTTAAAGTAAAGAAGTACTTGTGTCGACACAAATGAGATGTGTCGACACTCAGCCAGTATCAACAACAAAAGAAGTTGTGTCGACACAAAGGAGATGTGTCGACACACAGCAGAATTCAAATAAGTTTTAAAGAAGAAGTACTTGTGTCGACACACAGAATCAGTGTCGACACATTCAACAGAAGGCTTGTGTCGACACACAGAATCAGTGTCGACACATTCTGAAGAAGTAGTGTCGAGAAGCTGTTACAACAACATAAGAAGTTGTGTCGACACCACCAAGGCTAGTGTCGACACTTAGTCCACTTGTGTCGACACTTGGTCTATTTGTGTCGACTCATAATGAAGAACAGTCTCGACACTTTCAAACAGAGACAGTGATTTCAAGAAGTGACTGGATGACTTGACAGTTGCCATTTCAGTCGGTCTACTGCAACTGTCAGAGCTGTCAGAAGTTCGTTAGAAACCGCATCAGCCGGTTACCTTGGAGGAAGACTATATAAAGGCCTTTATCCTTCAACAGTAAAGTATAAGAATCAATCATCAATCAATCAGAAGATTAAAATTTAAGAAGATCAAGACCGATCCAGAGAAAACTGTAAATTAGTATCTTTTGAAGAAACTTCAGATTTACTTGGAGAGAGAGAGAACTCCAGTAATTGAAGTCAAGAAAGAGACTTGTTAATCAAATCTCTTAAGAAGCAGGTTCTGAACCAGACTGCAAAGTAGGATCCAGATTTAATTCTCCATCCTAAGAAGGAAGTTGTCAGCCGGCCTACTTCAAGAAGATCATCTTTACTGAGTTCAGACTCAAGAAGCCTTGAAGAAAGCAAAGACAAAGTTGATCTTAGGAATCAGTGCTATCAAGAACTGATCAAGAAGGTTGCCCTCTTCATTCTCTCAAACTGAGTGGTGATCTAAAAACTTTTTATTATCTTTTTGTAGGATCCTAAGGGATCTGAGTTGTAAGTCTAAATTTATAAAGGCTGAGGTAGGGCTTTTGAGCCTGAGTGTAGGAGAATCAATTCTCTGAGTGTAGGCCTTGTTGAAGGCTGAGATAGGGCTGTTTAGCCTGTGTGTAGGTCTTGTTGAAGACTGAGTGGTAGGGCTTTGTGCCTGAGTTGTAGGAGTGGGGACACTCTGAGTTGTAGGAACCTGTTTGGGGTTCTGAGCTGTAAGATCTGAGAATCTGAGGAGAAGTACAGAAGTTAGGCCAAATCTAGTACACTACTAGATAGGCGAAGGGGGAAACTGGATGTACCCAGACCTTGGGGAACCACTATAAACACTGTGTGCACTCTGTGAATGTTTGTTTCTGTGGTTGCTGTGTTGTGATAGCTGTAGAATTTGCATTTGCTACTTAAAGTACAAAATAGTTTGTCTGCCTTTAAAGTAAAAAAGAAAAAGTACACCTATTCACCCCCCCCCCCCTCTAGGTGGTTAGGCACTATTTCTTTCAACAGACGTGTCAAGTGTGACACGGGCGTGTCGAGAGCCCGTGTCCTGTTCTGGATGCGATGGTTTCGGCGTCGATTGAGGCACACGGCTTTGGACATGGGCGTGTCACAAGCTGTGTTCGGCCCAGGAAATTGATTTTAAGTGCGAATCGTGGCCGTCCGTTTCCTTCTTTTGGAATCCAAGGGCCCCGGGCTGTTCTTGCTGTGTTATATCCGGGAATAGGGTTTGAAACCCTCATTTCCCTTTGAGCTTTCTCTTTCTAAAACCTTAGAGAGAGGAGAGAGCAAGGAAGAAGGAGGAGAGTTCCGGCCACCGGTGGAGCTTTGGAGCCCCAAATTGCAAGCTGAGTTTGGATCTACGGAGGCGAGGCCGTTGCGGTGCTTTTCATCCGTCTAGATCTTCATGGAGCCAAAGAGAAACACAAGGGTAACGATTCTCATCTTGTACATGTGAAGTCCTCTTTCTTTTTTGCATAGGAAGTCCACTCTCGTGAGTATGCGGTGAGTGTGAGGTGTTCCTTCGGGTAGACATGAATAGTCCCCGTTGTTTTGAATATAGAGCCCTGAATCAAGAAACGGACATATGCATGGCGTGTAAAGCCTACCCGGACAAGTTGGTTTGGATCGGTGATGTTGCATTGCATGAATGGCCGGAGAAGACTCCACGCCGATGATTGTTTTTCGGGTTTTCTACACGGTAGATTGCAACAGGGAACCTTGGGGACTAACTCCAAGGTGCACCCGGAAAACTGGGCAGATGCGTGATTCTGCCATCTTGGTGGCATGGGAGCCAACTTGCACATAACTGGTTATGTAAAGTGTGTGATCGATTTGAGACTCGGGAAAGCTTGACCCGCACATATGGCTTAAATTGACATTGCGGTGTGAGCAACGGGTTAGGCGGAACCGTACCCTCTCTATGTCGTTCGGTACAAGCGACCTAAAGTACGTGGGACTAACCATTGGCATAGATGGAGAGAGTCTTAGGCTTTGACTGAAAAAGACTAAAATGATCATGAGTTTGTCGTCCAAGTGGCGGTGGTGGACCGAGTTCACCGAATAAGTGCCCTGAGAGTACGGGGTATGTGGCCGTGTGTGCCTACGCCTGTGGTGAAGTGTGCTTAAATTGTACTTTCACTATCTTGTTTTGCTATGCTAATAAAGTGCAGGGAAGGAGCATCGCCGCCCCAAGTTTAGGGGCGGGGTCATTATAATCTGGTCAGCTTTAGCTGACCATTGCTTTTGTTTGTCACCGCTTCGGTGGATTGTTGCTTGCAAGTACTGCGAAGCCTAGTTGCAAATAGCGGGCAAAAGCCCTTGTTGCTGAGCCGGCCCTCGAAAGCCTATGCTAATGTTTACTTTTATTTTCATGTGTAACCGGTCTGCGTGCCGAGGTTTGGAAGACATCATTTGTTTAAGTAAACTCTTGTAAGGCCATAAGGCCAAGTACTTTGCGTATTTTGTACGTTCATTCCTTTTGGGTTATTGTTAGTGGACATTCATGTTGTGGCTGTGTTCTTATTTTGCAATATTTAAAATGTTTCCGCTAGAATGTGCTTTGTGTAGGACGTTGGTTATTGGAAGTATGGTTTCATTGCGTAACCCTTCGGTCTGTCTGTGGTATATGACATCGGGCCCCGGCCGGTGCTACTGTTATTTGTCATGTGACGGATAGGGGGTGTTACAATTTAGTATCAGATTACTGGTTTCGGTCAACTTAAATGAATTTGTGGACGAATTCTTTTAAGGGGTGGTGAGCACATGTGTGTGCGTCATCGTTATAACATAAAAAGAACCCATGAATGTCCACTTAGGAATGAAAATACACATGTTTGAGGAACCTGCGTGTTCCTATAATTGCTTTTTACAATTTTGTTTGGTCGCTTAACGATGTGTTGTACGACTATAGGTTTCCAAGAGTGGCGCAAGGAGGTCAGAACGCTCACTTTCTGAGGAAAGTAGTGCACCTAATGACGTGCCTGCAACCCTTCCCTCCGCTGAAACCATAAGAATGGTGGTTGAAGCAGTCTTCACTGTGATTGATGCACAAAATGGAAGACGTGTGCAGTCCCCTATTCCTGAGATAACTCCAACGCCGGGTGGAGTGATGGAGCAAACGACATTTAAAGGACCATTTGGTCAGCATTTGAACATGCTTCTAGTGCAAGGTACACACTCAGTTGAGGAATATTTGCAGGCGTTTCTTATGATAAGACGCTACCCATGCTCTGAAGTGGAGAGCGGGCAGTCTATGGTCGATAGATTTTATAATGGTCTGTGCGGCGAGTTACGAGTTTTACTGTTATGACCAAAATTATTGGGATTCCGAGCATTGGTGGAGTCGGCTAGATCTTTGGAAGTAGATTTGGCAAAAGCCAATCATACGTTGGAGTTCAGGGTACTAAACTATCCAGATTCTGCAAAGTCTACATACCAAAGGAGGAAAAAGAAGTCTAAAATGTCTACTGGACAGGCTCTATATGCTTGTTTTAATTGTGGCAAGGGAGGGCACTTTGCCCGAGATTGTCGTAATGGCGCACAGAAGTTAAAGAAAGCTATGACAGGAGCATCTATAGGACAGAGTGTCAAAGCATGTAGTGGTATCCCAGTGGCACTAAAGACGGGATCTGGAGCAGCCGTTGGGAGGAAGGCAATTATATGTTTTAACTTTGCGAAGCCGAGACATTTTGATTGAGAATGTTAGAGTGGACGTCGGAAGTCCTAAAATAAACCTGGATCTACCTACGAGGAGAAGGGCAAGGAGTCAGAGGAAACTGCATCGCATTATGCCCCAACCCAGCCAAAAGTGTACAACCTTAGCCAGCAGGAGACCATGAAGCAGTTTGGCGTGGTGACAGGATGTATAGCAGGTTTGCTTTAAATACTTGTTGCCCTACACGTGTTAGCCTATGTCTGGTTATGTTATACTTGTTTTGATTTTCGACTATCCGGCGAGAGCACTATTCGATGTGGAAGCTTCACATTCTTTTTGTCCGAAGAGTTTGTATCGTGCATCGGAGTACCTTCTTCGATGGCAAGGGACAAATTGGATGGGCTGCTGCCTACGGGTGCCCTATGCGCGCGGATAGAGTTTGTTGCGTAAAGGTAAGGCATGGGAGTCACGTTGATAACTTGTGAGCGTCGTTATTGCCCATAGTAGAGTGCAATGTGATCTTATGTATGGACTAGCTCTCGGAGCAGCAGACATACATTGTTTGCAATCGCAAGGAGGTCAAATTGGGAACTGGTCGTGAGACGATATTTGCAGGCTTATAAGGGTCGAGCAAGACTTTGATGTCTACTCTTCAGGGGGGTTAAGGCAGTTCATACTGGTGCAGAGTTATTCTTCACGCTAGTGGAGGCTTCGGAGCCTAAGCCTACTTTCGACAGCATCCCAGTGGTATCCAAGTACCTTGACATGTTCCCTGGCGATCTCCCTAGAGCCCCACCTCAGCGGGGGATAGACTTCACTATTGAGCTAGTGTCAGGTGACAAACCTGTGTCACGCTCTCCACATCGGTTAGCGCTTAAGGAGATGGCGGAACTGAAGGTTCAACTTCAAGAGATATTGGAACAGGGTTATGTGCGTCCAAGTTCGTCGTCTTGGAGCGCACCAGTCCTTTTTGTGAGGAAGAAGGACAGAAGTTTGCGACTCTGTATCAATTATCGAGAGTTGAACAAGTTAACGAAGAAGAACAAGTACCTGATCCCAAGGATTGATGATCTGTTCGATCAGTTAGTCGGGTCATCAGTGTACTCGAAATTGGATCTTAAGTCCGGGTATTATCAGCTGAGGATAAGATAAAGTGATATCCCCAAGACAGCTTTTAGTACGAGATACGGGCATTATGAGTTTACAGTCATGCCATTTGGGCTGACTAATGGGTCATCCGTGTTCATGGATCTGATGAACAGAACTTTCAAAGAGTACCTGGACCACTTCGTGATCGTCTTTATCGACGATATATTGGTGTACTCGCAGAGTGAGGAGGATCACTTTAAGTATCAGCATTTGGTCTTGGAGACGCTGAGGAGGAACCAATTGTACGCCAACTTCTCCAAATGCGAGTTTTGGTTGTCCTTGGTAGCATTCCTTGGTCACATAGTTAGTGGAGAGGGAATTGCAGTGGATCCGGCGAAGATTGTTGCTATACGGGAGTGGCCTGTGCTATCTACGACAGCGGAAGTCCGAAGTTTTCTGGGGCTTGCCGGCTATTACAGGCGCTTCGTGGAGAACTTCTCGCGGATAGCGTTACCCCTCACGACTCTGACGAGGAAAGAGCAAAAGTTTATTTGTATGCCTGAGTGCGCACGAGCTTTCGAAGAGTTGAAGAGTCGGTTGACCACGACGCCTGTGCTAAGTTCGCCGAGTGGGACCGAAGGCTTTGAGATCTACAACGATGCTTCGGGCAGTGGATTGGGTTGTGTTCTACTGCAGTGTGGAAGTGTGATAGCTTATGGCTCGCGTCAGCTGAAGTTACATGAGAGGAATTATCCAATCAATGACTTGGATTTAGCGGCCGTGATATTTGCCCTAAAGCTGTGGAGGCACTACTTGTACAGAGTGAAGGTTAATATCTATACCGACCCCAAGAGCCTTAAGTACTTGTTGGATCAAAATGATCTAAACATGCGACAACAGAGATGGATGAAGTTCCTGGGGGACTACACATTCAAGATTCATTATGTGTCTGGGAAAGGCAATGCGGTTATGGATGCGTTGAGTCGCAAGGCCACAACGCAAGCCAACTGGTTGTCGGTTCATGACGAGCGTTTGGTTCTGGTGTTGGAGGCATTGATGATCTCTTGTATTGACAAGCAGACTAGTGTCGAAGTGCCATTGAACTGGACAGAAGTTCAGTATGACCTGGCCGATCAGATTATGCAGGCTCTGAATTTGGATAGCAACATAAAGCAAATCATGGTTGAGGCTTTGGATGGGTCAAATTCCCAATTTGATGTTGTGGATGGATTGTTATGGAAGTACAGTCGTCTATGCATCCCAAATGTGGGCAAACTGCGGATGGAATTGATGTACGAGGCTCATTATACCAAGTACTCGATTCACCCAGGGAGCATAAAGATGTACCTTGATATGAAGAAATTGTTCTGATGGCCAGGACTTAAGAAGGTTGTGGCACTTTATGTGGCGAAGTGTCAAACATGCTCCTTAGTGAAGGCGGAGTGCCAGAAGCCTGGATGTTTCTTGAAGTCCTTGCCTATCCCGGAGTGGAAGTTCGACGATATTACAATGGACTTTGTGCATGGTTTGCCAAGGTCGCAGAAGGGAAATGACGCCATCTGGGTGATCGTAGATCGATTGACGAAGGTGTCACACTTCATTCCGAATAGGAATGATGATTCTATGGAGAATTTGGCAAAATTATATGTGGATAACATTGTTTGGCTTCACGGTGTGCCCCGCGGCATCGTGAGTGAACGAGACGGGTGGTTTACGTCCAATGACTGGAGGTTGGTGTAGCAAATGTTGGGAACCAAGCTGAGTTTCAGCACGGCCTTTCATCCGCAGACGGATGGTCAGACCGAGAGAGTCAATAGGACGATGGAAGACATGCTTCGCATGTGCGTCTTGGATTTCAGGAAGCAGTAGGAAGATCGCCTGTACTTGGTGGAATTCGCTTATAACGATAACTACCAGGCGAGCATCCAAATGGCACACTTCGAGGCCCTTTATGGTAGGAGATGTCGCACGCCATTGTCATGGTTGGAAACGGGTGAGTCAAAGCTGTACAAGCAGCAAAAAGTGGAAGATGCAACCCCGTTGGTACAAACCATTCAAGAAAGATTGTTAATCGCTTAGGACCAGCAAGCTAAGTACTATAATGCCAAGCATAGGAACGTGGAGTTCATTGTTGGCGACTGAGTGTATTTGAAGATTAAACCGTTCAAAGGCGTCTCACGGGTACGACGCTTCAAGAAGCTGAGCACGAGGTATCTTGGACCGTTTGAGGTTCTGGAGCGAATTGGCGAAGCAGCTTATCGATTGAAGCTATCAGTGGAACTGAGTGGTCTACACGACATATTCCACATATTGGTGTTGCGGAAGGCAGTGGAAGAGCCTTCGCAAGTGAGTGCGGTCGATCAAGTACCGGTTGATAATGGGTTGACGACGAAGGTCAAGCCCGTTCGCATTGAGGACTCGGAAGTCAAGCGGTTGCATAACAAAGTCATCAAGATGGTCAAGGTCCGTTGGGACACCTGTGGTCGGGAGGAGCTCTCGTGGGAGCGAGAGCAGACCATGCTTGAGGAGTACCCGGAGTTATTCCACTCAGGTACCGTTTACGTTTTGTATATCTTTTCCTTTCTGTAATTTCGAGACGAAATTCTTTTAAGAGGGAGAGAATTGTAATGCTCCGAAACTCAAAAGAGGGACGAGCAGCATTTAGAACCAAGTTTGGTGCTTGGTAGGGGTCACACGGCCTGAGACACGGGTGTAAGACCCCCTCCCCCTTACCAAGGAGGCTACCCGATCTTATGCCCAGAACTGCTGTCTTACGGTGGCACTAACGCACAGGTTAGTCGACACCGCAACACGCCGATTCTGTCGGCTAGTACGATCATAAACCTGTAGGCCAATATGAGAAAAGAAGTAATACATAACAGAGTACAACACAGCTAGTCCACAGTCACAACACATATATATAATATATGAAAGGAAAACATTAGTCCAAATGAGTACAAAAATAAAATGAAGAGTAATAAGGGCTTATGCCCAGTACATCATATCAAAATCTCTCTCTCAACTCTAAACAGCGGAAGATATCTATCATCACCAAGTTATCCCACCTGAGGCAACTCTGTAGTAGTAGTAGTAGTCGGTGGTGGTATCAGCTCCTCACGTCATGCCATCTCGTCCTGCTGTTCGTGCTAGTGCTCCATCTCCTTGAGCTCCTAAAAAATAGTTTGCTCACCGACCATTAGTCAAAAAGACTAAGTCGTTTCCTCCACACCTCGCCCCGCAACTCCTAGGCACCGTGCGAGAGGACGAAGCACATGACAACAAGGGGTATCAAGTGTAAACAGGTGGCAGAGGCACTATACTAACAAGTATATGAGGAGTAATAGTAGTCTTACTCTAGCAGTTCTATGTAAGAAGTACAAGTGCAGTAATGAAGTATAAAACTTAAGTAAGTAAGACAAGTGCAGTACGGTAAAGTAAGTAAAGAACTGAAAGTAAGTGCAGGAAAGTAAAACTATGCTAGCACTACTCTACCATCACAAATCGTACCTTAACTTATAAAAATGCTCATACAAATTTATAAGTTAAAGTTTCCAGGAAATTTAACTTATCATATAAAAGAGCTCATACTAATTTATATGATAAGGATCTATGAAGCGTATGACCTAATATAAATGAATGTTTATGATGCAATTTATGCATAGGCAAGTGCAACTCACACACAATGACTCTATGATCACAGACCTTTTGTTCCCACTTTTTGAGAGCTAGCTTCACTCTCGGGTACCACCGTTGTGGCTACGACAGCAGCGAAGCGGGCGTCTCCACTTCTAGGCCGGTATGCACACTACCAAACCTTAGACCCCTCTCATACGCCTCTGTACACGTCCAAGGTGCACTCTAGAGTCTATGCGTACGTACTTTGCTGAAAACCCGTCAGTCTTATTAGGTTGGGTGTGTGTTATCGGGGATCATCCTCCAGACTGCATTGTAAAACAACCCACTGGCCCCTCAAACCCTCACACCCGCTTGGTGCACCGTACTGTCATCGGTGTGACGAACGGCCAGTACCGCATGCCCCGTCACTAAATTTATGCACATGCAAGTATTTCATCCCGAGCCTTCAGCTCGTAGGACCAACCTGTCCTGAATCCCTCAAACCCTACACGGGTGAGCATTTATCACAATCCCTCCAACCCTATATGGGTGAGAACGCACAATAGTGCCTTTATTCCAAATCCCTCAAACCCTACACGGGCGAGAATGAACCACAATGTCCTAACCTATTAGACTACTCTTATCTACGGATTATTATACTTAGTGATTTAAGGTTAATCCCAGGACTTCCCAGGGTATACCCGGTGAAGGGCTCTCGGAGGCACTAGGAACTACGATGGGATTACGCCCAAAGCTCCCTTTCTCAAGGATATTTACTTTAGTTGATGGCTACCCAAAATTCACCCTCAGCTCTCGTTATTACTCTTGAGTGATCCTAATGACTTAAGATGTTCTTCGAAGGGCGACGGTCTTCCGCCGGCCTCCACTCAAGTTGCTATCCAAGGGCTTGCACTTTACTCTTGTCACTAAGACAACTCTACCCACCAGGGTCATATTCCAATTGAAGTCTCTAACTCATTTATTGATCTATCCCCCGATGGTCCTTATAACATGACCTACGTACAATATGTGCAACTCATGACCTAATATCACCCCGAAATGAAACTTCCAATTCCTTGGGCCACCTGCCCCTAATTATTAATCCTAGGATGGTATGGACTAATGAAGTGAGCCTATTGATTTTCATAATTTTCTTAAGTCATTAAGACCTCTAATTAAATCATTTAATTAATCCCCTAGGTCATTTAATACATGAAGTATCACAATTTACAATACACTGATCTAAGGAATTTTTCCTGAGTTATATCTTGATAAAATATTGATGTCTACCAAAATTTATAATTTTCCTTTAATTATTTATATTTATTCCTTAATTAATACAAAATTCACACAATTGTCATTTTCCTAATGAAGTAATAGGAATATATTACTAAAACTTCTAGGAAAATTACAGAGCATATATATCATTAGTTTAAGACTAATGACATAGTTTCATCAACTTATATAATGTAATGGTCTACCAAATTCAATTATTTACAATTTACCAAAATGTCATTATAAGGTCTTAAAAACTACTGACTCATCCAAAAATGCTGAGAAACTTATACAAGGTTACTCATACCCATATGTATCACAAAGAAATTTCCAAAATTTTCTACTAAGTAGTTTCACCAATTTGCTAATTAAGTAAAATGAGGGTAAAGAGGTAATTTCCACATAACTCCTATCAAAATTCTTCAAACAGAGACATAAAAATTTTCAGGAGTTAAATCTAACATAATATTGACCTTGACAAAAATTGGGGATTTTATCTCAAAGATGACCTATTTTTACATTTATTTTTCAAAAAGTTCTATTATTCCAAAAATTCCAAATAATGGGATTTTTGCTTCCAAAAATCCCATTATTACAATGTGGGGTATAATTCACCATATTGGGCCTCTGAAATCAATACCATGATTTTTGGATGTTCCAAATAGGCTTAATTCACATTATATCAAAATTAGCTATTTGCACCTCAAGCCTATATATAAACAACACATGCTTTGGGTGTCGTTCCAACATTAGATCCCTCGGCTCCCAGGCATGCTCCTCCTGTCCATGATTGGCCACAACACCTTCACGAGAGGAACCTTCTTCTTTCGCAACACACGAACATCTGTATCATCAATCCGGATCGGCTCCAATCTGACGGATCTGTCTGGCGCTATCGGACCGGCTGTAGTAGTAACATGATATTCCGGCCGTAGGAGAGCTCTTCGCAAGGAAGAGACATGGAAGACGTCGTGTAGGGTACCCAACTCCGGTGGTAGCTGCAGTCGGTAAGCTAAGGGGCCGATCCGCTCCAGGATCAAGTATGGCCCCATGTATCGAGGACTGAGCTTCTTGTGCCTCCGCACACGAGAGACACCGCGTACTGGACGTATCTTCAGGAAAACTATGTATCCAACCTGGAACTCCACCTTCCGATGCCGAGCATCATAATACTTCGCATGTCTACTCTGGGCCTCTAGCAGCCGATCCCTGATCAAATGAACCTGAGCCTCCGTATCCTTCACATAATCAGAACCAAGAGCCTTGGTATCCACATCCTGAACCCATGATAGCGGTGTCCGACACTTCATCCTGTAAAGTGCCTCATATGGAGCCATCCTGATGATAGCTTGGTGGTTGTTATTGTAGGAGAACTCGATCAATGGTAGCGGCCTCTCCCAAGGCTTCCCCGTATCCAATATGTATAGGCGGAGTAGATCCTCCATGGTCCGGATGGTCCGCTCGGTCTGTCCATCGGTCTGCTGGTGGAAGGGGGTACTAAAAGTAAGCCGAGAGCCCAAGTAAGCATGCACATCCCTCCACTCGCTCGAAGTGAACCGACCATCACGGTCCGAAACAATCGTCCTGGGGATGCCATGGTATCTGACGAACTGCTCCACGAATAATCTCACCAAAACTGCAACTGGAGCATCCTTCCTGACTGGAATAAAGCGTGCCACCTTGGTCAGTCTGTCTACTATGACCCATATAGAATCATGCCCGGAGTGGGAGCGAGGTAGTCCGTGCACAAAGTCCATAGCAATGTCCTCGAACTTCCACTCTGGGACTGGTAATGGTTGTAATAAACCTCTCGGGCTCTTGCATTCCGCCTTAATGCGCTGGCACGTCTCGCAATGTGTCACAAAGTGGGTGATCTCCCTCTTCATCCCAAGTCAATACATAGTCTTCCGTAGATTTGCCCACATCTTGGTGATGCCGGGATGTACTGAATATCTGGAGCAATGTGCCTCTCTAAGTATATCATCCCGGATACCGCCCCCTGTTGGTATATAAATGCGTCTACGGAATCGAAGGAGATCATCCTGCAGCGTGTAGTCCTCAACCTTGCCCCTTTCCAGGGCACTGAAAATCGGCTCTAATGCAGCATCCAGCCTCTGATGCACCATAATGCGCTCCCGAATGTCATCATCACTAATCAAAGAGCTCAGTTACTCTCGATATCCTACTGGTTCAGCCTCAGAAACCATAGTAATATGCATGTCGTACATCACCTGTATCAGCTCCATAGCCATCATCCGAGGCTCCGGCCCAGAGGTGTCGGCCCTCCTGCTCAATGCATCTATTACTGTGTTTGCCTTCCCCGGGTGGTAATGAATCTGGTAATCATAGTCACAGAGAAACTCTAGCCATCTCCTCTGTCGCAGGTTTAGGTCCATCTACGTATCGATGTACTTGAGATTCTTGTGATCTGAGAAAATATCACAATGAATCCCATACAGATAATGCCGCCATATCTTTAGTGCAAATACAATAGCCTCGAGCTCCAAATCGTGTACCGGATAGTTATGCTCGTGCTTCTTCAACTGTCTCGAAGCATAAGCGATAACATGTCCGTGTTGCATCAGTACAGCACCCATCCCCCCGTATGAGGAATCCATGTAAATCTGAAATCCCTCACTCCCAGATGGGAGTGCAAGGATAGGGGATGAGCTAAGTCGGTCTTTCAACTCCTGAAATGCTGTCTCGCACTGCTCTGTCCATGTAAACTCTGCATCCTTCCTCGTCAAGGTCGTGAGGGGGAGTGCTATCCTCGAGAACCCCTCCACGAACTTACGATAGTAACCAGCTAATCCCAAGAAACTGCGAATGTCGGACGCTGTCTTCGGTCGTGGCCAATCTCTCACTGTCTCTATCTTGGCTAAATCCACCGCCAATCCAGCTCCACTGATCGTATGCCCCAAGAAGGCCACCTCCTGTAACCAGAACTGACACTTTGAAAACTTTACATACATCTGAGACTCCCTCAACCTCTGCAAAACCTGTGTCAAATGCTCTGTATGCTCCTCCTGAGTTCAGGAATAGAACAAAATATTGTCGATGAATACAATCACAAAGCGGTCCAAGAAGGGCTCGAATACACGGTTCATTAGACTCATGAATGCGGTAGGGGCATTCGTGAGCCCAAAAGGCATCACCGTGAACTCGTATAACCCATAATGTGAGCTGAAAGCCGTCTTCGGGATGTCTTCTTCTTGGATGTGCAGCTGATAGTAACCGGATCTCAAATCCAGCTTAGAGAACCAGAAGGCCCCCTGAAGCTGATCAAATAACTCGTCTATCTGAGGCAGTGGATATGTATTTCGGGCCGTCAACCGGTTCATCTCCCTGTAATCTATGCACAGCCGTAATGATCCGTCTTTCTTCTTTACAAAGAGAACTGGTGCTCCCTACGGCGACGAACTCGGCCGTACAAATCCTAAGTCCACAAGCTCCTGAAGCTGAGTCCTGAATTCTGCCAACTGTTTGGGAGCCATCCTATAAGCTGCCCGGGACACTGGCCTCGCCCCCGGCACCAACTGAATCCTGAAATCCAAGTCCCGAGCTGGTGGTAGTCCGGGTAATTTCTCCGGGAATACATCGGAGAAATCCCGAACCACCGGGATATCAGCTATAGAAATCTCTGATTCCACCATCTTGAAGCAGATGAGGTACACCTCTTCCCCCTGCTCATAGGCCTTGACAGCCTGTACAGAAGATAATGATAGATAGGGGATAGGTCGGATACCTTCAATAGTAACGTAGGAGTCTCCATGCCTGAGCGTGATCCTCTTAGAGGGGCAGTCGATCTGGGCGTAGTTCCAATGAAGACAGGTCATGCCCAAAATCAAATCAAAGTCCGGCAATCTCAAGATCGCCGTCGGAGCTTCGAATGTCTTGCCTCCTATCTCGGCCTCCATGCTGCAGCTATTCGTGGTCCGTAGCTCTGAGCCATCAGGAAGACGCACCCTCATCTCTGTGCCAGGGAATCTCTCCACACCCTCTAGTCCTTCAATGAAAGTGTCTGACACGAATGAGTGGGAAGCACCCGTGTCGAAGAGGGTATGTGCGGGCTTGCCGCTGATCATAACTATGCCTAAGATTTATTTGAGGTATAATGGATGTTATTTCTATGGTTTTCAAGACACTACTAAGGTTGAAATTTATAAATTAAAACAATTTAAGTACCTGTAATCACCTCCTCTGGGTTCCTCTGCTCCGTGAGGTCCAAAGCGTATATATCTTCTCCTGGTTGCGTCCTCGGTCATGATATCCCCGGCCTCGGCCTCGACCTCGTCCTCGACCTCGGCCTCGGCCCTGCTGTACTGGGGCCACTGGAGGTGGAGGAGGAGGAGGTGGATGGAACCGATGCGGACACTCCGATCTAATGTGCCCGGGCTGGCGGCATCCATAACAAACTACCGGCCGATGTCTATGGTCATCCTGCATCCTCGGAACATGCACCTGTAGAGGTGGGGGAGCTAATGCTAGAGGAGGCCCCTGCTCCTGCCTGAAGTTGGGACGATGACGTCCCCCACCCGTCTTGTATCCAATAGTCCTGCCTCTCTGAGAGCCCCTACTGCTCTCTCCTGATGTCGACCCATCATACAGTCTCTTTCCTCTTCCTTGCACCATC
Organism: Platanthera guangdongensis; assembly: GCA_039583875.1. Classification (NCBI taxonomy): domain Eukaryota; kingdom Viridiplantae; phylum Streptophyta; class Magnoliopsida; order Asparagales; family Orchidaceae; genus Platanthera; species Platanthera guangdongensis. The sequence continues at coordinate 32,296,864 of CM077164.1, read as the reverse complement.
AGCTGGTCAGCCTCCAGCTTCTTTGTCATCTCGATAATCTGGGCAGACGTGCCATGAGAAATGAACAATAAGGTCTGCCTCAAGTCGTCTCGAAGGCCCCGATAAAACCTCTTGGCATACCTCCTATCGTCTGTATCCTGTATCCCTGCGAACCTGACAAGGTGGGAAAACTCCCTCTGGTACTCAATCACCGATCTTCTCCCCTGCCGGAGGTTCAGAAACCTCTCCTCCAAAGCATCTCTGTCCGTAGTAGATACGAAGTGATCCAAAAATACATCGCCAAACTCCTCCCAAGAAATGTCCGACAGCTCCCAATCAGCATATGTAGACTCTCGCACTGACTTCCACCATCTCTTCGCATGAGCTTTTAGTGAAGAGGTGGCTAGAGGCACTGTCTGGCCGACCGAGCAGCTGATGCCTGCCAATATCTCGTGTATGGCCACCAGCCATTCCTCCGTCTTTACAGCATATTATGTCCCACGGTACATCGGTGGGGACAGGCTTTTGAAGGCACTTAGCCAGCTTGACCCCAGATTTGGCTGCGGGGCCGGGACTTGCTGGGCTTTGAAGGCTTCCAGGATCGCTGTCAAAGTCTGCCCCATCTCCGTCTATAGAAATGGAGTGACAGCTGGAGGGGGAGGAACCACATTTTGCGGCACGACGACCTGTGGAGGTTGCATAAAGGTAAGGTTAAAACAGAATTGGTCTAACTCATTGTACTTAATGAACTATTTTATGTGACTTTTTACACATGAGCACACCACTCCTTCCGCTACATAGTTTGTCCGCAAACTAATACTCGCGCGGTGTGGTCCAGTGTTGTAGACTTATTTCTTATATGATCGTTTGGTCAAGTGATACCAGTTTGTAAGACCCCCTCCCCCTTACCAAGGAGGCTACCCGGTCTTATGCCTAGAACCGCCATCTTACGGTGGCACTAACGCACGGGTTAGTCGACACCGCAACACGCCGATTATGCTGGCTTGTACGATCATAAACATGTAGGCCAATTTGAGAAAAGAAGTAATACATAGCAGAGTACAACACAGCTAGTCCACAGTCACATCACATAATATATGAAAGGAAAACATCAGTCCAAATGAGTATAGAAATAAAATGAAGAGTAATAAGGGCTTATGCTCAGTACATCATATCAAAATATCTCACTCAACTCTAAACAGTGGAAGATATTTATCATCACCAAGTCATCCCACCTGAGGCAACTCTGTAGTAGTAGTAGTAGTCGGTGGTAGTATCAGCTCCTCACGTCCCGCCATCTTGTCCTGCTGGTCGTGCTGGTGCTCCATCTCCTCGAGCTCCTAAAAATTAGTTTGGTCACCGACCATTAGTCAAAAAGACTAAGCCATTTCCTCCACACCTCGCCCCGCAACTCCTAGGCACCGTGTGGGAGGACGAAGCGGAGGACAACAAGGGGTATCAAGTGTAAACAGGTGGCAATGGCACTATACTAACAAGTATATGAGGAGTAATAGTAGTCCTACTCTAGCAGTTCTATGTAAGAAGTACAAGTGCAGTAATGAAGTATAAAACTGAAGTAAGTAGAACAAGTGCAGTACGGTAAAGTAAGTAAAGAACTGAAAGTAAGTACAGGAAAGTAAAACTATGCTAGCACTGCTCTACCATCACAAATCGTACCTTAACTTATAAAAATGCTCATACAAATTTATAAGTTAAGGTTTCCAAGAAATTTAACTTATCATATAAAAGAGCTCATACTAATTTATATGATAAGTATCTATGAAGCGTATGACCTAATATGAATGAATGTTTATGATACAATTTATGCACAGGCAAGTGCAACTCACACACAACGACTCTGTGATCACAGACCTTTAGTTCCCACTTTTTGAGAGCTAGCTTCACTCTCGGGTACCACCGTTGTGGCTAAGGCAGCAGCAGAGCGGGCATCTCCACTTCTAGGCCGGTATGCACACTACCAAACCTTAGACCCTCCCATACGCCTATATACACGTCCAAGGTACACTATAGAGTCTATGCGTACGTACTTTGCTGACAACCCGTCAGTCTTGTTGGGTCGGGTGTGCGTTATCAGGGATCGTCCTCCAGACCGCATTGTAAAACAACCTACTGGCCCCTCAAACCCTCACACCTGCCTGGTGCACCGTACTGCCATCGGTGTGACGAACGGCCAGTACCGCATGCCCCTCCACTAAATTTATGCACATGCAAATATTTCATCCCGAGCCTTCAGCTCGCAGGACCAACCTGTCCTGAATCCCTCAAACCCTACACGGGTGAGCATTTATCAACATCCCTCCAACCCTACACGGGTGAGAACGCACAATAGTGCCTTTATTCTAAATCCCTCGAACCCTACACGGGCGAGAATGAACCACAATGTCCTAACCTATTAGACTACTTTTGTCTACGGATTATTATACTTAGTGATTTAAGATTAATCCCAGGACTGCCCAGGGTATACCCGGTGAAGGGCTCTCGGGGGCACTAGGAAATACGATGAGATTACGCCCAAAGCTCCCTTTCTCAATGATATTTACTTTAGTTGATGGCTACCCAAAATTCACCCCCAGCTCTCGTTATTACTCTTGAGTGATCCTAATGACTTAAGATGTTCTTCGAAGGGCGACGGTCTTCCGCCGACCACCACTCCAATTGCTATCCAAGGGCTTGTACTTTACTCTCGTCACTAAGACAACTCCACCCACCAGGATCATATTCCAATTGAAGTCTCTAACTCATTTATTGATCTATCCCCCGGTGGTCCTTATAACATGATCTACTTACACTATGCGCAACTTATGACCTAATACCACCCCGAAATGAAACTTCCAATTCCTTCGGCCACCTGCCCCTAATTATTTATCCTAGGATGGTATGGACTAATGAAGTGGGCCTATTGATTTCATAATTTTCTTAAGTCATTAAAACCTCTAATTAAATCATTTAACTAATCCCCTAGGTCATTTAATACATGAAGTACCACAATTTACAATCCACTGACCTAAGGAATTTTTCCTGAGTTATATCTTGGTAAAATATTGCTGTCTACCAGAATTTATAATTTTTCTTTAATTATTTCTATTTATTCCTTAATTAATACAAAATTCACATAATTGTCATTTTCCAAATGAAGTAATAGGAATATATTACTACAACTTATAGGAAAATTACAGAGCATATATATCATTAGTTTAAGACTAATGACAGAGTTTCATAAACTTATATAATGTAATGGCCTACCAAATTCAATTATTTACAATTTACCAAAATGTCATTTTAAGGTCTTAAAAACTACTGATTCATCCAAAAATGCTGAGAAATTATACAAGATTACTCATACCCATATGTATCATGAAGAAATTTTCCAAAATTTTCTACTAAGTATTTTCACCAATTTGCTAATTAAGTAAAATGAGGGTAAAGAGGTAATTTTCACATAACTCCTATAAAATTCTTCAAACAGAGACATAAAAATTTTCAGGAGTTAAATCTAACATAATATTGACTTGACAAAAATTGGGGATTTTATCTCAAAGATGACTTATTTTTACATTTATTTTTCAAAAAGTTCTATTATTTCAAAAATTCCAAATAATGGGATTTTTGCTTCCAAAAATCCCATTATTACAATATGGGGTATAATTCACCCTATTGGGCCTCTGAAATCAATACCATGATTTTTGGATATTCCAAATAGGCTTAATTCACATTATATCAAAAATGGTTATTTGCACCCCAAGCCTATATATAAACAACACATGCAAGTGAGTTTACCCAACATTCATTGGTCCAAATGTGCTAAAATTTTTACCATGCACATGTATAGTCCCCACGGACATGCCACAAAAATTTGGGGTCATTTGGAGTCATAACCCTCCAAATATTTCATTTATTTAATTTTGTGTATTATGAATAAAACTATAGAAAACGTTTTCCCAAAAATTCTCAATTTTTGGCAGGGGCTAAATATGCCCTAAACATGCATGCACCCAAAATTTGGGGTCATGTTGATTACTGGTTTGGCTTGGGCATCAAATTTAAGTTCTGCCCTTGCCAAGGACCAGTCCTAGGCAAAATGACCTACAGGACAGTATAATGCTCCAAATTACAAGATTAAGGTGTCCAAGTAAAGTTAAGAGGTTAAGCTACAACTTTCTATTAAGGTTCAGGTCCTGGAAATGCCTTTAAGAGGCCTAACATAACCATGCAATATTACTGAAATAGTGTGACAAATTACATACATATGCTATAGTTTATTTAATTTAATAAATATCGATTTAGCACGAATCTTGAAGTACATTTGATGGGATCGGTTCATCGTCCCCAAACAGCTAACGGCCCAGATTGATTCTGGCTGGGCCACTTTGCCCGGCTATTTCCGGCCAGTTGAGCCACCACCACCGCCGGCGGATGTCGCCACCACCTTCACTGAGGTGGTGGCTAGCGGTTTCTGGCGATGAGGCCGCCGGAATTGGCTCCTCCGGCGAACCCGAGCAAGAAGTAAAACTCCGAAATTTCTCATTTTCCTCTCATGTTATCAGGCTCAATTGAGCCTGATGTCTCTCCCTAAAGATCTAGAAATCTAGCACGAGTAGAGGGGAGGCGAAACGGACCCGAATGGCGGCACGACGGCGAGGTTGGCGGCGGTTGGCCATGGTTGAGCTGCTCTGATGATCTCCTGCTCAAATCCTTAATTCTCCACCAAAAGCTTTGCTCCGGGACTCGTTCTCCACTCGATTCTACCCTCTTAAGATGATGGTGCGGTCGGTTTGAGCTGGAAGTGGCGGTATAGGGAGATACAACCAAGGTGACCTCGGTTTGGGGCTTCACCCTTGGTGCCAAGTGGCCCACATGCTTCCAAATTCTCTGGAAATCCTTGGGTGGCCGGCCAACAAGCTTTTGGGCTGATGGAGCCAAGGCCAAGTGGCCTCCACCTCTTTAAATTCACTTTCTCTCTCCTCTTTTGGGTAATTTCTCCAAAATGCCCCCTTGCATGTGTCCTCTCTCCAAAACTAGAGGGGTAGGGCTGGTCTTTGTCCACTTGGGGTGGCCATGGATCAAGTTTGGTGGGCTTGGCCCAAGGGGAGTGGGCTTAGCTCTCATTTTCTCCTTTAGGTTAATTAGGTTGACTTGGGTTGACTTGGTCAACCATGATGAGTGGGCTGACCCCACTTGGTGGTTATGAGTATAATGGCACCACCCAACTTGGGTTGAGTCAATGTGGTGCCCTACTTGGGCTAATTGGGCCTATAGGTATAGGTTTGACCAAATTAGGGTCGTGGTTGACTTTGGTCAACTAGGGTCAAAGGATTGACCTAATGACATGCCCTAGGGTCCACTTAGATTATTTTAGGGTTAGGGCAATGTGGTGGGGTCATGGTGTGGCCACGGTTCCTATTTAGGCTAGTTTGACCTAGTTTGACTTTGGCCCCTTAGTGGCCCCACATGGCTACAACCCACTACCTAGGGTCAAACCTAGCTAAATTCCCTATCACTCACCCCATGTCTAACCCAATCTAAGTTGAGGGGGTCTATAAGTAACATGGGATGTTACAACAGGCGTGTCCAGGGCCGTGTCGTGCTCGGGTTCGACGATCTGGCCATGTGGTCGACGAAAATGCAGTCGACGATCGTCGAGACAGCGAACACGGCCTGAGACACGGGCGTGTCCCAGGACATGTCCTGCTCGGGCTGTTAGCCGATCTGTGTCGGGGGAGGAACACGGCCTGGAGCCCAGGCGTGTTCGGGGTGACACGGGCGTGTACTGATTGACACGGGCGTGTCAAGTGTGACACGGGCGCGTCGAGAGCCCGTTTCCTGGTCTGGATGCGACGGTTTTGGCGTCGATTGAGGCACACGACCTTGGACACGGGCGTGTCACAAGCCGTGTTCGGCCCAGGAAATTGATTTTAAGTGCGAATTGTGGTCGTCCGTTTCCTTCTTTTGGGATCCAAGGGCCCAGGGCTGTTCTTGCTAGGTTATATCCGGGAATAGGGTTTGAAACCCTCATTTCCCTTTGAGCTCTCTTTATAAAACCTTAGAGAGAGGGGAGAGCAAGGAAGAAGGAGGAGGAGAGTTCCGGCCATCGGTGGAGCTTCGGAGCCCCAAATCGCAAGCCGAGTTCGGATCTACGGAGGCGAGGCCATTGCGGTGCTTTTCATCCATCTAGATCTTCATGGAGTCAAAGAGAAACGCAAGGGTAATGATTCTCATCTTGGACATATGAAGTCCTCTTTCCTTTTTGCATAGGAAGCCCGCTCTCGTGAGTAAGCGGTGAGTGTGAGGTGTTCCTTAGGGGAGACATGAATAGTCCTCGTTGTTTTGTATGTAGAGTCCAGAATCGAGAAACGGACATAAGCATGGTGTGTGAAGCCTACCCGGATAAGTTGGTCTGGATTGGTGATGTTGCATTGCATGAATGGAAGGAGAAGACTCCGCGCCTGTACAACCCCGTATTCGCAGAGTGGGGGTCCTCCCGGCAGGCGCGGGACCAGCTATGAGTTTTTAAGCTTTTGGAGAAGTTTTGCACTCTTGGTGGCCAATATAGGCCTAGCCCTTGTAATATACTAGTAGGGGGAGGAAAAATCTGCCTCCCCTAGTGACCCCTTTTTGGGGGCGGGTGCGAGAAGTTGGCTGACACCCACCCCGGCCTGATAGGTGCAAGGTGGGAACAACAAGACCGGCTGGAGGCCAGAACTCCGCCCCCTGCACTCTCGCCCCGGGTGGCTAGCTCGCGGGGGCGAGAGAGGCCTGCAGCCAGGCTCTCGCCCCGGGCGGCTAGCTCGCAGGGGCAAGAGCGGCCTGCGGCCAGGCTCTGGCCCCGGGCGGCTAGCTCGCGTGGGAGAGAGCGGCTTACGGCCAGGCTCTCGCCCCGAGCGGCTAGCTCGTTGGGGCGAGAGCGGCCTGCGGCCAGGCTCCCGCCCCAGGCGGGTAGCTCTTCGACGGGGGTCACCTGCTCGTCTCGGGTGCCCGGGGAGATGTGGGGTATGGCTCCTCCCGTCCTTGGACCTTTTTGGCCAGACTTTTACCGTTATACCCTCGGGGTGGAATTACCTCTTTACCCCCCGGTGTGGATGTTTTCTATTGGACCAAGGCCTTTTTGTCTTTGGGGTATTTGTGATATTTTGGTCCCTAGACTTGGAAAAACTATAAATAGACCCCCTTGGGTACCTTTGGAGAGAGAGTTTTTTTGGGTTTCCTCCTCCTGAGGCTTATGCTTGGTTGAGTGAGAGAGCTCTCCAGGGTACCCAGCTCAGCCATTGGTGAGGGAGGGGAAGTGCTCTGGTGACCTTCCGGGTGTGTGGTGGGACCTCCGCGCTAGAGCCGAGGGTCTGTTCCTAGTTTCCCAAGTCTTTGGTTCGTGACGTTCCCCCGAGTGTAGTAGGTGTGAGGTCACCCCTCTTTTGGGACCCCGAACTCCACAGAGGTCAATTTTGGCTTCAACACTTTTGGTGCGGTGAGCGTGGAGAGTGACCAGCACAAAAGATCTCGGGAGAGTGTCATGGCTGGAGATCAGGGAGGTAGTGATGATCTCGGCGAGGTCGCCAGCCTAAGACCCTTTGTGGGGAGGCAGGAGTTCATGTCCTCCATCCAGGGCATCATGGAGATGCTGCAAAGCATTGCTCCTCAGGGTGGCAGCTCCACCCCGACCCCCCATGAGCTAGTCCCCCCCCCCCTCTCGACGAGTTGACTCCCAGGGGTCTAGGCGAGATGACCCCATCAGGGGGAGAAGGAAGTGCACCAGGAAGAAGGCCCGGGAAGGAGAGGATGGGAGATGGGGTCGAGCGAGACCACACCGGCCGGGAGTTGTTCTCCAGCCCGGCGAGTGACAGCCTCCCAGGAGAGCAGGTTGCGCGAGTAGAGGTGGCGAGACCACCCCTCAGGGGGTCACCCTTCAGCGAGTTGATCATCTCAGCTCCCGTTCCCGAGGGGTTTAGAGAGCCTGACATGGCTTACTATACCGGGAAGGATGATCCCATCCAGCATCTACAGTGGTTCGAGGATGCCGTATCCATCAGGCCGATGACGGATGTCTTCAAGTGTCGCCTCTTTGCGATCACGTTGAAGGAGAAGGCAAGGAACTGGTTTCATCAACTCCCTCCGAGGTCGATCTATGGGTTCGAGGAATTGAGCAGGAGCTTTCAGCTTCACTTCTCCACCTCCAAGAAGAGGAAGAAGAGTCCTGAGTCCATCTTCCTGATAAGGCAGGGGGCCGAGGAGTCGCTGGCCCATTACGTTGACAAGTTCCAAGAGGAGATCCTGGATGTCCAGGAGATGTCAGGGTATGCCCTCCAGATTGCATTCACGGTGGGGTTGCGCGAGGGGTTCTTCAAGATGAGCCTGACTCGAAAGGCCCCCCTTTCCTTTGAGGAGTTGATGGAAAGGGCGGCTGAGGAGATAGCTATGGAGGCGTCCAACCCGACATTTGTCAAGAAGTTGACAAGGCTAACAGATACGGAGTCAAAGGAGCAAGGTGGCTCAAGGCATCAGGTAGGAAGAAGGAGAGAGGAGCAGAGACCTCAGGGGTTCTAGGTACAGGAGGGTCCGGAGCCAGGCTGGAGGCAACAGGGAGGACCTGCCCAGGGTCCCGGAAGAGCTCTCATCCGGGGTGGGGAAAACTTTCACGGGGGCCAAGGGAGGTTCAAATTCCAGAGTTAAGCCCCAAGACAGCTCCTACCTCCACCACAGCAAGCCTTGACAATAGGTGAAGGGGGAAGAGGAAACAGGAGAGACCGTCGAGCCCGCTAAAAGAGGGAAGAAAGAGCATTGTCATACTGTGACTTCCACCAGGTGGAGGGGCACACCACGACTACCTGTCCAGAGTTCCTGGAAGTGAGGGGGGCGAGAGGCCCTGCCCAGCAACAGCCGCCGGTGCAGGTTGAGGAGGTTCCACCCAGAATAGGGGATGACATATGTGAGGACCGGGTCGATGTCGGACCCCGAGGCGGTATAGCAGTGATCCATGGTGGAGTGGGGATCGAGGCCACTCGGAAGGCGAGCCTCCATGTCATGTACCGGCGGAGCGTCGCTTAAACATCCCAGACCCCGCCCTAGGAGGAGAAGATCACCTTCTCGTCAAAGGACATGTCGGATCATGAGGATCCGTTCTGCGATGCGCTGGTCATCCAGACAACCATCGAGGGATACACCATCTCCCGGATCTTGGTTGACAACGGGAGCTCCGTCAACGTCATTTTCAAGAAGGCGTTTGACGAGATGAAGGTGGAGCCAAGGAGGGTGTTGGCCTCAGATGGAACCCTGTTCGGACTTTCAGGAGAGAGGATGGAGGTTGAAGGTGGAGTAGGACTCCAAGTGAAGTTTGGAGAGACTTCAAGGAACTGTCGGTTCGTCATAGTTGATGCTCCGAGCAGCTATAACGTCATGTTCGGAAGGCCCCTCATCAGCGTCTTCCGTTGTGTGCCATCTTCGTTCCACCAATGCCTCAAATTCAGCTCAGGAGGGATCCAGATTAGAGTCAAGGGAGACTCCAGGATGGCAAGGCAATGTTATGTCATGGCCGTCAACACCATCTCTTGGTTGGCCAAGGCAGAGGAGATGGAGAGGATCATGGAGAGCCTGAGCAAGATGGAGGTCTCTGAGGGGAAGGATGACTGCCATCATGCCCAGACCCCCTGAATAAGCCTCACCCCGGCAGAGTCCTGTATTTTTCTTATGTTGTAATGAGTCCAGTCCTCGACCAGCTGAGTCGGGGGGGGGGGGGGGGGGGGGCGGGGGTCATGTAACCCATCTTTTTTCCCGTTTTAGGGTGTTGGAATTAAAAAGCTTAGGTAACATGCCCAGCTCCTAACCTCCAAGAGGATCTCCTCAAACTAGGCTCACTCCAGCTTGCAGGGTCGAGAGTGCCTCGGAGGGAGGCTCAACTCCCTTTGCTCCGATGACGGTCCCGCTATCAGGCGCTCACTAGCTGACAGGGCATGTGTACCTCTCGTGGAAGCCCAAGTACCTTTGCTCCGATGACGGTCCCGCAGTCAGGCTCTCACTAACTGACAGGGCAGGCATACCTCTCATGGAAGCCCAAGTACTTTTGCTTCGATGACGGTCCCGCTGGCAGGCTCTCACTAGTTGGCAGGGCAGGTGTACCTCTCGTGGAAGCCCAAGTACCTTTGCTCCGATGACGGTCCCGCTGTCAAGCTCTCACTAGCTGACAGGGCAGGCGTACCTCTCGTGGAAGCCCAAGTACCTTTGCTCCGATGACGGTCCTGCTGTCAGGCTCTCACTAGCTGACAGGGCAGACGTACCTTTCGTGGAAGCCCAAGTACCTTTGCTCCGATCACGATCCCGCTGTCAGGCTCTCACTAGCTGACAGGGCAGGCGTACCTCTCGTGGAAGCCCAAGTACCTTTGCTCTGATGACGGTCCCACTGTCAGGCTCTCACTAGCTAGCAAGGCAGGCGTACCTCTCGTAGAAGCCAAAGTACCTTTGCTCTGATGACTGTCCCGCTGTCAGGCTCTCACTAGTTGACAGGGCAGGCGTACCTCTCGTGGAAGCCCAAGTACCTTTGCTCCGATGACGGTACCGTTGTCAGGCTCTCACTAGCTGACAGAGCAGGCGTACCTCTAGTGGAAGCCCAAGTACCTTTGCTCCGATGACTGTCCTGCTGTCAGGCTCTCACTAGCTGACAGGGCAGGCGTACCTCTCGTGGATGCCCAGTTCTTTTTACCCGGAGGGGGTCTCGCCACCCAGGCTCCCATCAGCTGACATGACAGGTTGACCCCTCCGGGAGGTTAAGTGTTTTTTACCCGGAGGGGGTCTCGCCACCCAGGCTCCCATCAGCTGGCATGACATGTTGACCCCTCTGGGAGGTTAAGTATTTTTTACCCGGAATGGGTCTCGCCACCCAGGCTCCCATCAGCTGGCATGGCAGGTTGACCCCTCCGGGAGGTTAAGTGTTTTTTACCCGGAGGGGGTCTCGCCACCCCGACTCCCATTAGTTGGCATGGCAGGTTGACCCCTCCGGGAGGTTAAGTGTTTTTTTACCCGGAAGGGGTCTCACCACCCAAGCTCCCATCAGCTGGCATGGTAGGTTGACCCCTTCGAGAGGTTAAGTATTTTTTACCTGGAGGGGGTCTCTCCACCCAGGCTCCCATCAGCTGGCATGACAGTTTGACCCCTCCAGGAGGTTAAGTGTTTTTTACCCGGAAGGGGTCTCGCCACCCAGGCTCCCATCAGCTAACATGGCAGGTTGACCCCTCCGGGAGGTTAAGTGTTTTTTACCCGGAGGGGGTCTCGCCACCCAGGCTCCCATCAGCTGGCATAGCAGGTTGACCCCTCCGGGAGGTTAAGTGTTTTTTTTACCTGAAAGGGGTCTCGCCACCCAGGCTCCCATCAGCTGGCTTGGCAGGTTGACCCCTCCGGGAGGTTAAGTAGTTTTTACCCGTAGGGGGTCTCGCCACCCAGGCTCCCATCAGCTGGCATGACAGGTTGACCCCTCCGGGAGGTTAAGTGTTTTTTACCCGGAAGGGGTCTCGCCACCCAGGCTCCCATCAGCTGGCATGATAGGTTGACACCTCGAGGAGGTTATGTATTTTTTTACCCAGAGGGGGTCTCGCCACCCAGGCTCCCATCAGCTGGCATGACAGGTTGACCCCTCTGGGAGGTTAAGTGTATTTTTAACCGGAAGGGGTCTCGCCACCTAGGCTCCCATCAGCTGGCATGGCAGGTTGACCCCTCCGAGAGGTTAAGTGTTTTTTACCCGGAGGGGTCTCTCCACCCAGGCTCCCATCAACTGACATGGCAGGTTGACCCCTCCGGGAGGTTAAGTGTTTTTTACCCGAAAGGGGTCTCGCCACCCAGGCTCCCAACAGCTGGCATGGCAGGTTGACCCCTCCGAGAGGTTAAGTGTTTTTTACCCAGAGGGGGTCTCGCCACCCAAGCTCCCATCAGCTAGAATGAAAGGTTGACTCCTCCGGGAGGTTAAGTGTTTTTTACCCGGAAGGTGTCTCGCCACTCAAGCTCCCATCAGTTGGCATGGCAGGTTGACCCCTCTGAGAGGTTAAGTGTTTTTTACCCAGAGCGGGCCTCGCCACCCAAGCTCCCATCAGCTGGCATGACAGGTTGACCCCTCCGGGAGGATAAGTGTTTTTTACCCGGAAGGGGTCTCGCCACCCAGGCTCCCATCAGCTGGCATGGCAGGTTGACCCCTCCAGGAGTTTAAGTGTTTTTTTACCCTGAAGGGGTCTCGCCACCCAGGCTCCCATCAGCTGGCATGACAGGTTGACCCCTCCGGGAGGTTAAGTGTTTTTTTACCTGGAATGGGTCTCGCCACCCAGTCTTCCATCAGCTGGCATGGCAGGTTGACCCCTCCGGGAGGTTAAGTGTTTTTTATCCGGAAGGGGTCTCGCCATCCAGGCTCCCATCAGCTGGCATGACAGGTTGACCCCTCTGGGAGGTTATGTGTTTTTTTCCCGGAAGGGGTCTCGCCACCCAGGCTCCCATCAGCTGGCATGACAGGTTGACGCCTTCGGGATGTTAAGTGTTTTTTTACCCGGAAGGGGTCTCGTCACCCAGGCTCCCATCAGCTGGCATGGCAGGTTGACCCCTTCGGGAGGTTAAGTGTTTTTTACCCGGAGGGAATCTCGCAACCCAGGCTCCCATAAGCTGGCATGACAGGTTGACCCCACCGGGAGGATAAGTGTTTTTTACCCGGAAGGGGTCTCGCCACCCAGGCTCCCATCAGCTGGCATGACAGGTTGACTCCGCGGAGAGGCTAAGTATCTTTTCAACCGCGCAAAAAAATTACACTCAGCGAATACGTTGGGTTGGATGTTTCTTTCCGAGCTTGTGCCAACCTTAAAAAGAGCGGGAATTGTGTACAACCCCGTATTCGCAGAGTGGGGGTCCTCCCGGCAGGCGCAGGACCACCTATGAGTTTTTAAGCTTTTGGAGAACTTTTGCACTCTTGGTGGCCAATTTAGGCCTAGCCCTTGTAATATACTAGTAGGGGGAGGAAAAATCTGCCTCCCCCAGTGTCCCCTTTTTGGGGGGCGGGTGCGACAATTTGGCTGACATCCGCCCGGCCTGATAGGTGTAAGGTGGGAACAGCAGGATCGGCTGGAGGCCAAAACCCCGCCCCTTGCACTCTCTCCCCGGGCAGTCAGCTCGCGAGGGCGAGAGCAGCCTGCATCCAGGCTCTCGCACCGGGCGGCTAGCTCGCGGGGGCGAGAGCGGCCTGCGGCCAGGCTCTCGCCCCGTGTGGCTAGCTCGCGGGGTTGAGAGCGGCCTGCGGCCAGGCTCTCACCCCAGGCGGCTAGTTCGCGGGGGCGAGAGCGGCCTGCGGCCAGGCTCTCGCCCCAGGAGGCTAGCTCGCGAGGGCGAGAGCGGCCTGCAGCCAGGCTCTCGCCCCGGGCGGCTAGCTTGCGGGGGCGAGAGCGGCCTGCGGACAGGCTCCCGCCCCAGGCGGCTAGCTCTTCGACGGGGGTCACCTGCTCGTCTCGGGTGCCCGGGGAGATGAGGGGTATGGCTCCTCCCGCCCTTGGACCTCTTTTGGCCAGGCTTTTACCGTTATACCCTCGGGGTGGAATTACCTCTTTACCCGCTGGTGTGGATGTTTTCTATTGGCCCAAGGCCTTTTTATCCTAGGGGTATTTGTGACATTTTGGTCCCTAGAATTGGAAAAACTATAAATAGACCCCCTTGGGTACCTTTGGAGAGAGCGTTTTTTTTGGGCTTCCTCCTCCTGAGGTTTTTGCTTGGTTGAGTGAGAGAGCTCTCCAGGGTACCCAGCTCAGCCATTGGTGAGGGAGGGGAAGTGCTCTGGTGACCTTCCGGGTGTGCGGTGGGACCTCCACGCTAGAGCTGAGGGTCTGTTCCTAGTTTCTCAAGTCTTTGGTCTGTGACGTTCCCCCAAGTATAGTAGGTGTGAGGTCACCCCTCTTTTGGGACCCCGAACTCCACAGAGGTCAATTTTAGCTTCAACAGCGCCGATGGTTGTTTTTCGGGTTTTCTACGCGGTAGATTGCAATAGGGAACCTTGAGGACTAACTCCAAGGTGCACCCTGAAAACTGGGCAGATACGTGATTCTGCTATCTTGGTGCCTTGGGATCCAACTTGCACATAACTGGGTTATGTAAAGTGTGTGATCGATTTGGGACTCAGGAAAACTTGACCCGCGCATATGGCTTAAATTGACGTTGTAGTGTGAGCAACGGGTTAGGAGGAACCGTACCCGCTCTATATCGTTCGGTACAAGCGACCTAAAGTATGCGGGACTTGCCGTTGGCGTAGATGGAGAGAGTCTTAGGCTTTGGCTGAAAAAGACTAAAATGCTCACGAGTTTGCTGTCCAAGTGGCGGTGGTGGACCGAGTTCACCAAATAAGTGCCCTGAGAGCACGGGGTGTGTGGCAGTGTGTGTCTACTCCTGTGGTGAAGTGTGCTTAAATTGTACTTTCACTATCTTATTTTGCTATGCTAATAAAGTGCAGGGAAGGTGCTTCGCTGCCCCGAGTTTAGGGGCGAGGTCATTACAATCTGGTCAGCTTTAGCTGATCATTGCTTTTATTTGCCACCGCTTCGGTGGATTGTTGCTTGCAGGTGCTGCGGAGCCTAGTGACAAATAGCGGGCAAAAACCCTTGTTGCTGAGCCGGCCCTCGAAGGCCTATGCTAATGTTTACTTTTATTTTCATGTGTGAATGGCCTACATATCGAGGTTTGGAACACACCATTTGTTTAAGTAAACTCTTGTAAGGCCATAACGCCAAGTACTTTGTGTATTTTGTACGTTCATTCCTTTTGGGTTATTGTTAGTGGACATTCATGCTGTGGCTGGGTTTTTATTTTGCAACATTTAAAATGCTTCCGCTAGAATGTGCTCTGTGTAGGACGTTAGTTATTGGAAGGATGGTTTCATTGCGTAACCCTTCGGTCTGTCTGTGGTATATGACGTCGGGCTCTGGCCGGATCTACTACTATATGTCATGTGACAGATAGGTGGTGTCACAGAAGGTGTCAAAGTAATCAACACCATAAGTCTGAGTAAAGCCTTTGGCGACCAGGCAGGCCTTGTATTGATCCATGATGCCGTCCGGACGGAACTTTATAACAAATACCCAGTGACAACCAACCACATTCATGCCCAAAGGGGGAGGAATAAGGGTCCATGTACCCCTTTCAGTGAGGGTAGCAATTTCCTCATCCATGTCAGTCGTCCAATGAGGAACAACAAGAGCTTCCTGGTAGGTATGGGGAGTGGCAGTGGCAGAGATAGCCAATGCAAATGCCCTGCGAGAAGGAGTTAGATGATCATAGGAAACAACAACGACCAACGAGTGTTGGGTACACGTCTACACCCCTTTGTGAAGAGCAATGAGAAGATCTAGGTCGGTGTGTTCCTTGGTAGCCGGCGCATCCGTGGCGGAGAGAGCTGGCCCGGGAGCGGAGAGAGACGGCCGCAGAGCGAAGGGAGATATAAGAGGTGGAGAGAGAGAGGAGGAGGAGGCGGTGGAGACGGCGGTGGAGAAATCTCGACGGGAGTAAACGTGATGGAGGGGATGGTAGGAGAAGCTGAAACATCAGGAGGAATAGAGGAGTCAGAAGAGAAATATGACGCATTCTCGAAGAAGGTCACATCCGCGGATACAAATTGCTTATGAAGAATAGGGTCAAAGCAACAATATTCTTTCTGAGTAGTAGAGTAACCCAGAAAGACACAATTGGTTGCACGTGAGGCGAGTTTGTCACGAGTGGCGGAAGAAGCGTGCACAAAAGTCGTGCACCTAAAGATACGCAAAGGGAGAGGAAACAGATCCTTGCCTGGATAGAGAATGGAGAATGGGGTTTTACTGTGGAGAACCGTGGAGGGAATGCAATTGATGAGATAGCAGGAGTTGAGGATAGTATAGCCCCAATAGGAGCGAGGAATCTGCATCTGTGTCATCAGAGTGCGAGCAACATCAAGGAGGTGATGGTTTTTGCATTCCGCCACCCCATTTTGCTATGAGGTATAGACACGTCTAGTTTAATGAATAATATCATGTTGCATACAGAAAGAAGAGAAATCATTATTAAGATATTCCTTAGCATTGTCAGAGCGAAAGATTTTAATAGAAATATCAAACTGATTTTTAATCATATAATAAAATGATGTCCATACAGAAAATAGTTCGGAGCGATCTTTTAAACGATACACCCATGTACACCTAGAGAAATCATCAATAAATGTTACAAAATATGAACTACCCCGACCTATGGTGAGGGTAGGAGCAGGGCCCCATACATTAGAGTGAACAAGATCAAACGGGTGGGAAGATCCACAACCTTGCTTCGGTGGGAAGGAGGGGCGGTGATGCTTGACAAGATGACATGCGTCACAGTTGAAAGGAGGACTGTGCGGAGGTAGGTGGGACAGAAGCTGGCGAAGAAGCCAGTGAGGAGGATTACCAAGGCGAAGATGCCTTTGAAGAATATCTGTAGAAGAGGAGGAGAAGGCGGACAGAGCGGAAACATTATCGACGAAGTAGTGGCCGCCGCTCTCAGTCCCAGTAGCAATCGTCCGTTGGGAGCCCGGATCTTGAAAAGAACAAGAGGTAGGAGTGAATGTGACGAAGCTCCGAAGTTGTTTGCATAGAGAAGTAACAGATAGTAAATTGCAAGGGAACTTGGGCACATAAAGAGTGTCCGCCAAGTGAAGAGATGAAGTGACATGAACCACGCCCGTCCTATGGACCGGGGAGGGAGAGTTGTCTGCAACGAGGACCGGAGGCATCCGATCATGTGTTTCTAGGAAAGAAAAGCACTGAGGATTGTCAGTCATGTGATTAGTAGCTCCAGAGTCTATCAGTCATTTACCTTGAGTAACCACGCAGGAAATACCTAACGTCGTGACCACGGAGGCAGACGGCCTCGAGGAGGAGGTGGTAGCATCACCAGAGGGGCAAAGATGTGGATGTAGAGATGTCGGTTGGGCCACGTGAGTCGTGGTGGTAGAGGTGTCAGAAAGAGCCGTATAAGCGAAGAGAGAAAACGTAAGTCGCGCGAGTAGAAGTAAGGCCGCGCGAACAGCAGGCAAAAGAGACCGCGCGAACCAGAAAGAGGCTGCGAGAACAAGGGAGACCGCAATAGACACGAGGAAGACCACAACAGATAAAAAGAAGGAGAACTGCAGCGGTCACGGTGTCAACACACCCGCTGCCAGAAGAGCCACAACGGACACGAGGAAGTCCGCAGCGGATAAAAAGGAGGGGAACTACAACAGTCACGGTGTCAACACACCAGCGACCAGAAGAGCCACGACCAAGAAGCATAGCAAAGCAGAGGGAAAGTAGTCGTGCGAATAAAGGAGATCGCATGAAGCAAAACAAGCAAGGAGGTCGCACGAACAAACAGAGTCCATGCGAACAGAGACGAAACAACGCGACTAAAGAGAAACCGTGCGAACAGAGAAAGGGAGAAGAGAGACCGTGAGAAGAAAGGGAGAAGAGAGACTGAGAGAAACAGGTCGCGAACAGAGAGAAAGCAGAGAGGTCGCGCACACAGAGGGCAGCGACAAACAAGATAGGGAATCCGCGCGAACAGGCCGCAAGAAGAAAGGGCAAACCGCGCGGTCAGAAGTGGCTCACAGAATCAGGTGAAAAAGATCGTATCCTCTAATACCATGCGCGAACAGAAAAAGTAAACCGGAATTTGGAATAACAAAAAATTTTATTATCTAAAAAGATAAGTATTGCAAAGGTATGACCTCTTTTTTATAGAATGGAGGAGATATGAGAGATTACAAATAAGCAATGCGAGACTAAATAATTACATGTATAAGCGGTTTTATAAAAACAGACCAAACAAGACACGCGGTTAGACGAATAGGCTAACCGCTCGACAACCACCATAAGGAGAGAACAAGCCGCCAAAAGAAACCGCTAGACTGCCGGTCTCCAAGTCGCCTGAGAGAAACCGCCAGACCACTCGGACACCAAACAACAATAGCTCGGCTAACAAGCCGCTGGGAGAAACCGCCAGACCGCCCGATATCCATACTGTAACAAGAAAATAAAATCATTTCCTCCTCTTTATAATTAGCTGAAAAGATTCAGGAAAATGAACCCTGCTTCGTTTCCCTTGTTAATCTGCCATACCTGAATAAAGTAATTTTCTCCTAATAAATAATCTGCTAGTCTTCCTGATCGGCGCTTCTGTCGAGCGACATCCCTACCGTGCATCCATCTCACGGCGACAATAGGGAAAGGTCCTCTCCAAACTGACGACACTGTGCCGAGCTTTGCCAGCCAGTAGCTCGCGCGACCTTCTCCCCGACGGGTTCTCGTCGCCCTCACCCTCCAGATATATAGTGCCGCCTGCATCCAAGGGTCTTCATCGTCTCTTTCTCCGGCGACCCCCTCCCCACCTCTGGAAGCAGTTTCCGCCGTGATTGACATCGACTACAGCGCCATCCTCCATCAATTGTCTGCATGACGCCCTCACTGGGTGCATTGAGATTGAAGGACCCCTTCCTAGCCGTAACTTTGGATACGCTTGGGTAAACTCCACCTTAACTATCTTGCCACACATAATTAAAATAAGGCTCTGTTGGTTTGCAGTGCTATTTTTGTTTTGGGTTTTTAAAACCAAACTTTGATGTTTGTTAAGCCATATTTTAGGTTGTTTTGGTTTTGAGATGAAAACGCACCCTTTTCAATTCCTTCTAAAATCCCCCTGCCCCAAAACAGACCATGCTAGGTTTGTTTTCGATGGTTTTGAGAATAGACGAGCTCCCCCCTCTTCTGCCATTTCGTGATGGTGAGCGGTGTTTTCTCCGGCAGCCTCTGCAGGAATGGCGGATGAAGAAGAAGTAGGGAAAATGTCGTGGTTGGTGAAGTCGAGCAGGTCCTTGAGCGGGTTTTCGTGTTGCGCGATTTTGAGAACAAGCGAAGTCGCAGAAGTGGTCGAAGTTGCCGCAGATCGGTCTCACCGTCGATCTGTTTGTTGCTCATCTTCATGCTCGTTGCCTATCTTCATGCTCGCTGGACGATGCATTCACTGCCTCCCTTTTCAAGGAAGCCATTTTCCTCATTCTCTGTATTTTGCATATGTAACGGAGTAGCTGCTTATCGCCCTCCGAGATTAAATAAATCTTTGTAAAACTCCTAGAAGTTAGTGGATTTTGGCTCACCACAGCTCCAACCATGTGTTTTTTCACCCTTTCGAGGATTTTTACGTAAAAAACATCCCTTGTCAATTGTTGTGGTTCCCTTCGATTGTTTGTGCGACTAGTACGATTCCGAGCTAAGGCGGCCCGACTTCTCTGGACCAGGGAAAGACCGGGCGACCCGCAACATAATCAATTACAGAAAAGGAATGCAATATTTACCTAACTTGAACGAGAGTAAACTGGCGGCGATCAAGACAAGAGAAATAAAAGGAGAGTTAACTAGCTGCTAGAGAGGACGTCGGCCGCTAGAGAAGATGCTGACCACTGGAGAGGTCACTGACTACGATTAGTATAAGAGTTGCCAGCCGCTGGAGAGGACGTCGACCGCTTGAGAGGTCACCGACCGCAATTAGCATAAGAGTTGTCGGTTGTTGGAGAGGAGGCCAATAACAGGAGACTTCGCCTATCACTAGAGAGGACATAGGATGCGATCAAAACAAGTTTCATCGGAGGCTGGTTAGTTCGTTGGTAGCAGGTGGTATCGTCATGCCAAGGAGTTTCAACCATCTCTCACAGGAAAAGGAAAACGGCTCGCAAGATTAGGTTCTGTTGAAGAAAATTGAGTGCAAGGAGATTAGTGAGACTAAGTCCAACACTAGAGTATTTCAATGTTTCAAGTACATGTGGACCCATTGCACAAATAATTTGAGTGTCTGTGATGCCACTTCGTCGCTATTATTGATTCTACTGATGGGCATGTGACAGAGTATGAAGTTTACATTAATGAATCTCACCATGAGCCTGAGTTTGAGGATGTCATAAAAGTAGAAGACGAACACGTTGAACACTTAGTCTGTGTCTTACATTATAGCAAGATCACCTGTAACAAGTCTATTGGGGATGACCATCATTTTGGATATATTGACGCCCTTAGAGAGGTGTGTGTGGGGAGGATGAGTGAATAAGTGTTTAATGAAAGTTATGAAAATGTTATAAATGTTTTTCTTTAATGATTTAAAAGAATATTTTTCAAAACATTTTAGAGAATAAGAAATAAAATCAAGCTAATAAAATAATGAAAGACACAATTTTATCTCATAAAAATTTTGATTACAAAAATATTGATTTCCATAACGCTAGAAATCAATGCGAAAAATTGAAAAAAAAATACTATATAGACCCTTCTCCCAAGTACCGATTAGTTCTAAATGTAACAAATAGGTACAAAAGATAGAAGATAATACAAAATAGAATTTTTCTACCTTTTTTGTATCGTTAACAAATTTCTCTACCAAACAAACATGTAACAAAAGATGAAAGATAATACAAGATAGAATATGCAAAATTAGAATATAAACTCCCTATATGAAAACTCTAAGGCTCCGTTCGTTAAGTGAAAATTGAGATGCAGGAATTGGAATTGACTTCAATTCCAATTCCCGCAGAAATTGGCGGGAATTGGAATTGACGTCAATTCCAATTCTGCTGTTCGGCTAAATGCAGGAATTCTGTCATCAGTATTGGAATTGATAATTCCGATGTTCGGCTGTATGTCTGATTTCAACGGTTGAAATTGAAATTTTAATTTTATAACATTAAAATCGACAATTTTTTTTTAAAAAACAACATCAATAAATAATGTCTTGCATCACCAAAGTTCACCAAATTAAAAACATAGTTTATGACATGACATAACATTGTAATATATTTGGATCCCAGAAAATCAACCCCGTAAATGTAAGCGTAGCCAAGTCCTCCTGATTGGCAACGACCAAGCCATAAACACGTCACTCTTGATGTTGTTGACACTCAGCATATCGATAGCCTGTATGACCTCGTCCTCAGTCAGATCTGTGATAGCTGTCATGACCGCATATATCCTGTCTGCCCTTGAGATCGGATGTGTCGGTTGAGAAGTAACACTGCTCTCGTGTTCCATGTTCCTCGCTATTGCTGGAACAACATTAATTATGTCCGCCACTGCTGCTTTCTTCTTCTTCTTGGTCTCTGGCTCGATCTCCTCGACCACATTATCGTTCATTGAAACGTCAATGTGGATCTCATTCATTGCCTCGGATGCAGTTGCAACATTAGCTCCTGTAGCTCTATCAACCCCACGTATCATAGCTAAGTCGCCCCAATTCACGATCACCTTGCTACGATAATGCTTTACTGACGGGTGTGCCTACAAGTTTAGAGTTGAGTACACTTATTAAACTATAAATTGGCAGAAAATTTAAAGTTTATTTTAACTGACAATAGTACTTTAACATAATTCGCCCAAACATCTTCGCTGTCTACCTTCACTACATTGCGTTCCCAATCCCATCCAAATCCACTCGTATCTAGCATTGCCGATATCTCTTGGTCGTATTTATTCCATGTTTTTATTCGCCCCATTATCTTCTCCTTACTAATGTCGACGTTGCAAACCTCTTTTAATGTTTGAATTGCCGCTGTGTACACGATACTTTTCCAACCACTAGCCGCCTTGTTCCCCAAATTTTGCTGCTCTAGGAGAGCAGTCGATAAAGCACAGTCCATTTGTGATGTCCATGGAACATATGACCATTCAATGGCCTTACCAGCTTTTCCCTTGCCTTTATCTATATAATTTCTGCAATTCAATCAAACATAAAATGCAACAACATTATATTTTAAGTAACACCATATGATTTTAAAAATAACAATAATAGCTTAAGTAGCACCATATGATTTAAAAAATAACAACAACAGCTTAAGTAGCACTACGTGATTTAAATGCCGCAACAAAATTATAATCATAGAGTAGCAAAACAAGAGAACATCCTATAATCCATGTCGAGCACGATACTCGTTGAACATATTTACGGCTATAGTATCTCTAAAATGGGTCCACTCCGGAGTTGCTTGAACAACACCCATTGCATCTGCATACTCAAAACTAGCATGACTTGCATCTTGTTCTAAAATGTCTGCATCTACTTCAACAAGCAATCGTTCATTGTTCTCTAATCTACTCTCTATCAGGAAATTATGGAGTATACAACATGCATTTATAATTTGAACCTATGCCAAATTTAAAAAAAATTATACTTTATAACCAAATAAATTGTAAGAAGAATGAAGGTCCTCTTAATAAATATACCTACACTTTGATATCATAGAAGGATGACCCTCGTAAAATTGCCCATCTTTTTTTGAGGAGACCAAATGTTCTCTCAGTAACATTTCTCTCTGTTGCGTGTCTAAGATTAAACAACTCTTTATAGTTTGTCAGATTGTTGTCATGTGTAGCCCACTTCTTTAGGTGATATCTTGTTGACCGATATGGTGCAAGATAACCTGGACCGTTAGCGTATCCCACGTCCACAAGGTAGTATTTTCCTACCGGGGTCCTCAAAACGATCGGCTCTTTTGAGAGCATTACGCAACACTCTGAGTCCGAAGATGAACCCTCCCAGCCAGGTAATACATAAATAAATTTCATGTTTGAGTCATATGCATGGTAAAAATTAAATTATAAAAAGAGATGAAGAATGAAAACTTGATTATGCTATATGATTCATGACCTAATTAGGAGTCTATTGAGCTTCTTTCTTTTTTACCAAAAAGAGGGAAGAAATAATATCTTATTTCAAAAACGAGGGTCATATAAGACCAATATTTTTGGTGCACCAATACAAGCGAGACATTATTCTAAGCTGGGTAAATTTAAACAAAACCAATCAAAATAATTAGTCTAGTTTAATACCAAGGTTGCAAAATCCTACAGTCGAAACCTAGACTTTATTAGGCTGATCATGCAGTAAAATCAAACTAATGCTGTCATTACTAGGCAAACATCAAACTTAGAACTGTAAGAAGAGTAAGAAATGACATCAAACTAATGCTGTCATTACTAGGCAAACATCAAACTAATGATGTCATTACTAGGCAAACATCAATCATTTAATTTAGTAACCTAATGCTTTGAATAGAATCAAGTAAAAAAAATTTCAAGACTGATTTGGCTTACGCTGCCACAGGAGATAAAGTTGGGAATGACCAAGCAGTAAAAAAACGAGAAACATACAAGAAGAAGAAGAAGAATTGCGTTGCCACAGGAGATAGAGTTGGGAATTACCAAGCAATAAAAAAACGAGAAACATACAAGAAGAAGAAGAAGAAGAAGAAGTTACCAGCCGAGCGGGAGCAACCGAGCGGGAGCAGGAACAACGACGGGAGCCGGAGCCGGAGCAGGAACGGCGACGGGAGCAGGAGCGGCAGCAGGATCCGGAGCCGAAGCAGTCGAGGCGACGAGATCAGGAGCAGGAACAGGGAGGGGAATCGAAATCGCGGCGACGGGAGAAGGAAGATGAGCGGGATCGGAATCACGAAGTCTGACCTAGCGAGGTCGGAAATGAATGTCGCGAGATGAGCTTATACCCAATTCCGACCAAATTAGGTTTGATTTCCGATTCCCACGAATTTTTTGGCATACCGAACAACTATAAATGGAATTGATAAATGAATATCAATTCCAACGACCCAATTCCCGCTTAACGAACGGAGCCTAAAGGTGATGCCGAAAGCACACTTTAGATCAGAGTTGTCGTTGTGTTCTTTCTTTGCATAAAATATGCATTGTTTGAACCCCCCCTCCCTTCGAGTTTCTCTTTTGATCTTCAAGGCTTTCCCAAGAGAGTGCTCTGTTCTTTTGGGATGAGGTCTCTCACAAAAAGTTTGAGGTTGTAGCTTTGGTGGAAGAGAGATCAATGCATTGGAAGGAATGGATCTGACCTTTATATAGATCCAAAGAGATACCGTCGACGGTATTGCTACTGTCCCGCGGTAACCTATATGGAAACAGTGAGGCACACAGATCGCGACAGACATGATATGTGCTTTTCTTCATTTTAGGCATTGTCATTTTAAGCAACACCTACAATGCCACGTTAGTACTACCACACCGCGTTAGCTTCATATGTGTTACTCTGTTGGCTTCCTACTCCATTTGGCTCCTCATTTCAGTTGTTGATTGTCAGAAATTCCAAATGTTACTGCCAAACGTTAGCGTTTGCACGCCGCGATAAGGACTTAATATAGATGGACTTTCTCCTGCAATTAATCTTTGCATTCAAATCCATTTTGCCGGATGCCCTTCGGTATCCAGACCAATCACCAGCGGTAGGTGCTACAGCCCCGCGATAGCCTTCAATTCTGAGCTTCTTCTTCTGTCACTTCTGTTCATATTAATTTTTGAACAACACTGCATAAAATTATTGCTAATAATTGATGATCATTCTTTGAAAATTATAAATTTATGGTCGGTTGTTACCACCGTGAATTATACTTTTCAAAGAAAGATTGAGCGTTTGTTTACTACCATGAACTACCACCAAGGTAGTTTGGTCGATTACAAATTCAAAAGTGCAATGAGCCACCAGCTGTGGCTCCAGACATACCACCCAACACAACACCAATGTCGATGCCTGATCTCTATGTTACCAGTTTTTGCGAGTTCTCACAGAGGTCGAGCTCTACCAACCCCGGGACAATTGATGCAACTGTCTTCACATCCCGATATGTGTGATATCACCACACAACAATTGTTAATTTTATTATTATTATTTTATGTTAATTTATTATTTTTCTGTCATTTTATTTTCACGCATCGATGCTATTTTTAGTTCTGATTCATCAGTTTGATCACCCGTGAGACCCTAAATAAGTATTCTGGCAATCTTAATAATTTTGACGAAAGAGTCAAACTTAATTCATTTAAAGGACGCATAAGATTAAATTGACGAATTACTCATAAAAAATAGAGTTTAGAGAATAATTCAAATAATTTTTCATTAAGAAATTATGAATTAGAGAGCAAAAGAGTTTAAGAAATAATTCAACTGGAAAAGACTAGTATTTGAAAATAATCAAAATGAAAAAAGTATATGATTAAGAAAATAAAATCATTTTCTCATCTTTATAATTAGCTGAAAAGATTCATGAAAATGAACCCTGTTTCGTTTCGCTTGTTAATCAGCCCTACCTGAATAAAGTAATTTTCTCCTAATTAATAATTTGCTCGTCTTCCCGATTGGTGCTTCTGTCGGACGACATCCCTACCGTGCATCCATCACACGACGACAACATGGAAAGGTCCTCTCCAAACTGATGACATTGTGCTGAGCTTTGCCAGCTAGTAACTCGCGCGACCTTCGCCCCAACGGGTTCCCGTCGCCCTCACCCTCCAGATCTATAGCGCCGCCTACATCCAAGGGTCTCCATCATCTCTTTCTCCGGCGACCCCCTCCCCACCTCTGGACGCCGTTTCCGGCCGCGATTGACGTCGACTACAGCGCCATCCTCCGTCAATTGTCCGCATGACGCCCTCACTGGGTGCACTGAGATTGAAGGACCCCTTCCTAGCCGTAACTTTGGATCCGCTTGGGTAAACTCCACCTTAACTATCTTGCCCCACATAATTAAAATAAGGCTCCGTTGGTTTACAGTGTTGTTTTCGTTTTGGGTTTTTTAAAACCAAATTTTGCTCTTCGTTAAGCCATATTTTAGGCTGTTTCGGTTTTGGGATGAAAACACACCTTTTTTGAATTCCTTCTAAAATCCCCCTGCCCCAAAATAGACCCTACTAGGTCTATTTTCGCTGGTCTTGAGAATAGACGAGCTCCCCCCTCTTCTGCCATTTCGTGATGGTGAGTAGTGTTTTCTCCTACAACTTCTGCAAGAATGGTGGAGGAAGAGGAAGAAGAAGGGAAGATGTCATGGTTGGTGAAGTCGAGCAGGTCCTTGAGCAGGTTTTCGTGTTGCACGGTTTTGAGAACAGGTGAAGTCGCGGAAGTGGCCAAAGTCGCCGCAGATCGGTCTCA
The DNA here is from genome assembly GCA_039583875.1 of Platanthera guangdongensis. Taxonomy (NCBI): domain Eukaryota; kingdom Viridiplantae; phylum Streptophyta; class Magnoliopsida; order Asparagales; family Orchidaceae; genus Platanthera; species Platanthera guangdongensis. Next base: position 32,270,914 of record CM077164.1, on the reverse strand, counting down.
CCGTCGACCTGTTTGTTGCCCATCTTCATGTTCGTTGCCCATCTTCATGCTCGCTGGACGATGCATTCACTGCCTCCTTTTCAAGAAAGGATTTTAATTTAGAAGAAAAGGAGAACAATGAAGGAGGCTGGATTCACTGCCTGCCTTTTCATGAAACTATATTTTTATTTATTATTTTAGGAGTTAGTTTCTTCCTCCCTTCCTTATATTGGTCAAAGCTGTAAATTGATCTCAAGTGCTATTCATCTCTCCTTGTATAAACATCTGAGCTGTGCTTCTTGCACAGTGGCAGTTGCTTAATTTTTACCCCTACTATAAGAATTCATGGGCTGATGACAGTTATTATCATGCCTCTTCTTTGCTAAAACTTGTCTCTATCCAGTTTTGGCTTGTACAAAAATATTCAACTTTGAGTTAAGTTAATAAATATAAGTTTTTGTTTTGGTTCAAAACGAACCTGAAAACCATGTTGTAAATGAATATAAGTTTTCGTTTTGTCCCAAAACAAAAACGCATGGTTTTTTTCGTTTTGGACCAAAACTCACCGAAAACACTACAAATGAACGCGGCCTAATTTTATGCAATCCATTTAAATATTTCTAAGTTGGACATTCATACTGCTATTTATTGCCGTTATTTCATAAATTATTGTATACGAATTTGCTTGTGAAAATCTGCAAATACCGCCTCGATTCAAAACTTTAGAATTCTTGAGAATTTCGGTTAACGAAGCCCAAAATTTGATTTGACCCTTTTGGCCTATAAAAACTATCTTATTTTTTAAAAACTAATTTTGATCTTTGAGTATCAACATCATTAGGAATCAAAATCAATTTTGCTGCAATCATCACATCCGCTTATACTACATAAAAATTTTCACTCATCTAATCTGACCAACTTGTAAAACCATATCATGCAAATCCTTCAAAGACATCTTAATGCAATCACAATCACAGTAATCAAAGAAACTGATTTCATTTGGAAAGTAAGACACTAGAAGAACCATTGAATGACCATGAATAATGCATTCTGATAGTGAACATAGAAACTTCAAATGACATGTTAAATGCACCCTCTCTTGAATCTTTCTCTCATGATTCACACCATTCTATAAAATACGACAAACAATTAAACATTTTAATCAGAATAACTGAATAAAGCCATTTTATCCTAAATAATAAGAGTGTTGTTATTAGCAAACCAACTTTCGTTTCTAGTAAACCAGAAAAAGACAGATTCAGCCATTTATTTGCATTTTTTTATCTTTCCAAAAATTACTACTAGCAAACCAATCTTATTTTTTTTCAATATTTACATTTTTGAATTTTGAACCTCAAATGTTTCTCATTTGAAAAAGTAATCAACATGAAAGTTATAGATCTCGATTATATCTACAACTTTCATGTTGACCAGATTAGGATTTGAAGCCGTTTAAGTCTTCAATTTGGGCCCGAAAAAAGACACGCACGGAACAAGTCGTCTGTACAGATTTTCAATGTGACTTTTTTCGGAGCCCAAATCGGAGGTTTAAAATACTTCAAATCAAAAATTGTTCAACATGAAAGTTGTAGATCTCGTCGAGATCTACAACTTTCATTTTGAACACTTTTTAATTTGAAGCCGTTTAAGCCCCCGGTTTGGCCCCCAAAAAAGTCACGCCGATCCCGAACGTCCGCACATATGTTAGGCGTGACTATTTTTCGGGGTCAAATCAGTGGTCTAAATTGTTTTAAATCAAAAATTGTTCGACAGGAAAGTTGTAGATCCCGTCGAGATCTACAATTTTCCTGTTGAACAATTCTCATGAAAATGTACGTATAAGACAGTTCAAAAAAGACGCGTATATTTTTATATACACTTAACTCATATATACAACACGCCGTTATAAAAATTAGAGATCAAATATATTTCTAAACCAGACAATATTTTGTTTAAAGATTTTGATGCAGATAATGATATTGTGTTGAAAATGAGTTTTTGATATACTAAACAAAATTTTGCGTCATTTTGACTCATTTCTAATGTTAACATAAGTGATTGAATGAATACATTTGAAATCATTTGTAATATCATTACATAAAGTGAATTATTTTGAAAAAAATGAATGTTTTAAATAAAATTTAATTTTTTAAAAAAATTTTATGTTGATTTGTTAATAAAAAAGTAATTTTCAAATATTTATTTTAAAAAATAAGAATTTACTAATAATAATAATTTTTAAAAAGGGGATTGTTAAAGGCAAACCAAATTTGGATATACGCAAACCATTGTTAATGATAAACCATATGTTTTGAAAAATACTTGTGCAAACCAATTTGTTAATGACAAACCAACATTGTTAACGACAAACCAACACTACAAATTACATAATCAAATGTTTTAGACAAAAAAAATCATTTCATGAGAAGTCAAACGCAACAGTTCGACAAAATAACATGTTTATAATATAGAAACACCAAATTTATGACATTTAATATATGGTAACAGTCACATTCACTTCAATGAAAACCTGTAAAAATTTAAAGACTTTTATTACCAAAAAACACCTACAAAATTCAAAAACCCGATTAATTTAAATTTCAGAGGTCAACCGTGAAACATGTCTGTATATAATGAAAATCTTTAAAAGTTTCTGAGCTTGATTCCAATATCTGAAATTAGGAACAAAAAAATGGAAATTTGAAAATGAGAAAATTGACAACAGTTTTTGTAAGGTAAATGAAAGTATGAACAACAAAAGTCAACTTCATTTATTACAGCAAACAATACACTTATGTTTCACCATCTTCATAAACTACAAAATGACATAAGAGGCTAGAAATCAACCATCCAGCACCATTATCTAATTACAACACGAAAAAAAAATCAAAAATGAAGAACAAAAAAGCCAACGCATTGAATCCATATGCAGAATCCAAAACAAAAAATTAGCTTATCAATATGTTGAAGATGAAAGAAGAAAATATGTATTAAAGAATCCAGATGCAGAATCAAAACGAAAATGAAGAGAAGCGGCCGCGCACCTTCAAAATCAACGAAAAAACTGTTGTCCGTGATGGGAGAGGCAATGAAAACAAAGAACCAACGTGCACACCTTCAAAATCGTCTGATTGTTGTACGTCGAACCGCTTATCAGAAGCCTCGCAACCTACTAGCGACGGGAGAGACAACGATAGTGAGGTCGGGAAATGCGGCGTGAGTTGCGGCGTGAGAGGCGGCGGAAGGGGCGACGCGAGAGGCAACGATAGAGAGGTCAGGAGGTGCAGCGGGAGCGGCGGTGAATTTGGTTTGCGTATATCCAAATTGGTTTGCGCATAAAAAAACCACAGAGAAAAAAAGGACATGATTTTAAAATTTTGATTTGCGTATATCCGAATTGGATTTGCCTTTAACAATTCCCTTCTAAAAATCAAATGGAGTTTGTTCCTAACAACAAACAGCACCCAGTAATAACCAGCTTCTTCCAGGACGGCGCTTCTGTCTTGCGACATCGCTCCCGTGCATCCATCTCACTGCGCCAACGACTCCTCTCGACAACAGGGAAAGACCCTCCCGACACTGTGCTAAACTTTGGCAGGCAGTAACTCGCGCGACCTTTGCTCCGACGGGTTCCCGTCGCCCACATCCTCCTGATCTACAGCGCCGCCTCATCCAAGGGTCTCCATCGACTCTTTCTCCGGCGACCCCCCCTTTTGAGGCCGTTTCCCGCTGCAATTGACGTCGACTACAGTCGACTACAGCACCATCCTCCGTCAATTGTCCGCACGACGCCCTCACTGAGTGCACTGAGATTGAAGAACCCCTTGCTAGCCGCAGCTTTTGATATGCTTGGGTAAACTCTGCCTCAAATCTCTTGCTCCACTTAATTAAAATAATTTTATGGATCATTTAAATATTTCTAAGCTTATCTTGGATGTTTGCTATTTATTGCCGTTATTCCATAAATCATTGAATGCAAATATGCTTGTGAATACTTGCAAATGTCGCCACGATTCGGACCTTAAAAATGCCCGAGAATTTCTTCTGAATAACGGTTAATGAAGCGCAAAATTTGATTTGTCCCTTTTGGCCTATAAAAAATATCTTATTTTTCATAACCAATTTTTGATCTTTGAGTATCAACATCATTAGGAATCAAAATCATTTTACTGCAATCATGACATCCGCTTATACTACATAGAAACTTCAAATGATATGTAAATTGCACCCTCTCTTGAATCTTTAGCTCTCACGATTCACACCATTCTATAAAATGCGACAAACAATCAAACTTTCCATTTAGAACAACTTTTGATTGATCAAAAGAAGTTAGACTTAACATTGCAACTGACATTAGAATTGAACATGACTGAACTCCTAACAAAGCATGACTGATCTCCTAGTAGATTAAAATCATTATTGACATCTTAGAAGATCATTTTGATCTCTCAGGAGATCATTTCAAACTGCTAGGAGGTCATTTCAAACTGCTAGGAGGTCATTTCAATCTCCTGGGAGATCATTTTAATCTCCTAGGAGTTCATTAAATCTCATAGGAGATCATGTTCTGTGCTAAATTTGAACACCGCTAATGTTAAAGATCATGCAACCTTACTGGATAAACCCTAAAAATGACGAATAATTACTATTGAAGTAAACCTAATACCGAAGAAAATCAACTATTGATCTAAACCAATAACCCTAAAATAATGGAAAATCCTTTCAAAAAATGCAACTTGTAGGAGTTTGAACCACATATTTTAGCGTAGATAGGAGAATGGAGTTTTCAGAAGAGATATACCTGACCTAGATATGCGCAAACCGATCAAAGAATAGATCCCGTGAGTGACGCTTGGTAGTCGCTGGAAGGAGAGAACGCTGAAGCAGGTTCGCCGGGGAGAGAGCTTGTCAGGAGAGAGGTCGACGGGGTAAGAGACCGCCAGAGAGAAGCTTCGCCTGGAGATCGCGAGAGACGGAGTTTGGATCCTATAAAGATGCAAGAAATGAGGATGTTGATGTTTCCAATAGAAGAGGAGGATGAACTTATTGATGGTTCATTTTTTTTGGGTAAAAGATCTTCTAGAAGGGAGAGATGAGAGATATATTATTACACATACTTAAACTACCCTAGACGTCAAATGACAAAGGTTTTTTTAAAATTTGAAAAAAAAAACGTGGAAAATATATTAGTTGGTTTGTGGGGTGTAAAGTGCAAAAACCTAAATTAAAGGTGCAATGTGTCAAAATCCCGTAATTGGTGGGTGTTAAGTGCCAAAAATCCTTCAAAATGCTTATTCAGTGTATTTGTGATGCAGAGCAGAGACAAGGACGCGCTTTGGGCCCGTTCAGGGCTGATTTGACAACCTTCCATATATGGCGTGCCCGGATCGACGATCGGACTCCGCGATTGCGTCCGGAGCATCGTCGCAAGTCAAAATACTATATTACTTTATATTTTTCAGTTTATTTTTGATGTATTTTAAGGGCGAACCCGCCGGCCAATCATAGCCGTTGATGGGGAAACCCCAGCTTGTCTTTTCTTATAAATATGAGTTATGAGGGCTGAAATGATTCATTGTTGGATTTAGAGAAGAAGCATTCCCGGATTCCAGCGATCCCTCCCCGATGCCGACGCCGTGAAACTGTAGGTGATGATTCCTAGGCCGCCAAACTCCTCCCCAAGGTAATCCCTACCCCCACCTTCGTTTTCCACCATTCAAATGTCACGTACAGCCACCAAAAATCACCCAAACCCCACCCCCAATACCGCTGTCCAGGAATCCCGAAATCACTGTTCACTCGAAATCAGTGTTCACACAAAATTACTGTTCATCTGATACTGTTCACCGTTACTATTCACCCCACCCTCCACTTCTTCTCCCATTCGTGGAACCACTTCCAAACAACCCTAATTCTCTAGATCCATTCAGATATGAGAATTTCGCTCCTAATCCGTTATTTCCACATCTCATATTTTTCATTTTTGCCCGAATCTGCCCCTAAATAGCGGATCTACCCATCCCCGACCTGGATCTACTTATTCGTGGCCGGATCCGCTTTTTTACTATCCGTTACCACCGTTTCCCTCCAAGGGCAGCCACCGTTACCGTCGTCTCGCCACCGGTTCCACCTCCGATTGCCGATCTACACATCCGGCCCTCCGAATCTTCAGTGTCTCGGTTCAGACCTCTATCTTGTGAGCGTTTGCGGTATTGTATTCTTGGACTTGACATTTTCATTTGGTGTTTTATTATATTGTGCTGAGATTATTGTTGCGTAGAAATTGGTTCTTTTATACTAATAATTGCAGGAGGAGTTATTCACCGCACGTTTGCTCTGGTCCTCCGTGCGGAGGAAGCCATTACTTAATTGCTGAAATTAATTGCTTGCTTTTATTTCAAATATTTGCGTAGTGTTTAATTCTCATTGCTCATTTTAATCGTCGTCGTCACCAACGGTCGCATTACGTTTAGAGTTGCATTAGTGTGTCACCCCTGCACCAGCACTTAGAGTCATAGTCTCCGAGCACCACTAGCCAAACCCTACATCAATTTTGATATCAGAGGTCAAGGTTAGGCCATTTGCATGCTTCGTAGTGGTAGGTTTTAAATAATCATTGGATTCATTTATATCTAATTATCACCGTCGTTTGTCTCCTCCATCTGAGTATCCTGAGTCTACATATACCCGACCTCATAGAGCCCCTCTAGAGAGATCTTCATGTTATCATTATGATTATCATCGTTCCCCGCACACCACTCGTAGAGATCGTGTGACCCCTCGACACTATTCCATCATGCTAGAGGCGATCACCACGACGAGCGGTCCTCACGTCTTCATCATTATACCTCTTCACGATTTCACGATGATAGAATTGAATATCGTTTAGGTCATCACCGCTACACATCTCCTCTAGAAGAGGAACCTGAGTTTGGATATGAGCGACCTCCACTGCACGTTCACAGGGCTCATACACATCCACGAGCACAATCTAATTATGTTAGGAACTACTGTCTAAACGACCCTCAGGAACCCTATAGAGGTCACCATCAGCAGAATCACAGTATATGTCAAGACCCTCATAGTGTTCCGCCAATAGAGTTACCTGAGGCTGAATTTATGCGATTAGTATTTGACCGTTTTGATCTCTTAGAAACTCAGTTTGATCACCTAAGATCTACATTACGAAGACAGCCTGGGGATTTGGGTCAAGTCACCGATGCGGCGAGTAGTGCTCCCACCGAGCCAAGAGACCCGACACTTGGTTTTGAACCTTCTCAGTTTGATGAGATTTAGTGCTCGTGTGATCTTGAGGTTGAATCTGATCATGACCCTATGATGCAGGTGAAGAGTGATACTAGCCTGACTAGTGAGCATGGTCACGTGGGTGAGGACGAGCGGCCTAGTGATACTGTGATGGTATATCCATCCTTTTCAGCTCACCTAGACCCACATCTAGACCTAGTGCCCCCTTTGGACAGAGACACGGTTCTCGACACTATATTGATTGACCCACACTTGAGTCTAGGCACCCCCTGCTCTTCCCTTTGAACTATCTCGAGTCACTTCACTACTGAGAGTCGAGAGTATGGTGTTGACTTCATTGTGGCTACCTCACCCAGTTACGAGGACACTACCTCTATCAACGATACTCATCTGAGGGATCTTCCCATTATTAATGACCTTATTGTTGAACCTCCAGATAAGCCTCCTGATGAGTCACTACTCCCTTGGGAGGTTCATGAAGCTAGCGTTGACTTTGTTGTAGGTGTCCTACTTGCTCCCACTGACACTAATGTTATTGGTGCCCTACTCGTGGTGGGCTATCCTATCATTATCGACCTCTTCGGGATCAAGTCCCCGAGAGGCTCATTTGACAAGCCTTCCCTCCTACACTTTAGTGATAGATCGTGTATCCACACTAGTGATCATCTCACACGTGATGACTTCTGGCATACACCCCCTGATGAGCCACCTGATGGGATATATTATTTGAGAGATACCCATCACACCAGTGCTCCGCACTATTTTGTCACCATCTACATCGTCCCCACGGGTGATGACGTCGGCCACGTTGGATTTTTCTATCGACCACCCAGTAAGCCTCCTAATAGGCCACCCCATGTTAGTAATACCCAAGTCATTGTCGGGCCTTCTCTTAGGAAGTGTGTCGAGTATGTTGCGCTCTATGCGCATCATTTGCTTCATTTGCATGAGTTAGTTAGGTCGCATGTTCATCATTCGCATGCATTACATGAGTCGGTTCGTCGACAAATAATAATGAGCAATGAAAGTTATGAAACTCATGCAGATAAGCGGAGGCGAGAACAAATGTTTAATGTAGGCGAGAAGGTAATGATGCGAGTCCGTCCTGAGAGGCTCCCTTCGGGGCCTGCCAAAAAGTTAAGCGCAAGGCGAATGAGTCCGTACACCATTATTAGTCGTATTGGGACCAACGCCTACCAACTTGACATCCCGGCCGGTATGAGAATTCACTCTGTGTTTAATGTTGAAGATTTGACTGCATACTATGAACCTCATGACTATGTGGACCCGAGCAGTGAAGATGCCCAATCACCTCCACTCCCACTATCGTTACCTTACCACCCTCATACGTCACCACCGTCTGATGACCACCCCAGTCCACCCATTGTTGACATCCACCTACCTGGGAACTCGTCTTCTTTGGTTTCACCGCAGGCACCACCGATCACACCGGGATCCACCCTTCGAGAGATGAGTGATGAGAGCATCGCAGAGTTCAGATTCCACCAGTTTGTTCCTACTTCAGATGGGCCACGTTGTCACTACTTGGTACATTGGCGGGACCGCCCTGATGCAGTTGACGTTTGGACACTTGCAGCAGAGCTTGATTGATTCGCCCCTGGACTTCGACTTCAGCACGACGATCTCCATTCACCGGAGATGACAGCTTTTCAGTTAGGGGGAATTGATTGGCGAGGACACCCTTCCGCCGACGACACTTGGACGACTTCCGGTGGACCTCTTCGAGTTGTACCTGGCGGATAGCTTGAGAATTCCGATCCCAATTCATCGGGAGATGAATTCTTTCAAGCCGCAGAGATTGATGCGGAGCAAAGACGGGGACACGCTTTGGGCCCGTTTGGGGCTGATTTGACAACTTTCCATATATGGCATGCCCGGATCGACGATCAGACTCCGCGATTGCGTCCGGAGCGTCGCCGCGAGTCAAAATACTATATTACTTTATATTTTTCAGTTTATTTTTGATGTATTTTAAGGGCGAACCACCAGCCAATCATAGCCGTTGATGAGGATACCCTAGCTTGTATTTTATTATAAATAGGAGTATGAGAGCTGAAATGATTCATTGTTGGATTTGGAGAAGAAGCATTCTCGGATTCCAGCGTTCCCTCCCCGGTGCCGACGCCGTGGAACCCTAGGTGACGATTTCTAGGGCGCCAAACTCCTCCCCAAGGTAGTCCCCACCCCCGCCTTCGTTTTCCACCCTTCAAATCCCACTTCCAGCCACCAAAAATCACCCAAACCCCACCCCAATACCGCTGTCCTGGAATCCCGAAATCACTGTTCATCTGGAATCACTGTTCACCCGAAATTACCGTTCATCTGATACTGTTCATCGTTCCTGTTCACCAGACCCTCCACTTCTTCTCCCCTTCGTGGACAAACAACCCTAATTCTCTAGATCCATTCAGATCTGAGAATTTCGCTCCCGATCCGTTATTTTCACATCTCATACTTTCTATTTTTGCCCGAATCCGCCCCTAAATACCGGATCTACCCATCCCTGGCCCGAATCTACTTATTCGTGGCCGAATCCGCCGTTTTACTATCCGTTACCACCATTTCCTGCCAAGGGCAGCCACCGTCACCGTCGTCTCGCCACCGGTTCCACCTCCGATTGCCGATCGACACATCCGGCCCTCCAAATCTTCAGTGTCTCGGTTCAACCCTCTATCTTGTGAGCGTTTGTGGTATTGTATTCTTGTACTTGACATTTTCATTTGGTGTTTTATTATATTGTGCTGAGATTATTGTTGCGTACAAATTGGTTCTTTTATACTAATAATTGCAGGAGGAGTTATTTGCCGCACGCTTGCTTTAGCCCTCCGAGCGGAGGAAGCCGTTGTCTAATTGCTAAAAATTAATTGTTTGTCTCTTTATTTTAATTATCTGCGTGGTGTTTTTAATCACATTGCTTATATTATTTGTCGTCGTCGACCGACGGTCACATTGCATTTAGCGCTGCACTAGTGTGTCACCCCCGCACCTGCACTTAGAGCTGTCACGACTTCGGTTCGGTTCCGGTTCTACTAAAAGAATGAACCGAACCACTAAGGTAACAATTCTTCAAATTAGAAACAAAACCTTATTTAGTTTGACCGGTTCCGGTTCTGGTTCCGGTTTTAGCTTAATTTTTGGAACCGTTGTGTCAACGGTTCCGGTTACGGTTCAACAAGAACCAAAACTAAACTAACAACTTACGGTTCAGTCTGGTTCCATGCGGTTCGGTCCGGTTCCAATCGGTTGCAACTAAAATCAAAATCAAACTTGGCAGAATGAAATAAAAGCGGGTTGCAAATAGTAAAACTTAAAACAACATCGAAATAAAAATAATTATGTTGCACACTTTTCGACGGTCTTTTCCAAGATCGGTGAGAAAGTGTCATTCGTCTTCCTACGCGTGTAGACTTGTCATAACTTGTAGTTGACTTGCACGCGTCTCGTCGGCATGCTCAACCGTAACAACCGGCTACAATTAGTTGTCTTTCATAATTACTAATAGATAGTAGTTGTATATCTTCTATATTTTTAAATAAAATATTTCAAAAAAATATGTAAGTAAAATTGAAAATATATTATATAACTGTATAAAAATCAAAAGTGCACTGCAAAAATTGACTTCAAACTGCATCAATGTCAAACCATATCACACGGTTTTTATGCGGTGAAGTTTTGTTCGGTGCAAAATCGATCATTTTTAGTGCGATTGCGGTTTGGGTTCAAACTGTACCAGCTTCACTCGTGATAGTAAGTATAAATATTATAGATAAATTATAAAATAATAACAATATAATAATAATAATAAACGGGTTGCGGTTCAGTTCTGCTTTGGTCCGGTTCGGATCGGGTCTAAAAATCTTGAAACCGCTTGAGACTTGTATGTTACGGTTACGGTTCCGGCTCCGGACCGGATAATAAAATGTAAGAACCACAACTGGACCAATGTTGTTCACGGTTCCAAAATTCAAACCACGATTCGGTTTGGTTCTTTGCGGTTCAGGTTTGATTTGCGGTTTTCGGTTTTTAGTGACAGCTCTACCTGCACTTAGAGTTATAGTTTCCGAGCACCACTAGCCTACCCTATATCAAATTGTATATTCAAAACTGATTGACAATCCAGTATTTGTGATTTTCAACACCTGTATCCACAAAATTTAAAGTTAAAAAATAGATTTTGACATTCTCTGCAAATAATTCTTTGATAATAATTTTTTTTTTCATACACGTACTACTAAAAATGCTCTGTGCATGGACAGAAAATAGATGTGGCATTCTGAGACTCCATGATGCTACCTCAATGCAAGAAAAGAAGAATGTGTAATGAAGATGGTAAAGCATTCTTACCTACATCACTCTCTCCTGAATATTTTGTGGAGCCTTCACTTGCTGAGTTGGCTGCCAGAGAGTCGATCGATCCTGGTTACTGCAGTAGAGTTCTGAATTTTGTGATTGGAAGAGCGGGCTATGGCTACATTAAATTTCTTGGTGAGACCGATGTCAGATGGTTGAATTTGCAGAAAATTGTGAAAATTGATAGAAACTCTGTAACAGTATATGAAAACGAAGTAGATAAGCCGCCAATTGGCGAAGGACTCAACAAAACCGCTGAAGTAACACTAATCCTTCAGTTGAGATTAGCCAGTTCACATGATTTGGAATCTAGTGAAATCACAGCCAAGTTGAGAAAATGTTCAGATAGGCAAGGGGCTAAGTTTCTTTCATTCGACCATTCAAGTGGTGAGTGGAAATTTCTTGTTCACCATTTCAGTAGATTTGGGTTGGGGGATGAGGAAGAAGATGTTATGGACATTCAGCCTACTGAAGATGACCATGAACGCCTTTCTGGTGAAATTGTACTGTCTCATTCTCTTCCTGCTCATCTTGGGCTTGATCCTATAAAGATGCAAGAAATGAGGATGTTGATGTTTCCAGTAGAAGAGGAGGCTGAACTTATTGATGGTTCATTTTTTTTGGGTAAAAGATCTTCTGGAAGGGAATTTGTGAGAGAAAAATCTCCTAGTTCTAGTGCTAGAGGTTCTGTTTATAGATCTTCTTTAGAAGGTTCTGCTAAGAAAGCAGTTAATAGAATTAGTACTTCCCCTTTGAAGAACCCACCATTACCATTGCTTGAGTACAATATAGGTATCTCTGACGGAAGTCTATCTAGAGACATTCTCATGACAGGTCAGAACAAGGGATTGCCACTCAGAATAAAGAAGGCAGAAGGCTTTAAACTGGACGAAAAATTTGCAACCCCTTTGTCTGGAAGATTTTCTAATTACATTGTTGATGCGGCACTGTTTATGGGGAGATCATTTAGAGTTGGATGGGGACCAAATGGAGTACTTGTCCATTCTGGTACCCCAGTTGGCAAAACTAGAACTGGGTTGTCTTCTATTATTCATGTAGAAAAAATTGCGATAGATGGAGTTGTGAGAGATGAGCAGAATAAAGTCAAACAAGAACTAGTTGATTTCTGCTTTTCTTTCCCATTAAATTTGCACAAGTCATTGGACCATGAAACAGTGGAAGTTAAGGTTGACACACACACGCTAAAGCTTCATAAAATCATATCCAATCGCGCCATGCTTCCCGAGATTTGCCGTGCCTATATTGGTATTATCGAAAAGCAGCTTGAGCTGCCTGGTCTATCGATGTCTACTCGTGTACTTCTGATGCATCAAGTGACAGTGTGGGAGCTGATGAAGGTTTTGTTTTCAGAAAGGGAGACTAATGGAAATTTTAGATATTCGTCTGATGATGTTGGCGAGGACATGGTGCTCGATAAGAAAGATTTTTCTCTTAATATTGATATGAAGGCAAACCCTTTACTCCGAAGAGCTGAATTCAGCTACTGGTTGCAAGACAGTGTTTGCCATCGGATACAAGTGGATATAAGCTCTTTGAATGATTCCAAATATTTAGAGAACATCCTTGTACTTTTAACCGGAAGGCAGCTGGATGAAGCAGTAAAACTTGCCGCTTCTAAAGGAGATGTTCGCCTGGCTATCTTGCTGAGTCAAGCTGGTGGATCGGTGGTCAGTAGGGCCGATATGGCTCGACAATTAGATCTGTGGAAAGTTAACGGAATGGATTTTCATTTTATTGAGAAAGAGCGGTTAAAGCTGTATGAATTACTCTCTGGAAACATTCTTGGCGCTCTACAGGATTCAACTGTTGACTGGAAGAGACACTTGGGTTTGGTGATGTGGTATCAGTTACCACCTGATACTCAACTTCCTGTAGTCATAAACACATATGAACAACTTATTAAGGAAGGAAGAGCCCCACATCCAGTTCCAGTTTATGTTGATGAGGGTCCTATTATTGATGGAGTGGACTGGAACAGTGGTGACCGTTATGATATAGCATATTATTTCATGCTTCTTCATGCTAATGTAGAAAAGGACTCAGGTTTTCTAAAATCTATGTTTAGTGCCTTCTCTTCTACATTTGATCCACTTGATTACCACATGATTTGGCATCAGCGTGTCATATTGGAATCGATAGGTGCTTTCAGTTCGAATGATCTTCATTTGGTTGACTTAAGTTTTGTTTCACAGCTGCTATGTGTAGGGTTATGCCATTGGGCAATTTATGTGGTTGTTCACATGCCTTATTATAATGAATCTCCACATATACATGCCAGTCTCATCAAGGAAATTTTATTACAGTACTGTGAGATATGGAGCACGAAGGAAGCACAACAGCAGTTTATTGCAGACCTCGGTGTTCCATCAGCATGGATGCACGAGGCTTTGGTAGGCGTCAACTCTTATTTCCACATACAATCACCAATAATTATAGCATCATTTCAGTGTATATTTCTTTTGTTTACCTTTTCAAGTTGGAATTCACTTAGACCTGTATTCATTCTTTATTTCTTCTTCAGTAATGGATAGCTCAATACAATTGTTGCAGGCAACATACCATCAATATTATGGGAATCTTCAAGAGTCCCTTGAACATTTTCTAGAATGTGCTATGTGGCAAAAAGCTCATACGATATTCATGACATCTGTAGTGCATCCATTGTTTTTATCTTGTAAGTATGTAATGACATGTTTTCTTTGTTCCAATTTCAAGTTTGTTAATGACACCTCCATTGGTGTCCAAATTGTGTCTTTCATGTCATCGGAGTTATCAAGAGAGATGTGAGTTGAGTTTTCAAGTTTAAGAGTAATCAAAAGGAGAATTTTTTGGTAATTCTTCACAATATTGAAGTTAATAATCAGTAGAAGATGATTTGCTTGCTTATTTACATATACTAATTCTCCTTAAAGCAATGAATGAAGAAATAGTATTACTTGGTACATTCTTGCATTCTTGCTTTCTAAGTGAGTGCATTACTTGGCTGTGCACTAAAATGAACTTTGTTTAGTTTTCCATGTTCTTTGTTTGGCCGGTTGGCTCACACTTTACTTTAGTTTTGCATTTTGCATTTAATTCACCACCACCATCATCATCCTTAGTCTTATGACATTTATTTAAAGTCGCGATCCGAGTTATTTTGTGGATTGAAATTTATGAATCCTCAGTTTTCATTCATTTCCACCAAGTGTTATATGGGTTAATAGAACTATTTTTTGAATCAACAACTACTACACATTTTACATTAGGTCCCCCTTTTCTTCTAATACTTTGACCATTGGTTTATCATCTTATCTAGATTTTGTACCCTTTGTCGTACACATCCAACCACTTAAGTTAGTCTTTACAACTATCTTATCTTCAGTAGTCATCACTCCGAAGCTCTTCTAATATAATTATTCTCAATCTAACCTGTCTTGTTTTCCATGTGTTAAGACTCATTTTGCCACAGTTTATCTATTAATCATATTTGTATATTGCCCAATATTTGGATCCATAAAAATAATTGATGTTAGAGAATGTGAGAGAAAATCATGTAAAAGCCCAATAAGTGTAGCCCAATTATAAGCCCACTTAGTCTTCTTGTTTTGTCCCACATCTTTGGATTGAGAATTCCTTTTTCTCTCTCTTCTATATATATGTACATGTACTTGTAGTTTAATAATTAATAAAATTGTGATTATTTTCGCCCTGTTTCTATGCTTCTCTACATGGTATCAGAGCGAAAAATTTGGTCCTACGCTCTGCTCTAGGCGGTTAGATTTAATCTAGCCGCCTGTTTGTTTGGGCCTTCCTTGCTCCTAACCTTGGGCGGTTAGTTTTATCCTAACCGCAGGACCGCTTCCCCTCTGGCGTTACTACCTCCCCCCAACCTCTCCTCTCTTTATACTTGTCTCTCTGGGGCACACTTGGTGGCTGCTTCTCCTGTCTACCCGCCTGCCCTTGCTGCCTATCCGCTGTTCTTCTGCTTTCCGCTGCATCGTGCTTGTAGTTGCAGACGTCTTTGTTGCCTCTTCTAGCCGCAGCCTGCCACGGCTAGGGGTGTTCACAAACCGAACCGAATCGAACTATTCAATTGAATCCAAATCTGATGTAGAATGCAGAGATTCAGATTCAGATTCAAATTTGATCGAAAATTCGGTGTCAGATTCAGATTCGTCATGAAATGTTGGATTCGAATTCATATTCAAATTCCGATTCGCACATGGATTCAAATTCGAATTTGAATTTTATAATATTTAATTTAATATAATATTTGAATATAATTATATTTAATATTTATTTGCATATATTAATTTTTTAAATATATATTCCAGTATTCACAAACTATTCGCGAATCTTTCGAATGAGAATAAAATTATTTGTATTTGGATTCGAAGACTATTCGAATCCGAAAAATCTGGATCCGAATTCAAAAATACGAATTTTCACAAATCGAATCATGAATTATTCACGAACTATACTATTTGTGAAGAGCCCTAGCCGCGGCTTCCTCACCGCCGGTCTACTCTGCCCGCAGGGATAAGTCCGCTACTTTCTCTCCGCTGGTCTGCTCGCGGCGGCCTTGTTTGCGGTCTGTCTGTGCTCTGCTCGCTGTCATCTCCTTGCGGCCGAGCCTCTATTTGTTGCCGCAGCTGCCCAAGTTGCCGCTGCCCCTTGCCGACCTTACTGTCTCTGGTGCCTTGCCGCAAGGCCTTCCTCTTGCCTCTAGTTATTAGCCGCCAAGTTTAAAAGATGTCGTGCTGTTTGCCCCTTTCCGCTGCCGCTGCTGCTCTGTCGTGCTGTGTGCTCCTTGTCGCAGCTAGTTTTCCCTTGCCGCTGACCTCTTGCTGCAGGTGTCTGTCCCTTGCCGCAATCTCGACCTACCTAGCCGCAAGGCGTGTTGCTGTTCTCTACTCGCCTAGTCGCCTTCTGTACTCGCCCTAAGTTATCAAGGTGCGCCTGAAGCGCCGGACGCAACGGGCATGCCGAACAGTGCCCGATCACGGGCGAGGCGGGTGAAGTGGCTCGGGCGCGCCCTAGGCGCGCGCCTTGCAGGCCATTCAGGCGCATGTTAGGCGCGCCTAGAAGTTTTCCGGTCTAGCCTGCGCCGGTTTGGTTTAATTAGGGTTACGAGTTTTTGTTTTCTCGTAAGAAGTCGGAGGGGGGGGGGGGGGGCTCATTTTTTCGATTCACGGTGTAATAAGAAGTCAGGTTTATGGTTGAAAGCTCGCCATCTCCTCTTCCGTTCGCCGCTCCTCTTCCATTCGCTGGCCGCCACTTATTTTTGTAACTTCTTCTTTTCACTGCATTACTTCTTCTTCTCACTTTCGTCGGTATTAATTCTTCTTCTAGCATAATGGTTGTTGGCTGCCCTCTTCCGTTCGCCGCTCCCGTTCTTCTGTTCTAGCATAATGGAAGCCCAGTTCACTGTAACTGTGAATTGGGCTGCCAGTTCACTGTAAAACAGTGATCTGGCAACCCAATTCTTTACAATGAACTGGCAGCCCAGTTCACTGTTTACAGTTTTCACTAATTATCCTGTACTATGTAATTATTTTTTTTGTAAAATGTTTTAGTAGCTGGAAATGGATGTAAGTGGATCTGGTTCATCTAGTGTCCAATCTAGGATTGATCCAGGTTGGAAGTATGTGCGTCAGACATCTGTCACTAATAAAAATGATTTAATTTGTAGTTTCTATGAGAAAGTCACAAATGGTAGAATTTATTGTGCCCAAGACGCCCAATACGCTCAATATCAGCAAATTGGGCGCCCAATACGCTCAATTTCAGCGAATTGGGCGCCCAATACGCTCAATTTCAGCGAATTGAGCGCCAAATTCGCTCAATTTCATTTTCCCCTCATTTTTGCGCTTCACGTGCCCATTCTTGTCTCGGCGTCAAGGCGAACCAAGGCGAGCGCTGGGCGCCTTGACGCTTAGGCGTCAAGGCGGACGCCTAGGCGACACTAAGGCGAGCAAGTCGCAAGGCGCCATTTTTTTTTTAAAAAAGGCAGTATATAAACTGCGGTTATTATAATAACCGCAGTCTATACTTTGAAGGATATAGACTGCGGTTATTATACAAACCGCAATTTATAGTACACATAATATAGACTGCGGTTTTATAATAACCGCAGTTTATAGTATACATGCTATAGACTGCGGTTTTATAATAACCGCAGTTTATAGTACACATGCTATAGACTGCGGTTTTATAATAACCGCAGTTTATAGTATACATGCTATAGACTGCGGTTTTATAATAACCGCAGTATATGAGCTATATACTGCGGTTAATAAAATAACCGCAATATATATCTTATGACTATCAACTGCGGTTATTAGAATAACCACTGTCTATAGTCCTATATAGACATCGGTTACAATAATAACCGCAGTCTATAATATGCACTTCATAAAATATAAAAAGAATTAGTTTATAGCAAAATGTAAACAACTAGGAAAGTAAGTAAATAACTCATTAATAAACTTACTTTGTAATGACTTTTTTAATATCATCACGAATGTCATTATTTATGAGATCAAACTAATAAACTGTATAATTATTATAATCAATAATAGCCAACATTCAATGTTCTCTGTGAAACAAATAAAATAATTAATAACTTAATTAGAATAAAAAATAGTAATAATCATTGATATTTGATACAAATATTTTTCATACTTACAATCTATTATAGGGCACAAATAATAAAGAATCTGATTGGAGCTGACTAAGCGTCTAAGCCTGATTTTTAGATCTTCAACTCGTGTTTTTGAATGTTCTTTGGCATAGTCATCATTAATTGCAAAAATGACATGTGGATTATGAAAATATACACCAGTATTGTATGTAAATTTTTTTAATTGTGAGTCTATGTACATGCAAAAACATGTAAATTTAAAATCAATTTATATATTAATAAAAATTCTTAATTTTATAATATTTGATACTCATTAGTTAGATGCACAATACTCACCTAATACATGCTAATATGATGTTAGCTCCAATCATTTTCATATTTAGAAAATCATACAACTCTGAATTTTCAAAGTACGTACATGTTGATTCAACACTCCCAAATACTGTTGAATCTAACACTAGAGATATTATTTTATCTTCATTCTCCATCTTACTTATAAAACTGGACAAGATATCAATGAATTCATTTGTAGTCTCAGTCTCACTAGCCTGTGAAAATAAAAGAATTAATATTGTGCAGTGTTGACATCAATATTGAATTCATTGATTACATAAAAGTCAAAAATAATATTATAAATTTTAATACCGTAGAAGATAATTGTTCATGTCTACTCTGACTACTCTCAGGTTCATGTGACCTGGATTCATACTCCGTCTGAGACTGAGAAACCAAAAAGTAACAAAAAATAGTTAATTACCTGCGCAACAAAAAGAGAACATAACATTTCATAAAAGTATAAATATTTAAACATAATAATACTTGTGCAACTGAAAGTGCAACACTTGTTCCAGTTCTAGCACTAAACATGCGCATAAGCTCTTCAATTTGATTCTTCATAGTACTAATCTCGGCTTGTTGCGCTTGTTCTTTTTGGCTCCATAATTTTTGTTGCGCTTGTTCTTTTTGGATTCATAATTCTTGTTGCTGGCTCAATCTTTCTTGTACTATAACTTCAACATCTTCAATACGAGCTATTGGTGTCCTCTCACTCCGCCTATCATTCTTGAAAAATCTTGTAATGGTGGAAAACTTGCCACTAGCTCTAACTTTGCCCGAATGTTCTTGGCCTAAAACAGATGCAAGGATGTCATTTCTTCCCTGTGACACTGTTTCAGCACTCTGGGACTCTTGGCTCGACAACTCGTCCTAAACAAAAGTAATAAATATTGGAACAGAATTGCAGATAAGAAAATATACTTCTCAAGAAATATTACTATCGATAATTTACAAATGATGAAATGATTCATTTACACTTACCATTTTAGATGCCAATTCAGCTGCATCTTTACTAATGTATTCAGTAGTCTTTCTTTTATGACCGACTTTCCATAACTCCGCACGTGAAATTGGTGCAGCTTCACCTTGTTCAACCTTGACAATAAAATGAAAATAAATTATCATACAAATAATTGAGAAACCAAATTTTAAAATACAAAAAACGAGAGAGAAGTAGAGAGCTAATACCATTCTTTTTTCTAATCCAGAATAACCCATTCTGGAAGTAGTATGAAAGGTCTTTTGTGCTTTTGCTCTCTCAGTATTAACCTTACTTTTCTCCTACAAAAATAAATATGTGTTAATACTTAATTTGCTTATAAGTTATAAAGTTTAAAAATGATATAAAACATTGAATTTAATAAAAAGTTAAGAACACAACCATATATTCTGTAGTAGTGCGATGGTCGACAAAAACTTTACAGTTTTCGGCAGTAATAAAACTATATTTGACAAGAACATTGTATCGATGCTCCAAATCAACATTTTTTACATAATTGATAAAAAGTTTGGATTTCCAAGTCCTCCAACTTTCACCCATGCTTTTCATTAATTACTTGTAATGACCATCAATATTATCAAAATAAATTTGAAAATAATAAACAATATCAATTAAAAATTAACTAAAACACCAAAGATATGTAATCACTCATAACAAGGTTACGTACATTTAATTCTGTCCATATTTGATCTTTAATTTATTTATCAACATCCCTCCATGCAATATATGTAATTGACACATAACACTTCACAAGAGATCCCATATAACTCATCAATTTATTTGTTTCAGGCCCGGGAATAATGCGGTCATCATCACGAAAAGAAATAATAAGCTTTCTCCCCTCTAGGCTAAGCTTATTCAGTTCATTCATTTTCGTGAAGCCTCTTGTTGACCTCGATGAAGATCCCTTATCCGACATTTTCCTGTAAAACCCTAAAAAAACCTAAACCATACAACTCCTCAAGCCCATCCCCCCTTGATACTTTTTTCTTTTCAGTTGCTCTTATGTTTCAGATTTGACCATGAATTGTCGCCTGACTACTTAATCTAACTGTTTCAGCCAAAGATTCTGAGATTTGGAGGATTACAAGCATCATGGAACAACACAAGTCAGAAATTGCTGATTGGGACATTGGAGCTGGTATTTTTATTGATTTCTTTGTCATTAGAAGCTCTTTACAGGAGGATATCACTCTTTCCGAATCAGTAAGAAGCTTGATAGCTTAAATTGCCCTTGATTTTTTGGAAAATGAGCTTACTCACTAACTCAAATTCATCATTTCAACACATAAAAGTTCTGATCCAAAGATGATAATTTATGTCATATCATGCACATAACTAGTTGAAATGTTTCTTCTGGGTACAAGGATTCACTTCTCCAAACATTTACTGATGCAGTGATTTGTGGTTTACTTTCATAACTTTAAAAGGACATGAATGTAGGGATGGATAGACTGCATGGAGAACTATAACTAAATAGGCCAAACCATGTGCAAATTTTATCCAATGAGACATGCTCCAAAAACCTTGATGAGATGCAAATTATTATTCAATAAAGTGAATACAATGATTTAGTCCTCTAAACATTTACTGATCAGTAATTTAGGGCTTACTTTCGTAAGCTAAAAAGGATAGGAAGGAGTGATAGTTGGAGTGATTGGAGGACTTTAGCCCGATAGATCAAACCATGACATTTTTTATTTCATATGAGAAGGCTTCAGAAACTTATTTGGGATGTGAATTAGTATTGGATTTCTTCTAATTAAATGGGGTCATATAATTAGCTGTTTTATTCACCATTTACATTTTTAGTTACTTGGTCAGTATCTCCTTTTTATGAAGCATTTTTTGGTACTAATTTCTTGTTTGCGAAGTAAAATGATCAAGATTTTTGTTTTTATTATGTTCTTGTTAATGAAGATCTTTGAGTCTAGCCTTAGTTTGTGTTATGCTAGAGTAAGTGTTTTTTTAATTAATGTATCAAGAATGATATGATAATTGTTAAGAGAGGCCCAAAACCTTGTATATCTATATTGAAGAAATAGTTACAAGTATACACGCACTTATATAAGAGAAGAAAGAATGGAGAAATCCTAATACATGATGTGGGACTAATACAAGGAGAGAGAAAGAAGAAAACATGGGCCCTTAATTGGGCTTTTCTAACACTCCCCCGCAAGCTGGAGCGTACAAGTCGTAGGCACCAAGCGTGGATAAGAACTGATAGTATAACGGCCTGGAGAGAGCTTTCGTCAGGATATCCGCAACTTGGTCGGTAGTAGGATCATGCTCCAAATCTATCTTCTTTGACTGTACCTTTTCCCGGATAAAGTGACAGTCAACTTCGATATACTTTGTTCGTTCGTGAAAAATCGGATTCTTGGCAATGTGAATTGCTGCCTGACTGTCGCAAAATAAGTTTGTCGGAGATGAGAGACGAATACCTAAGTCTCCCAGAAGGCCTTCAAGCCAGGTTAGCTCAGAAACAACAGCAGCCATAGCCCGGTATTCGGCTTCAGCAGAGGAGCGCGCAACCACATTCTGTTTCTTGCTACGCCATGTTATGAGGTGTCCACCAAAGTAAGTACAGAACCCAGTTGTGGAGCGCCTATCATCAATAAATCCTGCGTAGTCAGCGTCAGAATACATAACAAGAGATAGAGATGTGGATGGCTTGTACACGAGCCCTTGTCCAGGGGCGATCTTGAGATATCGAAGGATGCGCTCGACAGCTTGAAGATGAGATGTCCGAGGAGCGTGCATGAAACGACTCACAACTCCCACAACAAATGAGATGTCTGGTCGAGTCACCGTAAGGTAGATCAGCTTTCCAACCAAGCGTCTGTAATATTCCGGATTTGTAAGCAGCTTGTCAGAGTCAGAGCTATGGGCCAAGAGCTTGTGATTTGCGTCCATAGGAGTCTCCGCAGGTTTGCACCCAGAATAACCTGCATCACGAAGGAGGTCCATACAGTACTTCCTTTGAGATAACATAAGACTATCAGGGCGTCGTGCGACCTCGAGCCCAAGAAAGTACCGAAGGTTGCCCAGATCTTTGGTCTGAAAGGCGGAATTCAACTGTTCCTTGATCTGTTGTATTCCTGCCGTGTCGTCGCCAGTAATCAAGATATCGTCAACATAGACCAGAAGAATCACAGTCCCGGTTGACCGGTGTCGGGTGAAGAGAGAAAAATCAGCCGAGCTCCGAGTGAAGCCACTAGCACAGACCACCTTACTGAACTTTTCAAACCACGCACGCGGGGACTGTTTGAGACCATAAATGGATTTCCGAAGGTGACATACCAAAGACTCCCCCGTGGTCTCAAACCCGGGAGACTACTGCATATAAACTGTCTCCTGTAGATCGCCGTTGAGGAAGACATTCTTAATATCCAGCTGATAAAGTGGCCAGTGACGATGAACAACCAAGGAGAGAAGAACGCGGACCGTGTTCAATTTGGCCACGGGAGAGAAGGTTTCCTCGTAATCAAGGCCATGTTGCTGAGTAAAGCCCCGTGGCACGAGACGAGCCTTCAGACGGTCGATGGTGCCATCCGCCGCATGTTTAATGACAAAGACCCATTTGCAGCTAACAGAGGTGTGACCAGCAGGAAGAGGAACCAGATCCCAGGTCAGGTTAGCCCAGAGAGCCCGCATTTCATCGTGCATAGCGGCCCGCCATCCTGGGTGTTGAAGTGCCTCCTGCACAGTGTTAGGTATAGAAATAGAGGAAAAAAAGGTGACAAATCCGTAGAGAGGCGGCGTTAGCCGATGTAGAGAGACGTAGTTGGCCAACGGATGAGCGGTAGAGACGGGAGCGTAATCTGTCGTAGCCGAGGTATTGCTGGTAGCGGGGAGCTGGGTCACGGGAGCATCCTTGGATGGGCGACGAGAGTAGACACGGATAAGTGGTGGAGGAACCCGAGGAGGAACGGGGGAAGGAGACGACAGAGATGGCGTGACCGATACAACAGGCCGGAGAAGAGAGGGAGCAGAAGACGAGGTGGTGCTCGGTAAGTGGAAGGGCTGGTCTTCGCAGAAGGTGACATCCGCAGAAACTACTTGCTTGCCGTTAGTAGGAGAGTAGCAGACGTACCCCTTTTGAGTGCGGGAGTAGCCAACAAATATATACTTGGCGGCCCGAGGAGCAAGTTTGTCGGAAGGAGGGCCAAAAATGTGGACATAGCAAATACATCCGAAGATCCGTGGTGGGAGAGAGGTGAGGTTGATGGAGGGAGAGAGGAGTTGGATGAGTGAGGCAAAATCAAGTACAGAGGAGGGAAGACGGTTGATGAGATGACAGGCGGTGGAGACAGCAAAGTTCCAATATTCGGGGGGAACGCGCATTTGGAACATAAGGGAGCGGGCAACATCGAGAAGATGACGGTTTTTCCGTTCTGCCACCCCGTTTTGCTGAGGGGTATACGCACATGAAGTTTGATGGAGGACACCAAATTCAGTGCAGATATTGGAGAATGCACGACCCGTATACTCCCGAGCATTATCAATGCGAATTACTTTGAGGGGGTTGGCGAACTGCGTGCGCATCTCAAGTAAAAAGGTGCGAAATACAGATGGAAGTTCAGTGTGATCATGAAGTAAATAGTGCCACGTGGTACGGGTGTAATCGTCAATGAACGTGACAAAATAGCGAAAGCCAAAAATACTAGAGATTCTATAAGGACCTCAAACATCAGAATGAACTAACGATAAAGGAGTACTACTCTTGGTACAGGCAGGGGGGAAAGAGGAATGATGTTGTTTGCCGTAGATGCAGGATTCACTGGAGAATTCCCGTAAAGGTATATCAGGAAGAGCCCGCTTGAGAATCGAAAGGGGAGCATGTCCAAGGCGGCGATGTCAATCAACAGTGGAGATGACGGAGAGAAGAGTTGGTGGGATATCCAAGATGTACAGCCCATTCACCAGCTGCCCCTTACCAATGGTACTCCGGGTGAGGCTATCCTGCATAAGAAAAGAAGAGGGTGAAAAGGTAATACAACAGTCAAGGTCGTGTGTGAGCCGACTAACATATAATAAATTGAAGGGAGACCCCGGAACGTGAAGAACCGAGGAAAGAGAAAGGGTCGGCGTAAGCTGAAGAGCAGCGGAGCCAGAGACTGGTAGGGTGTCACCGTTGGCCACAGTGATGCGAGCAGGATGAGGCATGTGTAGATACTCGGGGGGCTTCTGGGAGGTGATATGGTGAGTAGCGCCGGAATCAACGATCCAACAAGGATTATGAGAGAGACAGGTGATACCGGCCGCCGGGAAGGACACAACAGAGGTGACAGCGGAATCATCAGTCGCCATGCGGCTAGCAGAAGAAAAAAACCGGTCGGCTAGCATAGAGGAGGCCGGGCGACCTGGAGGAGAGCAAGTGGGCAGAAACAGCGGTCAGGAGCAACGCAGACGGCTGGCCGCGGCGAGTACAGACACGCTAGGCAAGTTGCGGGCGACGGGAGGCCGCGGCGGACTGGAACAGGCCGCGGAGGACTGGAGCAGGACGTGGCGAGTAGAGCACAACAGCTCGCCGAGAAGAGAGGGAGAGGCGAGCGGGTAAGAACAATCCGCCAGAGAGGAGAGCCCGCGCGACTAGAGCAGAGACCGCCCGGTCAGAAAGTGAAAACACAAGCGGCAGGAAGAGGCCGCGAGCAAAGGCGGAGCGAACCGGGAGAAGGAGTCCGCAGCGGGCAGAAAAGAGAAGAGCCGGAGGAGACCGCTACCAAGATGCGGGTGAGAGAGGAACAACCCGCACGGTCAGGCGGAGCACAGCAGCGAACTAAAGAGAAGAAAACCGCGAGTAGAAGGACTGAAGCGGTTAGAGAAGGCAGGATGCAGAGAGTAGCGCAACAGACTGAAGACAGGTCGCAGAAGTAGGGAGTCCGCAGCGGACGGTGGAGAGTAAAAGAGAAGGTGGCCCCACGGATGGAGGAGGAGAAAAAAACTATAAGAAGGGAGGGGTGGGGTGGAACCACGGGAGAAAGAGAGCAACAGGAGAGAGCGGAGAAAGAAACGGACCGAGAGCAAGCCACAGAGGGAAGCAGATAGAACCAACAACCCGCGGGAAGCAGTTTGCGAGAGGCAGGCCGCAGGAAGCAGGCCGCAGAAGGCAGGCTGCAGGAAGCAGGCCGCTGGAGGCAGGCCGCGAGAGAGCGCTAGGGCGGATAGAAGAAAGGAGACCGCGAGAGAGAAACTCGAGCGGCTAGAGGAGAGAGACCGTGAGTAGGATCTCGAGCGGCTAGAGAAGAGAGAACGCAAGCGGCAAGAGAAGCCGCAAGAGGAGAAGTGGGGCCCACGGGGTGAGAAGAGGTTATAAAAGTGACGGAGGGGTGGATCCGCGGGAGGGAGAGAAGGAGAGGAGAGAGCAGCGGCGTAGCAAGTGAGAAGCCGCGGAGAGAAGAGACGGGTAGAATAGGCCGCTACCCGGTGCGAGTGAGAGGACCAGGTCGCAGAGGAAGAGCGGACAGACGAAGAAGACAAACCGTGCGGTTTGAGAAAGTGAAACCGCGAGGTCGGAAAACCTGACTCTGATACCATGTTAAGAGAGACCCAAACCTTGTATATCTATATTGAAGAAATAGTTACAAGTATACACACACTTATATAGGAGAAGAAAGAAGAGAGAAATCCTAATACATGATGTGGGACTAATACAAGGAGAGAGAAATAAGAAAACATGGGCCCTTAATTGGGCTTTTCTAACAATAATGAATGATATCTTCTATCATGAAGGGACAATTTTGATTTCTCTGAAATGTGGTTTTGAGGGATAGATGTAATCATCCTAGCAGATTCTATTCATTTTCCTTTTGTTTCTTTATTTTAATCCATGTTTTTTGTTTTCTTATGCTGGTCTCACCCCACAGTTAACAGGCATTTTGATTGTTTCCACTGTTAATTGAAAACAATGTCTTTATTATTCCATGCTTTCTACTTTCTTCCACTTCGTAAAGAGTTTTTCATTGGCCTGGGAGTACACATACGAACAAGGTTGCATGGTCCAGATCTCCCCGGGTAATGGGTGTACCTGGTCAGTTTGACCTGTTAACTGGATGATCTAATTTGTTGGACCTAAATTAACTGTTACTCTTTTCTTGGAAAATCTCGGCATCTAGAAAAAAGAAATTTTAGGTTATGCATGTATATCATTACTGAAGAAGATTTTTAAAAGTAATTTTGACCGTTGCATTTTTATTGTCTATTTTATTTTTAACTTTCCCTTCTTGGCTGTCTTAGACTGAATGAATTAGTTATGAACTCTTGTTTCTATTTTTTTACAATCTTAAGATTAATATGCCTGCTTCTAGTTCCTATGAAGATGGTTTATAAAATCCTTCAATTTTGTATTCGAACCTTGTCAATGTCTTCAAAGGAACTTTATTGTTGGATCGTGTGGCTTTCTTAGGGTCTGTTTGGGACAGCTATGGTGGTTGGAGAAGCTCTTTCCCAGCCGCCAGAGCTGGTATTGGGTCTGTCTGGGACAACTCTTTAATGAAATCGCTGTTCGAAGAGCCGCTCCCAGAGCTCTTTTCCGGAAGCCCCTCCCCCCTGCGTTCAACGCTCTAAAAAACCACGGATGTTATTCCCCCCCCTGCGGTTTTCTTCCCGATCCCGCGTCCCTTCTCCTTGATCTGCCAGTCATCCAATACCTAGCTGACTCGTTTTCCAGATCCCGACGACAACCTGTTTGCCAGTGTGAGTTCCGTCTGCTCGCCGACGACAGCCCGTCCGCCTCCGTGTGTTCTTCTGCGAGCGTCTCGAAGGTGAGTTCCATCTCCCGTGTTCACCTGTGAGCGCATCCCCTCCACTTTTTGACAAACATGTTCTCTAACGTACATCTTCTCGCCGACAGGTTCTTCTTCCATCGCAGCTTCGAGCTCCATCTCCCGCATCCATCTGTGAGTTTTTTTTACCGCTTTTTTGTGTGTTCGATTTCTGCGGAGCTCTGCAATAGGAAGTTAGAATTTTTGTACCCAAATTGTAAAAAATGGTATAATTGTAGCCTGATGGCTTTGAGAATGTTGGAGTTATTAGTGTGAGTATTTTAATGCTATCGAGTTTAGTCCCACACCGCCTATCGGTGTTGGGTGTCATGTTGTATTTCCTATTTAATGCCCCTATGATGATGAATATATTTGCACCTTCCATTTCCATTCTCCTTTCTACATTGTATCAGAGCAGGTTCGGAAACCTAATTAAAATTTTTTTTTCCGCTTCCGCCACTGTTTCCCCCCCCTTCCCGTCCCGTGATTTCTTCTCCCGCGCCCTGCTAGGGCTCACGTCGACCGCTCCCGCTCCTGTTGACGAAATCGATTGTGAATCCCGTCGACAGGAGCGGCTTCGATTCCGCCGTCGCTGCCCTGGACTGCTTCTGCCTGCGACGTCGAGGGCTTCTCCGGATTCCGTCTTCGACATCGACTGCTTCCTGTGCGACATCGACGACGTCGACGCCTATCTCTCCTTCTCTTGATGGCTTCGCTGCTCCTCGACGACGATCCCGTCGTTTGCTTCTCCCGCAGTCTTCGTCGTCTGGTTCCTGTGCATCTGCGACAACAACGATGTTCCCATCGTCTCTCTTCTCCGAAATCGCCGGCTCCGACGGCTTTTCTCCGTCTCTGCTTCTCTCCCGATGGCTGCTTCTTCCTATGCTCTGCTCTGCCGCTTCTTCTTCGGCCTGCTGCGCTGCAACTGCTTCTTCTCTGGATTGCTGCGCTGCAGCTGCTTCTTCTCCGGCCTGCTGCGCTAGTGCTGCTTCCCCTCACGTCGTTGCTGCTCTGCTGCTGCTTTCTTCTTCTCCGGCGAGCTGCTGTTGCAACAACTTCTTCTCCGTCTGCCGCTGCTTCTCCGGCCCGCTGCTGCTGCAGCTGCGTCTTCTCCGTCTGCGGCTGCTGCTCATCTTCTCCGGCCCTTAGTAATTTGATGTTGTTGTTGTTTTTTTTTATTTAAAAGTTGTTGTTGGGTTGTTGTATTGCGTCTCTATGATTTCCGTCTTCTTGCATGTGATCTACGTGAGGGGGAGTGTACGTCACGGCCTCCAGGCGTAGTCTATACCTTCATGCACGTATTCCACGTGAGGGGGAGTGTTTGTGATATCGGCGACTCAGATGCTTCTTTCCTGACTCCTGCCTTAGTCACACCCGGCCCGTAGGTATAACCTATGTCTTCTTGCACATGATCCACGTGAGGGGGAGTGTTTGTGATCATGGCGACTTGAATACTTCTTTCCCGACTCCTGGCTTAGTCACACATGGCCCCTAGGTTGATTTCATATGTTGTTTGTGTCTTCTCGTCGTTTTCTCTGGATTTGGTAGGGTTGGTTTGGTCTTTCGTGGTTGACTTAGTTTCCGCTCCGAGTGCATCCAGCGTTGTCATGGTCGGTTTTGTGGACCAACGTCGTGTGGCTCTTGCCCGGTTGAAGTATCCCCGGTGACACGCGGTTGGGCCTCGGTGGCAGCTGTTATGTTCCACGTTGCCAACCTTCTTTTACCTTCCGTTTTATGTTGTGTTCAAGCTGTAGGGTCCCCCTTCAGCTTGAGGGGGAGTGTTGGAGTTATTAGTGTGAGTATTTTAATGCTATCGAGTTTAGTCCCACACCGCCTATCGGTGTTGGGTGTCATGTTGTAATTCCTATTTAATTCCCTATGAGGATGAATATATTTGCACCTTCTATTTCCATTCTCCTTTCTACAGAGAAGAACTGTTTTTTTGTGTAGATGTCCGTCTGAGCATATTTCTGTCAATGGCCCAACAATTTAATCCTATTTTTTCACAAGTTTGTGATGATATTACGATGGTTTGGTTTGTTGGTCATAGGAATGATTCCTGTTATGTAGTGGAGCTAACTGTGATATTAAGATGGTTATGTTGGTTTATGTTGATTGATATACCCTTATTAACTTATTTCAGTTTTGAAATGAAAGAGATGCAGTTGATCTTTATGATTCCTGTTTCTCATTAATTTGGATAATGATATTAAGGTGGCTTGTTTGATTTGTTGGTTTTCACATTGTTTTTAGTTTGCTATTAGCCTATTACCATCAACATTGAGCATAGTAAGGTACAAATTTATTTTAATTTTTTGGGTTATTTGGTTATTGGGTGTTTTTGATTGTGTATGTGTATGTGTGTGTGTATTTGGTTATTGGGTGTTTTTGATTGTGTATGTGTATGTGTGTGTGTATTTGTGTAAGTGTGTGTATGTGTGTGTGTATTTGGTTATTGGGTGTTTTTTGGTTGTGTATTTGTTTGTGTTTTTTGTTTGTGTTATTTGTTTGTGTTTTTTGATTGTGTATGTGTGTGTGTGTGTGTGTTTTTGATTGTGTATGTGTGTGTGTGTGGTTTATGTTATTTTAATAATTGTTATTATAATTAGTAATTGTTAGGCTAGGAATTTGATTAATAATTGTTATTTTATTACGGTTTAGGGTATAGCATAATGGTAAAATCAAAGGAAGGAGGAATCGTAGCGAGTTGGGAGTCAGATGAAGTAATATTACTTAGTGAATGCTGGATACCCGTTAAAGATGGGTTATTTGAAGCCGTACCCAAAAACAAGATATCATTTGACAGACTTTGCCCGTGGGAGTCGGCCTATACAAGAAAGGCAAGAACATTTCAATAAGGCGCATTCATCTCTTCGCAGTGTGATCGAGCAAACGTTTGGAGTGTGAAAAAAAAAGTGGCACATTTTGAGCAAAATGCCACAGTACAACTTCAAGAAACTGCATTCCATAGTGCTAGCGACAATGACCTTACATAACTTCATTCAGAGACATCCGTCTCGCTGGGACCCTAAGTTTAATGCTTGTGATGCTGATGAGTCTTCTTTCGTTCCCTCAGAGGATGAAGACCCTGCGGCAGGGATGATATTGAAGGCGATATGAGTGATGCTGCTGGAGCAGAACATATGTCTACAGTACGAGATAGCATTGTCGAAGAAATATACAGTGCGCGGAGGTAAAAATTCGATCCATCTTTTACTAAAAATGTAAAGGATTTAAATTATCAGAAGTTTGATTCATATCAATTTATTTTCGAACAGGTGATCGGAAGGATTGGAAACAGTCGCCGGATGTTGGAAGACCATTTTTTTTTATTTTCTAGAATTATGTAAAAGACTTATGTTATCAGTTATTTTTATATATTTATATATTTTAGTTTTTAAAAAAACAGCTTCTAAAAGTTGTTTCTCCAAACAGCTAAAAATAGAAAATCACTCTTCAAAGCGCTCTTCTGCACAGAACACCCAAACACTCTGCAGCTTTTCAAAACTGCTCCCCAAAGATCTATTTTAAAACAACTATATCCGGACAGTAGCTTTTCAATCCGTCAGAGCTGCCCCAAACAGACCCTTAGAGAGGGGGTGAATAAGGATTATTACAAAAACTTGGCTTTTTTGTTTGCTAATGATTTTTTTTATAAATGTGCAGTGTAAATTAGAGATTTACGACACATGATCAACAAAATTGAAAACTGTATCATTTAAATAAAAATCTTAATACATACAATGATTTCGATTTTTTAACGCAAAGGTTGGAAGGCGATAAAAATAATGTTCTTTTATTTTCTATACCGACTCGCCACTCGAACCGATTGACCGTAACTAATCCACCCCTGGATTATCCTCAAACCTCTCCTTTGAATCACTTAGAGTTGAAGGATGGGGGTGTTGGAGTGCTCTGGGACAGCTAGGTCGACCTCTCCTCTCCAAAATATCCTACGCTCTTTTTCGTCATCTGTATGATAGAGGTTTTCATATGGAGATTTGAGCTAGCATTGAGTGATATCGGCTACCGCGGGGCGATAGTAAATTTGAATTGCCCGCGCTCCTTTCTCCTTTGTGCCGCGAGGTTTCCATATGAAGGTTAACACTATTGTTGGGCTATAGCCATTACGTCGGGCATTAGTGTACTTTGAAATGAATCTTTCAAACTCCGTTTTTATATCGCCGACGCCATCTACTATCGTGGGGCGGTAGTGGGATGTCTTCATGTTTATCCATGTTGCCATCTATCTGTCCAGGGACTGCTCCAGGTGCTCATATGAGCTATCCCCACCAGGAGATAGCCGCTGCCGCTGGCGGTAGCGTCCTTCATGAAAATGCTCTAGGCAGCCCCAAAAATCTTCCAAGTTCATAACTGATCGTTGACTACTGGTCGACGCACATTGAGTACTACCACGAGGCAGTACCAGCCGCTGGCGGTAGGTAGCATTTGTGGACTTAGCCTTTTCTTTTAAGCCCGATTCGTGTCGGAGCATCCATTACTTGTATCAATAATAATTTCTGCACCTGCACACTATGAAACACTTACGAATATAGAGTAGATATTTATCATAATTTATTATTCTAAACCAAGAGTATTGAACTATATTCCAACATCTACATGGTATGTTTGCTTCGGTGTTACAATTCTTTTCACCTTGCTTGTCCAATTGCACATGTTGAGGCGAAAGTGATTTTAATCAAACATATGATTATTATACATTTAAATATCAGATCTGTTTGTAAGATTGATGCAACCATCTTAGCCATCATATTAATGGTGTTACTCGAGCTGGCCATCACCTTGATCAGCCGGCCATTACCTTACCCGTTCGTCACCACCCTCTCCTCCCACCCCTCCCTACTTCTTATGACCACCATAACTACCTCCACTACAAATAACCACCATAACTACCTCCACTACAAATAATCACCTAACTGCCACTTGCCCCCACTTAACTACCCATTACCACTTACTGTAACTACTCACTTCCATCAAATGACTACCCACTTCTCTCCACGACCTGCCCTTTCGCTCTCTCCTAACCGTCCACATCTATTAACTCCTCAAAATAAACCACCCCACCTCTACTAAGCCTCCTCCTCTAAACTACCCAACTACCACCTCTCCCCAGTTAATCTCAACCGGCCACTTCACTGTACATTCCAACACCGAGTCCTTAAAATCCCCTATCCCATCCGACTATCTAGTATGGCCGACCCATTCCAGCATTCAGCCCACTGTTCCTATAGAAACATTCACTTTTTTCTTGCCCAAACATCCAGAAGCTCACACAACCACCGCCAGAGTCCCCTTTCCTGAACTCTATGCACCAACAACTCTTCTTTCTACAGGCTTGCCTATTCATGTCCCTGAAACTGTTTCCGGGCCCTTGCACCATTTCGGCCTCTTCCTAACTTGTCCGAAGCCTTCCAGGACCAAGGACAAACCAGCCAGAATCTACCCTGCCTCCTCCCATTTGGGAGTCCTCCAACCCCTCCCAAAGCCTGCAGAAGCTCTCACTAGCCCCCTCCCAACTTCCAACCACCCCCGTGGTCTCAACAAGTCGACCATAACTTCTATTACTGGCAGATCTTCCACCTGTCCCATCCACCCAACTAAATTCGCTCAACTTCGCCCACAACCCTTTCCAAAGCCCAATCGAGCTGTTCTAGCCTTCCTCGAACTCCGAAATGTCATCACCTCCTTCCTCAGTCTCCTATGCTTATGTAATTTCTTATTTGAAGTTTATTTCTCGTTTATTTTGTACTAATTGATGCCACATTATTACGAATGTGTATTCAGAGTTTTTTTCATCATAAAATTGTTTGACTTACAAGGTTTATTCATTAGTATTTAATTTAAGCATTCTTGCTTTCCACGAATTTGAAATCAAAAGCTTTCTTCATTGCTTTGCAATTAATTGTGATAATCATGTACTAGCCTAAAATATTATTTATAAATTGCAATCTATCTTCAAAATTGTTATCAAGTGCATGTACATCATTACTATATTCTAATTGAGTTTCCCTATTACTACACCACTAGGATTTCCATAATTTACCGCCAAACCTCTGCCTCATTTTGCGTCAATCCCCATCCTCTCTTCCTTTTTGTTGGAACTTGCAAGCTCATTTTTGCCACGAGATTCCTATCTTCCATGACAATTACACACTTTTTTTTCAAAGTTGACCATTCCTTCACTACCATTTCTTTTTTCTAGTTAGTTTTTAAGATTTCGTCCTTTCATTTGTCTTTTCTCTTTGTTATTGTTACAATAAAAAAAGTCCATGTATTTAGGCCCACAAGGCCTCTCTTCACTAGCTCCTCTTTTAGTTCCACATCTTTAGTTTGTATTTAGCTCTCTCTCTTCATATAAATGGAGACCCATTGTAAATGGGCAATGTAAATGCATGAATTATTATGAGAATAATACAATATAAGCCTATTTTTTTCTCTATTTCAACATGGTAACAAGCTAGGTTCCGATCCTCGAACATATTCTCGTACAAAATGACAATCAACTTCAATATGTTTTGTACGCTCATTAAACATAGGTTTCTTGACGTTGTGAATACAGTTTGACTATCACAAAAGAGAACAACTGGTGATGGAAGTTTGACATCTAAATCAGTGAGGAGACTTTCTGACATGTAAGTTTTGAGATGACGGTACATGGAGGCAATACTTCGCTTCTGCCGAGCTTCTGTGCTAAGTACTTTTGCCGAGCTCCTGTGCGGAGCACTTCTTGCCAAGATCCCTTGTTGAGCGCTTCTTGGCTGAGCTCCTCTCCTGTTGAGCTTTTCTTCTGCCAAGCTCCATCTTCCGATCTTGCCAAGCTTTTCTGCTCAGCGCTTATTTGAGCGTTTCTGCGGCGCTCTTCAGTCGTGCTCCTGTGCCGAGATTCTTTGCCGAGCTGCTGTATTGAGCTCCTATGCCGAGATCTTGTGTCGAGCTCCTCTTGCCGGAGTTCCGTCATGTCGAGCTTCTGCTTGCCCTGTTTCCCTGTGGTCTGGTCGTATCGCCAGCCAGTCATGAGAACACCTGCGAGTCCTTATACCCCGCGCAATGGTCTGTCTTCTCTAGAAGCTCGCCCTCTCTTGAATGTTTTTAGCAGTTGTCGATGCACTGACCGCCCCTATTCCCGCACTAAACTTAACATTCTGCGAGGCGAACTCTGACACCTGCGGGAGCTGATTGCTTATAACTCTGGCCCCGTGGCCTCCTTCGTGCCGGTCTCTCTACCTTTCCTCTTGGCTCCTCTTGGATTGTGGACTTTAGAGCCACCAATCACGTCTCTCCACAACAGCCCTTTCGTACTTGTACTCTTAGTGTTCCAAAGTTCATTAAGTTGGCAAACGACACCACTCCCGTTGCCAGCTCTGGCGATGGTGTTGCTCACCCATTCTCTACCTCTTAGTTTCGTTTACATGTCCCTGACTCTTATTCGATTTGCTCTTTCTTAGCCTGCTTACTCATGATCATAATCGCCCAATTACCTTCTCTTCATCTTCTTTTGTTGTGCGGAATCGGTAGACACGAAATATTGGTACGGGGAGGCTTTGCAATTGGCTATACACTCTGTATCTTCCTTTCCTCCATTCTCTCTTCTGTTAGCTCTGTTGATGGCACCAACGTCTCAGTCATGCTCCATTCCCATTTCCAAAAGGCTCTCCTCGCTGTATCTTTTCCCTTTTAATTGTGAATCATGTATTTTATGGGAAACAACATCGCTCTATTTTCCCTCCTCATTGTACTCGGTGCACCGCTCTTTTGATTTAGTACATTCTGGTATCTGGGACCCATACAAAACTGCTAGTCTATCGGGTCATCACTACATGCTACGTTTATTGATGATTTATTCATGCAAAAGTTGTTATATATGTATATGCGTGATCGCTCTGAGCTTCTATCCTTTTTCGCTCCTTTATACAGAAACCCAACAACACAATTTACTCGTTCTATCAAAATTCTTCGTACTGATAATGCGTGCGAATACACTGCACATGCTTTCCAGCACCTCGTTGGACATTATACACCAAACATCTTGTGCGTATACGCCACAATAGAATGACATTGCTGAGCGGAAGAGCCGCCACCTTCTCGACTCAGTCTCTATTATTCAAGTTTGCAGATGTCGGATGTCGGGTTCATGTCAGTTTGAATTTGAAATATCGTATGTTGATTGCGAGGATATATATCAGAGATATTTTACAATGTCAGATTTTAATATTTAAATAAATTTATTCATATATATATACATTTAAACCAACTATGTCGGTCTCAAGCCCAGATGAAAAAATGGCGAGTGGTTTGTGTTAGGTAGACGGACCAACATAAAATTTTAGTCATCCTTATGAATTTGGATCATTTGAGAAATTGTGCAAAAGCTAGGTTGTTCCCCCTAAGGAATCGTCCCAATGGTCTGAATGCGGCGTCTTGCCAAGGACCGTGCATCTCCAGGACTTGAGTGTAGTTTGTTAAATATGTAAAATTTTCTCGTCGTATGGTCCGATGCGGCTGTCTTGGCAAGGACCGCTGCACCTTCAAGAGGATTTGAGTGGTGTTAAATCGACAAATTTTTCACATATTAGACGTCCTAGGGAAGTATGTTAGTGGGAATTGACTGACTTAAGTTTAGTAGTTGGAATATAGGCACGCTAACGGGGGGAAAATGGATGGAAGTTAGTTGATACAATGATTAAGAGAATGATAAATATTTTATGTCTTCAAGAGATTAGATGAGTGAGTAAAAAGCTAAATTTTTAGATAATTCAGGTTTTAAATTATGACACACAGAAAAAAATAAAACAAACAGTGAAGTTGATATATTGTGGATACTACTTGGAGGGATAGTTGTTGTGGTAAGTAGAAAATGTGATATTATCTTAGCTCTTAAATTGGTCAGTAAGAAAACAAATTATTAATGTGATCAATGCTTTCACGCATAAGTAGAATTAAATGAAGTTATTGAAGTGTAATTTTGTAAGACTTATGATTATTTAGTAAGAAAAATCTCACAAAGAGAAGATTTTCATGTAGAGACACTTAAATTGACATATATGGAATGAAATATTGTATAGATTATACAGCCGTAGGTTCATGAAGGATTTGGAGATGAAGAAAGAAATGAGAAGGACGAACTAGATTTTTTGACTTTGCCGTAACACATGAGCTAATTGTGACAAATACACTTTTCATAAAGAGGGAAGAACATTTAATTACGTTTTAAAGTGAATCAAATAAGTCATAAATTGATTATTTTTTGACTCGCAAAATGGATTAAATGATTTGTAAGGATTGCAAAGTCATAGCATGAGAAAGTTTGACAAACACAACATAGATTAGTTGTATTAGACGTACAAATTAAATATAATAATTTTAAATTTAGAAAAAATGTTGTCAAAAAATTTTGATGGTGAAACTTGAAGATGAAAAACAGGTTGCTTTTCAAGACAACAGTTATAGAACCAGTTGATGACCAATATGTTGATTTTAATATCTCATGGGAAGTTCTATCTTCATATTTAAGGATAAGTGAAAAGATCGTATGTGGAGTATTAAAAGGTCGTGCGCTCCCAAAAAAAGAATCTTGGTGTGGAAAAGAAGAGGTGCAAGACAAAGTGAGGGCAAAGAAGAACCATCTATAAATACTCTACGTTTGCAGGAATGATGAAAACTTAGTCAGGTAAAAATCACAAAAAGGAGCTAAACAT